>AP027114.1:10448831-11751430 GCA_028142955.1 Pinctada fucata | reverse complement strand
GGGCCCTAACCCGTCGGGCTAGGTCAAAATGGGGTCAGAATAGACAGAACTGGTTATCCTATTTGAAAATAACGTCACTTCGCCTCCGATTTTTGCAGAGGCTAGCGTAACTAAGGGTTGTCAGGCAAAATTAAGGGTGGTAATCGGACCCAGGGGTCAAGGACTTGAAATCAGGGTGGTTGCCATTGGGCCCTAACCCGTCGGGCTAGGTCAAAATGGGGTCAGAATAGACAGAACTGGTTATCCTATTTGAAAATAACGTCACTTCGCCTCCGATTTTTGCAGAGGCTAGCGTAACTAAGGGTTGTCAGGCAAAATTAAGGGTGGTAATCGGACCCAGGGGTCAAGGACTTGAAATCAGGGTGGTTGCCATTGGGCCCTAACCCGTCGGGCTAGGTCAAAATGGGGTCAGAATAGACAGAACTGGTTATCCTATTTGAAAATAACGTCACTTCGCCTCCGATTTTTGCAGAGGCTAGCGTAACTAAGGGTTGTCAGGCAAAATTAAGGGTGGTAATCGGACCCAGGGGTCAAGGACTTGAAATCAGGGTGGTTGCCATTGGGCCCTAACCCGTCGGGCTAGGTCAAAATGGGGTCAGAATAGACAGAACTGGTTATCCTATTTGAAAATAACGTCACTTCGCCTCCGATTTTTGCAGAGGCTAGCGTAACTAAGGGTTGTCAGGCAAAATTAAGGGTGGTAATCGGACCCAGGGGTCAAGGACTTGAAATCAGGGTGGTTGCCATTGGGCCCTAACCCGTCGGGCTAGGTCAAAATGGGGTCAGAATAGACAGAACTGGTTATCCTATTTGAAAATAACGTCACTTCGCCTCCGATTTTTGCAGAGGCTAGCGTAACTAAGGGTTGTCAGGCAAAATTAAGGGTGGTAATCGGACCCAGGGGTCAAGGACTTGAAATCAGGGTGGTTGCCATTGGGCCCTAACCCGTCGGGCTAGGTCAAAATGGGGTCAGAATAGACAGAACTGGTTATCCTATTTGAAAATAACGTCACTTCGCCTCCGATTTTTGCAGAGGCTAGCGTAACTAAGGGTTGTCAGGCAAAATTAAGGGTGGTAATCGGACCCAGGGGTCAAGGACTTGAAATCAGGGTGGTTGCCATTGGGCCCTAACCCGTCGGGCTAGGTCAAAATGGGGTCAGAATAGACAGAACTGGTTATCCTATTTGAAAATAACGTCACTTCGCCTCCGATTTTTGCAGAGGCTAGCGTAACTAAGGGTTGTCAGGCAAAATTAAGGGTGGTAATCGGACCCAGGGGTCAAGGACTTGAAATCAGGGTGGTTGCCATTGGGCCCTAACCCGTCGGGCTAGGTCAAAATGGGGTCAGAATAGACAGAACTGGTTATCCTATTTGAAAATAACGTCACTTCGCCTCCGATTTTTGCAGAGGCTAGCGTAACTAAGGGTTGTCAGGCAAAATTAAGGGTGGTAATCGGACCCAGGGGTCAAGGACTTGAAATCAGGGTGGTTGCCATTGGGCCCTAACCCGTCGGGCTAGGTCAAAATGGGGTCAGAATAGACAGAACTGGTTATCCTATTTGAAAATAACGTCACTTCGCCTCCGATTTTTGCAGAGGCTAGCGTAACTAAGGGTTGTCAGGCAAAATTAAGGGTGGTAATCGGACCCAGGGGTCAAGGACTTGAAATCAGGGTGGTTGCCATTGGGCCCTAACCCGTCGGGCTAGGTCAAAATGGGGTCAGAATAGACAGAACTGGTTATCCTATTTGAAAATAACGTCACTTCGCCTCCGATTTTTGCAGAGGCTAGCGTAACTAAGGGTTGTCAGGCAAAATTAAGGGTGGTAATCGGACCCAGGGGTCAAGGACTTGAAATCAGGGTGGTTGCCATTGGGCCCTAACCCGTCGGGCTAGGTCAAAATGGGGTCAGAATAGACAGAACTGGTTATCCTATTTGAAAATAACGTCACTTCGCCTCCGATTTTTGCAGAGGCTAGCGTAACTAAGGGTTGTCAGGCAAAATTAAGGGTGGTAATCGGACCCAGGGGTCAAGGACTTGAAATCAGGGTGGTTGCCATTGGGCCCTAACCCGTCGGGCTAGGTCAAAATGGGGTCAGAATAGACAGAACTGGTTATCCTATTTGAAAATAACGTCACTTCGCCTCCGATTTTTGCAGAGGCTAGCGTAACTAAGGGTTGTCAGGCAAAATTAAGGGTGGTAATCGGACCCAGGGGTCAAGGACTTGAAATCAGGGTGGTTGCCATTGGGCCCTAACCCGTCGGGCTAGGTCAAAATGGGGTCAGAATAGACAGAACTGGTTATCCTATTTGAAAATAACGTCACTTCGCCTCCGATTTTTGCAGAGGCTAGCGTAACTAAGGGTTGTCAGGCAAAATTAAGGGTGGTAATCGGACCCAGGGGTCAAGGACTTGAAATCAGGGTGGTTGCCATTGGGCCCTAACCCGTCGGGCTAGGTCAAAATGGGGTCAGAATAGACAGAACTGGTTATCCTATTTGAAAATAACGTCACTTCGCCTCCGATTTTTGCAGAGGCTAGCGTAACTAAGGGTTGTCAGGCAAAATTAAGGGTGGTAATCGGACCCAGGGGTCAAGGACTTGAAATCAGGGTGGTTGCCATTGGGCCCTAACCCGTCGGGCTAGGTCAAAATGGGGTCAGAATAGACAGAACTGGTTATCCTATTTGAAAATAACGTCACTTCGCCTCCGATTTTTGCAGAGGCTAGCGTAACTAAGGGTTGTCAGGCAAAATTAAGGGTGGTAATCGGACCCAGGGGTCAAGGACTTGAAATCAGGGTGGTTGCCATTGGGCCCTAACCCGTCGGGCTAGGTCAAAATGGGGTCAGAATAGACAGAACTGGTTATCCTATTTGAAAATAACGTCACTTCGCCTCCGATTTTTGCAGAGGCTAGCGTAACTAAGGGTTGTCAGGCAAAATTAAGGGTGGTAATCGGACCCAGGGGTCAAGGACTTGAAATCAGGGTGGTTGCCATTGGGCCCTAACCCGTCGGGCTAGGTCAAAATGGGGTCAGAATAGACAGAACTGGTTATCCTATTTGAAAATAACGTCACTTCGCCTCCGATTTTTGCAGAGGCTAGCGTAACTAAGGGTTGTCAGGCAAAATTAAGGGTGGTAATCGGACCCAGGGGTCAAGGACTTGAAATCAGGGTGGTTGCCATTGGGCCCTAACCCGTCGGGCTAGGTCAAAATGGGGTCAGAATAGACAGAACTGGTTATCCTATTTGAAAATAACGTCACTTCGCCTCCGATTTTTGCAGAGGCTAGCGTAACTAAGGGTTGTCAGGCAAAATTAAGGGTGGTAATCGGACCCAGGGGTCAAGGACTTGAAATCAGGGTGGTTGCCATTGGGCCCTAACCCGTCGGGCTAGGTCAAAATGGGGTCAGAATAGACAGAACTGGTTATCCTATTTGAAAATAACGTCACTTCGCCTCCGATTTTTGCAGAGGCTAGCGTAACTAAGGGTTGTCAGGCAAAATTAAGGGTGGTAATCGGACCCAGGGGTCAAGGACTTGAAATCAGGGTGGTTGCCATTGGGCCCTAACCCGTCGGGCTAGGTCAAAATGGGGTCAGAATAGACAGAACTGGTTATCCTATTTGAAAATAACGTCACTTCGCCTCCGATTTTTGCAGAGGCTAGCGTAACTAAGGGTTGTCAGGCAAAATTAAGGGTGGTAATCGGACCCAGGGGTCAAGGACTTGAAATCAGGGTGGTTGCCATTGGGCCCTAACCCGTCGGGCTAGGTCAAAATGGGGTCAGAATAGACAGAACTGGTTATCCTATTTGAAAATAACGTCACTTCGCCTCCGATTTTTGCAGAGGCTAGCGTAACTAAGGGTTGTCAGGCAAAATTAAGGGTGGTAATCGGACCCAGGGGTCAAGGACTTGAAATCAGGGTGGTTGCCATTGGGCCCTAACCCGTCGGGCTAGGTCAAAATGGGGTCAGAATAGACAGAACTGGTTATCCTATTTGAAAATAACGTCACTTCGCCTCCGATTTTTGCAGAGGCTAGCGTAACTAAGGGTTGTCAGGCAAAATTAAGGGTGGTAATCGGACCCAGGGGTCAAGGACTTGAAATCAGGGTGGTTGCCATTGGGCCCTAACCCGTCGGGCTAGGTCAAAATGGGGTCAGAATAGACAGAACTGGTTATCCTATTTGAAAATAACGTCACTTCGCCTCCGATTTTTGCAGAGGCTAGCGTAACTAAGGGTTGTCAGGCAAAATTAAGGGTGGTAATCGGACCCAGGGGTCAAGGACTTGAAATCAGGGTGGTTGCCATTGGGCCCTAACCCGTCGGGCTAGGTCAAAATGGGGTCAGAATAGACAGAACTGGTTATCCTATTTGAAAATAACGTCACTTCGCCTCCGATTTTTGCAGAGGCTAGCGTAACTAAGGGTTGTCAGGCAAAATTAAGGGTGGTAATCGGACCCAGGGGTCAAGGACTTGAAATCAGGGTGGTTGCCATTGGGCCCTAACCCGTCGGGCTAGGTCAAAATGGGGTCAGAATAGACAGAACTGGTTATCCTATTTGAAAATAACGTCACTTCGCCTCCGATTTTTGCAGAGGCTAGCGTAACTAAGGGTTGTCAGGCAAAATTAAGGGTGGTAATCGGACCCAGGGGTCAAGGACTTGAAATCAGGGTGGTTGCCATTGGGCCCTAACCCGTCGGGCTAGGTCAAAATGGGGTCAGAATAGACAGAACTGGTTATCCTATTTGAAAATAACGTCACTTCGCCTCCGATTTTTGCAGAGGCTAGCGTAACTAAGGGTTGTCAGGCAAAATTAAGGGTGGTAATCGGACCCAGGGGTCAAGGACTTGAAATCAGGGTGGTTGCCATTGGGCCCTAACCCGTCGGGCTAGGTCAAAATGGGGTCAGAATAGACAGAACTGGTTATCCTATTTGAAAATAACGTCACTTCGCCTCCGATTTTTGCAGAGGCTAGCGTAACTAAGGGTTGTCAGGCAAAATTAAGGGTGGTAATCGGACCCAGGGGTCAAGGACTTGAAATCAGGGTGGTTGCCATTGGGCCCTAACCCGTCGGGCTAGGTCAAAATGGGGTCAGAATAGACAGAACTGGTTATCCTATTTGAAAATAACGTCACTTCGCCTCCGATTTTTGCAGAGGCTAGCGTAACTAAGGGTTGTCAGGCAAAATTAAGGGTGGTAATCGGACCCAGGGGTCAAGGACTTGAAATCAGGGTGGTTGCCATTGGGCCCTAACCCGTCGGGCTAGGTCAAAATGGGGTCAGAATAGACAGAACTGGTTATCCTATTTGAAAATAACGTCACTTCGCCTCCGATTTTTGCAGAGGCTAGCGTAACTAAGGGTTGTCAGGCAAAATTAAGGGTGGTAATCGGACCCAGGGGTCAAGGACTTGAAATCAGGGTGGTTGCCATTGGGCCCTAACCCGTCGGGCTAGGTCAAAATGGGGTCAGAATAGACAGAACTGGTTATCCTATTTGAAAATAACGTCACTTCGCCTCCGATTTTTGCAGAGGCTAGCGTAACTAAGGGTTGTCAGGCAAAATTAAGGGTGGTAATCGGACCCAGGGGTCAAGGACTTGAAATCAGGGTGGTTGCCATTGGGCCCTAACCCGTCGGGCTAGGTCAAAATGGGGTCAGAATAGACAGAACTGGTTATCCTATTTGAAAATAACGTCACTTCGCCTCCGATTTTTGCAGAGGCTAGCGTAACTAAGGGTTGTCAGGCAAAATTAAGGGTGGTAATCGGACCCAGGGGTCAAGGACTTGAAATCAGGGTGGTTGCCATTGGGCCCTAACCCGTCGGGCTAGGTCAAAATGGGGTCAGAATAGACAGAACTGGTTATCCTATTTGAAAATAACGTCACTTCGCCTCCGATTTTTGCAGAGGCTAGCGTAACTAAGGGTTGTCAGGCAAAATTAAGGGTGGTAATCGGACCCAGGGGTCAAGGACTTGAAATCAGGGTGGTTGCCATTGGGCCCTAACCCGTCGGGCTAGGTCAAAATGGGGTCAGAATAGACAGAACTGGTTATCCTATTTGAAAATAACGTCACTTCGCCTCCGATTTTTGCAGAGGCTAGCGTAACTAAGGGTTGTCAGGCAAAATTAAGGGTGGTAATCGGACCCAGGGGTCAAGGACTTGAAATCAGGGTGGTTGCCATTGGGCCCTAACCCGTCGGGCTAGGTCAAAATGGGGTCAGAATAGACAGAACTGGTTATCCTATTTGAAAATAACGTCACTTCGCCTCCGATTTTTGCAGAGGCTAGCGTAACTAAGGGTTGTCAGGCAAAATTAAGGGTGGTAATCGGACCCAGGGGTCAAGGACTTGAAATCAGGGTGGTTGCCATTGGGCCCTAACCCGTCGGGCTAGGTCAAAATGGGGTCAGAATAGACAGAACTGGTTATCCTATTTGAAAATAACGTCACTTCGCCTCCGATTTTTGCAGAGGCTAGCGTAACTAAGGGTTGTCAGGCAAAATTAAGGGTGGTAATCGGACCCAGGGGTCAAGGACTTGAAATCAGGGTGGTTGCCATTGGGCCCTAACCCGTCGGGCTAGGTCAAAATGGGGTCAGAATAGACAGAACTGGTTATCCTATTTGAAAATAACGTCACTTCGCCTCCGATTTTTGCAGAGGCTAGCGTAACTAAGGGTTGTCAGGCAAAATTAAGGGTGGTAATCGGACCCAGGGGTCAAGGACTTGAAATCAGGGTGGTTGCCATTGGGCCCTAACCCGTCGGGCTAGGTCAAAATGGGGTCAGAATAGACAGAACTGGTTATCCTATTTGAAAATAACGTCACTTCGCCTCCGATTTTTGCAGAGGCTAGCGTAACTAAGGGTTGTCAGGCAAAATTAAGGGTGGTAATCGGACCCAGGGGTCAAGGACTTGAAATCAGGGTGGTTGCCATTGGGCCCTAACCCGTCGGGCTAGGTCAAAATGGGGTCAGAATAGACAGAACTGGTTATCCTATTTGAAAATAACGTCACTTCGCCTCCGATTTTTGCAGAGGCTAGCGTAACTAAGGGTTGTCAGGCAAAATTAAGGGTGGTAATCGGACCCAGGGGTCAAGGACTTGAAATCAGGGTGGTTGCCATTGGGCCCTAACCCGTCGGGCTAGGTCAAAATGGGGTCAGAATAGACAGAACTGGTTATCCTATTTGAAAATAACGTCACTTCGCCTCCGATTTTTGCAGAGGCTAGCGTAACTAAGGGTTGTCAGGCAAAATTAAGGGTGGTAATCGGACCCAGGGGTCAAGGACTTGAAATCAGGGTGGTTGCCATTGGGCCCTAACCCGTCGGGCTAGGTCAAAATGGGGTCAGAATAGACAGAACTGGTTATCCTATTTGAAAATAACGTCACTTCGCCTCCGATTTTTGCAGAGGCTAGCGTAACTAAGGGTTGTCAGGCAAAATTAAGGGTGGTAATCGGACCCAGGGGTCAAGGACTTGAAATCAGGGTGGTTGCCATTGGGCCCTAACCCGTCGGGCTAGGTCAAAATGGGGTCAGAATAGACAGAACTGGTTATCCTATTTGAAAATAACGTCACTTCGCCTCCGATTTTTGCAGAGGCTAGCGTAACTAAGGGTTGTCAGGCAAAATTAAGGGTGGTAATCGGACCCAGGGGTCAAGGACTTGAAATCAGGGTGGTTGCCATTGGGCCCTAACCCGTCGGGCTAGGTCAAAATGGGGTCAGAATAGACAGAACTGGTTATCCTATTTGAAAATAACGTCACTTCGCCTCCGATTTTTGCAGAGGCTAGCGTAACTAAGGGTTGTCAGGCAAAATTAAGGGTGGTAATCGGACCCAGGGGTCAAGGACTTGAAATCAGGGTGGTTGCCATTGGGCCCTAACCCGTCGGGCTAGGTCAAAATGGGGTCAGAATAGACAGAACTGGTTATCCTATTTGAAAATAACGTCACTTCGCCTCCGATTTTTGCAGAGGCTAGCGTAACTAAGGGTTGTCAGGCAAAATTAAGGGTGGTAATCGGACCCAGGGGTCAAGGACTTGAAATCAGGGTGGTTGCCATTGGGCCCTAACCCGTCGGGCTAGGTCAAAATGGGGTCAGAATAGACAGAACTGGTTATCCTATTTGAAAATAACGTCACTTCGCCTCCGATTTTTGCAGAGGCTAGCGTAACTAAGGGTTGTCAGGCAAAATTAAGGGTGGTAATCGGACCCAGGGGTCAAGGACTTGAAATCAGGGTGGTTGCCATTGGGCCCTAACCCGTCGGGCTAGGTCAAAATGGGGTCAGAATAGACAGAACTGGTTATCCTATTTGAAAATAACGTCACTTCGCCTCCGATTTTTGCAGAGGCTAGCGTAACTAAGGGTTGTCAGGCAAAATTAAGGGTGGTAATCGGACCCAGGGGTCAAGGACTTGAAATCAGGGTGGTTGCCATTGGGCCCTAACCCGTCGGGCTAGGTCAAAATGGGGTCAGAATAGACAGAACTGGTTATCCTATTTGAAAATAACGTCACTTCGCCTCCGATTTTTGCAGAGGCTAGCGTAACTAAGGGTTGTCAGGCAAAATTAAGGGTGGTAATCGGACCCAGGGGTCAAGGACTTGAAATCAGGGTGGTTGCCATTGGGCCCTAACCCGTCGGGCTAGGTCAAAATGGGGTCAGAATAGACAGAACTGGTTATCCTATTTGAAAATAACGTCACTTCGCCTCCGATTTTTGCAGAGGCTAGCGTAACTAAGGGTTGTCAGGCAAAATTAAGGGTGGTAATCGGACCCAGGGGTCAAGGACTTGAAATCAGGGTGGTTGCCATTGGGCCCTAACCCGTCGGGCTAGGTCAAAATGGGGTCAGAATAGACAGAACTGGTTATCCTATTTGAAAATAACGTCACTTCGCCTCCGATTTTTGCAGAGGCTAGCGTAACTAAGGGTTGTCAGGCAAAATTAAGGGTGGTAATCGGACCCAGGGGTCAAGGACTTGAAATCAGGGTGGTTGCCATTGGGCCCTAACCCGTCGGGCTAGGTCAAAATGGGGTCAGAATAGACAGAACTGGTTATCCTATTTGAAAATAACGTCACTTCGCCTCCGATTTTTGCAGAGGCTAGCGTAACTAAGGGTTGTCAGGCAAAATTAAGGGTGGTAATCGGACCCAGGGGTCAAGGACTTGAAATCAGGGTGGTTGCCATTGGGCCCTAACCCGTCGGGCTAGGTCAAAATGGGGTCAGAATAGACAGAACTGGTTATCCTATTTGAAAATAACGTCACTTCGCCTCCGATTTTTGCAGAGGCTAGCGTAACTAAGGGTTGTCAGGCAAAATTAAGGGTGGTAATCGGACCCAGGGGTCAAGGACTTGAAATCAGGGTGGTTGCCATTGGGCCCTAACCCGTCGGGCTAGGTCAAAATGGGGTCAGAATAGACAGAACTGGTTATCCTATTTGAAAATAACGTCACTTCGCCTCCGATTTTTGCAGAGGCTAGCGTAACTAAGGGTTGTCAGGCAAAATTAAGGGTGGTAATCGGACCCAGGGGTCAAGGACTTGAAATCAGGGTGGTTGCCATTGGGCCCTAACCCGTCGGGCTAGGTCAAAATGGGGTCAGAATAGACAGAACTGGTTATCCTATTTGAAAATAACGTCACTTCGCCTCCGATTTTTGCAGAGGCTAGCGTAACTAAGGGTTGTCAGGCAAAATTAAGGGTGGTAATCGGACCCAGGGGTCAAGGACTTGAAATCAGGGTGGTTGCCATTGGGCCCTAACCCGTCGGGCTAGGTCAAAATGGGGTCAGAATAGACAGAACTGGTTATCCTATTTGAAAATAACGTCACTTCGCCTCCGATTTTTGCAGAGGCTAGCGTAACTAAGGGTTGTCAGGCAAAATTAAGGGTGGTAATCGGACCCAGGGGTCAAGGACTTGAAATCAGGGTGGTTGCCATTGGGCCCTAACCCGTCGGGCTAGGTCAAAATGGGGTCAGAATAGACAGAACTGGTTATCCTATTTGAAAATAACGTCACTTCGCCTCCGATTTTTGCAGAGGCTAGCGTAACTAAGGGTTGTCAGGCAAAATTAAGGGTGGTAATCGGACCCAGGGGTCAAGGACTTGAAATCAGGGTGGTTGCCATTGGGCCCTAACCCGTCGGGCTAGGTCAAAATGGGGTCAGAATAGACAGAACTGGTTATCCTATTTGAAAATAACGTCACTTCGCCTCCGATTTTTGCAGAGGCTAGCGTAACTAAGGGTTGTCAGGCAAAATTAAGGGTGGTAATCGGACCCAGGGGTCAAGGACTTGAAATCAGGGTGGTTGCCATTGGGCCCTAACCCGTCGGGCTAGGTCAAAATGGGGTCAGAATAGACAGAACTGGTTATCCTATTTGAAAATAACGTCACTTCGCCTCCGATTTTTGCAGAGGCTAGCGTAACTAAGGGTTGTCAGGCAAAATTAAGGGTGGTAATCGGACCCAGGGGTCAAGGACTTGAAATCAGGGTGGTTGCCATTGGGCCCTAACCCGTCGGGCTAGGTCAAAATGGGGTCAGAATAGACAGAACTGGTTATCCTATTTGAAAATAACGTCACTTCGCCTCCGATTTTTGCAGAGGCTAGCGTAACTAAGGGTTGTCAGGCAAAATTAAGGGTGGTAATCGGACCCAGGGGTCAAGGACTTGAAATCAGGGTGGTTGCCATTGGGCCCTAACCCGTCGGGCTAGGTCAAAATGGGGTCAGAATAGACAGAACTGGTTATCCTATTTGAAAATAACGTCACTTCGCCTCCGATTTTTGCAGAGGCTAGCGTAACTAAGGGTTGTCAGGCAAAATTAAGGGTGGTAATCGGACCCAGGGGTCAAGGACTTGAAATCAGGGTGGTTGCCATTGGGCCCTAACCCGTCGGGCTAGGTCAAAATGGGGTCAGAATAGACAGAACTGGTTATCCTATTTGAAAATAACGTCACTTCGCCTCCGATTTTTGCAGAGGCTAGCGTAACTAAGGGTTGTCAGGCAAAATTAAGGGTGGTAATCGGACCCAGGGGTCAAGGACTTGAAATCAGGGTGGTTGCCATTGGGCCCTAACCCGTCGGGCTAGGTCAAAATGGGGTCAGAATAGACAGAACTGGTTATCCTATTTGAAAATAACGTCACTTCGCCTCCGATTTTTGCAGAGGCTAGCGTAACTAAGGGTTGTCAGGCAAAATTAAGGGTGGTAATCGGACCCAGGGGTCAAGGACTTGAAATCAGGGTGGTTGCCATTGGGCCCTAACCCGTCGGGCTAGGTCAAAATGGGGTCAGAATAGACAGAACTGGTTATCCTATTTGAAAATAACGTCACTTCGCCTCCGATTTTTGCAGAGGCTAGCGTAACTAAGGGTTGTCAGGCAAAATTAAGGGTGGTAATCGGACCCAGGGGTCAAGGACTTGAAATCAGGGTGGTTGCCATTGGGCCCTAACCCGTCGGGCTAGGTCAAAATGGGGTCAGAATAGACAGAACTGGTTATCCTATTTGAAAATAACGTCACTTCGCCTCCGATTTTTGCAGAGGCTAGCGTAACTAAGGGTTGTCAGGCAAAATTAAGGGTGGTAATCGGACCCAGGGGTCAAGGACTTGAAATCAGGGTGGTTGCCATTGGGCCCTAACCCGTCGGGCTAGGTCAAAATGGGGTCAGAATAGACAGAACTGGTTATCCTATTTGAAAATAACGTCACTTCGCCTCCGATTTTTGCAGAGGCTAGCGTAACTAAGGGTTGTCAGGCAAAATTAAGGGTGGTAATCGGACCCAGGGGTCAAGGACTTGAAATCAGGGTGGTTGCCATTGGGCCCTAACCCGTCGGGCTAGGTCAAAATGGGGTCAGAATAGACAGAACTGGTTATCCTATTTGAAAATAACGTCACTTCGCCTCCGATTTTTGCAGAGGCTAGCGTAACTAAGGGTTGTCAGGCAAAATTAAGGGTGGTAATCGGACCCAGGGGTCAAGGACTTGAAATCAGGGTGGTTGCCATTGGGCCCTAACCCGTCGGGCTAGGTCAAAATGGGGTCAGAATAGACAGAACTGGTTATCCTATTTGAAAATAACGTCACTTCGCCTCCGATTTTTGCAGAGGCTAGCGTAACTAAGGGTTGTCAGGCAAAATTAAGGGTGGTAATCGGACCCAGGGGTCAAGGACTTGAAATCAGGGTGGTTGCCATTGGGCCCTAACCCGTCGGGCTAGGTCAAAATGGGGTCAGAATAGACAGAACTGGTTATCCTATTTGAAAATAACGTCACTTCGCCTCCGATTTTTGCAGAGGCTAGCGTAACTAAGGGTTGTCAGGCAAAATTAAGGGTGGTAATCGGACCCAGGGGTCAAGGACTTGAAATCAGGGTGGTTGCCATTGGGCCCTAACCCGTCGGGCTAGGTCAAAATGGGGTCAGAATAGACAGAACTGGTTATCCTATTTGAAAATAACGTCACTTCGCCTCCGATTTTTGCAGAGGCTAGCGTAACTAAGGGTTGTCAGGCAAAATTAAGGGTGGTAATCGGACCCAGGGGTCAAGGACTTGAAATCAGGGTGGTTGCCATTGGGCCCTAACCCGTCGGGCTAGGTCAAAATGGGGTCAGAATAGACAGAACTGGTTATCCTATTTGAAAATAACGTCACTTCGCCTCCGATTTTTGCAGAGGCTAGCGTAACTAAGGGTTGTCAGGCAAAATTAAGGGTGGTAATCGGACCCAGGGGTCAAGGACTTGAAATCAGGGTGGTTGCCATTGGGCCCTAACCCGTCGGGCTAGGTCAAAATGGGGTCAGAATAGACAGAACTGGTTATCCTATTTGAAAATAACGTCACTTCGCCTCCGATTTTTGCAGAGGCTAGCGTAACTAAGGGTTGTCAGGCAAAATTAAGGGTGGTAATCGGACCCAGGGGTCAAGGACTTGAAATCAGGGTGGTTGCCATTGGGCCCTAACCCGTCGGGCTAGGTCAAAATGGGGTCAGAATAGACAGAACTGGTTATCCTATTTGAAAATAACGTCACTTCGCCTCCGATTTTTGCAGAGGCTAGCGTAACTAAGGGTTGTCAGGCAAAATTAAGGGTGGTAATCGGACCCAGGGGTCAAGGACTTGAAATCAGGGTGGTTGCCATTGGGCCCTAACCCGTCGGGCTAGGTCAAAATGGGGTCAGAATAGACAGAACTGGTTATCCTATTTGAAAATAACGTCACTTCGCCTCCGATTTTTGCAGAGGCTAGCGTAACTAAGGGTTGTCAGGCAAAATTAAGGGTGGTAATCGGACCCAGGGGTCAAGGACTTGAAATCAGGGTGGTTGCCATTGGGCCCTAACCCGTCGGGCTAGGTCAAAATGGGGTCAGAATAGACAGAACTGGTTATCCTATTTGAAAATAACGTCACTTCGCCTCCGATTTTTGCAGAGGCTAGCGTAACTAAGGGTTGTCAGGCAAAATTAAGGGTGGTAATCGGACCCAGGGGTCAAGGACTTGAAATCAGGGTGGTTGCCATTGGGCCCTAACCCGTCGGGCTAGGTCAAAATGGGGTCAGAATAGACAGAACTGGTTATCCTATTTGAAAATAACGTCACTTCGCCTCCGATTTTTGCAGAGGCTAGCGTAACTAAGGGTTGTCAGGCAAAATTAAGGGTGGTAATCGGACCCAGGGGTCAAGGACTTGAAATCAGGGTGGTTGCCATTGGGCCCTAACCCGTCGGGCTAGGTCAAAATGGGGTCAGAATAGACAGAACTGGTTATCCTATTTGAAAATAACGTCACTTCGCCTCCGATTTTTGCAGAGGCTAGCGTAACTAAGGGTTGTCAGGCAAAATTAAGGGTGGTAATCGGACCCAGGGGTCAAGGACTTGAAATCAGGGTGGTTGCCATTGGGCCCTAACCCGTCGGGCTAGGTCAAAATGGGGTCAGAATAGACAGAACTGGTTATCCTATTTGAAAATAACGTCACTTCGCCTCCGATTTTTGCAGAGGCTAGCGTAACTAAGGGTTGTCAGGCAAAATTAAGGGTGGTAATCGGACCCAGGGGTCAAGGACTTGAAATCAGGGTGGTTGCCATTGGGCCCTAACCCGTCGGGCTAGGTCAAAATGGGGTCAGAATAGACAGAACTGGTTATCCTATTTGAAAATAACGTCACTTCGCCTCCGATTTTTGCAGAGGCTAGCGTAACTAAGGGTTGTCAGGCAAAATTAAGGGTGGTAATCGGACCCAGGGGTCAAGGACTTGAAATCAGGGTGGTTGCCATTGGGCCCTAACCCGTCGGGCTAGGTCAAAATGGGGTCAGAATAGACAGAACTGGTTATCCTATTTGAAAATAACGTCACTTCGCCTCCGATTTTTGCAGAGGCTAGCGTAACTAAGGGTTGTCAGGCAAAATTAAGGGTGGTAATCGGACCCAGGGGTCAAGGACTTGAAATCAGGGTGGTTGCCATTGGGCCCTAACCCGTCGGGCTAGGTCAAAATGGGGTCAGAATAGACAGAACTGGTTATCCTATTTGAAAATAACGTCACTTCGCCTCCGATTTTTGCAGAGGCTAGCGTAACTAAGGGTTGTCAGGCAAAATTAAGGGTGGTAATCGGACCCAGGGGTCAAGGACTTGAAATCAGGGTGGTTGCCATTGGGCCCTAACCCGTCGGGCTAGGTCAAAATGGGGTCAGAATAGACAGAACTGGTTATCCTATTTGAAAATAACGTCACTTCGCCTCCGATTTTTGCAGAGGCTAGCGTAACTAAGGGTTGTCAGGCAAAATTAAGGGTGGTAATCGGACCCAGGGGTCAAGGACTTGAAATCAGGGTGGTTGCCATTGGGCCCTAACCCGTCGGGCTAGGTCAAAATGGGGTCAGAATAGACAGAACTGGTTATCCTATTTGAAAATAACGTCACTTCGCCTCCGATTTTTGCAGAGGCTAGCGTAACTAAGGGTTGTCAGGCAAAATTAAGGGTGGTAATCGGACCCAGGGGTCAAGGACTTGAAATCAGGGTGGTTGCCATTGGGCCCTAACCCGTCGGGCTAGGTCAAAATGGGGTCAGAATAGACAGAACTGGTTATCCTATTTGAAAATAACGTCACTTCGCCTCCGATTTTTGCAGAGGCTAGCGTAACTAAGGGTTGTCAGGCAAAATTAAGGGTGGTAATCGGACCCAGGGGTCAAGGACTTGAAATCAGGGTGGTTGCCATTGGGCCCTAACCCGTCGGGCTAGGTCAAAATGGGGTCAGAATAGACAGAACTGGTTATCCTATTTGAAAATAACGTCACTTCGCCTCCGATTTTTGCAGAGGCTAGCGTAACTAAGGGTTGTCAGGCAAAATTAAGGGTGGTAATCGGACCCAGGGGTCAAGGACTTGAAATCAGGGTGGTTGCCATTGGGCCCTAACCCGTCGGGCTAGGTCAAAATGGGGTCAGAATAGACAGAACTGGTTATCCTATTTGAAAATAACGTCACTTCGCCTCCGATTTTTGCAGAGGCTAGCGTAACTAAGGGTTGTCAGGCAAAATTAAGGGTGGTAATCGGACCCAGGGGTCAAGGACTTGAAATCAGGGTGGTTGCCATTGGGCCCTAACCCGTCGGGCTAGGTCAAAATGGGGTCAGAATAGACAGAACTGGTTATCCTATTTGAAAATAACGTCACTTCGCCTCCGATTTTTGCAGAGGCTAGCGTAACTAAGGGTTGTCAGGCAAAATTAAGGGTGGTAATCGGACCCAGGGGTCAAGGACTTGAAATCAGGGTGGTTGCCATTGGGCCCTAACCCGTCGGGCTAGGTCAAAATGGGGTCAGAATAGACAGAACTGGTTATCCTATTTGAAAATAACGTCACTTCGCCTCCGATTTTTGCAGAGGCTAGCGTAACTAAGGGTTGTCAGGCAAAATTAAGGGTGGTAATCGGACCCAGGGGTCAAGGACTTGAAATCAGGGTGGTTGCCATTGGGCCCTAACCCGTCGGGCTAGGTCAAAATGGGGTCAGAATAGACAGAACTGGTTATCCTATTTGAAAATAACGTCACTTCGCCTCCGATTTTTGCAGAGGCTAGCGTAACTAAGGGTTGTCAGGCAAAATTAAGGGTGGTAATCGGACCCAGGGGTCAAGGACTTGAAATCAGGGTGGTTGCCATTGGGCCCTAACCCGTCGGGCTAGGTCAAAATGGGGTCAGAATAGACAGAACTGGTTATCCTATTTGAAAATAACGTCACTTCGCCTCCGATTTTTGCAGAGGCTAGCGTAACTAAGGGTTGTCAGGCAAAATTAAGGGTGGTAATCGGACCCAGGGGTCAAGGACTTGAAATCAGGGTGGTTGCCATTGGGCCCTAACCCGTCGGGCTAGGTCAAAATGGGGTCAGAATAGACAGAACTGGTTATCCTATTTGAAAATAACGTCACTTCGCCTCCGATTTTTGCAGAGGCTAGCGTAACTAAGGGTTGTCAGGCAAAATTAAGGGTGGTAATCGGACCCAGGGGTCAAGGACTTGAAATCAGGGTGGTTGCCATTGGGCCCTAACCCGTCGGGCTAGGTCAAAATGGGGTCAGAATAGACAGAACTGGTTATCCTATTTGAAAATAACGTCACTTCGCCTCCGATTTTTGCAGAGGCTAGCGTAACTAAGGGTTGTCAGGCAAAATTAAGGGTGGTAATCGGACCCAGGGGTCAAGGACTTGAAATCAGGGTGGTTGCCATTGGGCCCTAACCCGTCGGGCTAGGTCAAAATGGGGTCAGAATAGACAGAACTGGTTATCCTATTTGAAAATAACGTCACTTCGCCTCCGATTTTTGCAGAGGCTAGCGTAACTAAGGGTTGTCAGGCAAAATTAAGGGTGGTAATCGGACCCAGGGGTCAAGGACTTGAAATCAGGGTGGTTGCCATTGGGCCCTAACCCGTCGGGCTAGGTCAAAATGGGGTCAGAATAGACAGAACTGGTTATCCTATTTGAAAATAACGTCACTTCGCCTCCGATTTTTGCAGAGGCTAGCGTAACTAAGGGTTGTCAGGCAAAATTAAGGGTGGTAATCGGACCCAGGGGTCAAGGACTTGAAATCAGGGTGGTTGCCATTGGGCCCTAACCCGTCGGGCTAGGTCAAAATGGGGTCAGAATAGACAGAACTGGTTATCCTATTTGAAAATAACGTCACTTCGCCTCCGATTTTTGCAGAGGCTAGCGTAACTAAGGGTTGTCAGGCAAAATTAAGGGTGGTAATCGGACCCAGGGGTCAAGGACTTGAAATCAGGGTGGTTGCCATTGGGCCCTAACCCGTCGGGCTAGGTCAAAATGGGGTCAGAATAGACAGAACTGGTTATCCTATTTGAAAATAACGTCACTTCGCCTCCGATTTTTGCAGAGGCTAGCGTAACTAAGGGTTGTCAGGCAAAATTAAGGGTGGTAATCGGACCCAGGGGTCAAGGACTTGAAATCAGGGTGGTTGCCATTGGGCCCTAACCCGTCGGGCTAGGTCAAAATGGGGTCAGAATAGACAGAACTGGTTATCCTATTTGAAAATAACGTCACTTCGCCTCCGATTTTTGCAGAGGCTAGCGTAACTAAGGGTTGTCAGGCAAAATTAAGGGTGGTAATCGGACCCAGGGGTCAAGGACTTGAAATCAGGGTGGTTGCCATTGGGCCCTAACCCGTCGGGCTAGGTCAAAATGGGGTCAGAATAGACAGAACTGGTTATCCTATTTGAAAATAACGTCACTTCGCCTCCGATTTTTGCAGAGGCTAGCGTAACTAAGGGTTGTCAGGCAAAATTAAGGGTGGTAATCGGACCCAGGGGTCAAGGACTTGAAATCAGGGTGGTTGCCATTGGGCCCTAACCCGTCGGGCTAGGTCAAAATGGGGTCAGAATAGACAGAACTGGTTATCCTATTTGAAAATAACGTCACTTCGCCTCCGATTTTTGCAGAGGCTAGCGTAACTAAGGGTTGTCAGGCAAAATTAAGGGTGGTAATCGGACCCAGGGGTCAAGGACTTGAAATCAGGGTGGTTGCCATTGGGCCCTAACCCGTCGGGCTAGGTCAAAATGGGGTCAGAATAGACAGAACTGGTTATCCTATTTGAAAATAACGTCACTTCGCCTCCGATTTTTGCAGAGGCTAGCGTAACTAAGGGTTGTCAGGCAAAATTAAGGGTGGTAATCGGACCCAGGGGTCAAGGACTTGAAATCAGGGTGGTTGCCATTGGGCCCTAACCCGTCGGGCTAGGTCAAAATGGGGTCAGAATAGACAGAACTGGTTATCCTATTTGAAAATAACGTCACTTCGCCTCCGATTTTTGCAGAGGCTAGCGTAACTAAGGGTTGTCAGGCAAAATTAAGGGTGGTAATCGGACCCAGGGGTCAAGGACTTGAAATCAGGGTGGTTGCCATTGGGCCCTAACCCGTCGGGCTAGGTCAAAATGGGGTCAGAATAGACAGAACTGGTTATCCTATTTGAAAATAACGTCACTTCGCCTCCGATTTTTGCAGAGGCTAGCGTAACTAAGGGTTGTCAGGCAAAATTAAGGGTGGTAATCGGACCCAGGGGTCAAGGACTTGAAATCAGGGTGGTTGCCATTGGGCCCTAACCCGTCGGGCTAGGTCAAAATGGGGTCAGAATAGACAGAACTGGTTATCCTATTTGAAAATAACGTCACTTCGCCTCCGATTTTTGCAGAGGCTAGCGTAACTAAGGGTTGTCAGGCAAAATTAAGGGTGGTAATCGGACCCAGGGGTCAAGGACTTGAAATCAGGGTGGTTGCCATTGGGCCCTAACCCGTCGGGCTAGGTCAAAATGGGGTCAGAATAGACAGAACTGGTTATCCTATTTGAAAATAACGTCACTTCGCCTCCGATTTTTGCAGAGGCTAGCGTAACTAAGGGTTGTCAGGCAAAATTAAGGGTGGTAATCGGACCCAGGGGTCAAGGACTTGAAATCAGGGTGGTTGCCATTGGGCCCTAACCCGTCGGGCTAGGTCAAAATGGGGTCAGAATAGACAGAACTGGTTATCCTATTTGAAAATAACGTCACTTCGCCTCCGATTTTTGCAGAGGCTAGCGTAACTAAGGGTTGTCAGGCAAAATTAAGGGTGGTAATCGGACCCAGGGGTCAAGGACTTGAAATCAGGGTGGTTGCCATTGGGCCCTAACCCGTCGGGCTAGGTCAAAATGGGGTCAGAATAGACAGAACTGGTTATCCTATTTGAAAATAACGTCACTTCGCCTCCGATTTTTGCAGAGGCTAGCGTAACTAAGGGTTGTCAGGCAAAATTAAGGGTGGTAATCGGACCCAGGGGTCAAGGACTTGAAATCAGGGTGGTTGCCATTGGGCCCTAACCCGTCGGGCTAGGTCAAAATGGGGTCAGAATAGACAGAACTGGTTATCCTATTTGAAAATAACGTCACTTCGCCTCCGATTTTTGCAGAGGCTAGCGTAACTAAGGGTTGTCAGGCAAAATTAAGGGTGGTAATCGGACCCAGGGGTCAAGGACTTGAAATCAGGGTGGTTGCCATTGGGCCCTAACCCGTCGGGCTAGGTCAAAATGGGGTCAGAATAGACAGAACTGGTTATCCTATTTGAAAATAACGTCACTTCGCCTCCGATTTTTGCAGAGGCTAGCGTAACTAAGGGTTGTCAGGCAAAATTAAGGGTGGTAATCGGACCCAGGGGTCAAGGACTTGAAATCAGGGTGGTTGCCATTGGGCCCTAACCCGTCGGGCTAGGTCAAAATGGGGTCAGAATAGACAGAACTGGTTATCCTATTTGAAAATAACGTCACTTCGCCTCCGATTTTTGCAGAGGCTAGCGTAACTAAGGGTTGTCAGGCAAAATTAAGGGTGGTAATCGGACCCAGGGGTCAAGGACTTGAAATCAGGGTGGTTGCCATTGGGCCCTAACCCGTCGGGCTAGGTCAAAATGGGGTCAGAATAGACAGAACTGGTTATCCTATTTGAAAATAACGTCACTTCGCCTCCGATTTTTGCAGAGGCTAGCGTAACTAAGGGTTGTCAGGCAAAATTAAGGGTGGTAATCGGACCCAGGGGTCAAGGACTTGAAATCAGGGTGGTTGCCATTGGGCCCTAACCCGTCGGGCTAGGTCAAAATGGGGTCAGAATAGACAGAACTGGTTATCCTATTTGAAAATAACGTCACTTCGCCTCCGATTTTTGCAGAGGCTAGCGTAACTAAGGGTTGTCAGGCAAAATTAAGGGTGGTAATCGGACCCAGGGGTCAAGGACTTGAAATCAGGGTGGTTGCCATTGGGCCCTAACCCGTCGGGCTAGGTCAAAATGGGGTCAGAATAGACAGAACTGGTTATCCTATTTGAAAATAACGTCACTTCGCCTCCGATTTTTGCAGAGGCTAGCGTAACTAAGGGTTGTCAGGCAAAATTAAGGGTGGTAATCGGACCCAGGGGTCAAGGACTTGAAATCAGGGTGGTTGCCATTGGGCCCTAACCCGTCGGGCTAGGTCAAAATGGGGTCAGAATAGACAGAACTGGTTATCCTATTTGAAAATAACGTCACTTCGCCTCCGATTTTTGCAGAGGCTAGCGTAACTAAGGGTTGTCAGGCAAAATTAAGGGTGGTAATCGGACCCAGGGGTCAAGGACTTGAAATCAGGGTGGTTGCCATTGGGCCCTAACCCGTCGGGCTAGGTCAAAATGGGGTCAGAATAGACAGAACTGGTTATCCTATTTGAAAATAACGTCACTTCGCCTCCGATTTTTGCAGAGGCTAGCGTAACTAAGGGTTGTCAGGCAAAATTAAGGGTGGTAATCGGACCCAGGGGTCAAGGACTTGAAATCAGGGTGGTTGCCATTGGGCCCTAACCCGTCGGGCTAGGTCAAAATGGGGTCAGAATAGACAGAACTGGTTATCCTATTTGAAAATAACGTCACTTCGCCTCCGATTTTTGCAGAGGCTAGCGTAACTAAGGGTTGTCAGGCAAAATTAAGGGTGGTAATCGGACCCAGGGGTCAAGGACTTGAAATCAGGGTGGTTGCCATTGGGCCCTAACCCGTCGGGCTAGGTCAAAATGGGGTCAGAATAGACAGAACTGGTTATCCTATTTGAAAATAACGTCACTTCGCCTCCGATTTTTGCAGAGGCTAGCGTAACTAAGGGTTGTCAGGCAAAATTAAGGGTGGTAATCGGACCCAGGGGTCAAGGACTTGAAATCAGGGTGGTTGCCATTGGGCCCTAACCCGTCGGGCTAGGTCAAAATGGGGTCAGAATAGACAGAACTGGTTATCCTATTTGAAAATAACGTCACTTCGCCTCCGATTTTTGCAGAGGCTAGCGTAACTAAGGGTTGTCAGGCAAAATTAAGGGTGGTAATCGGACCCAGGGGTCAAGGACTTGAAATCAGGGTGGTTGCCATTGGGCCCTAACCCGTCGGGCTAGGTCAAAATGGGGTCAGAATAGACAGAACTGGTTATCCTATTTGAAAATAACGTCACTTCGCCTCCGATTTTTGCAGAGGCTAGCGTAACTAAGGGTTGTCAGGCAAAATTAAGGGTGGTAATCGGACCCAGGGGTCAAGGACTTGAAATCAGGGTGGTTGCCATTGGGCCCTAACCCGTCGGGCTAGGTCAAAATGGGGTCAGAATAGACAGAACTGGTTATCCTATTTGAAAATAACGTCACTTCGCCTCCGATTTTTGCAGAGGCTAGCGTAACTAAGGGTTGTCAGGCAAAATTAAGGGTGGTAATCGGACCCAGGGGTCAAGGACTTGAAATCAGGGTGGTTGCCATTGGGCCCTAACCCGTCGGGCTAGGTCAAAATGGGGTCAGAATAGACAGAACTGGTTATCCTATTTGAAAATAACGTCACTTCGCCTCCGATTTTTGCAGAGGCTAGCGTAACTAAGGGTTGTCAGGGAACGTCATAACAATACTGATTTATACGAAAATATGCTTTTTGTATCTTGGGAGAAAACCTTCAGGAAAATGTTTAAGAAATAGTCGTTTAGATGCACGGATACTAGAACACTATTGATTATTTCGAAATTCTGTTTGATACACTAGAAAAATACGGAGGTCAAACTTCGAAACTTACGCATAATCTAATAATGAAGTATATTTTCCAAGTGTTCGAATCGATACTTAAAAGAGTTCCAATTCAATGTACATTTTTCATGCTCGCGGACTTCGGACCTAGGAAATCGCATTTGAAGGGACTTTATCACAAACGCAAAACATAAATGATATTCGAATGAACTTAGAGTAGCTCTGCGTGAAGAATTTATTTGTTTTCATTTGTATTAATACATATTAAAAGTTGTCCATTGTCATTTTGTCCATGTATGTTTTTATTTAACGTTTCTAATCGCATCTGATTTCTTTTATATGAACCCCTAAGTGCGAAGTCCGTAGTGCGAAGTCCGAAGTAAGTTTAAAATTTGAACAATGTCCATTAATAATTATTAAGATTTGTGCCCTTGGCCTTTAGCGATTGGTTTTGTATGTCTCTCCGTCATTCAAGAGATGATGGAGTTTTCAAATTTTGCATCTGTATGTATCTTGAGAAACGTATCTTTTGGTACCAAAATTGTCGACCTTGTGAGCTTGTCCTTCTGTCCGTCTGTCACACGTCGAGCTATATATCTCTTGAACCGTTCACCAGATCACTCCCATACTTTTGTATGCTATTTGCTCATTATCGAAGGGTCATGTGTCCAAGGTTAAGGTAATTTAGTTCTTTTTTTTAATGAGACTGTACATGCTTCGTCTAGGCTATGTCTATTTAACAGTTTTTTTTTATTGTTTTCCTATTTTAGTATGTTGTTTCTCGTGACTAAAATTTCACATCACATTGTGCCAAGGTCACCTTTTATTTTTTGCAATCAAATTGTATATGATAGTCGTGTCCAGGTTATATCTTTTGAACCATGTATCTAATCACTAATATTTCAGTTTGTTGTTACTTATTATTCATAGGCTGCAGATCACCTATATCAAAGGTCATGCGACCAAGTTCAAGGTTACTCAATATGCTTAGGATCACTTTCATATGTTCGTATGATTTAGCTCATGTCTCAAAGGGTTCACATCAACTTGGACCAAGGTCAAAGTAACTTAGAGGGAGCTCGAGGAGGGGGGTTTAAACCCCCGCAAACAAAGTTGGGGTATAAAAGAATCGCTCTGTCTGTCCGTCTGTCTGTCAATCACACCTTGTCCGGAGCATAACTCCTCCCCCTGAGGATAGATTTCAATAATACTTCACAGAAATGTTCCTTAGGACCTAAGGGTGTGTCATTTTGAACCAAGGTCATAGGTCAAAGGTCAAGGTCACAATAGACATCATTAGTAAAACCTTGTTCGGAGGATAACTCCTCTCCTGTCGATTGATTTCAGAAATATTTCACAGAAATGTTCCTTAGGAGCAAAGGGTGTGTCATGATTTTGAACCAAGATTATAGGTCAAAGGTCAATGTCATAATAGACATCATTAGTAAAACCTTGACCGGAGGATGATTCCTCCCCCTGTCGATGGATTTCAATAATAATTCACAGAAATATCTCTTGGGACTTCATGACTTTGACCCAAGATCATATGTCAAAGGTCAAGGTCACAATAGACATCATTAGTAAAATATTGACCGGAGGATGACTTGATTTCAAGTCCTTGACCCCTGGGTCAGATCACCAGATTTAATTTTGCCTTACAACCTTCACATAAGCTAGCCGTAGCTAACAACAGAGACTTTTATATAAGATAATCAGTTTAATCAATTACGTCCCTTTCCTAACCATGCCCAACGGGTAAGGGTTCAAAGATGATCACCCTGACTTCAGGTTCTTGACTGATGAGTCCTTCGGAAGACCAAAGAGAGCTCTTCAATTAATTAGTTCAAAAGATGAAGCATCGTAACTTTGCTTCTTCGCATCGTATCTTCGCTTCGACAAAGAGATGGTCAAAATTTATGGATTACGATTTCTATTGCATAGCATTCATAATTATTATATCTAAAAATTCTGACTGCCTAAAGAGGAGATTGGAGCCCCCTTGACACCCCTGTAGATTCACCAGTATCAAACACAATATCAAAGAAATCAGAATGCAGAGTGAGCTGCAAATATAGGCTGATTATATATCTTTTTTTTTAATGGCTGAAGTTTAGTGCTTTAACACACAATATAGTAGACTAAATAATCTAGCGGCAGCGGAGAGACTGGATTATTTAGTCTAACAAAATAGTACTCTGAATCAATAACCTTGGTGGAAAAGGGGAGCACGAGATGTGCCCTTCGGAGATCTCTAAAGCAACTACTGATTTCTATATAAAAGCGACCTATAACATTTAGAATATTATGGCAATAAGAAAAGTCTGTAAAGCTTTGAATATTTTTACAAAATATGCATGATAAAAATTGAAATGTTATATATCATATCTTCATTTCAATGTATTAGTAACAAGCGAAAGAAAAATGAAAACGCGACCTTACGGTGTTCTTTTTGGGGAAATCGCATCTTCGCTCCTCCACGTATCAAATAGACGCAAAGTTACACAGAAGTGAAGTTAAGCGAAGTAACGAAGAAGCGAAGTGACGATGAAACGAAGTTACAAAGAAGCGAAGTTGCGAAGTTGCAAGGGAAAGAAGCGAAGTTACGATGCAACGAAGCGAGAATACGATGCTTCTTCGTAACTTCGGTACTTCGCATCTTGATAATTAACTTAGCTTCTTCGTAACTTCACTTCTTTGTAACTTCTCTCATTCGCAACTTTTCTTTTTCGAAACTTCGTAATATTTATCGCTTCTTCTCAACTTCGCTTCTTTGCAAATTCACTTCTTCGTAACTTTTCGATTTTTCGCTACTTCGCAAATTCGCTTCATAGCATTTCTACTTTACATATTTTTCATAAGTACCTGAAATAAAGGTTTCATTTCGCTCTAAAATTTCTCGTCCATTCTCCTTCCTATGAAGGTAAGGATAAAATTATAATGTTTCAAAGGATTCCTTATAGGTTTTTCAATTAACAACATTTGTTGTATGATTTTTAATTACGGTTTGTCGGGTTTGAAGCGATAGGGGATGACAATTTCGGAAACATGTTTCAAATAAACTAAATAAAGAAATTACATACAAACTGAAAAAGAGATGAATAATTTCCAAATTGATCACAATTATATGGTCACATCTGTCCGAAACGAAGACCAGAAGAATAGCAGATGTTTCTTACTATCGTTTGGAATCGACATTGGCGGATCCAGCTTTGAGTTAAAGAGGGGGGGGGGCGTAAATTGGCGAGGGGGTCTGGAGACCGTCTATGTATATACATGTAACTAGAATAACTCACTATGCACTTTTTGCAATCATGAGGAAGAAACTATTCTACATGTATTTTGGCAATGTGAAATTGTTAATCAGTTTCTTGAAAACTTTAGTAGATGGTTATTTTTAACGACAAACTATTTATTCAATTTCAATGTTAAAATTATTATATTTGGTACAAATACGAAGTATCATTATAAACCTTTGAATAATAATATCATATTATTGAAGTTTTTATTTATAAATGTAAAATGCAGAACGTTAATTTAAACTTAGATACCTTTATAATAGAACTTAAAAGTCAAATTAAAATTGAGCGAAGTGTAGCTATATAAGTAAAAATTCACTTAAAAAAAAATTGAAAAAGAATGGACGTTGTGTCTCCCAATGCTAAATGAAAACTGATTTGTTGTTGCACTTAATTATATGAGTATTAGAATTTATTACATTTCATGGTAAAAAAAAAAAGTTATATTATCAATTAGAAACTACTAGTATATACAGGTGTGTCATGATTGTTATACTTTGTATATCATATATCCCTCCTCCTTGAATCACTGATTGAAAGAAAGTACATCAAATTAAAGTAAAATAATGATTTTTTACGAAGAAGCTAAGTAGCAACGTTACGAAGAATTGAAGCAACGAAGCAAAAAAAAAAAAAAACAAACAAACAAACAATCCCCCAAATATACACTCATACACGCAAAACACACACACTAAAAGTTATATCTCTTGTTTTAAAATATAACCCTTGCTGTATCCAGAGTAAATTAGTTGGGAGGGGGGGTCGTTAAGGATCCTAACTTTTCAGTTTTCTAAAGGCATATTTATTTTAATCGAATTAAGTTATTTCAAAATCATTGCCCCCCCCCCCCCCCCCCTCCCCCCCCCCCCGACGATTTCTTGGAAGAAACTTTAGATTCGCCGATGATAACTACAGATTCTCCAATTTATCTTTTAATAAATGTTGTTTAATCTTTATTTTTAATTTTTTTAAAAAAGTTTAAACCCCCCCCCCCCCCCCACTCTCCTTTTAATTTTTTCCTTCGCTAAGAAGGATAACTCTTTTTGAAAGCTATAAATGAATATTTGTATAGGCGATAAATTTATATTATTGCGGGCCACTATTGCGGGCTAGCTTGACTTTAGCCCATCGCAGAGTTGGCCAATCGTATTTCTTCGAAAGTGAAAGTAAGACGAGTCATTTCGCTTGATGTTTGGCTAAGTCGCAATCGGTTAGTTTCATCTTACAACTTCAATTTAGTTAGATATACCGAGGTGTTCAGACTTCTTACTTGAATATTAAACTCAAAGTGTAAAAATAATATTAACGAAATCCCCTCCCTTAAAAATCAAATGGTTGCTCCCTAAGTCGCTTACGCTAAAATTGAAGCTTCTGACGAACTGTCAACTCAAAAATGAAAGGTAAAAAACAACTATCACAAGGCTCGACGGGAATACTTTTCTTGATCCTCATCTGTATCAT
Source organism: Pinctada fucata (assembly GCA_028142955.1). Lineage (NCBI taxonomy): Eukaryota > Metazoa > Mollusca > Bivalvia > Pterioida > Pteriidae > Pinctada > Pinctada fucata. Next base: position 11,724,727 of record AP027114.1, on the reverse strand, counting down.
ACATTGCACCAGGTATCCACAGATGCATCATCCACCGAAGGTCGATCGATAAAAGTATATGATTATACAAGGACTTAAAAACAGAAGGATTGGAATCTCGTCTTTTCCCGTTAACATCTCGCGTGCCCTTTTGATATGCAAATTAGGCAACGAGATGTTAGGGTTGTGATATTTAAAACCATGAATGCCCTAAATATGTTAATAATGCCAACATAAAAACGAATTGAATAAGTAGAATAGATTATCCTGATCATTTTGGTACCAGTAGTTTGATATTACGTCTTGAAATATTCGAGAAAATGGTAAATTAAATCGGGCCTAGGTCACGTCCTACTCGTAGTCGTAATGGCGAGGGCGAACTTGCGTCGAGATTCCTTACATCTGAGGCAGTTATATTATGATCAATTATCGACATCTATACATGAAAAATAATTCCATCAGATACAAAAAAAAGTACAACTTTATTTCAAAAACAACTTTTCATAGATACTTTATAAAATAAAACAGAAAAAATGGCTTTTAGATGGCTTGTTTACCTTCTTCGTTACAGGCCGTGGTAAACAAGTGATCGTAAACACCCCTATTTTCGAAGTCTTGTATTCTTATCAACATTCGGTATCATGAAATGAAAATGGTGTTAATGCACGCATGAGAATTTATTAATTATCTTCATAACAATATTCCTTCTGTTTATTGTGTCTTGTTTGAGAAAACGGGTCAGAGCGTTGACCTGCCTACGTCTTTTGGAAAATGGCCGCGCGTACCGACGAGTGAAAACACCCATTTTCGAAGCCCCGTAAAACAATAAATTTTTCGAATTTATTAAACAAAATTAGTCCTAATGCACACTTTAGGCTTTAGTCTTTATTTTGATAACAATATTTCATATGTAAATCTTGCCTAGTTTTAGAAAATGGGTCAGAGCGTTGGGCTGTTTACCTCTTTCAGAAAATGTCCGGGCATACCGAAGAGTGAAAACCTCTATTTTTGAACCTCCGGTATACGATGAAATCGTCGAATAAATTAATCAAAATTGGTTCTAATGCACGCACTAGGTTTTCATTATCGATTTGCCACCAATATTTTATGTATAAGTCGAGTGATGACTGAGAAAATGGGACAGAGCATATGCCTATTGAACTCTCTTTGACGATATCTGGGTCATAACGGCGAATGTCAAGGCTAATCTTTGATTCTAGATATTATAACAATATATCAATATATTATGATAAAATTGGTATTTATTGAAACAGTAAGGTTTCTTCTACATGTACGTATCAATATTTTATATCATATATGTTTATTGTTTGATGCCTGAGAAAATCATGTTATTTGATCACCCTTCTCGGATAGGACTGGGCAATGTTTTGATCTCGTTCAGATCTCGTTACACGCGAGTTTTCGTTACTATTCTCAAGGCGATGTAGAGAGTTGCGAATCCTTCTGTTTACAAGTCCTTGGATTATAGTATACAGTTTTCTCCCTTGATTCATTGACCACCTGTATGAGGGCGGATACTGGGTGCCTCTCTCCCCTCCCGCTCCCCTCGCCCCCCCCCCCCCCTTATCTCCCCCTCTCATCTCCCTCAATCTCAATGTGAATATAACTATCAACCATAAATCAAATCAAATCAAATCAAATCAAATTTATTGCATTCAACTAGGTAGCAAGTCATTATGCATTGAGAATAAAAAACATAGTAATATAAGGTAGACATATTTAGACATACACACAAACCTGACATGAAACATGAATATAATTATACTAAGACGTTAATAAATAACATATCAAGAGGACCTCCTCGTTTCAAAAATGTAGTTTATTAACTCACTTGTTAATTGTACTATCTGGTCTTCACTGTTCATTAGATAGACAAATTTATCCGGATTAGTCATATTTTCAAAATTGATACAAATTTTGCTAATTCTTTCAAATATTTCATTTCTTTTTTGTTTATATTTATCGCACTTCAGTAAGGCATGTATTTCATTCTCTATGTCGCCGTTACTACACTGAAGACATACTCTTTGCTCCTCGGGAGTTACCGGTCTTGAATATCGGCCTGTTTCTATTGCTAGGTCATGGGAGCTAACGCGAAATTTTGTATACTGATTTCTTTTCGAGAAAGGCAGCATGTCTAAATATTGTTCTCTCGCGAAATGAAATTTAAATTTTGCATATGTTCGCAACTTATTTTTATTTCCATTTTTCTTGTAAAGATAATTAATATTGGCTCTCCAATACTCTTCAAATTTATGTTTCATATTCTTCCGTACTCGATCGATGTCAATCTTGTAGTTTAAGTTTCCTTTATACTCGCTATCAAAATTACTCAGAATATTTTTAATCGATATCAGCCATGATTTCGAGTTATGTTGGTTAAGCTCGTCACATGTAAGTAAACATTTATCTAATAACAATTTAGATTTACGGCGCTTTTGTAGGTTTTGCCAGTAATTTAATGTTCTTAACATAAGGTCTAAATAAATCGGGTATCTACCGAATTCCCCAAGCGTGGCTAAATTTGATGTGGTTTTGTGAACCCCTAATAGCCACTTACAAAACGATAAGTTGATTCTTTCTAATTTGAGACCAGTGAAGTATTTATCGATAATTTCGTACGGACTCTGTATTTCTTTTTCAAAGCTGTCATTTTATTGCCTTTTTAGCCTCTTTCCTCCCCTCCCCAAATTTTCCTGACCCGTACAAACAGACTTGCTTTACAGTATGATCAAATAATTTTAGACAGATAGATTGGAGTTATTGTTTCCCGATCTATTGCAGATTTTAATCCAAACAAAGCCTTTATACCTCTCTCAAACATGTTATTTTTAGCAGTAGTGAAAAGGCCAGAAGAAGAAAATATAGTGCCTAAATACTTATAAGATTTTGTATTTTCTAGAATTTTGCCGTTCAACGTGAAGCCATATGCTGTCATGTGGGATGAGAAAAGCCCACCCGAGTGGTCTGGTTTTTGGTCAGGGAACGAGGCTTGCCGAGTTCTTGACCATAACCAGACTCCGAGGGTGGGCTTTTCTCATCCCACATGACAACATATGGTTGATCGTTTTTCTTCCATTTCTAGGGACCTTTCTTGAAATTCCATGAAATTATCAACTTTATATAATTCGAAAAAAAAAGGAATAATGGATAACAATGACGTCACAATATGGATACGGTCTATATACGGCCGACGTCAAAAGTCACGCGAGGTACATGTGGGATACAGTGACCCTACATGACGCGTCAATATGGGCAAACTCTATCCCACATGGGGGCAAATGGGATAAAGAGAGTGTCCCCCTCCCTGCAGCAACCGAACCATGCATTACAGTAAGGATAGTCAAATCTATGCATCGAATATATTTAGATCATTTGGGACTTCAAGTACCTATTTTACCTTACTGGTCGGGTACATATTATCGCCGGACACATATTATCGCCACTTCACTGCATATGGTTGATGTAGGAATTTAATTTTTTCACCATGATTACATCTTTTTAACATGACAGGGTAAATGAAATTTCAAATAATTCCATAACCTGCAAATACTGAATTGTATGATAGAAAGTTGGTAAATCTGAATGTATTTCCCCCGCCTCCATGGGGAAAGGGTAGGTCACTATATCTTCCAATAACTCTTTTGTTTTTTGTTTTTTTTGTTGTGTTTTTTTTTTTTGCATAAATTTTTCACAGACAAAACGGAGAAAGTTCAAAGTTTCAAATACTGTGAATTTTGTCGAAAAAGTTGAACAGTTTTCAGTAAGAACAGGTGGAGGTGGCGATAATATCTACCCTCCCTAATCTTTCAAACATGGCCTAATTTTAACCAAGGACTTATAAGTCCTTGTTTTAACGTTCATGAATCACTGTTAAACAAGAACCGAGCATCAGATTTTCATGAAAATTAATAGAAATGTGTATCAAGGGTTCATCTTCCTTCTGTGCGAATTTTATTGAATTTCATGAAGAATTAGATATTTTAGAGCAAAAAACGTTGAAAAAAAATGGCGATAATATGTGCCCGACCAGTACCTGTTCACTCATAAAATGTGTGTCAGATGCAGTATCCATGTCATCTCATGCATCGCAGTATAGCATCCTCGGATAAGTTTGATTGATCTAGGACTTGTCTTAATCAAGCTGGGAATGGACGTGACCTATATTATCTGACATGGCCATTCTTTATGCGTGAATGTGGGGTCAGATCCACCTTAGCTTCCATATCGTCATGTACATTCTCAGATGCATAACCCACCCAATTTTGCTTAATTGGTCTAGGAATTACTTAAATGGAAATGAAGGGGTCCAATTTCACCAATCCTGGTCGCTCTTACAAGCATGAAATACAGCTTAGATGTAGCATCTATGTCATGCATTGCATTTATTAAGCATCCTCAGATGCATCACCTTTGCTACCAAGTTTTGATGATCTAGGAGTTATTCTCAGATGGAATTGAGGGGTCCTATTTTATCCAACCAGGTCGCTCTTGCAATTAAGCGTGAAATAAGGGTCAGATGCAGCATCCGTAACATGCATTTGCAGTAAACATCGATAAGATGCAGTAAAGATCATTAGATGCATCACCTACACAAGTTTTGTTAATGTACGACTTCAGACGGTAACGGAGGTGTCCTATTAACCTGAGTGCAGACACTGATACCAACACCATAGGACAAGCAGGGGGTGATGCAGAATATGATATCAGGGGCGGGGTGCGTGGAGATTTATCAAACAGGCAAAATGTATTTCGGCTGCCTAGCGCCCCCCCCCCCCCTAACCCAGTTGGGTCCAAGGCGAAGTCCTTCTTGGGTCCCTTTCCCTCCGTTTTTATACAAGTTATTTGATAGAAAATGTATCTGGAGAGCATAGGGAGACCGTAAAATCCGTGTCACATTTATGCGACACGGAATAAAGGAGCACAATAAAGGTCTAATTAGATTAATTGTGAAGAAATCTCAGTCAAGTTAGGTGAAAGGCGGTAGCAAGCCAGCGAAAATTTCCGAAATTCGACTCAAAACTGCCAGAAATTGAATCTGCAGATAGCTATATATAGAGCCCCATGTTTTTTGTTTTGTTTTGTTTTGTTTGGTTTTTTTTTTTTTTTTTTTTTTTGGCTTGTCAGGATTGTTACAGGTTGAAAATAAATATTCTGACCTTGAGTTACTGGAAAATGAATAATCTGACCCCCCAAAAAATTGCCAGCACAACACTTAGCTATTGGTTGATATGCTTTTCTGGTACTGATATACAGTTTGAAAAGAGGAGAGTTTGATCACCACGTCCTGCATGCACATGCGTTATCCTTCCTTTTTCTTGAAATCTATGAATATATTTTGGTTATCTTATTCCAGAAATATGTAACTCATGATAAAAACGCTCCTCTGGTAGTGTCGACGATCACAAATGCAATTTTGGACTAGTTTTTGGGACTTCTCTAAAATAAGTCCGTTGTCAATCCTTGCTGCGAAAATTCTGTCCGTTGTCAGATGTCCGTTGTCTGCTTTGATATTTTAATGGATGGAATGATAATTCGCCGAATTATCCGTTTTGTTAAGATATCCTTAACGTTAAATTTTATTCGTCCCGTCTTCAATTCATCTTCTGTGCCATGGGTGAAAAGGGTTATTTAAATATAAATGAGGGTCGAAAATTTGACTGTATACAGCTGAAACTTGATGATAAGACTTGAAAAACAAAACGTTTATTTTTTAAGGGGGAAACTTAATAATAATAATAATATTTATTCAGGTAAAAAGGCATGTACAGAGTACAAGATAAATATGATATAAAATATCCTTCATATTCATATAAGGCCAAAAGAAAAAATACCTTTGTTTCCCATCACCCGACCGACCCTACTCAAAGCCGCCGACCCTAACGTTTTTTTTCCCGATTTTTAGTTGCATTTAGGTTTTTCACGCCAATTTTATGATCGTCGCGCTTTATGAAATGCATGCCAGAGATGTTAAATCTACCGATTTTGGTGTAATTTTATCTGCCTTTTAACATTATCTATTGCAAAACCATTCTTTTTTTTTCTTCCACTTTTTTAAATTTTGTAAAAATACAAAGTAATCTTTAATTTCTCTCTCGAAACGCTACTTTATATTGTACGGCGCCACCGGGCTGGCTTCCTTTTTTTCCCATAAAAGGATTAACGCCTGACAACGTTTGTACTGACTCATTGATTGTATATTGATTGATTGATTGTATAAAAACATACAGACTAACAGTCTGACTCGGGGTTCTCATTAACTCAGTCGGCAACCTTCGATTTCTCACCTCCTACTTAGTGTAAAATCGCCACCTACTTTCGTAAAAAAAAAAATATTCGTCGTATCTCAATTTCTATTGCAGGTTAATATGAAAATTGAATGCGCTCAAAAGGAAATTTAGTTGTCAGGACTGTAAAATATGTTTTTTTTTAAAAAACCTGTCCCAATACAAGGTACAAATGTACATGTACGCGATAAATATTTCGGTAACTATACAGTGCGTTAGTTGTTTTCAACGCAGCGCGACGGGTCATTTTACGGCAACGTATGTTAAAGAAGTACAATAGAACGACTACATCTCGACATTTTCACGCCTGTAAATAAAATTTTAATACGAAAAGATTAACCACACGCCTCCATGTCGTTCTGAATAGGGATAACGTGCTTCTGACGTTACAATTATTGCAACACGTTACTGGAACCAGAAAAAAAAACGGATGTTTGTACCGTAAAATCAGCACTTGCCGGCTACAAACTCAACGTCAAATGCAAGTAACCGTATTCCCATTTTGATGAAATCTCTACTGACGTTAACGGCGAGTATGTTCTAATTTTATGTCCATACCTGAGGAGAGCACAACCTATGAAATTCGGCTCTTATTTGAGACATTGCATTAATATATAGTAACTCGACAATATAGGAATCAATATGGAAGTAAGCTCATTGATTTTGACGGAAATGTCAAAGGTCCAATTTGACCATATGCTTTATAATCAGGAAGAGAAGCCTTTTGATTTGGAATAAACAGGTCAAAGGTCATGGTCACTTATAGGAAAAAAACCATTGGGTTCTGTATAGATACCGTAATAAAAATGCAGATTCAAGGTCACCGTGCTTGGGAAGCCAGTTTTAAAATCCTCAGTAGCATAAACATTTTGCTGTTTACCACGGGTAACAGACACAAAATGACCTTCCCCCCTTCTTTCTACGTGGTTTAACATGTCTGTGTTTACTGATGATTTCTCCATGTATTTGACAGACAACACATATTTGAAGGTCACGATTCAATGATAATTTTAAATCACATTTAAATTATTATTCTAAACAAGGCTACAAAAGTAGATAAAAAAAAAATCAAAAAAAAAAAAAAAAAAAATTCCGACCGACCTACCCTATTTTATTTAAGCATGTTATGGGAAACACACATATTATTTTTTTAGGCCTAAAATATCACAATATTAAGAGAGATTCAACCCTAAACAAATCTGACTTAGGTGAAAGCAACTATATATCACAGAACAATAATGACTAGTACTTTGGATTGCATGTAATCACAGGATCCATTAAGCTTCGCCCCCTTAAATCCGCCACTGAACTCGGCAAAATATCAATAACTCCTTTGTTGAAGGTGTAATTTCCCCTCAAACAAACACAGGGCTATAATTTTCGACTTAAAATTATCCCTACCATATTGGTAACTTGCCCTAATCCAATCAAAGGGATTTATATGTAGAGGTGACCCCGGAGGTCTGACAAGACCCTCCCTCTCCCCTTTGGATTTTCCAAAATGTTGATTTTTTTCCCCGATTCCCCAACGGCTTGAACCGCTGTATCGTGGATCTTGGTGCGGAATAGCCAAACCGGTTTTGGTTCTTTTACTTTTCCACCATTGCCGGCGAGAAACGTGTAAAATTTCAAGTGATAAATTACACGTGTTTCTGGGTAAAAAAATGGGTTTTGGTGACCTTAAATCACGCAGTGGTATCGAGACATTAGATGCCTACTTAGCAGACAAAAGTTATATTGAAGGGTACGAGTTATGTAGAAAATAAATTCTGTGACAGACAGAATTTTCTCTGACTTAAATTTGGCTTGATTTTTGTGTCACTTGCGAAGCATAGCGACACTTACAGTAGGGATCACTTTGTCAGTCTATCCGTCTGTCCACCTGTCTGTCACACTTTGAGTGTCACACCCTATATAAAAGTGATTCCTAAGTGTCGCTTTGTTTCGCAGGTGACGCATTCCTTGGAATGATTTTACTTTAAATTTCTTCTTGTTGGATTATGTGCCTTTAGTGAACAGTAAACATATGCTACATAACAGTGGAATACCAGAAGTAAAGGGCTATATATGCGCAACCAATGCAGAGGTGCTGAAATCTTGAAAATTAGCTAAGGGTACCTGTAAAATGCGAAACGAAACGAAATGGAAATAAAACGAAACGAAATGGAAACGAAACAAAATTGAACAAAACGAAATGAACACAAAAGGAAATGAAACAAAACGAAATGAAATGCCGGCAAACAAAATGAAACGAAATACATGTACATCATGGTACATGTAAAAAGAAACGAAAATTTAATTTATATACTGGTTAGTTTTTATATGGGGAGGGGTAAGAGGTTTTTTTTTGGGGTGGGGAGGGAGGATGTTGAAATATCTGTTTTAAAAGTGAGAATGAAAGATTCATAGCTTGTTCTACACATGACCGTCACATGAGTTTAATTACGAATTTCATATGTCATGTTTGGTTCTAAAATTTAGTGATTATGTTGATTCCAAGAAGAGGGAAAAAATAAATTGAGAAAACTAATAAAATATGACTTTTTATGTGATTGTTGAGGCAAATACCTCACAAGGTAATTGGATGGTCAGGGTACCCGATTAAATATGAAAATGAATTAGATTATTAGTGAATATCTTATTTTCAAACCCTTACCCCAGAAATAATGATGAAATAAAAATGCATAATAATTGTAAAAAGTGTCAAACTGGTTCAATATTGAATATAGCTAGATATTCTAATTCCTTTCTTCTCTGTGGTATTTGTGCTTGAACAAACAATTTTTCACCTCATATATATAAACCTTATAAATTCTGTGTGACTTTGATGCTGAAAATTCCTATAGACAAGTTGGTCTACAATTGTATCACTTTTTCAATTGCTACATATATAGACCAATCCAATTTACTGTAGAAATTGGCCATTTGGGAGAATTCGCACACTTGTGTTAACGCGTCCCTTAGTGCATCAAAATTGGCTTGGGATGTAGGCTGTAGCATTTAGAAAAGTGTCAAGTCCTGATGAATAAGTTTTAATATTCTATGTCACCAAGAATGAGTCTATCTCCAAACTGTCCATGCCTACTTTTAACTACTTTCTGACCTTACCATCGGTAACACATAACATCTTCGCCGCTACCTCAGTACCTGCCTTGACATAAACGAACAATAGGGGATATAATTAAATATCAAATACACAATAGATAACATTGTAACTTGGGTATTTATGACGGAAAATTACTGAGAGTAAGACTTAGTTTTGATTATTAGTTTTTACTGTCTGAGGGTTTTCTAATGCAAGGAAGTTTTGCATGGTTGCTGTATGCCGCATTCATCTGCGTGACATTATAATACAGAAAAGCAAATTTGCTGTCAAATCTATAATTGACATTTTGACCAGGATGGACGTGAACTTTGACGGTCACAGTAAATTTATGCCGGTCATGCCATTTGGACAGGCAGATTTCAGCATCTCTGCCAATGTAAGTCCCTGAGATGAAACTATTTAATAGAAGGTGTTCCCATTTCGCATGAAAACGTTTGTGACATTATAATACATAGTTGTAAGAAACATGCTGCCATGGTTGTTCAAACCTGTAAACTGAACTTACAGTGACCTGAATTTTAACGTCACCTTTTTACCTAGAAAACGCGATTTCAGAGAATGAAACTGACAATTGTGATGCATATACAGGGCTTGAAACTGAAAGTAACGCTCTCCCACTTTGGCAATTGAAGGCTGTGGGCAACCTGAAACATGTTACTAATTCGCCCACTCTGACTCGGCAACTTAAAAGTTTAAAAAAAAATTTAAGTGTCTTTATCTGTTTTCTTGGTTGTTTTGGGTATACATTCCCATATAATATGCAGACAGCAATGTTTTAGAAATGCTGATTTTCTACCTAGTTCATAGGAATCTTACAATATTTGTCTATTCAAACTCAAGTTTGCCAAAAAACGCTTTTAACATAAAAAAGTTGAAATGTTTGTCTCATATTGCTTTCATTGATGAATTTTTCATTGTAATCGCGTTCATGTTTAACCACAAACAGTCCAGCATTTTCTTATGAAACTGTTAGTTACGTTTCGCAAAGTAAAACTTTTTAGGTACTTCTTCAATTCTTCCAATTTGCGTATAGCTTTTAACAAACTTACATATCCATTAGGAACATACATTCAAGAATTTCAACTTCATATAAAGTTTCAGTGCACTTTCCATTTATTTTCGTGGTAAATTACGCACTTGATTGACCAATGTTGTTCATGAAAGTATTGATCCACAGCAGATTAACATGTGTAAAGGTGGATACACACAGGTGGGTCTTCCTTCTCATTGTTTCAGCACTGTTTGCTACCTTACACATCTGCACATCTGTACAAATAGAACGAAACAAAAATCTATAATTCTACTTCTTTTTAACAGGTTCCAGCCCTCTCAAGCAGACACAGTTGTTTTTAACGGTCTGTCGGGAGCCCCAGATGCCAAGTACGTCAACGCCTTACGGTGGTTTAACCACATAAACTCGTATGGTGCTGCAAAGTCCACGTGAGTATCGGAATAGCAGTATGAACGAATTGTTGAGTCAGACGCGGTGGTTGGTTTAAACATTATTTATTTGAATATTTGCATATAATATACATGAAATTTTACAAAAAAAGAAAGTACTAAGTAGGGGGATTTGACAACAAGAGGAACTTACACTAAAACCTCTCTCTGAGGACATGGTGCTTATAAACACAACATTGTTAGCATACAAGGTTTACAATTCTGTCTTTTCGTTGTACATGGTTACTTCCCTTTTGTGACGGTACATGTACATTTGTACCTGTATCTTACGTGAATGTATTGTGGGGTTATTCCTATGGAATTGTAATTTTTGACGCATGTTTCCTCTGAATGTTTCACTTGTTTCCATAAAATTTGATGAGGTCAAAATAAGTTTTAAGTCAGACACCATCATAAATGGGAAGTAACTCTGAAAGGACTCAATTCTTTGCAAATAAATGATTAAAAGACGCTGTTGAGGTCTGTATGAAGGTTAAATGTAGATGCCAACTTAGACATGTTAGAAAAGGGTTAAGATAGAAAGAAGCATATTTAAAGGTTTGTATTAATGCCGCATAAATTATTTTCCAGATTCCTCTTGTTCTCCAAAAACGCGGTAACATATGATGAGATATCATTTGTCTGTCAGTCAGTCTGTTACTGTCTATTGACAAAACTTTGACCATGGTCATATCTGATCAATGGAAAATGAGGTCAAAAGGTCAAGATAATATTGCATTGTAAAATTGAAAGTTTTTTACGACATTGTCATGGAAAAACAACGTGTTCCTTTATCTGTATGTAGGATCTAAACTTGAAAGGAAGGGCAGACACTCTTTTATCTTTAGTTTTTAAGTTGTCTTCATTTATAGATTATAGTGCTGACTTCAGATTTTCTCTCAGATTTGCATGTGTGAATAATCCAGTATATGAAATTATCATAAGAAACTTCAAACTATGAATTAAGCTTTGCAATTTTATTTCAGTTTTCCTGGACAGAAAAAAGATGTAAGTTCTTACGGCCCTGCCGGTAATGGTACAGCCGCTGGGGGTGGTGATGATGACGATGATGATATCGACTTATTCGGCTCTGATGACGATGATGAAGCCGAGAAACTACGACAAAAGAGATTAGACGAATATGCAGCTAAGAAAGCCAAAAGTATGTAAAAGTTGGCAACTTCGTGATGAATTAATGGTTGCTGACAACTGATTGTTGATCTTTCAATGTGTTTAGATTCCCATCATGGATTTCAAATTTTCATAATCCATTGTCGCTGAAATGGAAATGGTTATGATTTGAATAAAAGTTACATTAAATGTTTTGATGTATGGTCATAGTGGATATAGAATGAGCATCTTACAACTACTGCGGTAGTACGAAAATGGTCTATTTGGAAAATTGTCATGTGATATTAAGCAACAATCGTGTCACTTTAAGGCCAAAAAAAAAAATTATTAGTTTCTCAGGCACTTTATTTTTGTGTCGCCTGCGAAGCATAGCGACACTTAGGGATCACTTTGTCTGTTGTCCGTCTGTCCGTCAGTCAGTCCGTCTGTCTGTCACACTTTGGGTGTCGCAGCCCCCAACTTTTGAATGGTAAGTGATAGGACTTTGATATTTCACATGTGTATTCCTTGTGACAAGACCTTTCTACATATACTATAATTTTTGACCTAATGACCTTTACCTACCTGTACATATTTGACCTACTTTTCGAAAAAAATAAGATTGCTTATATCTTTTGATTGGTAAGGGATAGGGCTTTGATATTTCACACATGTATTCCTTGTGACTAGACCTTTGTACTTATACTATAATTTTTTACTTTGTGTCCTTGACCTAGATATTTGACCTACTTTTCAAAAAAGTTAAAATTTGCTATATCTTTTGAATGGTTAGTGTTAGGGCTTTGAAATTTCACTTGTCTATTGGTTGTACCTTTCTACACATACCATAGTTTTTGACCTAGTGACCTTGACCTACATATTTGACCTACTTAAAAAAAATTAAGATTGTATGTATCTTTTGATTGGTAAGGGTTAGGGCTTTGAAATTTCACTTGTGTATTCCTTGTAACAAGACCTTTCTTCACATACAATAATTTTTTATCTTGTGACCTTGTCATAGATATTTGACCTACTTTTAAAAAAAGTTGGGATTCGCTATATCTTTTGATAGGTTAGTGATAGGTCTTTGATATTTCACATGTGTATTCTTTGTGACAAGACCTTTCTAAACATACCATAATTTTTTAACTTGTGACCTTGACCTAGATATTTGACCTTTTTTCTTAGAATTGCGTATATCTTTTGATTGCTAAGTGATAGGGCTTTAATATTTCACACATATATTTCATATGATGTGACCTTTGCTTTGTTACCAAAATATTTACGTAGTGACCTTGACCTAGTTGATGACACTATTATGTGAAATTTGAGATTGACCATATCTTTCAGTTGGTAAGTAAGGGATCTGATATTTCACATATGAATTTCATTAGACTTTTATAGTGATACCAGTAATTTTGAACCATGTGATCCACCTCCTAGAATAAGCCACTTCGCAGGCGACACAAGCATTCCTTGGATTGCTATTTTTTAAATTATGATGAGGCAGGGAGGTTTGTTTTTTTTTTAAATCAGATTCAACACATGAACGAAATATACTAAAGAAACAACATGGATAATAATCCTGAGGCACTGCATCCTTCACTTTATCCACTGATGATCCGCCACAATTTAAACCGAGACGACATTCATGTTTCACTTCTTTTTACACTGTAATGTCATGGTCAGTTGAACGCTTTACGCAAATTTAAAACACAGGAAAATTTCGGAAAAGTGCCTTAAAAATTCCGAACGTGGCGTGTATTTTCATGATGTGTGGTGCCTGAGAAACTAATAATTAATTTTTTTGGCCTTATATTTGCCTGTAAGAGATACTGGTAACTGTACCATAGATTACTGAATGTTTCATAGAAAGAACTGAAGCAATTTGATTTTGCCAGTTTACTAGTACGGAATATGAAAGTGTCCTTTATATATACATATACTTATTTTGATTGAATAAATTTTTCACACAGAACCAGCCGTTATAGCTAAAAGCAGTATTCTATTAGATGTCAAACCATGGGATGACGAAACAGATATGAAAGTTTTAGAAAACGGTGTACGAGCGATTACAATGGATGGTCTTGTATGGGGAGCATGTAAGTTTTAATTTTTTCTTTTTTTTAGTTTCTTTTTTTTCACATAGGGGATAACATGTTTGTATTTGACTGATTAGCAGGTAGAAATTTTATCATTTTAATGCTGCAAAGTTTTAGAGTGACGTGCCAGTGGTGCGGTGAAAATGTTATTTGCCAACATATAATCATACAAATTATACCTGCAAATCATTCAATCATCTAGATGTATGTAAACTAGCCTGTCAAGTCAGTTGAAATTGATAATGCTGTAAATTTATTTTTAGATTGTGCAAAAACTTTTTTTTTCAATTTAATTTTGCATACCGGTATTACAAATATATACATAATTCCAATCTATCTTCTTTCAGCAAAATTAATTCCAGTGGGCTATGGAATCAAGAAATTACAAATTAATTGTGTTATAGAAGATGACAAGGTGAGTGCTGAAACTAACACAGGAGATTCAGGCATCGTATGATATATAAAATTAATAGAATTTATCACCGGATGTGAGCATTGACAAGGAAATCCAACCTAAGTGTCCGGGATTGCTTGTACCATGACGAGGCTTGCCGAATCATGGACAAAGGAAATCACGGACACCAGGGTTGGATATCCTAGTCAGTGATCACACCTGGCGATTGATTATTTTTCTCCCCATATCTGAAAACGTAAAAATGATAATTTTCCTATTCGTTTCTGCCATCTTTTGATCAAGACTGAAGCTACAGAACGTATCAGTCTTTTATGACATCATCGTCAACGTTGCACGTGTAGCTTATCATCCGACCCCTGTGAGTTTTTCATGAGGATAATTCTGTGAAAATGGAAGAAAAGAGGATGAGCCCTTAAACGCACAAGAATTTAATTATCTGTAGGGGATCACTTAATGATGAACTTGATAAGATTTACATTTTCTTGAAAAGTCATGGATTTTAGGGAAAGGTCATGGAATTTCACTTTTTCCTAGTTTCATCAGTGAAAAATCTATTTAGACATAAAGATTGTAGTTTGCACAAATTTCAATGGTATTTCATGAAGCTTTCAAATTTTTTGAGGCACAGAAATAGTGTTTAACCACCACCAGACCCCAAATCCCCCTTTTTAAGGTTCATGGAGTATGAGTTGCAGTCATTGGAAAGTCATAGAATTTTGATGGTTGAAATTTCATATGAACTATGTGTATAAGTTCATTTTAAGCTGACCTTGATGAAGTTGAGACAAGCTTATGCTATACCCCGGTATCCGCGTCCCCGTTCATTTTGGAGTAGCTCATTATTTGCTCACATTGATGAAGTTGAGACAAGCTTATGCTATACCTCCGATATCCACGTCCCTGTCCATTTTGGAGTAGCTCATTATTAGCTCACATTAATGAAGTTGAGACAAGCATATGCTATACCCTGGTATCCACGTCCCTGTCCATTTTGGAGTAGCTCATTATTAGCTCACATTGATGAAGTTGAGACAAGCTTATGCTATACCTCCGGTATCCACGTCCCTGTCCATTTTGGATTAGCTTACTTTTAGCTCGCCGGGACGAAAAAGTCTGGAGAGCTAATGCCATACCCTTGGCGTCGTTGTCGTTGTCGCCTGTAGACAAAACTTTAACCTGGGCTATATCTCTTGAACTATAAGGGGTAGGGCTTTGATATTTCACATGTAGATACCTTGTGACGAGACCTTTCATTTGAGACCATGACCTTTGACCTAGTGACCTTGACCTTGGACATTGACCTACTTTTCAAAAACTCTAACCTGGTTACTGACAAAAACCTGTATAGGCAAGCTATGTTATCTTTGATTACCCTATGTTAAGCTCACCTTGATGAAGTTGAGACAAGCTTATACTCTACCCCTGGTGTCTGCGTCCCCGTCCATTTTGGAGTAGCTCATTTTTGGCTGACCTTGAGGAAGTTGAGACAAACTTATGCTATACTGTCGGTGTCCCCATCCGTTTTGGAGTAGCTCAGTATTTTACAGCGTACTAATGCTACAGTAACCAAACTTGCACATGTGATTTATCTTGGGATGCTGATGTCAACCCATGCATTTGGATGCTGCATCTGACCTTCATTTTCCACTCGAGTGATTTTGCTTTTAAAACTAAATATTGAGCAAAGTGTAAGTCAGGATCTTCTTTAACTCATGTACATATACCAAACTTGTATATTGGATGCATCTCTGATCAAACTTTCATAAAATGACCTTGGCCTAATTTTTCCATTTTAACACGTTGAGTGATGTTGCTTTTTAAAGGCCAATATACTTAGTGTAATATTTAAAAAAAAATTGAATTGCTGCCATGATATACATGTATTAACATACTGCAGCGATGTTAGATTTGTAATCCGTGATTACCCACATGTAGTTTGATGATTATATTTTACTCCACCATATTTCAGGTCAGCACAGATGATTTAGAAGACCAAATCACCGCAATGGAGGACTATTGTCAATCAGTGGACATTGCTGCGTTTAACAAGATCTGAGTCATATCGTGTGTCCATGTCGGGAGAAGAGGTGCCTGACGAAAACATTGTGATACTTAAAACACTCTACTGCACCCATCAGCAATTATAGTGCTACACTCAATAAAGTCATAGTACCATCCAATTCTCTACTCATTCTTATGATATTTTTTAAACTCACCGTATTTTTTTTTTCAAACTAAGCTTTAAAAAGATTTTACATACTAATTTTGACACAATTATTTTGAATTTGTATTTTCTGTGCGAAGAAAGATAAAACTTTTTATAAAAACTTAAGTAGCAACCCCAGCCGAGCGCGTCGATAGCGGCGAATTCGCCGAAAATCGATACCTCACTTTTTAAAATTAAGATTACAGTAACTTCTACCCAACCAATTTTCATTATTTATGTACCATTTTGAAGCTAATAATCTAAAGTTTCTGAATATGTAATCGTTTTGATATTTTGTTCTGTCTAAATAACGATTTAGACGAGTTATTTGCAATACACAGCTAAGAATTACGCATCGCCGATTTCGGCGCCTAAAACACTAAGCTCTTGTCACATATGTTACACGTGAAAGGATTTCCGCGGGGTCAAATCTCCATTAATATGCATGAAATTTACAGACCAAACAGGTGAGAAAATTACCTGGATGAAGCCACCTTCAAAATTAAAATATGTTGACCATGACCGGAGCTACAAGCGTGAAAAGTTAATCAACAAGTACGTGAATACTATAAGGTAAGTCAATATTTTGAATATATATTCTTGTACAGAAAAATCTAAATTTTCTTTTGGTATATATATTAATAATATTTTGTATTATTTAGCACCGCGCAAACGGGAGTCAAAGGTCAAGTTCATTCAAAAACTCGCACGGCGCCTCCACGCACCTGTTTACATTATGTAAACAAACGGCGCCATATTGGATTTTCCGTGCCGGCGCCTTGAAATTGATAAATTACTCAATTGAAAAATCGTTAATAACTCTAATAAAGTAATTAAATATTATAGACAATGTTTATGAATACATAGTTAATCAAAATATGTATTTAGAAAGTAATTACATACAATTAAAACGCCAAACATTGCCGCGGACGCGTCACTGCAGCATTGAAATATGAATGTATTATGTTATTCACAAAATCAAGGGAATAATTTGGGTTAAAGGGGGTTGGAATGGAGAGAAACACTGGACTTACATCCGTATGGGATCCTTTGTCCAATTTTTTTTTAAATTTCGGACTTAGAAAAAAATTACAAGCCGTAATTAACTACCCACTGCCTTCTTCCCGTACCCCTCTCCAACATTCATTTTGTAATATTTGTATAGTAGTGGCTGTGGACATTAAATAATTGGGTTTATAGGATGGAGTAGAAAGAATCAATGGGACTGAGGAACCCTGCCCATTTTCTTTAAATTACGGACTTGGAAATTTTCACAACCGGCCTTATTTCCAAACATCCCCCGGTCATTCAGTTAAAATAAATTCAGCAAGAATGATTGATGGACGGACTTACGATCGCAGGGGATTCCCCGACTTAAAAAATTAATATATTTTTTTTCAATTTCAAAATAAACTTATAAGTTTGAAAGCCTCCTTTGAAAGTTTAACCCGACCCCCCCCCTTTCTAATGTTGAGACTTGGATTTTTTTTTTTCATTTAACCCAATCTTAAACTTGCATACATTAAATTTCAGTTGAGTAAATCGACATAGATATTAAAACATTTATAGATAGGGATTATTTTATTTTTCAAATGTAAGGGATTATTTTATTTTTCAAATGTAATTGAAAGGGAAACATTGGGCAAACACTTCATTTTTCTTTTTTTTTTCACTTTTTAGGCCTTACTGCCAACCCCCCCCCACCCCCTCCTCTCCCTATTTATGTTATCATGGGTATTTAAGAACTCCATAACTATAGATCTATTATACTAGCAACCTCAAACATATAGTAAAAGTGCTTTTACATGTATTAGATGGGGCTATAATTTGAAACTTTCATTACCCCCCCCCCCCCCCCCCCCCCCCCCCCCCCCCCCCCCCCCCCCCCCCCCCCGCAAAGAAAGAAAGTTTAGAAAATACCTCCTATGTCTGTTTTTATGAGAGAAAAAAACTTCAAACTTTAAATATATCTATTTTATTCATTTCAGTCTCTCAGGTTTCTCCATCCAAATTCAATTTGTACTGGCAGTGCTTTCAGTGGTATATAAGAGAATGGAGACATATCCTGGGTCATTCTAAATCCTTGAGCCTCTCTGTGAATTTTAAGCTACAGCTGTACCAACGGAAAACATCACAAATGGACCTATACTTTATGATAGCAGATTTCAAGCCATTTTAAAGTACCTTTCTTTACTTCATCCAGATTGTGAACAAATCAATGCAGGGAATTATAGACAAACTTTGTAGCATTGCAAGAGTCAAGAAAACAGAACACTACAGGAATTTATTGATAAGCAATTTGCATTTGAGACTCTATCTTCAAGAAATGGTGAGGAAAAAAAAATGTTTGGACCCTCTCTCTCTTCCAAGTGTGTACCCATCATCTCCAGTAAGCAAAGGCAAGGACTGTGCACTGTTACATGAAGAGACCATGATGGGTGATTCAGTATGGCTTACTCATGACAAGGGAAAGACTAGTGACAAAATTAAGACACCTTGTGTTGTAACAAACCTTAAGATTAATATACATGTAATTACACTGCATGTATAGTTGAGCGTCTCAGAATAGTGTTAAATAGCATAGTAATGTAGATATCTAGAATTATGGTACATGTATTAACTATTTCAGATAATAATTACATGTACACATATCTGTGATATTTATTTAGAATTTATTATCTGAATCCTGATATTTCAGAAAGCGTAAGAGATATGATTTTCGATAAAATAATTATGAAAATTGATATATTATGTGGTTCTATATGTATTGATTTAACCTATTTCTTGCAAATATTTTGGATTGTTTACAGCAACTACTCTATTGAAGGGTATTAAAGAATTTCCATTAACTCTAAAAGAGTTGATATCTAAAAAAATCGAGTCTTTGAATAAACATACTTTGAATGTTTCAATAAAATGATCAGATGACACTACAATTCAGCAATTTAGTCTTATTTAATGAAGTGATATAGAGAAACAAACATCAGAATTGGAAAGAGAAGAAAATTTCCATTAAGATTGGAAAATTTGGTGTGGTTATCTTGAAAAACAAAAAAAATATGGCAGTTTTTGTGTAAAATCTTGTTTCGACGGTGCCGCAAACAGCATCTCGAAGACTGCGTTTTAGTGCAGGAAAAATTCCCCAAAAGCATCGAAATTCTGGGACTTCAAATTGTCATAACTTTGGTTCTGGTAAAGATATCTGAACAAAGTAAAGTGTTTTGTGTAGGTTTTTCAAAGCTCTATCCAATAAAACTGGTTGTAGAACACTTTGAGAACTTTGAAAATTTCACCTGGGGTTGCTAACTTAAGAATTGCTTCATGTAAAGAATTTCAGGGTGATGTGAATAACTGTTGGTATGAAAATCAGTCTACCTTTATAGTATACACACGTCTCTAAAGAACAAATACATGTATTATGGCGTGATGCTGTCAGTCTATTCAAGTTTTTAACTATGAGGAATACCGCGTAAGCAGAATTTTTTGTGAGGTTTTCATAATTAGAAAAAGGTAAAGGTAGGGTTTATAGTCTCGTTCGTTCGCCTCACACGACTTCCACCTGTACAATCTAGTGCATTCTCAACTCCTTTTGGAGTATACAAGCAGAGCTGCCGTTTAGGCGCTAATGCTTTTCATTCACATTACAAGCTCGTCTCATATGCCAGGTACCCGGTTTACTCTTGGATGGAGAGAGTGCAACGAAGTGTAAAGTAACTTGCCCAAGGTAACAATGGTTTGCAATGATCGGCGACGGTGAGATTCGAACCCACGACCTATGGATTTGCAGTCCACCGCACTAACCACTACGCTACCAGCACCACCAGCTACCAAAAATCGAAAATAAGTTGTGGCCAAAAATAGTTCTAACTAAAATTTCTGTAAAGGGTATGTCAATTGCTTTCTGAAGGTGATGAATATGCATAATTTCTTAATATCTATACAATACATTCATAGAAGTATATTTTAATACAAAGTCATCATCAATTACTATGAAGAATGAAAAGAAATCTATAAAAAAAAATTGATTAATTCAGAAGGCAATACCTATCATATTTATCTTCCAATCTTCTTTTCAGATCGCGAGCAAAAATATACTAAATGCAGAACCTAAATTTGCATTAGAATCGCGAAATTTTATACTTGAATCGCGAGCGAAATTAAAGATACTAGTATCTTGCGAAAGTTCTGGTTACACCGTATAGACTAGACTGTAAATTTCAGGTTATAATACAAGTCACAAAAAGTTTATGATAGGTGATGAATCTGTCATTGTTATGTCAAGGTCTGTGACTGCCAAGAAAAACTTGCTTTCCATTCTATCTATCTTTCTTTACTAAGCGCCCTCAAAATCAAGTACTCTGCTTAGGGTAATATTCTATAATCATGATAATGGAAGACAGCGCTGTAAATATCAGAGAAGGAAACTTTTTAAACGAACCTTTTTTCAACGGATCCCAAAGCAAAGCTAGTTGATGAAATCAAGATATCCATCTGTCTGTCAGTTTGTCATTCTGTCTGCATGCATCAAAATTTTGGTATGGTTTAGCCGTTGCTTTTAAGTCTGTTAAATAGGAGAAATTTATTTTGAGTAGCAAGTTGTAACTTTACATGGTGATAAACCATGATGAGATGAATGTCATGCAGCAATTAATTTCAGACCTTGAGATATGAAATACACAAATTGTGTTTTAGTCAATAGGAAGAAAAATGAGGAATATTGACAAGTAACTCTACATGACGATGGACCACAATGAAATGAACCCAGCATGATGATTTATGCTTTCACCATCTGAATTCTTGACCTTGAAGTTTTTTGTGAAACTTATAACTGTCAGTAGATGTATACCAGAGAAGTACCAATCCTAGTTCAGGAGTCAAAGATCCAGGGAAATATGCATTGGCATAATTGTGTAAGGCTCCATTTACGAGGCAATCAATCTCTTGAATTGTAAGAGCTATGGATTTTTATATTTAATGTGAGTTCCTTGTGAAAAGACCATACGAGACCTGGAGTTTTGTCCAAGTGACCTTGAATTTTGGCATACTTGTGACCTTGAATTTTGGCATACTTGTGACCTTGAATTTTGGCATACTTGTGACCTTGAGTTTTGGCATACTTGTGACCTTGAATTTTGGCATACTTGTGACCTTGAATTTTGGCATACTTGTGACCTTGAATTTTAGCATACTTGTGACCTTGAATTTGGCATACTTGTGACCTTGAATTTTGGCATACTTATATAAGACTCAATTTTGCTATACCTCTGGAGTAGAAAGCAATAGTGCTTTCATATTTCATTTTTAAAAAAAGATTCCTCATAACAAGACTTCATTGGAGACTGTGACCTTCAATTGAACTTTGACCCGAAATCCATAAAAAATATATTGGCTGTATCTAAAGTTATAATTGGTAGGGCTTTGACTTTTAGATATTTTTTCAGCAATACCAGAGTGAAATAAAGTATACATCAACTAAAGCTTAGCAATCAAACCATACCACCTTTAGCTGTTTATGGTTTATTCATTTATAATGATTACATTTTATTCACCTTGGGATTAATTTTAGCATACTTGTGACCTTGAAGTTTGGCATACTTGTGACCTTGAAGTTTGGCATACTTGTGACCTTGAATTTTAGCATACTTGTGACCTTGGAGTTTGGCATACTTGTGACCTTGAATTTTAGCATACTTGTGACCTTGAAGTTTGGCATACTTGTGACCTTGAATTTTAGCATACTTGTGACCTTGAAGTTTGGCATACTTGTAACCTTGAATTTTGGCAAACTAGTAATTGTGACCTTGAAGTTTGGTATACTTGTGACCTTGAAGACGGAAAATGTTATCCAAGGTAAATCAAAAATGTAATCATGATACGTTATTAAGACACTAAAGTGGGTCTTTATTATTAAAAATGTATTGAAAAACAAAGCCAAAATATGCTGACTTGGGCAAAGATTAAAAAATGGTCTTGTAAGCTAGTATTGTAATAACCTTATGCAAATGATGCAGAATATATTTCTATATCTGTCCTTCTGGTATAACTCGTCAGGGCACAGCCTCTTTCCTTCTGATGGATTTCAATATTACTTCACATAGTTGTTGCTTAGGATCCAAGAGTGTGTCATGACCTTGAACAAAGGCCATATTGCATGCTTAAAAGTCAAGGCAAAATATTTTTTGGAATGTTTGCTTTGGACCATTGGGTTTATTATGACCTTGGGGAAAGGTCAAGATCACAGAACACTTCATAGGTAAAACCTTGTTTGTCAGACTTGACATGAATATCAATTATTTTTGACATAATCATTAATTAGGACCCAAGGTGTCATGACCTTGAACTAAGTAAGGTAAAAGGTCACTGTGTGTTTGATGGAGAAAAACCCTTGTTTCGACCTTCACTTTTCACAGACTACATGGGTTGCCAAATTTGTTAATCCCAGCTGCAATACTTTGGCAAATTTTTTATTCTAATTTAGTTAATGTATACTTTTGAGGAGGCATTTAGATTTTGAGGTCAAAGGTAAAGGTCACCATATGGACAAATATACTTCAAATATGGATTTGAGATGATTACGCAATAACTCTAACACATGTTGATACATGTATAGAAATGACACTGATTTTAGGGTCAGTGGGTCAAGGTCACTGTTTCCTTCTTTGACTGTTGTAAGTCTCACTGTTACAGTGAAGGCACATTGTTTATAAACATTTTTTTTTTCAAGTTCGAAAACCAAGCACATTTGTTCGCCAGAATGAAAGGAAGAATTCTTCCGATTCCCAAGGCCAAGGTCACATCTGACGTTAGCCCTGAGCTTTAGCCCCAGGATTTTCGAACTTGCCACAAAGCATCACCACAGAAAGTGGAAGAAATTATAATCTTTGTTGACCTACGTCTTTACTGATTGACACCCCCTCATAGACTGCAGATCTATTCTGGACTTTCTATAGCAATTTTAAATCCCGTGTATTTTCCTTTCCTACATTATCAAAAAAAAAAGGCGAGGTACCTTGAGCAGACATGTGTGTGTGTTTCACTTGACATATTATGGTATTCATAGTATTTTTACGTACTATGGTCATTCCTCTGACATCTCTTGTATTGAGCACTTAACTAGTCCAAGTATTGTTAGTACGGAATCAATATCCATTAAACAGTACAACAAAATCCAAAGACTAAATTCCCCTATGCACTTCAGCGCATGTTGTTTGAATGATGTATTTAAAAGGAATTGTTGATGCATTAAATCAGTTAAACAATACCTATAATGAAAAATGTAACCGAAACCTATTATAATGACAGATAGATCGATTCATTTTGATTGAAAAGTTCGTGTTATGAGAAAAAAGGCCGACAGGAATTAGAAAGGGAGAGCACTCCGGCCGCTCCGACACTGTAAATGGCAAAAAAGGGGGAAAATTATTGTGTCACAGCTTTGCTGCGCAACAACATGGAAGAAAAGAAACATAGTCTTAAGGTAAGTATAAATACTATAAAGTAGTTCATAAAATTAATGTGAGTATAGAGGTCAGACGTGGATCCAGAATATACTTGTTTTGGCGGAGGGGGGGGGGGTTTGTCAAATGACCAAAGACTACTAGTATAAAATCAGGCAAGATAGGGGGCATTGAGCAGAGAGAAAATTTTCCGGCCTTTGGGTCGGGGTCCTAGTTGGTCAAGACTTTGATTTTGAGAAAAATACTGCATTACAATAAGCCAATAAAATTACACCAAATTGTACACTGAAATGGCTGAAATGAAAAAAAAATCTAGATCAATCAGATTCGCATGCAGCATTCAATTCCTTTTTGTTCATTATTTGAATAAAAAAAGCTTATCTGACAACACGTCAAAAATGTGAAAGAAATTGGAGGGAAACAATTTACAGCACCAAAAAAAAAAATCACTCTCGACATGGGTGGATGCGGAATTTTTCCGGGGGGGGGGGGGTCATATGAGCATCTATTGTTAATTGATGACAGATTCGGAAGGAAAAACGACAACACTTGCTAGTACATGGGACCGAAGGTCCATGTATGCAGTGACGAGAGAAGCGGTAGAAAATGATCCAAGTCAACAGACAAACAAGCGCGGATCTAGAGAGAGGTTGCTGACCCCCCCCCCCCCCCTCCCTCAGTTCCTTTTGGAATTTGCCAAAAATACTGATTTTTCCCGTTTTTACGGGTTTTTTTCAAACGCCATATGCTGACACCCTCCCTCTGACGACTTGGATTTCCCCCTCAATTTTTTTTATGCTATATAATCTTCGGTCTGCAAAAGAATGTTTATCCCCTATTACGCTTTAAGAAGTTCATAAATCTTCCAAATTTCAATAGCTTTAACGCAAATCAAATGTTTATGTGGACTATTTACTGCGAAAATGAAAATTTTTACTTTATTATAAAAGTGTTTCCCCTCCTAGGTGGTAAGTTTTCCAAAGCTTGCATTTAATTTGATTGACCCTATAGGTAATAAAGTTCTGTCGAAACCTTGGATGTCACTTGGCAAAGATTATCTTCAAATCTTAAGATCATCAAAGTTAGTGATATATTTGATTAAAGATTTACATGAAAATGGCTATCAACTTACTTCTATTGAACGATTCAAATAATTAAGTTAATGTATCTGGTATTTATTCAATGGACGTTAGGAAAACACGGGTAATAAATTAACAATAGGCGCTTTATACATCAGAATGTCTCAGATTTTTGGTTTATTATTTAGTTTGCTATAAGCGCCTTATTAAGAAATGGACCTGAATACACGTATCGATGTTTAAGGAGAGTTTAAATGAAACAGTGTCATGATTGTATACATAAAGTCTTATAGAATACCTCCTTTTAAGCTTTTTCTCAAAGGAACCGTTAGCATTACTAGGTTAGTAAAACTTTTTTTTGGGGGGGGGGGGGGAGGACGAGAGAATCTAGAAATTTCCCAGGGGGTCCAAACCGTCAGGGGAGGAAGGAAAGGGGGGGGGGTTCCAGCATGCAGTCTCACTGTCTTCCCTACCGTAAAACCGTAACATCCGGAATTTTCTATAGGTTAGACAACTGTACGTGAAAGAAAATGGGAATACCCGGGGGGAGGGGGGGGGGGGGGGCTTCACAACGATACTTACATCCTGTGATTTTTTAAATGTTTTACATTATTCATTAATGTTTATATGATAAAGGATTCCTACGTGTAATAACCAGCATATTTATCATGTCTATTTCAAAAGAAAAATGATATACATATTGATATATCTAGCTCATTAATTTATATATTTATCTGTTAATTTATGTCTTACTTAACTCATTAATTTATCTGTTTACATATATTTTTTGCAATAATTAGGAGTGATAACACCTGCGTTATCTTAGTACATGTATGGCAGAAGTTAATCTTAAAATCTGATATTATTTCATTGACCTCAAGACAGTCTCGAACATTTAAATTTATATACTGTGTAATATGTAGAGTTGCACAACAAAACAAATATTTAAGAACCCACAGGTATATATTTTACTGATTATATTTTCCTTCAAATAAATTATACCTGGACGCAATGATGAATGACCCAAAGAGGTGAGAGGCGCAGAACTAGGGGAACGCAAACACGAACGAAATGACGTTGAACAATCTATAACTAATCAATGGGTCTGGCCTTTCAAGATCGATATAAATGTATATATATATATATTTCTTCCACTGTCTTATTAATTTTGAAATATGTAAGTTTTGTTGTTATTATAAATTTGCCTCCTTTCCAACCTAAGGAATACTGTGCAATATGATTATTTTCGGCACCATGGGCATATTTAGCCTGTCATGGTGGTGGTGATGGTGGTGTGTGTGTGTGGGGGGGGGGGGGGGGGTGGTCGAAGCCTTTGGGTTAAAAAAAAAAGAAATTTCGTCGTGCTTGGGGAAACAGGAATTAAACATGTGAAATATCAGTACTTTTAGAAAAATCCAGGGGGGTATCTTAAATTGACTCCCCTATAATAGTAGCTCCCATCCTAGATCCGCGCCTTTACGCTAGCTAGGTCCCTGGTCCATATTTCTGGATCTTTTACGTGGTAAGTAAAACTGACTTCTGTCAGTCGGAACAGTGATTTAGAACGAAGTCTTTTATGTGGAGATTTTCCGTCTTAAGTCTCAAGCGCACATGGTTACAATCATACAAACTGAATGTCTAAATCTGCCAGAATTTGCAAAGACTTTAAAGGATTTATATATTCTAAACGTAATAGGATTAAACTTTTGTAATGTGTGAAGAATTTATGTTAGAATCTTATCATTATTTTTTTTACCACATTTTGCGATGTACATCTGTAAAAAATAATGGTTCTATGTCAAACGGGTTTCGGAGGTAAGAAATAAACTAACTATAAACATTTATAATATAACCATGCCTTGAAAATGCAATACTAGATCTTAAACACATGTAGATATATTTTTTCAAATAATCTGATTATGCGTGGATATATTGCTCAACCTAACTTCTTTTGTTTTTACACAAACCTCTAAAACTGCCTTGTTTTTTTCGGCAAAACTAAGCAAACTGATACGACATTCAGAAATAAAAAACAGAACGGTAAAAAAATATTACTGTAAAGCATTGATGTGTCATGGGTCATGTCCTATACTACACTGCTAAAAAAAAAATAAAGGAGCGATTTCCCCATTGTAATATAATGGTACATAGCTTGTAGAATCTTTTGGGATAAGCAAGGCTACATCATCAAGTTTTATCATGTGTATATGGTTAATCTGTTCAATTCAGACATTGGTAATAAAGAAATGACTATGAAATTTGTCTTAATACATTTATGTTCATCATATTGAATAAGCAGCTGCAAACGTGTGTGAAATGAAAGTAAAAACCTTGCTCCCTTAATTTTTTTGAGCAGTGTATATAATATATATCAAATACATAAATGCTGCATACATAATTAATTTAATTAATGAATTTTAAGGAAAAATATGAAAATCAATAAAAGGTACTAGATCTATAAAACCTGCAGATCGATACATAAAATAACACTTATAGTCGTGTACATATGTATATATAAACTTTGATCCTAGTCTTAAAATCGATTTCATCAAAATCGTACCTACTTGCCGTCTATGGAATTCATGCACTTAAAATTAATCCAAAGACAAATCTAGTGCTGTGAGAATGCACATGGAATGGATTTTTGAGGAATAATTTCGAATGTGCTTTACATACAAATTTCATAGTCATGATTTTGTAGCTGTAGCCATTATATACTTACCCCTGAATACCCCAATTTCTTGAAACGCAAATTGAAGATCGAGGGGAGGGGTAGAACTAAATTTTCATGTTTTTACGCTGGTTTTTTTTTTTCAAAATTATAGGCTGGACCCATCCCCCCCCCCCCCCCCCCCCCCCAATAATGGTAGGGACTCCAGGTGCGCTAGACACGGATCCGTACTGTACACATTCGAAACATTGTCTTATAAATCAAATACCAAGTGAATGATTGCTGTATAATCAAATAATAGATAGAATACGTTATAACTTTCTAATAATCAACGTTATAAATAATGAATTAAAATTCGATCCCCTATGGATGTCCATTTACCAACCGATCATGCGGATGTATACATTTTCAATAAGGACATAACACGTCAATGTAATTAAATTTCAGCTCTCTTTAAAGTCCATCTACATACAGTTGTTAAAGGAATAATGTTACTTTCCTGAATAGATATGTGTTATACTGGACATACCAGAGTCAAGATGAATTTCATGTCAATCATTTCTGTGTTTACCAAAATGATGTATTTAGCAATTTAAAAAATAATTTCCTTATTCATTTTTAAAACATCTAATTTCTCTTTGTTTTGTTTTACAGGTATTAAAGGAATCCATTTCTATATGATATCTATCATATTCACAAAGATGTACGTCGAGATTTGAATAGAGTAAACAGGAACAGGAAATTACACCGTCGTCGTTGAAATTGACCAAAATGCCACCGACGACATTAGCGTTTCACAGAAAGCGCCAAAATTTAGACCACTTGGCTCTGGAGAGACCTCAAAATTTACAAAACTTCTACGAAGCTATTGAAGAGGAATTAAAACACATTGAAACACATTTGAAGTATCTTGAACTTGATTATTACGGATACGAAAGAACGCCGGAAGACGAAGTCAAAGAATGGATGCCTGCGTTAGATATTGTCATGAACGCATTGCGCCCGCATATATCTTTCTTGTACAGCAAGCAGCAACTGAAAGACATTTTCGATTTGTACGACCGGTCTATAGGTGATCCGACGATGGAGGTCGATTTCGACAAGGAGGCCGTACAAACAGTGTTAGACTGTATCCACAAAATTGACGTATATCTACGTCATAGATTCAAACAAATCATTGACGCCATCTTTCTTATCTTAGGATACATGCGCAAATACTGTCTCAGCTTTTGTGGAACTTCCGGCGACAATTATCTTGAAACGGCAACAAATTACGAAAAACAACGACGCGAACTTGCGGACGCGATTAAGATAAACGTAGAGGATATTCCGATGATGGCAGATAGATTCGATAGTGTGGATGGAATCAAAATGCACGAGTTCGGATCAGTTCCGAAAAAAATTGCCGAAAAATGCGGATGTTCGAATGTCCCGTTTTTGGTTTCTTTCGCCGGCGCTTGCGAAAATGTGCGAAACGCATGTATCGGTGTCCGGAAGTGGATCCAGGCGGATGATGGATACGCGACTTTTATTCAGTTTGATATCACGGATTTAGAGAGAAAGAAAGAAACGTGCGATAAACTGAAAAAGGATTTGCAGATAAAAGTTTCTCATTTAGACCATAGAATGAAAATGTGCAAACGCGATATTCAGGAGTGCGTAATCGAACTGAAACGCGTAGCCGCTAAAGAAAAAAGTTTAAGAAAACAAGAGGAGCAAATTCTGGAAGAAATACATGAGATTGACGTAGATTTGGAATTAAAGGAAATCCAAAAGGACGAATTGAGGAAGAAAACCTCGCTCGATGCGAAAGAACGAGAGAAATTGGAGAGAATTAACTCTGATATCGAACATAGGAAAACAAAGAAACCTATATTAGAGCGAAAAGCTGAAGATCTGAAGCGAAAAGTAGAATTTCTAACATTTCGCCGAGATTTGAAGGGAAAACGAGAGTCGCAAGCGAAGGGGATTAAAGACGAGCTTCGCGAAGCCAGGAGGGAATTCAAAAAGACTGACTACGAGTGCGAGAGACTCGAGAAAAATATATCAAAACTTCGGGAAATACATCGATTCAAAACAAGTACTGAAGTTTTGAAAAAGCTGTTTTACAACATGCCCCTGAATAAGGGACAAGTGGGAAGGGCTGCACGGAAAAGGAAAGGGGCAGTCATAGGTAGGTACCGCACTAAAAATATATATGTCAGTTATTTAGAATTACTAAAAAAAGTTTTACCTGAATAAAAGATACTATAGAGAAATAAATAAATCATATTCAAGCAATATTGTCATATTTTATATTACATATTATACATGTATGATGAATTGATTAAATGTTTTCTATTTTCAGAATTTATTCCCTATATAGGTAACTTTAAAATCAACAGCATCCCCAACAAAACTAATACTTCTATTAGTTCTATACCTTGTAGTAAACCATAGCATGTGACCTTATTAAATGCGTCACCAACCTTCACTTGTACTTCTTAAACCCTTACGTACCTATAGTATAGTACGAACATAGGATGTGAGAGAACCGATATATGTACATGTACCCTTTTATCAAATTACCAGACAAATTTTTGTTTAAAAATACCAACCGAAATACGAAATCAAATATCCAAGATTCAAGCACTTATTGATGTATACTTTTAAAGCCATATAATTATTTTAAGTGATTTTTTTTTCATCAGGAAATTTTACAGATTATTTCTACTGCCCCTAAAACTATACTCACTAAGTCACTTATAAAGTTGTAACTTTACCACCCCTAGAAAAAAACTGCAAGGTGACTCACATCATGATTGGATGAACTAACGATTTCTAACAAATGCCTTGTGATAGTGCTTCTGTACTAGACCTATATGTTAAAGCTAACCTGCTTGATATGCTTACATAACATTTCACGCGTATCATCTTCACAGAAAAGAAATCTTGATACTTATATAATAATAAAAACTTACATGGTCTCTTAATTGCAGCAAATGGAGTCTGTCTTTGAATATAAAATCGATTGGAAATTTATATTTTGAAGAATAAAAAATCTTGTAAAAAGTGTTCAGATGACTTGAGATTCAAAATTCAAGATTCATTTATTTCATAAACCAAGTTTTGGTATAGAGACAAACCATGTACTTGTATATAAATAAAGAAAATGATCAACGTGTAACTTATAAACAAAATGTACATATAAGTTTCTATCTCATACCGATACTGAAGCCTATAATATCGTCCTTTTCTTCTTTTAGACAAACTAGAGAGAGCCACTAGAATCACTGCGAGTCTGATAGACAAAGACTGGATCCATCTATACAGAAACCTTCCTTTCCATCCACCGCGGGGCGAGGAGAATCTCCGCGCGGACATCGAGGACGTTGTGACGACTTTCCTCCGCGACACCGCGGAGGTACACGCAAAACAATCACTTTACCGCTGGAGACGTGTGAATACACGGGCAAACCTCGACGATTTGAAGAAATCTCTGATGATTATAAAGAGGAAAGACATCGTGGACAAAATGGAAGAAGAAATGACCAAAAAGAAAATGCCCCAAGTGAAACCAAAACAAAATACGACTGTCAGATTTCCTAAAGTCCTGGTGAAAACGCCATCACGCGGGACCATCAGGCATAGTTTCCTTATTAGATAGTAAATATGATAACAGATCTGTGACGACACTGTGATACTAGTATACTCTTTTACATATGGCGTTCTTTTGGGGGACATCGCTTCTTCGAGTACCACTTTTCTATGCGAAATGTGAAGAAGAGAAGGTACGATGAGAAGTTCTAAGCGAAATTATGATACGAAAAAGCAAGGAAGCGATGTAACGATAAAAATTCTAAGCGAGGTTACGATGCGGAGTAACGAAGTTATGATGCGAAAAATCAAAGAACGAAGTTACAATGCAAAGAATTTGAGATGCAGAGAAAAGATGAAATTTTCGTTTCTTTGTTTCTTCGCGTATAAAATGTTGTTGAGTGAATATGTTACTTTGTTATTGTACTTCTTCCTTATGAAGTCACCCTTGTATTAAAGTATATATAAATACAGCTATACGTCATAATCTTTTTGTGTTATTTTTTTATTTTCAAATTTAAATGGTGATGAATTAATTGTGAATCACGGACAAAATCTGCATGGGTAGAAATATTCTATGAAATTAAAAGAGGAGAGAAAATTCTACCTTTAATACAAGCAAAGCAATACAAAGTCAAACTCAACCATAATTGACCTTAAGATATATTCACATACTAAAATCAATATAAGCAATAACAGCGAAAAGAAGTTAGGAAAATTGGATATTTCATGCAGTATAGACTAAATCCAAGGGCCATAACTCTTGTGAAATTAAATCAACTGAATACTTTTATCTAAAATCATTTCTGTATAAATGCGACAGTCCTGAAAACTAAAGTGTGACTAACAGACAGACGGACGACGGATAGAGAGTCGGATGGGGACACAAGGATTTCATATGTGGAATATGAATTGTATATACGTATCACACTGTGTTGCAAAGGGAACTCTTGAAATGATTACCTGCTGGTTTACAGGAGCTTACATTTTATTTTAATTTCTTTGGGCGTTTATCAAAAAATAAAATAATTAATACGTAATATCATTCACGGTAAGCTTCGTACCTCGAATGCTTGAATACCATACTAACAGGGGCAAATCATTGTCCATGCCAAATGGTTTACTTCTATAAAACGCGCAAGATGGTACCAGCGAATGACAAACTATAATGTATAATGTGAAATTTACATGAACTTAACACCAAAGTTCACATGAAATGTATGTGAAACGAGTACGAACATGAAATTTACATGAATTTTTTACATGAAATTCATGTGAAGTTTCTGACATAATTTTATGTGAATTCAATTTCGCATAAAGGTCACAAAGGAAAATTAATGTGAAATTCATGTGAAGTACATTTATGTGAAAATTTTTAAAATAAATCTTATGAGTTTATATGAATTTCACATGAACTTTCATGTGAAATTTACATGATGCTCATTTCATATGAATTTCATGCGAGGCACAATTGGCTGTGACAAAATTTTGTTAACATTTTTTTTTCAATTTGTTCCCTTTTTATAGAAAAAACAGAAACTGAAAAAAAAATCGTCTTATTTAAAATACTAGTGATATCAGTTTTCTTCTATGTTTATCTATTTATTTATTTTCTCCCGACGCACCTTAAAGTTGAAGTGAATAAATAACATAACCCGACTTCCCACATCAGCATCTGTTAATAATCTACAAAAATCGATATATCTCTCCATCATTAAGTACTATACTCTTATATATTATACTTGATACATCTTTTATCTATATCATTAAGGCGATATTCACATCGCGAACCAATAATATAATCTGTTATATAACATAACGGGGGGAGCTGTCTGTAGACATGTTCATCTCTAAGGCGCAGTAATCAAGCCAAAGGGCAGTCTACAAAACTGATATGGTCCAGTCCTGTAGTATATATATAGAGAGAGACTATGATCTTCTGCTAGTATAATAAGGATATTCAACGCTGCACAGAGATAAAAAATGAATTTGAAGGAGAAATTTGTTACGTGTATCTTATTTTGCATCACGGCTTGCGTTCTTGCTATAGAAGAGAGGGATGAAGGATTTGAACTGTTCTTTGCCACAAATACAGTGGAGTTAGAGGATGAACCAGTTTACTTTGAGCATCCGTTACCTAAATGGCTTCGTGGAACCCTAGTATGTACATTTATATGTTTTCATTACGAAGAATGCTTAATTTTGAAAGAAGTAAATCAAATCCATCGTGATTTTAAAAATTGAATTCTTTCGCTATATCATTTCTGAATTATCTAAGAATGCTGTCTACATGTAGTACTTATTTCGTAAACATGACGTCGAAAATTGAAAAAAACACAAGTAGTTTGTCTATTTCTTTTACTTTCCGGTCTTCAAACCAGAGTTGAATGAATTATATTGATTGATAAGATGATATAACACACGTTTGCGGACTCTGAACAATCAAGGCGGAGTTGTTCCTACAGGCACCTGATTCCTAGAAAGAAAAATTAAAACCCTTTCTTAAACGCCCGTTTCTCTTTTTTTTTTTTTTTTTTTTTAATTTTTCTTTCTAGGAATCAGGTGCCTGTAGTTGTTCCGTGCTCTACAAGGAACGGAGAGAGATTCCGAGGAAATAACGAGAAAAATACACATTTCGCAAACCTAAAGTCATGCACCTTCACAAACTCCGGAAAGGGGGTCCTGATGATCAAAACGTCCCATCATAACCCACACATGATAAATAACGTATATACTAACATGCGATAAGCAAAATCAAATTCACTTGATATACTGTATGTCTTTTTATGAATTATATATATTGAATATATTGAATTGAATACTATAATCAATATCTTGGGGGGGGGGGGGGGTCCCTATAGAATTTGTCAAAACGCAAATTCCCCGTTTTCACATCTTTTACTCTTAAAATTCACAGGTTGACTACCACCCGTTGCCCCGGAAACATTTTTTTCTATATCCATCCATTAGCATGTATCTTCCCCCTCGAAGTACGTGTATCATTTTTAATAGAACGTAAAATGCCCGTTCTCTTTAATGTGAGCTAAGTTGATATCCACGTAATACATGTATATGTGTACCCGATGCCATAGACGGATTATTTAAGTAGAAATTTTAGTTTCTGAAGTACATAAATTGCACACATATATTAAAGAGGGTTAGGGAGGAGCATATAGTTGGAT
Source organism: Pinctada fucata (assembly GCA_028142955.1). Classification (NCBI taxonomy): domain Eukaryota; kingdom Metazoa; phylum Mollusca; class Bivalvia; order Pterioida; family Pteriidae; genus Pinctada; species Pinctada fucata. Next base: position 11,690,096 of record AP027114.1, on the reverse strand, counting down.
TTTGAGGCGAAGATTTCAATATATTCAGTTGTTTCAAATATACACAAGTATTCCAATTAAAGATAAAGAATACGTTTTTGAATATTGTTCGACTAAATAGTAAATGCAGCATGTGATCTTGTAATCTCATGCCCGCCAAGCACTCGTGTGACATTGAACTTCAAGGAAGACGTCACGATAATTTTAAGTTTCACTGACTGGACATTCGCCCGTACATTTCAGATCATGTCGGGACAGTTTTACTGACCGGACATTCCCCTGTTCATTTCAGATCATGTCGGGACAATTCGGGGGTATCTTGATAACATTTCATAAACTAAATCAATATAGAAGCAGGTCAAGTTCAACGATTGTTTTACTGATCAATGATACGAAAAATAAAAAGGAAATACCATATTATACGTCAAGAGAGAATTTAGAGAAATGCATGCATGGGATGGATGTGTCGCACCCCACGAAATGACCAAAACCTTTCGTTTTTCCGTCTTTATTGGATTTTTTTAAGCTAGACTCCCTGACCGGCTGGAACCCCAGTCCTTGGGAGTATTTATATCTGCCAATGAAGGCCTATCACCTTGAATGTGCAAATAACATGTGTTTTCTGAGGCACGGGTGTTACTAGTTTAGCAAACACACTGGAATAATTAATTTTTCTATGCAATATACCGGTATAAATGATTAATGCGAATACTTTCTTTTCAGATTCGAAACGGACTAGGACAATTTGGGATGGGACACAGAAATTTCACTCATTCTTTCGACGCATTTGGCAAACTAAGCAGTTGGAAATTTCCAGGAAATGGCTCTGCTTTCTTTTCTACAAAATTCATCCAATCAGATTTCTATAAGGCATCTGTCTCAGCCAATGATATCGAACCATGGTTGATGTTTGATTCAGTGACCCCGCCTTTTGATGAAATTCAAAAGTTGCACGCTCTTATTCGAGGAATTGATAACATGAATGTAAATATCGCGAAACTTAACAGCGACGGAGGAGCAACTTTCGTTGCACTGAATGATTTTTGGAAAATTTACGAAATTGATCCATATTCCTTATCAACAACTAGGTCATTGACTGCAAATGTCCCGCAAGGTGGAAAAACCGGAAGTGTGACTTTTCTCAATTTCCTATCATCTGCGCATCCTCTTCCGGAATACGGAACCAGAAATCATATAACATTTCTATCAAGCGTAAGTTTAATTCCGGGAATCAAAAGTAAGATAACTACAGTTAGAATCCGGACAGCTGATAAAAGGGAAGAAATCGCGCATTGGGAAGTAGACAGAATACCGTACATGCACTCGTTCAGTGTTACGCAAAATTACGTCATCTTTTTCGCCAGTCCATTTTACGTAAATGTAATGAAAATGATACGATATGCCGAACCGTTCAATTGTTTAGATTGGAACAAGAATGAGGTGACGACCGTATATGTAGTTGAAATTAAAACGGGGAAAGTTTATACAATGAAAACCGAAAACATGTTTACAATGCACCATATAAATGCATTTGAATCCGGGAAGAGGGAAATTACCGTCGACGTTTCGTCGTACCCAAGTCCGCAATTTGTCAAAGACTTACAAATGAAAATACTTTTAGATCCAATCGAAAGGAATAATTTTGACGCGCATGCGTTATTGAAAAGATATCACATCGACATCGATAGAAAGGAAGTAACGGCTGCGTCATTTCCGGTGTCAAAGACAGTTCCGTTTGCTAACAAACTAGACATGCCGACAATAAACGAAAATTACCGATACCAAAATTATTGTTATATATATGGCGTTGTTCTGAAAAGTGACGATACCAATTTAAGTCACATTTCATTGGTTAAGAAAGATATTTGTAACGCATCGGGTGATAAGTCATGGTTCATTAAACATCATTACCCAGTGGAGGCGTGGTTTGTGGGAGCACCATCAGCCAAAGAAGAGGATGATGGGTATTTATTAGTACCAATATTGGATGGGAAGAATAAGACTAGCTACTTGTCCATCATAGATGCTAAAACGATGAAAACTGTAAATCGGGCGGAGCTGCCTACAATAATCCCATTCAATCTACATGGACGATTTTTTGAGGACGTGGTTTGAATTTTTTTTAATTTGAAAGTAATTTATTGGACTACAAATTCATCAGCGCCTATAACAGTGCTCTGATTCGTAGTTTTTGACCATAGAAGGTTTTAATAAGACACGTGGTCCTAGAAAGCAAAGCGTTCAATCAGCAAGAAATTCACAATTATAAGCTAAGATTTGTTTAAATGCATTGATGGTTGTACAAGCTGATATTTGACATGTTCAAATGGAATTATTACATAAAATCAGCCATCACAAAACAATCATAATTTTCACAAAAGAAAAGAATCCGATCATTGGTGGATCTAGAAATATTTCAAAGGAAAGGGGAGGGTGTTCAGCCTTTCAGTGGAGGCCAGCCTATGATTTAATAGAAAAAAAAAATATGTAAAAAAGGAAAATAAAGGATTATGCAAATCCCTTAAAAGGGGAAATGGGGTTCAGCCCCCTCTAGATCCCCTTGTCAATGATACAAATAAATTTCCATCTTTTTGTTAATGTTCTATTTAACTTTCTATTGTGTCCTATATAAATCCATAAACCTCTGCACTTGAATATTTATTGATGTTTCAACAATAAACAAATCAACAATGATATTGTATAATAATTTGTAAATTGGTGACATTTGCAAAACAAAAAAATCAAAAAGGTGCAATCAAAGTGAAGAACAGTGCATTTTGGAATTATAACATTATAAATTAAACCAATTGTTATCTTTCTGGAGTACACAAAATGAGCATGGCAATTAACAGCTAAATAGCATTCAACAGTTAGAACCTTATTCGCAATTTTCGAAAACAAGAGTTGCTTCCCTTGGGACGGTATCTGACGTAGACTTACTGTGAAGTCATAAAGTTCTATGGAAACGGTCCATAAACTCTGGGAAATGATGGTATTAATCGACGTTATCGTCCCATTCTCCTGACGTCATAATGGTTTTACGTCAGATACCGTCTCAAATGGGAAATAACTCTGTTTTCCGCAAATACTCAGTAAGTGGTGAGGACATAACCCCAAAAGCACAGTGTGAAAACTGACTTCTGACAATGTTAAATATACATGTACATGTAAGGAAATCCTGATATTTGAATTTGACTCCATTTCAAGACTTCTGGTAATAAAAGACTAGAATTCTTTTTTCAATGAAGTACATTTAAATACATGTCTGTATTTTGTTATCATTTCCAGCTTTTTGTCTTTGTGCTTAAAGATACGAATTGTGCATCCATTTTTTTTCATTCATTGTGTAATATACATGTACATGTAACAATTCATTCTATCAGTTCTGTTTATTTATGAATTTTTGTATAACTGAATGTTTCTCAAAATAAATGACAGATTACAAGCTTCCTGTTACCTTCATTCTTATTCAATGACATGTTCTTAAAACAAGAAAGTACGATTAATATACATATTCTTATGAAACTTTTTTACCAAATCGTTCTTCACAAATTGATTTTCCCTTGAATCATTAATTACGGTTAAAGGATACACCAAAGGTGAATTGCAATTCTTGTACTTTAATGTACATGTATATACATGTACTGTAATGTATCTTCGTATTTGTAAATACATGACTGTAATAAAACTGCTTTAAGTGAGAACCAAATTGATCTAATATAGTATCACAAACATAGGGTAATCAAAGATTACATAACTCGCCTATATACATGTAGGTTTTTGTCAGAAACCAGATTAAAGTTTTTGAAAAGTACGTCAAAGTCCAAGGTCAAGGTCACTAGGTCAAAGGTCATGGTCTCAAATGAAAGGTCTCGTCACAAGGTATCTACATGTGAAATATCAAATAAAGTTCAAGAGATATAGCCCAGGTTAAAATTTTGTCTACGGACGACGATGATGATGACGCCGAGGGTATGGCATTAGCTCTCCGGACTTTTTCGTCCCGGCAAGCTAAAAATGAAAATATCTTTATAGTGTACAGCAAATGATTAAGTTTTCATTAATTACAGTTGAACTTGCTTTAAATCATAGGTTCTTGTAATATTGCTTCCACAGCATTGAATACTAATAATAACGAACTTATAATAAGCAAGCAGAATCCTCATTACTCAAACATTATACTGAAAGTCTATATAATAAGTTTGAACAAATTTCATAAATCACAGAAAATTGGCATGAGAAATCAAAGATAATGTCCAAATCAAAATCAGTCTGTAGAAAAGTCAAAATAATCAATTGCTGCCTTCTGTTTACCAGCTTCTTTTGTGGAAGAAGTCTGAGCTGTTGAACTTTGACCTTTGGGCAAAGATTTGATTGGACGGTCTTTGAGCACTTCAAAACTTTGTTTGGCAGCAAGGGCTGACTGTCTGAAAACAAGAAAAATACAAAATTTAAATTTCAAGAAATTGAAAATCTTATTTACGCCAGCTACATAATGACTAGGTTTATTCTTGAACTGACCTATCCATGTGCTTAATCAACCATGCTAAATAATCAACTTGCCAATCTTTAAAATTATTGTCTAAAACATACTATGGCATCATTATCATCATGCATTCTTTCACCTTTTCAAAGTACTGACTTTGACCTTTTCAAAGAAACAAAGACTTCATTTATCATTTTCCTTTTACTGCAACAGATCTAGCCTATTCTGGTTGCAGTCTATGTTTAAAGGGTGGAGATGGGAGGGGGGGGGGACAAGAAAGAGGTAGGGGTTATAGGTATACTGTCAGAATTCTTGTTGTCGGACTGGTCACATGACCAAATTTCCACCATGTTTACAGGGGGATGTGTCTATAAGCCCTATGAAAAAAGTGCAATTTTTTTAGCTCCTTCTTCAAATCTATCATAAACGTATTTTGGTTTGAGCAGCTAAGAGGTCATTCATCAATGGTTTCTTTAATGAATTCTAAAAGTTTCATTCTTGTTGTAAATGTTATATTGAAATATAATGTTGTATTGAAATAAAGCAATTTCCATTTCATTATGCTCTATAATAAATCCTGAGTATATCCCAAAACTATTTTTTGAACTTCTCGGTGCTTATCTCAAACTGAACCTTTGTGTGACATCACGTCAAAATTGAGAAAACAAGGACCCTATTTTCTTGAGAGTTGTTTACAACTTTGTATGGTATTACATATTTATGTAAAGTTATATCTGAAGAAAATTGTTATGAAAGGTATCAAATCTGACGCAATGATAACCTATCAAAATAAACGTTCAAGTGTTTATGTAGAGAGCAGTATCTACTTAGATCACATAAACAAACAAATACAGGTGTCAATAAGAGTTCATGGCACACAATCGTTGTGACCTGAACTGACATATAGTCAGATTACATTAACGGACTCAGACAATACCTGAAGTATGTTTACTTGTATTTCTCACGTTTACAAAAAGTGCTGTTGCGCAATTTCATTAAAATTTGTGTGCTCAATTGTTATGACCTGAACTGACGTATGGTCAGAACAACATACTAACACCATCACTGTAGAGTGTTAACATGCATTTCTGTTGAACAACATTGTTTTTGTGAACATGTATGTCCTTTTACTTATTCGCTATTTCAAAAACCAGAGTTACTTCCCATTTGAGACGGTATCTGACGTAGACTGATATTGACGTCATCAAATTCTATGGAAGCAGTCATAAAGTCTGGGAAATGACAGTATAAAATCGACATTTTCATACCATTTTCATGACGTCACAATGGTATTACGTCAGATACCGTCTGTAAGGGGAAAAACTCTGTATTCCACAAAAACTAAATAAAAACTCTGGCAAGGTCAATTATTTGACATGCCGGAGGTAAAACTAAGTTAGATACATGTATTTACAGATGTTTGAAACTAGAGGCTACAAACAGCCAGAGTTGATGACAAAAAACCTATACATACATGTACATGTATGTCATCAATAGAAGGCTTTGCTATCATAGAGACATGGAGCTTCAATATGACTCTTCATTTCATTATTTCCTCATACATGCCTTTTTATTGTTACATTATTAACAACTAACATACATACATTGTATAATTTTAAAGAGATGGGTGGAGATGCTTTGGACTTGGGGTATTAAATACATGTGTATGGAGATGTGTTAGGAAGAGAGTGGGTAGGGTAAAGTGTAAAGTGTAGGGGGGAGGGGAGTGTGAAGTTTAAGTGTCTGTGTGTTTGGGAGAAGCGGTAAGTTAAGAAATTCCATTACTTTTGGTTCATACTAACCTTATAGCAGTCTCACTATAGTTATGTGGGATGGGTGGGGGTGCCTTAGGATGTTGTTCACGTTGTACATATTGAGTTAGAGTCACTGACGGCAGCCAACATTTGTCCCTGAAAATTATATGGAAAATTTATCAAAAAGAAATATACTGAAAACTTGTTTTCCTTTTCGGATTATAATACATGCCGTAAATATTTCTTGGTTTTAACTATTGACTTGTGCTGCATAAATTGAACAAAACACCACTACAGACATTGTGGCTGGATTGCAAATCGAGTTTTTGTCAATGAGGTCAAAGTTCAAGGTCAAGGTCACTAAGTCAAATGTTAAGGCATGAATTGAAAGGTCTTGTATTGCGCAACCTCCTTATATAGTGTTATGTCTCTATTTTATATTATAGTTTCTGAAATTTTTCTCCAACCAGAAAACTTTAAGCAAAAACTTTTACCAAAATGTTGAGGACAGATGGACAATGTCTTTCTATATTGCTTAGAATTACTTAGCAATTTGGCCAAAAAATTGTAAAGAGGCCCGGCTCATGAATAAATACAATCTATAATTAACTTAGCATAACGACTAATACATACTTGTGAGCAGTAGCCACAACATTTTTCTTTGGTTCAAAATCGTAGCTTTGGGTCTCACAGCCGTAACATTCGGCCAGTTCATGAATCAAGCGCCTCTGATCACGATTACCGGACGGGAAGGAATGTGACCTGTAAGACTGCTTGGCCTGTAAAGAAAACAGAAACAGTTTTATCTATCAATTCTTCTTAGTTTCAAGACAATATTACATATGATATATCCCTGTGAAGAGCAAGGGGAATGGTTAGTGTGGTGGGAGATGTACGTAGAAAACTGGTGGGAATGGTGGAAAGGCAGGCAGCAGATGCCTAATGTTGGATTTGGAGACAGAGACGCAATAAAAGAGCTTGCTGATTCCTGGCTGAGCCTGATCAACTCAGTCGGCACAACCAAGGAGGTTGTCGAAGGAAGCACTGAAACAACTGGTGGGTGGGGACCCCTATCTGATGATGGAACCAGTTCAGCAGTGCTTGGTGCACTGTAATCAAGGTAATTTCACAAACTGCATTTCATTAAATTGGAATAAATTTAATATGCCAGATATAATGCACAATCCTCAATTCCAATTTGATAGTTACATTTAATATTAAATTCCCTGAATGACATAAGACTGGAGTAGAATAATTAAAAGCAATACATGTACATCACAGGGGCTCGTTGCGAGGATTTTTTATTTCCATGATATCATACTGCAATCAAAATGCCAGCTCCCTTTCTCTCTTTCCAATCAATCAATTTAAAATACTTTTTTCTCTTTGTAGTATATATAGAATCCGCAGGAAACTGTTGTAGCTGTTTGAATGGAAAGAGGGAAATGGGGGGGGGGGGGGGGGGGCTGGCATTTGGATTGCAGCATGGAAATAAAAAAAATTCTCGCAACGAGCCACTGTGATGTACATACCTTCTTGGCATTCTGTACCAGGTCCCTTAGAGCTTTCTCTATACTAGCAACAATGTGTGGATTGCTCCTGAAAAATTTATATTTACATAAAGTGCCTCACTCTATCTTATTTCTAGGTGTCTACATGTACACTGTATTATACTCAAGAACTAATCTCTGACAGACAAATGGACAGATGTACATGTACTTACTTGGCATAATCTCTCAGGAATTCTGAATAAGACGGATTTCCGAGTTTAGCACTGAGATCAGGGTTCTTTATTTCCAAGGCCAAAGCTACTCTACGATTCCTCTCCAGTAAGGCACACTCAGAATCACATTCAAGTCTGGAAAAAAGCATAGGGTAATCAAAGATTACATAGCTCGCCTATACAGGTTTTTGTCAGAAACCAGGTTAAAGTTTTTGAAAAGTAGGTCAAAGTCCAAGGTCAAGGTCACTAGGTCAAAGGTCATGGTCTCAAATGAGAGGTCTCGTCACAAGGTATCTACATGTGAAATATCAAAGCCCTACCCCTTATAGTTCAAGAGATATAGCCCAGGTTAAAGTTTTGTCTACGGACGACGACGCCGCCGACGACAACGACGCCGAGGGTATGGCATTAGCTCTCCGGAATTTTTCATCCCGGCGAACTAAAAACGCAATGAAAATCTACATAACTGTATAAAACATGAATGTTTATGTATGTAACACATATACATAATAATAAAATACATTTGACTAACTAATACTTCATGAATCATGCATGCCTTATAAGCAAGTTTGCAAGTACCTTAAAAAAGTTTGAATTAGCAAATTACATTATGATTCCTTGACACCTACATGTATCTGATATACTGTGCTTAATTTTAGGCAATAACGCGATAAGATAACAATCAGTAGTGAGAAAACATCATAAGAAGATATTTACTGTCGTTTTCCTGTCTTTTTACCAGTAAGCTGTGTAATGTCTACACTCTGGCCACTCTGAAGGGAGGACGCCAAACTCTGCATGGTCATTCTACAAAGACGGACAAAATTGTTTTTAATATGACCTCTACCTATCATTTTTTAATGGTTGGTTTCTGAATATTCCTTTCATTTAAATTGGCGAGTAAATAATGTTTTCATTTGCACATTTACATGCATAGGCATCTACATGTACACGTATTTCAAGTTGATACCAGTATAATTCTATCTAAAGTATAAGTCCATTTACACTTTGGCTTACATGTAGTTACACATACATGTAAAGATGGACAAAAATCTTGTGAGTTTGTACAAAGTGTTCCACGAATACTTACACAGTCATAAAATATTACATTCATATACATGTACTTCTATGTTGAAATATAAATCATGAAAGTCTTCAGAGATACATGTACTAGTTCGGTACATGTGTACTATCAATACATTAAATTATTCATTAGGTACATGTACACTTACTTTTGAAACTCGGCCATTTCTGATCCTCCCATCTGACAGGGTACCTTAGCTTCCTTATTACCACAGGCACACTTCACTTTTATCTTTAAAAAGATACAATATTATAATACATCGTAATTGTTAAATTTTTATCAAATCCTTCCTTACTTAGGTAACTCTTTGAAAAGTACAAACAATCTAATTTTTTTTTTAAACTGTTAAATTTTCGTACATGTAATAGAAATACGGTTTACATACATGTGCATGTATTTGACTTAATCTAGAATAAAGTATACTTAGAGTATGAAAGAGTCTGCAGATATTCACTGAGATCTGGTGAAAATACCAAAATTAAAATCTGTTTGACCAAAGAATTCTTTTTTATCCAACCACGGAGAAAACTCCATATTTTGTCTAAGATACTGTAAACATGGTTATTTTCGCTGGGAAAAAATTTCGCGATCATACATGTATCATCAAGATGTTACGCGTTGGGGAATATTCGCTATAAAAATGTCTTTCCAATTGTAAGAATGCAACAGGGATATTTTCGCGTGGAGGAAATTTTGTTGAAGTCCCTTGATTTGTGAAAAACGCAAATATTACCCCGAAAATTTCCCATTTTTACATGATTACAGTACTTGTAATTTCAGAATTCTACATGTAAGTTAAGAGAAAATTGTAGAGAATTTAAAATAAAATAAAACTTTCCCTACAGTATCATTAAACTATACAACAAAACGAATTAACCATCCTCCCTGAATTTTCCTACTTTGGAATAATTGTTAAATTCAGTAAAAATCTATACAAACATGTATGTGGCTAAAAATCATAGAATGTTTTCTAACCTCAGCTTTACATGGTACATCAGGACATGAACTACCGCTATGACACGGGGCCATACATGCATGCTCACATTCCTTACGTTTATACAGACATGGTTGATTACACTCCTCCCCATCTAGTTCACAAGCTCCCTAAAATCATATATATTTATTACAGAATGTATACAGGTAATCAGGTAAATTTGTACTTAATAAGACTCTCACAGTCAACTCAAAGAGATAAATTTACCCCCAATTTTTTTCAAAAGCATTATATAAAATATCTCAATCTTGATTGGTTGGAATACAGAAAATTTAATTCAATGATTACAATATTTTGTTATCACCTCAAAAACAAAATAAATTTCATAAATCTAATCTAAAGCAGTGCCCAACCTTAAGATCTTATTTTACATAGTCAGGTTTAAACAGTATTTACTGAAGAAAGATGACATGAAGTTTCACCTAAATTTGAAATTGAGTAACAAGAGTAACTCTTACATGTATATTAAACTCTCTCCTTTTTACATATTGCATTCCTTGCATTTAATGTTTCAACATACAATTTATTTTTTCTTTTAAAAAGACTTTAATAACTTATAGATATAAATTTACATCATGTATGAGAATTTATATATGGAAAAGCTTTACACACAAGTATACATACAATGTGGCATTTTTTCTTGCACTTGTGCTGCCCACATTTGAGTTCTTTCCCACACGGCAAACCACATGATACGTTGGTCACATGACACGGGATATTCTTTCTCTCCTGTTGTCAAAATAATACATGTATAAGACAAAAGATGACATTTTCCTATCATAAAGAGAGAAAACAATACTATGGTGAAACAAAGTTTACAAGACTAGTCCAACTCTTTAAATCTTGAGAGAACAAACATTATTCAAGGGGTGTTGGAGTAGTGTTTAAGTCAGTGGACTGCAAAACTGTAGGTTGAATCTCTAAATCTCTTTGTCAACTGAAATGAAATAACATCGAGCCCTTGGACAAGTTGCTTTACTCTATGTAGCACTCTCTCCACCAAAGAAAAAATATTGCACCTGGCACAGGACAAACCAGCAATAAGAATGCTAAACATTAACGCCCCGTACAGCAGTTCTAATTATATTCTCCCTTGGAGCTTGAGCATGTAATAAAATGTACAGGTCTTTCCAGGGAGGTTATTGTAGAAGTTACATGTATGTGAAGGTTTAGAAACTATGAACTACCTGCCAGGCAGTTTCAAGATGCTTCATATATCATTTATGAAACGATCAACTGATTTACCCTAATGTTACAACTAAACGAAATAATTTCTTACCTCATGGCCGCCCATACACCATTTAGTAGTCAGTGCTGTACAAGGGGGACAACTCTCATCACTGTGACAATTATGAAGGACTGAAAACAAGAAATGTACATCTACTCTTTAATTCATTCAAGCAAACCCATTTTTGGCATTTTACGAAAGAAGACTTGGTTAACAGGCATGGTAGTTTTTGACAAAAGCAAGGAATCACACATGTACACAAATACATGTACATGTATCATATTTCGCCTAAAATTGAATGAAATAAGATTTGCAAAGTTCAGATTTCATTCATTATTCAACCTACAATGTATATGTATTTGTTGTTGCTACACCTTTTCTACAGAAATCAGAAAATTGTGGTACCCCTCTTTTGGATATTTGTCATAAAAGTAGGTCACAAGGGCAAACATTTGGCATCAATACAAAGACGTTGTTACATGGAATGTATATTTCAGTTTTTCAAATCAAATTCCAAGGTCAAGGTAACAAGGTCAAACTGTATCAACAGAAAGGTCTCATCAGAAGGAATACCCATCTGAAATTTGAAAGCTATGCCCAAGGATAAAGTTTTTGTGACTGACAGACAGATGGACAGACAGTTGTATAGACGAAGAAAGTTTAATGTCCTTGTGCTTTAAGGAAAGTGGGGGACAATTGAATTGGTTGTGTTTCCATTCATATTGAAGAACAAAAGGGCTGAAATTTCCTGCATGTTATAATAAGTGTTGACCCTATATGTATTTTCACATCAAGAAAAAGTGGAAATGGAGCGGAAAGGAGTAGGTGCGGTAACCTGCCATTCTGGCCCTATTTTCGAAGTTGTTCATATATCCATAATATTCTAGTTTATAAAATGTCAAATGTACGGGGAATCCAAATCAGGAATGCCTGTTGATTTCACAGTCCTTTACTGAATAATATGTCGCTCAAAATGTCTAAAAACATTGAAATCATTGAAAATACATGTATCAATAAATGAGCAAAATTTTGATACAAAATTATGAAATCAAGTAGTGCTCCAGGCCTTTCCCATAAATATTTTTGTACCTATCAATGGATTTCTGATCGGCCTTTTAATTGGCATAAACAAAACCGTGGGAGAGGCCTGGAGCGTAAATGAATTTTGAAGATTTGTGTGTAAAATACGATGATTTTCCTTTATTTTGCATCATTCAGGGCAAATGACGTCAGAACATGACGTCATACATCACACGCGTGACATTACGAGGGCTCAAAATCATGACGCGGTATTTTCTCAAACATTCAACATTGCAAAAAGTGATAATTAATAATATGTTTATTGAAAGCATTTTTGTCGAAATTATAGGGTCGATATGAGGGGTTAGTGCACCTAGTCCTTTGTTACATGTATGTTGATAAATCTTTTGCCCGATAATTGAGAGATCGCTGAATACCACACCTGTTGGCAGACTTTTATATCAAAACCTAATAACCATTGACTCATCAAACAATGCTGTGACAGGTTATCAAGGGCATTTAATTATGGTGTTACAATGTATAATGCAAAAGTCTGCCATCAAGTGCGGTATGGGACATTTGATGGTTCCCTAATTTCCCGTTCAAGCGATACCTGAATGGTCACATTAGTGTTACTGTGTACCTTTTTTGACACTCTGACACCTTGGCACCATATGGAAGGGGAGGAAACATTGTCTCATTGCCACAGCAGTAATGATAGAGCACCGTTCATCACTTACCTGAATGGTCACATGAGTGTTGTCGTGTACACGGTTTTTTACACTTACCTGGATGGTCACATGAGTGTTGTCGTGTACACGGTTTTTTACACTTACCTGGATGGTCACATGAGTGTTGTCGTGTACACGTTTTTTTACACTCAGGCGGCTTGGCACCACATGGTATGGGAGGATACATAATCTCACTACCACAGTGACACGTCACCTCGTCAAAACCTAAAAGTAATAGAAGGTGAACTTTATTCATGCTGATTGTATGAATTCCGTCTTTTTGATTTACTTAGATACTTCCCATTTTGGACAGCACTGTAAACGTGGTTATTTTCGTTGGGGGAAAATTTTGTCATTAAAACATCAAGACGTTACACTTGGGAAAATATCGCGTTCCACGCTTACAGTATTATATCTGACGCAAATGCATAATGACTTCATACATGTACCTGTAGATTCCCTAAAGAAATGTATTCCATAAAATTTGATATTACAATTAGTTTACATACATGTTAACTGTATGTCAGAAAACGCCCCGATGGAAAGAAACTCGTATTTCGCAAAGACTGAATACTACATGTACATGTATATGTACTGTACTGTATGATGTAAATTGTTTTAAACAGACTTTTGTTTTACAATAAGATAAATTCAGATCACTTTTGTCCTTTTAAATACATGTATAACCGTCCCTTTTCTCCTTTCAGCACAATCAAAGTACATAAAATTATTCCAGTGCATGCTTGGGTATGAAGTGGGAATGAAAGAAACACTAATTAAAAGTAGCAAGTTAAAATCAATTTCAACCCTACATTCATTCAACTTTTTGCAATTTCAGTCAGTATCACAAAGCAATTGCTGTTATCACAGTACAAAATCACTTTATAAAATTATCATTCTTACCTGCCATTAAACATGGTGGACAGTTACCACGGTGACAAGGCTCGTCACATTTGTGAAGGCCACAACTCAACTTCTTCCCACAAATAAGGTCGCAAGGATGCTCATCTTTCTGAAAGTAAAAGAAGAGAATCTTTTCGATTTTACAGTACATGTACCAAGTTCGATTTGTGCAGGTATCTGGCGTAAAAGCATTGGTAAATTCCTTTGAAAACATCTCATATACTGTATGTGACCCTGTTTCCCTGAATTTTATGCTTGTTTCCATAGAATTTGATGACGTCACAATGCATTGATGTCAGATACCTGCACAAATGGGAAGTAACTCTCTACTTTGAAAAGACCAAATTTCATCTAAAAAATGTGTACATGTACATTGTATATCAGTGGCAAGGGCAGATCTGGAATTGTGTTAAGGGGTTGTTCATGACCCCCCCCCCCCCCTTCCCCAATTTGGAAAACAATTCTTATTTTCCTTTTTCCTATACTAGACAAAATTCTTGCCTGTTTAATTGAAATAAAATGTAGTTATACTGCAGATCCCTGGTACCAATGTTAGACTAGACAATACATTAAGATCATCACTCACCACACAGCATTTAAGTCCACATTTATGTCGTCCACAACTTCTCTTCTTATTACATCTCTTATCACACTGGAACGGTTCATCTGGAATTAAAATACATGGAAAATCTTAAGTTTCTTATATATTACTTTCTATTCTATCAGCCATAATTGTTATACATGCAATAAGTAGAATAACCTCTGACACGTAAGATAGAAAATCCTGAATAGCGATTGGCTTATAACGTGAAGACATGGTATATCCTATACCGGGTGCCTGGAGTTTTTCTACCTGGCTTTCATGGTGTTACAATGTTATCTTTTGTGATGACGTCATGTTATCAAAAATGGCGTCCAAGCCCTTAAAGAATACTACTGTAAATTGCTTTATTTTCGTCAGTACCAATTTTCGTCAATTCGTTCAAAATGACCATTTCGTCAGTACGTTAATTCGTCATCCAAGGGTCCCTAAAATATAGATTTGTCTGTTCAAACTTAAGTCTGCTAACTTAACATTCAGGTATAGGCCGTTTGTTTTCATTGTTTATTTAACAATTATTGGTAAACAAACTATTAGAGACATGTATACCACCTAGCTTGTTGTGAAAACATATCATTTGGTAATTAGAAGTACATTATATGCGACTTTGTGTGTGTATTCAGTTTTCAATGCTTTATCATTTGCCTGTCGTATTAACTCTTAAGATTAAGAATTTTTCCTTATTGTACTATATTTTGTCAGGAGTATTTATATTCGTCGATACTTAATTTCGTCAAGGGAGGCACTGACGAAAATGACAAAAATTGGTACCTGACGAATAAAAACCAATTTACAGTATTCAAATACATCTAGGTAATCCACAGTGTAAATTCCTTATTGTACAGGACGATAATAGTTCACTAGATTTATACAGGGCGAGGAGGCTAAGATGAGTCCGATAAACATGTAAAACCTAGTTATGTGGTATCATCCCGTAACAGGTCACAAGGTTTGCTGAATTATAGCACCCTTGTTAAGCTTTTAAAAAACATTCTATTCCATACAATGTACATTGTATAAAGTAAAGGTAGTTGCACAATGGTTGGTTTGAGAATTGTCCTCACCTTTGAACTGTGCAGCCTCTATACAAGTAAATGTCTTTTCCAGAGCACCACAGCGACATCGTAATTGTGTCGTTCCATTACAATCCCCACATGGTCCCTCGTGACATCGTTGTTGACATGCATGGGGACGATCTAAAATGTTGTTATACAATATGATGATTGTGGTATCAACATAAAAAATTGAGGGAAAAGTGCACCATGTGTGTAGCACTTAAGTAAATGTACAAAGGAGCAGATTCGGTAACATGGAAAATCGGCCCTAATTTTAGAATGTTTTAAATTTTGATTGTATTTCGTATCAAGGAAGTTTAATGTATGGTTGTTTGAAATACCAAATAAATATCTTAATTTACGTGCAATACGCGGAAAGATATGGCTTCAAAATCGGCTTAAAGTCGTAAAATGCTGAAAAATCGTAAGAAATGGGCAAAATTCTGGTCAAAATTTATGAAAATAAGTAGGGCGCCAGCCCTCACCCAAAATAATGTTCATATAAAAAGTTAAATTTGCAATTTATCTTTCGATTTACATAAAATTTATGTTGGGTGAGGGTTGGCGCCTATACTAATTTTAAAGTTTTGTGCAGAAAATATGGCGATTTTCCTTCATTTTCCGTCATGCAGAGCAAATGACGTCACAATGTGACGTCATAACTAACGCACGTGACGTTTTGACAATGAAAAATACTTACTTTCTATTTCTGCAGGTATTTGAGATAAATATAAGAGCTGCTGAATCATAATTTTCATAAAAAAAATTTTCGCAAAAATTTAGGGCCGATTTTGGTAGTAAGTGAACCTACCCCTTTCCCCTTGATTTCCCCAAAGACCCTATGTACTGTTTGTTAAGTACAAGTGTACTGTTAGTTAAGAACATGTGTACAATGTACTGTTAGTTAAGTACATGTGTACAATGTACTGTTAGTTAAGTACATGTGTACTGTTAGTTAAGTACATGTGTACTGTTAGTAAAGTACATAAGTACTGTTACTTTCAAATGCAAAAATCATGACTGTGTACTTTCTGTTATTGGAATTTACCTTTAGATCCACATGGCAGTATTTTGCCACAGATATTTTTACAGGTTGGGATCGGGTCAAGGCAGCTTTTCCTCTCATCAGCACCAATTTCAGAGAGGTCAGTTTGACCGCAAGGACACTTGGTGACCTCACTGGGCAGTCGTTCACAAAGGTCACAATCCCCTGGATGACAGATTTGTTCACACCGATGATTTCCGCAAGTCAATACTCTGTAAAAGTATGGATAAATTGAAGGAAGCTGAATTTTAGTTTTATCTTTGATAAATAAATGTACCGT
Organism: Pinctada fucata; assembly: GCA_028142955.1. Lineage (NCBI taxonomy): Eukaryota > Metazoa > Mollusca > Bivalvia > Pterioida > Pteriidae > Pinctada > Pinctada fucata. The sequence continues at coordinate 11,673,213 of AP027114.1, read as the reverse complement.
TTTTTCTACATTCTACTGGCTTAAAATCATCATTATACTTTTAAATACATGTATTCTGTGATAAGAGACAAGAAAGAAATTTACTTGTTACATGGAATTCCACAACTATACTGCTCCGTGAAGGATTCTTTACTACCACAAGTTACCTCCCTTGTACCATGACCTCCAAAACACTCTGTAAAAGTACGTCAAAAAGCTCTCATAAAGATTCAATAAATCATAGAATGAATATTCAATATGATAATAAAGATTTTGTTAGACATACATGCACATGCATGTTTTTGTCATTTTATGTTCCTCGATAAATTTTTGGTACACACATGTTAATCAAGGGTTATACACTTTACATTAACATCAATATACATTTACAAAATTTGCATAAGGATTACTTGTGTTAATATCTACACTATTGCAATTCCCTATTAAGTTGGGAATTTTAATTGAAAATAGAAAAGTGATCCAAATGAAACTTATAGCGAAAAGATGGAAACATGTATCTACTGATTTATTTTTCTTTATAATGAAATTTCTGTTATCATTCTGAGATTTTTTTTTGGGGGGGGGGGGGGGGGGGAGGTGGGGGGTTATAATTACACATAAGAATGGTTCTAAATTTCTATAAATTTCGAGATGACATACATGGACATGTACTTTTTAATCATGAAAATTCTATGTATTGACCAATCCAGCACAAAGAGAAGATGAAATTTCTTTGCACAATCAGATCTACATCAGCATACCTACATAGATCAATTAGAATAACTTACTTTGTACGATGATTTCAGCACACGGTTCACACGCGCCACCATGACACTTGACGGAACAGAAATGTTTCCCACAATTCAGTTGTTTTCCGCATACTTTATCACACTGGATGACATCTACATTGCTACACTTTGATGTCTGACTGTAACAGAAGAATCATGGGTAAAGTTATCTTTACACAGGTCTATCTGACATTATAGATTTACACAATCTATCCAGTTACATGTCTTTAATAGGGTTGCCAGCACTCTTGCTGAACTTTTCCCTGAATTGTAAGGATTTTAATTTTTCACTGACCAAATTCTAAAATTCCCTGACAATATTCCCTGACCTTGAAAAAAAGGCATTTTCTCTGACTTTTCAAGACTGCTGTCAACCCTGCTTTAAATTCAGAACTTCAAATCTAGCCTAACAGTAAAATAGCATGAACTTTTACAATTTGCAATGCTGTAAATCACGTATACATGTATAATGGAATGTAAATGTACTAGTATTAAAAGTGCTGTTTTCACTTGTCTATATCATGTGTATATGTCATTATTGAATTTGTAATTGGATGTGCAATTGTAATTGTCCATTAATCTATTCACTTACATGTCTTTAAATTTCAAACTCACAGTAAATGTAGAGAAAAATAGCATGTCGAAATACATAATGCTATTACAACGTATACTATTCATCACATGTATTCAACGTAACAGTAAATATACGATATAACAGTAAAAATACAATGTAACAGTAAATATACAATGTAATAGTAAAAATACAAATATAACAGTAAATATACTATATAACAGTAAAAATACAAATATATGTAACAGTAAATATACAATATAACAGGAATATACCTAGTTTTCCCACACTGGCAGCTTCTTTTGATAACAGCACTACATGGTGGACAGGGACCTGGATGGCACAACCTGTATGTATACAATTTACACTTAAGGTCATATTATACTGACACTCCAAACAGATATGAATTCACACAGTCTTATTTAAAAATACTTGGATATACATGCAAATTAATAGAGATGGAATCACATGGTCTTACATAGGCTACCTTACACATACATGTACAAGTACATATATTTACAAACTTATATTAAAAATTTTTTTAATTTAAAAAAGCCAAAAATAAGAGGCAAAAATTTTCCTGTCATACATTCATATACTGTAAACATGTAAATTTTCGCATGGGGTAAACTTTCACGATTTTATTATTATCGTGAAAATAACCCCGGCATGAAAATTTCAACCAGTATAAAAGACTGAAGGGAATTCTCCAAATTTCACCAAAATTACCCCCACACATACTGTCACAACTGTCATTTTGCGAAAATTTTCCCCAGCGAAAATAACCATGTTTACAGTATGTTGTGCACTCTGCTAGTATGTTGAAGAAAAATCACAAGAATATTGTTATGACAAAATTAAAATCTAGATAAAACATGAGTCACCGGAGAATTGTCCTACTTACAGGTTACAAGGATGAGAGCAGTTATTTCCCCTTGATTTTCTACAGACCTCACCACAGCTGTGGGGTGTGTCCATTCTATTCCATTCAGGATCTCTCACTTTACCTTAAAGAGATACATTGTAAAGTTGTCAAAATTAAATGATAATGGTTTTTTTGTGTGACACTATCAAATTGAAGAGTAAAAATTGATGTTCCTTTTGTACTGTTTAAAAAGGTACATTTTGTATTAAAACAAAATCAAAGATTTTAAAATAATTCAAAAGCAGTTCACAACAAATTGTTGATGTTATCAAATGAGGAGGGAGCAGATAGACGGAGATGGAGACAGGAGAGGGGGATGGGAAGGAAGAGAGGGGTGGGAATAGGGGAGGGGAGATAGGGAGAGGGGAGGAGGCTAGGGGAGGGGAGGGGGAGAGAAGGGGTAGAGGGAAGGAGTGGAAGGGAGAGAAAGAGGAGGGGGGAAGGGAAGTAGGAGAGGAAAGGAATGGAGAGGGGAGAGAAGGGAGGGGAAGTGTGGGGTACTGATTACTGTAAATTAACTTACCACAATAACAACTTTACTGATTAGGAAGATGGAGAGGAGAGAAATAAGGGAGTGTGGAGGTGGATAAGGACAGGGAGAGAGAGAGGAGGGGAGAGGTGGAGGGAAGGGAAAGGGGGATACAGATTACATGTACAGTCAATGAACTTACCACAGTAACATCTATACTGATTAGGGAATCTATCACAGACATTCTGGCATGCTGGACATCGCCATCCATTGTCTGAACCTATAATGACATGTACATGGATATCATAATATCATTCAGCAATGTCAGTAATTCTCATATTTCTAATGCAGGGTTCTCATTAAGAGCAGGCAGCCAGCGATTAATTTCTAGCCTCCTACATTGGGTAAAATTGCTGCCTACGTTCAGTCAACAACATAAAGTCCCAATATCCAATGTGTCATGAAAAAAAAATTATCATCTTACCTTCCACTTTAGCAGCTGGTGATCTTGCCCATTGTTTAATACATCGTAGATGAAAGGCATGGTAACAATTCCCACAATTCCACACTGCATTCTGACCTCTTATTGTTTCACAGCACACCATACATTCATACGTCCCCATAGTGAGCTGCTCTATCAGAACACCTGAAAATGATATATTGCAAGAATATTTCATGTAAAAATGCAATGGTTTTCATACTGAAGAAATGTTGGTCGAAGTCTTAAAGACACAGCTAACAAGTTACAATATTTTTCTATTTGCAAAGTCATTGTTACAATAATGTCCGCATAAAAAAGTTTGTTAAGGTCTGCACCTATATGTAGTACATGTAGTACATGTATCTTACATCACATGTCTTTCAAGTTTTTTTCCCATATATCGATATATATTTACATTTTGCATTTAAAATAATAGTAATTAAGGGTACTTATATCTTTCGATTAGGGGCAATTCTGTGAGGAGTTCAAGGTAAAACAAAACTTTCTAATGTCTTTCTTACACAGAATACATGTAGGCAGCACTTTTGCTCAAACTACTATGTGGGAAAAAATCGCCCTTTCAGTTTGTTGTCTTAAAACGAGAAACCTGACTTCAATATTTAATCACAAAGATAAAATCAAACTTATATACATGTACATGTACCATACCTCTCTGACTTTCATCAACTCTTCCTGATACCGTCCTTAACACAGGAGGTTTCTTATGACCTCTGGCTGGTTGCATCCCTCTCACAGTGTCCTGTCTGGCTAAGTCTTTCCCAGCACCACCAGAATCTGCCCTCTTCACATCCCCTCGCCCCTCCTTTTTCAAACTGATCATAGCACCAGATTTTTCCGAGGTAGTCTCTTCCTCTGTCAAATTTTTCTTATCGTTAGGTCCTGTACTTTTCTTCACGTCACTTTCAGGTTGTTTGTATTGTTTCCTATTGTCAAAATGCTTCCGTCCACTTTCCGAAGACTTCTCAAATTCAGCTTTCCGTGAATACATATTTCGTTTTTCATCAAAATACTGCCTGTCTGAGTTATAATATTCACTGTTTTCCTTATTTTCATAATCTCTGTCTCCGTACCTATTATCACGATTCCTATTATAAGACCTTCCACCATCCATTCTTCTTGGATCATCTTGCCTATATTCTCTATCGTAACCTCTCCTTCCATTGTATGAGTTACCAGATTTTGGTCTTGTTCCGCCTTTTTCATTATAATTAGCATCCCCCCTCATCCTTTGTTTCTCTTTACTAGAACTTTCTACACCGGTACCTTTATCATCACTATTAAGAGTTCCCGCTCCATTACTTTGTTTATATCTTGAATTTGAGTATGTTTGAGATTTCGGTCTAACATCCGACTTTTTATCATTTTTATTATCTAATTTTTTCTTTCGGTCTCCTGAAGATTCATCCTCCTGATTATTAACAGTCTCAATATAATCGTCCATTTTATTTTCTAAATCAATTTCATATTCCGTAGAATCTATTTCATGGTAGGCTTCTTGAGGCTGCTGACTTGGCCTTGACCTTTGACCTCTATAATTACCATAATTTCCCCGTGACATATTTCCTCGACCTCTCCCTCTATTTGAATGACTGTAATAATTATGCTGATTATACTGCTGGGGGTGAACCTGTACCATACTAGGATCTTGAAAATATCCCACAGGCGAAAAATTACTTTGTGTCGGCATATTTGGCACGTAATATTGACCTTGATGAAAATTTGGGTTGTAGTTTTGTGGATAGTTTTGTTGGTAGAACCCTTGATGACCTGGATTCATTCCATGATAATTGTGGTGATATACATTTCTTTGATTATAGCTCATCTCTGTGGTCATCTGTAACAACAAAATATTAATGTTAATTAGCAATATCATACATGTAATAATGCATGGTTCCAGCTCTGTACCTTCTTGAAGAAAATTTCAAACCAATTTTCATGCACCAGACACGTGTTTTGAATATTAAATTCTCAGCAGTGATGCTTCCAGCCAAAGTGCTTTTCATATGAAGCCCAAATTAATTTCACTAGTGCCCTCTGGTGTTATTTTTAGAATTTAAATTTCTGCATTTACTTTACAGAGAGTGCGCGGCTCCAAATTTAGGGTCGATTCATTAGCATATCCAAATAAAATCTATGTTCAAAATAACATTGGAGGGATGGTGCTAAGATGTTAACCTCCTTTAATTTCGATGATATTTTGTGGTGAAATGGCAAGTTTCCGAAAAAGAAAAAAAATATATATAAATGATGTCACATTGTTTACCAAGTATACTGTACAAGTCTCAAAGGCTGAAGCTTAGAAGTATGGAAAGACAACTCTCAACATGATACAACTACAGTGTAGAGTATGATGAACAAGAGCATGAAATATTATACCCGAGAAACTGCTTACCTGTTTCTTCGAAAAAGTGTAAAATGTTGCTAAAGACAGAGTAATTTAGGGATTTAATGCATAATACATGTACATGTATAAACAATCGATTATAATTTTGAGAAAAATAGAACCCGTGTTTCTGAAACACAAATGCCCCCGTTGGCATCTTTGACAGTAAAACAGATGAAAAGTAGTTTCACATTTGAGGTCAAGATCACAAGGTCAAATTTAGTATTCATGGGAAAGTATTACCGCATGGAATTCATATGTGAAATATGAATGCCCTATCACCATGATCACTTACCATTCAAAAGTTACAGTGTATGGCTAATGTTTAAATTTTCGATATCACTTACCATTCAAAAGTTAAGCAATTGTGTAAATGAAATATCTATCAAGATTTTTACCTGAGTTTCGGTGACGACTTTTTATTTCAAAACTTCTAAGTTTTGGCGACGATTTGACTGGTCAAGTCGTCACCTGGTTAAGACTTGACCAGACAACTCGTCACCAAAATTGTCACCTGCTCTGGTATATAATTAATTTGGTTGTACAGACATATATCATAGACACCGTTAGTTATGAGAGTTTAAAATCTATCTGCCTACATGTAAATTTTAATCAGAAAATATGCCAAGAAAGTAGAGAAAAGTTCAATTTTACGATTTCTATGATTATTAACATGATTAAGAGATCTCAATGCCAAGATAGAACAAAAGTTAAGGAACAGGCTACCTGAATTTCAAACCTACAAGCCCATTTGGCTCCTGAGAAATTATTGCTAATTTCCATCTTTGTAATATTAGATAACAAGGCAACAATTACACTAAAAACAGTCCATTTCAAATACCATACTGCAGTGCAAAATGTAATCTTTACCTGTTTACAGTTTACATATACTTACACTTTTATATATTATAAGTACACTGCAGACTTTACTCTAAATTACTTTAACCTGTCGACAAATATAAATGGTAACTCTAGTACAAAATTTGCTTTATATACACCTGTAATTTCAAAAGAGAAATGTATTTTTAGAGCAGAGGGTCTTACATGATTCTTTCACGAAATTTCGTCACCGACCAATCTGTGTCGAAGTGTCGCAATCAGACTCTTTTAAGCGCTTATCTACTTTCGCTTTGTTTTCTTGTCACCTCGCGATGTCTTCGGATGCGAAAATTACTTTGACAGTTCGATTGATCAGATCTTTTGAGCACAGAAATATCAAACACATCGTTTATAAAGATGTAGATCCGACACAGACCGTTGATAACTTCAGGACGATGGTAGATAATGGTAAATTAGACATCCTACAACCTGACAACCCCCCCCCCCCCCCCCCCCACACACACACATACACACCTTGCAGTCCTACATTAGGACAAGAAAAAGAGGAATAGGGATGTAGAATGCATGAAATGCATTATTCAAAAATTAATGAAAACATCCATCTTGCACTCACTTTTCAGTCTCATTTGTGAAAGATTATGACTCGAGTGCAGAATTTCATCACACTGGAAGTAAAAAATCTATAGTGACTTATCCTAAACAATAATGTAATTGTTTTAATCTAGAAATCAATAGAGTCATATAGGAAATCATAAACATTTATTTCATTTTGCATGTACTTTCTTAGGAAAAACTTTTTTCTTAACATAATTGTGCATTCTTGTACGCCCAGAGATCGAATAACTCTTTTGAGTAAATTTAACATGGACTGATTCAGGTTTGAATGACATTTATTTCATCATAATATCTCCCTGCTTTCAGATATTAAAGAAAGACCAGGCTTGCCTTTACCTTTCAAGAAGGGGTCATTTGGTAAGGAAGTTTATATAAAAAAAACAGCACAAGTTCTTATAATATGTGAAATACTTGATGTGGTATTGTCTATTTTGATATAGGCAGCATGATTAAGATTTTTCAAGCTTAATATTGCACCAAAGAGAAACAGACAGATATGATTTTATGATGAAATGCACTGCTGTCTGAACTGCAAACAATAATTCTCAAACATATCATTGAATACAAATTGTGCAAATGATATATATAACATCATATATGAGTTTAAAATAGTTTAAACTGCAAGCATGCCATCATTAATGTGATAAGTATCCTTTTCTGATTTCTTTTTATTAAGCATCATTTATTATTATTTATTCTAGACACAATGAAAATTTCCCACCAAGCATTTGGAGCTAAGGTAATTTTTAAAACAATTTTGTGTCATTGATGAATTGTTTAAGACTATAAGGTAATGTCTCATTGCCTGCTTTTCAGCATTTAAGTCATACACTTTGTTTTTGATTTTAAAAATGCTTGTTTGTGTTTCTTAATATAGTTACTATATATATAAAATAGCAAAGCACATATTCTGACTCGGACAGTTTTTAAACGCCTTGCAGTCTCCATCATGTCCATAAGTTCTGATCCATAAGTTCTCCACTTATCAATTCTCCACTTATCAGTTATCCACTTATCAATCCATAAGTTCTCCTCTCATGAATAATTTATTATGGTGATGTATGTTACATTCCCTCAACTGGAAAATGGAGCACGATCTATGGTGGGGGGGGGGCTGACTCAGGACATCTCCCTCCTAGGAATAGGCAATCTTCACATTAACGCAGTAGACTTGAATTTTAGACACTTCAAGACCTGACATCACAGCATTTGACGTTATTTCTTACTTTGACATCGAAACAGATTTTGATGTCATAATGAAAAATAACGTCAAAAGTTCTGATGTCGGGTCTTGGAGTGACGAAAATGCAAATCTAGCGGTAATGTGAAAATGGTTTATTTGTCCAAAATCCTGATTTTTAATATATTTTAGTATTGAAATGTTTTCTTGAAATGTTTTCAAGAAATATCAGACATTTAGGGAATTTATCGGTCCATATAATAAATCTGATACTTTTCAGAAACTCTGCTCCCCCTTAAACATCCCCTAGGAAAGGATTCTAGATCTACTGATGGAATGTAATATTTTTGTCTATATTGCAGACAAATGATCCTGTAATTAATACAGACAGGGATGAGGAGCTTATCTTACAGGATGACAGAACTCTTGAAGAGTGTGGAATAGGTAGGTACATCATAGATAGGGATGAGGAGCTTATCTTATAGGATGACAGAACTCTTGAAGAGTGTGGAATAGGTAGGTACATCATAGATAGGGATGAGGAGCTTATCTTATAGGATGACAGAACTCTTGAAGAGTGTGGAATAGGTAGGTACATCATAGATAGGGATGAGGAGCTTATCTTACAGGATGACAGAACACTTGAAGAGTGTGGAATAGGTAGGTACATCATAGATAGGGATGAGGAGCTAATCTTATAGGATGACAGAACTCTTGAAGAGTGTGGAATAGGTAGGTACATCATAGACAGGGATGAGGAGCTTATCTTATAGGATGACAGAACTCTTGAAGAGTGTGGAATAGGTAGGTACATCATACACAGAGATGAGGAGCTTATCTTACAGGATGACAGAACACTTGAAGAGTGTGGAATAGGTAGGTACATCATAGATAGGGATGAGGAGCTTATCTTACAGGATGACAGAACTCTTGTAGAGTGTGGAATAGGTAGGTACATCATACACAGGGATGAGGAGCTTATCTTACAGGATGACAGAACTCTTGAAGAGTGTGGAATAGGTAGGTACATCATAGATAGGGATGAGGAGCTTATCTTACAGGATGACAGAACTCTTGAAGAGTGTGGAATAGGTAGGTACATCATACACTGAGATGAGGAGCTTATCTTACAGGATGACAGAACTCTTGTAGAGTGTGGAATAGGTAGGTACATCATACACAGGGATGAGGAGCTTATCTTACAGGATGACAGAACTCTTGAAGAGTGTGGAATAGGTAGGTACATCATACACAGGAATGAGGAGCTTATCTTACAGGATGACAGAACTCTTGAAGAGTGTGGAATAGGTAGGTACATCATACACAGGGATGAGGAGCTTATCTTACAGGATGACAGAACTCTTGAAGAGTGTGGAATAGGTAGGTACATCATACACAGGAATGAGGAGCTTATCTTACAGGATGACAGAACTCTTGAAGAGTGTGGAATATGTAGGTACATCATAGATAGGGATGAGGAGCTTATCTTGCAGGATGACAGAAGTCTTGTAGAGTGTGGAATAGGTAGGTACATCACACACAGGGAGGAAGGAAGATCTGAATTTGCATGCAGCAGACAAAAAAAAACATGTACTTGAACAGTTTATTTGATTTACTATTTGTATATATATTCACAGCCAATGTAAGTCCCTGGGATGTTACTATTGAAAGGAACGTGCTGCAATTCGTGTATTAACACTCGTGACGTCACAATGCATAAGATCTAAAGAAACATGCCGCGACGGCTGTTCTAACTTGTAAACTGAACCCGCGGCGAGAGGAATTTTGACGTCACCCTTTTACCAAGAAAAATCAATTTCAGAAAACAATAATGAAACAGACAACTATGGTGCATATATATAGAATAAATGTCATAATTTGTGTTTTGTTACGGGTATGCAACACACATCAAGTGCATTTATCGCATGAAATGCGCTAACGCGCATTACATGTACGATAAATGCACTTGCTGTGTGTTGCATACCCGTAACAAAACACAAATTAAGACACTTATTCTCTATTTATTATTACCAAGTTGTAATTTCATATCTGAGCTTCAACAATTCACACCGATGCTTCGAAAATTGTGAATGTAACTTAGTAGTGAGTCAAAAAACTATTCAATTTGAAAAGTTTAAGAATAAAAGGTGTCCTGAATAAAGCAAAAAAATTGGAAAATAAAGGTATTTTTACTTTTTGTTTAATTATTCAACATGCCTTGTATAAAGCATTTATAACTTGTTTGTTAAACGTTGTAAAATAAATAAAGTTTGAAATTTTAAATTTTAAAGCAAAATATTGAAAATCACATGCATACTATTTTCCATGCACTGCTTGAAGTACTTTCACATGATGTGTGAAACAAAACAGAATATAATCCAATACTTTGTTTTCAATTTTTTCCTGTGTGTAAAACTATGATTAACCTTGAGACTAAAATCAGATTTTCATGTTAGATCACAAGGTCAAGGAAAAAAATCAAGTAATCTTTGAAAATTCTATAAGTTTCTCGAATTGAAAAAAACACAAATCAAGTTATTACTGGTCGAGCAGATAATTCCGAACGATTTTTGCGGTTTTTCGTCAATAACACGGCTTCTATACGTCAAATTACCATGAAACTCGGTACAAATAATGCTTCACCCTTCATACAAATGCCTATGTAAAAATAATTTTGAAAATCGACCTATAAATGCTGATTTGAGAGTATTTTAACACCCCTTTTAACGGCCATTTTACACAAGTTACTAAAGGTATTTCTGAACGATTTGCATTTTTGTCCCTCCTGGGGTCAAATATAAATCAAATATTTCAAAACTTTGTTATTTTATCCTTTTATCCTTATTGAAGAATTCTTTGTCAACAGATATCATAAACCTTTTACAAAATTTATTTTTAAAGTGACTTTCTGAACCATGCTGAGGTACGTTTATTCTTACTTATTTCCAATGATTTTGGTATTCTAACACATGAAATTTATACACTTTTTCGTGAATATCCTGCTCTGGGCCCCTCTCAATGCAGGTTTTCATCGATCAGTTGACAAGAATAGATTTTTGGAAAATAGATGACTCCAAAACTAGGTCAAGATATCTTCTTAACACAATGACGTCACTTTCCCCAGCTCCCAAACAGACGAAAGTTACAAACAGCAGGAGAAACAAACGTTAAAAATATACTGAATAAAGTTATTTTGAGATTTCCTTTTGCATGTTGGTTATTTTTCTGAATATCTAAACGTCTGTATCACCAAAATTGTGAAAAAGTAACTCCAAGTAACCGAACTAGCGAATCGTTCGGAAATACCTTCAGTTCGGAAATATCTGCTCGACCAGTAAAGGTGAAATCGAACAAAAAGTAAAAAAGTTCCGACTTATAGCTGACTATCATCCATATCAGACTACATGGTGCACAGTATAGTTTACTCTTTATTTGCAGGAGATGAAACAGAACTTTCCTATTTCAAGATTGAAGACTACAGAAAATATCAACAGAACCCTCATCTGGTTTGGTGACAGAGAGTCTAACAATCTTGTGCTCTGTGTATACACCATACAACAACCTCAGGTCAAGGTTCAAGGTCATTCACCGCTTAGACGCATGCAGGTTCACGACCAGGCAATAAAGTTAAGATTATGACTGAAAGGAAGAGAAACTCAGAATCTCTATTTCATTACAATAGTGTGTTGTACTAGTGCATTATGTTTGTGAATCAGAGAAGATACCCGTTATAAAAAAATTACCACACATATACATGTATCTTTGTCATTTACAAATAAAGGCAACACAAGAGTAGCATCACTTTGCATGTTCTGTACTACCAGCAAAAGTATTTTAGAATCAAGTCTGTAGTGACCTTGAGCTCTGACCTTTGACCTTGAACATAAATATATTTCTTCCTTTCCTAATGGTATTATTTGTGGAAGGTTTTATGATCCATTTATGATTGCTTTGTCTTCTATGTTGTTCACAAGGACTAAAGTAACCTTGATCTTGAAAATGAATAGAGTTCATCCTCTCCACAGGAACCTTTGTGGAAGGTTTAGTATTTCTATGAGGTTTGTTTTGTCTTCTATGCTGTTTGCAAAAATTTTTAATCCCAAGCCTACAGTGATCTTGATCATTGACCCTTGACCTCAGAAATCGAAAGGGTTCAATCTCTCCTTATGGGAAACATTTGTGAAAGATTTTATGTTTCTATGATGATTGCTTTGTCTTCTATGTTGTTCACAATGATTTTAAGCCCAAGTCCAAAGTGATCTTGGTCATTGACCCTTGCCCTTGAAAGTAAATAGGATTCATCCTCTCCCATGGAAAGCATTTGTTGAAGGTTTGATTTTTCTGCACAAACGAACACAAAGAGCACGGCAATGATGCTATATCCCCTCCACAACAGAGTTAGGATGATTTAATAAATGTCCGATTTCTGAGGTGACGTCTAAGTTTGATCTAGATTTTGCAAAATTCCTCCTATACTTGTGCCTTGTTCACATGAAAAATTTAATGCATATTAAATCGAATTTAATGTAAATTGGATTAACACGACAAATTTAATTTACATAACTTTAATTCGCATTAGATTTAATGCGCGTGAGATTTTGTCGTGTGAACACAAAGTGAATCCAATTCGCATTAAATCTGGTGCATGCGTGTATGATGCACTTGAATTCTACAATACCTATACACCACAACGTGGCATTTTTATCACCCTCGGAGCTCAAATCATAGAATTAGAGGTCAAAATACTTGATTTCATACACTATCTATAAACTATGTACTATGACATCATTTTATCTCATAATGATGTCACTGATGCTACACTATTCTTTAGTCTTACTGGAATCTTGATCGTAACTTACCAAGATGAAAAAAAAAATGAGAAAAACTAATATATGTAATTTGGCATACATTAAATATCCTTTTCTGATTTAAAATATATGTGGCTATCAGTGCAAAAATACCAAAATCTAATGAGCATTAGATTTTGTCATGTGAACGCAATGCCAATCTATAAGTAATTTGCATTAAGATAAAGCGTATCAAATTAATGCGAAAAGATATAATGCACATTTGTGTGAACAAGGCATAAACTGTAAACACTGTAACTCACTACTGAAAAGGTCAAGTTGTATGAGCTGACCAAACTTCCTTTACATTTAAGCAACAAGGATTTCAAGTTTGTACTATAATTTATTTACTCCCTCTCTTGTTTTTGTTTGCTTTTTAAGATACATGTATCAATAATTTCTACGCAATGCATCACAATCAATCTACTGAACTAAGTACCACACAAATACGAAATTATAAATAGATATTCCACAATGGTATATAACAATAAATACTGGTAGTTATGATTATGCACTACACATGTTTATGCACTACATGTATATGATTATTGATGAAATTGCTATTTTCCCCCATTTAGAAGCAATGATAAAACATTATAACTTTGAAAAAAAAAAGTTTGTTCATATATAGACATTATATGTATAAGAAGTCGGTGTATATGCACCCTCAGCAATTTATTATGCTCATATTTTGTGTTCGTATTACAGCTTGCAGTAACAAGACTTTTACAGTGTAGAATAATTCTTGTGGCTGAAATATACATGGCATATGTTGAACTACATGTAAATGGTCCTAAATTATTCTTCATTCAACGAAATTTTAGTCAAAACAGAAGCATAGAAAGTAAATTATTCTTCATTCAACGAAATTTTAGAAGCAGAAGCATAGAAAGTAAATTATTCTTCATTCAACGAAATTTTAGTCAAAACAGAAGCATAGAAAGTAAACAATGTACACAATTGGAGGACAAATTTGTGCCTTCAAACTTATTATGGACGATATCAGACTGATTCAATGAAAAGCTTGTAGATAAAATAAATGTGGTTCGGTAAAATGCTAATATATTGCACAAAGCACTATATAAATCTCATGGTACACGATATGAAAACAACTTCTCCAAATCTTTCTGTCTGGAATGTACTAGCATGGTAGCAATGATATGTAAACAAAAAATACACAACTAGAGATTGTGATGTCTCTACATGAAATAATCGTGAAATCATCAAATTTGATGGGAACAGTCCATAAACTACTTGCAGATGGAGAAATTGATCTTGATATTACAATTATGGTCTGGGTTCTCGATCGGCCTGATTTGGGGCCAGTATTTGCCCCATTCCCAATGCAAAATAGTACCTGTATCTATTTTCCCACTTTATAAACCAATTTTCCTCAATTTCGTGAAAAATTTGAAAGATATGGTTGAAAAAATTCAAGTGAAAAGGCCACAAAATCTATTCATTTTTTCCCAATTTTTTAGAAAACACTGCTACTTTTCCCACTTAAAAAGGCCCCCGCCCAAGTCCCAAATGTGGGTGTGAGAGCCCTGATGGTTCATTATAATGCCATACAATTAGTATCATACCACTTGTATGCCATTAAAATGGTTTTACGTCAAATAGAAAATACATGTAACTCCATACTGCAAAAAGTTTAAAAATGTAAGAAACAAGTTTATTCTGTTATACATGTAAATGTATAAAGTTCATAAAGAGATTCTTTCTTGAACAGCACTAATAAAACCCTAATGGTAACACATTCATGTAAATCTACACTTGCAAGCAAAACGTTTCGATACATACATTGTAGTGTATTGTCTTGTTAAATATGTAACTTTCAATTGTTTATTTCATCTGCATCTACACCTATTTATATAATGTAAAACAAAATATCAAAATAAAATAAAGCCTGTGTTTGTGAAACACGAATGCCCCCGGTGGCATCTTTGTTAGTATGAACACTATTTTCTGTTAAGTACATGTATGGGAGGTCGCTGGGTTAAAAGTTCAAAGGTCAAGGTCACGAGGTCAAAAATTTTGGTATCAATGGAAAGGTCTTGTCACAAGGAATACGCATGCGAAATATGAAAGCCCTATCACTTCCCATTCAAAAGTTATGCCCAATGTTAAAGTTTTTGAAAAGTAGGTCAAAGGTCAAGGTCACGAGGTCAAATTGTTTGGTATCAATGGAAAGGTCTTGTCACAAGGAATACACATGTGAAATATGAAAGCCCTATCACTTACCATTCAAAAGTTATGCCCAATGTTAAAGTTTTTGAAAAGTAGGTCAAAGGTCAAGGTCAAGAGGTCAAAAATTTTGGTATCAATGGAAAGGTCTTGTCACAAGGAATACACATGTGAAATATGAAAGCCCTATCACTTACCATTCAAAAGGTATGCCCAATGTTAAAGTTTTTGAAAAGTAGGTCAAAGGTCAAGGTCAAGGTCACGAGGTCAAAAATTTTGGTATCAATGGAAAGGTCTTGTCACAAGGAATACACATGTGAAATATGAAAGCCCTATCACTTCCCACTCAAAAGTTATGCCCAATGTTAAAGTTTTTTGAAAAGTAGGTCAAAGGTCAAGGTCACAAGGTCAAAAATTTTGGTATCAATGGAAAGGTCTTGTCACAAGGAATACACATGTGAAATATGAAAGCCCTATCACTTACCATTCAAAAGTTATGCCCAATGTTAAAGTTTTTTGAAAAGTAAGTCAAAGGTCAAGGTCAAGGTCACGAGGTCAAAAATTTTGGTATCAATGGAAAGGTCTTGTCACAAGAAATACACATGTGAAATATGAAAGCCCTATCATTTACCATTCAAAAGTTATGCCCAATGTTAAAGTTTTTGAAAAGTAGGTCAAAGGTCAAGGTCAAGGTCACGAGGTCAAAGATTTTGGTATCAATGGAAAGGTCTTGTCACAAGGAATACACATGTGAAATATGAAAGCCCTATCACTTCCCATTCAAAAGTTATGCCCAATGTTAAAGTTTTTTGAAAAGTAGGTCAAAGGTCAAGGTCAAGGTCACGAGGTCAAAAATTTTGGTATCAATGGAAAGGTCTTGTCACAAGGAATACACATGTGAAATATGAAAGCCCTATCATTTACCATTCAAAAGTTATGCCCAATGTTAAAGTTTTTGAAAAGTAGGTCAAAGGTCAAAGTCAAGGTCACGAGGTCAAAAATTTTGGTATCAATGGAAAGGTCTTGTCACAAGGAATACACATGTGAAATATGAAAGCCCTATCACTTCCCATTCAAAAGTTATGTCCAATGTTAAAGTTTTTCGGACAAACAGACAAACAGACAAACAGACAAACAGACAAACAGATAAACAGACAAACAGACGGACAGGCCAAAAACTATATGCCCCCGAATCTTTGATTCCGGGGGCATAAAAAGTGGGACAAAATTTATGATTGTACCTTGAAAACTAGCTTAATCCAGAAATGTACGGAAGATTATATGTTTTATAGAATTTTTATTTACAAATACATTGTGCATGACCTAAGTACTTTTAAAGTAAATAAATATTTCATTTTTTTCGTCAATTAACCCTTTTGCATTTATGTTCAATACTTTGTACAAATGAACACCTTTTTCCCAATTTTTTTAACTTTGTATATCATTTTTTTTATCAGTAGAAGACAACTGGCTATATAATTTGCAATATGATTAATTTAATTGGCCACTTTCTCCTAGTGTTGCAAAGTCTCAAATCTTAAAAGGCAATTTTCAGCCGTATTTTTTTCATTGATTGGTCAGAGAGTGAGAATTCAAAAATCAGAAAACTAATTGTCTCCAAGAATGCCAAAAATGGATATTTCACAAAATAAGACTAAATAAATGAACATGAATAACTCGTACTTGTAATAGCACAAGAAACACACAGGTCAAATAACTTAATGCAATCGATAATGAATAAACATGTATATAATTGATTGTGATATGCAAATTCACAATGTTTAAAGTTTAGTTAAGTATACATTTTTCTGTAAAATTTAAGAAAATTGTACAAATAGGATTTCTTCAAGCTATGCAACAAGTCAAATTCTTTTTTTAAAGTCCTATATGGCAGACATATTGACTAGCTTAATTTCTCGCGTCTAAGTTGTAAAATCTAAGCGTTCAGCCATTTATACAAGACTGATATATCTATCTCTATCGAAGTCCTATAATATTGCCGTACGCGTTCTACCAACATTGCACGATATTCATCCATCTTCCCTCAGCAGATAACGGTCTGTTTTCCCTGTGGGAGCCCAAGATTATCGAGACTCATATTTTGTCGGTGTTTTCTCCCATGAGCCCCATGGTCTCCGGCATGATGTATGATATATCGTCCCACGGATGGCGGTACAGGCCTTGTTTCAACCTCTTCTGATCCAGGAAATGGCCTGAAATATTTATGAAGTGTTCCATATACTCAATATTCAAGGCGCTTTTAAAAATACAAATGGAGTTGAAAGTACTATGTTTTCTTAGAAAGTAAATATATTTACATGTATATTTTTAATGTACTAATGAACTTTCTGTATTGTAAAGCAATAGCAACATCTATACAAGTGCATATTCCAGCAAGACTTATCATTCAGTGGAATTCAATTTTGTAATCAGAGCTCTCATCTTTGTTTATGTATTCTTGTACATGTAATGTGATTCAAGCTTCAATGTATATGTGCATTGAAGATGTATAAAAATACAATCATGGTTCAAAAAAAGTATGTCACCTTTTTGACCATAAAAAGTGACCTTGCACGTAAACTTGACCTTCATTGGATGTTGACCACTCCATCAAGTTTGATGGAAGTTTAATGCATGTAAATCAAGTTATAGCCATTTATGTAAAAGCGTTGCAACATACAGACGAACAGACAGTTGCGACATAATAACAAAACATACCTATGAATCCCATACTACGACCTAGTACAAACAGTCCATTCAGAGCTCCTATTTCTATAAGTTCTTTGGCTTCTTCACTGAAATATGATGATACTTTTCATCAGTCATAGCAGAGCCCTGACAGAGTGTACAGGATTTATTTAGAAAAGTGGCTATCTTTTTGTGAAGAATTTAGATTTTAACAGTTTTTCAAAGGTATTAAAAAGAATGTGTCTGATTTATTCCACAATTCAATAGACCATCTGCTGAAAATTTACATGTAAAATCGAAATATGTCCTTGGTACGAACTTCCTGCGCTCTTTTTCATTGTTACATTACAATGGATCCACGTCTTTATCAAAGACGTTATCATGAAAAACAATGCCAAAAGATGTTGACTCAGACATTTTGAGCTCAATTACAAGGAAAATGGACTAAAGGAACGATCAATACATGCTTTTGATCGTCTTCCGTACCTGGTAAAACATCCACAGTTATTCAGTAGATCTACAAAGGCCACACCTATAAATCCATCCACATTCAATATAAGGTTCGGCTTCTGTGGAAAAAATACAATCTATTTAGTAAAGGTCTCATGAAAATGATGTAGCTTTTTCAAAGCTGGTATTTTTATAATTATATAGAAAATAAGTGTCTTAAGGTATCTGTTGTACAATTAAGTCATTTTACATAACGTTTTAATCATCTCCATTGTAAAGTATGTACTATAAACTATATATTTTCTGAAAGGTAATGATGCCCTGAGTTCAGATATAAGACTTCCAGGTCTTAAAAATCAAAGGGTAAAAACTCTTGTACAACTTTGTTATTTTGCATATGTTATATAGAGAAAATAGACAATTTCAATGCTTCATAAGTTATTCCCCTTTGTTTTTCTGGCCCCAAAATTATTATTTCTGAGCAGTGGGCTTTATAACCTTTCAGAAAATATATAGTTTATAGTACCTTACCAGGCATGGAAAAATACTCTATTGTACATTGGATACCTTAATTTGTGTTTTGTTACTAGTATGCAACACACAGCAAGTGCATTTATCGTACACGTTATGCGTGTTAGCACATTTCATACAATAAATGCACTTAATGTGTGTTGCATATCTGTAAAAAAGCACAAATTATGACATTTATTCAATATGTATGCGACACAGTTGTCTGTTTCATTCTTCTTTTCTGAAATCACATTTTTCTAGGTAAAAAGTTTATGTTAAAATTCATGTCACCGTGGGTTCAGTTTACAGGTTGGAACAGCCATAGTGGCATGTTTCTTTAGATCATATGCATCAATGTGCATTGTGACCTCAAGACGTTTACATGCAAAATACAACAACTTCCTTTCAATAGTTTCATTTATGGGAATTACATTGGTTCTGCATACATGTACATGTATATAAGAATATGCATAAAATATTTTGAATAGCAATGCAATTTTTTAGCACATTACTTTGCTCTTATCCCAAACATTCATTATCCGTTGAAAACTCTTGACAAAATCAATGAAAATTAAACTTTCTAAGGACCGTTTGTTTGAAAAGACAAGGTACATCTGAAATATTTATTATAAAATTTGTCTTCGTGGAATTTAAAGTTGTATCTTTGATTGTGAACAAGGTTATAATTTCAAACCTTTGATGTAGTGATTTTCTCCACTTCGATGGCATAGTCTAACAGAGGTGTGGCAGGGAAATTCTTCTTTGCATACTCCTTTAATATCACAACTCTCATATCGGGATTGTTTATCTGAAAAAAAGAAGAAGAATCTCTCAGTCTGACATCTCACATTTCTCTCTAAAACTGATCAATATCAACTGAGCATGTCGTCTGTCACATGTTTGACCCTAAATATGACCTTGACCTTGCAGGTGACCTTGACCCTCATTGGGTGTTGAATCTCATCATGCTTGACTTTCCCTGCAAGTTTGATGGAAGTATAATACATATCAATCACGTAATTCTCATTTATGTAGAAGTGTGATTATAAGACAGATGTACAAACTTTCTTCACTTGACCAATCATACTACAACTTACAAAAGATTCAGCCAATAAAATTTCAACTTATGAATGCATGAAGATACAGAAGATTATAAGAAAAGATCAGTTTGGTATGTCACAAAACATGTGAACATAGCTTTTGAGAGTTTTTTAATCAACAAGTTACAACTAACTTATTAGTACCATCATATATACTTACAGACTTGACCCTATGACCTATGCCCATTATGAGCTGTCCATTATATACTTACAGACTTGTCTCTATGACCTATGCCCAATATACATGTAAGATGTCCTTTATATACCTACAGACTTGACCCTATGACCTATGCCCATTATGAGCTGTCCTTTATATACTTACAGATTTGACCCTATGACCTATGCCCATTATGAGCTGTCCTTTATATACTTACAGACTTGACCCTATGACCTATGCCCATTATGAGCTGTCCTTTCTTCCTCATAGAGTTCACAAATTCCATGGGAATCATCTTACTAGTGTGAGCCTCATCAAACTGTTTAGCTGCAGCATCCAGAGCACCGCCAAATCTATCACCCTGTAATATAAAATATATCTTATCTACCAAATCTATCACCCAGAGCACTGCCAAATCTATCACCCTGTAACATAAAATATTCTCATATCTACCAAATCTATCATCCAGAGCACCGCCAAATCTATCCCCCTAATACAAAATATTCTCTTATTTATCCTAGCACAGACAATGGTGTTATGGGCACCAGACACCGCAGGACCGTGGTCTGCAGTTACTATGAAACACATCTCTATAAACTTAGGTGTTATACTTACAATGTGAAATAATTTTAGATCAGAGGCCAGACAGGACATCAAGTCTTACCAGCTCTAGGACAGACAATGGTGTTGTGGGCAAAGGACACCACGGGACCGTGGTCTGCAGTTTCTATTAAACACATCTCTATAAACTTGGTGTTATACATGTACTTACAATGGTGAGGAGACCAGAGGCCAGACAGGTTGTGGGCACTAGATACCGCGGGACCGAGGTCAGCAGTTACTATTAAACACATCTCTATAAACTTGGTGGCATACTTACAATGGTGAGGAGACCAGAGGCCAGACAGGACACCAAGTCTTTACCGGCCCTAGCACAGACAATGGTGTTGTGGGCACCGGACACTGCAGGACCGTGGTCAGCAGTCACCATTAAACACATCTCTATAAACTTGGTGGCATACTTTGGTAACCTTTTCAAAAGAGATGGTAAAAATACATCTTTATGTGCATTGAAACTCATTTACATACTCAAAACATGTACTTTCTTTTCCAGTTAAGTGTTGTGACTATTCTAAACCTATGTTTCATATGTAAAGACACCATTCAACTGGCAAAATTCTCACAATTTTTTTCAATGCCACGTAAAATTTGATCACAAGGTCTTGATGTTCAAATGCAGAGTTGTTACATTGTTGACGATTAATTGATACACTTTTTTGTAAACAAAATGTTCAAAGCTTCATACAAGGAAGATTATAGAGATGCTGATACAACGTTTTTCCTAGGTCTGTTTAAAGAACATACATGTATACGATAATGGCACTGAATGTTTATTTTGCATTCAGGCAGACACACAGGTCAGAGATTGCACTCCAGGTAAATTTAATGTGAAAGGGACGCAGTATAGAGAGCTAGATTCTTCTAGGGATTTATTTAAGAAATGACTGTCTTACTTTGGGTGTTCATGGTAGTATAATTCTGGTTGGTCACGTGCAAATTCCGTGAATCGTGAAGCGATTTTCGGAAAATTTGCACGTGTCCAACCAGAATTATACTACCATGAACACCCAAAGTAAGACAGTCATTACTTATATTTCCATTTGTACTAAATATCAGACTACCCATTTAGCATTAATAACGAGCCTTTTGCATGATATAACGTCAAAAGTATCTGAACGTTGGTAAATTTTCCGTACTTTCAAAACTAAAGCGTGACGTCATAGTAGGCAACCAGAATTATAGTTTATAAATCCGTTTGCCTAATGGGCGCTTAACATGGGGATTCCTCTGCAATGGAAATATAATGTGATGCACTTATGCAAAATTTCAGCTAGACAGACATCTAATTCATTATTTCCTAGCTTAGTATGTACATGTATCTTACTGTAACATGTATAATTCAGTCCTGTGGAGAGAAAAGTATGAAAATTTGACTGACCTCCTTTGGAACCATAGTAGACTAAGGACTCCTCCTATCCCCATATCCTCCTTAAATATATCTGTTATAGGAATACCGGCATAGAGTAACTCTTGTCCCCTCTCGTCACATATACTGGTCATGAAGGACGCTGGTTTACGTATAAGACCTAACTCCTACAAAAACAAATACATCTGTTATAGGAATACCGGCATAGAGTAAATCCTGTCCTCTCTCATCACATATACTGGTCATGAAGGACGCTGGTTTACGTATAAGACCTAGCTCCTATACAAATAAATATAAAGGATTATAAAGAAATCAGACCCAACTTACATGTATATGTTTTATACATGTATATCAGACCCAGCCTCTATACAAATTAATATAATGTACAGGTATGAACAAAAGGTACTGAGCATCGGATAATTTTTGAGTAGGAAAAGTTTGGCAAATTTGGTCTAAATTGGGCGATTGAAATGTTGGCGCTTTAAAACTCAGCAGATTGTTTAAAACATGTGATAAAATTAAAATGGTTAAAACCAAGGGCGTATCTTAATTAATCAGCAGATTGTTTAAAACATGCGATAAAATTAAAATGGTTAAAACCAAGGGCGTATCTTAATTAATGCTTTATGACTATGTAAACAAACATAAAATGACTGGAAACTTAAATGTGTAATTATGTACATGTTTAGTGCTTTATTCATAAAGATGGGAGACACTTTTCACGGTTAAAAAAGTGTGAATATTCATTTATTTAAACATCACAATCAGAGTATACAGACACTATTTTGAGATAACTTAGCAGTAATCACACTGTGATCGCACATTGAAAGTTTCAGTTTTGTTTGGTAAATATCTTTAAGTATAATACCCAACTGGTCAACTAGTCAGAAACCATGCTCTCACACCAGTTTTTGGGACTGTGGCTGGGGCTGGGGCCTTTGAAATTGGAAAAAAAGGCAACATTTTCTCAAAAATTGGGAAAATATATGAATAAATTTGGATGCCTGTTCAATTGAAAATTTTAATTTCACCTCATTTTGTATGAATTGTCAATGAGGAGTCAAATTTGGAAAAATGGTCAATAAATTGGGAAAAAAGATACTATTTTGCATTTGGACAGGGGCCGAAAATGGGCCCGAAAATGGGCCCCAAATTAGGCCGATCAATTGCTCCGGAAACCCACATCCTATTTACCCCTCAATACACAGAACCCATGTGTAATCCATCGTAATGGTTTCTAAAGTATGTGTGCAGAGGAGTTATGGTACCAATTGTATTTAATATTATTGTTAATTAGATAATCATATTAAAGCAGGGATGGAAGTTGTTTGCACCTCAGATACATGTAGGTAAAGAATGATTGTTTAACCTGTAATTACCATATGGTCAGTATGGAGGAATATTATTTCTTATAGGATACCAGGCTATATATTTTACAGTGGCAAATTTCTAACAGCTAAGTCATTTGGTATGTTTTGGACATAGCTTTCAGAGGCTTTGCCCATATATCAATATTTGGATTGAGGATCACTGACGAGGGTCAAGTACCCGAAACATGCATGTCTGGCCCATGCTGCAAATTCATCTGTTCTGAAATGATGCTATTAATTTGAAAACATAACATTTGTACCACTTGGTAAGTGTCACTGCTGGTGTATTGGGAATCCCCGAGGGCACATATAGCCAAGTCCAATAAACTTCGGTTGATCATTTCTTCAAACACACTCGAACATTTCTGTTAACAAAATTTTCTCAAAATTTCTAAAAAGTGGGTCATGTGGCATTATATCCCACCCATGCTGCTTTCTGTATTTTTTTGGACAACACTTTCACCGTTTTTGGCCATTATCATTGCTTGGATTGAGGATCACTGACGAGGGTCAAGTACCCAAAAAGTGCATTATGTCATAGCATGCAATTGTTGCAAAACAAAGACATGATATGTTTGATTAAAGCAACTACATTAGAGAAGATCAACCCATAGATGAAAATCAAATTCAAGGAATTGTGGTCCCCCGCTTTTGGGTGTTTGTCTTTAAAGAAACGCTTACAAACATCCCCCCATTCTTAAGTTTTAATAATATATCTCATATATTATCAACATTCTAAATATGAAAGATTAACTCCAAGAAAAGGTCAAAAGGTCCAAACTTGTGTTTTGTTTCCAAGGGACAGGACTTATGAAAAGGTATGCACATGTGAAATATTTAAGACCTATGATTTAAATTACCATCAAAAACTTATGGTCGAGGTTGAAGTTTTTAAATGTGGGTCAACCTCCATGGACAAGGTCACAAGGTCAGAATGATATTACCGACAGAAAGGTCTCATCACAAGGAATACACATGTGAAATGTGAAAGCCCTATCATTTTCCATTAAAAAGTTATGGACAAGGTTATAGTTTTTTGAAAAGTAGGTCGAACTCAAAGGTCAAGGTCAAAAATTTTGGTATCCATGCAAAGGTCTTGTCACAAGGAATACACATGTGAAATATCAAAGCCCTATCACTTTCCATTCAAAAGTTATGGTCAAGGTTAAAGTTTTTAATAAGTAGGTCGAACTCAAAGGTCAAGGTCACAAGGTCAAAAATTTTGGTATCCATGGAAAGGTCTTGTCACAAGGAATACACATATGAAATATCAAAGCCCTATCACTTACCATTCAAAAGTAATGGTCAATGTTAAAGTTTTTAATAAGTAGGTCAAGGTCACAAGGTCAAAAATTTTGGTATCCATGGAAAGGTCTTGTCACAAGGAAAACACATGTGAAATATCAAAGCCCTATCATTTTCCATTCAAAAGTTATGGTCAAGGTTAAAGTTTTTAATAAGTAGGTCAAAGTCCAAGGTCAAGGTCACAAGGTCGAAAATTTTGGTATCCATGCAAAGGTCTTGTCACAAGGAATACACATGTGAAATATCAAAGCCATATCACTTTCCATTCAAAAGTTATGGTCAAGGTTAAAGTTTTTAATAAGTAGGTCAAAGTCCAAGGTCAAGGTCACAAGGTCAAAAATTTTGGTATCCATGGAAAGGTCTTGTCACAAGGAATACACATGTGAAATATCAAAGCCCTATCAATTTCCATTCAAAAGTTATGGTCAAGGTTGAAGTTTTTAATAAGTAGGTCAAAGTCCAAGGTCAAGGTCACAAGGTCAAAAATTTTGGTATCCATGGAAAGGTCTTGTCACAAGGAATACACATGTGAAATATCAAAGCCCTATCACTTACCATTCAAAAGTTATGCACAAGGTTAAAGTTTTTGTGACTGACGGACAGACGGACGGACGGACGGACGAACCGGTTTTAATGTCCCCACGCTTTCGCGAAAGCGGGGGACAAAAAGACGTATGTACAACTAATTCTTAGTATCACAAACACATACCCAGGCGACCTCTTTACTTATGTTGTTGCCATACGCAAATAGCGCAACGGTCTATTTAACGTTTTTCTTCAAGCCCTTTAGCTACCGTATAACCAGAAATTTTCGCGAGGTACTAATTTTCGCTATATTCGCGATTGATTTGGAATCACGAAAAATTATTCTCACGAAAAATTGTGTTTCATAAGGTATATCATAAATTGTTATAACGTTACATTTGTTCATATAGCACTTGTGCCATTCTTCACTTTTCCTGATTAAACGTAATGAGGAGTGAATTGAGTGTACTATTATGAGAAAACTAACTAAAATTGTAATAATGCAAGGTACAAAACAGTAACATCATATGAACACATTTGTTTGTAATTTAGGAATCACGAAAAATTGTACTCGCGAAAATAAGGACACCCTATGTTACCATAAAATCGCGAAATTTGATACTCGCGAAAATTTCTGGTTATACGGTATTATCATGACGGCAAGTGCTCATGGTCCCATGGATCCATAAATTTATAAAATGGTCAACACCATGATTTATAAAATCACTGGTCCTGTAACAATGGATAAATACTTGATATGGCTAAACTGTACACAGTAACAGTTTTGTCAATAATTGATACTGACCCTGGCCCATGTGTAGTCCATAGGTACTGTGGGAGGGGGCATCTCCTGTTGTACTACTATAGTGCCATCACTCAACAACTTCTCATATACCTGTCTAAAACAAGACATTTCTCAATATTAGATTAATATTTACAAATAATTATACATGTACATGTATGTAATCTGTAACCATTTCCAGAAAATATTACATAGTAATTTTTTTTTCCAGTGCTCAGTATTTTGGCTTTGTTTCTAAGAACGTTACTAGTGCTGTGCAATGATTGTAAAGTATCAAAGGCATGTTTTCTTCATCATATATTTTGAACTAGATTTCAACACACTAAAAAGCAGCATTGTAATGGCTATTCATATTACATACATGTAATTGTAATTATGTACATTATTTACATATCTCTAAATAACTTGAGATGTTGTCCTCAAGTACTTATCTTTCACTTAGCATACAAATACCAACACTGTAAGACTAAGAAATTGTAATCTACAATCATGTACTCTATTTGGTCTTTTCGAGATATAGATTTATTTCCGTTTTGGAACGATACCTAAAGTACATGCATTATGACGTAATGAAATTCCTGTAGAAATTTTATATCTGAACCATGTTTTCCTTGAACTTTAAGCAGGTTTCCACGCAATTTAATGATGCCTCAATTACATGTACTTCATGTCAGATACTATAAACTCGGTTATTTTCATAGAGGTGTTATAAAATCAAGACATCACGCTTGGGGGATATATTTCCAATATAAACATGTCTGCCTTCTTACTGTTCTTAATTATGCAGAGGGTTATTTTCATGAGGGGGAAATTTTTGCGAAGTCTCTTGATTCGTCAAATATGGAAATATTATCCCCTTGCAAAAATTTCCATGTTAGAAGTACCATCCCAAATGTAAATAACTCTGTACATCATCATGTACATGAACATTTATATCCAAAAGACAGAATATAAGAGATTCTTACTTCACCAATTCTCCGAGCTCATCAAAACTCCTGGGAACATATGCACCAGCTTCCGTCAGAGCTTTATTTTTGGCAACAGCCGTTTCTGCCTCAGCATTGGCGCATGCTCCAGCATGTCCAAACTGTACCTATAAATATCACGTACATGAATCAGAAATTTTATCAATAAGCTAAATAAAGGATTAAGGGTTTGCAGAGTAATAAAACAGAGATAATGGTTATTCTGGGAAAATAGTCATAGAAACGGCATAATCCAATCCACATGCATTATTAAAATCTTACCTCCGAGGTAAACATTTTGGCACATGTACCTATACACCATGCTATTACAGGTTTTGTCACCCTCTTTTCTTTTATAGCTGTAATAAGGGAGTACTCCTCTGTACCTCCAACCTGAAATTAATACAATTCATGATCTTAAATGTACTTTAGAAATACATTATAGTGCCTTCTTTCTCTCTTAAGAATTGAAGTACATTTTACCTTGAGCAACACAACAAATTCAAGTTTGCTATTCTACAATTCAATCATGTTTTTACTCTAGCTGCTAATCTGAAATTTTGGTGAATAGTACAGGGCTCTCACACCTATTTTTGGAAATATGGTCGGGGCCTATGAAATTTGGAAAAATATTGGTGTTTTCTCAAATATTGGGAAAAACATTAAATACATTAATACAATATGAAGTAGAATACTTTCATTTGGATAATTCAAGTACAAACGAACGCTTCTTTGCAAAGATCTCTTATCAAATTTTACTTAAAATTTGCATTTTTAAAACAAAAATTTATGTGACATATACTAGGGAAAAATTGGTCAATAAATTGGGGGGTAAAAGATACTATTTTGCACTGTGAACGAGGCCGAATATTGGCCCCAAATCAGGCAGATTGAAAGCCCTGTAGTGTAAAAATTTCCATGGCTTATCATAACCATCCCCCCAAAAAGTAAATTTAAATCCTACTAGGCCAATTGAGGGATCGCCAAGTATCAAATGTCACATTTCTTGGCAGACATACACATGTGTATTATGATGTCATAATGAAATGACCCGTCAAAGCATTGTTTGATGATCCTTTGTGATGTCATAATGTAAAAGTCCACCAGCGATGTCAGACTTTAGGTGATCCCTAAATTGGCTTCAGGGTTGGAAAAATTATGGTAAATTTGACCCCTGGTAACAATAAATATTTTGAGATAGCAGCTTTAAGCTGTTCACTATGAGGGCAAAATTAATACGATACAAATAAAGTTTGCTTTAAGGATTCCTTAACAAAATGTGAAAGTAGGCAAATTCAATACTGCATGGAGAAGTCTCCTATCTAAAAAGGGTGAAAATAAGACTGGGCGAATTCAAAGCTGTATGCAGCAGTTGTTAGGAGGACAAGGGTCAAGTGCAATAGTCCCATTGATTTGAAAGATGGCCCATTGAAGTTTGTGCGCTTTCTTAAGAAATGGCCAATTGATGGAAGATGGCCCATTCACACAACTTCCTTCCCAATCACTGATACACTAATCTACAACCCTGCTGTTATCAGTAGTACATGTATACTGACCTCGCCTAAGAGAACTAAAATTTTAACGTCAGGTTCTTCCTGATACCTCAGTATATGGTCCATAAATGTCGTCCCTGGATACCTGGAGGGAAAATAACATATGCATGTATATTTAGATATTTACGTAGAATTATATCATAACATCTTTGATGTCAACAACAATGTTGTAAAATCCCCGAATATCTCAAAAATTGTCTGCTTCATAAAACATGTTTGATAAACAAACGTTATTTATGGGTTTATGATTTCTCTTAGTCAAGAGTAAATTTTCCAAGAATCGCTTCACAATTCACAGAATTTGCAACCTACCCAACAGACTTATACATCCATGTGCACCAAATTAAGACAGTCATTTCTTGTTAAAATCTTCAGATGCAGAGAGAGGACTCTAATTTGTGTATACGTAACAATTTAGTACGTTACCTGTCCCCTCCTATAGCCACTCCTTCAAATACACCGTTAGTGTTGAGGGAGATGATGTTGTTTAATTCATTAGACATTCCCCCTGATCTCGATACATAGGCCACACTGTAAATAAACAATGCATGTATCAGTGACATGAATCAACTGTAAGACAGTACATACTGTAGCGAAATGATATAACCTGGTTCAACCCCTAATTAGATCTCAGGCTTATGTCTTAACTTCTATACTTGTTAATGAAAATACACCAGGTGACAAGTATTCAATAACAAAGTAACTGGAATGATTATTGTTAAACATCAGTTGATGAATGACCCTGGACCTGGATGGACCTCTTTAATAGACGTTCCCCACCCGAAGTTTGGCGGCTAAGACGCTTGGCAACTATGTGTTGTCCATCACCATGTGTACTAACTTAACTGTCAGCCACAGTAGGTAATTTGCATATAATGCACTTCACTTCAATACTGTATGTGTATAATTATAGATAATTATCTTGAATACATATAATTAAAATTTCATTTTTTTATCATTAGAATCCTTTGAAGCTGCATAAATCACCAACAACACTTTCATTTATGTTCATTACATCCCCCTCCTCTTTTTTCCCCTTATAACTTCTGTTTCTACAATATCTTCCAGGTCTGTACAGTTTAGAAGCCAGGATGTTGTCCAGCATTCCTCCAGATTTAACTTTCCCACCTACATGTATCAATCATATAATCAATATAATAGTTAAATCCCTACCCCCCCCCCCCCTCTATTTCCCCCTTCATCACTATGTTAATGGCATACCTTCCAGGTCTGTAGAGTTTGGATGCCAGGATGTTGTCCAACATACCTCCAGTGTTACCTATCTTAAAACATCCAGGTTTAACTCCTCCCACCTGTAAAATGCAGTCACGATTTACTTAGAGAACAAAAACATCTTGACTTTAACAGGCAAAACTATCGTTATATTACAGTACCTATAAAGATACGATCAGAAGTAAAAATAACGGAAATCTGTTAAATATCGGATAAATATCACCATTGAAAATATTCAATCAATATGATCAGTTTCTAGTTTAAGTAATAGCATATTAAAAACTCTCAAACTCAGATGAAACAAGACTGTAATACTACATGAAATAGAACATACAGTATAGTTACTTCTATTACTTTGTATATACATGTACTTACAGTGGCAGGTCCTATAATGGTGACAGATTTCTCTTGAGCTTTCTTTATTAACATCCTGGTGAGATTCTCTGGGATACCTTCGGCTATTATTGCTATGGCCCTTATCTACAAGTGTGCAAATAAAACTTTAAAAGAGCAAAATTCAGAAAAGAAAAAAAAAACAACTTCAAAGTGACAAAGAACCAGCATCCTCAAGAATTCAAATTGGAGTTTGGACATGAACAGGCGTTTTGACCATCAAATACTGTGAACGACTTTATATTCACGTGACCTTATTTTCGCGACAACTCGACGACAGATTAATTCGCGTGACTTAAATTTCGCGAGCTCATCATCTGAATTTTGAAAATTAGTTCCTTTTTCTGTATATAGGTATATTTCATTTCCTTATCACCTTTAATTGCTGAAATGCTTACTTCAAATAAGCTGATATTAGCCTAGACGTTTCATATCGTCATATCTTTGCGTACTAATTTAATAAACACGTCATTTGTTTACTTTTACGTTTCTTTTGAAAACGATATGATCAGAAATATAAAGAAATGCGCCATGATTTTACAGTTCTGTAGTATATTGTTTGTCTGGATAATTAAGGCTAATTGATTAATTGCTATGTTTGTAATTCAAACATCCCTAACATTGACGCATATGATCGTCTGTTGTCTATAATTAGGGTAATTAAATCTTATGGAAAGGGAAATCAAGACCCTTTTGAATTTTGTCAAATATGTCTACTTTTTATCTTTTGGGCAGACTTTTTATTAGCAAGGACATTATTTTCGCGTTTGATCAAGCTCGCGAAATAACACGAAAATAAAGTCCTCGCTAATAAAAAGTCGTTTACAGTACATCTCCCTACATATGTACTTAACCCTGATTTTGAAATGACAATGACCTTCACTGGGTATAAAGTCTTTTGCTATGGAAGCAGCCATTCATTCACGTACAAGCATTTGATGTACACAATGGATAAATTAGGTGTATACATATTCAGTCTATTCCATATACAAATATTATTTCAATTTGGAAAGCAATGAAAATCTTATGGAAATGTCACATTTGAAGTACATGTACAGTTTACTCTCGTTTACTCAAACTCGGTTAACTCGAATTTCCGCATAACTCGAACTGTTTTTAAAAGTCCCGATCGCTGCTATTGATTTCTATGCAATTTTACTCCTGATAACTCGAATTCCGATAACTCGAACTTTTCGTTAGGTCGAACAAATTTTTAGGTCCCATAAATCATTTTACATTGAAAATTTATCTCAATAAGTCAAACCACAAGTTAATTTCAATTCTAAACAAAAACCAATTCATTATAAGGAGATCGTAGGACCTATAATTGATACTCTCTCGCTATGGAGTCCTAAATACGAACATAAAATCTAGCTTGGCCATTAAAAGTGGACAATATGAACGTTTGTGAACGGTAATAGAGAGAAGGGAAATAAGTCTTTTGAAAATTTGATTGCTGATCATGTAGTCAATAAGTCGAACTCCTGATAAGTCGAACTATTTCTGATGGTCCCCTGAAGTTCGACTTATCGAGAGTAGACTATAGGTCCTCTATGATTTTTATGCTGGTTTCTGGAAGAATTTCATGACATCATAATTGCTCAATTTACTTTACGTCAAAAAGCCATCCCAAATGGGAAGTAACTCTGTATTTTGAAAATGTCGAATATATACCTGAGGATAATCCATGGTCTCTAGCGTACTGTCATAAGCTGATCGTAATGAGGCAAAGCTGATTAAGACGTCTGCCTGAGGGTGATTCTTCATGGCATCTCCCATGTTCTTATACACTAGAAATAAATATTATTGTTTCTTATTATTTTTTCATTTTCCTTCAATAAATACATGTATGTATGAGAAAAACAACCAGATCTTAACATATACCTTTGAAACATGTATACCTCAAGCATGACTCAAGGAGAGAGAAGGGGAGAGGGGGACACCCCTACACTAAAACCTTGACCCTTTGCCCCTGACTAGCTTCTGACTGACTGGATCCCCAAATATTACAAATGATCTCTACATGTATATGTTGTTTTAGTGCTGCAGACACTAGTTGAATGAACCAATCTAAACTCATGTACAAATGCAGTGTTCTAGTGGGATTCATAGTTTTGCCGAGTTAGCACTATTAAATGTGGGCTAATTCAAGGCCCAATTTTTCTCTTTTTCAACTAAAACATGGTTGCACACATACCTGGTATTAAGATCTCTTTATGGCCCCAGTAAAATTTCTGCTTGTGATCACCGCTGGAAAGAAATTACAGAATAATGAAATAAATCATTGAATTTCTATGACTTTATCAAAAAGCTAACTGTATGGAAATTGTCATATTTATGCTTCACTTCTATTTGCACACACATGAAAACCATTGATACTATCATATACATATGTATCACTTTAATTATGTTTCTTTTTAATGAAATTCTTTATGAATAGTATGGACAAGT
Organism: Pinctada fucata; assembly: GCA_028142955.1. Lineage (NCBI taxonomy): Eukaryota > Metazoa > Mollusca > Bivalvia > Pterioida > Pteriidae > Pinctada > Pinctada fucata. Next base: position 11,640,438 of record AP027114.1, on the reverse strand, counting down.
TTTAAAATATTAGGGGGTCAAGAAATTCTTTTTGATTGATCCATGTAGATAAAATCAAATATTCACAAAGCACAACGTTACTTCTAAAACTTACGTAAATGGATAAATCATGGCAACTACAGACGGATCTCGTCGTGAACAGACATAATCAAAATCTAACATTCCTTGCACGGCTCTCTGCTGCATGCCCCAAATAATACAGCGAGTTTTATTGGTGAATAGAGGTTTGTTTGATTGAGACGAGCCCTCTGATTGGTTGACATTAACGTCCTGTCCAGCAGGCTTGTCGTTTGGTTTGCTAGTATCATTGAATGATTGTCTTCTGCTTGTAGATGGGGAATTCTGAAAGAAAAGATCATGTCAAAAAGGTTTTAATATTAAAAATTTTATTGAATTTTGTTATTTTTGGTAAAGATGTATTATTAGTTATACAGTGTTTTACAGGGGGGATACAGAAATATATTGGGTCGATGAAAAAAGTTGTATTGGGCGAGGCGAAGCCGAGCCCAATACAACTTTTTTCATCGACCCAATATATTTTTGTATCCCCCCCTGTAAAACACTGTATAACGAATTTATCCCACCGATGGCTTTTGGTTTGTGTATGTTACGTCAATATATTTTAAAGCATCTCATTGACGTCAAAAGCGTAATTAAAGCGTCTTTGTAGAAGCAGGATATTAAAATGATATCCTGTCAGTAACATAATACAACATAATATTAGGTTCTTCTCGACCAATCAGATTGCAAGAAATTTGCCAGAGATGGGATAAAACTTTTTGACAGTATTTAAATATCTTGACGTATGATATGTTGTCTATGAATATAAGCACATTGTGTCTCGTAGTCAGTGTCTTGTACAGATGATGTCTTTGTTATTTGTTGTCATTTTATGGTTGACTTTGTGTAAAGAAAATTATTTAATATAGTTGTCAATTCATTCAAGCATGATGATTAGAAAAAATTCTGAAATCTACATCCTGCATGTAATAAAACAAATTCAATGAAGATGCAATAAATGTCATACATTAAAGAACATGCTGATGATCTATTTTTGCAAGACTTTGTTAGATTTTGCATGTTCTGTACTAGTAAACTTCAATTTTTAAAATATCTAACAAGGGAAACACACAGTACAGCATCAATTCAAAACAACATACATGTACATTGTATTTGTATTTTCATGTATATAAAGTGACCTTGATCTTTGACCTTGAAAATCAATAGGGTACATCCCTGCCAAAATTAGTGGAATGTTTGGTGATTTCTCTATTGCGTTCACATGACCTTGAAAATCAATAGGGTGTATCATATCTACATGACTTTCTTTTATAGAGGGTTTCTATTGGCAATTAATTCAACACTAATGAATTTGAACATGTCAACTATTGTTCAAAAGGTTCCATACATACAAACACATTATATTGATCTCATAGATTAAAGATATATATTCGCAATTTGGTAATACAAATATTGGTAAATTATCAATAGATAAAGCTTGGTCTACAGGCAGAAATAGATGAAGAAGGAAGTCAGAAGCAAATAAATTCAAAATATCGTGCCTTAAGGGATGCAAATGCACACCGTTCTATAGAACGATTCATGATATCATTGTAAATGATGACAGAAAATTTTTCGTCATGCCTTGAGAGCATACAACAAGAAATCACAACATCAGTATAATTTACCCTTTTCCTACGCGTGTATGCTGAGGGGTCCTGGTGAGAAACAATAGTAAGAGATATTGTCAAGATTCTATATAAAACATATAAATCTACCAAATTTATCTTAATATTTTCTCAATCTAAACGCAACATGATTTTCTTGAATTCAAAGCATTTAAAATATAACGCCAACATCTGAGCTAACGTGAGACATTATACACGTAATTAATATAAGTTGTGTAACTTGTTTGTTAAATGTTGTAAAATAAATGAAGTTTAAATTCAAATTTAAAATTTAAGTATGGTCTTCCATATCCATAAGTCTATTCGACAGAGATGAACATGCATCTTTTGTTGTGTATCACAGTATCAGAGCTACTAATTCTGTATTACCATAAAATAGGAATAAAAGTAATTCATAAATGATTAACAAGCCCCAAAAAACTAAATCTAAATTGTGACTGTAAACAGATTTAGCAAGCATGAAAATACTACAAAATCAAGTTCCTTACATCATGTACTTGGTACATACATGTAAATACACATGTATGTACAAGTATATGTCTATACAATAAGAACTTATCACAGGAATATGAAAATTAAGATTCCTATTTTCCTGGCTTTCCCATAGGTATGAAATCTTGTTAAGTCATTAATTAATGCATATTTGTATAAACTAAGACTATAATGTGCGCTTTGCTCAAGTGTGCTAAAAATGTTAACTTATTCTGACAACACATCATTTATTGATTCTGCATCCATGCACATAGAATCTGAGCAATGTAACAATAAGTTTATCATCACAAAATGGAATCACTTTTTTAACGACCATTTAAGGAAATTTAGTAGTAGATGTAGAGTAATCCATGATTGAAATCTTCACTTGTGGAATCCTATACATGTATATACACTACACATATATAATATGGTGTGAATATTGCTATGACATAAAATTATTCTACAAGCAAACATGTTCACGCTGTTAGAAGCACAGGTGTTTGATATCAATTTCACTGGAATTTAATATCACATGAACCTAAGCAAGAGATCTCAATAAGGCAAAAGAAATTTAATTCTTAGTTTTACGGATTTGCCAACCCTAATTGGCCCTTCAAAACATGGGAAAAATTTGAGAAATTCCATGACGTCAAAATGCAGTTTCGATGTTTGACCGAGGTTCGAAGCTTGTTTGTCCGAGGTAAAAGCATTGTGATGTCATGAAATTTGTTTTTGCTCAATAGACATACAAAGTGCTCAAAAGATCTGCCTCAAATTTTTTTTAATTCCTGTCTCAATCTTATTGAAAACCCTGCTAACCTCATAGGACAATTCAATTTTCTAATTAGGCAAGCAATTGAATACTTTCCTATAAAGACAACCTGTGTACCAATAGTAGAGTGTTAGCTTAGACTAAAAGATTACACACACTATAGTTATATCATGTAAATTACCTGCACAACCTGTGTTAGTCAAAAACAAAAGTTTGTCATTAGAATTTTAAAGCCCTCTACGTTAACTAACATTATACATGACTATATCAAACCAAAAACATCATTACAACAAGTATTATTCTTCCAAAACTGCTATTAATTTTATAATGTTAAAATCTGCAGAAAGTTAATTTAGCAAAAATCTCATACAAGTATAATAACTTTCTACATTTCCTGCATTTTAAAAACAAAATCATTTTTCTCTTTTCAATAAATGAAAAATTCATGACGTTAATTAACTTTGCTTACTATAGGCATATGGATCTATGTTATTTCCTATTTTTAATATGAAGCAACTGTTACAAAAACATTTCAGCTGGTATCCTCATCACATCATTTGGCAAAATTTTTCATCGTGACATCATATTTGATCTAATTGTCTCGATGTATTGTTATGATTTCTATTGTGACATCACAGTAAAAATATCGTCAAATTTTGTGATGTCTGGTGTCTTGGCTGTCAGAATGGATTTATATTAAAAACTGCCAAAAGATGCCAGCTACGGCAATCAGAAAACACAACACAATTTACATTTTGTTGCATATAAAATTACTTAATTATTTAAAATACTTACTCCCCCAGTAGGTAGCAAGAAGTTTGCTGTAGTGTTCATAGGTCGAGGCGTCGAAGGAATTTCCCGTTTTCCCATCGCCATACTAACTATTGCCGTCATGTGAGTCTCAGGACCGAATACATAGATAGGGACTCCGAGGGTATTACCTGAAAATCACATGTAGGAACAACCATCAGTACTGTGAAAAAATGTTACATTATGTGTTATTTTCATGTGTGTATGTTGCTTTTAGAGAATCTGTATACAGGAAGATCTCATCACATAAAAGTAAAGCCTTGATGATATAAATGCTTAGAGTACAATTAATTGCATAATAGGTATATCATTTTTGCACCTATTGAATTGATTGAATATCATCTATTTATGCTTTTTAAATTGACTTTTCTGATGAGGTTGACTCATATGACTTTTTCTTTCCATTTACATGTGGTATTTAACCTACTCAAAAACAATGTAATAACATTATTAGGAATCAGTACAATTTTGTCATTGCATACATGTACATTTTTGTACCTCTTACAGTGATGTATTTTTATTTTTCAAGTACATGTATATCATACTGTAAAGGAGGAAATCTTTGTAAATGAGGAAATTTTCACGTGGGAGTAATTTTCACGATTTTTGTGATTGAATTATTATCGCGAAAAATAACCCCCGCGTGAAAATTAAAGCCAGTATCAAAGAGTAAAAGGAACACTGCCGATTAAGTCAAAATTACCCCCACACCTACTTTTACAATGGTACGCCTACTGTTACAATGGTACGCCTACTGTTAAAATGGTATGCCTACTGTTACAATGGTATGCCTACTGTTACAATGGTATGCCTACTGTTACAATGGTATGCCTACTGTTACAATGGTATGCCTACTGTTACAATGGTATGCCTACTGTTACAATGGTATGCCGACTGTTACAATGGTATGCCTACTGTTACAATGGTATGCCTACTGTTACAATGGTATGCCTACTGTTACAATGGTATGCCTACTGTTACAATGGTATGCCTACTGTTACAATGGTATGCCTACTGTTACAATGGTATGCCGACTGTTACAATGGTATGCCTACTGTTACAATGGTATGCCTACTGTTACAATGGTACGCCTACTGTTACAATGGTATGCCTACTGTTACAATGGTATGCCTACTGTTACAATGGTACGCCTACTGTTACAATGGTACACCTACTGTTACAATGGTACACCTACTGTTACAATAGTACACCTACTGTTACAATGGTACGCCTACTGTTACAATGGTACACCTACTGTCACAATGGTACACCTTCTGTTACAATGGTACGCCTATTGTTACAATGGTACGCCTACTGTTACAATGGTATGCCTACTGTTACAATGGTACGCCAACTGTTACAATGGTACGCCTACTGTTACAATGGTACACCTTCTGTTACAATGGTACGCCTATTGTTACAATGGTACACCTACTGTTACAATGGTATGCCTACTGTTACAATGGTACGCCAACTGTTACAATGGTACGCCTACTGTTACAATGGTACACCTACTGTTACAATTGTACACCTACTGTTACAATGGTACACCTACTGTTACAATGGTATGCCTACTGTTACAATGGTACGCCTACTGTTACAATGGTATGCCTACTGTTACAATGTTATGCCTACTGTTACAATGGTACGCCTACTGTTACAATGGTACGCCTACTGTTACAATGGTACACCTACTGTTACAATGGTACGCTTACTCTTACAATGGTACGCCTACTGTTACAATGGTACACCTACTGTCACAATGGTACGCCTTCTGTTACAATAGTTCGCCTATTGTTACAATGGTACGCCTACTGTTACAATGGTATGCCTACTGTTACAATGGTATGCCTACTGTTACAATGGTATGCCTACTGTTACATTGGTACGCCTACTGTTACAATGGTATGCCTACTGTTACAATGGTATGCCTACTGTTACAATGGTATGCCTACTGTTACAATGGTACGCCTACTGTTACAATGGTACACCTACTGTTACAATGGTACGCTTACTCTTACAATGGTATGCCTACTGTTACAATGGTATGCCTACTGTCAAAATGGTACACCTTCTGTTACAATAGTACGCCTATTGTTACAATTGTACGCCTACTGTTACAATGGTACGCCTTCTGTTACAATAGTTCGCCTATTGTTACAATGGTACGCCTACTGTTACAATGGTATGCCTACTGTTACAATGGTATGCCTACTGTTACAATGGTATGCCTACTGTTACATTGGTACGCCTACTGTTACAATGGTACGCCTACTGTTACAATGGTATGCCTACTGTTACAATGGTATGCCTACTGTTACAATGGTACGCCTACTGTTACAATGGTACACCTACTGTTACAATGGTACGCTTACTCTTACAATGGTATGCCTACTGTTACAATGGTATGCCTACTGTCAAAATGGTACACCTTCTGTTACAATAGTACGCCTATTGTTACAATTGTACGCCTACTGTTACAATGGTATGCCTTCTGTTACAATGGTACGCCTACTGTTACAATGGTATGCCTACTGTTGTTACAATGGTATGCCTACTGTTGCATTGGTACGCCTACTGTTACAATGGTACGCCTACTGTTACAATGGTATGCCTACTGTTACAATGGTACACCTACTGTTACAATGGTACGCCTACTGTTACAATGGTATGCCTACTGTTACAATGGTATGCCTACTGTTACAATGGTATGCCGACTGTTACAATGGTATGCCTACTGTTACAATGGTATGCCTACTGTTACAATGGTATGCCTACTGTTGTTACAATGGCATGCCTACTGTTATAATGGTACACCTACTGTTACAATGGTACACCTACTGGTTCAATGGTACGCCTACTGTAACAACAGTCATTTCCTGAAAATTCCCCCAGGGAAAATAACCATGTTTACAGTATCCTTTATTTACCTAGTTCTCTCATGATCCTAAGTCCTTCCTGATAATTAGGCCCGGCTCTTCTCACGTATATCGACACGTTACCCTCCTTTAACAGCTGCTGGAATTCCATAAGAGCTCTGACTATACCCTAATTAATTAGAAAAGACTATCAATTCTTGTAAGCAATCTACGACATGCAACGCTACTTAAGTCAATTCAAAGTGCTTACATTTGAAATGCTAGATTCATACCGTACCATTCTGACATAATTGATTTAGCTCAATATGCCATGTCATACATCTTTCAGTGACATGGCTTTTGATGTAATATTGCATTCCCGCATACAAACACATTAATCTTTCATTTTTACAATTTAATCTCTCAGAATTTTCGACCCGCCATCATAGCTGTCAACTGACCCGATTTCCGCGGGTCAGTCCCGCTTTTTTACCCTTTGACCCGATTATTTTTTATCACCCGCGCGGGTCATGTCTTTCACCCGATTTTTCGTTGCTGACCCCGGAATCACCCGATTCCGATTTGGTTCCTTCTATTACTTGGGACTTTAAATTTCCAGCTGTGACTTTTCAATCAAAACACCTGCAGTTACAGGTAAATTGGGTTGTTTGTTTAGTGATATGGGAAGTAATTAGCCACTTTCATGTTGTTTTAACGACCCCGGCTTGGATTATTAATTGGGAATGTCTATGGACATGATGGAAAGACGATCATTAACACAGAGATTTATGCAGACAAAAAGGGACAAATGTTTTTATAGTGTTTAAAACAATTGAAGCAGTGAAATGTAGAGTTTATTTCACACAAAATCTTCATCATGGTATAGCAATGACTAAATAAAAATATATATAGCGTAGCAAATTCAACTATGAACCTTCAGGCATTAATTAATAAGTCCTATAATTTTACACATGTGCTACATTATCATGATTATTATGCAGTATTACAATTTAGATAAATGCTTTACATGTCTTACAATAAAATGAACTTTATTGACCGGTATTTTTTTGGGGGGGCGGGGGTGTTAAATTTTATTCATAATGACACAAGCAAAAGGTCGCGATTTTGTTTCGCGCGCTATGACCCTCTTTCTCATTTCCCAAAGAGGGTCATTGACCCTCTTTTGTCTGAAAAAAGTTGACAGGTATGCCCGCCATCCATTTTGCAAAAAAATAAAATGTACAGTATACTATGTGTGACTTTCATGTACGCTGTTTTGCACTATGTAGTGAAGACCTAGCATTCAGAGACTTACAAGTATATATAGTGGAATGGCTGTCACCTGTTTGACCTCGAATATCTAAGTTTGACCTTGACCCTGTGTGTTAAATCTCATAAAACTACATTGCATGTTAAATTCATTCAAATGTAATAAACATTTTTTGTCAAGGTTTAGCAGAAATAGATATTTTTTATGTTCATGTAAGATTTAATACTTTGATCATGTTGATTGCACATCATTAACACAAAAAGATTTTCAAAAATCTAGACTTTTCCGCAATTATCCCTAAATCTTTAGACAAGTCTTAAAGTAATTGATATCCAATAATTTCAGGAGGTAATGTTTAAGCTCAATGTCTACTTCAAAGAGATAATCTTACATGGATTTTTTCCAGTAATTTGAGTTCTTCATAATAGCAACCAAGTTATTTTGTAAAGGAATACCTTAAATGTAGCAGCAACATTGGTAAAGTTGGCGATACCTCCACCTATAATTAGAATTTTCCCGTCAGGATGGACTTCCTCCGTCATCAACGTTAGTAGAGTTTTGGCGTATTCGTACGTCTGTTGTTCACTCGGAGCTCCCGAATATTCACCGTAGTTTGCGAGTTCTGATGCCCCTCCCAAATCACAGATTGTATCACTGAAAGATGGCAAATTGTTTACGTCGTAATATGTGAATTTCATTGATTTTGAAAATGCAACATTACTGTGCAGCAACAGTACTACTAAGAAAATGCTCAAAAGTAAAACATGCCTTTGGAACCTGCTTGCATGTATATTAGATAAAACCTTTCATTTTATTGCAGTAGACTTGCATTTTTTGCACATCAAGACCTGACATCACAATATATGACATTACTTCTTATTCTGGTATTGTAAAAGTTCTATGACTTCACAGTAAGAAATAACGTCAAAAGCTGCAATGTTGAGTCTTGGCATGTCTATAATGAAAGTCTAACAGTAATATGACATAGGTCTATTACATTCAGATTATGGTCATCTTTGTACTACAGACAGAAATAAAAATCATAGTTTCATGTACGTACGCATAAATAACGGAGGCTCCGCCCCCAGCCACCATCGTCCAGATCCTACCTCGTCTGTTCAGAATTGTTAGTTTCAGTGATGCTCCACTCTTAGCATCCAAATCTGCTATGTACGCTTCCTACAATGTATTCCATTACAAGAATTCAGAATTTTCGCAATAGTGAAAAAATTACTACCTTTTTTTTACAAGAATTCAAAATTTTTCGCAATATTGAAGAATTACTACCTTTTATTAAGAAGATGTTGTAAATGTATCATAGGGCTTTTATTCTTTATATAAGGCAAATATGCAACAAGCCTCTTTAACATAACTTAATGACTTGCATTTTGTGTACAGCAAGTACCGACTTCTGTTATGTCACAATTGTCCTTGACGTCCCTTTGCGGTTATACATGTGGCTTAAGGCTAATCAATTATAGATTTTCAATAAATACATGTACAATATTTTCAAACAAGAATTATATAATTTTCATTCATCCCAACCCTCCTTTATTATTTTCTCACAAAGATAAGTCTTTACCTCTGGTAAAGCATCTCGTCCGAAAGGGGGAGGGAACTCTAGGTCTCCCCACTTTGCTTTACAAAGGTACTCTGCACATTGGTCAATCTTTGCTGCCAGATCCAAGATGAAGATTTTCCCTCCGGTAAATACTGTGAAAGAGAATAGATCATTTTTATGATACTGTTGTTGAACTCAAATCTTCAGAGATAACATTTTTTGCATTGACGTCACTGTTAATATTAATTATAGTAAAGAATCTATTGTGACGGATCAACCGAAATGGAGCACAGAAAGTTCCTACCCCTGACATTTATTTTCATTTTGTCACCGGCTATAAATGTCAGTCCTATATACAATACTATTTAAAACCCATGTAGCGGCTCATATTCAAAAATTCCATGTACCATATAACAATATGTATTACAAAGACAGAATATTACTGTCCTGTTCACTAAATCCAGAGCACCCTGTTTTGGTGATTTCTTCTGTCGTCTGAAGAATTTTTCTAATAATTAATCATTGTTTCCGAGAATTGATCTCCTTTATTTGTAACTGGAAATTAACTTCAACTTACCCTATCACCTGCCTTCAAACAGCAGTATGAAAAATTAAATATCTTCGGGAAATTTCCATACTAATTTCAAGCTGCCTCTATATTGTTCTCCGTGTCAACAATAGTAAACAGTGACAACAAAGCGTCAGACCTCACTCATTTTCAGTGATTTTACTACGTAAATTCCCCATAGACTTTTTATTTTCCATCCTATTTCTACCTTAATTGACATACATGTACAGCCGAAACAATTATATTATCTGTTATGACTAAAGGAGTACTATAAAATTGATATCTCATTTAGAGAAACCTGGAAAATAGTGTGCTCTGGATTTAGTGAACAGGACAGTACGTAGACTTAGTTGTGTAACATCAATATCATACATAAGTTACCTATTAAGAGGTAATGGTAACATACAAGTAATATAGCTTACCTAATGGGTTAATTTCTAGGTATGTGAAATGTAAATCTTTGTAGACTTTATAAAGAGCTGCTATAAAAAGTGTCAGTTTCCTGAAATGAAATGAAACAAAATCAGTATATAGTCAATTCATAAATCATTCATCTTTAATTAATTAATTAAAACTAAACTGGAAATAGAAGTCGATGCATGAATGAAGGATATGAATCTCTGCAAATAGATTTTGTTTTTCATACTACCTCAGTAGACTTTCATTTTATGCACACAAAGACCTGACCACACAATATTTGACAAAACTTCTAACTGTGATGTCGTAACACATCTGTGATGTCACAGAAAGAAATAACGTCAAAAGTTGTGATGTTAGGGTTTAGCTTGTCTATAGACTAGGTGCAATTCTAGTCGATACGAAAATAGCCTATTGATTTACATGCATATACATGTACCTCCTACCAACCATTCTTAATTAATTTTACCTACATAATATTCTTAATTAATTTTACCTTCATAATGTTGAGTCAACGTTTTTTTCTTAATTCAAGACGTTAGTGAGTGGAATAAGATGATGCTGCATGAAGCAGGATATTGGTTTAAGGAGGATAATGGTTAAAGGAAAGACAGTACTTACTGTTTGGCTGCCTCGGGGACTTTTGATAATAAATTACTTTTGATGTCATCACTGCTAGGGTCAGAACCTACCGATACATCAAGCTTCACAGCCTACAGTAAGAAACAAGTTAAAAGTCATGTTTGTAAAACATTAATGCCCCCCTACCCCTTCTGTGATTAAAGTCCGTCACAACTTTATACTTGCATTGATACAACCTATGGGGGTATAAAGTAACAGTTTCATTTCAATATGTAACTCCACTCAAGAGATATTGAACAGAAACCCTGAAGTTTTGGTATTTTTCAAAGTGCAAGGGGCATAACTCTGTCCAATTTTTTTTGATCGGACCTAAATATGAACTTCACCTAGATTTTCATTTGATGTGTCTGTATACAAAATTTCATTTCTATATGTAACTCCACTCTAGAGATATTGAACGGAAACCCTGAAATTTTAGTATTTTTCGAAGTGCAAGGGGCATTACTCTGTCAAAATTTTGTTGATCGGACCCAAATATACACTTGACCTAGATTTTCATTTGATGTGTCTGTATACAAAATTTCATTTCAATATGTAACTCCACTCAAAAGATATTGAACAGAAACCCTGAAATTTTGGTATTTTTCGAAGTGCAAGGGGCATAACTCTGACAAAATTTTTTCGATCGGACCTAAATACCAACTTGACCTGGATTTTCATTTGATGTGTCTGTATACAAAATTTCATTTCAATATGTAACTCCATTCAAGAGATATTGAACAGAAACCCTGAAATTTTGGTATTTTTCGAAATGCAAGGGGCATAACTCTGTCAAATTTTTTTTGATCAGACCCAAAAATGATCTTGACCTAGATTTTTGTTTGATGTGTCTGTATACAAAATTTCATTTCAATATGTGAATCCATTCCAGAGATATTGAACGGAAACTGATGTCGCGGAACAACCAGCAGACCGACAGCGGCAAACCTATATGTCCCCTCTTCTTCGAAGGGGGGCATAACAAAGCCATACACTGTAATTGAACCTTTCAATCGCAGGAAAGAAATTGTGATATCAGAATTTTTATACCTCATACGAACATTAGCTCTGATTCTTTGTCAATTCTGAACCCTCAAAAATGCATTGTGACACCATGAATTTCCTAAAAATGTTCATGCCATTGGAAGGGTAAAAGAATCATGAACATCACATCATCATATTTGATTCTTATTTTACATCAGAGATGTGATAAAAAAAAAGGCAGAAATTGGGAGGACTTGTGACCGTTTAATAAGTAGGGAATATTAACAGTTTACTTATACAAAAAAAGTTAAAAATGCGGAAATCCGCTGATCGCAGAAGATTTTATCCCTGTTACATGCAAATTAATCAATTTAATAATTTCAATTTCTTTACTACTTTTATTGCACATACAGATTTAATCGAATCACCAGTATTTTTATCTACATCCATTTATCATTTTCACTTTATTTTGGGCGAAAGATAGAATCGGTTACATCAAGAAATCTTTTCTAAAGTTAAAATTCTGTTGCAACGAATGTAATAAATTAAGATTTTGCTCGGCAATCTTGAACATAACAAAGATGTTTAGAAGGCTAACGTGTTAGAGTAAACGTACATGTAATCTACAAGTACACGTAGAAAATAGCAAAGGTTTAGACTTTAAAATTTTGCTGCAGCAACCTTGAACATAATAAAGATGTTTAAAAGGCTAACGTGTACGAGTAAGCGTACATGTAATCTACATGTACACTTAGAAAATAGCAAAGGTTTAGACTTTAAAATTTTGCTGCAGCAATCTTGAACATCACGTCTTTTACCTTAGCGTCCACATCACCGATGTCTATACCTCCCTCATGATGAAACAATATGGAGTCAGCATACCGATGGGAATGTATACATACATAAAACTCCTCATTCTGTAAAAATATTACAAATCTACTAATTATCTACAGCCATGTACATGTAACAGCAATATGACCCAAGAAAAGATGGACAATTCTATAATTCGCTACTTCACGTGCATATAGCATAGCATACATTGTATTTGCTTCAAAATGAAGAATCACAGAGACTATACATTTTGTAATTCTTTTCAATTTGCTTGTTATCGTTTTTTTTTATCTTCATGAATTTAAATTTAATATTCTGATTCATTAAACTTACCTGCTCATGAGCTACAAATGGTTCAATGATGAAATTCTTTAATCTTCCTCTAGCCTGTCCAATCTAAAAATGGTAAGAAATTGATAATGCAAAGGTCATAGGTCAAAGGTCATGGCAGAATCAGCCATGCATGTATTTGAGTGACCTGTAGAGTAAGAGCTGCCCAAGTTATGCATACTAATAGAGTTATACTTATTACAACAGCAGATCCTCTAAAGAAGCAAGTGAACCTCAAATATAAGTCTACAAGCTTTAAGCCTTGATATTATGGAAAGGTGGTTTTTGTTAGAAAGCAAGAAAAATCTATGCTTATAAATACTATTTCTTGCTTTTTTGATTGTTTTTGTTCAAATTTGGAATCTAAATTCCATACTTATCATTTGTGTTATATAAAAACAAACAGTCATATTACAAGTAAATCCAGACATTATATTGAGAAATGAGTTTATTTACAATGCAATATTCTACTAAAGGGTCACATGCAGTTTAACACTAAACTCTAGTACCACATGCTCATTTCATTCTAGTATGCTCTACGCAGATTGCTTTTTCATATTATGGCCAGGAAATTAAAGTAGATCGTCTGGGCCAAGCTTTCAATACGACTTGGCCCGACATTTACCATGAACCATCACTGAATCAAGTCAATAATGAACATAGAAAATTAAAGCACAGAGCAATCTTTCCTGCTTGCCAAGAAATCAGTAGAAATGACTCTGCCTATAGCTCAAGATGATATGGTACGATCACATTCTTTACATGAATGGACTTGTTAATAAGAATCAATACTGTGACAAATAGGGTACAGTCTAACAGAGCTATAGAGCTATGTAATTTGTTTGGCAGAAAATTTACCTCTTGTGTACTTGGATTCACCTCTATTGCACTTGCACTACCAACATATTTGTATCAAAATTGAATTTCTCAAATTGATTTTTATCTCAAACTGATTTTTTTCTTTCTCAAATTGTATGAGATTTTATTCTAAGATTGAATTTTTATTCTAAGATTGAGTTTTTTCCTCAAAGAGAGTTTTTTTTAAGATTGAGTTTTTTCCTCAAAGTGAGTTTTTTTTTCTTCTCAAATTGAATTTTTTTTTCTCTTCTCAAATTTAGGTTTATAATCAAACTGATGTTTATTTTCTCAAATTAAGTTTTTCTTCATATTGAGCTTTTTTTTTTTCTTTCAAATTTGAAGTCCTTTAATAATGGAAGCATATACTCTTCAATTCTCTTCATTTTGAGAGATTCTTCCTTTGAAACAAGAAATTCTGAGCGAGTTGATTTTGGGGACTACTCAGTTGAGTAAACTCATAAGAGAGAAGTACGATACAGACCTGAATTTTTACTGTAATGGTCATATCAAATAAGTTCGACTTTTCGGTACGAGTAGAATAAAATTTTTTAGACTATCCGATGAAAAAACCAAATGTTCCCCCTTTTTTCTGATTAAAGTACTGGTATTTTATATAAATAGCTCATTCCTCCAATAGCTGTAATTATAGTAAAGTCTGAGCACAGACAGCATTTTATGTTATGATTAACAGCTTGATTTCTATAAATCACGGCAATCACTGAAATTACCCTCGGAAATCAATACAGGATGTATGATCAATCAGACGCGATTCCTCGTACAAGTAGACATTGATTGTTGGCATTCCTTCATACTGGAATTGCGCACCTTTTTCAATCAATATCCCAATGTTTTCATGCATGAAAGGAACTTTTTGTCAATAATCAAGGAAACTACTTTTAAAGTTAAGATATAAAGGAAATTCTTTGGTGTGGTTGTTTTTTGTACATGAATACGGAATACGGTTGACAGGTGTTACATAGCCGATTCATAATAATTTAAATAAAAGTGATATTTTCTTTCCAGCTAAGAACAATTACTACTGAAGGATAAGTATGTAATGATACTTTCATAAATTCATACATTTCAAAACTCATCATTTTCTGGAATGCCTAAACGAGAAACCTTCTTTAATATTCACTATACCACAAGCAGCAAGCTAAAACCATGTTATTAAAGTCCTGTGCAATAAACAACTATATGTTTTTCCTTCCTTGTGAGGAAGATGGGGGACACATTTTGATATGAAGCTCAGTGTACATAATTAATCAGTCAATAGCATGCATATCCCCATATTATATCATCATCCATGAAAGTTAGGCATCATTAATCTAGAAATGTAGACTAAATTTAATATTTAATTCTACCTTCAATAGTAGTAGTGTAAAACTTCTTTCCCATTCTCCCATACCAACCAAATTATCTGGTCTCTACATTTTTCAGTGCTTATTTGGTACTTATATACTATACACAAACCTCTATGCTATTGCCCATGCCAAATTCCCCGATACAAGTCGGGGCTTTAAGCGGGGCAAGGGGCCGTCTATTTATAGAGCGGATACCGTTTTCTATCCATCCTGAATTCCTGTTCTGTAAAACATCTTACTGCATTAAACAAACACACAACCACTTACTATTCTCCCTCTGTAATAAGGGAATGTAACTATGACCTAAACTGTAAACAAAATGTTCACCATGTTAACACGTGCACATTATATAAGGGTAACCCATCCCTCTGTCACTTGGTAAAAATTTAACACAAAATATAATTTTGATACAGTACGGTTTTATACCTCGGATTTTTATCTCCATGTTATTTCCAATGCAGTAACTATTCATTTGCAAAAATTAAACTGACTTGAAAATAAAATGTTACAGATATTTCTTCTAGTGTATATATACTGTATATAAAAGTATTGGCATTTAAAATCTCTTTATTTCCAATTCTAATATGACTTGATTCTTTTTCCCTATTAAGACAACAGACGCGAGCCGGGCTCTATTCTCCAATATAGGCCCTATAGCGATAAGCCACGCCTACCCATTTTCTGAAAGCAGATAAACAGGCAGGAACTGGTTTTTACCAAGAATCAATGGTCATCATTAGAATAGAAATAAAAAATGACAAGCCGGGCTCTATTGTCTCATAATGCCCTCGCGTCCTCAGCCAATCACATTTATCACCTCGCCGCTGACGCGGCTCGGTAATAAATGTGATTGGCTGAGGACGCTCGGGCATTATGAGACAATAGAGCCCGGCTTGTCATTTTTTATTTCTTAAATAAAATCCAGTTTATAAGACACAATTATCTTGACTCCAGTCTTCATCAGAGACTCCTTAATTAAGCATGTTTAGATGAACTTGGCTTGAAATTCTAGTTTTACAGATATACAAACCCCCACCCTCCAATGACTCTCAGAGTTTCTCTCTCTTAATGATAAGAGAATCTGTACATAATTATAATGAAGCTCAAGAAATGCATGTAGAATGTCATAATTACATTAATATACAAAATGCATACATTACCTGAAAATCCTTTCCTAGTTTATTTTTTAGCCATTCTTTAACTCCTTCTAAATCGGCACCAGCTTTAATAAGACCTAATTTCCCTCGCCTCTTGATAAGCTGGTCAGGTTTGACAACTAATTTCTGCAAAAGGTATGAATGATACTGTCAATTCTACGTTACAATTGTATTTTGCTGCATAAATCACTCATAAACTCTTTCTCAGAGGCTCTGAATTACATACATGTATTAGCACTGCACATTTTTTCTTCTTAAATTAGGTACTCATTTTCAAGGTATGTACTTCTGTATTCATAATCTTTACAATATCCCGCAATTTCTGCAAAGGGAAATCAATCCTGTGAAAAGTAGGTTACAAGCAATCATTTGAATTTGATCTGTTACTTTTTATTTAAAGTTTCACTGCAAGTCTCATCTCAATACCTTTAAAGGTGACACTAAACAGTTTCCAAAACTTGTAATAAAGTCACAAATAGTCAAAGAGGGATAGACAAAAAGACAGACATACTGGAAACTCCATATAAATTATACTGATGGACAGACAGACGAACAGACAGACATTATGGAAACTCCACATATTTGTCTAACAGACTTATAAGATATTTTACCTCAGTAAGAAGCCATGGGTGCTCCTGGGTAAGTCTGTCCCAGTTGACAGCTTCAGTCACCAAGGCAAATCTATTTTTAGAGGCCTCATCACCTAAGTTATCGTTGAGGAGCTGTTTCCCTTTTGCCTCTGATACTGCCTTGGCAGACATCACTGCCTACAACAAAGTCACGGATGATGCTCCCTGCAAAATATAAAACAACGATTCAGTTTCAATGCATTAAGATGTCGAAAAAAAAAAACTCTCAAGTCCCAGTTTTCATACGGTGGTACTAAGACTACTAAGTACCGATCTATAGGGGGGGGGGGTGGTTGTCAGAAAACCCTCCACCGCCATTGGAATTTACCATAAATGCTCTTTCCCCGTTTTTACTTAAGTTTAATTTTTTTCATGCTGGACAACCCTCCCTTAGCGAGATATACTTCCCTCGCATTGAAGATCCTCCTATTGACCATGTTGACCATGACCCTCCTACAATAATTACCTTGACCTTGAATGTGACACGACCTTGGCCTTCACGACTGACGAGGCTGATCTTCAAGCGCTTATATAATTAATTTACCGTGTAGCTTTTTACCGTGTGAATTTTTTTTTTCAAAGAAAGTAAATATACCAACAATTTGCAGATTTTTAGAAATATAATTCTCTCTCTTAAAATAAGTTCAGTGAACACGTTCCATGTAATTAGCACTTACAGGTAAAGCCGATTTCTTCTCTTTTTTCCTAAATTCTCTTCCTATTGAAAAATCATACGTGAGCGACTGCATACTTCCTGGTTCTTCACATTTTTGAGGTACACAAATTAATTTAAAAAATTTAACTTTAAAATGACAACAAAAGAACTGGGACGTGTGTTATATTGAAATCATGTAAATATACATGTGCACGAACTTTTTTTTCTTGTTTAAAAATCTTTTATAATATGTAATTGCGGTAAAATTTATAAACGCACAAGCCAAGAATTTCGGGGTATTTTACTTGGATCACGAATTTTCGGTATCTTAATTATACCATGCATCTTTACATTTCCAAAGTATTTCCTTTATATACGGTGGGTAATCTTACAACGAAGAGCATTCTGTTTCTTTATAATTTTGTGTATTACTGTATGCATTTAAATTATTTATCACATAAAGGAAAATGTGACGCAGTGATGCCTTAGCTATGAGTTTTAACCAAAATAAGAGAAAAAGCTGAAAAAACGATCGGCGTGATTTAAGTGAAAGCAGAGCGCCGATCGTGTTTGTGCGTTATGAAAAACTAATATTGCCCTTATTTTTGCATTCAACTCCTTACATTGAATCACATTTCCCTTTTTGTAATTAATAATTTATATTGCACAAAACTATTTGAAAAAGCCACCGTGTTGTATGGAGACGCCGATAATCGTCTACACTGTACATGTGTCAATATCTTGGTAATGGAGACATGCAATACAAAACACATAACACTACATGTAACCCCACCCCTTTCCCCACAACTACAAATTGTAGTAATAAATGTCGTGATATGGTAACATTTAAGATGATATGCATATTTCGGATCTAGAGGAGATCGGGGGGTGAGGATCCATCCTTGAATTTCCAACCATGGCTCTAACATATAATTTTTTCTTCAAATCATAAGCTGGATCCCCCCCCCCCCCGACATAATTTCTAGATCCGCCCATGAAATATTTGAACTATTGCAGTGGCTCCGTAACCTGAGAAACCCACGTTGCTTACATGCATGTCAGACGTGGCTCCCGAAAAGGGAATATACATAGACATCCCCATCTTTTCCAACCGATACAAACCAAGCGCTCATCTACAGGGGTTGGAGGTTAGATTCCCACCTCTGTTTGGACTTTGTCAAACTGCTGAATTTTCCTGCATTAACGTTGTATTATTTTCAAAATCACAGACTCCCCCATAACACCCCCCCCCCCCCCAATAAAAAAAATTGAATATACTACGGTTCCGATCGCGATATTGGTAGACCAATAACTTGTTCTTTTCATTTTTCACCTAACAGTGACTTCGTTTTCAAATATTACCTCAAATAAAGGACAAAATCCTCTCTCGGTCAGTAGTAATTTGCTGGATCCGCGCCTTAACAAAAAGTTCTAAAAATCTCCGTTTTTGATTTTTTCCAACACAAAATAAACTGTTACCTACAACAACTTCTCAAATGGAAAGATACCAAGTACACTTGGAAAACATACAGTATAGAACATGTAGATGCTGATATTCACATAGTAAATATTTTAGTAAACACGGAAAGTCGTAAAATGAAGATCTATGTTAATTCTCATTTGTCCACGTACCGCGCCTTTCATCTCTTTACAAATTGTCACTGCCAGGTTGACCGCAATTACATCCCATATTTGCAGTAAAGAAGCCATAAATAAAAATATTATATCTACACTTATAAGTCTTGTGTGGTCATTTCGTCCAAGGTCATTTTATTTCATTTGACCAACTTGAGCAGTTGGGCTACTAGTACTCTCTTTAGGGGATTTATGAACATGTTTACAAGCAATATTTTTCTTGACGTTACGTTAAATATTTTTCTTGACGTTACGTTAAAATTCAGATTTTTGTCGACGGACTATAACGTTCGTCAGTTTTGTATGGTACCTATGCCAAGAACAGATCTGGAAGAATTTAAATTTTTTCCGTTTTTTCGTTGTTGGTTTTTTTTCCAAATCAAAGGCTTGGTAACACCCCCCCCCCTTTCCTTCCCCCAAAAAAGATTCTAGATCACTGGAGATGTTATAGGAAATAATTACACAAGGTGATTTACACCTTCCCTGATTTACACAGGGATCATTTTCAGTTTAAAGTCTCTATCCTTATGTACAATACACAACAGTAAATCTTGGGATAAGTTTAATTTGCAAACATATACATGTATAACAAACATCAAGGCCGGGTCGTAAATTTGTAAATTATTTACTCAGTTTCAAATATCGGAAGATTTGAGCGCAGACAAATCTTTTATTAAACCTTTGGTTCGTACAATCGTGCAGACTTCATACATATAAGTTGTAAATGAATGAATGAATGAATGAAAGTTAGTATCGTGTACAATAAAGGTCCAGTCGTATTACAAGTCTATATCTATCTTAAACTTCAAGAATGTATTTTTGACCGGACTTCAAAGCAATAACGGTCTGGTCTATGGATTCACGGTGTCCATCCCTCTGTCCGTCTGACTTCAACATTTTGGTTCAATTTTATGTTAAAGGTCTGGTTGAAGCAAAATCTCAGAAATTATATGCATCATAAACATAATGCTATACAGGTAGGTTGACCTCGACTAGACCTCTCAATTTATGTCGTACCTTTAGACCTAATAACCTTGACCTTTGACTTACTTTATTACTGACAAAACCTTACTTTACAACCATACCGACTTTCATTAATAAAGTTGGGTGTTCTTTTTTTCCAGAGTTTCAGGGAGGTTCAGACACTCCATATCAACTGTTCATAAACCGATGCTGGTGCATTTCACAACTTCTTTCATATTAATAAAATCAACTTACTTTTGGGATGGAGAAATTGTGATTTTAATCCTTTCTTCAAGTCACTATACATATACAAAGTAAGCTTAACTATGCATTACCAGGATACCATTTAGATCTCTTAGTCTCTCTGGATTGCTGGTGTATTAACGGATTATTGACCAAGAAATCTCGCGTGTGCTTTAAGATGACAATGATTGATTTCCTTCCTGTATGTAACCACAAACGTCGATAAGTGATAAATACAAACGATGTGTACACGTAAACTTATGTAATGGTCAATATTTTCATCTCAAAATCAATGCGACTAGATCCCACGCTTACAAACGAAGTCTTGCGGATCCTCCATACTAGTACTTTACAAATTATTATTACCCCCGCCAACGATGTTGAGGGGATATGCTGGTTTCACCACGTCTGGACGTCGGACTGTCCACGGAACACAAATTTCGTTTCAACAGCTGTAACCTAATCATTCTTGACATCATGGACATAGAGTGATACATTTTCCATAAGGAAAGGAGAATCCTTATTAATTTAAAGTGGAAAGGTCGAAATTCAAGGTCAAATTTGACATGTTTTAAAATTTAAATGTTTGGAAAACGACATTTCTCCATCGTACTCATGTAATGAGATTTTAGAATTTTCCCAATGAAATAGTGATATCAATAATTAAATTAATATATGTTAAAACGGCTTAAAACATACTGTACAAGGCATCTTCTGAGAAAATCCGTCCTCAACAGGATTTGAAGCTGGGACCTCCAGACTCCAGATTGGATGTACGGCGCTCTACTGACTGAGCTGTGCCCCCCTCCCCTCCCCCCTCCATGAAACTTCTAGCAATATTGTCCATCTTGAGCAAGGAAAAGTGGAGCTCACAGAAGATCATAGGTCAAGGTCTGGCAATGCTTGGAAAACAGCGTAACTTTTCATACTCAAGTCTAAGGTCACAAGGTCAAGAATTTTGGTATCCATGGTAAGATCACAAGGAATACATATGTGAAATATGAAATCCCTATCATTTACCATGTTTTACCATTCAAAAGTTATGGCCAAGGTTAAAGTTTTTCAAAAGTAGGTCAAACTCCAAGGTCAAGGTCAAAAGGTAAAACATTTCGTATCCATGGAAAGGTCTTGTCACAAGGAATACACATTCAAGTGAAATATGAAAGCCCTATCATTTACCATTCAAAATTTATGGCCAAGGTTAAAGTTTTTTCAAAAGTAGGTCAAACTCCAAGGTCAAATTTTGTATGGCATGGCAGTACATATATTTTTGTGTGAAAGAAACACAGCTTTTATTAAACTGGTAACTGCTTTATTTCTCTATTTTCTGTGATCCCAAACTTTGGTGAAAGACAGTTTAAGTAATAATATGATGATAAAATCATTAGCTGTGTCTTGTTTTAGTAGTTTCTTTTTCTGTGAAATAAGGGGATTTATATAAAAAGGATTTTATGGACAAGAGTGTACTGTAGTTTGTGATATCTAAAAGC
Source organism: Pinctada fucata (assembly GCA_028142955.1). Classification (NCBI taxonomy): domain Eukaryota; kingdom Metazoa; phylum Mollusca; class Bivalvia; order Pterioida; family Pteriidae; genus Pinctada; species Pinctada fucata. The sequence goes on along the minus strand of AP027114.1, from coordinate 11,618,260 downwards.
TATACTTAGGTATATTTGATTAAGGAAATATCAGTTATTAATAGAATAATGCTTAAACATATTTTATTGCTATAAATTTTATGATTTTACTTTTTTTATATTTGGTGTACACAGGCATGAATGTTACTGTACTTTGAAAAAAATATAGCACTCAAAAAATGGTACATCAATTGACACAATTCTACACATATTTATCCTTTCCTGAGGGCAAGTTGACTTTCAGTTTGGGATAATCTTTGGCAATATTATACTTTTGTCAATTTAAATACTTACCCCTGTTTCACAAGTGAACTTGAGTTTCGAACACTCTTGTCCATTAAATAACCGTTGGATGGAATCTTAAAGCATGCATTGCAGAACAGCTCTAGTACATACAAGTGTAGTACTACATATATTTCATAGGGTCATTATACCAGGGCCTCACCCCCTTTCTACGCTTCTCAGAAAGATTGTTTTCAATGTTCACTGTGATCCGCCCTCCCTATTTTAGATTCCTGAATCCGTCTATGCCAAAGATATCTCCATTTGTCATTAATGTGAATGAATATAAGTAATACTATGTTGTACACAATCAACCAGCTAATGTCGTGTAAAAATAAATCGCTATATTCCGTTTTCAGTTTGGAGTTTCTCCCTTATTCTGAGGCCCAGGTCAACCAATCTTCGTCAGTATCAAGCTTAACCTTTTGTCCATTGATTAAAGTAATTATAGTAATCATATCTTGAGAATTTTTATTTTCCCAAGAATTTTTCCGACAAGAGTGTAAAACCTGAGTGTTATTAGCCTTTATTATTTAGTAGTGCATACGAATATCCGGACGATCTTTCTGCCAATTGGATCCAGATCCCAGTTATTTTTCAAGTACTTTCTTACCAAAAATAGGAGAAAAATTCTCAAATCGCACCAGCTCAAACACATTGACACTACTTTCAAATGATTAGAAATTTTATTTGAATCACATAGACAAAATGCCGTAAAGATTCAAAGTACACAACTTTTTAAATATTTTTTCAAAGTCGTGCACCTGGTTCCGGGCCGGAATTATTCGAATTTTACTTTTCTGAGACCTATAATCACACGTATTCTTCCACACATGTAGATGTCTCACACACTTTAAACTATATTCAGAAATTTATTTCATCTATCTAGTAAACTTTGACGGGGAGACAGCTCAAGATAAACATTATGTGTATTTTCCACAAATTGTTGAAAAAAATAAGAAAATAATGGGAACTATTTGACAGGACAATGACCTAGATATGCATTAATTGGGATCTGTATCCTATAACTCTCCCCCTCTTTTACCTTCGACAAAATCATGATACTGGCATATATATCAATGTATTCGTATGTTATGTACAAAGTTTCATCAAAATATGTTCATTCGTTTTGAAATAATTTAGCCTAAATGAAGCCCGATTGGCGCTATTTTTCAGCACGAAATTTTTGGCAAAATTCATTACATTTTCATGTCCGCTCTTTTCAAAACTGTCCTGTTCTCTTCCAAATAAAGATATTTACACAAAATAAATTGTGTTGTCTTCTTTCAACTTCGATATAATGATATTTTAAATGCAAAAACTTCAAACTGTATTTTTAGAATTTATACGAATTTTTTCCAGGAGGCCCGAGAGGCCTAATTCAAACTGTAAAAATTGCATAAAATCAACCAGAAAAAAATAATTCTAGGCTAGTATTGTAATTTTTGTTGTTGTTCTGTATCAGTGATCATTAAGCAACTCTATCATGTATAAAAAGCATGCATATATCGATATAACGACTCGTAGTAAGGCAAAAACGCACCCTACCCCCCTAATTTTACAATTCTGCGTTTTTCTGTTTATGTTCGGTTAAGGCTCAGAATAAAGCTTAACACTGTATATTATACTCGGAATTTGCTAGTTTTCCACTTGTAAATATATTATACATCAAACGAAAATCATGTTCTAACGAAATGATTCGTTTTTATACAATGAATACCAAAAAAAAAAAAAAAAAGCGGGGGGGGGGGGGGGGGGGAGCGCAAATTCCAGAGTTTCGATATATATGCTTAACTTCATCATCAATTCATATATTTCTTATTATATATGGTCAAAACACAAAACTTCGTATAATCTGAGAGAAATAAAAAGGAAATGGATAGTGCGGGGGGGGGGGGGGCGCTCAGCGTCTTTAAGGAAAATGTGGGCGGGGGGGGGCCTTGGCGCCTTAAATCGAATGAGAGTGTAAGTAATATGTACATCAAATCACATTCTGAGCCAGTATCTGCCTTCTGTCATGAAATAATAACAACACTACATCGTTTCTGTATGTAATATCATGATACAAAGTATGTTTATTAGTGAACACTAACTCTTGAATGCTAAATTCGACGTCAGGCTGGAATAACAATGAGATGTACATGCATAGCGCCTGTGATACGTTTTATTTCAACAATATGTCTCAGAATGTACACTAAAATACCGGAATTTCTAAAATATTTACAGTTTCTTATGGTATAGATAAAATCTGTCATCCTTAGAACAGTTTGACTTACATATCAAACCGTGCTTCTAGGATCCAGATCCCAGTTATTTTTCAAGTACTTTCTTACCAAAAATAGGAGAAAAATTCTCAAATCGCACCAGCTCAAACACATTGACACTACTTTCAAATGATTAGAAATTTTATTTGAATCACATAGACAAAATGCCGTAAAGATTCAAAGTACACAACTTTTTAAATATTTTTTCAAAGTCGTGCACCTGGTTCCGGGCCGGAATTATTCGAATTTTACTTTTCTGAGACCTATAATCACACGTATTCTTCCACACATGTAGATGTCTCACACACTTTAAACTATATTCAGAAATTTATTTCATCTATCTAGTAAACTTTGACGGGGAGACAGCTCAAGATAAACATTATGTGTATTTTCCACAAATTGTTGAAAAAAATAAGAAAATAATGGGAACTATTTGACAGGACAATGACCTAGATATGCATTAATTGGGATCTGTATCCTATAACTCTCCCCCTCTTTTACCTTCGACAAAATCATGATACTGGCATATATATCAATGTATTCGTATGTTATGTACAAAGTTTCATCAAAATATGTTCATTCGTTTTGAAATAATTTAGCCTAAATGAAGCCCGATTGGCGCTATTTTTCAGCACGAAATTTTTGGCAAAATTCATTACATTTTCATGTCCGCTCTTTTCAAAACTGTCCTGTTCTCTTCCAAATAAAGATATTTACACAAAATAAATTGTGTTGTCTTCTTTCAACTTCGATATAATGATATTTTAAATGCAAAAACTTCAAACTGTATTTTTAGAATTTATACGAATTTTTTCCAGGAGGCCCGAGAGGCCTAATTCAAACTGTAAAAATTGCATAAAATCAACCAGAAAAAAATAATTCTAGGCTAGTATTGTAATTTTTGTTGTTGTTCTGTATCAGTGATCATTAAGCAACTCTATCATGTATAAAAAGCATGCATATATCGATATAACGACTCGTAGTAAGGCAAAAACGCACCCTACCCCCCTAATTTTACAATTCTGCGTTTTTCTGTTTATGTTCGGTTAAGGCTCAGAATAAAGCTTAACACTGTATATTATACTCGGAATTTGCTAGTTTTCCACTTGTAAATATATTATACATCAAACGAAAATCATGTTCTAACGAAATGATTCGTTTTTATACAATGAATACCAAAAAAAAAAAAAAAAAAGCGGGGGGGGGGGGGGAGCGCAAATTCCAGAGTTTCGATATATATGCTTAACTTCATCATCAATTCATATATTTCTTATTATATATGGTCAAAACACAAAACTTCGTATAATCTGAGAGAAATAAAAAGGAAATGGATAGTGCGGGGGGGGGGGGGGGGGGGCGCTCAGCGTCTTTAAGGAAAATGTGGGCGGGGGGGGGGCCTTGGCGCCTTAAATCGAATGAGAGTGTAAGTAATATGTACATCAAATCACATTCTGAGCCAGTATCTGCCTTCTGTCATGAAATAATAACAACACTACATCGTTTCTGTATGTAATATCATGATACAAAGTATGTTTATTAGTGAACACTAACTCTTGAATGCTAAATTCGACGTCAGGCTGGAATAACAATGAGATGTACATGCATAGCGCCTGTGATACGTTTTATTTCAACAATATGTCTCAGAATGTACACTAAAATACCGGAATTTCTAAAATATTTACAGTTTCTTATGGTATAGATAAAATCTGTCATCCTTAGAACAGTTTGACTTACATATCAAACCGTGCTTCTAGGATCCAGATCCCAGTTATTTTTCAAGTACTTTCTTACCAAAAATAGGAGAAAAATTCTCAAATCGCACCAGCTCAAACACATTGACACTACTTTCAAATGATTAGAAATTTTATTTGAATCACATAGACAAAATGCCGTAAAGATTCAAAGTACACAACTTTTTAAATATTTTTTCAAAGTCGTGCACCTGGTTCCGGGCCGGAATTATTCGAATTTTACTTTTCTGAGACCTATAATCACACGTATTCTTCCACACATGTAGATGTCTCACACACTTTAAACTATATTCAGAAATTTATTTCATCTATCTAGTAAACTTTGACGGGGAGACAGCTCAAGATAAACATTATGTGTATTTTCCACAAATTGTTGAAAAAAATAAGAAAATAATGGGAACTATTTGACAGGACAATGACCTAGATATGCATTAATTGGGATCTGTATCCTATAACTCTCCCCCTCTTTTACCTTCGACAAAATCATGATACTGGCATATATATCAATGTATTCGTATGTTATGTACAAAGTTTCATCAAAATATGTTCATTCGTTTTGAAATAATTTAGCCTAAATGAAGCCCGATTGGCGCTATTTTTCAGCACGAAATTTTTGGCAAAATTCATTACATTTTCATGTCCGCTCTTTTCAAAACTGTCCTGTTCTCTTCCAAATAAAGATATTTACACAAAATAAATTGTGTTGTCTTCTTTCAACTTCGATATAATGATATTTTAAATGCAAAAACTTCAAACTGTATTTTTAGAATTTATACGAATTTTTTCCAGGAGGCCCGAGAGGCCTAATTCAAACTGTAAAAATTGCATAAAATCAACCAGAAAAAAATAATTCTAGGCTAGTATTGTAATTTTTGTTGTTGTTCTGTATCAGTGATCATTAAGCAACTCTATCATGTATAAAAAGCATGCATATATCGATATAACGACTCGTAGTAAGGCAAAAACGCACCCTACCCCCCTAATTTTACAATTCTGCGTTTTTCTGTTTATGTTCGGTTAAGGCTCAGAATAAAGCTTAACACTGTATATTATACTCGGAATTTGCTAGTTTTCCACTTGTAAATATATTATACATCAAACGAAAATCATGTTCTAACGAAATGATTCGTTTTTATACAATGAATACCAAAAAAAAAAAAAAAAAGCGGGGGGGGGGGAGCGCAAATTCCAGAGTTTCGATATATATGCTTAACTTCATCATCAATTCATATATTTCTTATTATATATGGTCAAAACACAAAACTTCGTATAATCTGAGAGAAATAAAAAGGAAATGGATAGTGCGGGGGGGGGGGGGGGGCGCTCAGCGTCTTTAAGGAAAATGTGGGCGGGGGGGGGGGGGGGGCCTTGGCGCCTTAAATCGAATGAGAGTGTAAGTAATATGTACATCAAATCACATTCTGAGCCAGTATCTGCCTTCTGTCATGAAATAATAACAACACTACATCGTTTCTGTATGTAATATCATGATACAAAGTATGTTTATTAGTGAACACTAACTCTTGAATGCTAAATTCGACGTCAGGCTGGAATAACAATGAGATGTACATGCATAGCGCCTGTGATACGTTTTATTTCAACAATATGTCTCAGAATGTACACTAAAATACCGGAATTTCTAAAATATTTACAGTTTCTTATGGTATAGATAAAATCTGTCATCCTTAGAACAGTTTGACTTACATATCAAACCGTGCTTCTAGGATCCAGATCCCAGTTATTTTTCAAGTACTTTCTTACCAAAAATAGGAGAAAAATTCTCAAATCGCACCAGCTCAAACACATTGACACTACTTTCAAATGATTAGAAATTTTATTTGAATCACATAGACAAAATGCCGTAAAGATTCAAAGTACACAACTTTTTAAATATTTTTTCAAAGTCGTGCACCTGGTTCCGGGCCGGAATTATTCGAATTTTACTTTTCTGAGACCTATAATCACACGTATTCTTCCACACATGTAGATGTCTCACACACTTTAAACTATATTCAGAAATTTATTTCATCTATCTAGTAAACTTTGACGGGGAGACAGCTCAAGATAAACATTATGTGTATTTTCCACAAATTGTTGAAAAAAATAAGAAAATAATGGGAACTATTTGACAGGACAATGACCTAGATATGCATTAATTGGGATCTGTATCCTATAACTCTCCCCCTCTTTTACCTTCGACAAAATCATGATACTGGCATATATATCAATGTATTCGTATGTTATGTACAAAGTTTCATCAAAATATGTTCATTCGTTTTGAAATAATTTAGCCTAAATGAAGCCCGATTGGCGCTATTTTTCAGCACGAAATTTTTGGCAAAATTCATTACATTTTCATGTCCGCTCTTTTCAAAACTGTCCTGTTCTCTTCCAAATAAAGATATTTACACAAAATAAATTGTGTTGTCTTCTTTCAACTTCGATATAATGATATTTTAAATGCAAAAACTTCAAACTGTATTTTTAGAATTTATACGAATTTTTTCCAGGAGGCCCGAGAGGCCTAATTCAAACTGTAAAAATTGCATAAAATCAACCAGAAAAAAATAATTCTAGGCTAGTATTGTAATTTTTGTTGTTGTTCTGTATCAGTGATCATTAAGCAACTCTATCATGTATAAAAAGCATGCATATATCGATATAACGACTCGTAGTAAGGCAAAAACGCACCCTACCCCCCTAATTTTACAATTCTGCGTTTTTCTGTTTATGTTCGGTTAAGGCTCAGAATAAAGCTTAACACTGTATATTATACTCGGAATTTGCTAGTTTTCCACTTGTAAATATATTATACATCAAACGAAAATCATGTTCTAACGAAATGATTCGTTTTTATACAATGAATACCAAAAAAAAAAAAAAAAAAAAGCGGGGGGGGGGGGGGGAGCGCAAATTCCAGAGTTTCGATATATATGCTTAACTTCATCATCAATTCATATATTTCTTATTATATATGGTCAAAACACAAAACTTCGTATAATCTGAGAGAAATAAAAAGGAAATGGATAGTGCGGGGGGGGGGGGGGGGGGGGCGCTCAGCGTCTTTAAGGAAAATGTGGGCGGGGGGGGGGGGGGGCCTTGGCGCCTTAAATCGAATGAGAGTGTAAGTAATATGTACATCAAATCACATTCTGAGCCAGTATCTGCCTTCTGTCATGAAATAATAACAACACTACATCGTTTCTGTATGTAATATCATGATACAAAGTATGTTTATTAGTGAACACTAACTCTTGAATGCTAAATTCGACGTCAGGCTGGAATAACAATGAGATGTACATGCATAGCGCCTGTGATACGTTTTATTTCAACAATATGTCTCAGAATGTACACTAAAATACCGGAATTTCTAAAATATTTACAGTTTCTTATGGTATAGATAAAATCTGTCATCCTTAGAACAGTTTGACTTACATATCAAACCGTGCTTCTAGGATCCAGATCCCAGTTATTTTTCAAGTACTTTCTTACCAAAAATAGGAGAAAAATTCTCAAATCGCACCAGCTCAAACACATTGACACTACTTTCAAATGATTAGAAATTTTATTTGAATCACATAGACAAAATGCCGTAAAGATTCAAAGTACACAACTTTTTAAATATTTTTTCAAAGTCGTGCACCTGGTTCCGGGCCGGAATTATTCGAATTTTACTTTTCTGAGACCTATAATCACACGTATTCTTCCACACATGTAGATGTCTCACACACTTTAAACTATATTCAGAAATTTATTTCATCTATCTAGTAAACTTTGACGGGGAGACAGCTCAAGATAAACATTATGTGTATTTTCCACAAATTGTTGAAAAAAATAAGAAAATAATGGGAACTATTTGACAGGACAATGACCTAGATATGCATTAATTGGGATCTGTATCCTATAACTCTCCCCCTCTTTTACCTTCGACAAAATCATGATACTGGCATATATATCAATGTATTCGTATGTTATGTACAAAGTTTCATCAAAATATGTTCATTCGTTTTGAAATAATTTAGCCTAAATGAAGCCCGATTGGCGCTATTTTTCAGCACGAAATTTTTGGCAAAATTCATTACATTTTCATGTCCGCTCTTTTCAAAACTGTCCTGTTCTCTTCCAAATAAAGATATTTACACAAAATAAATTGTGTTGTCTTCTTTCAACTTCGATATAATGATATTTTAAATGCAAAAACTTCAAACTGTATTTTTAGAATTTATACGAATTTTTTCCAGGAGGCCCGAGAGGCCTAATTCAAACTGTAAAAATTGCATAAAATCAACCAGAAAAAAATAATTCTAGGCTAGTATTGTAATTTTTGTTGTTGTTCTGTATCAGTGATCATTAAGCAACTCTATCATGTATAAAAAGCATGCATATATCGATATAACGACTCGTAGTAAGGCAAAAACGCACCCTACCCCCCTAATTTTACAATTCTGCGTTTTTCTGTTTATGTTCGGTTAAGGCTCAGAATAAAGCTTAACACTGTATATTATACTCGGAATTTGCTAGTTTTCCACTTGTAAATATATTATACATCAAACGAAAATCATGTTCTAACGAAATGATTCGTTTTTATACAATGAATACCAAAAAAAAAAAAAAAAAAAGCGGGGGGGGGGAGCGCAAATTCCAGAGTTTCGATATATATGCTTAACTTCATCATCAATTCATATATTTCTTATTATATATGGTCAAAACACAAAACTTCGTATAATCTGAGAGAAATAAAAAGGAAATGGATAGTGCGGGGGGGGGGGGGGGGGGGGGCGCTCAGCGTCTTTAAGGAAAATGTGGGCGGGGGGGGGGCCTTGGCGCCTTAAATCGAATGAGAGTGTAAGTAATATGTACATCAAATCACATTCTGAGCCAGTATCTGCCTTCTGTCATGAAATAATAACAACACTACATCGTTTCTGTATGTAATATCATGATACAAAGTATGTTTATTAGTGAACACTAACTCTTGAATGCTAAATTCGACGTCAGGCTGGAATAACAATGAGATGTACATGCATAGCGCCTGTGATACGTTTTATTTCAACAATATGTCTCAGAATGTACACTAAAATACCGGAATTTCTAAAATATTTACAGTTTCTTATGGTATAGATAAAATCTGTCATCCTTAGAACAGTTTGACTTACATATCAAACCGTGCTTCTAGGATCCAGATCCCAGTTATTTTTCAAGTACTTTCTTACCAAAAATAGGAGAAAAATTCTCAAATCGCACCAGCTCAAACACATTGACACTACTTTCAAATGATTAGAAATTTTATTTGAATCACATAGACAAAATGCCGTAAAGATTCAAAGTACACAACTTTTTAAATATTTTTTCAAAGTCGTGCACCTGGTTCCGGGCCGGAATTATTCGAATTTTACTTTTCTGAGACCTATAATCACACGTATTCTTCCACACATGTAGATGTCTCACACACTTTAAACTATATTCAGAAATTTATTTCATCTATCTAGTAAACTTTGACGGGGAGACAGCTCAAGATAAACATTATGTGTATTTTCCACAAATTGTTGAAAAAAATAAGAAAATAATGGGAACTATTTGACAGGACAATGACCTAGATATGCATTAATTGGGATCTGTATCCTATAACTCTCCCCCTCTTTTACCTTCGACAAAATCATGATACTGGCATATATATCAATGTATTCGTATGTTATGTACAAAGTTTCATCAAAATATGTTCATTCGTTTTGAAATAATTTAGCCTAAATGAAGCCCGATTGGCGCTATTTTTCAGCATGAAATTTTTGGCAAAATTCATTACATTTTCATGTCCGCTCTTTTCAAAACTGTCCTGTTCTCTTCCAAATAAAGATATTTACACAAAATAAATTGTGTTGTCTTCTTTCAACTTCGATATAATGATATTTTAAATGCAAAAACTTCAAACTGTATTTTTAGAATTTATACGAATTTTTTCCAGGAGGCCCGAGAGGCCTAATTCAAACTGTAAAAATTGCATAAAATCAACCAGAAAAAAATAATTCTAGGCTAGTATTGTAATTTTTGTTGTTGTTCTGTATCAGTGATCATTAAGCAACTCTATCATGTATAAAAAGCATGCATATATCGATATAACGACTCGTAGTAAGGCAAAAACGCACCCTACCCCCCTAATTTTACAATTCTGCGTTTTTCTGTTTATGTTCGGTTAAGGCTCAGAATAAAGCTTAACACTGTATATTATACTCGGAATTTGCTAGTTTTCCACTTGTAAATATATTATACATCAAACGAAAATCATGTTCTAACGAAATGATTCGTTTTTATACAATGAATACCAAAAAAAAAAAAAAAAAAGCGGGGGGGGGAGCGCAAATTCCAGAGTTTCGATATATATGCTTAACTTCATCATCAATTCATATATTTCTTATTATATATGGTCAAAACACAAAACTTCGTATAATCTGAGAGAAATAAAAAGGAAATGGATAGTGCGGGGGGGGGGGGGGGGGCGCTCAGCGTCTTTAAGGAAAATGTGGGCGGGGGGGGGGGGGGGGCCTTGGCGCCTTAAATCGAATGAGAGTGTAAGTAATATGTACATCAAATCACATTCTGAGCCAGTATCTGCCTTCTGTCATGAAATAATAACAACACTACATCGTTTCTGTATGTAATATCATGATACAAAGTATGTTTATTAGTGAACACTAACTCTTGAATGCTAAATTCGACGTCAGGCTGGAATAACAATGAGATGTACATGCATAGCGCCTGTGATACGTTTTATTTCAACAATATGTCTCAGAATGTACACTAAAATACCGGAATTTCTAAAATATTTACAGTTTCTTATGGTATAGATAAAATCTGTCATCCTTAGAACAGTTTGACTTACATATCAAACCGTGCTTCTAGGATCCAGATCCCAGTTATTTTTCAAGTACTTTCTTACCAAAAATAGGAGAAAAATTCTCAAATCGCACCAGCTCAAACACATTGACACTACTTTCAAATGATTAGAAATTTTATTTGAATCACATAGACAAAATGCCGTAAAGATTCAAAGTACACAACTTTTTAAATATTTTTTCAAAGTCGTGCACCTGGTTCCGGGCCGGAATTATTCGAATTTTACTTTTCTGAGACCTATAATCACACGTATTCTTCCACACATGTAGATGTCTCACACACTTTAAACTATATTCAGAAATTTATTTCATCTATCTAGTAAACTTTGACGGGGAGACAGCTCAAGATAAACATTATGTGTATTTTCCACAAATTGTTGAAAAAAATAAGAAAATAATGGGAACTATTTGACAGGACAATGACCTAGATATGCATTAATTGGGATCTGTATCCTATAACTCTCCCCCTCTTTTACCTTCGACAAAATCATGATACTGGCATATATATCAATGTATTCGTATGTTATGTACAAAGTTTCATCAAAATATGTTCATTCGTTTTGAAATAATTTAGCCTAAATGAAGCCCGATTGGCGCTATTTTTCAGCACGAAATTTTTGGCAAAATTCATTACATTTTCATGTCCGCTCTTTTCAAAACTGTCCTGTTCTCTTCCAAATAAAGATATTTACACAAAATAAATTGTGTTGTCTTCTTTCAACTTCGATATAATGATATTTTAAATGCAAAAACTTCAAACTGTATTTTTAGAATTTATACGAATTTTTTCCAGGAGGCCCGAGAGGCCTAATTCAAACTGTAAAAATTGCATAAAATCAACCAGAAAAAAATAATTCTTGGCTAGTATTGTAATTTTTGTTGTTGTTCTGTATCAGTGATCATTAAGCAACTCTATCATGTATAAAAAGCATGCATATATCGATATAACGACTCGTAGTAAGGCAAAAACGCACCCTACCCCCCTAATTTTACAATTCTGCGTTTTTCTGTTTATGTTCGGTTAAGGCTCAGAATAAAGCTTAACACTGTATATTATACTCGGAATTTGCTAGTTTTCCACTTGTAAATATATTATACATCAAACGAAAATCATGTTCTAACGAAATGATTCGTTTTTATACAATGAATACCAAAAAAAAAAAAAAAAAGCGGGGGGGGGGGGAGCGCAAATTCCAGAGTTTCGATATATATGCTTAACTTCATCATCAATTCATATATTTCTTATTATATATGGTCAAAACACAAAACTTCGTATAATCTGAGAGAAATAAAAAGGAAATGGATAGTGCGGGGGGGGGGGGGGCGCTCAGCGTCTTTAAGGAAAATGTGGGCGGGGGGGGGCCTTGGCGCCTTAAATCGAATGAGAGTGTAAGTAATATGTACATCAAATCACATTCTGAGCCAGTATCTGCCTTCTGTCATGAAATAATAACAACACTACATCGTTTCTGTATGTAATATCATGATACAAAGTATGTTTATTAGTGAACACTAACTCTTGAATGCTAAATTCGACGTCAGGCTGGAATAACAATGAGATGTACATGCATAGCGCCTGTGATACGTTTTATTTCAACAATATGTCTCAGAATGTACACTAAAATACCGGAATTTCTAAAATATTTACAGTTTCTTATGGTATAGATAAAATCTGTCATCCTTAGAACAGTTTGACTTACATATCAAACCGTGCTTCTAGGATCCAGATCCCAGTTATTTTTCAAGTACTTTCTTACCAAAAATAGGAGAAAAATTCTCAAATCGCACCAGCTCAAACACATTGACACTACTTTCAAATGATTAGAAATTTTATTTGAATCACATAGACAAAATGCCGTAAAGATTCAAAGTACACAACTTTTTAAATATTTTTTCAAAGTCGTGCACCTGGTTCCGGGCCGGAATTATTCGAATTTTACTTTTCTGAGACCTATAATCACACGTATTCTTCCACACATGTAGATGTCTCACACACTTTAAACTATATTCAGAAATTTATTTCATCTATCTAGTAAACTTTGACGGGGAGACAGCTCAAGATAAACATTATGTGTATTTTCCACAAATTGTTGAAAAAAATAAGAAAATAATGGGAACTATTTGACAGGACAATGACCTAGATATGCATTAATTGGGATCTGTATCCTATAACTCTCCCCCTCTTTTACCTTCGACAAAATCATGATACTGGCATATATATCAATGTATTCGTATGTTATGTACAAAGTTTCATCAAAATATGTTCATTCGTTTTGAAATAATTTAGCCTAAATGAAGCCCGATTGGCGCTATTTTTCAGCATGAAATTTTTGGCAAAATTCATTACATTTTCATGTCCGCTCTTTTCAAAACTGTCCTGTTCTCTTCCAAATAAAGATATTTACACAAAATAAATTGTGTTGTCTTCTTTCAACTTCGATATAATGATATTTTAAATGCAAAAACTTCAAACTGTATTTTTAGAATTTATACGAATTTTTTCCAGGAGGCCCGAGAGGCCTAATTCAAACTGTAAAAATTGCATAAAATCAACCAGAAAAAAATAATTCTAGGCTAGTATTGTAATTTTTGTTGTTGTTCTGTATCAGTGATCATTAAGCAACTCTATCATGTATAAAAAGCATGCATATATCGATATAACGACTCGTAGTAAGGCAAAAACGCACCCTACCCCCCTAATTTTACAATTCTGCGTTTTTCTGTTTATGTTCGGTTAAGGCTCAGAATAAAGCTTAACACTGTATATTATACTCGGAATTTGCTAGTTTTCCACTTGTAAATATATTATACATCAAACGAAAATCATGTTCTAACGAAATGATTCGTTTTTATACAATGAATACCAAAAAAAAAAAAAAAAAAGCGGGGGGGGGGAGCGCAAATTCCAGAGTTTCGATATATATGCTTAACTTCATCATCAATTCATATATTTCTTATTATATATGGTCAAAACACAAAACTTCGTATAATCTGAGAGAAATAAAAAGGAAATGGATAGTGCGGGGGGGGGGGGGGGGGGGGCGCTCAGCGTCTTTAAGGAAAATGTGGGCGGGGGGGGGGGGGGGGGGGCCTTGGCGCCTTAAATCGAATGAGAGTGTAAGTAATATGTACATCAAATCACATTCTGAGCCAGTATCTGCCTTCTGTCATGAAATAATAACAACACTACATCGTTTCTGTATGTAATATCATGATACAAAGTATGTTTATTAGTGAACACTAACTCTTGAATGCTAAATTCGACGTCAGGCTGGAATAACAATGAGATGTACATGCATAGCGCCTGTGATACGTTTTATTTCAACAATATGTCTCAGAATGTACACTAAAATACCGGAATTTCTAAAATATTTACAGTTTCTTATGGTATAGATAAAATCTGTCATCCTTAGAACAGTTTGACTTACATATCAAACCGTGCTTCTAGGATCCAGATCCCAGTTATTTTTCAAGTACTTTCTTACCAAAAATAGGAGAAAAATTCTCAAATCGCACCAGCTCAAACACATTGACACTACTTTCAAATGATTAGAAATTTTATTTGAATCACATAGACAAAATGCCGTAAAGATTCAAAGTACACAACTTTTTAAATATTTTTTCAAAGTCGTGCACCTGGTTCCGGGCCGGAATTATTCGAATTTTACTTTTCTGAGACCTATAATCACACGTATTCTTCCACACATGTAGATGTCTCACACACTTTAAACTATATTCAGAAATTTATTTCATCTATCTAGTAAACTTTGACGGGGAGACAGCTCAAGATAAACATTATGTGTATTTTCCACAAATTGTTGAAAAAAATAAGAAAATAATGGGAACTATTTGACAGGACAATGACCTAGATATGCATTAATTGGGATCTGTATCCTATAACTCTCCCCCTCTTTTACCTTCGACAAAATCATGATACTGGCATATATATCAATGTATTCGTATGTTATGTACAAAGTTTCATCAAAATATGTTCATTCGTTTTGAAATAATTTAGCCTAAATGAAGCCCGATTGGCGCTATTTTTCAGCACGAAATTTTTGGCAAAATTCATTACATTTTCATGTCCGCTCTTTTCAAAACTGTCCTGTTCTCTTCCAAATAAAGATATTTACACAAAATAAATTGTGTTGTCTTCTTTCAACTTCGATATAATGATATTTTAAATGCAAAAACTTCAAACTGTATTTTTAGAATTTATACGAATTTTTTCCAGGAGGCCCGAGAGGCCTAATTCAAACTGTAAAAATTGCATAAAATCAACCAGAAAAAAATAATTCTTGGCTAGTATTGTAATTTTTGTTGTTGTTCTGTATCAGTGATCATTAAGCAACTCTATCATGTATAAAAAGCATGCATATATCGATATAACGACTCGTAGTAAGGCAAAAACGCACCCTACCCCCCTAATTTTACAATTCTGCGTTTTTCTGTTTATGTTCGGTTAAGGCTCAGAATAAAGCTTAACACTGTATATTATACTCGGAATTTGCTAGTTTTCCACTTGTAAATATATTATACATCAAACGAAAATCATGTTCTAACGAAATGATTCGTTTTTATACAATGAATACCAAAAAAAAAAAAAAAAAAGCGGGGGGGGGGAGCGCAAATTCCAGAGTTTCGATATATATGCTTAACTTCATCATCAATTCATATATTTCTTATTATATATGGTCAAAACACAAAACTTCGTATAATCTGAGAGAAATAAAAAGGAAATGGATAGTGCGGGGGGGAGGGGGCGCTCAGCGTCTTTAAGGAAAATGTGGGCGGGGGGGGGGCCTTGGCGCCTTAAATCGAATGAGAGTGTAAGTAATATGTACATCAAATCACATTCTGAGCCAGTATCTGCCTTCTGTCATGAAATAATAACAACACTACATCGTTTCTGTATGTAATATCATGATACAAAGTATGTTTATTAGTGAACACTAACTCTTGAATGCTAAATTCGACGTCAGGCTGGAATAACAATGAGATGTACATGCATAGCGCCTGTGATACGTTTTATTTCAACAATATGTCTCAGAATGTACACTAAAATACCGGAATTTCTAAAATATTTACAGTTTCTTATGGTATAGATAAAATCTGTCATCCTTAGAACAGTTTGACTTACATATCAAACCGTGCTTCTAGGATCCAGATCCCAGTTATTTTTCAAGTACTTTCTTACCAAAAATAGGAGAAAAATTCTCAAATCGCACCAGCTCAAACACATTGACACTACTTTCAAATGATTAGAAATTTTATTTGAATCACATAGACAAAATGCCGTAAAGATTCAAAGTACACAACTTTTTAAATATTTTTTCAAAGTCGTGCACCTGGTTCCGGGCCGGAATTATTCGAATTTTACTTTTCTGAGACCTATAATCACACGTATTCTTCCACACATGTAGATGTCTCACACACTTTAAACTATATTCAGAAATTTATTTCATCTATCTAGTAAACTTTGACGGGGAGACAGCTCAAGATAAACATTATGTGTATTTTCCACAAATTGTTGAAAAAAATAAGAAAATAATGGGAACTATTTGACAGGACAATGACCTAGATATGCATTAATTGGGATCTGTATCCTATAACTCTCCCCCTCTTTTACCTTCGACAAAATCATGATACTGGCATATATATCAATGTATTCGTATGTTATGTACAAAGTTTCATCAAAATATGTTCATTCGTTTTGAAATAATTTAGCCTAAATGAAGCCCGATTGGCGCTATTTTTCAGCACGAAATTTTTGGCAAAATTCATTACATTTTCATGTCCGCTCTTTTCAAAACTGTCCTGTTCTCTTCCAAATAAAGATATTTACACAAAATAAATTGTGTTGTCTTCTTTCAACTTCGATATAATGATATTTTAAATGCAAAAACTTCAAACTGTATTTTTAGAATTTATACGAATTTTTTCCAGGAGGCCCGAGAGGCCTAATTCAAACTGTAAAAATTGCATAAAATCAACCAGAAAAAAATAATTCTAGGCTAGTATTGTAATTTTTGTTGTTGTTCTGTATCAGTGATCATTAAGCAACTCTATCATGTATAAAAAGCATGCATATATCGATATAACGACTCGTAGTAAGGCAAAAACGCACCCTACCCCCCTAATTTTACAATTCTGCGTTTTTCTGTTTATGTTCGGTTAAGGCTCAGAATAAAGCTTAACACTGTATATTATACTCGGAATTTGCTAGTTTTCCACTTGTAAATATATTATACATCAAACGAAAATCATGTTCTAACGAAATGATTCGTTTTTATACAATGAATACCAAAAAAAAAAAAAAAAAAAGCGGGGGGGGGGGAGCGCAAATTCCAGAGTTTCGATATATATGCTTAACTTCATCATCAATTCATATATTTCTTATTATATATGGTCAAAACACAAAACTTCGTATAATCTGAGAGAAATAAAAAGGAAATGGATAGTGCGGGGGGGGGGGGGGGGGCGCTCAGCGTCTTTAAGGAAAATGTGGGCGGGGGGGGGCCTTGGCGCCTTAAATCGAATGAGAGTGTAAGTAATATGTACATCAAATCACATTCTGAGCCAGTATCTGCCTTCTGTCATGAAATAATAACAACACTACATCGTTTCTGTATGTAATATCATGATACAAAGTATGTTTATTAGTGAACACTAACTCTTGAATGCTAAATTCGACGTCAGGCTGGAATAACAATGAGATGTACATGCATAGCGCCTGTGATACGTTTTATTTCAACAATATGTCTCAGAATGTACACTAAAATACCGGAATTTCTAAAATATTTACAGTTTCTTATGGTATAGATAAAATCTGTCATCCTTAGAACAGTTTGACTTACATATCAAACCGTGCTTCTACTCTCCCCCTCTTTTACCTTCGACAAAATCATGATACTGGCATATATATCAATGTATTCGTATGTTATGTACAAAGTTTCATCAAAATATGTTCATTCGTTTTGAAATAATTTAGCCTAAATGAAGCCCGATTGGCGCTATTTTTCAGCACGAAATTTTTGGCAAAATTCATTACATTTTCATGTCCGCTCTTTTCAAAACTGTCCTGTTCTCTTCCAAATAAAGATATTTACACAAAATAAATTGTGTTGTCTTCTTTCAACTTCGATATAATGATATTTTAAATGCAAAAACTTCAAACTGTATTTTTAGAATTTATACGAATTTTTTCCAGGAGGCCCGAGAGGCCTAATTCAAACTGTAAAAATTGCATAAAATCAACCAGAAAAAAATAATTCTAGGCTAGTATTGTAATTTTTGTTGTTGTTCTGTATCAGTGATCATTAAGCAACTCTATCATGTATAAAAAGCATGCATATATCGATATAACGACTCGTAGTAAGGCAAAAACGCACCCTACCCCCCTAATTTTACAATTCTGCGTTTTTCTGTTTATGTTCGGTTAAGGCTCAGAATAAAGCTTAACACTGTATATTATACTCGGAATTTGCTAGTTTTCCACTTGTAAATATATTATACATCAAACGAAAATCATGTTCTAACGAAATGATTCGTTTTTATACAATGAATACCAAAAAAAAAAAAAAAAAAGCGGGGGGGGGGGGGAGCGCAAATTCCAGAGTTTCGATATATATGCTTAACTTCATCATCAATTCATATATTTCTTATTATATATGGTCAAAACACAAAACTTCGTATAATCTGAGAGAAATAAAAAGGAAATGGATAGTGCGGGGGGGGGGGGGGGGGGCGCTCAGCGTCTTTAAGGAAAATGTGGGCGGGGGGGGGGGCCTTGGCGCCTTAAATCGAATGAGAGTGTAAGTAATATGTACATCAAATCACATTCTGAGCCAGTATCTGCCTTCTGTCATGAAATAA
The DNA here is from genome assembly GCA_028142955.1 of Pinctada fucata. Taxonomy (NCBI): domain Eukaryota; kingdom Metazoa; phylum Mollusca; class Bivalvia; order Pterioida; family Pteriidae; genus Pinctada; species Pinctada fucata. The sequence continues at coordinate 11,599,219 of AP027114.1, read as the reverse complement.
TAACAACACTACATCGTTTCTGTATGTAATATCATGATACAAAGTATGTTTATTAGTGAACACTAACTCTTGAATGCTAAATTCGACGTCAGGCTGGAATAACAATGAGATGTACATGCATAGCGCCTGTGATACGTTTTATTTCAACAATATGTCTCAGAATGTACACTAAAATACCGGAATTTCTAAAATATTTACAGTTTCTTATGGTATAGATAAAATCTGTCATCCTTAGAACAGTTTGACTTACATATCAAACCGTGCTTCTAGGATCCAGATCCCAGTTATTTTTCAAGTACTTTCTTACCAAAAATAGGAGAAAAATTCTCAAATCGCACCAGCTCAAACACATTGACACTACTTTCAAATGATTAGAAATTTTATTTGAATCACATAGACAAAATGCCGTAAAGATTCAAAGTACACAACTTTTTAAATATTTTTTCAAAGTCGTGCACCTGGTTCCGGGCCGGAATTATTCGAATTTTACTTTTCTGAGACCTATAATCACACGTATTCTTCCACACATGTAGATGTCTCACACACTTTAAACTATATTCAGAAATTTATTTCATCTATCTAGTAAACTTTGACGGGGAGACAGCTCAAGATAAACATTATGTGTATTTTCCACAAATTGTTGAAAAAAATAAGAAAATAATGGGAACTATTTGACAGGACAATGACCTAGATATGCATTAATTGGGATCTGTATCCTATAACTCTCCCCCTCTTTTACCTTCGACAAAATCATGATACTGGCATATATATCAATGTATTCGTATGTTATGTACAAAGTTTCATCAAAATATGTTCATTCGTTTTGAAATAATTTAGCCTAAATGAAGCCCGATTGGCGCTATTTTTCAGCACGAAATTTTTGGCAAAATTCATTACATTTTCATGTCCGCTCTTTTCAAAACTGTCCTGTTCTCTTCCAAATAAAGATATTTACACAAAATAAATTGTGTTGTCTTCTTTCAACTTCGATATAATGATATTTTAAATGCAAAAACTTCAAACTGTATTTTTAGAATTTATACGAATTTTTTCCAGGAGGCCCGAGAGGCCTAATTCAAACTGTAAAAATTGCATAAAATCAACCAGAAAAAAATAATTCTAGGCTAGTATTGTAATTTTTGTTGTTGTTCTGTATCAGTGATCATTAAGCAACTCTATCATGTATAAAAAGCATGCATATATCGATATAACGACTCGTAGTAAGGCAAAAACGCACCCTACCCCCCTAATTTTACAATTCTGCGTTTTTCTGTTTATGTTCGGTTAAGGCTCAGAATAAAGCTTAACACTGTATATTATACTCGGAATTTGCTAGTTTTCCACTTGTAAATATATTATACATCAAACGAAAATCATGTTCTAACGAAATGATTCGTTTTTATACAATGAATACCAAAAAAAAAAAAAAAAAAAAGCGGGGGGGGGGGGGAGCGCAAATTCCAGAGTTTCGATATATATGCTTAACTTCATCATCAATTCATATATTTCTTATTATATATGGTCAAAACACAAAACTTCGTATAATCTGAGAGAAATAAAAAGGAAATGGATAGTGCGGGGGGGGGGGGGGGCGCTCAGCGTCTTTAAGGAAAATGTGGGCGGGGGGGGGCCTTGGCGCCTTAAATCGAATGAGAGTGTAAGTAATATGTACATCAAATCACATTCTGAGCCAGTATCTGCCTTCTGTCATGAAATAATAACAACACTACATCGTTTCTGTATGTAATATCATGATACAAAGTATGTTTATTAGTGAACACTAACTCTTGAATGCTAAATTCGACGTCAGGCTGGAATAACAATGAGATGTACATGCATAGCGCCTGTGATACGTTTTATTTCAACAATATGTCTCAGAATGTACACTAAAATACCGGAATTTCTAAAATATTTACAGTTTCTTATGGTATAGATAAAATCTGTCATCCTTAGAACAGTTTGACTTACATATCAAACCGTGCTTCTAGGATCCAGATCCCAGTTATTTTTCAAGTACTTTCTTACCAAAAATAGGAGAAAAATTCTCAAATCGCACCAGCTCAAACACATTGACACTACTTTCAAATGATTAGAAATTTTATTTGAATCACATAGACAAAATGCCGTAAAGATTCAAAGTACACAACTTTTTAAATATTTTTTCAAAGTCGTGCACCTGGTTCCGGGCCGGAATTATTCGAATTTTACTTTTCTGAGACCTATAATCACACGTATTCTTCCACACATGTAGATGTCTCACACACTTTAAACTATATTCAGAAATTTATTTCATCTATCTAGTAAACTTTGACGGGGAGACAGCTCAAGATAAACATTATGTGTATTTTCCACAAATTGTTGAAAAAAATAAGAAAATAATGGGAACTATTTGACAGGACAATGACCTAGATATGCATTAATTGGGATCTGTATCCTATAACTCTCCCCCTCTTTTACCTTCGACAAAATCATGATACTGGCATATATATCAATGTATTCGTATGTTATGTACAAAGTTTCATAAAAATATGTTCATTCGTTTTGAAATAATTTAGCCTAAATGAAGCCCGATTGGCGCTATTTTTCAGCACGAAATTTTTGGCAAAATTCATTACATTTTCATGTCCGCTCTTTTCAAAACTGTCCTGTTCTCTTCCAAATAAAGATATTTACACAAAATAAATTGTGTTGTCTTCTTTCAACTTCGATATAATGATATTTTAAATGCAAAAACTTCAAACTGTATTTTTAGAATTTATACGAATTTTTTCCAGGAGGCCCGAGAGGCCTAATTCAAACTGTAAAAATTGCATAAAATCAACCAGAAAAAAATAATTCTAGGCTAGTATTGTAATTTTTGTTGTTGTTCTGTATCAGTGATCATTAAGCAACTCTATCATGTATAAAAAGCATGCATATATCGATATAACGACTCGTAGTAAGGCAAAAACGCACCCTACCCCCCTAATTTTACAATTCTGCGTTTTTCTGTTTATGTTCGGTTAAGGCTCAGAATAAAGCTTAACACTGTATATTATACTCGGAATTTGCTAGTTTTCCACTTGTAAATATATTATACATCAAACGAAAATCATGTTCTAACGAAATGATTCGTTTTTATACAATGAATACCAAAAAAAAAAAAAAAAAAAGCGGGGGGGGGGGGGGGGGGGGAGCGCAAATTCCAGAGTTTCGATATATATGCTTAACTTCATCATCAATTCATATATTTCTTATTATATATGGTCAAAACACAAAACTTCGTATAATCTGAGAGAAATAAAAAGGAAATGGATAGTGCGGGGGGGACGGGGGGGGGGGGGGGGGCGCTCAGCGTCTTTAAGGAAAATGTGGGCGGGGGGGGGGGGGCCTTGGCGCCTTAAATCGAATGAGAGTGTAAGTAATATGTACATCAAATCACATTCTGAGCCAGTATCTGCCTTCTGTCATGAAATAATAACAACACTACATCGTTTCTGTATGTAATATCATGATACAAAGTATGTTTATTAGTGAACACTAACTCTTGAATGCTAAATTCGACGTCAGGCTGGAATAACAATGAGATGTACATGCATAGCGCCTGTGATACGTTTTATTTCAACAATATGTCTCAGAATGTACACTAAAATACCGGAATTTCTAAAATATTTACAGTTTCTTATGGTATAGATAAAATCTGTCATCCTTAGAACAGTTTGACTTACATATCAAACCGTGCTTCTAGGATCCAGATCCCAGTTATTTTTCAAGTACTTTCTTACCAAAAATAGGAGAAAAATTCTCAAATCGCACCAGCTCAAACACATTGACACTACTTTCAAATGATTAGAAATTTTATTTGAATCACATAGACAAAATGCCGTAAAGATTCAAAGTACACAACTTTTTAAATATTTTTTCAAAGTCGTGCACCTGGTTCCGGGTCGGAATTATTCGAATTTTACTTTTCTGAGACCTATAATCACACGTATTCTTCCACACATGTAGATGTCTCACACACTTTAAACTATATTCAGAAATTTATTTCATCTATCTAGTAAACTTTGACGGGGAGACAGCTCAAGATAAACATTATGTGTATTTTCCACAAATTGTTGAAAAAAATAAGAAAATAATGGGAACTATTTGACAGGACAATGACCTAGATATGCATTAATTGGGATCTGTATCCTATAACTCTCCCCCTCTTTTACCTTCGACAAAATCATGATACTGGCATATATATCAATGTATTCGTATGTTATGTACAAAGTTTCATCAAAATATGTTCATTCGTTTTGAAATAATTTAGCCTAAATGAAGCCCGATTGGCGCTATTTTTCAGCACGAAATTTTTGGCAAAATTCATTACATTTTCATGTCCGCTCTTTTCAAAACTGTCCTGTTCTCTTCCAAATAAAGATATTTACACAAAATAAATTGTGTTGTCTTCTTTCAACTTCGATATAATGATATTTTAAATGCAAAAACTTCAAACTGTATTTTTAGAATTTATACGAATTTTTTCCAGGAGGCCCGAGAGGCCTAATTCAAACTGTAAAAATTGCATAAAATCAACCAGAAAAAAATAATTCTAGGCTAGTATTGTAATTTTTGTTGTTGTTCTGTATCAGTGATCATTAAGCAACTCTATCATGTATAAAAAGCATGCATATATCGATATAACGACTCGTAGTAAGGCAAAAACGCACCCTACCCCCCTAATTTTACAATTCTGCGTTTTTCTGTTTATGTTCGGTTAAGGCTCAGAATAAAGCTTAACACTGTATATTATACTCGGAATTTGCTAGTTTTCCACTTGTAAATATATTATACATCAAACGAAAATCATGTTCTAACGAAATGATTCGTTTTTATACAATGAATACCAAAAAAAAAAAAAAAAAAAAGCGGGGGGGGGGGGGGGAGCGCAAATTCCAGAGTTTCGATATATATGCTTAACTTCATCATCAATTCATATATTTCTTATTATATATGGTCAAAACACAAAACTTCGTATAATCTGAGAGAAATAAAAAGGAAATGGATAGTGCGGGGGGGGGGGGGGGGGGGCGCTCAGCGTCTTTAAGGAAAATGTGGGCGGGGGGGGGGGCCTTGGCGCCTTAAATCGAATGAGAGTGTAAGTAATATGTACATCAAATCACATTCTGAGCCAGTATCTGCCTTCTGTCATGAAATAATAACAACACTACATCGTTTCTGTATGTAATATCATGATACAAAGTATGTTTATTAGTGAACACTAACTCTTGAATGCTAAATTCGACGTCAGGCTGGAATAACAATGAGATGTACATGCATAGCGCCTGTGATACGTTTTATTTCAACAATATGTCTCAGAATGTACACTAAAATACCGGAATTTCTAAAATATTTACAGTTTCTTATGGTATAGATAAAATCTGTCATCCTTAGAACAGTTTGACTTACATATCAAACCGTGCTTCTAGGATCCAGATCCCAGTTATTTTTCAAGTACTTTCTTACCAAAAATAGGAGAAAAATTCTCAAATCGCACCAGCTCAAACACATTGACACTACTTTCAAATGATTAGAAATTTTATTTGAATCACATAGACAAAATGCCGTAAAGATTCAAAGTACACAACTTTTTAAATATTTTTTCAAAGTCGTGCACCTGGTTCCGGGCCGGAATTATTCGAATTTTACTTTTCTGAGACCTATAATCACACGTATTCTTCCACACATGTAGATGTCTCACACACTTTAAACTATATTCAGAAATTTATTTCATCTATCTAGTAAACTTTGACGGGGAGACAGCTCAAGATAAACATTATGTGTATTTTCCACAAATTGTTGAAAAAAATAAGAAAATAATGGGAACTATTTGACAGGACAATGACCTAGATATGCATTAATTGGGATCTGTATCCTATAACTCTCCCCCTCTTTTACCTTCGACAAAATCATGATACTGGCATATATATCAATGTATTCGTATGTTATGTACAAAGTTTCATCAAAATATGTTCATTCGTTTTGAAATAATTTAGCCTAAATGAAGCCCGATTGGCGCTATTTTTCAGCACGAAATTTTTGGCAAAATTCATTACATTTTCATGTCCGCTCTTTTCAAAACTGTCCTGTTCTCTTCCAAATAAAGATATTTACACAAAATAAATTGTGTTGTCTTCTTTCAACTTCGATATAATGATATTTTAAATGCAAAAACTTCAAACTGTATTTTTAGAATTTATACGAATTTTTTCCAGGAGGCCCGAGAGGCCTAATTCAAACTGTAAAAATTGCATAAAATCAACCAGAAAAAAATAATTCTAGGCTAGTATTGTAATTTTTGTTGTTGTTCTGTATCAGTGATCATTAAGCAACTCTATCATGTATAAAAAGCATGCATATATCGATATAACGACTCGTAGTAAGGCAAAAACGCACCCTACCCCCCTAATTTTACAATTCTGCGTTTTTCTGTTTATGTTCGGTTAAGGCTCAGAATAAAGCTTAACACTGTATATTATACTCGGAATTTGCTAGTTTTCCACTTGTAAATATATTATACATCAAACGAAAATCATGTTCTAACGAAATGATTCGTTTTTATACAATGAATACCAAAAAAAAAAAAAAAAAAGCGGGGGGGGGGGGGGGGGAGCGCAAATTCCAGAGTTTCGATATATATGCTTAACTTCATCATCAATTCATATATTTCTTATTATATATGGTCAAAACACAAAACTTCGTATAATCTGAGAGAAATAAAAAGGAAATGGATAGTGCGGGGGGGGGGGGGGGGGGGGGGGGGGGGGGGGGGGGCGCTCAGCGTCTTTAAGGAAAATGTGGGCGGGGGGGGGGGGGCCTTGGCGCCTTAAATCGAATGAGAGTGTAAGTAATATGTACATCAAATCACATTCTGAGCCAGTATCTGCCTTCTGTCATGAAATAATAACAACACTACATCGTTTCTGTATGTAATATCATGATACAAAGTATGTTTATTAGTGAACACTAACTCTTGAATGCTAAATTCGACGTCAGGCTGGAATAACAATGAGATGTACATGCATAGCGCCTGTGATACGTTTTATTTCAACAATATGTCTCAGAATGTACACTAAAATACCGGAATTTCTAAAATATTTACAGTTTCTTATGGTATAGATAAAATCTGTCATCCTTAGAACAGTTTGACTTACATATCAAACCGTGCTTCTAGGATCCAGATCCCAGTTATTTTTCAAGTACTTTCTTACCAAAAATAGGAGAAAAATTCTCAAATCGCACCAGCTCAAACACATTGACACTACTTTCAAATGATTAGAAATTTTATTTGAATCACATAGACAAAATGCCGTAAAGATTCAAAGTACACAACTTTTTAAATATTTTTTCAAAGTCGTGCACCTGGTTCCGGGCCGGAATTATTCGAATTTTACTTTTCTGAGACCTATAATCACACGTATTCTTCCACACATGTAGATGTCTCACACACTTTAAACTATATTCAGAAATTTATTTCATCTATCTAGTAAACTTTGACGGGGAGACAGCTCAAGATAAACATTATGTGTATTTTCCACAAATTGTTGAAAAAAATAAGAAAATAATGGGAACTATTTGACAGGACAATGACCTAGATATGCATTAATTGGGATCTGTATCCAATTCTTGATGTCGGACTGCAGGTCACATGACCAAATTTCCGCCACGTTTACAGGGGGATGTGCCTCTAGATTTTTCACTGTACCCTATGAAAAATCCGTAATTTTGTTTGCTCCTTCTTCAAATCTCGTTTTATATTTGGATTTGAGGAGCTAAGAGCTAATTCATCAATGGTTCCTTCAATGAATTCTAGTAGATTTTTCCTTGAGATAAACATTAGATTCTAAATATAAAGCAATTTCCATACACTCAGTGATTCAGACTGTTTTCAGAAGCTATAGGACACTTGGCCTAGAGCATCAAAAAATTAAAGGCCATTTTGTCCTAAACATGGAAAAAGTATAGGCCGTCGTGTGGCATAGCCATGAGCCGAGCGGCAAAGGCGCGAGCTTGCCAGGGGGGGGGGGTCAAGAAAAAAACATAGGTAATCACAGATTACGAAGCTCACCTCGTGACAGCAAAATTCAATTCAAACGTATTTCTTAGTACATGTATATTGGCTTTTAAAGGCAAAACCACTCAAGCAGAAAAAGTAGGTCAAGGTCATTTTATGAAAGTTTGATCAAAGATACATCCAATATGCAAGTTTGGTACATGTAGCAGTTATACTTTGCTCAATATTGGCTTAATAGAGCAAAATCACTCAAGCGGAAAAAGTAGGTCAAGGTCATTTCATGAAAGATTGATCAAAGATACATCCAATATGCAAGTTTGGTACATGTATCACTTATACTTTGCTCAATATTGGCTTTTAAAGGCAAAATCACTCAAGCAGAAAAAGTAGGTCGAGGTCATTTTATGAAAGTTTGATCAAAGATACATCTAATATGCAAGTTTGGAACATCTAGCACTTAAACTTTGCTCAATATTGGCTTTTAAAGGCAAAATCACTCAAGCGGAAAAAGTAGGTCAAGGTCATTTTATGAAAGTTTGATCAAAGATACATCCAATATGCAAGTTTGGTACATGTAGCAGTTATACTTTGCTCAATATTGGCTTTATAGAGCAAAATCACTCAAGCGGAAAAAGTAGGTCAAGGTCATTTTATGAAAGATTGATCAAAGATACATCCAATATGCAAGTTTGGTACATGTATCACTTATACTTTGCTCAATATTGGCTTTTAAAGGCAAAATCACTCAAGCAGAAAAAGTAGGTCAAGGCCATTTTATGAAAGTTTGATCAAAAAGATACATCTAATATGCAAGTTTGGAACATCTAGCACTAATACTTTGCTCAATATTGGCTTTTAAAGGCAAAATCACTCAAGCGGAAAAAGTAGGTCAAGTTCATTTTATGAAAGTTTAATCAAAGATACATCCAATATGCAAGTTTGGTACATGTAGCACTTATACTTTGCTCAATATTGGCTTTTAAAAGCGAAATCACTCAAGTGGAAAAAGTAGGTCAGATGCTGCATCCGATGCATGGGTCCATCTCAGCATCCAAAGATGAATCACTTGTGCCAGTTTGGTTACTGTAGCATTAGTACTTTGTCAGATACTGAGCTACCCCAAACTTCTTAACCAAGTCACTCAAGCGAAAAATGTAGGTCAGATGCTGCATCCGATGCATGGGTTCACCTCAGCATCCAAAGATGAATCACTTGTGCAAGTTTGGTTACTGTAGCATTAGTACTTTGTCAGATACTGAGCTACCCCAAACTTCTTAACCGGATGCGGACACGGACGCGGACACGGATGCGTGGGGTTATAGCATAAGCTCACTCAACTTCGTCGAGGTGAGCTAAAAATTAAATTTAAATCAAAATGGTACAATCTGAGCCAATCTGGAGATGAAAATTGAAGTCTACAAGCTTGAAAATAATGGGTGTGTAACTGAGGCCTTCTTATTGTTTTCCTGTAGAAGCGGGGCTATTAGTGCTGTTTGATGGTCGTTAGACTTGATGTGGTCTTTCAAGGAGCTTGTTTTAAAGTTTTTATTACCTTGTGTAAAGGTATTGTTTCTATTTGCATGAAGACATATTTTACAGAGCATGGCGTCCGCAGTTTCATCATACCGTAACCAAGGGTTACCCATTTACAGTGATTTTTTTCAGTAATTTGGGAATGGGGTCGGGGGCCGGGGCCCTTGCAATTGGGAAAATTAACGACATTTGGGAATATTTGGGAAGTACTAAATATCAAAGTAAAAGTAAAATGACAGTTTATACAATCAAAAGTTAAGAATTGAATGTTTAATCATATAATTTTCTTTAAATATGATTTAATTTCTCATGCTTACAACAATATGGCAAATAATTAGTAAATTTGCTATACTTTTGAACCAGTTATTTTCACTATTTTTTCGCTGATAATTCCATCTGAATGAAATTGGGAAATTTTAGAGTCACAATTGGGAAAAAAAGATACTATTTTTCATTGGGAATAGGGCCGAATAACGGCCCCAAAAAGGGGCAAAAAAAATCCCTGATTTATGTTAGAATTTTCTATCAACAGTACGTTCAGGTTGTTCAGCCTGAACTTCAGGGGTGTCAGGAGTGCTGCTTGGGGGACCGCTGCAAGGGGGGCCGCCGCTTGGAGATTCTTTGATCAAATTAAACAAAGTTTGCTGGCCCTCGCCCAGACGCAGCTTTTGTTTGACTTGGTTATTTACACGCTTTAACAAGCATTCGCCGAGTCACCATTACATAAAGCACTTGTACGACGGAACTGTTGTTACATATTTTCAACTCGACCTTAAATTGTGTCCGCTCATGGGAAATTCAAAATATTATCGGCCAATATGTCAGACGAATGGGAAAGGAATAGGCCATTTCGGCAGATGCAGGACACATTAATCAGCCATTCAGAGTTTTTATCCGCAAATGGCCCATGGCCGAAGCCAATCTGAATCTCTGTACACTATGCTCTATGATAAACACCGAGTTTATCCCCCAACTATTTTCGGAACTTCTCTGTGCTTATCTCTAATTGAACCTTTGTGTGACATCAGGCCAACATAGAGAATGGCTGTGCCTAGCAAAACATCACTTCTAAGTTGTACAAATTTAGCCGGCGACACCACTGACCGGTGCGCTAGTGTAAAGTATATGGAAAATGAAAGTATCTCAAATGTAATTTCATTTACTATCTCAGAGTGAAATTTAGGACTTGATCAGTTTGTAAAATGGTTGGAGTTATTATTGCTATTACTTACTACTACGTGAAAGATCCTGTTCCGATCCAAGTGACCTGCCTTTCTCACGAACCGATCGTACGATGATCTTGCGATTCGATGGTTCAATCTTGAGGACGATTAAAATATTATGTAGATCTCGGTTTTTATTTTTTTTTATGTCTACCATGGATATTTCAATCCATTACATAAAAAGTCTGGAAAACTGTCAAAACTGACAGAGCAGGGGACTAAATGAACCATCATGAACACAGGCCGAAAGATCGCCTGACAATTATTCGTATGCACGTCTAAAAATTTTTTTAGTAGCGCATACGAATTTCCGCGGCACTGTGTAATTTACGGAGTGGAGTCATGGAGTGGAGTCTTGGAGTGGAGTGGAGTGGAGTGGAGTGAAGTGGACTGGAGTCTACTTTATAACCATGCTATTTGCAAATTTAAATTTGGAGTTGAAAAATTCGTTTCGAATTATACAACACCCAACATCCACGCAAATCAATATTTATCAGGACCCGACACTGTAATTGTTTCGAGTTTCTTATTCATTTGCAAACTCAATTAGCAGTCGTGATTATAATGTTATAATCTCGACTTGAAAGTGATACAGTGTTTCGATGGTTTTCATATGCATGATGTAATTAAGTGGATCCCGATAAATATTGATTTGCTTGGATGTTGGGTGTTGTATAATTCGAATTCAGTTGATTGGTGGGACAATCCTTCCCGTGTATTGCTATCTATTATAGACTGCGATCCGTAATTCATTTTTATTGGGATTCCGTACCTCGTAAGAGTTTCGGTTTCTTATCATCCCAATTCGTTTTCGAGATATGTGCACTTGTATATAGACTGATTCACACATGATTACAAGATTCATAAATACATGTTCAAAAAGTATTTCAGCTAGCTCGCCGACGTTGCTGAAATTTACATTATAGCAATAATATGGCTCGATGCTCTAGCTCGCCTTTATCAGCTCTGATTAGTACGAAATTGTTTGAGATTGAAAAGAAAATGCAGATTTCTCATTGAAATAAATACATGTATATAATAGTATGTCAGTCATTAGAGAAGTATGATAAAATGAGCGACTGACCGTATTATCGGATGCAGATGGCCCTACCTTCATTCAAAGAGGGAGTCACTATCAAAGAATAGGCTATAAATCTGTCAAATATTTGGTCGCTCTTCCCCGTGAAACTTTGCACCGAACATGTGACTCATACAACGTTGCCTCAAAATCTCATTCTTACAAATTCTTCAGGATGACAGGACGTTACTTTAAAATGCTATGGACACAAATATAAATCTTATACAGTGTGGTTTTTAATCTTAGGATTTAATTTAAATTCATACTTATTGTGCAAATACATTAATTGTGTTTCCATATTGAATAGGGCGAAATGTCTTGGGAGTTATTGAATGTGTGTATGAAATATTACAGCTTTATCACTTATACTTTAGAGATATTCACTTTAGTAACATCTTAACCAAAATATTACAATAAGTTCAAAGTTCAAGGTCGCTAGGTCAAATGTCTTGGTATCAAAATGTAGCACCTGTTATGGTGAATGTATGGTTAAAATATGAATGCCCTTTCACTTATACTTGGAGAAATATACGCTCTTAGAACTTCTTAACCAAAATATAACTATAAGGTCAACGTTCAAGGTAAAGAACACTAGGTCAAATGTCTTGGTATTAAAATGTAGTACTTATTATGATGAATGTATGTATGGAATGTGAAAGCCTTATCACTTATACTTAAAGAATTTATCTCCTATAAGAACCTATTAAGCGGACGGATGGAGAGACGGACAAAGTGTTTCCTATATAACCCCCAAACTTTGTTTGAGGGGGGGGGGTATAATTACGTCCTACGAATCATTATGCCCCCGGAATCAAGATTCAGGGCATACAGTTTTGGCTTATCCGTCTGTACTGAACTGAAAATATTGTTAATATTGACAAAGACAAAGATGCAATCTGTGGCTTTCGTGTTTCACCAACACATGTTTTATTTTCATTTTTTAATGAATACGAATTTCTCAACTCAACTCGAAATTCAAATTTGCAAATAGCATGGTTATAAAGTAGACTCCAGTCCACTCCAGTCCACTCCACTTCACTCCACTCCACTCCACTCCACTCCATTACTCCACTCCGTAAATTACACAGTGCCTCTTTCCGCCCAATGATCATGAACACAGCGGCCGAGTTGCAGAGCCTCTCAGACCAGTGGCGGATTTAGGGGGTGCGGAGGGGGCGTCCGCCCTCCCCCGGCACTGACCCAATATTTTCCAAAAACAGGTATATTTTGGCCCATTTTCAGTAAAAATCGACAAAATTCGCCCCTTGACCCCTCGACAAAGGGGGCGCTGGATCCGCCACTGCAGACATCGCTGAATAAGAGAGGGGGAGAAGCTTTTCTGTCTCTGATCGTTTTATCTGTCTAAAGCATAATTTCGATATGTCTGAGAGAGCACAGTCAAACTCCCAATTTCAGAAAATGAATAACCCGGCAACAACTGATAAAGATTGAGGAGAGGGTCTGCAGGGCTCTCACACCCAATTTTGGGACTGGGGCCGGGGCCTTTGAAATTTGGGAAAATTCACAAAATCACAAAAAATTGGGAAAAAATATAGATACTATAGATTTGGATGCGTTTTCACTATAGAATTTTTGTATTTTTAACTTGTTTTCTATGAATTTTTCACAAAGTTTCAAATTGGGAAAAATTGATCAACAAATTGGGAAAAAAGATACTATTTTGCATTGGGAATGGGCCGAAAATCAGGCCGATCGAGAGCCCTGCGGGTCTGTGACAACTGAGCAGTGGTTCTGTGGCGGTTTACCTGGTGGATTATACTGTGCAATGAAATTTGGGGGGATCTGTACCGGTGTGCTTTGAAATCAGTACTACACATAAATTAAGTCCAACGTTTGTTATTGAAAGTCGATCATCACAAAGTCAGAATTATCCACCTTTTTTTGAAAAAAAAAAGTTTTATGTTTTCAGTCTTCATTTCCCAATTTCTTCATACTAATGATATATTAAAAAGGTGTATATCAATTTATGGATGGCAGTGTATGTTTGTAAGTTTTCATGCCTGGTGGGGGGGAGGGGGTACCTTTCAGCTAGAAAACGTTCGGGACGTAAAACAAAATACTTTAAAATAACTTTGGCCTAATCACAGATTACAAAAACTCACCTCGTGCAAGGTGGTGGAAGCGTGTTATAATTTCTTCCAAGGTCAATATATGGAAGTTTGATAAAAGATACATCAATTATGCAAGTTTGTTGCAATCACTCTAAATAGATAGCGGAAAAGGTAGGACAAAAGTACATCCGATATGCACGTTTGGTACATATACACCGCGTGGGATCGAAACGTATGGTGAACTTTTGTGTTTCCTTACATAGTTTTTTTGGTATTTTTTCATTTTCTAAATTAAACTTTACAAAACTGAACAGCGATTGCAGTAGGACAACACCTAATAAATCAATCCATATCGTCCAGGTAAATGGAAAGTTCATAGTTTTCGCAAACACTTCAATAGTTTGTCGACGACAGAAAATAATTCCTTCTGACGAACTCTTGAAGTGTTTGCAAAAACTACAGACTTTTCAGATATATAAACGATATGGACTTACTTATTAGACATTGCCCTACTGCAACGTCTCATTAGTTTTGTGCAGTATCACTTAAATGATGAGAAAACATCAAAATTCTTCGTAAAGAATCACAACATCATACGTTTCGATCCCACGCGGTGATATAGCACTTATTAATACCTTACTTGGCTTTTAAGCAAAATCACTCAAGCAGAAAAAAATAATTGGTCAAGGTCGTTTTACGAAAGTTTGACCAAAGATACAATCATCCATATTCAAATTTGGTACATATAGCACTTAAATTACACTTTCTCAATATTGTTTGGATTTAAAACCAAAATCACCCAAGCGCGGAAAAAAAAAGTCTAGGTCAGATGCTGCATCCGATGCATGAGTCCACCACAGCATTTCATGCAAATTTAATCGGTTACTGAAATCGAGGTATACCTCAAACTTCTTAACCAAGTCACTGTGTAGCCGAAAATGTAAGTCAGATGCACCCAATGCACGCATGGATTTACATCAGCATCCCAAGATTAGTCACTTGTGTAAGTGTGTATGGTTATACTGTAGCACCAGTATTTTGTAAAATACTGAGCTACCCAAAACTTCGTATCCGGACGCAGATTTTTTAAGTTCATTCAACTTCGTCGAGGCGTGCTAAAAAGACGAATATATATGCGTCAGTCAATCAAAGCCACTGGCGGCCATATTTGTTGGTGGATCAGCATGAAAGAAAACGAACTTGGCAGAGGACCTTAAGAACTTTCTTCTTGTAAGGTTTCGTAAAATGCAGAGATGTCGAATATGCGTCAGCCAATCAAAGCGCTTTTAAAAGTGGCCATATTTGTCGGAACGAAAAACAAACCTGGCAGAGGTCCTCGACTAATTGCTTCCTGTAAGGTTTCGTGAAATTCTGTGCAGCAACTGCAGAGATGTCGAAAATGCATCGGCCAATCAAATCCCTTGGCGGCCATATTCGATGGGCATAAAAACACAGGCTTGGTAGATAACATTGAGACAGAGTACTTGCTTCCTGTGGCTAGGTTTCGTAAATTCTGTGCAGCGGTTGCAGAGAAGTCGAAAATGTGATAATATAGCCTTTCAGAGTCATTGGTGGCCATATTTGTTGACAAATCGGCACAAACTTGATAGACGACCTCGAGTTTTCCCTTCCTGTAAAGACTTGTGAAATTCTGTGCAGCGATTGCAGAAGATATGTCGAAATGCGTCAGACAATAGGAGACCTTGGCGGCCATATTTGTTGACCGATCGGCACGAAAAACGTTAACTGGGTAGAGGACCTCAAGTACTTGTTTCCTTTAAGGTTTCGTGAAATTCTGTGCTTCGGTTGCAGATCTGGAGACTAAAACTAAAAGACTCATCCGCCTTCCAACCGGGAATATGAACCTGAATTGATTAAACTAGACAAGGCCATCTACGGTCTTTTGTAGCAATGCTCACTGACAAATCCTGACGACAGAACTCCATGACGGACACTGTCACAGTCACAGAGGACTATTATATCCGGTATCGCTTCTGACAGAAGATCATATTTTCGCACTTTCAATGCTTTTCATAATATACTAGCATCCATTAACTATATTTTGGGGGTTTTTTTTGTAACCAAGATTTTCTGTGTTTTACTGTCTTGTTTGTGGGGACTCGACAGTGAGAAACTGTATACAGATAAAAGAAGGGCGGTAACCCGGATAACTTCACCATTTGCTTAACAGATTGCAATTCGAATGGGTTCCTAGTTGCGCATCTGTTTCCCTTCTTTTGTGTGTTGTCATTCATATAGTCTTTTATAATTGCTCGGTTTATTTGTTGGTAGTCTTGGTGTAATTGTTGTTCTCTTTTAAATACATGTCTCATGGTGATTGTAGTTACAATAGTAAAACGCATTCTCCATTCTGTTAATTTCGTGTGTACTTCTTTGTTTTCTTATTGGAGATATTCCTTCTTCATTTGTATACATAATATATGTTTGGTTGAGGACATTTTCCCGGATAAACACAACCTGTTGGTCACTAGTGTATCCATATGTTGTTAACTGAAGAAATCATAATGTATTTTGTAAGTTCTATTTTCAGAATGGCCAACAGTACGGCAACAATCAGTGTTTCTTTGAATCATTTCGGATTTGTGCAGCGCCGCAATAATCCTTTTTAATAGCAACGCCTTCTATGCATTACGGTTTGACAAAGAAGCAATGAGGAGCTTCATATTTTGTTTGCCTCGCCTCCTATGTGTGTTCCGCTGTTATCACTGTAACGTCGACATGTTGTTGATATCCTTATCGTTTATCTGTACATTCAGCAGCGTAGCTATCATGTATGATAAAGTATCTCTTCTTTCAAACAATTCTATTATTATATGCTCTTAAATTTTTCTCCTAATCATGTGTTCATATAAATTTTCAATGATTTTTATTTTTGGCAAAGCTCACGGGGGGTTCACCCTTAGCTCTCTCAATGGAACTGTAAAATTCCTTTTTTGACTTAGTGAGGCCTTACAAACTTACAATATGGAAGACATTCACTTATGTTTTTCATAGCTACGCCACTGATATGAAACATGTATGTTGAGAACTATAGAAAGGAAGTGTTGGCAGAATCAGATACCAAACTCCCTAGCTGCAGAATCAGAGACCAAACTCCCCAGTTGAGCTCTCTTCTGGAAGAAGTTTGAAGGACTGACAAACAATTAAACAGACAGAAAACGCCATTTTACTTATATAATAAGCTCTCTCATTTCTATGCAAGGCCATGATCAATAAATGATTCAAGAACTTAAACCAATCAATCAACAATTATACTTTTCTTCAATTTTTTAATGTCTCAATAATTGTAAGGTTTCCCTGTTATCATTTCCACAATCAAATGTACATGTATTTATTCCAGGTTGAGTACTAAGTTTATTCTAATTCATTCTCTTGCACAATCATGACATCACTGTTTACTTCGTATATACATGGATATTCTTTACATAAAAAACAAAGATTAATTAAAGAACAAAAACACTGTATTATGAGACACTGATTATGCCATATGAAACATTCATGGTATTTCTCCTCATTACATAGTTTTCAAACTAGAATCGGTTTTGCCGAATTCATAGCAATCATCATTTTCAGTTACGAGTGTTTACAACAAAATCAGTACATTACATTAAATATGTCCACTCAAATCTCAAAAAGACATACACGTATTGTCCAAACATTGGAATCGAGAAACGTTGCTCAAGATGACAATTATTTTGTGGCTCCAAAGCTTAATATAACTTTTCGAAAATGCAGCGTTTTCAAACATAACAAAACACAATCTGGTTTTCATACACACGAAGCACAATCATACACAATCTGGTTTTAGTGTCTTAGAGAAGTTACAAAAACAGACGGTTTAAAGAATTGAAGGGAAAACAGATTTGCCTTAAATCAAAGAACACTCAAATTAGGTTCATTAAAACGTACAGGAGGCTTCTATAGATAGCTAATTAGATTCTCTCATACTTTTAATATTTTTCATTTTTTACAGAGTTTACATAAACGAAAGGAATATCTTAACGAAAGAAAGTTCTTTATACCTTAAACCATAACAATAGTGAGATTTGGGAAAAAAGCCTAAATTTTAAAATTCATACTCATTAAAATTGAAAAAAAGTTGTTACAGTACAGTACAGTACATGAAATGTAGAAATAACAAATGACTGCCATAGACATACTATGCAAAGTTTAACTTTAACTTGAAATCAAATCAGAATAGACAATGCATTTGTAATCTGGAAAAACAAAAAGCGATGCAACACGCCTGTATTAAATATACTGATCTTTAAATATTGCAATGGCGTAGCTAGAGCAAAACTAAGTTTATGTTGTGGAGACCCCTTTAGACTTGCCAAAAGATGCCAAAGGAATTGTCTTGGAGGCCAAATAATGCATTTGATTACAATATTTCGACAATGGTATAGTATTTAGGAAAACACTTTAATACCAAATTCATGAAATTTTGAGGAAAAACGTGGATGATTTAGCATAAAAGCATACACGGTAGCTGCGCCAATGTCTTGATAATCGATAGGATGACGTACATCTATCATGACACCATATAAAGAGACAAAAACCCTGTGTTGACAATCCAATTTCGCAGAAACAAAATGTAAAAAAAAAAAAAAAAAAAAAAAATACAATACAATGTACAGGAATTCAAAAATTACCAGTCTGAAGACTACACATACAAAGATAGTTTATAATAGTGAAACTACGTGAATAAAATGCGAATTATGAGATATAAGTCCGAAAAAATTATACCCAATATAGTTTAAAAGATTTTAAATCTGCTTGTAATGCATTTTTGACCAAAAAAAAAACATCCACAAAGTATGTAGTAATAAATGATTAACGCAAAAAAGGAAGCAATGCTAAAGTAATCGAACTTTACTTTCAGTTTTCACAGGTTTTGGCCTCTTTGCATTCTTAGTTCACTAAATAAATCGTGTATTACATTGAGAGGTAAGCAAGAAGAAGTTTGGTTTTTGATAACTTTAAGAAGAATTAAAATTGACATGACAAGAAATATAAAATGATAGAAAAAAAGTTGGACATAGAAAAGAAAAAGAAAACAGACATTAGTACATGTGTATTTAATTTAGAAATCCCCCATGGCTTCAATATTCTTCAACTGTAGTTTCAGACAAAGTCAATAGTATTTGATTACAAATGAGTAAACAAAAGTTTCATGAAATCCATCAATACATACAGTCACGTCTAAAACAAAGGAGGGTATCTCAAACAACTAAGTCTAAAGTCACATTACTTCCGATCATTCAATAACAAATGCACGAGATCATTCGATTTCCTCGATGATTTTCGCTATGAGTTTTTCATCCTCGGTCATTTTGGGTTTCTTCATTGAAGACCGAGTCACTCTACCTCCCGTTGCTTTCGGAGCAGGCCCTTTCTTCCGTCCTCGCGTTCCTTTACCCGCCTTTAAACCCGAAGTAGAAGACTGTTCTGCATCCACCGCTTCTTCCTCCTTCTGGTCAGCATCTTGTACTTGATCAAACGAAGATTCCTCCTCAGCGACAGCTGAAATCTCCTCGTTTTCTGCTTCTGTCTGGGTCAACTCATCAGGAATCTCTTCTCCACCGCCAGTATTCACATCAGTATTTTGTAGCTGTGCTTCATCCTCAAAAACAATCTGAGGTTCTGGTACAACATCAGGTTTGCTTTCGGGTAGTTGTATTG
This sequence comes from Pinctada fucata, assembly GCA_028142955.1. Taxonomy (NCBI): domain Eukaryota; kingdom Metazoa; phylum Mollusca; class Bivalvia; order Pterioida; family Pteriidae; genus Pinctada; species Pinctada fucata. Next base: position 11,579,572 of record AP027114.1, on the reverse strand, counting down.
CCGAAACATCAATATCATTTTTCAACACATCGATGCTATTTGCTTCCTCTTTATTCTCATCTTTATTTTCATCTTCCTTTTGCTCCTCTTTATCATCATTTGAATCCCCAGCCTCTTCATCAGTTGATATATCCATGTCCTCAACTGCCTTGTTATCGTCTGCATTGATATCCTCTACTTGTTTCTCTTCAACAAACTCCTTGGACCTCAGCAGTAAATCGCTATAATCTTGTTTATCAGTCGGTTTCTGCTCCTCTACAATTTCTGTTGGTTTAGAGGATTTTACAGAGCTAGCTTTCTTGTGTCTGACAGTGAAATGATCCCTTAACTGCGTAAGACTCTTAAACTTTTTCCCGCATTCTTTGCAGACGATTTTCTTGGAAGATTCGTCATCAGAATCTTGTTTTGGACGCATCGGTTCTGGTTTTTCTTTTTCTTGCACAATCCAAGTTGAGTTTTGTACTTCGATCGCTGGTGGCTCATATTTTACCTCCCGCATTTCCTCAACAATGGGTTTCTCCAAATTTACTTGAACATGACTACTTTGAGCAACTTCTTTAACTTTCCTCTCATCAGTTTTCTCAATCAAGTTTCCATCCTCCTCCGGAATCTTTTGATTTGAGGTATCTGGCTTTTCCGGCTCAGTAGGAGATGGTGACCTAAAAATGTCAAATTTAGTATCTCTTACGTCTTTCTCTTCTTTTATTCTGGGCTTCTCCTCCTTATGTGATAAATATACCTCTTTTCTCCCTACAACTGTTTCAGATTCTTCCATTGAAAGTTCCAATGTCTCACTTTTAGCGTTGGATCCTTTAAAGGCATCTTCAATTTGCTTTTCAATCAGTTTTGCTGTGTCAGGTTTATCTATGATAGCACTAGGTGTGATATTCTTCAACTTCGGGAGGGTAGTTGTTTTGGAAAACGAGGATTTACCAGAGCGCTGACTAGATGATTTCGACCGATCTTTTGTCTCTGTCTTATCCCTTGACTTGCTTCTCTCGCCTTTAGAAACCCTCCTCCTGGAGGAGGAATGTTCTGGAGAAAAGGATCTACTTCTTCTACTTGAGCGGTAAGCTTTTCTCGATCTGGAACTTGACCTACTTCTCCTACTTTGATACCTTCGACGCTCATAACTTCTTGACCGACTACGGCTGTGCCTTGACTTTCTCCTTGAAGAACTCGCGTATTTCTCCGTTGAACGAGATCGACTTCTTTTAGATCTGACATGTGAATAACTCTTTTTACTCTCTCGACTTTTCTCAGATTCCCGTCTATCTTTTATTTCTCTGGATTTCTTCACCTCTTTCACCTCTTTTCGCACAGGCTCAGCTTTCACTTTTTCTTTCTTTGAAACCTTTTCCTTCACAGGCTGGTAGTCTTCATCTCCGGGAGGAGCAATATCACTTTCAAAAGTGGGCGTGGCACATTCACTGGTTGGAATACTGCTATCATCTTGATTTCGTTTTGAGTCCATATTTCGATCTTCCAAAGGTTTCTCATCAAAAGAAGCAGATGACCTCTTCCTTGTCGTCTCCTTCGACCTGTTATCTGAAATTTTCTTTGCTGATTCGGTTCTACGTTTCTTCTCCTTTCCTTTCTTCCTTCTTCCGTGTCTTGAAGAAGATGAGTCTGACGACCAGGACGACCAATCTGTGCTGCTCTCAGAGGAGTATCTCCTACGTCTGCCGTGGTCTTTCTTCGGATGAGCATATCTTCTGTGGCGTTCTAGCAGCGACTCATCATGAAAGAGATAACCACACTCGCTACACGATAGCATTGATTCCAGTTTATGCATTTCAGTATGCTCCTTGAACACAATCTCATCGATCTCTTTGTTGCACTTGTAGCAAAGAAGCTTCCTAGAATGCTTGATGAGCCTGTGTGTTGACAGTTTTTCCTCAGATTCAAAAGTTCTTGGACACATGTCACATGCAAATTTCGGTGGTGCATGAACCTCATCCGCATGGGCATCCAAATCACGCTGATACCAAAAGGGTATACCACAAAGTGGGCATGGGAACTGGGCGGTATGAATGAGATGCACCATTTTTATGTGTGTCATAGCAGCCTCTGAATTGACGGAAATAATATTGCAGCCTTTACATCTCCACCCTTGAAGAATTGGATAGTTTGGGTCTATTGGCAGGACAGTTCCAGGTTTGGGAACATTGATGCTTCCCATAAACCCATGGCTGTGGCTGAATGCCATGTGGACACTCCATTCTTTCTCCGTGTTGAAGTATAAGTGACAAGGAGGACATCTTGGCGGATCTAGATGGAACTCTTTTCCATGCTTCGAGGTTTTGATATGATCTGTCCACTGTTTCATGTCATCGAAAACTTTGTCACAGATGAGGCATCTATGGCTATAATTCCATTCCATGAGGTCATGATAATATTCATTCACCGTATCTATTGTGAGCTTGGGGTTGTCGTACGGATTCCTCACAACAGGTACTTCTGGTGTCTTCTCCCTTTTCTTCTTTGGAGATGATTCAGAGCCAGAACTGGAGCCAGACGACGACGATGAAGATGATGATGATGACGACGATGATGATCTACTTCTTTTTCGTGATCGCGACCTTGATCTAGAACGAGATCTTGATTTCGAGAATTTCCTTCGTTCAACTGAAAGCGAGCGTCTCTTAGGTTGGTGACTATGTCTCTCAGATGAGCGACTTCTTGACCTTCTTCTCGGATACTCATCTGATTGACGAGGTTTGATAGTAATAGACCTTGACCATGAGCTGTCTTCAGGAGAGTTTCTAACATCACCTCTATTTATCTCATCTCGATTTCCCGCATATTGGTCGTTTTCATATTCGTATGACCTGCGCCGTTCCCTGTCGTCATCTGGTAAAGTTCTATTCGATGAAGAATTTCTGAATTCCGACTCGTATTCAGCTCTGTCTCTTGCAACCTGTGCGTTTTCTCGGTCATAAATTATTCTCCTATCCGGTTCATTTTGTTGGTATGGAATATGCTCTTGGAAATGTCTTGGTCCATCTATTCCACTGTATACGTCTCTAGCTCCATCGTCATAAGAATCTCTTCTGTATTCCCCAGTTCTATCACCAACATTTCCTGCATGGCTGTAAACATTTTCACTTGGAACATTATGATCGTCAATCGTATCCTCTTCTAAAGCTCTTTTTGCTTCCTCCAAGACCCGTCTTGACCTCAGTATCTCCTCCTCGTACAGCGCTTGGTCCAGTTTTTCTTGAACATACTGTTTGTGGTCAGCAGCTGTCACCTTTTTCTTGGGACGTTCATCCTCATAACTATGTGTGAAAATCTCATCAAATAAGTCATCACTTTTCTCTTCATTTCTTTGAACTACCCGTCGATCTTGTACATCCTCCTCATTCTTTAACTTGTCCCAAAACGTAGGCTGCTTTTTGGATGCTGACGGGGGACTATTCTCTTGAAAAATATCAAGAAATTTATCAGGTTCTCCCCATGAATCTTTGCTATCATCATCGTCATCTTTTGAAGAACTCCAAACCGAGGTGCTCCATTTATTCTCAGATTTCAGTTTCTTCCATCCTGCTTGAGCACTCTGAAAATGTTCCGGATGTTTCAACTCTGCGGCCTTTTCTGACTTGTACTGCTTCCACTTAGCCTCGGTGCTGCGTGATTCTGACGAGGTTCGTCTGGACGATGAAGCTTCCCTTATAGCGGCTTCGCGTTCTTCACGCAAATCCTCCTTTTGCAACTGATGCATGTAATTGATGACCTCCTGCATAGAGTGAAGATCCTTGTTCCCTGACACATATTGCGGTTTATCCCTTTGTCTGAAATTAGAATACGGTCGATTAGAGTGGGAACTCCTTTGTGAGCTAGAATCAGTATAATGCGATGATGGTGCACTAGTCTGTCTGGAAAACCTTCCACCAGTTTTCAGCTCCTGGGGCAGGAACCTTGAGCTTGCAGCGCCCGTAGAACGTCTAGCGGTCACATCTGGCTCTTCATCGGAATCAGGGTAACTCACAATAGAACTGTTTGCCATTGTCCTTCCGTGTCCAGATATCTGTAAAAATATAAGAACCACTGTTGAATTCTATTCATATATGACATCAAATCGTTATCTTCAATTACATATCAACAGGGAACCAAATTTCTGGCCGTGTATTGATTTTCTCTCTTCTTCGTATGATCAATACTGAAATAATCTATACTAATTTGCCGGTACTTTCATTCGCGGTTTTATAAAAGTAAATCTTTTTGCAAGGTTCTTTGGAGTTTCATGTCTGCCTTTGGTATTTACATTCACCGAGACAAACTTATTCATTTGAATTCCTTATACTTTGTATTTCGGTATCCAGCATCACTGATGGGGCATAACTTGTTGAAATGTGCATATGGTGTACTGAAATATATACCTCACTATTTATCATTCACGATGATAAACGCAATTCACACTCCGTTATGGCCAGTGTCCTATGACATATTTGAAATGTTTAAACATTTAAACGTGCATTACGACCAGTGTCCTATGACATATTTGAAATGTAAAAACATTTAAACGTGCATTACGACCAGTGTTCTATGACATTTTAAATGTTAAAACATTTAAACGTGCATTATTACCAGTGTCCTATGACATTTTAAATGTTAAAACATTTAAACGTGCATTATGACTACTGTTTAAACTATTTTAATCATCAGAGTTCTACATGTACTAGTATATGATACAATATTGAAGACTTTCGGCTTCAAAACTTAACTGGCTCATCATTGACTCATGGGGAAAACCTCTAGCAAGTTTCATGATAATATAATAGATGCACTATACACACTGTTATGATCTGAAGACCATTTTCAATGTTGCCTTCACTTTTTGATCTAGTCGATTTGAAAATTTCGGAACCTAGAAATGTCCTTTCCTATGAACTTTTTTTGATGACTCTTATCTATGGGGTAGTACTGAACGATTCTAGCTTGGTTGCCACTCTGGCAACCTTGGGCAACTCTTTTTATCGCCGGAAATTCAAAATGGCCGCCAAATGCCTCCCACCAATAGATGAAATGAAATTCTTTCTTTAAATAGCAAGTGTGGCACATCAAATCAGGGGTTTTGAGGATCAACAAACCAATTTCCTATGTCATTTTTACAATTTGAGTTCATTCAGGACTACAAATTCAAGATGGCCGCCAAATTTCAACCTCATTATGGTACAATGTGAATATTTCAATAAAACGTTCGTGTAACACATCTTATTTGTATGCGCAATGGTCCTAGAATGCATTTATTTTGCTGTTTTGGTTGTTTTAGTTAACACATGCTTCTGGGACAACTCTGCTTATCATGGGAAATTCAAAATGGCCACCAAATAGTATTCTACTACTGTGTAAAATGTAATAATTACTTGATATATTAAGTATAGCACATCTAATCAGGGCTTTTAAGGGCCAAGAAATCCATATCTGGTGTCATTTTGCTTATTAGTTCATTAAAGGCTAAACATAAGATGACTCCTCACTTCAGTATTCCCAATTCGTTACGAATAACTGTGGTACATCTCATTAAATGTCGAGTGTTTATTACCCGAAACGTGCATGTCTGGTCCATGCTGTAAATTTATCTGCTCTAAAATTATGCTAATGAATTATTATTTGTTATCCCAAAGGTGGTATAATCCACGTGTAATTTCCTTTTGTCGATATGAGCTTACACATGCACTTTTTACATAGATTGCACATTCTCAAACCGTAAAAGAGAAGAATTTTTTTTATCATAAAGATAAAAATAAATTGCAAATATTGTATATTTTAAGAAAGGGGATAAAAGTCGACCTGAAGCAAGAATCTACATCATAGGGCTATAGATTGTCAAAATATCATGTCAAATACTTAATTGATTGTCCTATTTGAAAGTCTGCAAAAGGAATTCAAAGGAGCAAAGTTCTTCCAGGATTTCTGCATGACCTGTATTCTTGACATAGATCGTTTTCCCTGTCACTGTTCTTTTGACTTATGCTCCTGTTCTGTTCTAAGATTCATTTCAAGCTTGTCACACTGACTACGTCTTACTATCCAACCAAATACTCTTTGTTGTAAGAAAACATTTAGAATGAAAACCTGTTTAAGATATATGATATAGAAACAACCTTCAAACTTTACGGAACACTGATATCCAAGACAATTACTTTAAAGATAGATTTCATCCACTTGAGTTTTACATGCCAAAACATACGTAGTACCATTTCATCTTACCACAGTTGAAGATTCCTCAGATTTAATTTTGAATCACTGTAGAGAAAAACTGACCAGAATTTAAAATTATCATAAGATGTAATGATAGCAGATGAAATTTTGAAAGGCCTGTTCATTTACAAACTTAACCGTCCTTATGAAGAAAAAGGAGAGTGCTAACCATGTTACTATTGGGCAGCCTTCTTTAAATAGAAGAATACATTCTATGCACCAGACATGCATGATTCGGACAACGAATGCTCATTAGTGGTTCTTCCAGCCAAAATGATTCAAAGAAGCATATATAATTAGCGCTGCCAAATTGGAAGACATTCTATTCTTACATAGTTCCATTTGACAAATGACATGTTTATCTTTGCATTATATTTTGACGAATCCTAGTCTGTTAAAGCTGAAACCATCCAATCTTATATGTCACTCTTATTCATTTTTCATTACATAGTAAGTCTTATGAAATAAGAGCTTGTGCTATTTCTTTTTACATTTTACTAAGTGATAGTGGACTATTTGGCGGCTATTTTGAATTTCCCCCGATGAAAAAAGTTGTCCTACAAATATGTGTGAACTGGAAACAACCAAAACAGCAAAATAAATGTATTCAAGGATCATTGTAGCTACAAATAAGATGTGTAACATGACTTTTTTTCATTGAAATCTACACATTGTACCATAATGAGGTTAAAATTTGGCGGCCATCTTGAATTTCTAGCCTAGAATAAGCCCAAAATGTCAAGAACACATTGGAAATGAGTTTGTTGACCTTCAAAACCTCTGATTTGATGTGCCACACTTAATATTTAAAGAAAGAATTAAATTTCCCCTATTGGTGGAAGGCATTTAGCGGCCATTTTGAATTTCCCCCGATAAGCAGAGTTGTCCCAGAAACATTTGCCAGCTGAAAACAACCAAAACAGTAAAATAAAGGCATTCTAGGACCAATGCACATACAAATAAGATGTGTTACACAAACGTTTTATTGAAATATTCACATTGTACCATAATGAGATTGATATTTGGCGGCCATCTTAAATTTGTAGTCCTGAATGAACTCAAATTGTAAAAATGACACCGGAAATGGGTTTGTTGACCCTCAAAACCCCTGATTTGATGTGCCACACTTAATATTTAAAGAAAGAATTTCATTTCATCTATTGGTGGGAGACATTTGGCGGCCATTTTGAATTTCCGGCGATAAAAAGAATTGCCCAAGGTTGCCAGAGTGGCAACCAAGCTAGAATCGTTCAGTACTATCCCCATGATAAGAATCATCAAAAAAAGTTCATAGGAAAGGACATTTCTAGGTCGGCCACATGTTATATAAGGCTGTCAAATCGACTAATCCCAAAATTGTTTGAGAAATTTGAAAATTTTAAAGATATACACGCCGTTTTGGATCTCGAAACCTATTTCAATCATCGACCATAGACGAATGACTATAACACTTTGGACCCAAATCAAATAGGGGACTTCAGTGACTATGTTTTGGAAGTGATGGAGTTTTCATTGCAATGGCACTTACGTATTTAATATATTTTCATTTTCGTGCGTGAACATCGACGGCGGATGCGGCTAGCCAACAGGGGATGCTTACTCCTCCCGGGCACCTGGTCCCACCTCTAGCTTGCTAGGGGTGGTCCGTCGATGCTCCAAATGGTGCTCTATTGTGAGCGCTGTTGAGATTATCGTCAGGATCTTCTTTAACTCATTACGGTCCAGAAACAATGTGATGAAGCTCGCCAATCTCACATCAATTCTTTAGGGCCAGAAGCTAAATCGAAACATCAGGTGAATAACTACATCACAGAGAAAATGACCACATTCTTTTTTTTTTATTCCCAAAGGTTCGGGTGTTCAACCAGAGACTGGTTATCATGCAAACTTAATCGATTGCTATTAATTTTACTCATTGAGCATTGGTGTTCATAGTATACCATCGAGAAATATAGAAGAAAATGACAAAACCCATTTTCAAAGACCCTAGGTATCAGGGCTCAAACAAAATATCAGGTTCATAACTAAATAACAGGCATATGATAATGCACACAAAATTAGGAGAAAATGACCACACCCATTTTCCCGATATCCTGGGAATCGGGAGCTCAAATAAAATAGCAGGCACATAACTAGATTACAAACCTACTGAAATAAAGAATCAAAACTTGAGCATTTTTTTTTTCTGAGAATTGATCTTTACAAGATTACACAAGTTATATAGGAGCAAATGACCACACCAATTTTCCAAGACCCGAGTGGTCAGGGGTTAAAAAATATCAGGTGCACAACCAGACCATAGGCCCGTTATAAAGAATTTCTCACCGTCGAAAGATTCGGAGGATTTGCGTTCCTGCTCTGAAATCAGAAAGAGGACTTCTTGGTGAAATTTAAAACTCGGTGCAACAGGTAATGCAAGTTTCGGATATTGAATCCACATCGGTGGTAATTCAAGGAAAAATGAGAAGCCACATGAGTTTCACGGTGCTACTTTGTGAATTTTAGTAGGGACTTTCCAGAGGTGTAATTTAACAAGGTGCATTGAAGATAAACACCTTGAGACGAGTTTCTAAATTTGTTCCTGCCAGTGAATAATGTCATGCTGCATTACCTTAAAGCATATCTGCGTCCCCCTTCTTTCAGCATACTTACATGTGGTCCAACCCATTTTTAATCATAAAAGTCCTATGACCTTGACCTTTTGATCCCTAAATCTGAAGGGTAAATCCGTGTGACTCATGGAAAGGGAACATTTCTGGTTAGTTTCATATCCGTAAGATACGCATTCAGTTATTACTCTAAAACCATTTCTAGTCATCAATGTCCACTTGCCTTGACCTTTGAGTTTTTCCCCAATATCAATAAGGTATTTCCTGGCAAGTTTCAAGTTGATTTGTGCAATACACATTCAGCTTTGACCCGGAAATCATTTGTAATCATACAAATCCTCTTACCTTGACCTTTAGACCCCTATTTACCAGGGAACAACCTTGACACATGGAGCAGTTAGAGCATTTCCATGTCAATTGATTAAATACAAATTCAATTATAACCTCAAAACCATTCTCAATCTTCAACGCGCAGACTTTGACCTTTGGATCCCAAAACCATTAAGGTATGTCCGTGACTCATTTTAAATCATTTAATCTCAGTATGTAAGCGACCTTTTCATTGGGTGAAAAATTAACGTGATATCTGTGTCGACAGAAACCAGGAGCACGCGACGAAGAACGTTAAGCATGCATTTCAATCATGAAAGTCATATGACCTTGACCATTTGACCTGAATCACTAGGGTATATTCTCGACTCATGGAACATTACTGGCAAGTTTCAAGTCGATACGTTTAAAACACACTCTGTCATGACCCCAAAACCTTTTTTTCAATAATAAAAAATTACCTTGACCTTTTGACTCCAAAATCAACAGGGAACGTCCGTGACTCATAGAGAAAATTTCTGACAATTCATATGTTGGAATATACACTCAATTAAAAGTATTACCTTGAAACAATTTTCAATTATCAAAGTCCTATGACCTTGATATTTGGACCGAAAAATAGTGCACTGACCTTGATCTTTGGACCCAAAAATCGATACAGGCATTCTTGACTGATGGGGAACATTTCTGGTAAATATCATGCTGACAGGTGAAAAGTGACCGAATACCATTGAAATAAAAAAAATTCAATGACCTTTGCCTTGGGTTAAAATTGAAAGGGTACGTCATCCACTCAGGGAAAATTTCTGGCAAGTTTCATGCTTATCGGCAAAATATAAATTCAGTTACGGCCCGGAAAGTTATCATCAGAGTCCTATGACCGTTACCTTTAACATCAAAATCACAAGGTCAAGGATACTTTCTCACTCATACAGAACATCCTCGATTCCTATTGAGTATTTCTGGCATGCTTTATGTCGACAAGCGCTATACACATTCAGTTAGGACCCCAACACTATGTCAATCATCAAAGGCCAATGACCTTGACCTTTAACCGAAAAAAAACCAACATTTTTTAAAAATGTACGTATGGGACTCATGATAGGTTAAATTCATGGCGAGTTTAACGTAGATTGATGCACTAATGCACTAAACAATTTGGCCCGAAAAACATTTTCAATCATGAAAGTCCTACGACCTTGTCCTTTGCAAAAGTAGGGTACATTCTTGACTCATGGAACTTGGCCTGAAAATATTTTCAACTATGACCTTCACCTCTTAAACCCATATTTATTTAGTAAGGAATATCCTTGACTCATGGCATCTTTGGCAATTTTATGTCAATAGGTTAAATACAAACTTAGATATGACCTCAAAACCGCTTTCAATCACCAACCTCTAGACCTTGATATCAACAAGAGGAACGTCCGTGACTCATATGAAAAATTCCTGGCAATATTCATTTGTTTAGACCTTTGTTCATTTTCAGCAAACTTTAAAGTCGATGATATACATGTTTGTAAAACATATGCTCCCATTGACTCCAACGACAATAATCAATGAAAGAAATGACCTTGAACTATTGACTCTAAAATCAATAAAATCGTTCCAAGGAATGCATGTGTCACCTGGGAAACATAGCGACACTTAGAAATCACTTTTATATAGGGTGTGACATCCACGTGTGACAGACAGACGGACAGAGTGATCCCTAAGTGTCGCTATTCTTCACAGGCGACACAAAAATCGATGTTCTTTCCTCCAGTTCATTCAACATTAATATTTTTATCATAATTTGGTTTGAGTAAATGATAGAGTTGTCGAGTTATAATCTGAAATCCATATTTGAGGTATATATCTCCTAACAGTGACCTTGACATTTGACCCAAGACCTATAGGCTTCCTCACCTCATCCAAAGTAGCCATACTAGTATAACTATTTTTTTCTCATTTGATAACCATTATTTTCAGTGAATTTTCCTTAACACTTACCTTGAACATTGGCCTAATCATGACCCCAAAATCAAAAGGCTTATTCTCCTCCTGAAAAGTAATCACATGTCCATTCCGAATTTGGTGAAAGTATTCTTGAAACTATATAAGTGGTTTTTCCCTTACAGTGACATTGACCTATAAATCCTCAAATCACTGAGTGTTTTTCCTAACAGTGACCTTGACCTTTGACACACAGACCCCATAATTCATAGGTTTCTCCACTTCTTTATAAAGAAGTATATCTAAATATGGCTTGGATAAGTGTTTGTGTTCTAAAGTTATCACCCGGAAACCATAACTTTTGTGTATCTTTTTAACAGTGACCTTGACCTTTGTCCTATTAGCCTAAAATCAATAGGCTTCTTTCCCTCTTGATAAAAAATCATATCCAAATTAGGTTTGGCGAAGTGAAAGAGTTCTTGAGTTATCATCTGGAAACCTTGAGTTTAAGTGTAATTTTTTTAAGCAGTGATCTTGACCTTTGACTTATTGACCCCCCCCCCCCCCAAAAAAAAAAGGCTTCTGCACCTCTTCATGAGGACATATTATTTGGTTTGACAGGCGGTTCTTGAGTTATCTTCTGGAAACCATGATTTTAAGTGTATTTTTCCTAACAGTGACCTTGACCTTTGACCTACTGACCTCAAAATCAACAGACTTCCCCCTCTTGATAAGTAAGCAAATGTCTAAATTAAGTTTGGATCCGTGTAAGAGTTCTCAAGTTCAAATCAGGAAACCATGATTTTAAGGGTATTTTACCTAACGGTACCCTTGACCTTTGACCTATTGACCCAAAATCGATAGGCTTCTTCTCCTCTTGATAAGCGAGCATATATGCAAATTTGATTTGGATTGGTGAAAGGGTTCTTGAGATGTCATCTGGAACTGAAAGTGTGACAGAATGAAAGACAAAACAGACTCTTGATGCCCTTTGCCATTACATGGCAGGCACACAAAAAATTCAGCTACTAGTATTTAATTTTCTACTTGCTCATCTGCACACTTTGGTCCTCAATTGTGATATTTTAATTCAAATCAAAACATTTTCCTTGGAGCAGTTATAATGCCTTGACTTTCATTTTTACTTAAATCTTTACTGTCATAATACTGCAAGTGTGAATTACAATTATTGGTGAAATGCTTCTTGTGGTTGATGAATCCATTAGGTAAGTAAAGTTTCTACATTTTCGGTAAATTTGACTATATATTAGCTACCTTGGCATAAAAGTACATTAGATCCACAGAACAAGTAGTACACATGTAAGTTTTATTTAAAAAGGTTCCAGTAAGTAAAATTCAAACGATTCGTGCTTACTCCTTATCAAATCATTTGTGATACTTCTATCAATGTACCAACAGTGCAAGGGAAGTAAAAGCGATAAACCCAATCAAGTTTAGTCAGTAACACAAGATCTATTTGACAGCAAATACAAGAGCAAAACCTCCAAAGGAGATACTTGGAAAGCTTTTGTCTTTCCTTTGTGCAGATCTGTTCATTTTAGTTCTGCTTTTAAAACAAATTCCTTCAAATTCTATTATAGCACATCATGTGTATCCCTCGTGGAAGGTTGTACCTTGTAAACCCCTTGGGTTATATGAGGTACCATCTACCCAAGGGGTACACGTACCTGATCACTGAGGTTTAACTTGGAAAAATTATAATGTTATATAGAGGCAACACAAGTGTAGCATCCCCTTGCTGAATGCATATGCTATCAGCAAAAGAAAAATAAAGTCCAAAGTGACCTTTGACCCTTGACCTTGAAAATCAGAGAGTTTGATCGTTTCTCCAGAAGGGACATTTTTTGAAAGTTTGGTGATACTATGATTGCTGTCTTCTGTTGTCCACAAGGATTTTGAACCTTAATCCAGTGACCTTGACCCTTAACCTTGAAAATCAATATGGTTCACCTAAAATGTTGTTCACAAGAATCTGAACAAACCCACAAACTCATGGATGCATGACAGCGAGGTATATCCCCTCCGCAACAGAGTTGCAAGGGGATAATAAGAATTATCAAAGGGCCATAACTCCCGGACAGTTTATCCCTACCTTCACGCTACATAAATATGTGTCTACATTTTATAATATTTTCATTGTGACAAGATGGTGATTTTCAATGAAAGGATAAGTGAAATTTAGAGTTAAGGTCTGGTCATAAGGTATCCTCATGTAAAATATCTAAGCCTTACCCCTTGCTATTCAAAATATGTTGCTAACTTTGAACAGTAGGTCAACCTCCAAGGTCAAGGTCGGTAAGTCAAAAGTCAAGGTCTCAAATGAAAGGTTTATCATGAGGTATCCTCCATTGAAATATCTAAGCTCTATTCGTTATAGCTTATGAGATATAGCCTAGGTTAAAGCTGATCAAATGCAGGTCAAACTCAAAAGTCAAGGTCACTAAGCCAAAAGTAATGAAATCAAATTAAAGCTCTTATCATGATGATCCTTAACATGAAATATGAAAGCCCTATTCATTAAAGTTCATAAAATATTCAAAAATACAGTATAGCCCAGGTTAAAGTTTTTTAAGAGTAGGTCAGTGATCAAAGTCAGAGGATCAAAAGTTTTGGTATCAAACAACAGCTCTAGTCATGACAAATTGACATATGACCCCTATTAGTTTAAGAAATCAAGCCCATTCACCTACCGGGACATGCATAACAGCCTGCTAAAAATTGATGAGATATTGTACTTGAAGACTGAAACCATTTCCCGTAACAACATTTTATGATGTAGTGGGTATACTTTTTCGTGAAGTTTGGCATCTTCTGTCAAATGACACTTCCCTAAGGTTTCATAATGGCCATATTCTTTAACCCAATCACAATTTCAAATGCATGCATACATTCAATAAACTGAATATGAGTAACCAAAGTTGAAAGTTAACTATTGTAAGGAGCACCCCTTGTACTAATTTATATAATTCATTATACTGTATGCATATAATCGTTCACTTAAGGAATCATTATAATATGTTTTTGGTTGATTGAGGTATCAACACCAAAAATTGAGGGAAAACTGAAGTGTAAGATGCACAAGTTTTCCCTCATTTTTTCGGTGTTGATACCTTGATCAACCAAAAAAAATATTACAATGATTCCTTATCATTTCATTTAGTCGCATTTCAACGTTTATTTGCAGCTTTGAAATTGTGTTGCCAATGACGTTGCTTTTGACATTGAAAAGCATATACTTCCGGTTTGAGTTGATGCAGGTATCAACACAATTTTATAGCCAATCAGTATCTTCGTTTCTTAAGAATGACAATGGAAATTAAATGATTGTGTATTTACCTCCGTTACTTTTGCAAAAGACTGTCTCAAAGAATGTAAATACCAAAGGCATAACTCAATACAATCAGGGGCAAATATACAAACTATTGTCTATGTGAAAAGGTTAACTCAAGTTAACGTTCAATAAACCAAAATTAAGGTAAAATTATATCATTACTTGTTTCTCACTTTTTATGGTAAAGAATTTCCAAGACAATTTTTTTTCCCCTCTGAATGTTAGTAACTGTGCCGATTTCCTGCAAAATGGTGTGACGTCCTTTACAGATATATACATACTTTAATTTTTTTCTTCCTACCTAAAAGGTAAATCTCAATCCTAACAGCCCGTAAAATAAGGTTTGGTCATGAATATTTAGTAAGTGCAGGCTTTCTACTCTACAATGATGAAAAAGTAGGAAAAAAGTAGTAGTCAATGAAAAAAAGTAGGAGAAAAATAGGAAAAAGTAGGAATTAAAAGGGGAAAAGTAGGAAATTTTCCATCACTTTTAGCGACAATTTTCAGTAAGTATGACACACAAATCACAGTAAGCAATGATTGTAGACTGGTAATGTTCGTCTTTGAGGAAGTCACAGAGAGATATAAAGGCAAATTGATTTTTCATGTAAAATATACAGAATGGGCGAGCGAAGCGAGGCCGAAATTTTTCAAAAACTTTGAATCAGATGTCGATGACAAGTGAAGCAAGTAATTTTTTTACTTTTAAGATGAAAAAGTAGGAATAGTAGGAGGTTTTGAAGAAAAAGTAGGAAAAATCAAATTCAAGGAATTGTGGTCCCCCGCTTTTGGGTGTTTGTCTTTAAAGAAATGCTTACAGACATCCCCCCATTCTTAAGTTTTAATAATATATCTCATATATTATCAACATTCTAAATATGAAAGATTAACTCCAAGAAAAGGTCAAAAGGTACAAACTTTTGTTTTGTTTCCAAGGGACAGGGCTTATAAAAAGGTATGCACATGTGAAATATTTAAGACCTATGATTTAAATTAAAATCAAAAACTTATGGTCGAGGTTGAAGTTTTTAAATGTGGGTCAACCTCCATGGACAAGGTCAGGTTGTTGTTACCAACAGAAAGGTCTCATCACAAGGAATACACATGTGAAATGTGAAAGCCCTATCATTTTCCATTAAAAAGTTATGGACAAGGTTATAGTTTTTTGAAAAGTAGGTCAAACTCAAAGGTCAAGGTCACAAGGTAAAAAATTTTGGTATCCATGGAAAGGTCTTGTCACAAGGAATACACATGTGAAATATCAAAGCCCTATCACTTTCCATTCAAAAGTTATGGTCAAGGTTAAAGTTTTTAATAAGTAGGTCAAAGTCCAAGGTCAAGGTCACAAGGTCAAAAATTTTGGTATCCATGGAAAGGTCTTGTCACAAGGAATACACAAGTGAAATATCAATGCCCTATCACTTTCCATTCAAAAGTTATGGTCAAGGTTATAGTTTTTTGAAAAGTAGGTCAAAGTCCAAGGTCAAGGTCACAAGGTCAAAAATTTTGGTATCCATGGAAAGGTCTTGTCACAAGGAATACACATGTGAAATATCAAAGCCCAATCACTTTCCATTCAAAAGTTATGGTCAAGGTTAAAGTTTTTAATAAGTAGGTCAAAGTCCAAGGTCAAGGTCACAAGGTCAAAAATTTTGGTATCCATGGAAAGGTCTTGTCACAAGGAATACACATGTGAAATATCAAAGCCCTATCACTTACCACTCAAAAGTTATGCACAAGGTTTAGAGTTTTTGTGACTGACGGACAGACGGACAGACGGACAGACAGACAGACGGACAGACGGACGAACCGGTTTTAATGTCCCCGCGCTTTCGCGAAAGCGGGGGACAAAAAATAGGATCAAAATAAAAAAGTAGGAAATAGTAGGAAAAGTAGGAACAGTAGAAAGCCTGTAAGTGAAATTCACATTTTAATCACTTTCACTAATTAACTTGGTGTTGGTACAAAAAGAAAGTCTTAAAATATAGGTATAACATCAAGTTTACGTAAAATTATGTTGAAGTCACAAGAAGACTTGTTATGTATCATAAGTACTGACAAAGTTTTTTTTTTTTTTTTAAATCCGAAACATAAATTAGGGAGCATTTTGAAAATGACATTTCTCATGCATATTTCATCATATTCTCAAATTTCCTTCCCTCATCAAATTCGAAATTGAACATCATCTGATGATTTCATACTATAAAAAAAATTTAATTCTCTTTTCTTATCAAAATTCTTCACATATTCCTCACCTTTTGAATTTCATTTTTACTACTGTTAAATCAGATATGATCAAAAGTTTACAGATATAAGCACAGGGATTTATCATGCTTCCCAGTTGCTAAAATTTCTATGGATTATTTTATAACCCATGACAGTAAATAGGGCAACTGGAAAGCATGATAAATCTCTGTGGATATGATTGTACTAAACAACAAAACATTTTGAATGGGATCAAAAATGAGGATTTTTCACAAGCACAGACCCAACAGAACTTTACTCCAAGGGCCAAATTCAAGATTCTGGTAATCCAAGAAGCCAAATAATGTCCCTTGTGAAAGAATTATGTTTGTGTTTGGTATAAAAAATGCAGTTTTGAGGATCTATAAGCCCTAAATGCAGAAATAGGTACTGTAGTTTTGAGGATCTATAAGCCCTAAATGCAGAAATAGGTACTGTAGTTTTGAGGATCTATAAGCCCTAAATGCAGAAATAAGTACTGTAGAAGTGGTAATTTTTGCTAGGGGAAATTTTCGCGAAATGACCAATTCAACAGTACCTGTGGGGGTTATCTTGGCAAAATTGGAATATTCCCTGCAGTCTTTTATACTGGTTAATTTCAAGCTGGGGTTATTTTTGCGATAATAATTCTATCTGGAAAAGTGTGAAAATTGCCCCAACACAAAAACTTCCACATCTACAGTATAAGAATACTTCTGACTCTACAAGCATAGGTTAGAAGGTAATTTTAAGTTTCTACATGAGTAAGAGGTGGGCGGAGCGTCAGAGAAGCCCCTTCTTATTCATGTAGAAACTTCAAATTACCTTCTAACCGGCTTAGATGGCAACTACCCCGGTAGCGTAGTGGTTAGCGCGCCTGGCTAGCATAGATAGCATGTGAAAATCTGGGTTCGAGCTGCGCTTGTTCCACATATTTTTCAGTTCAGCTTTTGTAGGGTGCTGAATCCATGACGACCATGCAGACGGTTTCTTCACAGATTTTTCACAAATAAGATGAGCCATTTGAGAGCCTGTGATTGGCTTAGCTCAAATGTTGCCATCTCAATTGTAATAAATTACTATCAATCAAATTAACTTGTTTTTATTTCCTTGAATCATGTCTTAATGAACTTACTTATTCACAATAAATAGTAGGCCAGTTTCAGGTCGACCAGCCAACGTCCTGCTCCACCAATGTGTTGAACACCAGCTCCGGTAAAGGTCAATATCTACGAATAACAGCTAAACGTATTTGGTCTCAGTCAGTTTATATTTAGATTTTGTTACAATGTACATTACACTACAATCATCCAATCAGCACAGGTCCTTGGGTCTGTATTTGTCTTCTGACTCGGGATTCTTTGAACAGCTACCTGTGAATACATAACAAAATAAAGACACTTTACTCAATACAAAATAACTTGTTCTATTTGTAACTTTTAAGATACTGCATGTTGATGAGTCCAGGATTTTTTTCCTGGGATTTAATCAATTGTTTGTGAAACATTAATGACAAAAAATACATGAAGAAATCTGTGATTTGCAATTTCTAATGACTCTTCAAGCCTCATTATGGTACAACAAATCCTGGACATCGTCTCGAATTTCCTTACGATGTATAGGCTCCAATATTCTTTGTTTCTACTTGAACATCATAATTATACTGTATCCTGTTTGATACTCAACATGAAATATGTTACAAAAACATTCACAATGTCAAGTTTACCTCTCCTTCTTAAGTCTTCATGACTTATATGCAAAGCTAAAGCCACTTTTGAGCTTTATATCAAACCTAATTGAACACACAACTCCAACGTCAAATAGTAGAAAGGTCTTGTCAAGAAAGGATAAAATTGTGAAACTGAAACTCCCATCCCTATCCAACATGTTTCAAAAGTAGATCAAACTACATGGCTGTAATCTCTGGAAACAATCACAAGGCATGATTTGGAAAACGCAAAACAAAAGTTACATACATGTATCTTTCCAATCAAAAGGTGTATCACAACCAATTGTGCCTCACATGAAATTAATATGAAATGAGCATCATGTAAATTTTACATGAAAGTTCATGTGAAATTCATATAAATTTCACTTTAGATACATGTATATGTGAAAAAATATTTCACATGAATTTCAAATAAATTTACTTCACATGAATTTCTCTTTGTGACCTTCATGCAAAATTGAATCCACATAACATTCATGTTAAAAACTGCAAATGAATATCATGTATATTTCATGTTCATGCTCATTTCACATAAATTTCATGTGAACTCTTATGTAAATTTCATGTAAAATTCACATGAATTTCATAAGAGGCACGATTGGCCATGTACATGATGTATACATATTCAAGAAGTTTGCTTACTTTTGTGGCCGACAGATAAACAGATGAAACTATGTAAAACAGACAGACTTGTCAAAACCATATTACCGCTATTCAGATTTTTTTAAATTGATTTTTCTTATTTTTTTAAGGTGTACCTCTCATTGCAGATGTGAAAAATTCAGGATTATAAAAAAATCAATATGACAGTAACTACTACACTGTTCAAGAACATGTGTGTCACCTCTTGCACTTTTGACCCTAGATATGTAACCTTGACCTAAAATGTGACCTTGACCTTCCTTTGCTATCTAATCTCATCATGCTTAACCATCTATGCAAGTTTGATGAAACTGAATCCACAGAAAAGCCAATTTTCTAGATAATTTCAAAGTAGGAATCACGAAAGAACTGTCAGTGTATGATTTACGCATGATTACCACAAAGCACGAATGAAGAGCACATGTTCCATGTATAGATAACAGATCACAATGTGTATGTGTTTTATGCAGGAAAGGTTCATTAAACATACTCAGACATACGTGGAATGGTATTGAAAACGCTAATTTTGTGTAAGAATCTCGAATGGCACAGTGTGTAAGAACTGCGTAAAAACTACATTAATTAAGCATAGATTGTGTAATTCCAAGTTAGGAAAATTTTGTGGACCTCAAAACTGTATTCGCGCATACATGTATCTCAACCTAGACTCCACTCCCTGCGCATAGCAATAAATAGAATGCACTTGAAAGACTTATGAATAACGTATGCCTCAAAGGGGTAGGGCCACGAGACCCCTAAATCGGCCCTTGATTTTTCTCTAGAAATAAATTTCATGGGGAAAACTTGATATCTCTTATGAAAATACACGAATGTTTACCGCTTTTAATGAAAAGAAAAATATCACCAAACATAATGCCATTTTACTGTAATGACGTCATGAAGTGACGTCATTTTGACGTTATTGACAAAATATGGCGAAAATTGCTTGAAATTTTGTCTTCTGTGGAAGAATTCGATGTGGCCGCATGCGTTAACTGAGATAAAACATTTATAACAAAAGGATATAATGATAATCTTTCACATACATTTTTTTCATCCTAGTTAATGCATGCGGCCATTGCTAATTTTATAGAAATATGAAGTTTTTGCATCAATTTCGCGGAATCTGAGCGATTTTGAAGTTTTCAAAGGGCTAAAAGCTATTACTAAATGCAATATTTACAAAAAATAGATTCGTAATTCAGTAGAGAACGTTTCAAAATGTCAAATTACAGTGTAGAATTCTATAAAGTACAATGTTCAATATTAGGGCCAATATCGGGCTTCGTGGCCCTACCCCTTTTGGATGTACTTTATAAGTAATGCAAGTGCTGTGTGACACGACCTTTTCTACCATTAATGTCAAAGTGTAATAGCTACCAGACAAACGCACAACAAAGTGATCCCTATATGTCATCATTGAATTGCAGGTGACATGAAAAGGTAAATTAAGTTTTTGCTTTATATCCATTGCTTTAATAAATACACACCTGAAATTATTCCCAAAATGAAGTGCTCTTGACAAGATAATCCTCAAAAAAGAAGTCCTTCTTCCTTACTGATATTTTTTTTCCCTAGTTTTCTTGAGATTTTTCTTTTGTTTGTTTGGTTTTTTTTGGTCGTAAATTTCAAATCAAACCTGACTCAGCCATAAAATCAATTTTTTTAATTTCTAGCAAAATCTTTAAATGACAATGAATTATAGTAAATGCTCTGTGAATTATTAAATGATTTGCTACGCACATTTTGAAAGTTATTAGAGAGGTTGAGATTTTCTACGTGTAACTTGTACGGGTATGTCTAGTGTACAAGTTGAATTACACGTAACTGTTGTTGAGATTTCTTTTCAAAGACCACTACGCGTACTTGTAAAATCTAAGTGAATTTGAGTTGACTTTTGGACAGCATACCGTAAATTCAAGAGGAACATTAAGTTCGGTTAAATCTATATTGAAATAGAAACTTCAAATCATTATGAATTGAATGCCACACTTTTTATACTATTTGATAGAATAAAGGAGATGAAATATCTTGAAGTAAAGACTTACGTGTACCTCGCACTTTACACGTTCACTGGCGTTAAACGCAATAAATGATGACGTAACAATAGCCGATCAGAATACAAGTACACGTACAAGTTACACGTAGGAAATCTCAACCTCCCTATTAATACATATTCCACATGCTTAAAAACAGGTCCAGAACTTTTTGAGTTTTTTGTACAATAGTTGAAGGGTTAAAATTAATACTGTATACTTCACTTACAATTCATGGCCTTCTTGTTACATGAAGCAATCTACATGAAGTAACACGTGTGTTCATGAGAGCTACATGAAAATCATTCTCATGTTTTTATTTAGCAATGACAGTTGGTCAGTGTTGTTCACAATCACTACACAGTTCACATCAAAGTTCACACAAATGTTCACACTGTTTTCTGTCCTCTTCGGTTTGGTCTTTCACACTGTAGTCCAGTATCTGTTCACTTCATCCATCAACAATCAATTAACAGCCGTAATGTTGCTGAAAAAATTAATCATAAAGAGAATATAAGTATCAACATTTTATGAATTTGTATGCAGTAAGTCTATGAACCGAAACTTTGTAGGTTATTGAAGAATAATAGAGGCAGTTTTACAATGAAAAAATCAACAGCCTTTTTCTACTAACAATTTATGAAGTCTCTACTTCTATACTTACTTTATTCAACAGATTTTTTTTTTTTTTTTTGCATTTCAAAATTATCATGACTAATGAATGTTAAAGTTTATTTACATCTTTACACAGCATGAACACTAGACTGTTCACTACAACATTCAATTTCAAATTTCTACAAATGAAATCAATCAATTATAACATTGAATCTGAAATTTTCACCACTATCCACTCCGCACATCATACAGCTACTGAAACTGAAGTGACTGTCATAATTTAGCTAGGAAATAGTAAGATAAATCTGAACATTAAAACATTCTTACAGTCTTCACAAAAACTAACTAGCCTGATACATATTTTATAAGGCTAGTAGAATTTGACTAATGAACTGATATAGTTTACAAATATCTAGTAGAAACAAGTCGGGATTTTCAAAATAATTTGTTTGTTTTTTTATTTTGGGAAATTTTCCAAAGCCTATGCGTGCGGTGGACGTTAAACATAGAATTAATTTAGGATGGCCTTATAATGTAGAAGAACGTATGTCTGAAAAGGTCCTACATTACGTACAATTTAAAGAACTATTGACATTATATCTTATTGCTAAAACTTTCATATCCATTCTCATTCGAAATTCTGTAAAAAAGAATCTGCTTCATAAGTTCACAATACACAGTATCATGAGTATCATTTACATGTACATGTATCTGGATATCTTTGTCTTCAGTGGAAGAAAGTGAAATGGACATTTTTCCCCATTATTGCTTTCTGTGTCTACATATGGAGAAAAAGAATTAATTTTCCATTATTCTTGATGGATTTATTTGTGTACAGTGGAAAGAAAGGAAATATCTCATCAATTCTACATATTTTCCTGTTCTCAAAGGGAAACAATTTTCTTTATATGATCTTGAATTCAAGGGGTTTGTTTTCAGAGTGAGTTCAAAGTCCACTTGGCACTTACCTAGGTAAGCCAGGTGAAATCATTTCACAGCTGGAGTTGAATAAATTGTTCAGTGATTTTTCTCTACAGGTGATTGGCCCCGTCTCTTCAGACCTGTATAAATAAACAAAGATATTATAATCTTGTATAATCTGAAATAAGCTACTTTTTTATTGCCCGATTGGTACGGTACATGTACATATTATTGAAAATAGAAGCTCATCTACCAGCCTATGACATTGAACATGTATTACACATTTTTTGTATTTCAATCAGGTAACATTGCACAATATTTAAATATGACTTATCAGAGACACTGCATAGCTTTTCAGGAAGGTGTTTGTAAAAAAATGTAAATGGCAACTGCCAACAATGAAAATCCAGAATATGCTCAATCTAAAAGAAAAAAAACTTAGTACCTCTGTGGTAACTAAATATACTTCCCATATTAATACCGGTAGGTCGTCACTAGGGCTGTTCTTTGGCCCCATTCTAAAAGCAAAATAATTATTGTATCTTTTTTTCCACCTAATTTAGACCTTAAAAATTCCTAATTCTTTGTTGTTTTTGTTTGATATACAATGTGTATAATCAACCATATGTCAACATAGAATCACATTCATAAAGGATCTCAAATTATTTTCTATTTCATACCTTATTTATGAAACAAGTTGTATGATTTTTACATCCCCAAGCCTTAGTGAGGTAATTTAAATCACAAAAGAGGTTTCATAAATACCGTATGAAAAGGAAACATAATTCGAGATTATTTTTATCACATGAAATACAACGTAATTCAAAATAACATCAAAATATATTATTATGTCCACTTCATTTCTTCCAAATAATGCGCTGCCACTGTTACCATTTCAATTGTGACGTCACAAATCATTTCGAGCAATTCATCAAACGACAATGTGAACAAAGTGAATTAGTGATATGTAATAACAAATTATTTATTATAAAATGGCTTTAGTACCCGGTAACTACATGACGGGTGTATCATGTGATAAATGATCCTATACAATACTGCATTTACGTGTACCTTGATGTTACATATACATTATAGTTATACAACATGTACTGAACTTACCATTTATATGACACATATGTGATATTCACCTCCAGATTCAGTCATCTCTCACTGACATCATTCCCTGTGTAACATACTGAAATAAACAAAATGTGTTTGATAAACATCTTACAGATCAAACAACAAACTCAAACTTTTCAAGGTATCAAATAACCAGAAGTCTCTGACGAGACTGTAGCTCTCCTTGTTGTTTTTTCTAAAACATCAATTTCCTTTCTTTTTTTTTTTTTTAAACCAAGACCATAGGGAGCAGGCGCTCCAACAAATTATAAGTAGCATGACAAAACTACATATCCATTTTACTGCAACTATAATAGCACTCATATAATTCATAATATCCGAGATAAAGTATTTCTAAAAAGAATGTCACACCCATTTTCCAAGATCCTAGGGGCCAAGGACTGCTAGCTCAAATGAACTACCAATGACACATCAAGACTTGGATAAAGAATTAACTCCCCATCATAAATAGCTTTAAACGAGAAGAGAGCACAACTATATAGGAAAAATTACCACACCCATTTTCAAAGACCCTAGGGGTATAAGGCTAAAACAAAATATCAGGTGCACATCTATGCCACAGACCAATCATTGCAAAAAGAATTAATTCTACATCATTTATAGTGTCAGAGGAGCTGCAAGCACAAGATTACATTTACTTATATAGGAAAAATGACCACACCCATTTCTGAGACCCTAAGGGTCAGGGGCTAAAACATTAAAAACAGGTGCACAACTAGACCAGAGACCCATAATATTGCAATAAGAATTTAGTCAGAGGAGTTGTGAGCACAAGATTACATAGAGTTATATAGGAGAAAATGACCACACCCATTTCTATGACCCTCAGGGTCAGGGGCTCAAACAAAATATCAGCACAACCAGACCACAGACCCATCACATTGCAGAAAGAATTAAGTCTCCATCATTTATAGTGTCAGAGGAGTTGCGAGCACATTAGATTACATAGAGTTGTATAGGAGAAAATGACCACACCCATTTCTAAGACCCTGGGGGTCAGGGGCTCAAACAAAATATCAGGTGCACAACAAGATCACAGACCCATCATACTGCAAAAAGAATTAAGTCTTCATCATTTATATTGTCAGAGGAGTTGCGAGCACAGATTATATAGAGTTATATAGGAGAAAATGACCACACCCATTTCTAAGACCCTGGGGGTCAGGGGCTCAAACAAAATATCAGGTGCACAATGAGACTACAGACCCATCATATTGCAAAAAGAATTAAGTCTCCATCATTTATAAAGTCAGAGGAGTTGCGAACACAAGATTACATAGAGTTATATAGGAGAAAATGACCACACCCATTTCTAAGACCCTGGGGGTCAGGGGGCTCAAACAAAATATCAGGTGCACAACAAGACCACAGACCCATCATATTGCAAAAAGATTTAAGTCTCCATCATTTATAGTGTCAGAGGAGTTGCGAACACAAGGTTACATAGAGTTATATAGGAGAAAATGACCACACCCATTTCTAAGACCCTGGGGGTCAGGGGCTCAAAAAAAAATATCAGGTGCACAACTAGACTACAGACCCATCATATTGCAAAAAGAATTAAGTCTCCATCATTTATAGTGTCAGAGGAGTTGCGAACACAAGATTACATAGAATTATATAGGAGAAAATGACCACACCCATTTCTAAGACCCTGGGGGTCAGGGGCTCAAACAAAATATCAGGTGCACAACAAGACCACAGACCCATCATATTGCAAAAAAAATTAAGTCTCCATCATTTATAGTGTCAGAGGAGTTGTCCGGACAAGATTACATAGAATTTAATGACCACGCCCATTTTATAAGACCCTGGGGGTCAGGGACTGAAACTAAATGTCAGGTGCACAACTAGACCATGGACCAAGTAAAATGCAAAAAGAATTAACTTTCTATCTCTAACAGTTTCAGAGGAGTTGTCCGGACAAGATTACATAGAATTTAATGACCACGCCCATTTTCTAAGATCCTGGGGGTCAGGGAGTGAAACTAAATGTCAGGTGCACAACTAGACCATGGTCCAAGTAAAATGCAAAAAGAATTAACTTTCTATCTCTTACAGTTTCAGAGGAGTTGTCCGGACAAGAATTGTTTACGGACAGATGGACAGACAGACAGACGGACAGACGGACGGACAGACGGACGGACGGACGGACGCCGGACAAAGGGTGATCGCATAAGCTCGACTGGTCTGAGACCAGTAGAGCTAAAAACACTTTTCATTCAAAGTGAACATATATGTTAAAGTCACTAAGCATGGTTGATTCTATTTTTTTTATTTGGCCCTTCAAAAAATTGCTTTAATAGACCATGTCATATCCATAATATACGGTACCGGTATATAATCACATTATACTTATACAGTAGGCCAAAAATAATAAATGTGTTCATGGTGTTTGTGAAACACAAATGCCCAAATTGGCATCTTTGTCAGTATTAACAGCATTGTTGAAGTCTGACAACAGGATTTGATGTTAGACATTCAGCGATCCCTCATTTAGACAATTGCTTTCAAATCTAGATAGCCTGAGGCAATAAGGTGTTTGTGGTGTATGGACGACTGAATTTCTAACCCTGTTAAAGGGTTCCCGGAACTACTGAAAGTGTGATGGTACATGTACCGGTACATGTACATGTAGGACGGAATTAGGAACAAAGCATGCGATCTCTTAATGCCTGCCCTATAACATGGCAGGTGCACAAAAGTGGAACACAGCGTCAACTCATATTACACAGACAATACTGTCCCAGAGATTAATCTACAATTTAATCAAAATGGGTTCTATGGACCCAATGAAATTTGACCAATGGGTCCTGAGCCACAACAATGGATCCCAGCAGAATTTTCACTTAAGGTATTTTCCTACCCTTTCCCAGCCCCCACCGTCCAAATAACAGTAAAAGGCTGGGTTTAGGTCAGGTTTTTCAGACAAGGCACTATCAAATTTACCGTCTCCTTGAAATTCCGAATGTTCGGGGTATCCAGCGCTTCAGCAGGGGCCCCACGGGGACCCTGTAAATATCTTTGGTGTACTGTCCACTTGACTAAAGTAGATGCAAGAGAGGCATCAAACAGAAAGATTTATTTTTATCAATGCGTACCACAATATGTAATATCAAGTGACTCTTCCTGTTGATAGGAAAAAAATAGTTCCTTTGAAACGATCAAGGTAAGTTCATTTTTATGCAAATTTACAGACCGGAAGTGACATTTTAGCTGCATAGAAACCATCTGCCTCGTGTCATAAATTAATATTTTTGAGTTTGTTCTTATTTTTTGATGACGATGAAAAAAATCATGAGTGACCTTGAAACATCAACGGATCTTGTCTATTTTTTTCATCAGTTGTCAGAAAGGGGAACGATGGTGTCGACTGCTTTAAATACATGTACATGTACTAATGCTGGCAGGAAACAGATGTTTTTTAGGCTAAAACTGTGTAATAAAATGTTGAGAATTTTTATTTCAGTGGAAATTATCCCATTCTACCTTGCAATAATCCAATCTCTTCATTTCATTGGAAAATTCAAGCATGTGATTTATCAATTTTTTTTTTGTGAGAAGACGAAAAAAACGTATGAGTTGTCTCTCTTTGCGGGAGACGGGTTTAATTGGAAACTTTGATAGTGCAAGGTGGAGTGCGACGGTCCGTGTAATGTGCCCAGCTAAATCAGATTTCAGAGGTAAGAGCACAGGGGTCTAGAATTTTTTTCAAAATCTACTTGCCACGGGCAACTCATGACTTAAAAATTACTTGCCCGATCAATAAAATCACTTGCCCATCAAAAATTTTAAAACTACACGTAGAGAAGGAAAGGTATATACTGCAACTTTTTTTAAAGGCCATGTTGAAATGTGGCTTATCTAGTTAAAATTTAAATTGAGTGCTTGATTCTTCAGAAATCAGAATAAATGAAAGCCCTGTCTTAACGGTAGAAGTAGGAGATTAAAAAGAAATCTGAATGAAGAGGGAAAAATGTTCAGCTAAGGCCAAGAAAAATGTTTTATTCCCCCCTTCAATTTTTTCAACCAAAAAAAAAAAAACGAAAAAAAAAAAAAAAAAATAACAACGAAGTCCGACTAGAGAGATACATTTGTAGAAGTCCTGGGCTAACATATCAATTTCAAGAGAATTTACGGAATAAGGATGCCGATGCATGAAGGAGCAGGCACTCCGTGGAAGGTGAAAACATAGCAAACGTTTCTCCGATCACATCTACAATGCAGACGAGCCGGGTATACTTTTATAGCACTATCAGACAGACCCAGACCTTCAGCACGGACATCAGTGGCAGATCGAAGGAGTTGAAGGAGAAGGTGATGGTACTAGCAATGCGTAAATGACCGCTTACATGGCCAGACAGACATAAAAATCTTATGTTCAGATCACCCGAAGGGTTCAATAAAGTGTTTTATTTCATTCAGATAAAATATTGATTTTCTCTATGAATTTATTTTATATTCTTGTTCTGCACTCAGTGCACTGAGATTTAAATCTCTAACGTCCACTTGTATTTTATCTAAATGTACATGTACTTGTGTTTGCGTCCGTCCGTAAAATTTTCATGTCATTTCAAGCGGTCATTCATTCAATGGATACAAATTGAAGTAATAAAACTGGACAGAAATGTCAATCACACACTAATGAAACAATTACTAGCATAAAAGATGTCAACACATTCCAATTTGTAGTTGTTCTGAAAATGTTTAATGAAAAAAAAAAAAAAAAACGGCATGCCGCAAATGATTTGAGAAAAATTTTGCCTGAGAAACAACTTTTTATTTTTGTTTGGCCTAATCTACTTGCCCGTGGGCAAGTGAACACCTGCTTTGCACTTTCCCAACCCAACTTTTCACTTGCCCTGGGCAACGGGAAATGGGAATTCTAGACCCCTGGAGCATCTGTCCTGTAAGCAAAAGGTATCGGGTTTAATTCCCAGACCAGCCGCATTCCTTTCAGCCTGTCACATACTGGTATGAATTTTATAAGAAAATATTTTGACAAAGTTCAAATTTTCCTGAATTCCAAAGAGTAGTCTAAACTTACTGACTGAAGTGAACAATTCATGATGGCAATTCTTCCCTTTTTTGTTATGATTAACTATTTTTATTAGATATACATATTTTGTAATGTATGAACCAAAAGACCAGTACACCGGCGAGTTTGGCCGGGCCTCGTGCAACAGCCGTCCTTTGCATGCATGCAAGATCGTCTGCGCAAAAATGGGTATGACTGAATGTCTGCATCGTAAAATATCTGTGGTATAAGTTAAATATTTGAAAATTAATCGTGTACATCGTGTATTACTTGATTAATACTTGTTTTCTTGAAAAGACAGCTGCCAGATTCCCACTTCGTAACGGCCGGAAGTACGGAACATAAGAAGTGCATTCGTTTCAAGTTATATTCGCTCTTTCTGTCAATATTTTTTTTTTCATTGAGAACACTGTTTTCATTATTTTTTTTACATCTGCTGAATAGAATTACATGCTTTTATATGTATCGGAATATTTAAGAAGATTGAAATTTGAATTTTAAGGATAAAAAATCAAATTTAAACTTTTTGCCGGGAGAATTCATTTAAACAAAATCTCATGCCAAGAAATCTATAGCGATTTAGTTTTTACAGAGTTAACCGTTATCAGTGGCGGATTCAGGGGGGTGCGGAGGGGGCGCCCGCCCCCCCCCCCCCCCCGGCACTGACCCCAAATTTTCAAAAAAACAGGTGTATTTTTGACCATTTTCAGTAAAAATCAGCAAAATTCGCCCCTTGACCCCCCCCCCGGCAAAGGGGGCGCTGGATCCGCCACTGGTTATAAATTATCATCTATTATGATACCAGCTGCTATAATAAGCTACCGTATCAGGACGACCGGCAGATTTGGACATAATTTCTTGGCATGTATCTAGGGGTTCCAGATGTGTGTGTGGTTGGAAATCACTGCATGGAGAGATAATTTTCTGACAGTCGCCCTTTTGTACACAGGACAAGCCTATATAGCCACTGCAACTTCAAAGCTAACAAAATTGTCCTCTTCCCACCATGTGCGCCGATATATATGTACCTACATGATGATAGGTAGACTTCCTTAAATTTTGGACCCGTCTGACCAAAAATGCTGTATCCGCGCATGATACAACGATCGCTAACAAAGTGCGAGCGGTCGATTGGAAAGACTTTATGTGGACTTACATATATAAGTATTTAGGGAATGTCATGTTCACATCTTAAGTTTTCTTCATCTTAGATACGGTTCATCGTCTGCTGACATCGAATCATATAATTATATCATGTGGAGAAATGATGCCACTTATCTCAGTCACGTGACGAAGTTCGGCGAAACTCCCATTAAAGCCAGTTAGTAGCTTTTCTCCGTAAAATCTTCGTTTTATTTAATTTCTGTTATTCATATTATTTTCAATTTGTTATGTAACGCTGATTCATGACCTATTTTCAATTCTATAAGAAAACACAATGATTTGATACTAGAAAATAGAGGAAATTTCGTAGAAAGAAGGAATTTTTAAAATATGTGGGAACCGCCAAAATCAGTTATCCGAAAAAACGACGATACCTGACTTCAACTTCTTGTTATTAACTTTCAGTCGCGATGCCCGGAACACGAATTATTAAACTAGAAACCTAATAAAACGGACATTGAAGTTGCCAAAACTCGCAAAATCATGCTGTCTTCCTATGAAATTACTGTATAGCCTATGGACAGAATCTTACTTATTTTCAACTCAAGTGGGAACCGCGAATTTAACACGGAAAATAAAGTTTTTTACATCAACTTCTTCAGAAAATAGCCGAGTATCATATCCAATGCCCGGAAGCCGTTTAACAGTCTTAGTTACAGTGATGCCCATAAACGACAATAGTAATTTCAAATCTTGCTGCGAGCCATGACGTGACGTCAGAGTGGCATTATTTCTCCGTATGTGCATTATCCCATCTAAATTCAGCTCAAATACGCTCCAGAGATCAGCAGTTTGCTCCATTTTTTTTTTTTCAAAATTTTCACCGGGGACCCCCTTCAAGGGGATGGGTAACATATTTCCATACTGTGCCCGCTTGACTCTTCGGGCCTCGCAAGTCATCCCCCCCAAAAATGTCTGTGCCCCCGGACAGCTGAAGTTCTTGGTCCAACCCTTCTTTATAGACGTCCACATCGAAAACACCATGGCTACGCCCCTGCCAGCAGTAAAGGAGAAATTATGTTATTTAGAAATCTTTATTAACCACATAAATTGAGTGGAAAAAATGGTCTGAATATTCGAGAAGGTAAGGAGAAAATGTGCTCCAGAATGCACCAAACGCCCCCGGACCCCCACCTACAGGAGGGGGCAACCCCCTCACGTACCCTCCCCCGCTCGGCACTTTGTGCCTCGATTCGACCCTTTGGGTCGATACAAACCCCCCCCCCCCCCCCGCTTGCCACTCTGGATCCGCCACTGAACTAAATTTGATGTTGCTTTGAGATAAAAGGACAAATTTGACCAATCAAAATTTAACTATTATTGTATATATTGTAAAACAGTAAATATATGTAAGTGCCCAAAACAGTCTTTTGATACCCTGTTTTGGCCAAATTTTTCATCTTGAATGCAATAGCTAGGCGTCCGAGATGCATGTATAAAACTTCCTATAAATTTTTCCCGATTTTTGAAACTTCAGACACGGTAACAGTGGCAGATAAAGAGCCCCCCCCCCCCCTTTCGCCCAAAGTTATGGATTCAGAATATTAATTCTTTCTATGCTTAATCTCTTTACTTTTGGGAAAGTTTTCCGCTCGCTTCGCTCGCCGCACTTTATTTTTCATTAGATGTCTTCATCTTTCTTCGTCATCCTGTTTGAACGGATCCATATGTCATAAACATGTGATTTGTCATATCAGTGTTGTTTTATTCTGTGTAAAGACTAAATATAATATTAATACAACATATTTACAGTAAAAAAAGATACTTCACAATATAAACACTCTTTTTATCTCTAATTTTCTGTAAGAAAGATCAAAGAATTATACAAGGTGTGTTTATACATGTATGTCCTTGGAAAGATAATGTACTCTTTTTATCTAAGCATAGATGATGAAGTACTCCGAGTAATAATTTTCAATCA
Source organism: Pinctada fucata (assembly GCA_028142955.1). Classification (NCBI taxonomy): domain Eukaryota; kingdom Metazoa; phylum Mollusca; class Bivalvia; order Pterioida; family Pteriidae; genus Pinctada; species Pinctada fucata. Next base: position 11,547,710 of record AP027114.1, on the reverse strand, counting down.
TTGAGAGAGGGATCCCAGAATATTAGTACAATGTACAATGACAAATTACTAAAGCACTACATCTTCAACACTCACTGGCAGTTTCAAGTGGAAGAAGGAGGCGGCCCGTTTCCCCCGGATCTCGGCACCCTTGCAAGAGGGATCAACCCTCTCCTGCATCTACCCCCCCCCCCCCCCCCCCCGGCGCTTCGAACATCCCCCGGGGGAAATAGACCTCTGGATCTACCACTGACGCTCATATCAGACACCTGCAAGGGACAGCTAGCTTACATGTCACGAAGGCAACGTATTTTTTGTTCCCCGACCATTGTGCGAAATACGCATTATATATAGTCAATATATTAAAATTGACTGTGTGTTTTTCTTAATTGTCGAAGAGGAAGATCGGATTCAGTGACGTCATAATGTTCGGATACAATGACGCCACGCTTACAATCATCTCGTTGCGAAGAGAGTTTTTGCAGTCAGTGAAAGTTTTATTTGAGTAGAAAATACAAATATGTCTGATGTATTTAAGAAAAAGGTAGAAACTCAGATTGCAAAACTCAGGGCATTTCGATTGATAGATGTGATTACGAGCCACACGATTCAAAGTCTCCTGGACAAACCGTCGGACAAACGTACACTACAAGAAATCGACAGATTTCTGCCATCTCTTCGACAGAGCGTTAAATGCCTAACACATGTACAAAAAGGTAATTTAAAACTTTTCTTTGCAGATTAAAACAAAAAGAATTTTTTTTTTGTAATTTAAAGTAAAAAAAGGAGGGGGTAATTAGATTCCGTTTTATTTGATTTTGTAGAACAAATGCAATTTTGTGAACATGATATAATACTTTTTCGCGACAAATTTAGGCTTCAAATTCTTCCAGTTTTTCTTTCTTTTTCGATGATCGAGTCTTCATATCTTGTAAATCATCTTATAATAATATGGACAATATTGAATTTTGTACCCATTCACAGTTATGCAAAATTTTTTATGAATTTTCATGAACTTGTAATTTCATATATGAATTTCATGTGAGGCAAAATTGGCTGTGTATACATCTCTTTCCAATATAAATGCATCTTAATGATTTTCTCCAGATTTTGCATATCATATAGGTTCTAAAGGTCAAAATTAATACATATGGTCCATCCAGAAGCAATCATAACATTAACCTAAAACTAAGAATTTTGAATATTAGTTGATTTTTTAACCAAAAGAGGTATATATATAGCCTGTGTGCTTTGAACAGCGCTGCCACCAGCTGTATTTGATCAGCCATGCGCGAAACTTGACTGAGGAGGGAGGTCAGAACCGATTTGCTATAAAATCCCAATTTTCCCCGTTTTTATCTACGTCAATTATAAAAATTATTTTCTTATTTTCATATTTGACCAGAGGCGTTGGTTGAGATTATGAAGTATAGCAAACATCGGGAGTACCACAAAGATCAAGTCATTGTCAGGCAGGGGGATACAGGAGACGAGTAAGTTACATGGATGATTTTATCCGGTGGGGGGGGGGGGGGGGGGGGAGAGGAGAGGGGTTAGTCCGTCAGCGGAATTCAGGCCTAATTTCCCCGTAAAATGTTATTAATAAGAATAACGTTGTTTGGCCCTGGGGACAATTTTCTAAATACACATCATGCACCTCCTCCAGTTTGTGTATCCTTTTTTTTCTTTTCTGTCTTAATATTTTTCTCTCTTTATTTCAAATTATGAACAAAACGATCTGTCGATCTTTCTTTTCAAACATCTGTTCACTACGTTTATATGAACAGAGTTTCTTCATAATAATACTTCAATTTTGATTTTAAATGTTTCCATTTCTTTCTTTCTTTCTTTCTTTCTTTCTTTCTCCGTATGTAGGTTCTTTATCATTATTCGAGGATCAGTTGCAGTTTATCACAAAGAGAAGAAAACAAAACCAAAGAGATCAATAACAGTAAAACTTCCCAGTATCTATGGAAACGCCAGTGACCTTACGACTAATTCAGAGGCAGAGGTCAAGGTCGATGAGTTGACGGAGGACTCAGAATTAACTTTGTCGCGGAAGTATGGCGAGAAGGTTAATCTTCTAGGTAAACTGGTACAATTAGAACTTTCAATTTTGAATACATGCAGGGTGGGTTGCGGACTACACCCAATCGCTTATAAATTCTCAAGCCTTCCCGTCGCACGCTCGGAAAAACGGAAATGCACGAGACTCTACACCCTGCATGTTTTTTTTTAACACAACTTGAAATACACATCAATTATTTATCTTCTGCAAATTCAAATTAATGTGCATGAATCTGAAACGATACATGCATTGACTTCAAAAAGTATCTTAAAACATAAGAATTAGGGGTTACCATGCGTGTGTTTTACAAAAACTGACAGGGTATCGGCGAATCCCATGTCAGAAATTGAGTTTACCGCGAGGCGTTAGCGGTAAAACGGATATTTCTGACAGGGGATTCGCCGATACCCTGTCAGTTTTTGTAAAACATCAGTATGGTAACCCTATTCTAATGCCTTGGTCAGTAGGAGGCTAGAAAACGCCTGCTTTTAACGACTTCGCCATAGCAACACATGACGTCATAGCAAAAACTGCAGTGAAACGTGAATCCCCTTGCAGTTTTTAATCGCTCAGCCAATCAGAATGCACGTTACCAACGGAGTGCATTAGAATTGAGCTTCTTATATAGCACTTTTTATCCGGGCCTATAGCTTCTCTTTCAAAGTCTTCGTTCAAAGCATTTCACCTTTGCCCTTATTGAAGTCGAATTGAAGTTCAATTTCCGTGATTATCATATCATATATACATGTAGTCTGACTAGATAATATTACATTTCATACGATTTACTTATTTTTATAGGACCCGGACTTTCTTTTGGGGAGCTGGCCCTTCTACAGAGTCACTGTGTCCGTAATGCCACCATTATAGCTAATGAAAACCCCACCGACTTGATGGTGATCGACAGAGAATTGTTTAATGGTACAATAAAGGTATATATAAGGTAGTTTGGATATGCATCCAAAAAATCTCGATTATAGTCCTTATATCCTATTTGATAAAATTTGTGCGTTCTCCGAGACCTCTGTGTAACCGGAAAAGTGGGAGGGTTGTGCGCACGTAACCTATAAGATAAATTAACACACCATTTGCTACTATCGTAGCAGATAACCGTCCTAATTCGACACCCGACTGCCCATTGGTCTCAATGTGTATTCTGTTTCGTTTGGTATTTTGATGTCGTATTCGATGTTCCTTGTCCCTTTTGCTGTAACTGCGAGATCCTCATCCTTCTTCTTTCACATGGAAAGGTCAGAATTTTGTGTTCTGAAGTTTAAATTAAGTGCCTTCAATTCTGGAGGAGGTACATTGAGCTTATAAAACATGCGTGTTTTTTTCAGTTTAAGATTTATTTTAAATCTGACTGGGCCACACTGAAAACATCACCTTTACCCGTCGTTGTTATCCGGTGGGAATCTTTTCAAAATTTAAAGTCAAGAGAAAACTGCATTGCATGGACGCAGGGAAATGATGAGAAATTCCCCTATAATTATACTAGTGAAGCGATTTCTTTTATCAATGTTATTTAATTAATTGACTTTAACGTAATCTCCTTATAATAGATACTGTTCATCCTTTCTCATGCTATAACTCATACTTATTAATGTGTTTATTGCCATTTATTTGCCATTTTTGTTGTTGACATATGATTGCTCCTTCTAATTATAGAACTTTTGTTTACATGTGATTGCTCCTAAAGAGCAATGAGATTTTACTATAAATACCGGTGCTGATTTTCATCAGCGCGCACTGTGTTTTGATGATCTAGAGGGACTGCACATAATTTTATCAAGATGTTGACAAGAAACACTTAGTTTTTGTTCATACTCATCATTATCATTTTGGATGTATGCGTGCGTGATTGACTTTCATTATTATTTTGGATTACAATATGTGACAATTCTTGGACTTCATGTTTAGTGCGTAGTGTAAATAAATTGTAAATAGTTTATATGTGTCTTATTTCAACAACGTTATTCTGGGAGCAATCCATTAAGAGCAATGGACAAGTACAGTTTCACAAGTACTCTTGGCAGAAGTTCACGCTACCAAGTTTGAGAGAAATATACTGCCAGTAATAAAATGCATGGAAAAGACCACATGACCTAATATACAAACGCCCGTTCGGCGACGTTACAACTGGTGGCAGCGGTGGGATCTTTTTCGTGAAATTTATTATTTATTATTTGTGATATTGGATTAACAATGGATACCGAAACAAGAAGATTTCGTAACTATTATGAACTCTCAGAAGATGGACGATTTGTTCTTATGGATATCATAGATATGAACTCAAGAAAAGAGTGTCCAAACTGTTATAATTTATTTGTGAAATCGAGAAACATGTTTGCAGTGAGCAACAATAGGGAAGTGACTAACTTTTTTCTAAAGTGTCCAGCTTGTGGCTGTAGGATAAAGATTCATGTGAATTAGTCATCATTGTATTTGTGTGAACTGCATTTTATGTCATCCTGGATTTCTTTTTGATCATCGGATCTCTTGTGCATTTTGTAGTGATTTTAAACATGTTTTATAGTGACGATTCCTACAATTCACCACGGAGTATGGAGTTGACAGGGGATTTGCCGATTCCGAATTCTCCCGCCATCAGATCACCTCCAAGATCAGCGAGTACCCGGGTCAAACGTAATTTATTGAGGGAATTCAACAGAGCATCAGCACCCGAGGTTTATGATTCTCCAGGATCAGATCATGTTTCTCAAGCGTTTGATATGACTGTTCAAACGGAACCAAGCGAATTAACAGAATCTGGATGGAATGTGTTCATCAAACTTTGGTGTTTTATCGTTATTTCTTGTGTCTTAGTGATAGTGTATATATATCGTTCTATTCCTGGATATATATTTGCAGGATTTTCTAAAGAACTTCTCGTGATATCAGCTTTAATCGTTTGTGTGATTATTGTGATTAGTGTTCTCTGTAGACTTTGTCGTGATAATCAGACTAAGAGACGAGGATCTGCATCAAGTAGGGCAGTTCAGGATCATGCAATTTTAACCGATGATATCGTAAGAAACAGAAATATGAATGTACAAGTGAAGAGGATTTTCAAAGGTGACGGAAGTGACGTCTGGAGTGAATTCATTCGTTATTTTGAAAACATCGCTACATTAAATGGATGGACTATTGAAATGAAACGTCGTGTGTTACTCACTACATTCAGAGGTCAAGCTGAAACCTTCGTGTATGGACTTCCAGATTATGTTCTTAGTGACTATAATCAATTAGTGCATCAGATTGATAATCGTTTTGGTCACAAGGCTATGAAAGAAAGTTATGTTGCGGAGGCCAAAATGCGGAAAAAGTTAAAGAATGAGTCATTTCGGGACTTTGGGCAGGCAATAGCTGATCTTTACAGAAGGGCCAATCCTGGAAACAGAGATTACGTAGAGGAAGCCAGTCTTAAGACGTTTCTAGATAACTGCAGTTACGAAGATGACTTCCGGTTAGCTGTAAAACGGACAAGACCGAAGACACTACAGGACGCTGTCACATCCGCGATGCAGGAGGAGTGCATAAGAATGACAGAAAATATGAAAGTGAGAGAGAGGAAAATCGAAAGACCTGTTTATGGAATTAATAATTCAGTGAGTAATCAGAAGTCTCAGATTAAAACAACAAGACGGAATGACCGCGAGTGCTTTCTGTGTAATTCAAAGGAACACTTGTACAAAAACTGCCCCAATAAGAAGCGAGGGAGCAATCGTGAAGAGCAACGTTTAAACGAACCGAGACCGAGGCAGTAGGCCATGCGTCGGTCTTAACAAAAGAAAGGCGGCCTTGTACAGTTGATCAGGAGCAATATCCGGATGTAATAGATACTGATAGTAATTCTACAGTTTCTACAGGAATCCAAACAGATGTTGTGAAACCGACTATTTCAAACTCTGATGAAACCGAATTCGGTAACAGTGTTAAAGTCCAAGGTGAACCTGGAATGAAATTAACAGGACTGTTAGAAGGAGTTTCGTTGGAGTGGAAATTAGATACAGGTGCGATCAATACGTTTATAACAGAAGAAGTGTATTACAGAATTCTTCAAAATCAACGTCCTGTGCTAGAGCGCGCTAAAAAGTCGTTTAAAACAGCTGATGGAAATGAATTGAATATACTTGGAACTGCAAAAATGTTAATTTCATTTCCTGGATTTCATGTTGTGTTTCGTGTATTTGTTGGTGGTGTGAGGACCAACCTACTTGGACTGGATTTCATGACCAAATTTAAATGTGAGTGGAATTACGATACAAATTCTTGCATCCTAAAGACAACAGATGGTGATTTTCAGTGCTGTGAAATAGTTTGTGCTGAAGATACCGTTATTCCTCCATATCATGAAGTTATTATGGAAGGAAAATTTAATAATGTGCCGAATTTCAATGAAGGAATATTAGTTCCCTTAGAAAAATTCATGGCCAGTCATGGACTAGTGTTTGCGCGTGTTTTAATGTGTTTCAACAGTGATCGGAAACGTGTTTATCTGCGTGTGTTGAATCCTGGTTACAACGACGTATTCGTGAAAAATGATACTGTTGTTGCAGTATGTGAACCGGTGAATTTTGTGTCAAGTGCAGTTGACAATTCTGTTGTACATGAAGTAGCAGAAATTAGTGATAGTGATTTACCGGAATTCCTCGTACCTATGTTCAAAGATGGCTGTGAACATTTGACGAAGGAGCAACAGTGGAAGTTCAGAAATTTCCTAGTGCGACGATTAAGTGCGTTTGCTGATCCCAATAAACCAGCAGAGCGTGCAAATGTAGGGGAGCATTTCATTAAATTAAAAGAAGACGCGCCCTTTAAGGAACCAGTGCGCAGGGTTCCAATTTTCAAGCGAGAAATCATGGATAAAGAGATTGAAAAGCTTGAAGAACAGGGACTTATTGAAAAATCAGAAAGTCCGTGGACATCTCCACTTGTTCTAGTGCAGAAAAAGGACAAGAGTTGGAGACTGTGTGTCGATTACCGCAGATTAAACGCAAACACGAAAAAGGATGCTTATCCGATTCCGAGAATTGCAGATGACCTCGATTCCCTCGCAGGATCTAAATGGTTTTCGTCGTTGGATCTCAACATGGCATACCATCAGATTCCTATGCATGAACAGGATAAAGAGAAAACAGCATTTGCTACACCTCGTGGAGGACTGTATCAGTACACGGTTATGCCATTCGGACTGTGTAATGCGCCAGCAACATTTCAACGTGTTATAGAAAAAGTATTACGTGGACTGCAGTGGCGTATATCAGTATTGTATTTAGATGATATCATAGTTCACAGTGTAAATTTTGATTCACATCTAGAAAATTTGGATTTGGTTATAGGCAGACTTCATAATGCGAATTTGAAACTGAAGGCTAAAAAGTGTCAGTTTTTCCGGAAGGAGGCGAACTTTCTTGGCCATGTTGTGTCAGCAGAGGGAATTAAAACTGACCCCATGAAAATTGCGGCTGTGAAAGACTGGAAAACGCCGAAAAATGTGACTGAACTTAGGAGTTTCCTTGGATTAGCTGCCTATTATCGCAGATTTATTCAGGATTTCGCAAAAATCGCAAAATGCCTTCATTCGTTGACAGCGAAGAATAGGTCCTGGAGTTGGACAACTGAGTGCGATGAGGCATTTAATTATTTAAAGTCAAAACTCATATCTGCACCTGTTCTTGGATACCCAGATGTAAATGGGGATACTTTTATATTAGATGTGGACGCGAGCAATGATGCTATTGGAGGAGTTCTATCTCAATTACAGAGTGGACGGGAAGTAGTTATTTCGTATGGAAGTCGCGTATTAACGAGCTCAGAAAAGAACTATTGTACCACAAGAAAAGAAATGCTCGCAGTGGTGTACTTCATCAAACATTTTAAACATTATTTACTCGGACGCGAATTCTTACTACGAACAGATCATGGATCTTTGGTTTGGCTTCACAAGATTAAAGAACCAGAGGGAGAAATGGCGAGATGGTTGCAACAACTTGGACAATATGTATTTAAAATTGAGCATAGAGCAGGAAGACAGCATAGAAATGCGGACGCCCTATCCAGAATACCGTGTGAATTACCGTGTAAGCAGTGTAAACGACCGAACTCTGAAAGTGAATCGCATACGGAGTACAAACATGTCAGTGACTTAAGAAATACGATCTTTGAAAAGCAGCAAAGTGATGTGTATTCACTAAATAGCCTGTTCGAAGAGCAAAGATGCGTTTATGAAAATGAGTGTGCGCCAATTGTATCGCATAAAAAACCACGAGCTAATAAACCTCCTAGAGCACGACCTAGAAAACAACCAACAGAATCACTTGATTGTGAAAATGTGAGAAAACATCAACTTGAAGATAGTGCAATGTGTGTTATTATTAAATGGCTTGAAAAGGAACAAAAACCTCCAGTATCTGCACTGTCGGCAGAAAATTTTGAGTGCAAATTCTGGTATTCGAGATGGGACTTACTGTGTATTGACCGTAACATGTTGTGTATTCGATGGATCACAGATAGCAAGGAAGTACTTAAGGTATGCGTACCCTGGAAATTACGTGATTGTATATTGTGGCAGGCTCACGATTCTGAGACCGCAGGACATTTCGGTGAAAGGCGAACATATTCCAAACTTCAAAATTCGCTATATTATTGGCCGAGGATGAGACAAAGTGTCCATGATTATGTACTTTCATGTGACATATGCGAGGAAAGGAAAGGTCCCTCACGGAAAAAGAGATCACAAATGAAGCAGCATAATAGCGGTGAACCGTTCGAGAGAGTAGCCATCGATATAGCGGGTCCCTTCCCAAAATCAGAAAATGGTTATTCCTATATACTTGTTGTATCGGACTACTTCACAAAGTTTATGGAAATATATCCCTTAATGAATGTGGAAGCGAAAACTGTAGCTCAAGTTCTATTTAAAGGATGGATTAAGAGATATGGTTGTCCAGGAGCTATTCATTCCGACCAAGGCAAGCAATTTGAGAGTCACTTATTTCAAGGACTTTGTCGCATTTTGAATATCAACAAGACGAGGACTACACCTTATCACCCGCGATCGGACGGAATGGTTGAGAGATTGAATAGAACTATAAAAGACATGTTATCAAAGTACATTAGTGCTAATCAGACAGATTGGGATCGATTCATAGACGGAATTGTGCTCGCCTATAACACTACTCCTCACGAAACAACGAATATTTCGCCGTACAGAATGTTATTTAACAGAGAGGCCAAACTTCCGATAGATTTGCTGACAGAGGAAAGCGCTGACAAAGACGTTGAAAACTTTTCAAACGAAGCTGAGTATGTACGCGCCATGGAGGATAAATTACATGAACTTTACCAGTTAGCCAGATGTACGCTTAAAAGATCCTCGGAACGACAAAAACAGAATTATGACAAACATGTGAAAGCAATAAATTATGATATAGGAGATCTTGTGCGCCGAAGTCAACCAAAAACTGCAGTTGGAACAAAACTAAAACTAGCCAGACAATGGACAGGACCGTGGACTATTGTGAAAAGGTTGTCTGAAGTATTGTATCAAATAAAACATTCAAAGTCTTCAAAACCTGTAGTTATACATGCAGATAACTTAAAACCGTACCACGGACGATTAAGTGATGACTCGCACAAGGAAAGTGACATTATAGTTGAGTCTACAATACCCCGTGAACAGGAGCAATCGCCAGGGAGCAACGACATTCCTAAGTCTAGACAGTCCGTGGCTTCGCAATACACAAGGAGCAACGAAATACCCGATCCGACTACCCCGCACGTGCGCGTCTCGCGTAGACAGTCTATTGAAGGTGCCGCGAGCCAATCAAAATCCGAGGAGATGATTGACAGCGAGGGAGGTCCAAGAGCAATGGTCAACGCAAGGGGCGGATTACAGACGTTTCGCCCCAATTCTAGTTCGCCCCATGCTAGTTCGCCCCCACTTTTTCTTGCCCCAAAGTTACTTCGCCCCAAAAATTTACCTGTTCGTCCCATGTACGTTTCAGTTCGCCCCATGTACGTGTCAGTTCGCCCCATGTACGTTTCAGTTCGCCCCAATCACATTCCAAAGAGGACGCAATTTCCCCCATACAGAGAAGTTCACCCCTACCACCTCCTCAGTAGTAAACATACTTGTAAAGTATATTCCATCCAGAAAAGTTTAATAAAGCGGCCTTGACGGCTTTTACGCAAAATATGATAATAATTTTTGGAGTACATGTAGTTTGGACTTTAATTTAAAATTTTGATATTATATAATGAAAAAAAAAAACATGTAACGAATTTTATTAATTAAAAGACTACTGTAAAATAAACACCGAAACGCAGAGTAAACGTTGTCCAAAGCAAATATATAAATAAATAAATAAATTTGTGGATGGAATTACCTTCAAAATAACGGCTGAGAAATAACGGACGTTTAACCTATCCTGGCTTTCATTCGTGAATGAATGCACCTAAAATGAAACAGATCTTTTATATTGTATTGAAATATTAATTGGTCAGTCGGCATAATTGACACCCGTATGTGGCCTATGTTCTGGCCGACGACCTCCTATCGGCTTTAGTGCGGACCTCATTAGTAAATGGCCCACACTGACGTCAATCACGCCTTTCAAAGATAAAGTGACACGCCTGTAGACCAACCATACTGCGCCCCATCGGGCTCTAGGTGCGACCGTGTATAGGTGTGAAGAACCCATATTGTCATCAATCACACTTTAATAACAAAGGACGAGTCATTTTGCCTTTGTCTATATACTGAGGCGACCTTGCCGATACATATATGTACATTGTTTTAAAATGATGCTGCGCTCTCCTATATACAACAAATATACATTACACCTAGGTCAATAAACAAGGGAACTAAGGAAACGAAAAGAAATTGAAGAGACACGAATAGTGGATTTTATTCCAAATCTTGGAACAATACACAAGGACGGGCATTGTATATCGGGTGCTTCCGTTATTATTTATAATTAATTAACATGTTAAAAGCTTTTATTTAAGAACGACTAAACAAATAAATAAATAAAAAAAAAAAAAATAAATAAATAAATAAATAAATAAATAAATAAAGCACCTCAACCATAAGCATAACAAAAACATAATGTTATATGATGTACTCCGAAAATCTGAACCTGATAAAATTTTAGTTTTAAGTCAATTATATTATGTTTGTGTGTGTGATGACGATGTCTCAGACAGTTACAGAGTATTATTATGCGAATTATTGTACATTGGCGGATTTAGAAGGGGTTGCACCCCTACCTTTTGTCAGAAAATTTTACCCAAAAGTTCATTTTAGGGTTGCAACCCTCTCACCTTTCAGAACAGACTGTTAGTAAAAATGGTAGCGTATTTCTTATCCTTTCCTTCTCAGTCATGCATTGCTGCGTAGCTAACCTATTCTTTTAGTAGTATAGATATATTTTCTTTCTTTATTTAGCCATAGAAATTTAAAAACATGATTTAACGATATAATCAATAATTATATGTCTCGTGCTTTTTAATATGAAAATTGATAGGATAACAATTTTTTGTTTCTTGTTCTAAATTGAATTTGACATGTAATACTGGTAAGTTAATTAATTTGTGAAAAAATCGATTGTTTAATTAATTAATTATGGCGAGTGAGAGAAGCCATGGGCGAACGGGTAATGATGTAAATGGACCTCAGTCCTGGACTCACTTTCATAATCAGCAAAAATTGAAAGTTAGAAAATGACAATAGTACTTTATACCCACCCTATTCCCTTCAAAAACGAATAAATACATTTTTGTAGACAATGATAATAATATGGAAACGTTTTTGGACCCCCATTATTTATAAACTGAATATATAAGAGGTGAAAAAACTAGCGCTGCAACGTATTAAAATTTACATATTTGCCTATTATTGCTCTATATATTGCAAATATAAACTGGTCTTATTTGCATTTTTTATTTACAAATACAATTTCGTATTTTGCAACTTTATAAAATGAAAATATTCACATTGATCTCAAATGAATTTGGCATGCACATGTGACACTTGTAAACTAATAAACTGTAACACCTTCCTCCTTGTTTATTAATCAATTAATAATCGCAATTGAAAAGCCATGGGGTGCACGTGGGAGATTATGTAAAAGGACTGTGTAGCTAATCTTTCAATATGGCGAATAAATATTATTATTATTATAAAAAAGCATACATGCTCAACTTGAAAATAGCGTGGTGATGTTTTTAAAAAATGTATTTATATTTGAAATAAGTGAGCGTTTCTGCGATAGCAGTTAGTGAATTTGATGAAAATGTATGATAGCAAGGAAATAGAGTCTCTAACCTAACCTTTAACTCTAGATTCCTGATGATAGATATATATATTTTCAGAATGGCAACTTTTCAAGGAATGCATGTGTCGCCTGCGAAACAGCTATGTGTGACCAATAAATTTCAGCGTGATTACCAAAAAAAAAGTGTGACAACCGGAAAGACAGACGGACAGACACACAGACAGACGCCGGACAAAGTTATCCCTATGTGCCGCTATGCTTCGCAGGCGACACAAAAATGAACGCATTTTGGAGTCTATGTGTATACATAAGTTAAATTTTCATGACTTTACACGTAATGATACGCAAAATAAGATAGATCTGACAACGAATCAAAGTTTAGTTATTTTCAAATCAAAACTGTCGATAAGATATTATAAGTGTATATTTTCCATAAAAAGAGAATTAATATGTAGGCAAATTGCATGACATATTGAGCCGAAATTTTGACCTTGTTTTCATGCCCGTCAGATAAAGCTGAATGTCGTCACTATTCGTCAATTTTTGTAGGAGTTATGCCCTTTTTTGAACTTAAGATATTGGAAATACTCAGTTTTCTGCATTTTTACACCGCTTTTTATACGCCCGTCCATCCGACTCTCCATCCAGGTCTCCGTCAGTTTTCCACACTTTCTCGTACATTCCCTGACATACTGAGCTGAACTTCTGTATATGACTTTGTTTTTAAGAACTATAGATCAAGTTCAAGTACATGTATCATCAATTTGTGTCAAGTTTGTATGTGTTATGCCCTTTTTCGCACTTCGAATTATATAAGAAAACACGATCATAATCATTTTCAAAGACAGATAGTTCAAAAGGCATACAATTGATAAATCATCATTTTTATGCTGGGTTGGCGAAAAATTACTTTACATACTTTAAAACATTCATTGTTTAGACATATGAAAATAAAAGATACTAGTACATAACTTAATATGAAATTTATTTTCTATACATTGTACATGTATGTGAAGAAAAGGAATATCGGGAATTCGAAATGTTATTGTAATAAAAAGTTATGCTTTAAATCGATATACTGAGTATTTCATAGCAAGAAATCTTTTCTGCTACCGATTTTTTTTTCACGTATAAGACGGATTTTTTCAATAAAACCACCAGTATCTCATTTATTTGGACACTACATTGTATTGGGGCGGGGTGCTGTCCTTTCTGGCTCATCTTCAGCAGGTTTCCAGGAGTTCTGATTGGCGAGGGAATATCACCTCTCGTCTTCTTCAAAGACTGTTGAAAACAGCACGCATTCATTTAAAGCATGCGACTTACCCCCAGCTCATCTTTGTTTTACGCCATTTTGCATCGTATCCCGCACGCTATAAAATCGTATCCAACGCGTACAATCGTACCCAGAACGAAATCATTTACCAGTGTGTAACTTGTTCTTTCACAATGAAACGATTTTGAATTTGAACTAAATGTTTGGCCAGGCTCCAAATCTGTGTTTGGGGCGAACGGACATATTTGGGTGCGGACGGACACGACTGGAGCGGACGGACAAACTGACATGAAGATAATTTTATATCTTGGGGCGAAACTAACCAATAAATGGGGCGAACTGAATAAAGTTTGGGGCGAATTGAATAAAGTTTGGGGCGAATTGAATAAAGTTTGGGGCGAACCGAAATCGGAACAGGTCGAACTGGGGGCGAACTAGCATGGGGCGAACTAGTTTTGGGGCGAAACGTCTAGCACCCCAAGGGGCAGGGTTATAAGAAGACCAGCGAGATTCAAAGACTATTACATGTAGCCTTGACCTTGCAGATGACTAATCAATGTGATATATGCGGAAAATTGTTTTCAAATGTTAGTAATTTGAATTTACATTTGCGTGAACAACATAATGTAAACCTTGCTACCCTGAGATGTGCTATTTGTGGACAATTATTTCTACGAAAATTTAATTTGAAAAGACATTTAAGGAATGTTCATCGCGTAGAGGAAAGTGACATCAACATGGAGAAGCGAAAAGTGATAGACGCTGGAATCTACCATGACAGTAAACGGAGACGTTACGATAGTGTCCAGAGTAGTGAATATGAGGATATATCATCCGATGAAGATGAGCAGATTTTTAGGGAGACTATACAACCTGAATCTGAACCGGACATAGGACAGTTATTAGATTCGTTATCAGTGAACACGGACGACGTGCCACAAGAAAGTGACTTGTTTAATTTGTGTGATATTCTTGATAAGGAAGAAGAAAGGAGTTCACAAAATGACACGAACATTACAATAGATTTGAATAATAACAATGACCCGACAGAGAGCGACTGCGATGAGGAAAATCAAGAAGAAAATAACAATGATCCGACAGAGAGCGACTGCGATGAGGAAAATCAGGACGAATATAACAATGATCCGACAAAGAGCGACTGCGATGAGGAAAATCGGGAGGAGAGCAATTTTAATCCGGCGGAACTTGACTGCGATCCAGCCGAAGTTATACATATAGATTCGGAGGAGGAGGATGTGTGCGACGAGGAACTGTATAGGAGATGTGATACTAACGATGAGAACAGTGATAGTGACTGTGCGCGATCCGACGAGAGCCCGGAAATACAGCGATCCACCATATGTCTACAAATGACGAGAACTACCCGTAGATATAAGGACGGCTACACTGAATGTGATAGAGACACACGTGTTATTTTATCAAGGGATTTACATCCAGAGGACATAGACTTTAAATATGTTGCTATGGACATTCTGAATGAAGTGCCTAGACATTTTGCAAAACGCAACGCAAAGTACACATATTATGATGTGTGAATTGACGTTAAAATGGTGACATTTTTGACAACAAGAATGTGTAAATATCTTTGTTAATCATAATAACTAGTGCTGTTAATTTACCAATTGATGATTGTTTTTATTATTATTCATTTGACAGTATCATAACTTTTGTTTCGACGGAGCCGAAACTTAAGGCGGGGAGAGTTGAAGCGATTTCTTTTATCAATGTTATTTAATTAATTGACTTTAACGTAATCTCCTTATAATAGATACTGTTCATCCTTTCTCATGCTATAACTCATACTTATTAATGTGTTTATTGCCATTTATTTGCCATTTTTGTTGTTGACATATGATTGCTCCTTCTAATTATAGAACTTTTGTTTACATGTGATTGCTCCTAAAGAGCAATGAGATTTTACTATAAATACCGGTGCTGATTTTCATCAGCGCGCACTGTGTTTTGATGATCTAGAGGGACTGCACATAATTTTATCAAGATGTTGACAAGAAACACTTAGTTTTTGTTCATACTCATCATTATCATTTTGGATGTATGCGTGCGTGATTGACTTTCATTATTATTTTGGATTACAATATGTGACAATTCTTGGACTTCATGTTTAGTGCGTAGTGTAAATAAATTGTAAATAGTTTATATGTGTCTTATTTCAACAACGTTATTCTGGGAGCAATCCATTAAGAGCAATGGACAAGTACAGTTTCACAAGTACTCTTGGCAGAAGTTCACGCTACCAAGTTTGAGAGAAATATACTGCCAGTAATAAAATGCATGGAAAAGACCACATGACCTAATATACAAACGCCCGTTCGGCGACGTTACACTAGTAATTAATGTGAAAATATAATACTTTTACAAAATCATAAATTACAATTAATTCAGATTATGCAAAGCATAAAAATCTTTATTAATTTAATTTAGGATAATTCAACATACTGATAATTCAAACATACTTTAAGAAGCTAAATTAATGTAGTCGATAATTTTCATACCCCCTACATTTTGTACGACCAACTGAATAGTGTCAAAGCAAATACCGCAAAAGACAAACAAGGGTGATGTCAAGATGTCGATCACACATTTTCTGATTATTTTTCGAAGTTTAAAATTACCACAAAAAGACTCAATACAGAAATAAAGAGGGGCAAATATGGAGGCGGTAAGGATATCAAATTATATTTGAGTTTAGTTAGTGCACCTCGAAATTTAATTTTATTAACTCTGACTGTCTTTTTTTTATATAATATACTGTTAAAATCAAGGGCGGGTCTAAATGAGGACTGGATGGGGAAAGGGGGGGGGGGGGGCTTATTGTGTTCCTGAAGGACGCACCCCATGGAATTTGTCAAAAATCCCCATTTTAAAGTTTTAACGTACGATGTTTCTTTTTTTTTCAAATTATAGGCTGACTTTCCCCCTCCCCCAGAAATTTATTTTGGATCCGCCCACGCAAATAATTCCAAATCATGGTTCTAACTTTATAAATTATTTGTAAGACTCGACTCGTAACTGGGAGAGTAAGCGGATGGAAGGACTGGACTGTTAAGTATAATAGGTGCGAATATATATTTTAAAAGAAGAAAAAGAAATGGGAAGGGGTGGGTTAAATTTTCGATCTGCTCGGCCCCTCTAAAACTACTTCCTTTCCCATTTTTATAGTATAAATAAAATAAATTCCAAAATTATTACTAAGATCATACGCTCGCACAAGGAAATATTTAGATCAGCTTACGGACCAAACATTTTGATATAGATCTATATATATATTCAAATTCTTTCAATTACCAGTGACGTATTTTTTATAGGATTTTCAGCGGAAAGAATTACAGAACAAGAAGCTTTTCATTCGAACACACCCTTTCTTTGTAAAGTGGTCACCTCACCACCAGGACCAACTGGCGTCCGTAATCAAGATAAGGTATTACCGGAGCGGACAGTGTGCCGTGCGACAAGGCGAGCGAACGGAGGGACTGCATTTCTTGGTGAAGTGAGTACACTCATTTGCTAGTTGAAGCGAGTAAAAGTCATACTGTGTATTTTTAGAACTTTTACAAGGAATTTTATAGAAAAAAATCTTTAAATTTAAGTGGACAAATCATTACAGATTAATCGTACTATTAATTTATCCGGGCGGTGCCAAAATGAAGCCATTTGAGACAATGGTCGAGACAATTTGTACCTATGTATCCGTGATATTTACCAAGAAGGCTACTAGGGCTGATTGATATGTTGTGAGCCTCGTATCGAAGGAGATACGCAGGGATGTTCTTTTTTAGTCCTGCTATTCTCTGACTATATATTAGGTCATGTACCCAAGGACTGGCCTCATTTCATCAATTTAAATCGAAGAGGTAACATTCTAAAGTAAACAAGAGAAGTTGCCTTTGCAAAATGGACAAAATCGGTGAAAGGACAGTGATCCAATATATGCATAAAAAGTTTAACACTTAAGGATATCAATAATAATATGGTAACAACACTAGGGAAAGATGTCCTTTCATATGCTACAGTGAAAAGGTGGGTGGGGGAATTTAAGCGCGGCAAACAAAGCCTTGAGAATGACATCCGTCCTGGAAGGCCTGTCACTGTTGCAATTCCAGAAATGATCAATGAAGTCCATCATAATTATTGTTAACGTTATGGCTGCATGACAGACGAGTTACAGAAAGACATATAGCCAGTACATTACGTTTGTATTTCTCAGGAAAGAGAACGAATTCCATTCTGACTGAAGATCTTGAAATGAGAAAGCTTTCGGCCCGTTGCATGGGTACCAAGCCTTCTGACAGTTGATCAGAAGCACACCAGGCGCACTTTATCGTGTGCAAACGATAACCTTTTTTTAGGGAGATCTGTCAATTTTGTTTAAAGATTTGTCACTATGGTTGAAACATAGGTCCATCAATTTACCCCAGAGGCCAAAACAACAGTCGAAACAGTGGAAGCACCCTAGCTACCCCGGCCAAAGAAGACAAATACTACATTCCTTCAGCTGGGAAGGTTATGGCCTCCGTTTTCTTGGATGAAGAAGGTATTCTGCTGATAGATTATCTCCAAAAAGGACAATTAATCAATGACACATACTATGCTTCACCTCTGACACAGTTACGGGAAAATATTAAACTTCAGCGCCGCGGAAAGCTCACTAGTTAAAGGTGTGTTGTTCCATCAGGACAATGCTCTTGTTTACAAGTCTGTCACTGCCATGGCTGCCATTCATGATTGCGGCTTTAATATGATTGAGCATCCGCCTTATTCACCTGATCTTGCTCCATCAGACTTCCATCTATTCCAAATACTGAAAGCAGCTATTTCTGGCACCCATGGCTTTATGAACAGCTCTTTAAAAGTGGCATTGAGGCCCTTAAACGTCGGTGTCAAAACTGTAGATATACTGATGGGGATTATGTAGAAAAATAATGCAAAATGTCTGATAAAATTCAAATCCTTCAATACGAGGCTTACAACATATCTCTCAGCCCTCGTTCACCCAAACGGCATTTTCCAATTTATTTAAAAAATCTTATGACTCACAGTATTTTTTTCCCATAAAGTAAATCCCATTAAGGATTATGGCAAAAACAAGACATTAGACGAGATTTACCAGCAAGGTATCTATGCGCTATGATGAAGAAAAATCCACCAAAACATGTGGTTAATATGACACGTAATCCTCAATCCATCATACTGAGCTCTTTTACTTAACTTTTTTTATTTTTGCCATTATAGGGGCAAAGCAAGGTTATCAGTTGATCCAGAACGGCACAAGAAACAGTTTCCACATTTATTCAGAGAAATTGTTCCTGTGAAGAAGTAAGCCGACTCTTTCTATAGAAACATAAACAAGAGGCCCAAGTGGGTCTGTTTATCGCTCACATAAGAACCATGTGTTTCGAACATGAAATTCCTTTTTGTATGTACAAATGTAATAAACATTTTCAGTTTTTCAGTTTTTAATACCTTGAAATTAAAAAAATATATATTTAAGCATACCCTAAATACACATTATAGTACCTACTTTCCACTTTTTATAACCTTGAAACCCTTTTTTATTTAATTCAATAAGCATACCCATAGATAAATGCGTACTTTTCAGTTTTAATTAATAAGCATCGAAACCTTTTTTTATTCAATTTAATGAGCATACCAACAGATGCATGCATACTTTTCAGTTTTATTACATTGAAACCTTTTTTATTCAATTCAAATTACATCGAAACCCTTTTTTATTCAATTCAATTAGCATGCCCACAGATACATGCTTACTTTTCAATTTTTATTACTATTCAATTTAGCGTACCTACAGATCTATACATTTATACTTTTCAGCTTTTATTACCTTGATTTTTTTCATTCAATTTAGCATACCTCCAGAAAACCCATGTTCACAACCGGGAAACCCTCCTACGTTGCATGATACCAGCCACGTACAATTATTAACTCCGAAGAAAAACAAAGTGGATGTATGTACCATTGAAGCAGGCGAAGTCATAGGTGACGCGGAGTTTGTCTTAGACTTGAAATCACATATCTACCGAGTGTACTGCACAACAAATTGTGACATTTACTCAGTCGAAACGAGTCACATAGAGCGACTGTTCTGTAAGAAAAATCCTCAAATTCTGAAGCTGATTAAAACACGGGCAGAAACAAAACTCGTAGGGAGGATGACGTCATATCCGGGCAGGACGGTGCAACTATTTCCCCTACTGCAGCTTCAACTACGCTTTGTACGAATCATATACAATGAAGCATGCACAGCAATCCACAGGGAGAGCATGAAGGAAATCAAAAGAATCACCGGCTGCGATGGAAAACTACCAGAAAAGAAGGTACAAGAAGATCACGTGACAAGTCTTGTGCCAAAGAGTGTTCGACTTGGCCCTGAGTATGACAGAATGTGCATGCGCAAAAGAATGCAGGATCGGAGAGAGCTTTATGGGAATGTCAAGGATAATGAATTAGCAGCATGTGAAACATTAACAAAGAATATGAGAGACATGATTGTGAACAATATTCAGCAGCGTGTTCACGTGGAGAACATGATCAAGAAGTACTCACTGAACTGGGCCAACGATAATCCATGGTTCACAAGATTATAATTATATTCAGATTAACTGAAATCAAAGCTCATGAAACCAAGTGTTGTCAAATTACATTTTTTCATTAATAAATACATGTACATGTTTTTCACCAGAGTTCAAGCTTTATGGACCCTCAAGTTCTTTGCTGATTTTTTTCTACAGGTGACCATAAGTTGAATTTTGAAGCATGAACTAATATACAAATGTACTATAGTAGCTCACTGTAATATTGCTTTCAGTAATGACACTCAGGTACGTCAACAGTAGCAAGTTTGACCTAGAATATGTAACTTGACTTTGACCTTGAAGCTGACCTTGACTCTCATTGGTTCTTGAGTCCCACCATGCTTGATCACTCTCAAGATGGAAGTATAATGCATATCAATGATTATGAAAGTGTAACTACAACATAATCTACCACCCACTGCTTTAGATCTGATGCACTGTCTGCTTTGGGCTTGACATTCAACTCTTTATCAAGTGCTGCAGCAATGGCCTGGAATTCATCTTCAAACAAGTCAGCCATGGTACTGAGAAATAAATAACACTTCTACATACATTGTAGTTGCACTATGGCTAGATATGGAAGTTATATTATACAATTATTGACTTTTGATGAGGTCAACTCGTGACTATACAGACCTAGTCAGGTTAACCAATACCTGACCAGGTCTGTATAGTTACGAGTAGATTGAAATCAAAAGTCAATAACTACTTTATTAAATTATCAGAATTTAAAAAAAAAAATTGCATTGTATTAAATGATACGTGAAGTCAAAGATCTAACAGACTACAAAAATCAATGCATGTGCACATGCTGGTTATTATTACTTCACTGAATCCTGAAAAGATCACTTTCGAGCGTTAGCGGTCAACTCGCTCGGAGGTACACTCTATCAACCTGCGTCTCCGCCAATCAGAAATAAGCAAAATTGGCAATAATTCATGATCATTTAATAATGTTGTTTCTTAATATGTTG
The DNA here is from genome assembly GCA_028142955.1 of Pinctada fucata. Taxonomy (NCBI): domain Eukaryota; kingdom Metazoa; phylum Mollusca; class Bivalvia; order Pterioida; family Pteriidae; genus Pinctada; species Pinctada fucata. Next base: position 11,526,504 of record AP027114.1, on the reverse strand, counting down.
CCTGCAGTGCAAAAGCGACAAAGTGATCACTCTGTTTGGTGTCAGTCATATACATGTTGTAGAGGGTCTAAGGGTGACTGATTGTGGGACATCAAACAGAGTGAATGCTTAATGTATCAAGAAACAACAATATAACTTCCATATCTAGCCTTAGGGGTTTGTTACCCCTTGTTGCCTGCCTTGCATCAGTACTTGACACTAAGCTTACAGTTTCTGAATTTTCTAACATTCCATCCGAGTCAAAGCACGAATCATCACGAAAGAGAATGAAATCACAACAAAAAATATATACATGTAAATAATGTCATATTATCTTTATTTGTCTACAGTATTACATGACGACAGTGTCATAACAATAGGTCGATAAAACACTGGCCTATAAAAGATGAAGTTGGTGATCACATTGTTCATTAAAAACATTATTAATGAGACCTCTCGTCACACACAACCTTATATGCTTTGATCTCACTTGTGAGTTTTTAAACTCCAGAGTTTGTTTTTTTCATCTCACTTATGAGTTTTCATTTCAAACTTATAGGTTAAAAATAAAATTAAGTACAGTAAAATTTGATTATAATGCTTTCAAGTTTCTTCCTCTCAAATATGAATGCCATTAATACATGTACATTTTAAGGTTCCTACAGTTACTTACTCTTGAAAAATATATCTATAATTTTTGCCCCTTTCAGTTTTATCCTTTTATGCTCTCTGGATATATGAGCAGTATCAATAATGGGTGCTGTAGGTTATTCTGATATGATATTATGTCTACTATACACTTGTGAATAATCTAAATAGCAACAACATTCTTGGGAGTTCACTTCCCTTTGTCTGCTCTTCTTAACTGATTTATTTAGTTACCCTCCCCCCCTCCTCTTTATGCTGAACTCACAAGATATGAGAGAAAATGCATATTTTCCTGTCATTGACCCTTTTCATATAAATACATCAGAAGGTAATTTGGTCAGATTTTTTTTTCTACCACTTTGTTCCTATTACAACATTTGCACAAAGCACGGTACAATAAGACGAGGTTACAAATGTAAGGGTAGAGCGATATCTGGGTACAATGTTAGGAATATACTGTTAGACTAAGTCCTTACTGTAGTGCAACGAGTTAGAGATATAGATTACCAAAGTGAACATACAAATTTTGGCCTCAATATAAATAAACCTGAAAGACAGCAAGTATACTTCACTGTGTGAATAAAGTAATTTCAAATTTTAGATACAAATAGTCATGTTGTACTGGCTGAAATCCATTGTAGTTTTTTGCATTCTTGATGTCGGACTGGTCGCATGACCAAATTTCAGCCATGTTAACAGGGGGATGTGTCTCTAGATTTTTCACTGTGCCCTATGAAAAAGCCGTGATTTTGTTTGCTTCTCTTTCATATCTCCTTTTATACTGAGGTTTGAGGAGCTAAGAGCTAATTCATCAATTTTCCTTCAATGAATTCTAGTAGTTTTGTCCTTGATATAATCATTAGGTTCTAGATATAAAGCAATTTCCATACACTATGCTCAATGATAAACACCGAGTTTATCCCCCAACTATTTTCGGAACTTCTCTGATCTTATCTCTAATTGAACCTTTGTGTGACATCATGCCGACATAGACCCTATCTTTTCCTTCTACATACCTTCAGTATATAAATACATATAACTTAGATTTAGAATTTTTTTATTAAATCTTTGCTCTAAGGAACTTGAATTTTTTTTTGTGGCTTTATCTGCAGAGAAACTTACTTATAATCTTGCTAGGAAGGCGATAAATATAATTATTTATTATTTGATATGACATTGGGACTGACGGGAAGAACATTGAAAAGCATCTGATGGAGCAAAACTAACTGCCGATTAAATGGGAACAGAAATTAAACAGGGACCTTGTAATTTTTTTTTTCTTTAAATATTTCACAGCATGCAAACTCAACAAACAAAACTTTTATAACGAGTGTACAACAAATGGAAAAAATATACCGAGGAGTGTTCAACAATGGAAAACAATGACATGCAGTTCAGACAGTGCATTTCAATATCAGATACATGTTTCATAATGTTAGGCCAGTATATAATTCAAAGTGCAATAAATAATGTCATACATACAGGGTATCCAACTTCACACATAAATGTTTTTTTTGTTTTTCAATACATGTAAACGCATTCTATCTTTTGCCCTCTCTTATGATGAGTTGATGAAGAAGATGTATATCCTAATTCAAAATAGACTTAATAGGATTGTATCCATTCAATGGATGCAAAAATAAATTCTTTGTCATTAAAAAAAATACTAGTGGACAAGCCAAATTGTTTGAGAAATAACCATTGTTCCTCAGGAAGTTTTTCTTTGTATGAAATGAAAAGGGGGGGGGGGGGATAATTTCACCATCTAAAAATTTCATAGATTTTGTAATTCAAATGATACAGCTGTGCAAGGTTTATAAAAGGAAAAATAGAACTGTTCAAGAACAGATCTGTCGCCTGTCACAATTTTGACCTTAGATATATGACCTTGCAGGTGACCTTGACCCTCATCAAGTGTTGAGTCTCATCATGTTTGATCATCCCTGCGAGTTTGATGTAAGAATAATGCATATATCGATCAAGTTATAGCCATTGATGTGAAAGTGTGACTACCAAACAGACGGACAGACAGACAGATGCTGGACAGAGTGATACCAGTATGTCACCCTCGCATTACATGCTACATAAAAATCAGCATGGTAAATGTTAATATGATGGACTCCTTGTTGAGAATCTAGAATGCGAAGGCCAGAAAGTCCTCACTGAATTGTTACATAAAATCCAATGATAAACATGAAAACTTCAAGGTGGTATGTATACATTATTGGCACCTTTCAATGTTCAACAACAAAGTTAACAATCATTCACTACTTAGAACAAATTTCTTATCAACATTAGGGAACAAAATTGAGGTAAAAATTTTGAAGAAAAATTGAACAAACAAAACCAATTTCATAAGCACCCTCTATATTTTAAAAACATTATAGACAATGTAACTCTTTCAAAAACCTTCCCAGTTCTGCAGTAGAGAACATAATTTCAGGAAGACCTAAATGAACATTGAAGATTGATACTGAATGTGCACTTATTTTTAGCGGGATTCAAATTTTAGCTGAGTTAGCTCTGTTAAGACTGAGTTTATTCAAGACTAAGCTAAATTAATTAACTCTAGTAGATTATAATGAAAATGATTCAATTGCGCTAATTCATGATTAAGCTAATATGTCAATTTACTATTTTTTACCCTGTTTCTGTTAAAATTAGTACAATTCAGTACCTTATTACTAGTATGTCTTATCTCTGTATTTTAAAGTTTAGAATAATTAGAAAAAAATTTTATCACTTAATGTACATGTAGCTCAGGATTGTAAAGGGAACACTTGATCTGTTGCCAAAAGATAGTTTAATTGCAGAAATAGGCTTCTTTTAAACAATATCATTTAATATGTGGAATGAATTTAAATTAGACTTAATGCATATGTGAGCTTTGAGCTGTATATGGTCATATGTCATAATATAATTTAAGTTTTGAAAGTTACAAATATACAGAGTATAATTTATAATTGACCTTTCCGATTGCGGGAAAAAAATGCAAAATTTCGTGACGTCACAATGCTTTTACCATGTGTTTACCTCAGACAAACAAGCTTCGAACCTCGGTCAAACATCGAAATTGCATTGTGACGTCATGGAATTTCTCAAATTTTTCCCGCGTTCGGAAGGGTCAATTCTAATACTATCATCTAACTGACACTGACTAGTACATGTAATATAAAGACTGAAGTTAGATGACTAAAAATTCATATACAAAGAACTTTGTTCATTCTTCATAAAAATATATTGTATTATCGATAAAATAAAGGCAAGCACTTTTTCGATACAAAAAAATCAGAACTTGACATATTCAATTGCCACATGCCTACGTCATGTAGTAAAATCTCTTAGTCTAATGCCGTGAGATATCAATATTATTCACATAAGTCACACCATTGTCGGAGACCCATACTCAATTTCATACATTCTATCATTACAATATTCAACAATTGTCCATACAAAACGCAATCAACATTCACTTTTGCTTCTTATTATACGTATGATACTGTACATGTGGAAATTTTCACGTGAGAGTAATTTTCACGTTTTTCGCGAATCAATGAACTTTCTCGAAAATTTCCCCCACGCGAACACATCTCTGCTGCATTCGAACAACGGAAGAGACATTTTTATCGTGAATATTTCCCCCACGCCAAAATTCTTGATGATATAATCGCGAAATTTTTTCCCCAGCAAAAATAACCATGTTTACGGTATGTAATGTAATATTTGATAAGAACTTTAAGAAATATTTGATGAGAAATTATACAGAAAAGGATAAATTCATAGAAATAAATGTTTATCTATAATTTTGAATTTTGACCTAATATTCAAATGTAGATGTAAGTGTTCTACACAAGAGTACAATGCCTGTGTTGAAATGAAACAATATCAATACCTCTGTGGGCATCTTTAAACAAAGTAGGTCAAATCCAAAGGTCAAGGACATGAGGTCAAAATTTGATTAGCAACAGAAAAGTCTGGTGCAAGATAAATGCATGCAGACTTGTGTGCATAAAAATTTGTCTTTATCCAGAATCAATGAATCTTTCATTTAAGATAAAAGTAAAGTTTTATTTTTAAGTGCACTTGTACGTGATTTCTCATGCAAATTTAATGTTCATATACAGAAAATTTGGATGATAGTTAAAATGGACAGTATGAAATAATTTACCATCTTTATAAAGGACAAAAACATGTGAAACAGAAAGATATAACATATACTACTTAATTAGGTCTGTATTGATACAACCAAAACTTTGTCGTATCATTTTACAAAATAAAACAGTAAAATCCCCATGAGTTAAAATATCGAAGACATTTTTCCCACAGATGACACCAGTTACTATACTAAAGTCTTTATTCAATACACAAGATCTCAATTACTCCTAAATTTGTACTCTCTGGCAATTACATAACAATTATGATGTTTGCCCGTCTAATGTTGGAGAAGTGAACTTGCCCAATTTAAGTTGTCTAAGTAAAATTGCCCGAACTGAGAATTGACGCAGACTATGCAAACCATCTTGCACATTATCAATGTGTTCCAGATTTCAAGTTGGTCAACTACGGGACTTTTTTCTTCACTCAGCCTCCATTTCTCACACAAGTATCACAAATTCTTCTTTCTTCAAGACTTTGGTGTAGCACTTCTCATATTTTTGGCATTCATACATGTCAAACATAAACAGTACAATGTGTAATGCTGGAGTGCTAGTCACTCGTGACGTCACCGCCCCTTTAACTTGCTTGTAATCCATTCAAGTCCCTGATATAGCCTGCAAAAATAAAAGCTCATGATTGTATATATTTCTAATTCTACCTCAATCTATACGTGATAGGTTCAGTAACACGTTTAGAGTAAGTATAAACCTTTTGAGCTATGTCAAGGTGAAGATAAATTCACTAAAACAACTTAAAGCCTTGGTTTACAAAGACAAGTCAATAAAGGACAGAGACCACTGCCAAAATTGACAAAGTTCTATTAAATTCAAATAACAATGATTACTTCACTTCCGGTGTATGCATAGCATGCCATACACATAATATACGTCATAGGAAACCAACTCTTTTTCGGGCTGTCACCATGGCGTTGCAGTATGAGCAGCCTGCTTAGTATGCTAGGCAAGGTCACCATTCAGAGTGTACCAAATGTGTATATCGTAATTTATGCTTTTCAAAACATCACATACCCTTCCCCTGTTAAAGCACAGCATCCCTGTATGTGCCATGGGTGCTCCTTAATGGACGTCAGATTTAAATGCTGTGAGATCTCCGCTGCCGACATTGAACCTTTAACGTCTTGTTTGTTGGCAAATATCAAAATGGCTGCTTTTCTCAGATCCTGGATAAAGACAAAATGAATTAACTTGTTGATGCGACATAACCTTTTAATATGTAATATAAAACTGATTAATATATAATGTTGTCTCATCATCCTTTATTAGCTCATCTGAGCAAAGCTAAAGCGAGCATCATGGCCCTCTTGGGCCTCTTGTTTTACATTAGACTTGTTGTCATATTGCATGAAGGCATTTTCTGATGTAAATAATAAAGCTCAAAGTTAATTATGTAGTCATCCAATCCACAGAGATACATTACTTTAACACTATCCTGCTTTAACAAAAATCCATTTTTATCATTTCTTTCCTAGCTATTCTGACACAGAGATTTTTTTTTTTTAGAAATCTCTGTGGATAGGAAAGAAATGATGGCCAGAAGTCTCTGACAAGACTGTAGCTCTCCTTGTTGCTCATTGACAAGTGAATAACATACATGCACATAAATATCAATTTCAATGTTTTTTTTTTAACCAAAGACAATAGGGAGCAGGCACTCAAATAAATTACAAGTAGCACAACAAAACAACATGAGACTGCCACTAGAATATCACTCATATATATTTCATAATATCTTAGATATTGTATTTCAAAAAAGAATGCCACACCCATTTTCCAAGTTCCAGGGGCTGCTAGCTCAAATGTTATATCAATGACACAACGAGACTACAGATCCTTCATATTGCATAAAGAATTATCTCTCCATCATTAATAGCTTAAAAAGGAAAAAATTACCACACCCATGGCCATTTTCTAAGACCCTGGGGTCAGGGGCACAAACAAAATATCAAATGCACATCTAGGCCACAGATCCATCATAATTATTGCAAAAAGAATAAAGTATCCATCATTTATAGTCCAAAAGGAGTTGCAAGCACGAGATTATTACATAGAGTTATATAGGAGAAAATGACCACACCCATTTTGTAAGACAATAGGGGTCAGGGACTCAAGCAAAATATCAGGTGCACAACTAGACCACAGACCCATCATATCACAAAAAGAATTAAGTCTAAATCATTTCCAGTGTCAAAGGAGTTGTGAGCACAAGATTACATAGAGTTATATAGGAGAAAATGACCACACCCATTTTCTAAGACCCTGGGGGTCAGGGGCTCAAGTAAAATATCAGGTGCATAACTAGACCATAGACCCATCATATTGCAAAAAGAATTAAGTCTCAATCATTTATAGTGTCAGAGGAGTTGCGAGCACAAGATATAACCACACCCATTTACTAAGACCCTGGGGGTCAAGGGCTGAAACCAAATGTAAGGTGCACAAGTAGACGACATACCAAGTAAGATGCAAAAAGAATTTTCTACGGTATCTCCTATGGTTTCAGAGGAGTTGCGAGCACAAGAATTATTTACGGACGGACAGATGGACGGATGCCGGGGTATTGCATAAGCTCCACTGGTCTGAAACAGGTAGAGCTAAAAATAGATTTTTTTAACTTAAAAATCTCCAAGGTTTTATACTTGTTTCGGTAATTTACGATAAAGTAACCAGGTGATTATTTTATCAGTAATGTGCTTCAATGTCACCACATGGTCATAGCGAATATCATAAAATATTGATTCTTATTTCACACAATAAAGCATTTATAAATCTAATTTCTGTATGACAGATTCATTATATCAAATAGACTTTATACATTATGCATCTATTCCCTATATAATCAGCATAAAATTAACCTAATCATATTTTGTCATAAATCAATTACGACGGTCAAACCACATGTCATTTCAATTACTAGTATACAGGTAACGTTTATTATGACTTATTGTGATGAAAGTCAAAATATTACAGCATCTCTTTACTTGGAATGTACACTATGAATCATTGCATTCTGATAGACAAAATGTTGATCTTTGTAAAGAATGTAATTTATGAGCACATCTTAACTTAGGTCTTAACATGAATTTATGAATACATTAAGATACAGAAATGTATACAAATACTGTAATAGACATGTATATGTTCATGAGTGCAATAGGCACATTATAATTAATAAATTATAACTTATAAATAAATGTTCAGAAATTTTAAATGTACAGGTAAACAGAAATTTCAGTAGTCCAAGCGTGGATCTACCAGTTGTTAAGGAGGGGGGCAGATTTGCCCTAATTCTTATTTTCTCTATTTTTACATACTACATGTAGTATAATTCTGTTCAAAATTACAGACAGCGAGACTGGAACAACCCCCCACCCCTCCCTTTCCTAACGGGCTGGAACATCCAGATTTTTTTTCTATTTCGTGAAGTCTAGAGATAAAATGATAAATACAGATGGGGGATGTGAGGGGGTTAAATTATATAGAGGGAGAGACATGTTGAGAACGCACAAGGACTAATAACTTAAACCATGTGAAAATCTGTCAAATGGAAAATAACTGCTGACAGTAAAGGACGTTAAAATACTAGTAGTCGTTAAGTGTAACATAAAATTGTTATAAAAGTGCATGTACAAAAAAGAAGACATTTCTACATGTTCTAGCTGTCACAATTTGATAGGTTGTGATGGATTAAGTGTTATTAGTACATACATCATATTGCATGTACCTAAATATCTACCTTGGGATCACACACAGAGATTTGTAACTGATTCTTGTCAATATATGATATAAACATATTTATCTAATGAATAGAATATTTCTTTATACAAATTTTAAAAGATGAATATTTCTTTTAATAAAGGAGAGGAAAGAGAGGAGTGGGAGATGTGTTGATGTGTGTGTGTGTGTAAGTGGGGGGGGGGGGGGGGGGGGGTTGAAAGATGAGTTTTCAAAGATATAATTCTTAATTGTAGTTGTATGTATGATATATTATATTTCTCACAAAATCAATAAATTGTTAAGGTGTTTCAAAAATATATTTATTTTTCAAAATGCTTTTATGCAAATTCTCTATTTTGTTATATTCAATTACAGTTCTGGCCATTAAATCAACACGACTGTCAAATACATATTATGTCTGCATACTTGGAAAATTAATATTCAATACTCTCTCCTAATGGACAAATCATTACCTGTATACCAGGTATACTTCCTTATTGCAAATTAACAGGTGAAGTAATGTGTCATTATTCAAATGATATATCGGCAAAAAAGATATGACCACAAATTTAAGCAGCACAAATATTTTGTTGAGTTGCATAAAATCATGAAAACTTTCAGCAAAAGATATGACCACAAAGCTGCACACAAAAAATTTTGTTGAATTGAAATCTTCCAATGAAATGTCGGACTTTTGGGAATTTTATTCTACAAGTTAAAGAGAAGTAACACTGACAATATGCTAATAACAGAAAAAAGAAAACTTGTCTCAGGGATATCAGACTCAGAATGTCTGAACTACTGGTACATGAATAAATAATTGTTCTTCTATTCGGTAATTTCGAAGACCAGAGTTACTTCCCATTTGGGACGGTATCTGACGTAGACTAATTGTGACGTCATCGAATTCTATGGAAACAGTCCCTAAACTCTGGGAAACGACAGTAGAAAGACCATTTTCATGATGATGATGTCATAATGGTTTTACGTCACATACCGTCTCAAGTGGGAAATAACTCTGTATTCCGCATAGACTCATTAATGTTTCTGATACTGCTGGAACATCCACTAAATTGAAGGTAGCACATTGAAGGTAGCATCATATCAGAGCTCTTGAAATCTTCCAATGAAATGTCGGAACATTTGGGAATATTCATGGTCCAAATAATAAAAGTGAGTTTTTATCGGACCAAATAATTTTTTATCAGCAAATTTGATAAAATCGATACTTTTTATGCACTATGTCATATGCTCCTCTGGAACATGTATATTCATACAGTCTTGTAAAGATGTGGTGTGAAGTGGGGGGAGGGGTGGATTGTAATGCAATAGGCTTGATTCTCATGCATTTGAAACTATTGGCTCTGGGCGACATCCCCACCAATTTGAAGACTATTGGTATCCAAGAAATTGGTGAATTTATGGCCTGTACACACACTGTGACCTTTACCTTTGACCTTGCTGTAAGGTCATCACACAACTTTAAGTTTGTCTTATGAGGAGCGTATAAAAATACAGCAGCTTGTACATCAAATTAAATCTTGCTAATTCAAAGATGTCTCCACGCTTTCATAGATGAGCTGTTGCTATGTTTACATACTAAAGTACTCTAATTTTGTGATGGATCAAGTGCAGACCTGGAAGGGGTGAAGGGGGTCGAAATCCCACCTCCCTATTGAATTTGACAAAAATCTGTATTCTTGCCACATTAATGTGTATATTCTTTTTTCAAAACAATGGGCTGGAACCCCTCCAAGATGGATGGGACCCCCTTGATTGGCTTGAAAAAAATCTAGATTACACACAGTCATGTGGATGACTTACCTCATGATTGAGCATTTTACACAGTTCTTCCTTTGTGATGGATAGTCTTTCCCTGTCAGTGCTGTCAACAACCAATATCACAAACTGAAAGTAAAATCAACCAATATCATAAACTGAAAGTGAAATCAACCAATATCACAAAATAAAGTAAAATCAACCAATATCACAGAAAGTGAAACTTAAAACAACCAATATCACAAACTGAAAGTATATCACAAAGTGATCACACTTATAGTAAAATTATGTTCCGGTACATGTAAAAGTAAAATCAACCCATATCACAAAGTGAAAATAAAAAAAAAACCAAAATCACAAACTGAAAGTGAAATCAACCAATATCACAATCTGAATGTAAAATTAACCAATATCACAAACTGCATTTTCATCTTAAACATTCTGCTTGAATGGGGGATATGTCTGCAACAAATTGTTACATCTTAGACTTCGACAGATAGCTGTTCTAACCTGCAAACTGAACCCGTGGTGACCTTAATTTTAACATCTCTTTTTACCAATAAAATCGTGATTTCAGAAAACAAAACAGAAACTGACAATTGTGGTGCATATATATAGAATAAAGGTCATAATTTGTGTTTTTTATGGGTATGCAACACACAGCAAGTGCATTTATTGCATGAAATGCATTAATGTGCATTACATGTATGATAAATGCACTTGCTGTGTGTTGCACAATCTGATTAAAACCAGATCTCTACATGCTCCCGATTTTGTTATGTCGCGTAGAGGATCTGGTATAACCCAGTAGACATCGACGTGCAGGTGACCTTAGCTGAGAAATTTCACTGTCCAATCAAAAAAGTTTCAAGCGAAAATCTTCAACCAATCCTCATATGCGTATCAAACGCAATTCGGTTCTGCAAAAAATTCTGCCCAACATAAGATAATTAGAATTAAATGACCACAGGCCAGCTTTCCCATCTTATCAGACGGACACATCTGGATCACTATACAAGATTACAATACGCGGAGCCATAATGATCTGTATGATCTTTGCAGCACGATATCTTATCGTTTAATAAAATCAAACATAAATATGTACGTAGTACTTCAAATGATTTTCTACGAATTGAAAATCAGTACCCTTCAATTCACAAGGATGAGAATTAATGAGAAATAATTATGTAGAAAAAGAACGGATTAAAAGTCACTGTTTCTATTTCTATTTGTAACATTGCCCTTTCCTGGACTGGTCGCCGCAGTAAGATCGAGGCAAAAATCTACATGAAATGATAGCATGATTCGAAGGGAGTCCAAGCTACTGTGTAGCATGTAAAAATTATATAAACCCTTTGAAAAATTCCCGGTTTTGAAATATAAACATGATGAATAGAGGCTGTATTAATTTCTGTCTTCTTTGCCATGTTTAATTATTTTTCAAAATAACACGTTCACTGTTGTTGGTTTTTTTTCATCGTACGTGACCACAATAACTCCAGTCAGGTGAAGATCGCGGTCTTCATGTAAACCAACGCTGCGGCAATGTTTATACACACAGCTGGTTCTGTGCGCTGTGGTCATCTCTTCGGAACTATGCATTTTAGGATAAGTTCTTATGCATCCGCATGCCCCCGATCATCTCTACATTTCTCAGGCCGATCGTTTGATTGGTCAGTTAGAAAGGTCACCTGCACGTCGATGTCTACTGGGTTATACCAGATCCTCTACGCGACATAACAAAATCGGGAGCATGTAGAGATCTGGTTTTAATCAGATTATGTGTTGCATACCCATAACAAAACACAAATTAAGACACTTAAATATTCTCAATATGACAATACATGTGCATGTACATTTGTATCAGAACTCTGTTATGTTACCTGAGCGTTACTGTAGTAGGTATTCCATGCTGACCTCAGGGTTTCTTGGCCACCTATATCCCACATCAGGAAGTGAATATTTTTCCAGATGACTTCCTCTACGTTACTCCCTATCGTTGGTGACGTATGGACAACTTCATTCATCAAGCTGGAAGGAAAAGGCGATATAAATTATAATAATCAATATTTTCATCTCAAAATGCATACATGTTTACACCAGTTTTTGCATTGACATTGACATTTAATATCAATGTACATTTCTTAAGATGTATATATCTAGCTCTTTATCGAAATATTAAAGAATCCAAGAAATTCCAATACATAATCATTACATTTAGTACATGTACACTCTGCTGATGGGTACAGGACATACAGTTTATTCACTAAATTATTCTATGCAATTTGTTGTTTAATCATTATTATTTCTAAATTTTTTTTATTTGTTCACTCTAAATTGAATTTAAAATCAGGCATACTCAAACATAACACATATTCTTTTTTTGTACTTACAATTGATAAAGAATTGTTGTCTTCCCTGCATTATCTAAGCCCACTATTATTACTTTATGTTCTGAAATAGAAATATATAGTATGCAGTTATTTAGTGCTTTCATGTATGTAGAATGACTAATCGGAGTAGCGCTGTAAATATAGCAGCTAATTAGTAAATTACCCTACGATATCCAAGTCTGCTTTTTCAGAATCAAGAGAGATCATTTAAAATTGAAGTTCTACATGTACAATGTACAAACACCTTGCACAACAGTGATCAATGTTTACCATTTCGGTGATTGAATTAAGCAATCAGGTGAATGTGACAATGGCCCCATATCCTGGAACATCAATGTGCCATTTACAAAATGAATGTGCCATTGTTGAAAATGAATGTGCCATTAGCAATTTGCAAAAAGAAAAAAAAAAGAAAAAAAAAACAAAGAAACCAAAAGAAACGAACAAGCAAGAACATACATGTATATAGATCTGGTGACAACTGGTGAATTCCATTTGTACGTTCATACATGTACAATATGTTGTATAAAGTTTAGAAATACATGTATGGATTGTTGCAATAGGAAACAATGGTGTTTTGAATAAATGACACTTTCAAATTAATGTCTGGTGTATCAATTGATAGAAAATTCGCATGCAGAACTTTAAATAAGTGAATGTGGTGAAGTCATCACCACGTTGAATAAAAAAATCGGAAGATTTCTACAATTTGTTTAAAAATTAATGCGCCACATTGGCGCACAAAGTAAAATTAAAATGTGCCATTTTAGAATTGAATGTAACTATGGCGCAGGGCACATGCTTATCCCAATCACTGCCATTAGGACTTGATCCAATTCCGTCTTTTCGATTTTGCAGGGCTTTGTTCAATACGGAAGATCGCAAATACTTCTAACCAAGACTATACGAATGTTCTCGCGCACTTTTCGATTGTTATCCATTGTTATGACGTCATCAATTCACTTGGGCAGAAAATGTGCCCAAGTTTTGAACAATGGTTTAGGTAGATGACTAAATGAAAAATCAGAGCGGACACGCTGCACGGGCTGCATTTGCAATCTTGCGTATTTGTGCAGGTATCTGACGAAAACACATTGTGACAACAATAAATTTCATTGAAAACGTCACATTTGTAACACTGTTTCCCTGAATTTAACCAGTGGCAGATTCAGGGGGGAGCGGAGGGGGCGTCTGCCCCCACAGCACTGACCCAAAACGCTATATTTTGGCCCATCTTCAGTAAAAATCGGCAAAATTTGCCCCTTGATCCCCCAGCAAAGGGTGCGCTGGATCCGCCACTGTTTACGCTGGTTTCCTTAGAATTTGATGACGTCACAATATGTGGACGTGAGATACATGTACGTGCACAAATGGGATGTAAAGTTCTCTGTATTTTGAAAAGACCAAATTTGCCCTCACAGGTACATGATAAGTCGAATTGAAACAAAGTGTGAACGGGCGAAAAATTAGAATTTATTTTTAGTATGACACAGGCAACCACTTATTTCCAACCCCAAATTCAACCAAACAAAATTAGATAACCATACACCCATAAACATATGATAAAGGGTGAAATATCTGTAACATTTTATGTTGTTATGAAAGCCACATATAAATATACCTTCATTTGTGAATAAATTCCACAGCTTTGTAAACAACAATCCCATTTTGTAATTCAAGAAAACATTAGTTCCCTAAGCGTCAGGTCAATATAAAAAAATAAAAACTTCACAAAACGTTTCTAAAAATAACTGGTGATTCCCAATACACTTTTCTATCTGACATGAGAAATTTTTCATTCAACTCCTGTTCACAAGCACTATCGTATATCTATTGAAAACATAGTTCAGGTAATTTGTATGTTCAATAAGAGAAATATCTGGTTTCTTGTTTGTTAGTGAATCACTCTTTCTTTCAGAAACAACAAGACACGAGACACCGGAAAATTCCTTTGCGCAGAATCAGCAATTTTTGTTTCCGGGCCGAAAAAGTCATAACTTTCTTTTCGGCATGGAGAATGACGAGCAAATGAACACTGAAACAAGCCGAGACAAAGAAAACACGAATAATGAAACCATTAAGATGTGAGGATGATAATATTTGTATTTTATCTGCTCAATTAGCTCGAATGTGCTCAGCCTTATTTTCGATGATTCGCTTTGCATCTAATTCGTCCCACACAGGCTGAAGAGACAGTCACAGAGAGAGCATTCTAATATCTTGGCAGACACGCCTACTGTCTGAGCTATCTAGGCTGATATTTTAAGTCCACCACATTCCTCCCTGCTCTATTTGATGGTTTTCACATATTTTTTGCCTTTCTTTGTTTAGTTACTTTCTTAAAAATTGCTCACATTTTCCTTGGCCTGTTACATTGGTGCTATGACAGTGACCTAATCAGTTGTTGTAGTGGGGGGGGACTTGTGATTAATTTGAGGGCTCTAGCTCGCACCGATTTTGGGGACTGTGGCCTAGGGCTTGGGATTTTTTAATTCTGCCGCATTCTTTTTAACAGTATTTGCCTTTTATATGATATCTGTCATACTTCTCAGATTTATTGTCTTGTCCTACAAAAAATCCAATATTTAAAACCTTGTGGTCTCGCTTTATCCCCTTACTTTCGAAAGATCTGAACATTTAAGGTATATTTTTGGCAAACAGTACTTGTGTTTCGGTAATATTATTTTGCAAAGTGTTCAAAAATAAATTCAATTTGGCTTAATTTAACGTTATATCTGGCACCAGAATTTCTCGTTATCTTTGTATGATGTGAAACTTGCATACGAGAACGGTCATGCGGTGGTCACCATTGGGAAAGATAGTGGCATTTTACAAAAATATTGGAAAAATAAAAAATAAAACTTCACCAATTTTTAACACTACACTGACGCGCATGCTGCACATAATACTCGTAAGAGGGTGATGCAGTATGAAGAGATAGATAGATAGAAAATATTATACATGTATATGAAATGAAGTAATAACATGTAGAAATTGCTTTTATTTGGATAATCAGTGTCTTTCTTTCCCAAAAAATAATCGGCGATTTTCAGCATGTTTCATTGTATATAGATGTTTTCACATTGAAATGTCAGCACAATGAAATTATTTTGAAATTGGTTTTGAACAAAATGTCGCAATTCATTAAAAATGTAGCAAAATGGTTCAAGTGCAATCTCTTTTTAGTGCCAAGGAGGGAGATTTCCCTCTTTTTAAGATTCCAAAGTTGACAGGTATGCATGTGAATTTCGGTGTTTTTCCAAAATTTCTGTCAAAAATAGCATTTTGCATTGGGAATGGGAATAGCAGCCCCAAGTCAGGCCAATGGAGATCCCTGAATTTCCAAAAATGGTCAGGTGTTTATAATAAGCATGATAAGTTCCTTAAAAAATAGAGCAGTTTTGTGATATTCATAGAGCTCGAGTTTTATTCAGGCAGTGGTCCCAAATATGAACATTACTTTCCTGTAGTCTGAAATGTATGAAATTATTATCATGGTGAGGAATTCAACTAAGGTAGAGAACTTGTTTCCAATCCCTTTGATCTTATTTATATCAATAAAATATGTTTAATCTAAAAAAAATCTATCATGGTGAAAATACCGGTATTAGCTGAAAAATTATCAAAAAGACCATCTTAATTCACGGATTAAAAAATAATGCTCAAGTTATACATTTTGGATACCTGTGCGTGCATAGGACGAAGATTTTGCCATTTTAAGAACTAATTTTTAATTTCTCAATTAATCAATTACTCAGAGAACAAGACTTAGGTAATAAATGATTATCCATGCGTATGTTAATTTCTTTCCAAAATTTTCAGAAATTTGGAAGTTCCCTTCCCTTCAAAGAGAGAGGCAGAAATTGCCCATGGTACCTTGAGTGTGGATGCAGAGCCAAAACGTGGTGGTGTGAAGAGAACAATGGTTGTATGTGACAAATTGCTCAGAGTGTAAGTTCATGCAGTTATGTTCTTTTAATGCATACTTCATGTAATCATCCAATGTATAATAATCATGATAATATTAAAACATGTTAGATAAATATCTTGCATTGAAAGTACAATTTTTTTTCACTCTTTAAAGGATTGTTCAGCTAAATACTTTCAGGAGCAAGCTAGGCTCGAGAAGAGCTTTTGTGATATAAAATGTGCAGGAATCTCTTTGACTCTTTTATCTAAAGTAACTCTATCTGGTATAGGTAAAATACATGTCTGTCAGTCATACTGAAACTGTCTGATATAGTAGACCGTAAGAACTAGTCATGCTATCTGACAATCACATCTCTGTTCTTCTGTAAGTCACAATGTCTGGTACATGTAGAATCTGTTAGTCATACAGTCTATAGTCAAGTAGTCACTGCATCTGGTAATAACAGTGTGGAAGTCACACTGATATTTGTATTAATTGTCTGGTACTCACAAATGTTGTAGTAATAAGGTTAGGTAGTCTCATACTGTGTTTGGTAATCACCTTGTGTGTTTGGTAGTTATCTTGTGTGTTTGGTAGTCACCTTGTGTGTTTGGTAGTGTGTGTTTGGTGGTCATAGAGTCAGTGTATTTTGGTAGACACTGTGCATTTGGTAGTCATAGTGTGTGATTGGTCACAGAGTGTGTTTTGTTGTCAAAGTGTACTTTTGGTAGTAACAATTTGTGTTCGGTAGTCACAGTGTATGTTTGGTGGTCACTGTGTGTTTGGTAGTTACAGAGTATGTTTGAAAGTCACAGTGTGTGTTTGGTTCTCACAGTGTGTGTTTGGTAGTGAGAGTGTATGTTTGTTAGTCATAGTGTATGCATAGTAGTCACAGTGTATGTTTGGTAGTCACATTGTGTGTTTGGTAGTCACAGTGTGTTTCATAGTCACAGTGTGTTTGGTAGTCACAGTGTATATTTGGTAGTCACAGTGTATATTTGGTAATCACAGAGTATGTTTGGTAGTCGCAGTGTATATTTGGTAGTCGCAGTGTATATTGGGTAGCAACATCATGTGTTTGGTAGTTACAGTGTATGTTTGTTAATCACAATGTATGTTTGGTCGTCACATTGTATGTTTGGTAGTCACAGTGTATGCTTGTTAGTCACAAAGTATGTTTGGTAGTCGCATCTTATGTTAGGTAGTCTCAGGGTATGTTAGGTTGTCACATTGTATGGCTGGTAGGCACAGTGTGTATTTGGTTGTTTCAGTATATGTTTGGTAGTCACAGTGTATGTTTGGTTGTCATATTGTGTATTTGGTAGTCACAGTGTACTTTTGGTAGTCACAGTGAATGTTTGGTGGCCACATTTATGTGTTTGGTAGTCAAAGTGTGTGTTTGGAAGTTACATTGTGTGTTTGATGGACACACTTTATATATTTTTGTGTTGCCTGCAAAGCATAGCGACGTACCTTTGTCCGTCTGTCACACTTTGGGTGTCACATCCTATAACTTATGATTGGTATTTGGTAAGTGATAGGGCGTCGATATTTCACATACATGTGTATTCCTTGCGATGAGACCTTTCTACACATACCATAACTTTTTACCTAGTGACCCTGACCTAGATATTGGACCTACTTTAAAAAATAAGATTGGCTATATCATTTAATTGGTAGGTGATAGGGCTTTGATATTTGACATGTGTATTCCTTATGACCTTTCTACACATACCATAATATTTGACCTAGAAACCTTGACCTAGATATTTGATCTACTTTTAAAAAAAAATTAAAGTTGGTTTATTCTTTTGATTGGCAAGTGATATGGCTTTAATATCGTTTATTTCGTATGATGACTTATGAGTCCTTTCTTTTGTTTACAAAAAGTTTTACTTAGTGACCTTGACCTTCTTTTTTAAAAATTTGAGATTGACCATATCTTTTAATTGGTAATAATATTTCACATGTTAATTTCATTTGACAAGATTTTCCTACTGATACAAATAATTTTGAACCAAGTGACATTGACCTACATATTTGATCCACTTTTTGAAAATAAGCCGCTTCGCAGGCAACACAAGCATTCCTTGGATTGCTATTTTTTGGTAGTCATATGGTATGTTTGGTAGTCACATTGTGTGTTTAGTAGTCACAGTGTTTGTTTGATAGTTACATTGTATGTTTGTTAGTCACATTGTGTGTTTGGTAGTCACAGTGTGTGTTTGGTGGCCACAGTCTTTGTTTGGTATCCCAGTGTGTGTTTGGTAGTCACCGTGTATGCTTTGTGGTCACAGTCTATGTTAAACTTTAATGGTCCCTGTATTTTTGGTGGTCATATTGTGTGTTAAGGGTCACATTGTGTGACTGGTGGTCACATTGTATTTTTTATGGTTGTCACAGTCTCTGTTCTGTGGTCACATTGTGTGTTTTGAAGTCACACTGACAGTCATCTACCATCCTGGTAGTCACACTATCTGGTTATATACTGTAGTCTTACTTCAGTGAAACTCGTAAAGTTACAAAATTAGGCGTGGTCTGGCATGGGGAGACTTAACAACCAAGAGGATCACCGTCTCCAGAAATGTCAAGGTTTCTAGAAAGGTCAAGGTCTCCAGAAATGTCAGGGTTACCCGAAAGGTCAAGGTTACCCGAAAGGTCAAGGTTACCAGAAATGTCAAGGTTTCTAGAAAGGTCAAGGTCTCCAGAAATGTCAAGGTCTCCAGAAATGTCAAGGTTACCCGAAAGGTCAAGGTCTCCAGAAATGTCAAGGTCTCCAGAAATGTCAAGGTTACCCGAAAGGTCAAGGTTACCAGAAATGTCAAGGTCTCCAGAAATGTCAAGGTTACCTGTAAGGTCAAGGTTACCAGAAATGTCAAGGTTACCTGAAAGGTCAAGGTTACTAGAAATGTCATGATCACATATCTAGGGTCCAACAGGAAATATGCAAAACCTGTTTTTAAATACATTTGTAGTTACATATGTCCTTCTCTGATGTCTTCAATTCTATTATCCAAATGAAAAAAAAATACATATTAAATTTTATTATTTATATTAATTTCAGATCATTTATTGCCAGAGAGGCCAGGATGGCACGAGTTAGTGTGAATTCCTTCTTTGATCATTTGAACTTGGTAATTCAGACCATGGAACAATTTGGACCTCCTGTTATAGAGGAATCAGACAAAGGATGATGGGAAAGTGACAATTTAATTATTACGTGAATATTATTCATACGATGTGCATTATAGGCAGCTTTTAATACATGAACGTGTATTAAGGAGAGATGATCTTGCATGACATTTTCTGTACAGGAGACGGTTAAGTGCTTAAAACTCAATCTTTTGTAGAAAATACATGAAATTGTCATTGTTTGACTGCCATATTCCATGTACATGTAGCATATAAGAAAGGAAGTGGCATTGTATTTTTTTTACTGAAACTGAATAATGCAATATAATTAATTTTTCAGAGAATTAAGTTGTCATGAGAAATCCATTAACAATAGATAGGCCCTGTTTTCTGTTGGTGAATCCATGGACTTTTTTTTTAAATATTCTATCAAATGAATAGAATTTTTAACATTATTTATTGATGAATTTGTTTTTGAATTTTAAGATACATATGTATATGCTATCTTCTGAATTCATTTGTTCCCAGTTTAATTGTACATGTACAACATTATAGATAATATCTTTTCAAGTTTTGAGACCTTTACATTAAGTCCATTTCATCATTTTGTAGCTGTATGATCCAGTTTGAATAAAGCTATAATAAATTTCCTAAGAAACTGACTTTGTTGGTGTACGATCATGTTCCATTTCAGTGAATTCCTAGTTTATTTCAGGTTAAAGGGACTTGTACACAGTTTTACCAGGATTATTGCTTGAAAAATAACTTTTGTTTTATTTTTGGATTAAAAGATCAAGCTTGACTTTGACTACGTATACACTACAACCACAGGAGCTCGATGCTTACGATCCACAAGAATATCCGCCTCTACTAGCCTCCTTATAACTTTGACTATAATTTAAGAGATGGGAAGGAGCGGGTGTAATTGAGGGTTGTTGGCATCGAGCTCCTGTGACTACAACTATGCCAAATCTTTACCATCAGTCAGTAGCGGCAGTAATCCCTAATGAGATCATCATGATCATATGAACAAAACAAGTGAAAGTTCACATGTAAACATTACACCTGGTCATGTGACGTCTCAACAGTACTCGTATACTGTAATACAAAATGCACAGTGTACATGTGTAAGTGATATTTACCTAACAAAACTTTTAGAATCAGTTTCTCATCAACTGAGTGGTAACGTCTGTCAAACAGTAGCAAGTAGATAGTCTGACATTAATGTCAAAGTACATGTACATGATTTTATACAAAAAATGTTCATTTCCTATCAGAATTTTACGAAGTCATTCAAACGTCCGTTTGCTATTGTGACCAATGGTTGTTTATATGGCATCTGTCTGTCATCCAATGTTTTGACTTCTTCATGCATGGTCAATGCTGCACCGTATTTCACCAAACTTTACAAGATATACAACCACTCCAATGGCGTAGCTCTGCCTGAAAAAGTGGAGGGACACAACATCCCAAAATTTCTAACAAGCAAAAAAAAAAAACCAAAAACAAAAAAAAGGGGGGGGGGGGGGGGGGGGGGGGGGGGGGAGGGAGGAGGAGATTAAAATGAAATATTGGGTTTTTCATGTTCTGTATGCACAAATTTTAACATTTCTGGTGCAATTCTAAATTTTAAGTACATGAATAACAGTCTGGCGAGCGGAAGCGAGCCAGGAATTTTTTTTAGCAACACATTGACTTATCAGAAAATACTTTCTATACCCTCTATCATCAACAAGTACATGTTTTAATATTCTATATTGTTTGAGTTAAATGTCTTCATGTACATAATTATGTATAAAGGATGGATCAGAATGTCTATAGAGAACTGGTGAGTGGTAGCGAGCCAAAGAAAATTTTTGAAAATTGACCAAAAAATTGTAGATTTATGGTACAAAATGTTGCTATTTTGAACAATGTTAATGCATCATAAAATTTTGTGGTTGAAAAGTGGGGGGCACAAACATGGGGGGTGCATCAATTAGCAATAAACTACCTCCACCTTGAAACCTCGTCCGAGACCAAGGGTATGTCATAACTTTGAATCAAGGTCATAAGTCAAAGTCCAGAGTGCTCTTTATGTAGGAGCGATATATGTCCCCTTCAACTCTACTTAGAATGCTCCAATCAAAACTGAACTCGAACTGGATCATATACATGTATATGTATACTGTGACCTTGACCTTTAATATATGAACTTGGATCAAGGTCATCACACACTTTGGTCCGGGGCAATAAATCTATGAAATATTCTGATCCATACTTTTATTAACAATAATTTGAGGGTTAAGTTAAACCAATCGAATTATCAAGCCGCGAAGCCGCCAACTTGTTCTACAGACGACAATGAGCGGATCTAAGCAGACTTGAAGTTTTTGGAGATTTTGCACCAGGCGAATGCATATGCACTAAATGCCTAGCTCTGATGAAAAAAAGAGGGAGGGGCTTAGAGAACTGACTATTGTTAAACAAAAACAAAATGATAATATACCTATACATGTACCTATATAAGATAAAATAAGATCAAGTATTAAAAAAGAAAGGACAGGTTTTATAGTTTATTGTTCTTTTGTGGGGTAATCATCTAGTTGACATCAATAAACATATCTAAAAGAGCGGATAATTAATCGTCTGTGGTTCGTCCGTCCGTTGACTTACAACATTGTTAAAATTACTTCGCTAAAAGATTCTTTACCAATATCCCATGACCGATCGTGGTCGATGTGTATTCAACTTCGATTCTGCAACTGCTGCAGAATTTCAAAAGAAGGGAAGAGAAACCTTACTGTACAGGAATTAGGTAAATACTCAAAGTCCTCTACGGTGCGCTACTACTTACTTACTTATGGTTACTTATGGTGTTTTTCCAGTCAGGTTCCTAGCGGCTCCTCTCCACTGGACTCCCTTATTAATGATTCATATACTTTGTGACTTCCGGAGGTAATATCGGCCTTGTAATTGTCATATAAAAGTTCCTGATTCCCCCCCCCCCCCCAGAATTTATCCAAACGATTTTTAAAAGTATTCACAGTTTTAGATGTTACAACGTGCGCAGGTAGCGAGTTCCATATGTTTGCTGATCTCACAGAAAAAGCGTTTTTCCGTACCTTTGTATGTGCTCTTTGTGGAAATATTTTCATGTCATGTGTCCTGCTGCTCGTCCTTGATGTTGTTTCTCTCCACGGTTTGATGAAGTCAACAGCGGCTTTGTCGTATATTCCTGAACTTAATTTCATTATTTTGTATCATGATTTTGCTCGTTTTCTGATATTTTCAATGATTTTACCGTTTTTAGACGTTTTGAAACTCTTATTTTACAATGTACGTAGGGCTTTGAAATCAAACCAATATTTTCTCATTTCGATTTATCATACCTTTGACTTTATGTAAACTATTTTATGAATATCTGAACAATCTGAACGACAGTCTCAACAGCACTCACAATAGAGCACTAAGTTGAACATCGACGGACCCCTAGCAAGCAAGAGGTGGGACCAGGCGCCCGGGACGGACTGAGGAGCAATCATCCCCCCGTTTGGCCAGCCGCACCCGCCGTCGACGATCACGCACGAAAATGAAATCAATATCCACAAAACATGCACTGTCTGAGGCTTTGTCTATATATAGAGAGTTATGGCGACCATGTCAGGGTAACCCTAACCCTTTAAGTTGGATAGGGTGGGCGTTCTCAATATCCAAAATGAAAACAAACAGACAAACAAACAAAAGCTCCCCCCCCCAAAAAAAAAACCAAAAACCAAAAAACAAAACAAAAACAAAAACGCGAGTGCTCGCTTGAAGGGGGGGGGGGGGGGGGCAGACTACCAGTATTTACATGACAGAGCCTTTGGTAGTATATTGGAATGTTTGCAAAGATCCGAGACGCAAAATGAAACCTAAAATCTATCAATTATATACTAGTATATCGCTGTTTTACAGGTGGTAGTCAAACTATCAGTTTTTGGAAATATTCCGCAACTTCCAGTCCGCTAAGCGCTGCCAATTGTCGTCTGCATAACAAGCCAGCCGCTTCTCGGCTTGATGATTTGGTCATGCGACTCGGGGATAAAACAAAGGAGGGGATCTCCAACAACACCAGGTTGCAGCACCCACAGCAAAACCCAAAAACACCCAATGCAAAAACACAAAGCAGGCAAGCACAGAAAGAGACAACTTGCAACAAGGTCATAGGCGGCGCAGGCTTGCAATATAAAGATTTCAAAGTGAAGAAAAGCGGAACTGAAATCGGACGCATGCGTAGGAGAATGAGAAAGAGACGCATATGGAACAAGGAACGTCAACGCACAACACAGAAACATCAAACACAAAGGACTACACATAAACCAACGGGACCAATGGGCAACCCGTGCCGACTTTGGACGGCCATCTGCCACGGAAATAGCAGAAGGTGTGGTTATCCTGGATTACGTGCGCACAACTTACATGTTACCCTCAAATTATTGATAATTAAAGTATTCCGGATTCGTTGGATAAAATGGGATGGGAGGTGGATAATATGGAGAAGAAGGGATGAAAGTGTCATCCCCTTTCCGCACCATTACAGACGGACAATCAGACAGTCACTGTGATCCCTATATACACTATAACCATCGTTTCCAAGGCTTATTTCAACACATTATATTAAAATACTCCCCGTGGCATACTTAAAAACGACTCCCCGTGTGACACACTACAATTTGGCGATATCTTATCAAAACACATGCATGAAACAGACAAAACATACTCAATACACATTTAAAACAGTATCAAGATGCTAAAGTCAATCCTAACACAGCAAATTAGGTAAGTATGGAAGAGAAATAAGCGAAAGAGACTGATCGAAATTGTCGATTTCCAGGTTTTAGGTCTACTCGTAAAACGCGGACGAAGTGTTTGAGGTATCTAGAGGTATCTGAAGTCCAGTGCCATACCAACTTGCAACAAGGTCATAGGCGGCAGAGGTAGATTTCAAAGTGAAGAAAAGCGGAACTGAAATCGGACGCATGCGTAGGAGATTGGTGCCATACGTGATAGATCAAGGGATATTTACCATACTCTATGCAATTTGAATTTTGGAGAAATATGGTATAATATCCGAGAAATTTGAAGAAATACTCGCAGATCTTATCGTGCGTCCGCTTCGGGACCGACTCCCCGCGCCGCACATGGCTGACTCCCCTAATGTGACGTTGTATACGGTGTATATAGCGCATCGGAGAAGTGATATTAGACACCAAAATACATCACATCTCCGTTGCGCTGTAACAACGAGCGCCTGTGGCATATAGATTTCAATATTATTTCTCAGAATTGTTGCTAATATCATTTAAATATGCAAGTCCCAAGAATGTGCCAATTACCACGAATAAGGGTTCACGGTCATGGTCACACAACACTTGAAATTCGAAACCAGAAGTAGTGTATTTTTTTTCGATGTCAGGCCTTGCAGTCGTACATTCTCAGTCTTTTTTTTTTGTTTTTTTTTTCAGAGCGCTTAAGTCCTGAGAATTAATACACTAATCTGATTCCCGGGACCTTTTTAACAGTTAAAGAGGTCCCGGGAATCAGATTAAGAATTCACCATTATCATGCCGTGGCGGCTCATTGCACGTTAAACTGGAATTGTGACGTCACTCGCATTATCAAATCCAAAAATGAGCCGAGCGCAGTTCTCGAGCACAAAGAAGAAAAGACATAACTTTTTCAATAGACCCTTTCACATTATCTGCGGTACTGAATTTGAATGCCAGTTCCGGGGGACAACGAATAGATTGCGCATGCACCAGTGACGTCATTTGATTGTTCTAGGACGTTTAGCGCGGAATCATGGTTCGTTTGTTCCGCGGAAAACATCTTGGAACAATCGAATTACGTCACTGGTGCATGCGCAATCTATTGTTTGTCCCCCGGAACTGGCCTTCAAATTCAGTACCGCAGATAATGTGAAAGGGTCTATACAAATGAACGGTAAGCTATGTTTTCTTTTTTTTTTTTATTTATTTGAATTTTTTTCAAATATGAATTGCTGTAAAACAATATTTCTTCCATACACATAATAGTGTCCGCGCCGCTCACTTTGGAACCGAAATATTGAAGTTTTGTCTACTTTGTAAACAATTTTTTTTTTGATTGAAATTTATATAGGGGGTCGTAGCTAAAAGATGCAAGTTATATATATTATGTTTTTCATCCAATACAGTACTACGCTCACAGTGACAGCTAGAATATACATTTAGAATGGGACTTTTCTTTAGCTTCAAATCAGCCGCTTCGACTTTTTTTATACATCACATAAAAGACAATATTTGGAAAAAAAATGGATTCTTCCTACTTTTGCGTCCACCATATCGGGATGCTAGAGACTAAACTTACTATCATCGGTTTAACGCCAGTGTTTTATGGAGAACGTCAACGACGACGGTCACGCTAAAACTAACATAACTCCCAACTCATTTTTTCCCCGTCATTGTGACCGTAGACGTAGTATTAGTAGTCCAGACAAAAGTCACACCGTTAGTTATGAGAACTCGACCTGGTCCCACCTCTATCTTGCTAGGGGTCCGTCGATGCTCAATTTTGTGCTCTATTGTGAGTGCTGTTGAGATTGTCTTCAGGATCTTCTTTAACTCTTTTATTTACAAGCACTGTAGACTTAATATAATAATGATTCAAACATTACAGTGATGGTGACTGGACATCTCGGGAAGTGACGTTATACATCCCGGCCTTTCTTGGCTGTATCACACTGCTGTACATAGGTCTCGGGTCTGATACTCCATCGAAAAGACTTTCTTTGCCGGTTAGTAGAGTACAGACATTTTTTCATTCATTTTTCGTGCATTCGGCAATTTATTTACTCCTTTAGTTTTGTGAAAATAAGGGAACCACTATATATTTTGTGTTCTTACTTTATACAGGTACATCTTACTGAGAGCGCCATAATATGGATTGCATTGTACGCAAGTGTAACGCTTTATGAACGTAAGTAAGCTTTTGTAAATATGACGTAAAATCATTCATTCATCTTTATTATAACGTTAAAGCCATTCTATCAAGACGCTTCGCCAGACTTGCTTTCCATTCTTTGTAGTTTGGTTGAGTAATCATGATACGGGTGCTGACGCGGAACCAGAGCAAGTAGAGTCATCAGAAAGCATTTGGTCATGCTCCTCAGTGCCCGGATTGAGTAAACACCGCACATGCGCAGTTCAGACGGAAGCGAAGAATTTCAAATTCATGTCACAGATGGCAAGACAAACACACGATCGTGAAGTTCGGAAAATAACAAGAGACATGCGCATGATGAGGAAAAAATTTGCTGAAAAATGTAAAAATAATTTCTCCCGCTTCTTATTTCTGTTTTGCAGTAATGCAACTTTTTCCTTAGAACAAGCAATTCACAGTATGATTCGTTCAGGTTTTTTTTTTTGTTTAAACTGACCAAGATACATACAGTGCTAGAACTCAGCATGTTTCACGGTTGCTAACGTCCTCGGTGTGAATTAAAACTACAGTGTACATAAAGTAATGTAAGAAATATGAAGATTCTAACAATTTATGGTTAAATAGGGACAAAAAGAATCTAAAGAACGAGAAAATACAACTAAATATTCCATACCACTGATTAGATAGGATCCACAATTTGAACATGCATGTCTGGTCCGTCCACTGATATTTTCACTATATCATATATATATATTTTTTTCAGTCCGAAAAATAAAAAAAGAAATTTCCCAGAAAGATGAAGAGATAACAAAACTCCAGCTGCTATTCCCGAGTCTTCTCAAACACAGGGAAATTCTACTGGCCGAAGAAGACGCCATTTACAAACAATTAGCGGAGGAAAATATGCGCAGCGAAAAAATCGCCGAAAAGTTCCAGAAACTACACAGCAAGCTAGAGGAATTTGGAAACAATGGCGCATTATTTGGCCTATCGGAGTTTACTGGTATGCATTCACTGCTGGAAAACAGCAGTGGCAACAACAACAACAACAACAACAACAACAACAACAACGCATATGCGATATCAAATTCTTTCCAAACTGCAAAAGACCAAACCGATGGAGGCGATATACAAGATAGTGCTGTTTACGGTGACAGAGGTGGTAGCATTCAGGAAAGTGCACTGGAGAATAATGTTAGCACGGAGTCTGAATTTTGGATGGATGATAACGTCACAGATGTGTCTAACTTCTTACAACATGACAATAATGAATTCAGTGGCTATGTAAATTTTATGTCTGAATAAAGCATGTCAGGCATGATGAGGTAATCCAATGAATAAATGAATGAAATACACAACAATTTTATCAATAATTATTCCTTGTCTTCATTTATATACAAACTTATTAAATATCAGTCAGTCGTCTGTCATTCTGCCCTCTTGTAATCGCAACTTCTCCCTGGCCGTTCTAGAGCTATACTTTTACCAAACTCGGTAGGAATGAATACGTTTTGACCGTTCGAAGGTACTGCTTCTCCACAATACTTCTCTTTCCTTATATTTTTAGTTACCGATGTTACCCTCCCCATAATATTTCTCTCTCTCCCTCCATCCTCTTCCTCCCGCCCCTACCTCCCTCCTCCCGCTCCCTTCATCCCCCTCCCTTTCACCCTGTCCACCCCCTCATAGATGACCACACAAATGAGTCAGATCATGTCAATGCATTTTCGTCCGAAAGACGGCAAGCTTTTTGTAAAAGGTTAAGGTCATAGAAAAAGGGCGAAATTCTGTCAATTTTTGCACAAAAGCGACCTTTCACATAATGAACATTTTTGCAGTTAATAAAATATATGAACCCATGGATATATTTAATAAAAAAAAACCGCATGATAAAAATTGAAAGATTCAATATCTTATCTTCAATATCTGTAGTGAATCAAAATGTTTGTTATTTAATTTTAGTTGATTAAACAACCTGTGTTTGTGAAACACGAATCCCCCAGGCAGCATCTTTGTCAGTATTAACACAATTTTCTGTTAAGTAGGTCAACATCGACAGGCAAAAGTCAATGCTAAATGTTTTTCAAAAGCAGACCAAAGGTCAAGGTCACGAGGTCAAAAATTTTGGTCTTATCACAAGGAACACACATGTGAAATATGACAGTCCACATGCTTCCTGTAAGGTTTGACTTGAATTAGTTCAACAGGTAATGAAGACAGTCATTTTCTGGTATGGTCATTCTTTTGACTCTTGTCATAGATCCGTCCCGTTTTGTTATAAATTCTAATTACACAGAACCTAGGCTTATTCTCCCATTTATATGGGAAACATAAAAATTGATCTTATTTGGATCCCACTAATGGCTTGCAAACCCTGCCCTCTTTAGGAAATTACACTAGATCCGTCCATGTAAATGAAAAAAAAAGAGTTTAAAAAGAAATTAAGGTCATTGAAGTATGTAAATTTATATTGAAGAAATTTAGAAATTATTCATTTTACTTGTGTCCAAAGGTTATCATAATTATTTTCCATACTTATTTGAAATCTCCATCTCTACATAGAGGTTCTCAAATCTGAAGCAAATATTACAAGATGCTGGCGAGAGCATGGTTTTCAAGGAAGGTACTGAAGAGGAGACAGTTGTCAAGGAAAGTGGTGAGGAGAAAACGGTTGTCAAGGAAGATGATGACGAGAACACGGTCGTCATGGAATGTGCTGTCGAGAGCACAGTTGTCAAGGAATGTGTTGTCGAGAGCACGATTGTCAAGGAATGTGTTGTCGAGAGCACGGTTGTCAACGAATGTACTGTCGAGAGCACGGTTGTCAAGGAATGTGCTGTCGAGAGCACGGTTGCCAAGGAATGTGCTGTCGGGAGCACGGTTGTCAAGGAATGTGATGTCGAGAGCACAGTTGTCAAGGAATATGTTGTCGAGAGCAATGGTACCAAGGTATGTGCTGTCAGGAGCACGGTTGTCAAAGTATGTGCTGTCGAGAGCACGGATGTCAACGAATGTACTGTCGAGAGCACGGATGTCAAGGAATGTGCTGTCGAGAGCATGGTTGTCAAGGAATGTGCTGTCGGGAGCTCTGTTGTCAAGGAATGTGCTGTCGAGAGCACGGTTTAAGGAATGTGTTGTCGGGAGCAATGTTGTCAAGGAATGTGCTGTCGAGAGCACGGTTGTCAAGGAATGTGCTGTCGGGAGCACGATTGTCAAGGAATGTGCTGTCGGGAGCACGGATGTCAAGGAATGTACTGTCGAGAGCACGGATGTCAAGGAATGTACTGTCGATTGCACGGTTGTCAAGGAATGTGCTGTCGGGAGCACGATTGTCAAGGAATGTACTGTCGGGAGCACGGATGTCAAGGAATGTGCTGTCGGGAGCACGGATGTCAATGAATGTACTGTCGTGAGCACGGATGTCAAGCAATGTGCTGTCGGGAGCACGGTTGTCAAGGAATGTGCTGTCGAGAGCACGAATGTCAAGGAATGTGCTGTCGGGAGCACGGATGTCAAGGATTGTACTGTTGAGAGCACGGATGTCAAGGAATGTACTGTTGAGAGCACGGATGTCAAGGAATGTGCTGTCGGGAGCTCTGTTGTCAAGGAATGTACTGTCGGGAGCACTGATATCAAGGATTGTGCTGTCAGGAACACGGATGTAAAGGAATGAACTGTCGAGAGCACGGATGTCAAGGAATGTGCTGTCGAGAGCACAGATGTCAAGGAATGTGCTGTCGAGAGCACGGTTGTCAAGGAATGTGCTGTCGGGAGCACGGATGTCAAGGAATGTGCTGTCGGGAGCACGATTGTTAAGGAATGTGCTGGTGAGAGCACTGTTGTCAAGTAACATGCTGGCATGTTAACCCGTTGTCAACGATTAAGTATCTGAGTTAGGTTTATGATCTAAAGAACTTAATATACAAAGAAGAATTCATAACATGTATTAAATTTATATATATGTACATAATATATAATTATACTGACTGTATGAAAGTTGTAGTGAAGATGAGATAACAAGATAAAATTATACATGACTTGTAAATATGGTAGAATAACTACATATAGATTAGATAATTTGTGATATACTATTTACTAAACGATACTTAACTTACTTTTAAGGAAAACCTGGATACAGTTCAACAACAAGAAAGAAAGAAAGAATGGAGGTAAATCTTGGATGAGACGACTTCTCCGAGCTCTGAGATGTTGTCGCCGACCGCAGCCAGAGGAGTAAACACCGCAATGATGGTGTACTTCAAATTCAACAGATTTATTTTTCAAAAGATAAAACATGAGAATATGTGAATATACCGGCATTTCTAGAGGAAAACTAGGTCCTAGGCCAGTCATTGATGTGTCGCAATCATTGACTTATTGCCTTAAACTTAAAAAAGAGACTCCTACAGAATGCGGCAGAACCTCCGTATAATGTGCTCTGTCTCAATATGAGGGGGTGGACAGGGTGAAAGGGAGGGGGGAGGAAGGGGGGCGTGAGGAGGGAGAAAGGAAAGGGGGCGGGAGGGAGGAGGTAAGGGAAGGTGAAAAGGAGGGGAGGAGGGGGGGTGGGAGGGGGGGGGAGAGAAGTACCCCCTGTCCTCCCCCCAAATTGCTTTGGAATCGAAACTTCAACACTTGCATCTTCATGTACTCTAGATATCACCAACCTTTTTTTCTATAAAAGATTTTTGGTTATATATATTAATATTGTAAAAGCTTATTTTGTTAAATGTGCATAATTTTTATATTATTAATTGCTATCATTATCATTATTATATTTAACATATTTATTTCATATATTTTTATATATATTTCTGTTTGTCAAATCATTTAATACATGAAGCATACTCACTTGTAACAGAATTTTAAGTAGATTCTGAATGAGATATAGTTGAAACATTGAGAGTAGAATGCATTCTTTTAGTTAACATGTTTAACCAGTCATCAACATTTTCCTCTATTTTTTCAAAACAAAATTAACAGAGAAAGCACATTGAACTGGATGCCATTAAAAATGATTCTAATTTTGTTTTATTCTTTTAATTAAACAAAAATATATTGCTTATAAAATGACAGTTTTTTAAAATGAATTCTTGCGAATTTCAGAAGACACTTACTGCGAAATAAATCTGTTGACAAAATATTCTTTTTGTCTTTATTCTTACAGAGAAATAAGTTTGTTCAGTATATTACAAACGAGAAATTCAATGTTTCTATGAATGGTATCAATTGACCATTCACTTTGAATTCTCTCACTCTAAAACCTTTGCTTTAAATTTTCATGTCTAGAGTGTGATACCATCAGACCAGTATCTCTTGAAAGGCTTGTTCAATTTGTTCAAATCTGTATAGTCAATTTGTTCAAATCTGTATTAGTCAATTTGTTCAAATCTGTATACTCAATTTGTTCAAATCTGTATTAGTCAATTTGTTCAAATCTGTATACTCAATTTGTTCAAATCTGTATTAGTCAATTTGTTCAAATCTGTATACTCAATTTGTTCAAATCTGTATTAGTCAATTTGTTCAAATCTGTATACTCAATTTGTTCAAATCTGTATAGTATTGAAACAATAAAGTATTATTCAAAATTATTTCTTCAAATTCAAAGCATATGCAGTTTAAATCAAAGTAATATCTTCAGCATCAACGCGCCTCGCTTTGTTCTTTCCTGTGAATATTAGATTGGTCTCGGTCTTTCTCCCTTACATAATAAATCAAGTTAACCTTTTCTAATAGTCACATTTAAAGTTTTATATAATATATATAATGTATCTTCACAAGAGAAGGTCAAAAATCAATGTCTAGGTTATAACAAGAAACCAATTAAGTCCTCTCAATATTTTCTATCTTATTCTTGTCAAGTTATTAAAGAGTGATATTTCGCACAATATTAATTGTCAGGGAGTATTCAAAGTCGAACCATTCACAGGGGATTAAAACGAAGTCAAATATGCACTAGAAAAGTGGTCTGATGATCCGTTTGAATGGTATAATGTCATTCCAAAGGGTCCCTGTAAAGTGCGAAACGAAACAAAAACGAAACGAAACGAAACAAATCGAAACGAAACGAAACAAATCGAAACGAAACGAAACAGATCGAAACGAAACGAAACAAAACGAAACGAAACAGATCGAAACGAAACGAAATAGATCGAAACGAAACGAAACAAAACATTTAAACAGCAATTCTCTGTAAGAACCAAAGAATTTCAAAACATTTTGGCACGGCATGTCATGGATTTTTGAGATTTTTGGTATGGAAGTTCAATATGAAGTACTAGTATGAAAATCAACCCCAGTTTTTTTCAAAAAGGTTGTCGTTGCCATGGTAACCGTGTCTGAAGTTTCAAAAAACGGGAAAATCTATAGGACAAGGCATATTTGTAGGCTTCGTTACCATGGAAACAGGTACATTTTAAATCTTAAATTGCTTTAATTGTTTTCTTTTAATCCTTATTATTATGCGTATTTGTAAAGTTTTTTACATTCATCTCGGATGCCTTATGTATACAAGATGAAAAAATGGGCCAAAACAGGGTATCAAAAGGCTTTGTTTTGGGCACTAAAAGACCCTTTTTAGCATGTTTTTACTGTTTTACAATGTTGAAAATTTCATAAAAGCACCAATTTTTGAAGTCCAAATTCTTGTTATCCAATTAGTATCATCTTTGAACTCTACATGAATATAAAAAAATATCTGGGCTATTTGTCCTTTTATATGCAAAGCAGCATCAAATTTAGTTGCTATGGCAATAATCGGCTGAAAGGTTTCAATACGATGAATTTAAACACAACCTCTATCAAACTATCTACGCATGATATTGGAACAGAAGTTCATGTATACATCTATCAGAAGCGTTTTGATATAAAAATGACCTTGAAAATATTTCAAGGTCACCCACTGAATTTTCAAGGTCATTAAACTTTAAGTGACCAGATTTGACGAAAAATCCTGATTTTTCATAAAATGAAGGTGTCTATATTTTAGAAACCTTGAAATATTGAACTAAACAGTTATTTGCCATAAAATGATAAATGTATCACTTATTTCTTAGAACTATTGATTACGTTTCTTCACATCTTCGAATATCTAAATTCTTGGTGAGTATTTTGATAAAAAGGGACGAAATCTGTATTTTTCTTGTTTTTTTTTTTTGAAGGAAAAATATTTCCTATTGAATTGCTACAATTCCATAAATTCTAAGATTTGTCTTTCTCATATTCATGTGATTTCATAATATATATGACCTATGAAAATATTTAAATAAAAAAATCACTAAAATCGGTAACAAAAAAATTAAAAAATCACTATTTTATGCAAAATTTGAGTCTCAAAGTATAAATGTCCTTGAACAGCAAGCCAATGACCTTGAACATTTTAATTGTTATTATGTAAAAGATATAAGTCATATCTATACATGCATACATTTTGACAATCTTATGTAACTCTAAAGAGGAATAAAATCAATTTCAAAGATAATCTGAAACAAGCAAAAAGGTCTAATGTTGCCATGGCAACGGTCTTTGACGAAAGAATTAAGGTAAAACTCTTAAATACCCACTCCAATTTTTCGTTCATTTTATTTGTCAATAAACATACATTTCCATTGATGAAAATCACTAGTCTCCTATTGGTGCCTTTTGTGATATTTAAGATTGAAAATGGTCAAAAACACACTAAATTGGCCCTTATTTTCACCTCTATATTAAAAAAGTAAATGTCAAATGCCATTCATGTATTTAAGAGGAATAAAAGGGAGGGTATAGAAAACCACGCTATGACACCGTAATGAGATCATAAAACGGGATGGGGGCACATTTCAGGAAAAAAAATCTTATCCTTTTTCAAACGAAATGTGCCCCCTAGTTTTTAATTGTTCTCATTTTTCTGATAAACTTTTCAAATACACATAACGGAACAGTTCCGTTTCCTCTGCGCTAGACTCCTCACTGCTAAATAATTTTTTCCGTCTATGACGAGGTTATTCATCCCATTCACTCTTCTTTAAAATGCAATTGTGCTATATACCGTATAATATATATTATGTTTTTATCGTCAACTTTGATTCTTTAATAAACCCTCCAGCTAGAAGAACTAACGGTTGAAGGCAATAATGAGGGCGTGTACAGGGACAAAGGGAGGGGAGAGAAAGGGGCGGGAGAAGGGAAGAAGGGGGCGAGAGGAGGGACAGATGATTGGGAGGGTAACAGTAACCAAAAAAGTAACAAAAAAAAAAAAAATAGGAAATTACTTATATAAATAATCTTGCTCTTATGCGTTAATGTACATAATCTCAGTTTTAAAAATTACCACGAAATTCATCTATATATACACCTTAAAAAATTTTTCCAAATTTTCCAAAATTTTTCAAATGCTTCAGGCTCGCTTCGCTCACCATAGTTTTTCATCTAAACAGGTCTATTTCTTTTTCTTCAAGGTTTAAAAAGGAAATAACCAAAATAACTTCACAACTGCACCAATTTACACTTTAAAGTTTAAACATTTGTCTTGAACGCCCAAGTCCCTTCCCCACGGGGAGGAGGGGGCGGCAGGAGGAGAGTGGTACCCTTCAATAAGATCTTGTCTTGAAATATTCGTTTTCGGCGATTTTTCCTCTTTTTCTCATTTTCTTTAAGTTTTATGTTTTGTTTCGTTTCGTTTCGATCTGTTTCGTTTCGTTTCGGTCTGTTTCGTTTCGTTTTGTTTCGTTTCGTTTCGATTTGTTTCGTTTCGTTTCGATTTGTTTCGTTTCGTTTCGTTTCGTTTTTGTTTCGTTTCGCACTTTACAGGTACCCCATTCCAAAGGAAGAGCGTCCTAAATTCTTCATAATTGGGAGAATCTGACTCCAGTGTGAGTTTAAGGTCACTCCAACCTGCAAAAGGAATACAATCATTCGCGTGAAAGGGAATTAAACTGTTGCTCATCAGTTTTATTTGCCGCCCATTTTATAATTGGCAGATTCAGACTCCATTTTTCCGGCTATAGCCCGAGGTTTAGAAGAAGGCATGTATGCCTCACTGTAAGTTGACTACAAAAACAAAATAGCAGAACACTATGGTAGCTGATTTGTGCCATGTCGCGTTGTCGCGTTGTCACGCCGCGCTTTGTCGCGTTGGCGCGTTGTCGCGCCGCGCTTTGTCGCGTTGTCGCGTTGTCGCGCCGCGCTTTGTTGCGTTGTCGCATTGTCGCGTTGTCGCATTGTCGCATTGTCGCGTTGTCGCCTTTTAAAATGATAGCAGGAATGTATTTTCAACTGTAATTGTTTAGATAGATTCATTTATGAATTAAATGTTTGAAACAAAAAGGGTATATTTTCTACTTTATTTTGGGGCAAAATGTCCGTTTTCTGTTTTAAAATAACAGATTTCTTGACAAATTCTATAAATTCATTATCTTAACTAGAATTAGAGATTCAAAGCTACTTTCTTACAGAAAATAAATCATGTTAAACATGTATCAAATGAAAGTAAAAAGAATGTAATAATTCATTTAAATCAGTATTTCTTCTAATCTACCTTTATAATATACATCTTTTTGTCCCAAAATATCAAACAAATTAACAAAGGATACCTAAAACTCATATTTCTTAAAAACAAATTATGATATACCCAAGGTTACACTTTTGAATATCATAAATAATGTTGCATTTCATAGTAATAAAGATTTTCCAGAAACCGGCGATTTTAAAATAAAAATTCAGGCATTCACCCCAAAATAGCAAAATAAGCAATCCAATCTTTTCTAGCTAATTTCACATGATTACTTACCGAATGCCATTACCGAATAGGAAACCTTTCCTGCTTTGATTTACTAAAGTATATAGATTTTTAAAATCTTTCAAAGAAGTAAGTGATTTTTGCACAAATAGCATAGAAATTGAATTTCAGTTCTCACATGACATTCCTATCCCTGTATAATAAGAAACAGTATCCTATCAAAGCTAAAAAGTGTCAATACAGGCAGATTAAAAGAAATAGTAATTATTTTCTCAAAATAAGTAGTTTTTGCATGAAAAAACACATTTACCCCAAAATACTGATTTAAATGAATTATTACATTCTTTTTACTTTCATTTGATAAGATGATTTATTTTCTATATGCAAGTAGCTTTGAATCTCTAATTCTAGTTAAGATAATGAATCTATAGAATTTGTCCAGAAATCTGTTATTTTTAAACAGAAAACAGCATTTTTACCCAAAATAAAGTAGAAATATACCCTTTTTGTTTCAAACATTTAATCTATGAATGAATCTAAACAATTACAGTTGAAAATACATCCCTGCTATCATTTCAAAAGGCGACAAAGCGCGGCGCAACAACGTGACATGGCACAAATCACACTGGTAAAGGGTTTGAGTCCCGGTTAATAGTGTTGGGGGAGGTTAAAAGAAACTAACAGTCCCGTTTAAGAACAAAAATGGCTGAAATATACATATGGGACGCTGAAAGTTTGATTTTTTCACTCTAAATATGATAAATCGAAGAATCTCAAGCCGTCACGGAACCCGTTATATATTCACATATTGATACAAAAAGCCCCAAGCACCAAAAATTGCTGCATCATCGAGCAAAGTCGTGTACAGTGTAGCTTGTCAAGCAACTTTCGGTCTTCAACAACACATATTACCATTGATATCGATATTACAATTATATACTCTATTGCAAATAATGTGTATTTATCGTAAAAGGTATTCCTTATCAAAATAGGTCAAGGTTAAATGCACAAACAGCATATATGACTAGAAACACGCCATTTGATTTGCTTACAGGGGAGGTTAACATCCAATATTATGAGGGGAGGTTAAAATTGACTTTCATTAAGTATCATTTTAGCCAGATAAATACCACTAAAGTGTCTTGGTAGAATTGAAACATGTAGATATAAGTTTTAATAAGCAAATAAAACACTTATTTTTTGTTCTATGCATCTTTTATGACGTAAAATCTATACATTCGTAAATAGTTATATTAAATGATTCAGTAACATGTTTATTCAGGCGAGTTTTCAAACCAGGGTGGAAGTGTTTATTTAAATTTTGAAAGCTAAAATGGGATAGAATACGGAACACTTGTAACTGTTATTGTATGGAAAAATGAAGAGAAAACACAAAGATAAGAAACGAAAACGGAGCAATACAGGTAGCGTCAGTGACACATAATCACAGCAATACAATACAATATCGAGTCCTGTAGAATTAAAATTCCTCTTCATTGACATACATTGGAGGTCAACACTGTTTCCTTAAAATCATCACGGTCACGGCGAACCATCTCCATCGCACGGTTTGTATCGGCTATTAAGGTTGACTCGTTGTTGTTCCGTGAGCACTTGTGCATTTCTTTAGCACACTAACTCCATACTTGTTTAATTTGATTGTTTACATCGTTTTTGTATTTTGCTGACAAATTCCTCCATGTCATCATTACTCTCTATGTCATCATCAAACTTTTTTGGATAATCACGAATGTCACACTAGTTTCAAAGGAGGCGCTTTTCTTTTCTACGTGATCTACGAGAATCCCCAATGAAGTGATACTAGTACTACTGCTCTCCAGAATAAACCATTTCCGTTCTATGTCGTCTAATTCATATTGTTTCATTGTAATAGCATCGAATTTTAAGTAAATTTTCTGTTTTTTTTGTTTCTTCCCTTTTTTCGAATGAGAAGAGGCCAGCAGTTCATTAAGAGCAACAATTGCTGCATGTTCCGAGTAATCTGAGGTAGTCCTAACTGTTTTTCCCTTTTCTTTCCATTGTATTATTCGCTGTGTCCGTGCTTAACCAAACCGTTTTCTGCTTGGCTTATAACTTAAGAAAAGTACATGTATTGGTGTGATCATGTGTCACTTATGTTACCCGTATTGCTCCGTTTTCGTTTCTTATCTTTGTGTTTCTCTTCATTTTTCCACACAATCACAGTTACAAAAATTCCGTATTCTATCCCATTTCAGCTTTCAAAATCTAAATAATGTTAAAAGTCTTCAAATTCAATAGCACCATTTAAGAACAGATAAATTGGCAACATGGACCAGACATGCACGTTTCGGATACTTAACTCTCGTCAGTGATCCTCAATCTAAACAATGTAATATATGGCCGCACTTCCGCCCTGGTTGAAACTCGCCTGAATAAACATGTTACTGAATCATTTGATATAATTATTTACGAATGTATAGATTTTACGTCATAAAGGAGGCATAGAACAAAAAAGTAAGACAAAACGTGTTTTATTTGCTTATTAAAACTTATATCTACATGTTTCAATTGTACCAGGACACTTCAGTATTATTTATCTAGCTAAAATTATACTAAATGAAAGTCAATTTTAACCTCCCCTCATAATATTGGATGTTAACCTCCCCTGTAAGAAAATTAAATGGCGTGTTTCGAGTCATATATGCTGTTTGTGCATTTAACCTGGACCTATTTTGATAAGGAGTACCTTTTACAATAAATACACATCATTTGCAGCAGAGTATATTATTGTAATATCGATATCAATGGTAATATGTCTTGTTGAAGACCAAAAGTTGCTTGACCAGCTACACTGTACACGACTTTGCTCGATGATGCAGTAATTTTGGGTGTTTGGGGCTTTTGTATCAGTATGTGAATATATATATAACGGGTTCCGTGACGTCTTTAGATTCTTCGAATTATCATATTTAGAGTGAATAAATCAAACTTACAGCATCCCAGAATTATATTTCAGCCATTTTTGCTATTAACCGGGACTGTTAGTTTCTTTTAACCTCCCCCCAACACTATTAACCGGGACCCAAACCCTTTACCAGTGTGCAAATCAGCCACTTTAAACATCCCTCTATTGAACAAAGTATATCGGTAGAAGTAGATTAAGTAGAAATCTCCCCTGTTCCAATTCAAATACCTGAGATATGTATCCTTCTTTCTAATGCACTCCGTTTGTAAAGCGCATTCTGATTGGCTGAGCGATTAAAAAACTGCAAGGGGATTCACGTTTCACTGCAGTTTTTGCTATGACGTCATGCGTTGCTATGGTGACGTTGTTAAAAAGCATACGTTTTCTAGCTTCCTACCGAATAAAGCATTAGAATAGGGTTACCATACTGATGTTTTACAAAAACTGACAGGGTATCGGCGAATCCCCTGTCAGAAATATCCGTTTTACCACTCGGCTGACGCCTCGCGGTAAAACTCAATTTATGACAGGGAAGTCGCCGATACCCTGTCAGTTTTTGTAAAACACACGCATGGTAATCCCTAAATAAAAATATAAATATCTACTAAATGCGAAACTTTATTTTTCATTATTTTCAAATCGTTGTTTAACTCTTGAGTGGAGATTGCACCAACCTGATCACTTGAAGCATCCCCTTAATTTTGCCCTAACTGATAGTGAGGCCATTTTTAGGTTTGCTGTTGTTGAAAAATTCCAATGCTGCTCGAATCCGCCGCCAGTTGTCCTCTGAACTTGAAACTTTCCGGCCCGAAAATATTAGTACAGGTTCCACTCCACCATTTCGTATCAAATAAGGGGTACTGAATATAAATGTTAACTGCTATAAGGGCATATACCCCGGAATAAGGCAGCTTATATGAAGCAAGGGTGAGAAGTGATGAAATGGTTGAAAAGTGTTAGGTAATATGTTTGTAATGGGACACTGAAAATTTTTGAATCCTTAGTTTCGTATCCTATATAAACATTGCAACGTGCCATACCATGTGAGTTTTGGCGGAATTTCCTCGCGTCAAAATTCATACAAGTTGGTTCAACAGTGGTTTCGGGCAAACGAGCCGTAAGGACCTCCTAATTTTTCCATATGATTTAGAATAAGAATATATCTTTCAGACTGTTGATTGAAATATCTGAGAAAAATGACGCAACTTAGTGAAATTTTGCCCTAAACATTGGCCAATATGGTACTTTTTGCACGAAATTTCACCCCATTTTCATGTCATTTCAGCATAGGTAATGTGATTATTACACTAAATTTCACTCTTACCTTGTCTATAAATTTAAAATTAAAATTTTTCTGAATCCTTTGATACCAAATACATAGTATGACGTCACATTAGATGGTCCATAATGAGGAATATAAATGGTGGGGGGGGGGGGGGGGGGGGGGGTCAGCGATGAAGCGAAATGACAAAATAATGGTGGAGGGCAACCACAACATTGGTTGGTTAATGAATCATTGATCAGGCGATTTCGATGCGTCAATAGTCGCGAGCATGTTTTAAGGTCGAGATAGAAAGTTCGGAGAGTCGCTGAAATTAACGGTTTTCAATATAGGATTTGCTCTGACCCTAACGCAGTCTCAATCGTCCAAATAACCGTCATAGGCTGCTTTGGGTAAGGTTTTTCGGACTACGCAACTGACAGCAGAACTTTAATTATTTCGAAAGTACTCATTTTCTTCTCGAATTTGACATAGCTTTAGAATAAAATTATAAAGTACAACTGAGCTGTGGCAATAAAAAGCAAAAGAATATATGCAATAAGACGAAAAATTCCAGAAGCAGAATGGTGATTCCCGATCCTACAGCGAATCAAGAGGTACGATTGAACAAGAGGCCCAAGAGGGTCATTATTGCTCACATGAAAACCTTGTTAACTAAGCATACCAAACGACAAGAAGTTTGTCAAAGGAAGAAACCCCTGTGACTTACTATTGCCTGTGGTGTCACCACCTGTTGATGGATCCGGACGCCGGAAAAACAACAACTATTGTAGGAGAACATGAGTACTTCATACCTACCAAGTTTCATGAAAATCTGAAAAGTGGTTATGGAAAAGAAGCTGAAATAAATGAAACTCACACCTCCTTCCTTTTTACATAAAAAAATCATAAAGAATCAAAAAAATAAAATTTTAGCATAAAATACATATCAAAGCATTAATGAACTTAAATATGACAAATATGCAGTAAATGAGTGTGTAAAATCTTAAAGAAATAGTGCAAAATTGAGCATTTCTGACTAAGTCCGAAAAGACATAAAAAATGATTCAAAAATTTGACTTCGGAGTGGAACCCATCGTCGGAAACCCACAGCTTATTGCCCTACGATTATAGGCCGTGGGCACAATTGTAAGGGAATTCTCGTTTTAATGTGTCATACGGTTATGTATAGTAATCAATGAAATAGTCGGTTTGAATAGTATCAGCTCTTTTGTGTTGGACGTTCTGATTGGCTTACATTCCCTGCTAGAATCGTTTCGGAATACGAGGGTTTCCCAATAGACTGTCCCGCGGTATCGTACGTAGTAGAACGGAGAAGATGCCGTGGGTTTCCGACGATGAGTGGAACCAAAAATAGTAACACTTCTTAAGACATCTCTCTAGATCATCCCAATGCCTTCGGTTTTTCGATACATGCTTCGGCTTCAGTTTGTCAAAGGAGGTACCCCACGTTACCTACATTTGCCTGTGGTGGCGCCACCTGTTGACGGACGAAGAACAACAACACTTGTAGGGGACCATTAGTACTTTATACCAACCAAGTGTCATCAAAACCCCCTCAGTCGTTCTGGAGAAGTCGAAAATATTGAAATGTTTACGACGGACGGACGGACGCCGGACGGCACGCTATGACAATCTTAGCTCACTTGAGCTTCGCTCAGGTGAGCTTAAAATGGCAAACCGTCTTATTTTTTTTTTATTTCTGGTATCGTTAACGTGGAATCTGTAAAAAAAACCACTTTGATTTAAAACTTTTATATTTCGTACATAAATCAAAATAGTTTGGTACCATTGCCTAATGGTTATTGACGAGTAGTGATAATCACACCGTCGATTAAATAAAGCTACATACAGATTGAAAATTTTCAGTCCAAAAAGAAGACATTTATATATTGTAATTTTTTTTATTCTTTGGAGAGAGAGAGAGAGAGAGAGAGAGAGAGAGAGAGAGATCCCCAGAATAAAAGAAATTATAATTTAAAAAGTAATTTCCACGGTGGCATGGCGTAGATGTAGGTGACATTTTGTTTTCTTTTTTTAAAACTCGTTCCCTTGAACTATAATGTTGTGGGAACAAATTATGTTTGTTTTTTGAATTCTTATTTACACGCTTCGCTCGGGACCATATCTCGTGGTACTTGAAAATCGTGTGATCGCTACTACCATATCTAGGTCATGTTTGTTCTTTTAACGATCGTATGCATGCACATGATTACGTAATGGATGCAGTGTATGTACACGTGTCACAGTTGCAAGGTACGTACCTGTACATATTAATTTCTTTATTTTTCACACAATCTTCAATATCTAAATTTCTTTTTAAATACCATGTCAACTTTGGAACGATTGTATACATACTTTTTTTTATCTCATACTATTTAAAAGTGCATATAAGTGTCTTCTCGAAGTTCTTCGTTTTACAAATGAATTATAAATTAAACATAAGGATGCTACCTCTACATGTACCTTATTCAGAATTAAAAAAAAAACCTTTTCTTTTTTTTTTTGTTCTGTATTTTCAGTATCAAATGGATTTTCGTTACTTTCGTAAAAGGTATTCCTTATCAAAATAGGTCCAGGTTAAATGCACAAACAGCATATATGACTCGAAACACGCCATTTGATTTGCTTACAGGGGAGGTTAACATCCAATATTATGAGGGGAGGTTAAAATTGACCTTCGGCCTCGGTCAACCAATACCTGACCAGGTCTGTATAGTCACGAGTAGACCTCATCAAAAGTCAATAATTGTATATAGTACACTACTTATATTTGGTAGAAAGTACAATACATATAAAATTACTCATTTACCCTATTGAGATAAAAGCTAGGTTATGTAGTAATTGTAACATACACGATATGAATGATAAACACATGGCTGATAAACATCCATAACGCAACAGATGTTTTATTCGATATTTTAAAGAAAGGTATGTATATGTACATGTATAGAATTTAGGGACCGGTCAATATTAATGGGAGCATGGGGCCGGTGTTATATAGTGGACCATCCCCCTAGTAGATCTTCCCCCCGGATGATCTACTATATAGCAGAACATCCCCCGGAAGATCTACTATATAGCAGATCTTCCCCCCGGATGTTCCACTATATAGTAGATTATCCCCTGGGGGATGTTTCACTATATAGTAGATCATCCCCTTGCCATAGCAAATCTTCCTTGGGGGATGATCTGCTATATAGCAGATCATCCTCCTTTGCTTAGTATTCCGGATAACAATTCCGGGTTTCAGAATACCTGTCTTTGTTTAGAATTTTATATACCTCAGTGATTTCCGCTTTTGTCTAAAGTTGTACACGTTGAATTAATTTCAGTTTCAAAATGGTAGATACAAAAGCCATTTATTCGTATCTGAAAGAAAACAAATACCCACCTAAGTGAAAAACCCAAACCGAAAACGGGGGGGGGGGGGGGGGGGGGATAATGCACTATATAGTAGACCATCCCCCCATTCTTTTCGTTAACTCGGAAATGCCTTACGCTTATCATCAATTTTGTGTAAATTCCAAGTCGGTAACGGTATAGGGGGATGATCTACTATGGTTTGGAAGGGGGAAGATCTGCTATATAGTGAAACATCCCCCTTGGGGGATGATCTACTATATAGCAGATCATCCGGGGGGAAGACCTGCTATGGGGGATGATCCACTATATAACACCGGTGCAGAAGACAATGGGACATGAACTTTTTTCACCTCCCCGGCAATGGGACAACAAGTTAATCCTTTTTGTGTATGGGACAGTGAAAAAAAAACATAACTGCTTACATTGATTTAAATGAATGTATTTGAAACTGTAAAAATAATAATAAAAAAAAACTAATAAAAAATAAATAAAATAAAAAAGATAAAATAAATAAATAAAAAATATATAAATATTAGGAATTCAACAAATGCAGATTTAGCATTCACAACCACACATAATCTGATTATTGATATTCTCAATTAGATAATAGGTAATTTGATAAAATTTCAAGATAAAGCTCCTATACAGA
Source organism: Pinctada fucata (assembly GCA_028142955.1). Classification (NCBI taxonomy): domain Eukaryota; kingdom Metazoa; phylum Mollusca; class Bivalvia; order Pterioida; family Pteriidae; genus Pinctada; species Pinctada fucata. The sequence continues at coordinate 11,481,864 of AP027114.1, read as the reverse complement.
AAGTCCATTGCTTTATTAAATATAGATATGGTAAATAAAACGAAAGACCCTTATAATCTGATGAATAAAAATATATTTCAATGCAACTTTTAATCCTCCCTCCCCCAAGATAATCTTTCATGAGATTAATCAAATGTACTTATTTTTTCGTGGTATTTAGAAATGAATACAGAATGCTTGATAAAATAAAAAATGTACTAATATAAATACTCTAAAAATCATACATTTTGATATCAAAACTTGTAAAGATAGCACGTGACACAAACGTTTATTGTGAATTCAACTGCATGGTGTAAGTATTTTTTTTTTTCAAATGATGTCACGGGGTGCTATTGTTTTTCATTATTTTCTCATTTTGCACCGGTCCTATGTTCCCGTTGATTTCCTAACTCATTTCAGGCGTTTCAAATGAGTTAAAGAAGATCCTGACGACAATCTCAACAGCACTCACAATAGAGCACACAATTAAGCATCGACGGACCCCGAGCAAGCCAGAGGTGGGACCAGGTGGCCGGGAGGAGTAAGCATCCCCTGTTGGCTAGCCGCACCCGCCGTCGATGGTTAAGCACGAAAATGAAAACAATATATAAACTTCATGCACTGTCTGACGTTATGTCTATATAGAAAGTGCTATTGCGACAATATCAGGGAAATATATTCAAAACACTTACTGTCAAACCCCTCACGGGGAACCTTTTTACGAGCTCCACACGGCAAAGGGCATAAGTGTGACACAAATGAGTTAAAGAAGATCCTGACGATAATTTCAACAGCACTCACAATAGAGCACACAATTAAGCATGGACGGACCCCCAGCAAGCCAGAGGCGGGACCAGGTTCCTGGGAGGAGTAAGCATCCCCTGTTGGCTAGCCGCACCCGCCGTCGATGGTTAAGTGATGTATTCATTACATGTAATTGATTTTCTTTTATAGTACTTGCATGAAACTTTTATCGACAATTTTTCTACAACACTGGAGCCCCGCTTCCCATTCCCCTCCATCTTGATTCGCCCTTGGATTATATCAATGTTTTGGCCTCCTTTCTTTCTCAGATGCGTTCATAGGAATGTAACGATTCACTAGATCACGATACGATACGTATCACGATACAAGGCTCACGATACGATACGTATCACGATACACTTTTCTATCCAATCCAACAACTCACATATCCCTTGAAGTTGAATCCAAAGAAAAACTGAACATACTTAACTTGCATCAATTTAGTCTAAACAGCATATCTTTAGAGGGTTACCACAAGTTACATGGTGATGGGTATATACTATTGGCTTTATACAATGTGCATTATAAGTAAATGATACAGACAAATTTTGTCTCTATTTGTCACACTGTGCTTGATTTTGTTAATAAATACTATATTGTTGTGCATCGTTAAATGGAAGTTGTATCGCGATACGTATCGTCAAGCTACTCGCGATACGATTACGAACGATATTTCGTTACATCACTATGCGTTCATCATATGAAGAGAAAAAGGAATATGGGGATGATTATAGGGGTGGGGTGAAATCGGAGAAAGTCGAGTTACTAAAGCTCATGTCACAACGATCGAACAATTAGAACCAGGACATGTCTAACCAGTGATTCTTGCTTTCAGTTTCTCTTTTTTTTTGAATTTGCAATTGTTGAATTTTGTAATAATCTTGATTTATTTAAGACGAGAAAGTAGATTGTTTTCAAAAACGGAGGAAGTAATTTAAAATTCTTTACTTCCATGTATTCATTTTCTGAAAGTGTACATAAATGGACTGTATCTTGTCTGGATGTAGGATGCGATTCATCTAAAACTTCCTGTTTGTCCTCCAATCCGAAGTTCACCCTTTGATTATTTACACCACTCTAAAATTGGGTTTATCATCGTGAGTAGTTATGAAGTAACTTGTAAAGTATCACATTAAGTGTATTAAGAGCATGACAATTAGTCAATGTACGGAGTCGACGGGGCCGGCTATATTGAATGTAAGTAATTTTTTTTCCGACACGTAAATATTTTCAAACTTATTAGAGCTTGTAAGCACTTTAAAATTTGAAAATACGAGAGACAGAGAAAGTCGAGTTTAACTAAATTATTTTTAACAGTGAAGATCGAAGAAACGTATGCCAACTTTTCAAATTCTGAAATCTCTACCCATCCTCCCCTTTTCAAGAAGAATACTGGAATGAATAAAAACTCCACAACAAACAAAACAAAATGCATATTCAAGAGAAAATAAAAAGCGGGAACCGGTTTCAAGACCATAATAAACAGTATTTTACACCCCGTTATGCTTTGGGGATACCTCGATAGTCCAGCCCATGATTTTGATAACAATAAAGCGTACACACATGAAAAATCAGCTGTGTTTTCTTTCTCTGTTTGGCAAATTCCATATGGATGTAAGGTGGGATGGGGTCAATCCCTAAACCCCTCTAGATCCGTTTGTATATAGGTTGAAGGATTTGATATCCAGTACACTAAAAAGTGTCTTTATTTACTCCTCACAAAATACAATGTAAGTATGAGTTTCATGAACTATTCATTACTGCATCATGTTCATGTGTATGTTTAAAGGTAAAATCTTTACACAAGTTAAACTGCATGTAAAAATACATTACCTGTCTGAACATGCATACGTGTTTTAAAACACGTAAAGCAAGCTGAAGGTAAGAAGTAAATACAGGACTTCGCCATTTCTAAATTTATATAAGTTATAAATACTTATGAAATATTGCGACATACACATTTATCTTTACTGAAATATATTATCCGCATGTTGTTTGAGTTTTGTCATTTTAAGATTAGGTAGGTATTGTAATTTTTTTTCATTTTCAACTTCCTGATATATTTTACTTTCGTTTTGTCTTTAGATATGATTAGTATTTTAGCGATATTTCCTGAACAATCATTGATGGTTCAAATGACATAATGATCACAGGCGCTAAAAGTTATTTTTTTTCATCTAAGATACAGTTACCATTGCACATACAGATTTTGAAATATTAGATATCCAGTATATGTTTTTAAACCTTCCAAGTTCAGTAATAATAAACCCATATTTAATTGTTTTGTTTTAGTTTATGAAAATAAGTAATATGGAAGAAATAAGGCACATGAAACGATATTCTGAAATGTAAATAAGAATGTTATGTTGCCAAATACAAAGGTACCTTCTTTTAATTTAATTGCATTTCGACTAATAAGATAGATTATATCAATCCTGTTGGAAAACATAACAAATTGATTTTCTTCATTTTGCATTATTTCATAAGATAATATTTATTGATTAGGGAAACACACATACAGGTATGCAGTTTTGTCTAGGGTCAAGATATCGGGAGTTCGCTTCTTTTTATATGGTGGAGGTTTTTTGCTCGTTTGCTTTGGTTCCTGTTTTATCCTGATTTTGTATGCCTTCGGTTTCTGATTTTCTGAATTATCGATTTTGTGCTGTATACAGGGATATTGTCATTATCCATATTTGTCATATGGCTCCGAAGATGAGATGCACCTTAACTTTCTTTGAACTTTAGACATACTATTAACAAGCATGTTGTAATAATTAACTGTTCAAAATTAATCGTTTCGATATTTTCCCACTAGATCACAGTATTAAGGACATATACTGTGTATTCCGTTTTAGGATAGATATCCTTTAGATTTGAATAAGTTTCATCTTTTTGTGATGTGTTATGACATTTGATGTGGTTACCATAGATAAAAGTGAAGCTCTGAATAGTTCCCAAATTGACTCATGCAGATATTTTCCATGGCAAACTATGGCAAATTCAAAATATCAATTGATATCGTTTTTATTGATGGAGGAGTATCCTTCATATTTGGAATACAATATATTGGATATACTTCTAATTGACTGAAGCGAAGAAATTGAAACCTTTCCGTCTATACTTTGTGTAAAATGACATAGAATATTTATAAAGTACTTCAAAACGCAAATCGGAGTTATCTTTCTTGTAAGTCAGAAATACAGAATACTACCAAATAATAATTGTGTATTAGATATTTTTCATTTCAAAAGAAAACTTTTAAGAAATATAATTGAAGCATGATTTGACTTTATCAATATTGTAAACAAACACGGGTATTGCAAATCAATGCACTGTTATCAAGCAGGAATTGATAGGTACAACATGTTAGTCGGTAATATACTATAAGCTAACATTATTTCTAATTATAATTTTATATGTATTCAGAGTTTGGGGAACTCTTCGATGCGAAGACTCAAAATTTTGGGTGCCGGATATGGCCTTAACTATAGATGAAGATCAAACATTAGTGTAACCTATTCCTAATGAAAAATATTTGGGAAAATATATAACGGTATCTCCTAAAATTCCAAAGATGCTTGATATACAATTACTACAAAGACAGCCAAGAAAAAAGGTTAAATTTTCAAAATATTCTTCAATTGACAAAATCATCAGGTAAAACAACACATTTATCAGAAGAGAATGATTAGTGTGAAAATATTTGGATTCAATCATAGGAGCAATTGGGAAATAAAACAAATAAACTTTAACTGTCAGGTAGGAACCCGCCTTAAAAGTACCTGCCTCTCATCTCTCAACCTAATGGATATATTCTCATGTCGAGAAAGCGGATGTCGAATGATGCCTGTTCGATGTCTGGTCCATGCTGAAAATTAATTTATTTGTTCTTAAATGATGCTGTTCGATTTGAAGACGTTTAACATTTATACCACTTGGTGAGTATCTCTGATGAACCAGGAGTCCCCGGAGGGCAAATTGAGACAAGTTCGATCAACTTTGGTTGATCGAATTTTCAACGCATTCAAAAATCTCCGTTATGAACATTTCTTGAAATTTCTAAAACATGGGTCATGTAGCATCATATCCTGCCCATCTTGCTTCGTCTTTTGGTACATTTTTACACAATAACTTTCACACTCTTTGGTCATATGACATTATCTAAATTGAGGATCACTGACGAGGATTTAGTACCCGAAACGCGCATGTCTTATCCATGCTGCATATTGATCTGTTCTTAAAGGATGCTATTCAATTTGAATACGTTTAACATTTATCTTAACATGAAATAAATAAAGTAGGGGAATTAAAGCTCAAAAATATAATGATCAAACTTTCATATTTCATATCCATATATAAAGATTATTATTACCCATTCCCACAAGCCTCTAGCATCCGTATTGAATTTTTACTTTCACAAAATGAAGAGAAAATTCTTGAAGTGAATCAAAGCTTACTTTATACATGTACTTGTAAAGCAGATCGAATGGTGAACGCTCGGAAATATCGTGGGTGAAATTGCTAATTCCTTATTAAATGTATAATGTTATTTTCAGTTAACTCAAAAAGATGAATGTATGTCCAACGACAACTGTGGAGTTGCAGGCCGCATCTGCCAAACAAAATTGTACACGGATTAAAGTATACCACTGCTTGAGGAACCAAAATAGACAGCTGACACAGAAATGTATAAAGCCATCTTGGATACAATCAGGTATTACTTCATGAGAATGTAAATGATTAGAAACAGTCCCCACAAACACACAAAGCAACCTGAACCCTTAGAAATCGCCCCCTTCTTCTTTCTCAAAGAAGTTTTTAACTTCAGGTTGCATTTTCATTTTGTAGATTTAAACTACACCTGCTGATGATCTAATCAAAAACAGTATTCCGTAATGAATGCAAAGATTTGTCTACAAAATAGAGTTTGGAACACTTCTTATTTCTTCACATTCGATAAAATCTCACTTGCGCGTCATTATGATATAATGAATCATGGAAAAAAAGATTTAATGATTTGATATACTATTTATCCCAAAATAGGTCTCTGTGCCGAGTATAACACAATTGCCGAAAGATTAGACGCAAAACCCTGCAAAACAACACAAGGGATATGTCCACAGAAAGCATACCTGTCAAACGATGTAATATCTTGTAAGTTGTTGGGAACATTTACAACTAGTCAAAAACGTAACGTATATGAAATTTATCTTTAAAAACAATATTGACTCACTTTGTTAAAAGGTGTCAAAATCTTTGTTCTCTCATTTCTTTCGTCTTCTTTTTATTCAAGACTCTGCTTGTGCTCCTGATCAATATAAATCAGTTGCCGTTATAAATTCGACATTGTGAGTATCTTTTTTGTTATAAATTGAAACAAAGATGGTATCCTATAGAATCGAACAACAAGGTAAATTTATGCCGCTAGCAAGGATTTGCCAAATACATGAACGGTGCACCAGACATTGCACGTTCCGAACATATGCGTCTAATAAATATCAAAGAAGTACCTAACAGTTATTCAGTCTCAAAGTGTAGAAGGCAAGGCAAAATCGTGAGTATTCCCGTCGAAACGGTTGCGAACCCCGGAATGAACATCATTCCGAAGTGATCAATGAATCAATTTTAAATTTTGAATATAGGAACTGAGAGGATACATGAACAATAAAGAGAAGGGCACAACAGCCAAAAACTCTTTGATGGATTGTGCTTATATCGATTAATCTGAGGTTCTCAATATAAGAAAGCTAAGAGGTGATATCAGATGTGTAATTTGTGTAGTTTTATCATATTTTTCAACGAAACCATACGCTGAGTTTTATTAATCTACACACTTTTAAGTAACGTGGATATTTTACATGCAACACATATGTATTATTAGTAAGAGAGTAAGAAATAAACAATATAGCTAGCACTTTCAAGTTATTTACTCATTTCGGGCGATTGTCTTCCATGATGGGTACTTCTATTATAATCTTTTGTGCATATGTGTTACGATGTGGTCGCTGCAGCATAGTGTTGTTTCAGGTTTTCCCCTTTTCCTTCTTGTGTAGGTATCACTGAGAGTAAGCGGATGGCTTTTACTGCAATTACCAATTAGTCGTTATTCGTTGAAAGATGCAAATTCTCATGGGAAGGCGAAGTTCCTTCTTTCACATTAGTTTAGTGTCGCACTTTCAATCCTCAATTAAAATGTACGGATTGGCTGAGCAAAAGTTGTACAAACCAATGGTGAAAGAATTCACTGAAAACATGACCACTGCTGCATATCCAGAAAGTATAATATCTTTTGAAGGCAGTAGTTGCCTAAAAACTTCATTACAACTTCATTAAAAAAGGAGGGTATCTACAACACGAATCAATTATATCACCTGAAGCAAAAAAAAAAAAAGAAAAAAAAAAAAAAAGAAGAAGAAGAAAAGAAGAAAAAAAAACCCCAAACAAACAACCCCTCCCCCAAAAAACCAACACCCAAACCCCCAACCCTGCCAACAAACAAACAAACAAACAAACAACGAAACACCAGATTGCGATATTATAGAGACAACAAGCACAACAAGAGACTCAAAAGTAACCATAAAGTCCAAATACCAGATAGATTATCAAAATATGTGACACAAAAGACTTACATAAACTAACGAGACCAACATGGCGATTTATGCCGACTCAGGACGACCATCTGCCTCTTTGAAAGTAAATGGTGCGTTTATCCGGATAGCGTGCTCAAAACCCTACCAATTGCCTAGTTATCCAGTGGCCTCGAAGAAAGCAAAATTGTTGTATATAATAGTTTCGTTACTTAAAGACAACGACCAAACAAGACAGAAAAACGTAGCGACCCAAATAACAAATACATGAATATGTCATTGGATGTCAAAAGCATAAAAGCCTACGAAATCAGTCCGTGCTCTGTCGGCTGGAGCGAACTCATGCATGTAATATCCCGAGGAGTGAGGACAGGTGGCCGAGATCCTGTCGGGGCCAGCCTTGGTCCTGCCTTCTCTTACGAGGTTCGGACGGGGCCTATTAAGGAGTTCCATTATTACAATAAGTCAGAGTGCAACCCGTAAGAATGCGCTAGTACAAAGCTGAATTTTAGTGCAGTACCATGCATAATGTCCTTCTGGTAAAACCGGTATCATAATCAAGGTATATAAAGCGATCGGTGATTCTGATGCAAAATCGATGAACATTTTGTGTACATTTGATCCCTTTAACTTTCTATACTTTGTTTATAAAGCAATGAACAACATACTTAAATGCTATGAATGGAGATGCTTACTCCTCCCGGGCACCTGGTCCCACGTCTAGCTTGCTTGGGGTCCGTCAATGCTCAAATTGGCGCTCTGTTGTGAGTGCTGTTGAGATTGTCGTCAGGATCTTCATGAAATACAATTTACAAATTTTCTGGTTATGACTTGTAAGACCGAAATTAAAAAACGCCGACTACAAGCTGAACTTGCCTGGATCACCAAAATTCAGACTGCGTACCCTCTTGGTTTAAACGATCAAATTTATGGACAAGGAAACATTTCCTCAGCTTCTACCAATATCAACATCTTTTCAATTCGCCCAATCACTAAAAGGAAATACAGGTCACACGGGAAAAGACGAAACAGACAAAAAAGAAAACGATCCAGAATATACCGCTCTCTCAACGATTTACTTACTATAGCACGCAATGGCGGAAGTCATGAGCTGTTACATGTTCTGTCGTCAATACCAGTTATGCACTTGAAATCTATCTTGGATGAAGCAGAGGTTGCATTCTTAAGAAACACTGACTGATTCAGACTTAATATCATTGTCTCATTCGCACAGTATAAACTTTATCCTATTGTGAAAAACACCTCACCGAAAAGACGATTCATAAAAATCCCGTTTATTAGCAAAGGTTTTGATCTTCTAAACATCTCTAATATTTTTCGGGATCATCGCGTACAAAGTACCATTCCTCAATATTTTGAAAATTTAGAGCCACCTCTTATTTGTTATAAGTACAAGAAACCTATTCGAAACTTTGTTTTTAACTATAATAAAGTTACAACGGATCCTGACATACTTGAATCGTGTCCTGCTTCTTGAGAATGTGTAACTTCTAAATATCTCTACAAACCAGCTGGCCATGTTGTTACAGGTGACTTTTCAATTATCCAAGACAGACAGCTCCGTGGTCTTCTTAAAAAAGGACCTAAGTATAGAATCCCATCCAAGATAGATTTTGTCAAATGCCGTGAAGTGCTTACGGAAGCCTTTGATAATTATACGAAAAGATGGTGTAAATCAGAAGGAGTCGAACCGCATGCTCTGAATGACTGGAAAAACCTCATTTTAGATATAACGGATATTCGAATAGATAACTTCCATAAAAACCCTCGTCTTTTTCAAAATCCACGTTCCAAATCAGAATGATATTTCAAATCCAAACTAAGTAAATTACATGAAAAATATGTCTTTGCACCAGCTGATAAAGCAGCCAACAACACCATTATCATTTGAAAACGTTACTACATATCAACTTTGATTTCGGAACTTTCGTCTACTAATACATATATCAAAAGCAATGAAAGTGCATCTAACATTTTAGGCAAGCATAACAGTGAACTGTCTTCATTCAATATCTCTATTTCTAAATTGGATCTCCCAACACTATATTGCATACCGAAACTGCACAAGTCTCCTTACAAATTTCGATTTATTGCTAATTCTAGTAACTGCTCCACTACAATTTTGTCTAGAAATCTGACGTCAGCACTTACTGCTATTAAAGAACACATAACTAGATATTGTGAAACGGTTCTAAACAGGAACGATGTAAATTTATTTTGGTCTATTAAGAATTCAGGGGATGTGATTGAAAAAATGAAATCTGGAAATTTCCAAGCCAATACGATTTCTTCATACGACTTCTCTAATATGTACACCACACTTCCTCATGACAAAATTAATGATCGATTATCTAATCTCATTAAATGGTGTTTTGATCGAGAGCGAAAAACTTACATTTGTACATCTGAATCGAAGGGTTTCTTTTCCTCGACAGACTACAAATCATACAAATCATGGACATTTAGTGACCTGTGTAATGCCTTGTTCTTCCTCTTGGACAATATTTATGTTAGATTTGGTGAGGATCTATACAAGCAGGTTGTAGGAATTCCTATGGGTACTAACTGTGCGCCTCTTGTTGCAGATTTATTTTTATACACTTATGAAAAAGAATTTATCCAAAATCTTCAAAAGCAAAGAAAATTTGATGAGCTGAAATGTTTCAATAATACTTCTAGGTATCTGGATGATATTCTAACCATTGACAATCCTGCTTTTGAATTATATAAGAATGAAATTTATCCACAAGAATTAACATTTAAGAAGGCAAACCTTTCAAATACAGAAACACCCTTTTTGGACCTAAATATCAAAATTGTAAACGGATAGATTCATACAAGTGTATATGACAAAAGGGATGATTTTGGATTCAACATAGTAAATTTCCCTTGGCTTGACGGTGATGTTCCAAGATTACCGTCATACGGCATTTACATATCACAGCTCATCCGGTACGCTAGAGCATGTACTGATATTTTGGATTTTCACAGTAGAAATTTACAAATTACCAAAAATCTTTTAGGTCAAGGTTTCCGCTTTCATAGACTAGTTAAAACTTTCTGGAAATTTTACAAAAATTACAGTCAACTTCTTTTAAAATTCGGATCTATACATGCAACAGAGTACATTACTATGGGTATTACACAACCTGTCTTTTATGGTGATATGATAAACAAAATAAAAAGGATCAAAGGTAGGCAGCATAACCATCGAAAATGCGTCAGAATCATCAAACGCCTTTTATACCGTGGATATGATCCTAATGTCACCAGACGGACACTAGGCTTGGTACTTGACCAATCTACAGTCTTGTACAAGCGCATCCTTGAGACTTGCAATCTGACTGACTGTGACGACGGGACTCCATGACGGGCCCTGTCCAAACCTCTTTAGAGAAGACATGGCCCCGACCACCTGTCCTCTCTGAATGTCAGTCAGACTCCTCGGGTGATTACATACATGAGCTCGCTACAGCCGGCAGAGCACGGACTGTATTACGCCTGCCCTCTTTTTATATCCATTTACATATTCATCTGTGTCTCTGGGGCCTCTGCGTTTTGCGGTCTTGTTTGTTTGATGTCATCTTACAGTGAGGAGGTAGTTTTACACCACAATTGTACGTTCTTCGAGACCTCTGGGTAATTGGAGAAGTGAGAGGGTTGTGCGCACGTAATCCAGGATAACCACACCATTTGCTACTTGCGTGACAGATGGCCGTCGAAAGTCGGCACCGGTTACCCATTGGTCTCGTCGGTTTATGTGTAGTCTTTTGTGTTTGATGTTTACATGTCGTGTGTCTCTTTTCCGTCTCGTGCTGTGCTCGTCTTTTGTGTTTTTGCATCGGGTGTTTTGGTGTTTTACTGTTGATGCTGCAACGGGGTCTTGTTGGAGATCTCCTCCCTTCTTTTGTTAACTTCCTTTTTTCCCTGTCTATGAAGTATTAAACTCGCAATCGATACATTTTGCCGAAGCAAGCTCAAATTATATGGAACGATTTCGTTTTGAGGGTAAGGGACCTAATAGCTAAACTTCTCAACCGGGGGTAAATATGTGAGCAACCAACTTTTTCCATTGCCAAAAAAATAAATTGCTATAAATGTATGTTGAAACAAGATCAAATGCTTTGTAGTCGCTCTGCCACAATGTTGAAACACATTTGGATTCGAAACATTCAAAATTCCAGAATTTGATACCTTTAAATGTTTTGGCCTATTATGCACTTTTGTGTCGGTCGTTACTGGCAAACAGGAGATGCTTACTCTACCAGAATGTCTTATCTCAATTGCGGAAATTCATTTTTTCCTTGCGGAATGTTTAGTTTATTGCCTTTGTTTTAACATTTTTCTTGGATTCGTATTGATTGCGATTTTGGAACTCTTATTTGTTTTATGATACTTTTACCCACACTGCCATTATTACCAAAAACCATTTCAAAATAAAGTTCCGAATTGCATACAAGGCCAGAAACACATATCCGGTGTCAATCATCTACTGCAAACGAAATTTTAATCGCAGGACCCCATTTTAACAGACAACTCTAAAACATTTCGCAAGCTCGTCAAGTATAGATGCTTTGCTTTTTTAAAATGAATTATTAAATATAGCGTATCTCGTCCCTTCAACTACCGAACTTATCATGCGTTTTGCTAATCAATAACAACAATACGAGGGCTGTTCGATAAATTCGTTGACAAGTTTCATAAATCTTTTATCATTACCGTTAAATATTTTGTAAATATACCAATTTATTCCTATAGATTGCATATTCCTATTGTGCAAAATTTAATGCAATTGGACCATAAGCAAAGAAATACGGTGTTCTTCTTCAAGAGTCACTTCGGAAAGCGGCGCAGTAAATGGCGTCGAAAACGACGCCACGCAAAATACGGATTAAAGAGCATTTTCTGCCTTTGTTCTGTCTTTGAATTCGAAATCATATTGGGAGGAAAAGCGTTTAGTTTATTTCAGTTGGTTAAAACATTTGCCATACAGGTTAAATTAGGTAATCATGCGCTCGAAGTTTTCCCTGGTCAATTCGATTTGTTCACAGGCGATGCATAAAGAATTTCCTTTCAGAACGTTTAGATCGGCCAGTTTTGTTCTTTCATGATTATCAAACCATTCTCTTTGAATGAATTTTTATCACTTTATCATCTTCGTTGCCAATTGTATGCATACTGACGTTTGCACGAACATTTTCCTTGCAGTCAATAGCCATGTGTACCATTTATAAAATCTTTTATGGAATTTGTTTAAGCTTGAACAAAAGTTCAATGATTCCACGACGTTTAAAAATGTAGGGAAACGTCATTTTACCACTCATTACGTCTTGATTGCTCTTCTTGTAATAGTTATATCTAAATACCAATCTATCGTTACAAGCTTGAATTTCAGTATGACAACTTTCAAATACTATAAAACAATAAAGTATACACATTGACTTTCTCTGCATCCGAATTTAAAAATAAAGGAATCATCTGCGTGTACACAATTTTGGATATCTTAATTTCCGTATTGCGCCGTGCAACGTCACTACACATAATTTAAGACAATGATTCAAATGACAGCATATTTCAATCACCTTGGTATTCAATGGATTGATTGCAATAAACTTCATGAATGTTTGGTAAGAAAATTGTACACTTACTGTCACGCATTTCTGAAATATTGCGGTTGTCTACGAACTTTTTGAACATTCCTCGTATTTTTCAAATTAAAAGATTATTTTATGGAGGACGTCCTGTGCGCGCTTTATGCTTTTGAAATCATTTTAAAAACAGTGATCTGTTTATTACTTAGATCCTTGCGTGTTGCTGTCTCGTTTATACTGAGCGACGTGTCTTGAAACAAGTCCTATTTCTCACCCATTAGTGTCCATAAGTCATTGACAAATACATTATATAACAAGACAAGCAATCCACACTTTAAAAATAAGGCTTATATTTTTCAGATCATCAAATCAAGTTGAATCCAGTTCCTCAAACCTAAAGTTGATTCTACCTTCAATCATCATACCTGTGGCGCTGATCATAATTATAACAACGATACTTTTGTACTTGTGCAAAAGAAAAAGAGGTAATAATCAGAGGATCTTAAATTTGATACGACAAGACAATTACCCGTGTAAGCATGGGTATTGTTGAATGGAATATTAAGATGTTTTGTAAACATTTCCCCTCCTAATATTAACGAAAAACAGTCCTTTAAGTGCCTTATATACGCCTTGTGTGAAAACAGGGGCGATTATTCCTTGCCCTGTGATGCGAAAAAAGGAAATGGGGATAGGATACATTCATTTACACAGAAAGAAGGTAGGGAAGGGGAGGGGCTTATAAAACTAGTATAATAGGAATTGAGATTAAGATCTATCTTCTTTAACACCTTTTTAAATATCGCAGATCAGGATGAGATGCTTTAATTTTTTTTCGAATCAATTTTAACACACTGTGCGATTTCATGATTAACATTCTCACATACAAATCTTGGCCTTCGTAGTAGTTTGTCTTTATTGAATATACAGTACGTCGGGTATTTAATAAAATCCCCAAATTTGCCACCCCCTTTCCTTTCCATGCAATTTGAGGGATTTGTCAGGCTGAACGATCCTTTACAGTACCTTACATACGCCTGATGTATAAATTGGGGCGATTATTCCTATTTATACCCGGTGTGCAATTACCCAGCGCGAAAAAGTTTTGTGGCAATATTCTCGTAACCCACGAAGTACCAAAACCGTACTCGATGAAGTCCGGACCTCTATGATTATATGTAAAACCGAGATAGTTAATTGAATAGAGCACAATATGGATGAAAAGATAAACTTGTCTTAGCGGCCATTGGCCTTGTTTCTATACATCCAGACAAAAGTTAAGCAACAGCGAAATTGTTTTTAATGCAAAATGTTGGTTCGATTAAAGATATTTGAAAATAATGTATTTTCATATAGATCTGACCTTTGGCGAAGACAATATTACTTTATTTAACATAATTGTATTATGCAACTTATTTTAAATCGGGATCGAAATGAGGACGGGTATGATTTTAAACAATTCAAGTTAGACATTAAGTTAAAGGAATTCATTTATCTTGTAGAATTACGCTGTTCAGTATGGTTGCAATGAATTAAATTGTTAATCTGATGGAATTCAAAACTGAATATGTATTAAAAATGCTGAGATAATGTTAATTATCCCTTAAGAATTGGGGGTAAATGTCTTTGAAAAATATCGTGTCAAAATCATTTTCATGAAACCGGAAGTGAAGTTCGTCGCGTTCGTACACGAAGAACTATCACACAGACATAAGGACCATGAATAAGATATTTTGGGGTTGTATTTTTATAACTATCGTTTTTATCAAAGAAATAAAGTTTGACAACGATATCTTTATGGATGCTTTTTCTGCATTTTCTTTAAGATAACGCCTTTGCGACCACTATTTTCTGGAATATTTTACTCAATCCTAGTTCGACCAATATCAATCTTCATGTAGGACAACCACCTGCCAAAATGTCACTTCCGGTAAGAAGATGAATCCGTCGAATCGTAAAGTTTCTTTTTATTTCAAAATTAAAAACCGGATGTGCCTTCCGTTCGACCAAATTGCGGAATCATTTGGCTGAAAGTCATCATTAACATCGTTGAACATGGAATATAGAGCAAATATGAGTAACAAATGTCTTCAACGGGAATTATCGGAAATTTATTAACAAGAGCTATTGAAAGAGGGTAGTTGGGATAAACCTCAACCGGAAGTCGACTGAAAGAATATAATACTAATTTTTTGAAAGAATACCATATTAGATTTGTAAATCTTGAGCCTCATCTGGTTTTAAATTATCTCTTTTTCAAGTACCTGTTACCTTATTTTTTCAATACTTTTCTTCAAACTTTATTCTAAATTAATTTCCCTCAAAAATACCTTCTTTTCATTTGAGGCTCTATCCAAGCCAAATGTTTCAATTTCGATATCATTTTAGTGTTATATGTTAGCAAAAGGTGTAAGGTCATCTACAAAAGAATTGGTATTTGATATATTTTACGAAAACTTCTCGGTGCTATTGTTTAAAGTATAATGATTCCAAAATATTGGGGTGTTGCTTAGCTTTTGTCTGGGTGTATATAAGGGCTACGGTTATTTTTAGAATCTGACCATTAACCCCGCGCATGCGCATATAGTGTGGGAGCAAAACTTGCCCCCATTCAATGTAAACAAATCGCTGGGCACTATGAACAAACATGAGAAAGCTGGAATCACTTCATACATTGTGAATTTATAGTTAAAGTATATTTTTGTATGGATTCTATAATCAATAGATTATATTACTTTGTGAAAGTACCAATCCTCTGTAAGGACCAAAAGAATTTAAATAGCATGTCACCAATTTTGGAGATTTTTAGTATGGAAGTTGTGTATGATTTACTGGGACGAAAATGAACTCCCTTGTCTACAAATAATGTTTTCGTTGCCATGGAGACCATGTTTGAAATTTTAAGTATCAGTAGAATTCTTATAGCTTGGCTTTTTCACAAGGCTCGTTTCCTTGGTAGCAGGTATTTTAGTCAACTAAAATTTCCTTTAATTTTTTCTTTATATCTTCCATGGTATGAATACTACACAAGAAATATAATTGCATCCGATATTCTTTTTGTCAATATGCTCAAAATGCATAAGTCATAATAGATAAACTTTCCTCATTTAAAATGTACGAGAGGATCAATTAGCTTGTAAATTATAGCGTAAACAAATTTAGATTGTTTATAATTAATGTGTAGTGATGTGATTATATTATCATTATCTTTCATAATTACTTTTATCCAGTAAGAATTGTATATTGATTGAATATTTCGAAACCATGGTTAACGGTCAGCCCTTTTAGAATCACGCAACTTACTTAGAAATTCCACATGATTTTTGTACAAATTTCGGACTAAGATGACCAATGCTTATCTTGAATTGATTAATTGTCAAAATTAAAATCTGACCAATGACTGTGGTTTCGATATTTGGGAAAGAAATATATACTTATAGAATTGTAATTTTAGAAACACTTCTTTAGACACTTCTTTTGATACTTACACACTCTTGGCAACTTTTAAAAAGCAGAAAGCTTTTATTACTTTGACAACTTTGGCAATTTTGAGAACGTTGATAACTTGGAAAAAAAGTCAGTGAGTTGAATTTGACTTGGTGTTTTTCATAACACCAAACAATAATAACCAAAGGATTCACTCAGACGGCCAACACCATCCATTCTGCTACGTTTTTCGGTACATTTTTGGACATAATTTTCATACTCTTCGGCCATTTTACATTGTTTAGATTGAGGATCACTGACAAGGGTTAAGTACCCGAAATATACATGTCTGGTCCATGCTGCAAATCTGTCTGTTCTTAAATGATGCTATTGAAAATGAAGACGTTTAACATTTGAACTACTTGGTGAGTGTCACTGCTGGTGGACCAGGAGTCCCCGAGAGCACGTGTAGCCAAGTTCGATCAACTTCGGTTGATAGTCTGTCTCTTCAACGCATTCGAAAATTTCTGTTATCTAAAAATCTTGAAAGTTCTAAAACATGGGTCCTGTAGAATCATATCCTATCCATTCTGCTACGTTTTTCGGTACATTTTTGGACATAATTTTCATACTCTTTGGCCATATTACATTGTTTAGATTGAGGATCACTGACGAGGGTTAAGTACCCGAAACGTGCATGTCTGGTCCATGCTGCAAATCTCTCTGTTCTTAAATGATGCTATTGAATTTGAAGACGTTTAACATTTGCTAGATTTTAAGGTATTTAGAAATGTTATCCTTATTTGATTTCTAATGCCAATTATCGTTTAAGTAAAATTCTCGATTTCTTCAAAATGTTATTCCAAAGGGTATGAAAATGGTAACCATGGTTACATTTTGTTCAGTACTATTGCACATAGATTAATTTACTGGTGAATTTTAAGCTGTCCCTTATATATTTTTTTAGTAATTTTTATCAGTGCTTATTCAATCATTATGAATAAAAAAAATTACCTTGAAATTTTCTAAGGTCACAGGACCCAGAAACTCAGAAATCATGTGGTATTGTGTAAAACGAACACATACATAGCTTTTTTGGATAATTCCTCTATTTATTTAACAATGTTGCAAAAATATCAAAATCAATGACATCCTTGATTTTTAGCTAGTATTTCATACATACAAATAAACAATTGTAAGAATATCATGATATTTGTTAGGGGCTTATTTTTAGGAGAAATGTTCTGAATTAAGAATTGTAAAGTTTTGTCCCACCTATCGGTCTTAATTTTAGAAAAAAGTATTTTTGATACACATATACGACAGTGAAGCCTAAAATTAGGAACAATAAAAAACAACAAAAATGCAAATTATAGTGAAATTGGAACGTACACTTTGAATTGACATTGAACTTAGTTAGACAAATTTTAGAAGTGCTCACACAAAGGAAATTTCTTCTGTTGTCTCTACATAAAGTTCCAGCATATATAAGTATTTTAAATGATGCTAAAATCAATTTGTAAAGATGTAGTCTTTATGCGTCGAATGAAAAGTTGCAATGGCAACCATTTTTGACCTCAAAATATAGGATAGCAAAACAAGGTCCTACTATTTTTTTTTGAGCGAATCAATTTATCAAATGAAATGTATTTTCTTCCATGGCAGTGATGGTATTATAAGCCTGAGATTTTGTGCTATTTTTGCTTAAAATGGTAAATACTGGACAAAAATAGGCCTTAATTTTGACTGTAGCCAATTTTTGACTGATTTTGATTTGATAGGATTCGGCTTACTAAAAAATTATTTCAATTTTCTAAAAAAAAGATGCTTTAAAGATTATACTGTAAATTGATTTTTATTCGTCAGGTACCAATTTTCGTCATGTTCGTCAGTGCCTTCTATGACGAAATTACGTACCGACGAATATAAATACTCCTGGAAAAATAAAATTTAGTAAGGTCAGGAAACATTGAATCAGTCTCTTGGTATACCAAAGACATCGGGAGTACGTCGGAGGAGGGGGCAAGAGGCTGAAGGTTCCCAGTTTTAAGACATTGTAACATAGTATTAATACCACACGGAAATTAATGAAAACTGATTACGCAAACAAAGTAGCTTATAATGTATTTTTAATTACCAAATGATACGTTTTCACAACAATCTAGGTGATACATGTCTCTATAATGTAATAATTGTTTGTTTACCGATAATTGTTACACAAACAATAAAAACACATACGGCGGATTTGACGGCTACTTACATGTAAATGTTAAGTTGGCATTTAAACAGACGAATTTACATTGAAGGAACCCTTGGATGACGAATTTACGTACTGACGAAATGGTCATTTTAAACGAATTGACGAAAATTGGTACTGACGAAAATAAAGCAATTTACAGTAAGTTGTTAAAACCAGTTAGCTCTGACAATGGTTTCCATGGCAACATAATAACCAAAGATGACTTTCATGACCATTGTTTTAGTGCTATAAATAGATAGAACACGTTTCCATGGCAACCGAAATTGATATCTTCAAAAAATGTGTATTTTCGTATCCAGTGCATTATACGTAGCAATAGTAGAAAATATCATAAAAATCCATGATATGCTATTTCCAAAATATTTTGGTCCTTACAGAGAATTGATATCAATATGCTATATATTTTTTTTCAAAATAATCCAATTTTCATGGTCGACCCTGTCGTCAACTTCCACAAGGCCGGGTCAACTATGAAAATTGATTTAATCCTACTAAATTGCGCTAATCCAATTTTTAAAAGTAATATCCCAATTAACAATTCGTTGTTTTGACAAGTACACACGTCTCAATCAACCATGCAGGGTAGGTAACAAAAGTGCCATTACATGCTAAGTGTGTAAGTCATCATAGCGTGTTATCGCCGACGCGAGCTCATGTATGTTATCACTCGAGGGGTGATTTATTTAATTTAAGTGTGTATAATATAATCTAGAAAGTTTGTTTGACAAGAGTCACTTTCTTTTTTTATAATGCGACCATATCATTCAAGTACTTATGTGTTTGGTATCATTTCTTTCAGGCACGGATCAGAAAAAGCAAACTAGAGAGACCAAAGGTTTGTACTTAAAAGCCAATTTCAATATATACATATAGAAATGTCCTTTCGGTTTTTGTCAAAACACGGTTGCAGTACCCACAAGATAACAACAAAACACTCCATGTAAAAACATAGAGCAGACATGCACAACTAGAGACACAAAAGGGACATGAAATACCAAGATACAACATAGAAACAAAGAAACGTACCATTTTTCTAATAACTTAGGAATAAATATTGTTTATTTCTGAGGACATTGTTAAGATTAGGTAAAGTCGAGTGGTATGTATTTCATCATGAATTCAATTATTTTTGTAAAATGTTTGAAGCAGTTTCTTCTTTTTTTCAGAAACCAGTTTAGTTTAAAATATTTCATTGAACCTTGCAGGAAACAAGAACTCATGTCCTCTTTACGTTTCTGATTTTCGACCCGTCATGCCAACCATGTTGGACCAATCGAACGGATACCACTAGACCTTGTACGACCTCAATACCACATAGCATCATGATTGTAAACCATACAGCACTCTTTATGCCTATCTAACTGAACTACCATTCAAACATTCAAACCTCTACAATTGAATCATACACTTTTTATGAATATAAAATGTGCTTTCTTCGAGATTATATAGTTACAAGATCGAATAAGCGGGAGGATTGTTCGCACATAATCCGGATAATATTACCGTAACTAGTAGGCACCTATTGTCAATTGATGTCGTTGGTTTATATGTTGTCTGTTAAGTTTGATGTTTCATGTCGCGTTTGGTGTTCCTTTCCATTTTACGACTTTTGTGACTTTCTTCTTTGTTTTTTTTTGTTCGCATAGGGTTTTTTTCCGCGTTTTGATCCGGGTACTGCAACCGACTCTAGTGGAGACCCCCTGAACTCTAATGATCAAATAATTCCCCATTAAGATTGACAAAATAACTACTCAACAGTGGGTAAACTAATTATGAACTTGCAAAAAAGTCCATTTTTACACACACACACACCAGGTTAATACATGTAGTTGATTAAAGGAATGATAACTCATTTATGTTTTAGCCACCAAAGAAGAAATTGTACTGTTGGACAAAAAGGCAGAAATCAGAGACTATTTGAAAAGGGAATCCGAAAGTAATACTATTTTGAATATTTTCAAATTTATATTTCATACAAAGCATAAGTAAATTCATCAATTTAAGATCATTCAATGCAACCATCTCTGTTTTCAATATTAAAGAAGGAAATTTCGTATTTTGTCCACAAGCAAGTCATGTACTCACGTTATTATCAAGGCTCTGCAATATGATGTGGGAGCATTATAGGAATCACATATTCGGTCTCTCTGCTGTCCGTCTGTCATTGATTTTGATGCGTATTATTCAAAGTATTATTTTCATACTCCATAAACAAATATAGGATCAGGATTGGAAAATGCCTTTTAATTTTGAACATCAAAAATCAATGCAATTTTGATGGAATATCGTATTCGTGAAGGAAAGTTAAAAACAAATGTAAAAATCATAATCAATAGGCATACAAATCCTCGGAAAATACATAAACCAAGACAAACAAGGGAGGATATACCCAACATCGATATCAGCAGAACGTTTTCTCACGGAAAAAGCGGTCAAACTGACGGAAACAACAAAACAGTATCACAGAAAAAAAAATCATACCCATGTAAAGGAATGATTGGAACTTAAGTGATGGAGGGAACTATTTTCTTAACTTGTAGCACGGAAGATACTGTACATTTAATTCATTGTATGCAATTGATATCAAACAAAAACATAAAAAAGAAATGTATATAAATACAATTATTGCAAACCATATTGAATTTTGCTTGCACTATAAATTCAATATAAATGTATTCTTTTCAGAACTGGAATTTTTCGTCGATGATGAAAGGTATGTTCCAGTGTGTGAGCTAGATATTGTTCGAAAACATATTATTGGATTATCTCATGTTGCCATCGTTGGAAAACCCGGAATTGGAAAAACATTACTAGCTTGGAATCTGTGTAAAACTTTACATGGTTCTGGACATGGGAATAAAACCTCCATTATTAAGGTTTTCAAGAAGGATATGCCAAGAATAGAATTGGAAGAGGATGAAAGAATAGTTTTACTTCTTGACAACTATCTAGAAAACGCATCAACTGCAGCTGCAAGAGAAAAGTTAAATGCTATAGAACATTTTTACCAAGAAATGTTGTCTAACCGTAGAATGATTTTAATCCTAACCATGAGTCATTTTGATTACAATAGAACTTCGAAGATACTACCAAAGAAATTTACAACAGTTATGATGGGAGAGTCAACTGTAGATATGGGGAAAATATTGGAGGCTCATGGAATAACTATTCACAAAATTGAACAGAAAAGGACATTGAATGAGGAGCAATTCCTCGATATTTTGAAGTATGTGAGAGAAGAAAAACCTATGTTTCGAAAGCCTGTGCCTATTGGATTC
The DNA here is from genome assembly GCA_028142955.1 of Pinctada fucata. Lineage (NCBI taxonomy): Eukaryota > Metazoa > Mollusca > Bivalvia > Pterioida > Pteriidae > Pinctada > Pinctada fucata. The sequence goes on along the minus strand of AP027114.1, from coordinate 11,459,915 downwards.
CCATTAATAGCTTCATTAGCATCTGTAAATGAAATATTCCTAAATGAGTTTAGAAAGTTTGCGGTAAAGCCAATAGATGCAATTTGCGATTGGGTTTGGAATTCTCGTACCTCTAATAATTCCAATGTCACAAATCGCTTTTGCACAACTATGTATGCAGCTTTCAAAGGGGGAAGGTTCAATGTTAACTTCTTACAATCTGAAGATCGAGAACTTTTTAATTCAATTGCCGCTTTTCACACAGTAGCAAATGCTGTTCCTGAAGTTGATATTGTTTTGTTTAGACAGAAAGCAGACGGAAATTGGGAATTCTTTCATGAAAGTATTTTAAGAATGTTGTTGTCAAAATATGCGCAACAGGAACCCAGATTTCTTGTTTCTACGTGTCCTCTGCAAGTACTGTTGAGGTATTGTACGTCAAAGAAAGGAAATAGTAACGAGAGAAAATTTCAAACAGTGATTGAAGGAATAGACTATCTTAAACTTCTGATCCCGCGAATTAAAAAGGATATGATTCACATTCAAAGTCACATACTGTGGGAAGATGAACGATTTCGCCATTGGTTTTTAAGAAAAGGAAATCAGACTTGAAAAAACAAAGTCATTGCAAGCAAAGAAAAATGAATTATCCTTTAAAGTAGCTACAACTGTATTTCGTACGCCGCCGTCTATTTTTTTTAATCCATTGGCATATCCATCAGTGTGTTGCTTGGGCCCCTGTGTTTATGCTGTCTGTTTGTATACTAATTTCACAGTGAGGATGTTATATTACACCACTATCGTGCGTTCCTCAAGATCTCTGGGTTACCAGAAAAACCACACACTTAATCGTAAGTCGGCATCGATTGTCCATTAGTTGGTTTATGTGTAGTCTTTTGGTTTAATGTTTCTACATGTATGTTGCATTTTGATGAACCTTGTCCTTTTACGTCTCTTGCTGCGCTTGTCTGCTCTGTACTTTTGCATGGGGTGTGTTGGTGTTTTCTTAGTGTTCTTGAAGGTCCCCTCCTTTATTTCAGAAAAATATCGGTTTGAGAAAAAAAAAAACATGATTGATCAGAATGGAAAATACAGGCATAATAAGAACAAAGTCAATTAAGCTAATTCCGCAGTTAATTGCTTACTTACGTTCAGTAGGTCATTTTCATTGAATATATTATCTTTCATATGAAAATTTGATGTATGACATAATTAAAGGACATAATGACATAATGCTGCATGTTGTAAAAAGATTTGAACAGATTTACATAAAGCAGAAGCTTGATTAAGATTGTTGTAAAGAAAACAGAGGAAGCAATTCAAGATATCTACTGGAATAAAAATCACGAATTCGACGCTGATTTTTACGCAAACTATATTTCCGTGACCAAAGTAAAACAGAAATGCAATGATAAAAAGCAAACCAACCAAACGGCCAAAGATACCAGGACAACTGTTAAAGTTTGACAATGAGACCCACAATGCGAATCAAACAAAGACAAAATTGAAACATAAAATACACAGCATACAGAGATACCAATATTAAAGCACCCTGAGCCAATTTAGCGCGGATATCACTTTTATTTAATCGAAATGATGTGGTTATCCTGAGATCCTTTACAATAATGTCGAAGGGTTCCAACTCTCTACCTTCTTGAAGAAAATTCCAAATCAATTTACATGCGCCAGACACGTGTTTCGAATATTAAAATCTCATCAGTGATGCTTTCAGCGGCGCCACCATAAATTGTTTCAGTAGCGCCTTCTTTAATTTTTTGAAGTTAGATTTTTTACATTTACATTACAGAGAGCGCGCGGCTCCAATTTTACTGTTGGGTCGATTCAGTAGCATATCCAAATAAAATCTATGTTCAAAATAGCATTGGAGGGATGGTGCTAAGATGTTAAACTCCTTTAATTTCGATGATATTTATCGATGAAATGGCTAGTATCCGAAATAAACAGCCAATTGTGCCTCACATGAAATTCATATGAAATGAGCATCATGTAAATGTCACAAGAAAGTTCATGTAAAATTCATATAAATTTCACATAAGATTTATGTGAAAAATATTTCACATGAATTTCACATAAATTTCCTTCATATGAATTTCACATGAGTTTTTCTAAGTGACCTTCACAGGAAACTGAATTCACATAACGTCCATGTAAAAATCTTCACGTGAATTTCATGTGAAAAATTTCATGTAAATTTCATGTTCGTGCTCATTTCACATAAATTTCATGTGAACTTTCATGTAAAGTTCATGTAAATTTCACATGAATTTCATATGAGGCTGTGATAGCAAAAACAATATATTTTATGTCTCATTGATAAAAGGCCAAAACAAAGCTTCTATCAGGTGACAGAGCTGGAAAGAAGTAATTAATACACTTGACAAACATCAGGCAACGGGGAACGATTTTAACTACTCCACACTGCAACGTGAATTAAGTGTCTATATTAAAAATGTCGAAGGGTTCCAATTCTCTACCTTCTTGAAGAAAATTCCAAATCAATTTACATGCACCAGAAACGTGTTTCGAATATCAAATTCTCATCCAAAATTCATTTATTGTTTAAGGTAATAAAAGTATCACAATCTGTCTCATTAACAAAGTTTGAATTATGCCAACCCTTTGTACATATAAATATGTAAAAATGATATGGTTAGATACAAAATAAGAGTATTGAAAGGATACAAGTGAAAAAAGCAAAGAAAAACAGCAAAGGATTAAGAATAGGGGCTTCAGAAGGATTTATCTTTTCTTATTAACATGCTTTACAAATGCTTGAGGGCGCTAGTGAAATGGATTTGGACTGCTTATGAAAAGCACTTTGGTGTAAGCATTATTGATGAGAATTTAATATTCGAAACACGTGCCTGGTGCATGAAAATTGGTTTGAAATTTTCTTCAAGAAGGTATAGAGTTGGAATACTTCCGTATCATAATAAAAGTACATAAATCAAAAAACAAAATGCTTTTTATTTGATCAAAATGTATTCGATGGAGCCTAATATTTTGTATTTTAACTATTACGAATCGAGTGGATTTTGTAACTAGGTTTGCATTTTAAACATAGAAGAAGTATCCATCACTTATTAAGTCTCAAAATCGAGAAGGTAAACCAAAATCATCAGAATTTTCATTGGAACAGCTGCGAACCAAGGAATAAACAAGACTCTGAAGTGACAAAAAAGACACCAGGTGTCCCCTTTCCGGGGAGAGTCAGCGTCTCCTTTTTGCATGCAACACTCGTTGCAACACTTTTATGAAAACTTGTCAAAATCGTGGGTTGTCTTGATTTACATATTGATTTACATGACAGGTATTTATGTCTTGTTTGGTGATGTTTACAGCCATATATACTACTAAAGGAACAAACTGGCCTATTCTCTCGAAACGAAGAGGACAGAAAGAAATGGTGTGATATGAAGATATAGGGTATGATATGACAATGTGGTTTTGATAATATTGTTTGGAAGAAAAAAACATGTTATCATTAATTATATCTCATCATTCTCCCAAATCAAATTCTAATAAATTTAAGATTTAAAACCGGCATGGGACGCTAATTATTGAACTCATATTTTCCTCATTTATTCTCCATTTCTAATCCCAGACTTTTTTTTTAAAAGTATTCTGAAATATACGGCGTGAAAACTTACTACGGAACATTCGAGAAAGAGGAAAAGCTCAGTTGCTAGAGCGCCGGACATTTAATTTGGAGGACATCCAATCTGGAGAAACAAGGTTCGAATCCCGTCGAGGGCGGGCTTGGTCAGAGGGGATTCATCATCTCGCTCCCACTGTTCTCTGGCTCGGAGAGATCTACATTTTTATTTAATAAAATTTTTAAAAAATCTACAAAGATCTTACTCCTAACAACATTTTCACTATATCATGCAGAAATATATGAAATTGATAATATGATCACTGACGAGGGTTTAGTACCCGAAACGTGCATGTCTGGTCCATGCTGTAAATTTATCAGGTTATAAATGATGCTATTGAATTTATAGACGTTTAACATTTGAACTACTTGGTGAGTGTCACTGCTGTTGGACCAAGAGTCCCCGAGGGCACATGTAGCCAAGTTCGATCAACTTCGGTTGATCGTCTGTCTCATCAACGCATTTAAAATTTTCTGTTACAAAATTTCTTGAAATTTCTTAAACGTGGGCCCTTAGCATCATATCCCACCCATTCTGTTACGTCTTTTGGTAAATTTTTGGTCATAATAATTTTCATACTTTTTGGCCATATTACATTGTTTAGACTGAGGATCACTGACGAGGGTTTAGTACCCGAAACGTGCATGTCTGGTCCATGCTGTAAATTTATCAGCTTATAAATGATGCTATTGAATTTATAGACGTTTAACATTCAATAGATATTGCTTAGTCGTAACTTCGTATGTTCTTGATATTGAAATGAACGAACATCGGTTAAGGTCATCCGCTTACTTACCTTTGACAATGAAAATTATATTATTTGATTTTCAGAGCCAAACAATATAAATCTGAACAGAATCGTATGTACACGAGTTAAACAAGATCCTGACGATAATTTCAACAGCACTCACAATAGAGCGCCAAACTGAGCATCGACGGACCCCTAGCAAGCTAGAGATGGGACCAGGTGCCCGGGAGGAGTAAGAATCCCCTGTTGGCTAGCCGCACCCGCCGTCGATGTTCATGCACGAAAATAAAAACAATATATGAAATACATGCATTGCACTGTCTGAGGTTTTAACTATATAGAAAATGCTATGGCGACCATATTCAGTATTACATACTAGATTCACACTATGTCAACGTATGTATAACAATCTTTCCCGCGCTTGTGCGGGCCCTTTTCTTATTTAATTGTATTCCAGAATGTCATTCATCATTCTGGAAATAGGGATCTCATATGCTTTAATATGAATTGAATTGAAACCCCGGTGGACACATGCATTAATCCACTCAAAAGTATTATTTGATGAAGAAATATACTTTCTTAGTGGGTAAATTTAAGGTGATTTGACTTGGATAGTTATATATGACATAATCAAACCTCATCAAGCAACATAAACATTCTAGCAGTGAAGAAAATGAACCAAAATGTTGAGGTGACGTTGAAAATTGTCCAATCGGCAAAACTGTACCGAAGTGTTTGGCAGAACCTGACCGTTTGGAGACAATTTAAAGTGATGGGTAGATTGAATATGATTGCCTCCACTCCGTCAGCATACTCATTTGTGAAAAACTTGATTTGTGTAGTCATAAATAAAACTTAAACTCGCTACGTCCGTCTACAGCTCGATTGGGAACCGAAACCCCTGTTGACACATAGCCGAAACCCCCTACGTGCGCTCTAACAGGGTGAATAAGATCATTGAAGCGACGGAAGAACTTCCTCAAAGATCATTTCAGCCATTTTATAATATAACCTTGAACAAGCAGATTATTTGCAAGCCGTCTGGCTCTAACAATTAAATCGTCATATGCGGAACATGTCCTGTCATGCATATAAACATCGAAGAAGTACATATCAATTATTCGGTCACAAAGTCGAAAAGACAAGGCAAAATCATCAGAATTTCATTGGAACGGTTGCGAACCTCGGAATGAATAACAATACGAAGTGAGGTCAGGGGACAGTCAGCGTCTCCTGGTGCATGCGACATTGAGTGCAGTTTACCGAAACACGTAGCAGGATGGATGGGATATGGTGCAAAAGGACCCACGCTTTAGAAAGTTCAAGAGTTTTTGATAACAGAAAATTTTCAAATGCTTTGAAGAGACAGACGATCAACCGAAATTGATCAAACTTGGCTACATGTGCCCTCGGGACTCCTGGTCCACCAGCAGTGACACTCACCAAGTGGTGAGATAGAATATAGAAGTATATATGTTTGTATAAGTACAAAACGGATATGATGCTCTCGGTTGTTGCCTTGATCTCTATACTTTGACAGTAAGTGTTTTGAATATACTTCCCTGACATTGTCGCCATGGCACTTTCTATGTAGACATAACGCCAGACAGTGCATGAATTTTATATATTTTCATTTCCATGCTTCATAAACATCGACGGCGGGTGCGGCTAGCCAACAGGGGATGCTTACTCCTCCCGGGTACCTGGTCCTCCCTCTAGCTTGCTGGGGGTCTGTCGATGTTTAATTTTATGCTCTATTGTGAGTGCTGTTGAGATTATAGTCAGGATCTTCTTTAACTCATTATGTGAATAGATTTCATGTAGGTGATCTTTAAAGTTCTGATTATTGATGTACAACATGTAGGTAAGATTGAACTGAGATGCAAGGTTGTTTCGCTAAATGGGTATGTAACATCTTTAAATTCATAGCATCATTTAAGAAAAGATAAATTTGCAGCATGGACCAGACATGCACGTTTCGGGTACTTAACCCTCGTCAGTGATCCTTAAACCAAACAGTGAACAAGGTTTGGGTGAAGTCAGCTTTATCTGAATACAAAAATATGTCATAAAGAAGTGGGGCGCAATTGATACCCATAGCGATGCTAAGTATTTGCTGGAATATGGCTCCAAACACCACAAAAATATTGTTAATCGAAAACGAAAACATCCGGATGATATAGTCATCGGTATACTTTTTGTCTGAATAAGTGTTCCTTCACGAAGTAATTATCCTCTTGGTTTATACAAGGTATTTGTATCTCCATTTTCCATTTATTGAAAAAAAGTCTTGCGAATCATAATTGCCAATCTGTTTTTGAGCTATTGGTGTGGAATGTTTGTGGTTTATGTAGAGCGTGGGGAGCAAAATTTAACTTTAGCTATGCTTCAATAACCAAAACAAAACACAAATTCAAATAAAATAAAATGATTAAACAAAAAGCCAAAAAATAACAAGGAAAATTGTGATCTTACACCTTGAATACAAAAGAGCCGACAAAGGAAAGACAATAAAAAGGAGACCAATAAGCAACTTGGAAAAAATATAGTAGGTAATGCTATATTCATTTAAAATAATGTGGTTATCCGGAGAGCTTTAACAAAAAGTCTCCAAGTTATCTTGATACACAATGTCTCCTTAGACGTACAGTTGTATGTACTCACATAACAATGTATGATCTCAGAGTAAAAGAAAAGAGGGGGATCTCCAACAGGACTCGATTGCAGTACCCAAAACATTTGATAAGATAACAAAGAGTAGACAAGCAAAACAAAAGACGTAACATAGAGATACGAAGACATGAAACACAAAAGACTACACATAAAGCACCGAGACTAATGAGCCGACTTCATGATTTTCAGACACAACCAAAATTTAATTCAGTAGCGCCCTCTGAGATTTCCTTATTTGTATTAACATTTGTGCATATACTTTGTAGAGAGTGCGCGGCTCAAAAATTCATGTAGGGTCGATTCAGAAGCATATTTGAATAAAATCTATTACCAATATACATTGGAGGGATGGTGCTCAGATCTTAACCTCTTTTAATGTTGATGGTATTTTGATGAAATGATAAGTTTCTGAAATAGCAAAGTAATATATATGATATTAGATTGATAAAGGGCCAAATTAAAGCAAATTTCTTTCATGCGACAGACCTTCAAACATCATGTTACGGGGAACAGACAAGTTAAAGAAGATCCTGACTATAATCTCAACAGCACTCACAATAGAACACAACATTGTGCATCGATGGACCCCTAGCAAGCTAGAGGTGGGACCAGGTGTCCGGGAGAAGTAAGCATCCCCTGTTTCGCTAGCCGCACCCGCCGTCGATTTTCATGCACGAAAATGAAAACAATATCTAGAGTAAATGCACTATCTGAGGTTATGTCTGTATAGAAATTGCTTTGGCGATCATGTCAGGGGAAATTATTCAAAACACGTACTGTCAAACACCTCGCGGGTAACTTTTTTTTACGAGCTCCACACGGCAAAGGGTATTAGTGTGACAGAAATATGGTAAAGAGGATCCTGACGATAAACTCCCCAGCACTCACAATAGAACACAAAACTGAGTATCGACGGACCTCTCGAAAGCTAGAGGTGGGAGCAGATGCAGTTTAACTTCTCCACACTGCAACAGGTGATGAATTCAGAGACGAACTATGGATAAACTAATGTAAGTTTTTATTACATTCTGACTTTTCATGATTCATTTTGAAATTGAGCTCTATGAAAAATATGGATTATAACTATATCCCGATAAACAGAATAAAATCGATAATTCAGAAAATAGCAAACCGAAGGCATACAAAATCAGGATAAAACAGGAACCAAAGCAAAATAAAAAACCAACCCCCCCCCCCCCCCCCAAAAAAAACAAGAAAAGAACCCCCCTAAAAAAAAACAACAACAACAAACAACAAACAAACAAACAAAACAAAGACCTTGACGATGTTTGTCGGTCACAAACGTATCCCTGACTGAGAAGCTAATCTGAACGTGTCTTGATTTTCTCATTTCTTTCGTTAACTAAGAGCGAAAAGTGCATCTGGAAATGGAAAGATTTGATTCATTGAAATATCCAGTTTTTGTATAGTTTGTATAAGGACGCTTTTTACGCGTTAAGGTCTTTATCAGTCATGTGACACCGTGGCTCTACATTGATATAAATTATTAATCATGTAGGTTATCTTTAAAAGAGCATATCAGAGAGTTGCACATTCACAGATATTTCATCTTAATCAAATATAAGTTGTGAGATTTTGCATTGAAGGTATGAATTGTTTGTTCATTGTTCTTGTCCTTTAAAATACACCAGAGTCGAAGAGTATTTCTTACAGAAACATGAAAAAGGATAAGTCCTCACTATTCATGACACATTCATTATACCAGTGAGTTAAAGAAGATCCTGACGATAATATCAACAGCACTCACTATAGAGCACAAAATTAAGCATCGACGGACCCCTAGAAAGCTAGAGGTGGGACTAGGTGCCCGGGAGGAGTAAGCATCCCCTGTTGGCTAGCCGCACCCGCCGTCGATGTTTTAGCACAAAAATGAAAACAATATATAACGTTCATGCATAAAAGGTAAGAATCAAAATCATTAGTTGTTTTCATCAGTTGATAACATGATATGTATGCACATACAATGAGAAATAATAACGCGGAAGTGTTCCAACTATATTCCTTCTTGAAGAAAATTTCAAACCATTTTTCATGCACTAGACACGTGTTTCGAATATCAAATTCTCATCAATAATGCTTACAGCCAAAGTGCTTTTCATAAAGCGCCCAAATTTATTTTACTAGCGCCCTCTGACCCTATTTTTAGAATTTAAATTTGTGCATTTACTTTATAGAGAGTGCGCAGCTCCAAATATCCACAGGGTCGATTCAGTAGCATATCCAAATAAAATCTATGTTCTTGGAGGTATTGTGCTAAGATGTTAACCTCCTTCAATTTCGATGACAGACATTTAAACAAACATCAATTTCTCATCTTACTTTCATTGGCGTTATTGATGGCAATGAAATATTTCATGTGTTCTGTCACACAAGCTCTCAAGAGTTGTCTAATCGTTGAATTGATTTTTGAATCTCCTTAGTGTTATTTTTCTTTGTCCACAAGAAGTGTGATTATAAGCCGCCTGTAGTAACGTCTTATCTGCCGCCCGCAGTAACGTCTTATCTGCCGCCCGCAGAAACGTCTTATCCGCCGCCGGCAGCAACGTCTTATCAGCCACGTGCAGTAATTTCGGACTCTTCTATATACACGGCAAGATTGTTTACGAGACAACAGCTAATGAAGACTCGAACGGCAAAGTTTAATGAAATGCCAGATACATACCTGAGCTGGAAGAGTACATTTAAAGCTGTTATGTCTGAGATCAAGACATCGCCTGCAGAGGAGATATACCTCTTGATTAAGTATCTCGGGAATGTGTCATCGAGACTAATTACTAGCATTAAAAGTCTAATGCGTCTAATATTTCCTTTGGATTAGAAGATACATGGAAGCGGTTTGATGATTTTTATGGAAGCCAAGAGAGGATTGAATTCGGACTAAAACATGAACTGTCATCGTTTCCGAAAATAACTTTCAAGGAAAAAATTCTGTTATACGAGTTAGTCGACATTTTGAATGAAATACAATCAGTTAAAAGCGACTCGAAGTCTGGTCCATGCTGCAAATTTATCTGGTCTTAAATGATGCTATTGAATTTAAAGACGTTTAACATTGTGCCCTTCTTGAATATTTTAATACATCCGTTGGTATCAAAACCGTCTAACAGAAACTCCCGTATAGTATTCAGAACAAGTGGCGAGACAGAGCGATAAAATTACAAGAAAACAAACAAATGCGTTTTCCGACTTCTTATTCTTTGCAAACTTATTGTTCGACAGTATATTCTCGCAGTGGTATCAACCAGATGTGGATTTTAAAGAAGGGACTTTTAGAACATCTGAAATCCACTCATTTTAGTAGAGTCCATTCGATCAAAGCCTTTGATTTTTCGACACTTTACACTACAATTCCACATTCTAAATTGAAAGAAAGACTCACAAAAATTATAAGTAATGCGTTTACAAGTAAGAACGGTAATCGCAAATACAAATTTATTGTTGTTAACTATGACAAAACCTAGTTTGTAAAAGAAAAGTCAGATTCTGAAAATAAGTACACTGAAACAGACGTTATTCAGATGTTAAACTTTCTGATCGACAACATTTTTGTGGTGTTTGGAGGAAAGGTCTTCCAGCAAATTGTCGGAATTCCAATGGGGACCAATTGTGCCCCACTCCTTGCCGACATTTTCCTTTACTCGTACGAAGCTGAATTCATTCAATCTTTGGTCTCTGAAGGGAAAAGATACTTAGCTTCTGACTTCAACTTCACTTACAGATACATAGACGATGTGTTGTCCATCAATAATCCAAAATTCGCGGATTACCTGAGCAGTATCTATCCTTCGGAGCTTGAAGTCAAAGAAACTACAGAGACAAATAATTCAGCATCCTATTTGGACATAATGTTGTCCTACGACACTGATGGTCACATGAACACCTCACTCTATGACAAACGTGACGACTTCAATTTCAGCATTACGAACTTTCCTTTTCTGAGTAGCAACATCCCTTCATCGCCTGCTTATGGCGTGTTCATATCTCAGTTGATACGCTATGCCAGAGCAAGTACCAAATATGCGGATTTTGTTCTGAGAGCTAGGCGTCTTTCAGATAAGCTTCTCAGTCAGGGATATGTTTGTGACCGACTAACATCGTCACTGAGGAAGTTCTACGGTCGATATGGGGAACTCGTCATACACTATGATGTCCCACTATCCAGAATGGTGAATGATATTCTGTCATAGACCATTTGAACCATCCAACCAAAGATTGTACTCTATATCTTCCAAAATGGAAGTAACCGGATGTGACAGTTCTACAGAATTGAAGCGACGGGTGTTGCATGCAAGCAGGAGATGCTTACTCTTCCTGGGCACCTGGTCTCACTCTCATATCGGGAGTTCGCTTCTTTTCATATGGTGGAGGTTTTTGTTTTTGTTTGCTTTGGTTCCTGTGTTATCCTGATTTTGTATGCCTTCGGTTTCTGATTTTCTGAATTATCGATTTTGTACTGTAGACAGGGATATGAACATTATCCATATTTGTCATTATGACGGAAATGGCAGAAGTCATCAATGACCCAGATGAGATAAAGAAGATCCTGACGATTATCTCAACAGCACTCACAATAGAGCACAAAATTAAGCATCGACGGACCCCTAGCAAGCTAGAGGTGGGACCAGGTGCCCAGGATTCGACTGCATTGCTGAAAGTGACAATGCATTGCAAACAGGCCGTAGACCTAAAGCTTCAATGGGCGTGTTCAGAACGGAAGTGTCAAATGACGATCACAACAAACCAAGGTGTATTACTCATCCCCATTTCTCATAATGCTGGAAACCCTACGAGTACATGTAGATCAATTAAGGCAAAGTCTATGATGAGAAGATGGACATGATAAGAAAAGCAGGTAGCTGTTTTAAGTGTTGTGATGGGAAACATATGTCAAAAGACTGCAAAGTATCTGTCAAGTGTGAGACATGTTCGAAAAATTCTCATTGCACAGTCATGCACAATGACTTTAAAGTTACACCTAAGGATGGATAGGATACTAATATGAAGGAAATTATTATAGAACCTAAATGCACAGAAATTGTGGCAACCAATTTCCGGGTAAATATTGTCCGAGGATAATATTGGTTGAGGTCAATCAGCCAACAGCCTACACCCTCATATTCGCACATATGCAGTAATCGATGAACAAAGTAATGGAAAGCTATTAAGGACAGAACTTTTTGAAACCTTTAGTAAATGTTCTGCGTTTGAAAGTTACAACCTAACAACATGTGGAGGGACGATTACTACAAGTGGAAGACAGTCGGACGGATTGTCGTCAAACGCTAGATGGCAGTGTAACGTTGCAGCTGCCATATGTCATCGAGTGTGACACCATTCCCAATAACCGGAATGAAATTCAAACTAAGTTTGTTGCTTGAAATCATAAACATCTACAGGAAATTAAGCCGCATATACCAGATATTGATGAGCATGCGGATATACTGCTTCTAATAGGCCGAGACACGCTCATCGTGTTCTAAATCAAAAAGTTGGTGACCGAGATCATCCATATGCTCAGAGATTACCTTTTGGTTGGGTCATAATTGGAAAATCGTGTTTGGATGGAAGACATGTGCCGTCATCAGTGCATGTACTTAGAACTGTTCTCACAAAAGACTTTGGTCAATCTTCATTAATGCATCGATACGACAACAAGTTTCACATCTCCGACTCTTCGTGCGATAATACCGGCATTTTTTGTCGAACAAACAAGGATAACGAACCCGCGCTGTCTATCGAAGTTTTTATCGATAATGGACAGGGAAATGAAAATGGGCGACAACAGACGCTGGGTCGCTCCCCTTCCGTTTCAGGATGATCGGCCTCGTCTACCGTTTAACAGAAGACAGGCTTTAGATCGGACACTGACTTCTGATGACAGTCTAAGGCGAAACCCTTTTAAACGTGGTCATTTTCTGGAATTGATGAAAGGTTGGTTAGATGCTGGACATGCGGAACCTGCTCCGATTTTACCCGTTACAGATAGATGTTCGTACTTACCTCTGTTTTTGGGTTATCACCCCCTCCCCCAAGAAAGGGACCGTATCCGTGGCGGCTTTGACTCCTCCGCTAAATTACAGGGGATTTCGCTAAACAGTGTCCTTATGACTGGACCAGATCTGATGCACAATCTCATAGGTGTGCTTCTCAGATTTCGTAAAGAAACAGTTATCATAATGAACAAAATCGAGAAAATGTTTTACTGCTTTCGTGTGCGAGATGATCATCGTAAATATTTGCGTTTTATTCAAATGCTGATAACGATTTAAGTAAGCCACTGATTGACTATCAAATGACAGTACATGTTTTTGGAAACTGCACGTCACCAGCAGTAGTGACATACGGTCTTCGGAGATTAGCTGATTTAACAGAAGTTAAATACGGAACAGTTGCATAAAACTTTGTTTACCCGAACTTTTATGTTGATGATGCATTGTCATCGCACTCGTCAGATGCAGAGTCTGAAGCTATTGATCTGCTCAAAAGGACAAAATCTGCGTTACAAGAATTTGGTTATCTGCGGCTAAATAAAATTTTATCGAACTCTAGCAATGTTTTGAAGCCTTTGGAAATGAGGACTTGGTCAAATGAAAAAAAATAATCTTGAAATTGGCACAGATGACTTACCATCATAAATGCGTCAGAATCATCAAACGCCTTTTATACCGTGGATATGATCCTAATGTCACCAGACGGACACTAGGCTTGGTACTTGACCCATCTACAGTCTTGTACAAGCGCATCCTTGAGACTTGCATTCTGACTGACTGTGACGACGGGACTCCATAACGGGCCCTGTCCAAACCTCTTCAGAGAAGACAGGGCCCCGACCACCTGTCCTCTCTGAATGTCAGTCGGACTCCTCGGGTGATTACATACATGAGCTCGCTACAGCCGGCAGAGCACGGACTGTATTACGCATGCCCTCTTTTTATATCCATTTACATATTCATCTGTGTTTCTCGGGCCTCTACGTTTCGCGGTCTTGTTTGTGTGAGGTCATCTTACAGTGAGGAGGTTGTTTTACACCACAATTGTACGTTTTTCGAGACCTCTGGGTAATTGAAGAAGTGAGAGGGTTGTGCGCACGTAATCCAGGATAACCACACCATTTGCCACTTGCATGACAAATGGCCGTCCAAAGTCGGCACCGGTTGCCCATTTGTCTCGTCGGTTTATGTGTAGTCTTTTGTGTTTGATGTTTACATGTCGTGTGTCTCTTCTGCCTCGTGCTGTACTCGTCTTTTTTGTTTTTGCATCGGGTGATTTGGTGTTTTGCTGTTGATGCTGAAACGGGGTCTTGTTGGAGATCTCCTCCCTTCCTCAAAAGAAAAGAAACTCCTTGTATTTCCTATAGCTACACACCAACAGTTGCATCTAAAATTTACAATTACAAACGATTCCTGCAGTGTATTAATTTAAGTAATCCCTCACTACATCCACTTCCTTGCGAATGTTCTTCATCGGATTTCAACTACTCTCCTTGTGGACACGCTATTACTGGTGACCTTAGTATAGTCAAGAACGATACGTGGAGAGAAATGTTAAGAAAGGGTCCCAAATACAGAGAAAATATGTCCTTTACATGGAACCAAAATTTCAAAATTATCATGGACTCTTGTGAGGAATATGCAAGACGTTTGGCAAAGAAAGAGGATGTACATCTCGACGTCCATTCCGAATGGATGAAATCCATCAGAGGGTTACTTTTATCTAGAATTCACCGATTAAAATCATCTGTGAACAAAAGATTCGAGTCTATCTTTAAAGACCCTGATGTTATCACAGAGCTTACCTACCTCCAAAAACATTATGTCATCATACCAGCAGAAAAAGCCTCAAATAATTACACATTTACATGCAAAAAGTACTAATTCGACAATCTAGTTAAAGGGTTGGGTTTAAATTCGACACCGGGAAATCCCACTTACACCCCAACAAACCTTTCTGCCTCTGAAGTAATAGATAACCATAAATCAGCTCTTGCTTCCTTTGGCTTCGATACTAACAATTTAGATTCAGATTTACCATACTAATATTGCATACCTAAAATGCATAAGAAACCGTGCAAACAACGTTTCATCGCTGGTTCCTCAAAACGTTTAACCATATCTGTATCGATCGTATATTCTCGCAGTGGTATCAACCAGATGTGTATTTAACCTAGTGTTGTTGGAGATCCCCTCCTTTCTTTTAAAGAATTCGAAGGAACTTTAAGAACATCTGAAATCCACTCATTTTAGTAGAGTCCATTCGATCAAAGCCTTTGATTTTCGACACTTTACACTACAATCCCATATTCTATATTGAAAGAAAGACTCACAAAAATTAAAAGTAATGCGTTTACAAGCAAGAACGGCAATCGCAAATACAAATTTATTGTCGTTAACTATGACAAAACCTACTTTGTAAAAGAAAAGTCCGATTCTGAAAATAAGTACACTGAAATTATGAATTATTATTCAGATGTTAAACTTTCTGATCGACAACATTTTTGTGGTGTTTGGAGGAAAGGTCTTCCAGCAAATATTCGGAATTCCAATGAGGACAAATTGTGCCTCACTCCTTGCCGACATTTTCCTTTACTCGTAAGAAGCTGAATTAATTCAATCTTTTGTCTCGGAAGGGAAAAGATACTCAGCTTCTGACTTCAACTTCACTTACAGATACATAAACGATGTGTTGTCCATCCTTAATCCAAAATTCGCGGATAACCTCAGCAGTATCTATCCTTCGGAGCTTGAAGTCAAAGAAACTACAGAGACAAATAATTCAGCATCCTATTTGGACATAATGTTGTCCTACGACACTGTTGGTCAGATGAACATCTAACTCTGTGATAAACGTGACGACTTCAATTTCAGCATTACAAACTAACCTTTTCTGAGTAGCAACATCCCTTCATCGCTTGCTTATGTTCATATCTCAGTTGATACGCTATGCTAGATCAAGAACCAAATATACGGATTTTGTTCTGAGAGCTAGGCGTTTTCAGATAAGCTTCTTAGTCAGGGATATGTTTGTGACCGACTAACATCGTCACTGAGGAAGTTCGTCGGTCGATATGAGGAACTCGTCATACACTATGATGTCCCACTATCCAGAATGGTGAATGATATTCTGTCATAGACCATTTGAACCATCCAACCAACGATTGTACTCTATTTCTTCAAAAATAGAAGTAACCGGATATGGCAAGTCTACCGAATTGAAGCGGCGGGTGTTGCATGCAAGCAGGAGATGTTTACTCTTCCTGGGCACCTGGTCTCACTCCCATATAGGGATTTCCCTTCTTTTCATATGGTGGAGGTTTGTGTTTGTTTGCTTTGGTTCCTGTTTTATCCTGATTTTTTATGCCTTCGCTTTCGGATTTTCTGAATTATCGATTTTGTGCTTTATACAGGGATATGGTCATTATCCATATTTGTCATGTATCAAAATATGCAGCCAATCCCAATTTCTATCGAACCGTTACCAGAAGTGGGTAGTCACTATCATTTAAATCCGAATAACTAATTTTAATAATTCTTTCTTTTGGTACTGGAGATTAAATGTATAACATACTATTATGGAAAGGAGAGGACCTCTAAAAGGTTTTCTATGTCTTATATTATAGGAATATAGCTTGAGTAGAGATTTCACTATTATCGCGAAAGCTATATTACGCCTACGAAGCTTCCGTCACTTAGGTGCGAATAATTATGACCATCCTGTTATAATAATAGGGAATTGTTCCTGCTTTATACCTTCCCGAAGAAAATTTAGAACCAATTTATTTAGAACTAAATCCTCATCGATGATGCTTCCAGCCAAAGTGATTTTAATAAGCCGCATACATTCATAAAACTTGCCTTTTAAGATCAAAGACTAAATGTAAACATAGACCATTTTTTGGAGGGGGAACTGATTTCGGATTTTGTGGCTGACTTTCATTCACTGATTGAAATCAACATTACCTTATATTGTCTACCTCATAAACGTATTCAAATCTGAAGGTATATACTTCAATACTTTATTTACAAATATAAAGCCCTGGTTTAATTATGCAAGAGACTTGGAGACAAACAATAGGCGATGACGGCATAGGAAGATTCAAAGAGGGGAATAGCGGCGGAAGTGGAATCTGACACATCAATGGGAGACTGTTTCAGACATAGCCAAAAGCACCCTCTAGTTTTTTCTTTTTCTTTTATGAATCTACAAAATGTGATTCGATGTATCTATCTCATACAAGCAACAGAGTATATTACTTTAGGTATTTCACAACCTGCATTTTATGGTGACATAATTAACAAAATAAGAATGATAAAAGATAGACAGAATTTTCATAGAAATTGTGTTAGAATCACCAAACGCCTTTTTAACCGTGGATATGATCCGTCAGTCACAAGACATACTTTTGGCTTGGCACTGGACCAATCTACAGCCTTTTACCAGCGCTTTCTTAAGTATTGCAGTCTGACTGACGTAATGACTCCATGATGAGCCCTATCCAAACCTCTTTAGTGAAGACAGGGTCCCGACCACCTGTCCTCTCTGAATGTCAGTCGGACTCCTCGGGTGATCACATGCATGAGCTCGCTACAGCCGACAGAGCACGGACTGCATTTCGTACGCCTTCTGGTTTATATATTCATTTACATAACCATCTGTGTGTTTCAAGGGCCCCTGAGTCATGTTGTATGTTTGTTCTTACAATGAGGAGATATTGTATTTAAGCAAAATTTCTTCTTAACTCATTCATAGAGGGTAAGCGGACAGTACTGTCACAGCAGTCTAGGAAAATAATCGCAAAACCTGAGAAAGTCTATGAAAATCGTAATACAAACCTTCGTCCGCATTATATGACTTTCTTTGATGAGTATCTAAATAAAAATGACAAAAATACATAAGCTATGGATTATGTTTATTATGTTAAACAGGTAGAAAGATGTATATGTTTAACGTCTTCAAATTCATTAGCATCATTAAAATACAAATAAACCTGCAGCATGGACCAGCCATGCACGTTTCGGGTACTTAACCCCGCCAGCTTACAGTTCCTTTTCAAACCAAGTTAATGTAAAATCATATTGTTTAACATTCGTTTCTGTAGAATTTTGCTTTTGTTACATAAGATTTGATCGGAGTGCATAAGACAGGAGGGACACATATAGAAGTGATCCTTGATGCATATGAAATTAAGATGATAAGAAAAGAAGGGGATCTCCAACAACACTCGATTGAAGCACCCGCGGTAAACACATTAGACCCGAACATGAATTAACCAAAAACTCGACAAGAAACACCACATTCAACAAAGAAGTAAACCAAACAGGAATAATACGGAAGTATTCTAACTCTTTACCTTCTTGAAGAAAATTTCAATCTCATTTTAATGTATCAGACACGTGCTTCGGATAGTTTTTTCTCATCAGTGGTACTAACTAAATGCGAAAAAATGATAATCTGAGACAGCCAATGTATTTTAATAGTGCCCTCTGGTTTTAATTTTTGAATTTTAATTTTACATGGGCATTTACCTTGTAGAGAGTGCAAAGCACCAAATATTTTGTAGGGAAGATTCAGTAAAAAAGTCAAATAAAAACCTATGACCTAAATAGCATAGGATGAGCGGTTGCTAAAATGTTAACATCAATAAATTTCTATGATGTTTTTATCCCTCCTTTTTTGGATATAATGTCAAGTTTCCAAAATAGCAGAATAATATAAATGATGTCAAATTGATAAAGGGCCAAAACAAAGCTTCTTTTTTAACAACACAGACATGTAAACAATACACAGACAGCGTCATTTTTGTAACGCCCTAACCACTAGACCTTAGTACCGACTGCAAGGGACAGAGTTGGAAAGAAGTAATTGTTACGCTTTTGACATCAAGTCAAGGGGAACAAGTTTCAGTTAAAGAAGTACCAATCGATATTAGTTCAAGTGTCAAAGATCCAGGAAAATAAGGCTTAATTGTGTGAGTCTCCAGGACCAGGTGCCCGGGGGAGTGAGCGTTCTGCTGCATATAACAACTTACGCGAATGCCAAATATAAGTGCAGTATATCGGTAAAATTTTGGCGAAATTAATTCAAATTGGGTATAGGAAACGATGGCGCTTTTAAACTTGGCAGATTTAAATATAATCCGCCAAAATGATAATGTTAAAATTCATGACAGTATCTTATGACCGCATAAACGAACAGAAAATTACTAGAAGCGTATGCTATTTAATTCATAAATATGAGAGACGATATTGTAACAGTTTAAAAAGTCTAAATATTGTTAAACTCAGATTCATAACACGGCTCCGAACCTTATTATGCAAATTATATGCATAAAATCGGAAGAATCTCGAGTCAAGATTTTACCTTACACACGACGGAAAAGAAAGTCCGTTCCTATTCTAATTTTATAGTAGTCTCGTCTAAAACATTCTCTCGTGGACTTCCGTTCGAAATTTGAACACGTAGAAATGCTTCTTTCATGCAAGTAAACCAACTGTTCAAGAGTACAGACACATGGCTCATCTTAAGGTAAGTTTTTAAATTGATTTATGTATCACGTGGAACACATATGATGGGATTTTAAATTATTCTTCTTATCAGAAATACTCGACCAGGGAGTGCTCCATGTTTTCGAGTGAATGAGTTTCATGATTAATTATCGCTGTAATCGAATATCTCACAAATATTTGTTCTTTAAAGCCATTTCTGTCTTTCATTACATCTTCATGAACTTCTAAATTTAAGTGCACACCATGAATTTGAATAAATTTGATGTCAGTGTTAGTTATAATCAGTATCAAATATCAGTTCTGTAGCCTAGCTAGTGTTGTAGTGTTGGTGAAAAAGTATTTGAATGGGTTTAAACTTATTTAAAGGGGATGACTTTCAAATCAATTGAATATTTTATTTATTCTTTACAGTAACATAACCTTAACTGCCAGACAGAAGAAAGAATATACTCTGAGAAAGTCTTCATGCGCATGTGTGCATCAGATCCAATGAAAGAAAGTGCATCAGAATAGTGGAATGCTTATAGTGCTACTAGTACTGACTTGTAAAGTTGAAGAAATACTGTGGAATATGATATTGCAATTGTACTACCGTATATGATGTTGGCCACCATGGTGTGAAAATAATTCACTTGTGAAAGGAGAATGAAGAAAATTGTTCAAGTGCATATTTCTACATGTACATGAAAAACATATTCAATGTGTACATCGACCACATATTCCTTGTGAAACTGTGATCCAGTATGAAATGAGAATTTGTATTATAATGTAGAGGAATTCATCATCAATAGAAGAATTGTGAGATCGACAGATGGAACTGTATTACAGCCTCTTGCAGTAAACATGCTGATATAGCACTGAAGGGTAAGTTGTACATATACATGTATACTAATATACATGTTATGATAATTTTGTAAATCTGATAATACAAGTACAAATGACATTGTATTTATTTCATATTTTACATGTGTATCCCTTGTGATTCACCTTAAATGGATAATTATACTTTTTATGGTAAGTTACATGCTTTCATATTTCATGTGTACATGTATTGTTTGAAACAAGACCTTCTCATGCATACCAAAATTTGTGTCCTGGTGACCTTGACCTTGGAAAAATGACCTACTTTTTAAAATCTTACACCATGGCCATAACTTTTGAATGTTGAGTGAAATATAGACCTGTGCTTTCCTCATGACAATTTCCAATGATTCCAAATTGTTGTCTTTGTGACCTTGAACTTGGAGATTGACCTACTTCACTATTATTTTTCTAAAGTAATATTATGCTTTTAAGTGATAGGGCTTTGTATTCCTTTTGATAAGGTCTTCCTATTAATACCAAAATTTTGACCTTGTGACCTTGACCTTGGATACTGATCAATTTTTGAATAACTTTAACCATGTTAACCTTGCCCTTGGTCATAACATAAATTGCAAGTGATAGGGCTATCATATTTTACATGTGTATCCCTTGTGGTAAGGCCTTCACATCAATACCTGAATTTTTACCTTGAGTCCGTGACCTTGGAGTATGAAATACTTTTCTACATTATATCTGACAATAAGGGGATTCATGTTCCACAAAAAAACATGGGTTTAATTTTTCTTAGTCCTAAGCCTTGACATAAAGTAGGGCTCTTACACGTGAAACACATTTTTAGCTCGAGATACTGGTCATAGTCGAGCTTATGCGGTACCCCCTTGTCCGGCGTCTGTCCGTAAACAATTCTTGTGCTTGCAACTCCTCTGAAATTATAAGAGACAGAAATGTAACTCTTTTTGCATGAGACTTGGTCAGTGGTCTAGTTGTGCAGTTTGCACCTGACATTTTGTTTGAGCCCCTGATCCCCAGGGTCCTAGAAAATGGATGTGGTCATTTTCTCCTGTATGATCCTATGTTATCTTGTATTCGCAACTTCTCTGACACTATAAATGATGGAGACTTGATTCTTTTTGCAATACGATGAGTCTGTGTTCAAGTAGTGCACCTGATATTTTGTTTAAGTTCCTGGCCCCCAGTGACTAAGAAAATGGATGTGGCCATATTAGAATTCACTTGTCATTAAGTGAATTAAAAAACAACCAGGAGAGCTACAGTCTCGTCGGAGACTTCTGGTTTGGATTGGATTAGACCTTTCATATTGGGAAAATTGGCAATATTTTCTTCAAAATTGAATATGATAGATTTGGATGCCTTTTCATTTTAAATTTAGCATTTTTTACTTTCTTTTTTTTAAAAGAATTTTCTATGAGGTAAAATTGGTCAATAAATAGGGAAAATTATACTGTTTTGCATAATTTGAGAATGACCGATTGAAAGCCCTGTAATTATATTTGTATGTTAGTACTATTACAGAAACTTTACATGTCATGTAATTTTATATACATGTACATCATAATGATAAATGTATGCAAAATTCATTCATTTTAGAGCTTATTTAATATCAAAATGAAGATATTAATTCATTACATCTTTTACTTTCAGAGTGAGACTGACAGCATCTTCTGTACATACATGATGGCTCATTTCTCATTCCTCATTCCTCATTTCTTGGTATCAGATTGAACATCTACCTCGTCCTTAAGTTTTACTATAGACACTAGAGAAATCACTGTTTGATGTCTAGAACATTTGAATTTTGAACATGTTTTGTGTTTACTTTCATGTGCTTACTAGTACATGTACATGTATGTACTAGGTTATAAATGCATTGAAAACTTTTTACTTGAGAATAGACCTGCACCTGTTGAATGGGGATAATTTTTTATTTATTTCATTATTTTCATAGCAACAATTTATGACTTTAAATTCTAGGTACATACCAGTATAGACAGGGATGTACATTGTATATAAAGTTAAATACTTCCCTGATATAGACTAGACATGTAAACTCATATAAAATATTAATTTCGAAAAGAAATACTATGATAAATTATAGAGAAAGAAAAATATCCTTTCACAAGTACAAAAACATTATGTAGTAAATTGATGATACCGGTACTATTACATTTATATTTATATTGCAGTTATAATGATTCTTCTTTCAGAGTTTGAATAAAATTTACATTTAAACTTAATAAATCTTATAACTGATACTTATATTCTTCTTGAGACTAGAACACAAATATTCTTAGAACACTGTGATGAAGAAATCTAGTGAGAACATTGTCATATATGAAATAATGAATTTTCTCTTGTTAAGCATAGCAAACTTGGTTGATCATCCTTTCATCAATACTGTTTAGAGTGTCTTACCCCATACTGGTAATCATGAATAAAAACATTGATACTTTAAGTTCATTACTCTGCTACACAGTATACATTTGTGTAAGAATATCTAGTAGCCTTGACCTACATGT
The DNA here is from genome assembly GCA_028142955.1 of Pinctada fucata. Lineage (NCBI taxonomy): Eukaryota > Metazoa > Mollusca > Bivalvia > Pterioida > Pteriidae > Pinctada > Pinctada fucata. The sequence continues at coordinate 11,436,952 of AP027114.1, read as the reverse complement.
TCATGTATACAATTGACCTACTTTCCTAATACTTTGGATTTGCTACAACACTGGTCTGGCAAATGATAGATAGATGATATGGTATATACATGTATGTGCATTGTCATATTGTGTCAAGAAATTACTCAAGATAGATTTTGATTCAATATGTGACCTTGAACTAAACGTTTGACCTTCTTTTCGTTGAATTAAAGAATCTGAACTTGGAGAGTGATGTATATATATATTGAAGAATCTGAAACATGAAGTATCAGAGAATCCTGACAAAACTGAATCATTGGCAGTTGTGAAATGTCTGAGATAGTCTATTTTCACGTCTAATGCTTAAGGTGCTGGAGAAAGACGTTTTTCCTTTCATTCCTCAGAAAATGCTAGATTTTTCTGCCAGTCATGCTGAAGAATATTTTTGCAAAATATTCCGAGCTGGATTTACAAAAACCCCCCTCCCTAAAAACCAAATGGTTGCACATGTTAACAAGAATGGACAAGAGAGAGAAAACCATGCGCATAACCAGGCGTACCATTAGAACGCAGTTGCTTCCACGTCGTTTTGCAAAAAAAAAAAGAATGAAAGAAACATTGACGTAGAAACCTGCCCTGTAAATGAGCAAAATTCATTAGATTCTGATACTTTGCCCATTGAATATCCACAAGGGCTTCTACCTAGACCCACTTGAGGCTGCTTACACTTGAAAAATACTCTAGCTAAGCGCCTGAAGATGAATGCATATACATAAAATGTATACACTTCGTATGAGTGAGAGGGAAACAATTTCCGTTATTGTACATGCATGTATTTGTTAAAACGGTCAGAATCTAATGAAAGGAGCTGATAAGATAAGGGCCGTTTTTAGCCCTAAATCTCGTGCCGTATTTCTTCCACATAACGGTACATATGCAGACAAAAGATAATCATTATTGAAAAATAATGTATTTGAAGACTATTTGTATGTTTTACTTTTCGATGAAATACTCATAAGACTCTAAAATGAAGGTCCAAAGAGGTAGGGGGTACTCGAGTAATAAAACTGATAATATCGACCATAAACGTAGAAATTTTAGAATATTTTGCCTGAAATGGATAAATACTAACTAAAAGATATCAAATACATCCACATTGTATATCAGAAATACATTTCGAAAGTTCTATTTCCTCTAATCGGTAAATAATGAAATCCGGAACTCAAAATTCCGTCTTATTTTGTATGTAATGGCTATAATAGAAGCTTTTTAGCGCGAAATACACGTTAGCGGAGAAATCCACATCGCTCCTGCTTATTTCGTTCCTAATTGTTGTACATTTTATTCGATCGTATTAGGACACGTTTTCTAATGGATTAAGGAGGAGAAATGGTCAAATTTTCCATATTTAATGATCTTAAAGATCGATTCTTTAACAAATGCACCCCCCTTCCTTTTTCGGTTTTTCGTCTCTGGGGTAGTGTTCCCCCCGGAGATACAGAACCCCACTTTTCCAGAAAATTTGTATCATGGATATACACCTCCAGTATAAGTGGCGTTCTGTATCTCCGGGGGGAACAATGTTCAAAAAAACTTTTCCGTTTTCTATTGATTTCTATGGGAAAAAGACAAGTTTTGACCCAAATATTAGCAATATTATGTATAATAGATCTAAAATAACTTCAGAGTTTGATGGGATACTGTATTTGTATTAAATTAACAAACGATTTTTCTTAAAATTTCCATTTTCAAAATTCCACTTTTTAGGGCAGATTTTACGTCTTATCTTATCAGCTCCTTACATTTATTTATATAAAGTATCGTGATTCTATGAGATGAAAAAAATATGTTAGTTTGCTGTGGTTGGGGGATTCATTTAATATATTGAAATTCATCAAAATTTTGGAAAAATTCAGAATATCATTCCTTTGGGTCGAGACAATTTTGTAGATTGCAGGATTTGAGTTTAGAGGGGGCGTGGCCGGAATACCTCAAAGTCCTGTAGCAGGTTCTTTGGGGAACCCCACTCCCCTGCGGAAAATTATCTCACATGATATGTAATGTATATAGTGAGCCAGCGAATTTTTTTCAATTATCAATTACTTTAATATATATCAGAAACAGACCGGTAAAAAAAAAATAAAAATAAAAATAAAGGTTGAGCCCAAGTAATTCCTTATTTTGACGACTTTAGTGGAGAGGGGAGGGGGTGGGCATGCCAGAGGATTGGTAGGCAAAAATCAGGATAGAAACAGTAAACTTGTTAGAGAATTTTAGATGTAGGTGCCGCCGTGTGCACCCCCCTCTCCCCGCGCTATTGAATCGGATGGGGGCTAATGTATTAGAAATTATCAGTGTTTTCCTGCTGTTATCGAGAAATATAAAATTAAAATCTTATGGGTACAAATGTATGCAAAATTGATAATGTATAGAATCGCTCAGTATTCAATCGAAGCGGGGTAAACGAACCGCAACGATAAACTTTGAAACGAACTATAAAAAGTGAAATTCGTGATTCTTCAGTGCAGTAACGAATTATCCATGGCTTGAATATTTAAATAGCAAAGTTCAAAAAAATTTAAATGACAATAACATTGGGAGCCGTGCATAATATACTGACACTGTTTTAAGAGGTAAGCGGCTATCATAAAGCAAATGTTTTCGGAATTATTTTTTAAAACATGTTCTACTATTTACGGCCAAGGGCCACTTGTTGAACCACCTACACCTTATTTATCCCTCTGTGTAATTAATGATATTGTTATCAAAAGTGCGCATAGTCATTGACCGAAAAAGTCGCAATACCTGAAGTATTTATTGATAAAAAGATGATTGGTTGAACGTAGGGGCATCATTGTTTGTACCTCGGGTAAATCAACAATGAAATGAATTTGGGCGGCTTATGAAAAGCGCTTTGGCTGGAAGGAATGATGGGATCTCAGCAAGACCGTGTTGCAGCACAAACAGTAAAACACGAAAACACCAGATGCAAAAACACTAAAGACGAGTATACCAAGAGACGGAAAAGAGACACACGACTTATAAACATGAAACACAAAAGACTACACATAAACCAATGAGACCTATGGGTAATCGGTGCCGACTTTGGACGGCCATTTGCCACGCAAGTAGCAAATGGTGTGATTATCCTGGATTACGTGCGCACAACCCTCTCACTTCTCCAATTACTCAGAGGTCTCGAAGAACGTACAAGTGTGGTGTAACAACCTCAACATTAGATGACCACACACAAACAAGACCGCAAAACGCAGGGGCCCAACAACACAGATGAATATATAAATGGATATAAAAAGAGGGCTTACGTAATACAGTCCGTGCTCTGCCGGCTGTAGCGAGCTCATGTATATAATCACCCGACTGACATTCAGAGAGGACAGGTTGTCGGGATCCTGTTTCCTCTTAAGAGGTTTGGACAGCGCCCGTCATGGAGTTTCGTCATCACAGTCAGTCAGAGTGCAAGTCTCGAGAATGCGCTGGTACAAGACTGTATATGGGTCAAGTACCAAGCCTAGTGTCCGTCTGGTGATATTAGAATCATATGATCAAAGGTATAAAAGGCGTTTGAGGATTCTGACGCATTGATCCTTCTAATTTTGTTTATTATATCCCCATAAAAGATATCATTCCCAAAGTAATGGACTCTGTTGCATGTGTAGATCCGAATTTCAAAAATAGTTGACTGTAATTTTTGTAACATTTCCAGAAAGTCTTAACTAGTTTATGGAAGCGGAAACCTTGACCAAAAGGTTTCTTGGTAATTTGTAAATTTCTACTGTGAAAATCCAAAATATCAGTACATGCTCTAGCGTACATGCTGTAAATTTATCAGGTTTTAAATGATGCTATTGAATTTAAAGACGTTTAACATTTTTATCATCAGTATCGTTGTTCAATTGAAACCAATGTAAAATATACCACATTGCAGTTAATGTAAGGGAAATATCTGAACTGCTTTTTGAAAGAAAGGAGGGGATCTCCAACAACACTAAGTTGCAGCACCCACAGAAAAATCCCAAAACACCCATGCAAAAAACACAGAACAGACACCCATAAAAAGAGACGAAAAAGGGACAAGGAACACCAACTCATACCATAGAAACATGAAACATAAAAGACTTCAAATAAGCCTACGAGACCAATGGGCAACCGGTGCCGACTTAGGACGGCCATCTGTCACGGAAATAGCAGACGGCGTGGTTATTCTGGATTACGTGCGCACAACCCTCCCATTATTCCGATTTCCCAGAGGTCTCGAAGAACGCACAATTATGGTGTAAAACAACCTCCATACAGTTAGATGACATCACGCAAACAAGACCGTAAAACACAGGGGTCCAAGCAACACAGATGAATATGTAAATGGATATAAAAAGAGGACGTGCGTAATACAGTCCGTGCTCTGCCGGCTGTAGAGAGCTCATATATGTTATCACCCGAGGAGTCCGACTGACATTCAGAGAGGACAGGTGGTCGGGGTCCTGTCTTTTCTAAAGAGGTTTGGACAGGGCCCGTCATGGAGTCCTTTCGTCACAGTCAGTCAGAGTGCAAGTCTTAAGAATGCGCTCGTACAAGACTGTAGATTGGTCAAGTACCAAGCTTAGTGTCCGTCTGGTGACATTAGGATCATATCCATGGTATAAAAGGCATTTGATGACTCCGTCGCATTTTCGATAAATATGCTGTCTACCCTTGATCCTTCTTATTTTGTTAATTATGTCACCATAAAATGCAGGTTGTGAAATACCTTAAGTAATATACTCTGTTGCTTGTATGGGTCCGAATTTCAAAAGAAGTTGAGAATAATTTTTGCTGTAAAATTTCCAGAAAGTCTTTTCTAGTTTGTGAAAGCGAAAACCTTGACCTAAAAGTTTCTTTGTAATTTGTAGATTTCTATTATGAAAATCCAAAACATCAGTATATGCTCTAGCATACCGGATGAGATGTGAAATGTAGATACCGTATGACGGTAATCTAGGGACATCACCGTCAAGCCATGGGAAATTTACTATGTTGAATCCAAAATCATCTCGTTTGTCATATACACTTGTGTGAGTTTCTCCATTGACAATTTTGATATTTAGGTCCAAAAATGGTGTTTCTGTGTCTGTAACGTTTGCCTTGTTTAGAGACAATTCTTGTGGATAAATAACATCTTTATACTTTTCAGAAACAGGATTATCGATAGTAAGAATATCATCCAGGTACCTAGAACAGCCAACAGCACCATTATCATTTGAAAACGTTACTACATATCAACTTTGGTTTCGGAACTTTCGTCTACTAATACATATATCAAAAGCAATGAAAGTGCATCTAACATTTTAAGCAAGCATGACAGTGAACTGTCTTAATTCAATATCTCTATTTCTAAATTGGATCTCCCAACACTATATTGCATACCGAAACTGCACAAGTCTCCTTACAAATTTCGATTTATTGCTAATTCTAGTAACTGCTCTACTACAATTTTGTCTAGAAATCTGACGTCAGCACTTACTGCTATTAAGGTATCCGTTGTACAATAGAGTCATTTTACATAGCGTTTTAATTATTTCCATTGTAAAGTATGGTAAATTTTATGCCTGGAAAGGTAATATAATCTATATATTTTCTGAAAGGTAATTATGCCTTGAGTACAGATATAAGACTCCCAGGTCTTAAAAATCAAAGGGGAAAAACTCTTTTACAACTTTGTTATTTTGCATATGTTATATAGAGAAAATAGACAATTCAAATGCTTCACCAGTTATTCCCCTTTGTTTTTCTGGCCCCAAAATTATTATTTCTGAACAGTGGGCATTATTACCTTTCAGAAAATATATAGTTTATAGTATCTTACCAGGCATCGAAAAATGCCCTATTTGTACATCGGATACCTTAAAGAACACAGAACTAGATATTGTGAAACGGTTCTAAACAGGAAGGATGTTAATTTATTTTGGTCTATTAAGAATTCAGGGGATGTCATTGACAAAATTAAATCTGGAAATTTTCAAGCCAATACGATTTCTTCATACGACTTCTCCAATATGTACACCATGCTTCCTCGTGACAAAATTAATGATCGATTATCGTATGAAGTCGTATGAAGAAATCGTATTAGCTTGAAAATTTCTAGATTTCTTTTTGTCAATCACATCCCCGGAATATTTTAAAGACCAAAATAAATTTACATCATTCCTGTTCAGAACAGTTTCACAATATTTTGCAACGTGTTCCTTTACCACTGTGAGGGCTGACGTCAGATTTCTAGACAAACTTGTAGTTGAGCAGCTGCTATAATCAGCAATGTATCTAAATTTGTAAGGAGATTTGTGCAGTTTTGGTATGCAGTATATTCGCGGCTGCGTTAAGGTGCTCCACGCTGACGTCGCGCTGAAAATATTCCATTTTTACGGTGCCTGACATTCAACCCTCAATTACAGCTTAAACGTTCTTTCTTTAGTTCAAAGCTGTATTTTTTTAATATCTGGTAGGTGTCTGGTAGCTAAGAAAAAAAAAATCACCAGCCCTAAATATAACTCTACAGTGTTGTCTCGGTTTTAAATTGAATTTTGCAAGTGGTAAATAAGGAAAAAATAATGTAAATGTTGTATCGTTTTCTTCAGTAAATCCTGTAGATTTAGAAATGTGCTGGGCATTGTGCCACTTAAAACGATTAAGAGGAGAAAATATACCGAGAAGGAAAAAAAGTGGTAAAAACACTGCAAAACTCGACTTTACATCCACATTTTACACAACTATTAAAATTTCTATTAAATGCGCAGCAAAATCTTGGTAAATTGAAGTGTCCTCTATAGTTTCTGTATAAAAATATCGAAATTGTACAAGGGTAGTCACCTGCAATTTACATTTTTTTTACAACTACCCTATATCAGTCTATTTTCAGATAGGACCTTAACGCACAGGTGATCTGGATTACGTCATAGAAATTTAGCGGGAAAGCATTAGTTGCAACATATACGTGTGTACAACTTAATAACACGGGTTTTTAATATCTGATACAATGTAAAGTGTTTTTTTTTAATTTAGTATTATTTTTACAACGATGAGAATATAATATACATATATTAAGAAGGCAGGCCCGGCCGGGGGGGGGGGGGGGGGGGGGGGGGGCTGGCATCCGCTTTTAGTATATATGTTTTTCAAGTTAAAATATTATATATTTTCTTTGTGGGAAAGTTTGTGGTAGGGAATAACTCTGGTGATAAAGGTTGCCGCTAGACAATAAAACTTCTACCGATCAAATATTTAAATCTATGTATCAATGCAATATTTCCTCGTACTGAATCCAACCCGGCGGACTAAATATTGAGACCGCAATACTGACCGTCTTCTAGTTTTGTATTTAACAAAATTGATTGTAAACTTGTTTCAGTGCTTTCATCAGCAGAGCTCTATCGGTGACAAAATAATCATAATAAAAAAAATATACATTGTATGATATATAACTTGAATAAGAGAGAGAGAGGGGGGGTTCTTTTCCGGCTAGGCTAATCATGTTTCAGTCTAATAATAACCCGCCCGATCTCTTGCTGATTACAATTTGTTTTATTACTATTTTTATTTGTTCTTAGATTTAGTCTAGTACAAGTTGACCGTATCTGAAGTCTCAATATTGTTCTGTTGTACCGGCTATGAATACGGTGCCCGCCGTATAGCCATTTATTGACACATGTATTTTAGCACCGTATTCGTAATGATATATATATATATTATATATTTTAAAAAATAATGCTTGAGAATATACTGTATTAATGTGCATGAGCTGGCAACCCCCCCCCCTCAAACCCCGGCAGCAACAACAACTAAATGAATATAAAAATGAATAAGAAATAATTTATTTTAAAGCCGGTAAATCAGTAAAACTCCATTAAATAGCTAAATATGGACAATATCTAACAAATAATCTAAATAAAAATTGTGCTCCTTTATGAGGATACCATTATCAATTCCTTATATTGATTTACTAATTGAAAATCAGTGATTCCTCTGTGAATAAAAGCGGTTTCTCATCCAAAGCTTCCCTTTAACCCTGAACTCAGACTGCGCATGCTTGACCTACAATGACCCGATGGGCAAAACTGTGGAAAAACACGCATTCTTTCATTACTTCTCGTAAATAAGATACTGGGAACATTTAGAGTTGATGTAAGGAATAGGATGAAAGCTCAATAATATTGAAAATCGATCCAGTACAATTTATCCCTTGAAATATCCCTAGCATACGATAACTGATGTGACGTCATTTATAACGTCACACAATGTTTTCGCGGAATTTTCTCTAACGTCATTGCGTGGAGCACCTTAACGTAGCTGCGTTGTAGGAAGATCCAATTTAGAAATAGGGATGTTGAATGAAGACATTTCACTGTTATGTTTGCTCAAAATGTTAGGGACACTTTCATTGCTTTTGATATAAGTATTTGTAGACTTAAGTCCTGAAACTAAAGTTGATATATACTAACGTTTTCATATGATTATGGTGTTGTTGGCTGATTTATCTGCAGGAGCGAAAACAAATTTTTCATGTAAATTACGTAATTTGGATTTGAAATATCTTTCAGATCTAGAACTTGGATTTTCAAAAGGATGAGGATTTTTGTGGAAGTTGTCTATTCGAATGTCAGTAATGTCCAAAATGAGGTTTTCCCAGTCATTCAGAGAATGCGATTCGACTCCTTCCGATTTACACCATCGTTTGGTATAGTTATCTAAGGCTCCGTTTAGTACTTCGCGACATTTAATAAAATCTATCTTGGGTGGGATTCTATACTTAGTTCCTTTTTTGGGAAGACATCGGAGCTGCCTGTCTTGGATAATTGAAAAGTCACCTGTAATAATATGACCGGCTGGTTTATGTAGATATTCAGACGTTGCACATTCTCAAGAAGCAGGGCATGATTCAAGTATTTTTGGATCTGATGTAACTTTGTTGTAGTTAAAAACGAAATTTCGAAGAGGAGGTTCTAAATTTTCAAAATATTTAGAAATAGCACTTTGTACACGATGATCCCGGAAAATATAAGAGATGTTAAGAAGATCGAATCCTTTGTTAATAAATGAAATTTTTATGAATCGTTATTTAGATGGGAAGTTTTTAACAACTGGATAAAGTTTATTCTGTGCGAATGCAACAATGATATTTAGTCTGAATCAATCAGTATTTCTTAAGAATGCAACCAGTGCTTCATTCAAGATATATTTCAATTGAACTGCTGGAACTGATGAGAGAGCATGATGCAGTTAACTTGATATTCTACATTTATGAAAATGATATAAAGATTAGTATGTTTGATCAAGTTTGCACATGAATACAATCTTGTATGTTCAGATGTTTGAAATAAGAATATAAGACTTAGGGATTCATTTCCCAGTTGTTCGTGATTTTTCTTAAAAAATGGCCATTTTCTCTAAATTCTCTAAATTGAAAGGTCTTGTTACAAGGAATACACATGTGAAATATGAAAGCAATTCCCAATGTTAAAGTTCTTGAAAAGTAGGTCAAAGGTCAAGGTCACGAGGTCAAAAAATTTGGTTTCATTGTGAAGGTCTTGTCACAAGGAAAAAAACCCTATTATCTCCCATTCAAAAGTTATGTCCAATGTTAAAGTTTTTCGGAGAAACAGACAGACAGACAAACAGACAAACAGACAAACAGAGGGACAGGCCAAAAACTATATGCCCCCGAATAATTGATTCCGGGGGCATAAAAATGTCAATTTTTAGACATGGTTACCATGGCAACCGATGATAAAATATAGACTGAACTTAATAAATAAAAATGTCGGGAAAGTTGAAAACGTGAATGATATACAAAAATTACATGTTTCTGTTATATTATGATCTGAGATACTTTATGTAAAACATCAATCATATAACATACAGATGTTGCCATGGCAACCATTTTTGAATAAGATTTATTTTCTTCAAGCAAAAATAATATCTTTGGATTTTTCATATTATCCTAATGCATGATCAAACAATTATTTAACAATATTCAATTGATTCACTTGACCTTCGTTATTTTGCTATACAAAGCCAACAATGATGATTTTTTGTGTTTTTGTAAAATGTCAAAATACTGAAACTTTGTCGTGAAATTTTAATGATTTTTTCCCGTTTTTCGATCACACTTTTTTGTCCTTCAACTTAGTCCATTTTATGCTCGTCAGAGCCCCCTTTTCTTTTCGAAAAAAAGTTATGTCCCTAAAAATGAAAGGTAGAAATGGTAGAAAAAGTCTTTCTTCTTCTCTTCTACCATTCCACATCAAACGCTCACAAAATAATGACCTATATCACCCCAACACCTTTCTTTCACAAAATAGGTACAGGAGATACCTTGTCATAGGGCGGGAGGATAACTATTATCTGAAGGAAAACTCTGATTCTAACAAAAGGATACCGAAGACAATTAATTTACAATATTTTTGTGGTGTTTGAAGGAACCGTACGCGTATTCCAGCAAATAGTTGGCATCCCCATGGGTACCAAGTGCGCCCCACTGCTTGCGTACTTATTTTCATATTTTATATTCATATGAAGCTGAGTTCATCCACACATTGCCCTCGACTGATTGATATTACCTCGCATATTAGTCAATTTCACCTTCAGATACATAGATCACATGTTGTCCATCAATAAATGGCGTTTCTATTTCTTAGCTGATACGGTACGCCAGGAGGCTTACAAGTAAGCTACTTTTTCAGGGTTATATAATACAAAGGCTAATATCACATTGAGGAAGTTCTTCGTTCGCTACTGAGATATAATAAAAGCATGTGTTAAACGGCTTCAAATTGAATGGCATCATTTAAGAACAGATAAATTTGCAGCAAGAACTAGACATGCACGTTTCGCGTACACAATCTTTACGTCAATATTTGCACAGTATGGCTCCGGCAGAAAAGGCAGCAAACAACACTAGTACAATCATTTGAAAGCGTTGTTACATGTACATATCAGTATTACGTTCGGAACTTTCTACTACCAACACTTATATCAAAAGCAATGAAACTATCCCTTACAGTTTACGAAAGCACCAGGATAACATTTCTTCATTTCAACCCTTTATTTCGAAATCATCAGACGTACCAACTATTTACAGTCAACCCAAACTTCACAAATCTCCTTACAAACTTCAATTTATTGCTAACTCGAGCAATTGTATTACTACAGTTCTATTTAGGAATTTGACATCAGCGTTAGCAGCAATTAAAGTTCATGTTTCAAAATATTGTGAAACTGCATTCAATAATAGCGACATCAATTATCTTTATCAATAAAGAATTCTGATGATCTAATCGACAAATTCGAATCTATCTCATCCTACGACCTCTCTAATATGTTCACCACGCTTTCTCATGAGAAGATGAAAAATCGCTTATCGCACTTATTAAATTTATGGTGTTTTGATCGAGAGGGTAAAACATTTATATGTACTTCTGACACAAAAGGATTTTTTGTGTCAGAAGTACAGGTTGTAGGGATCCCCTATGGGTACTTATTGTGCGCCTCTTGTTGCAGAGTTATTTGCATACACGTATGAAAAAGAATTTATCCAAAATCTTCAAAAGCAAAGAAAACATGATGATGTTAAGGTGCGGCTTTGGTCACGATTTGGACTATTCTTGTGCATCTCCTGTTTTAGCACTCATTCAGCTTGACTTTTACAGATATTTCAATTTATTATGACCAATGTATCATTTCTTACTCTTTTGTAAGACTTTAATTCATTAGACACATTAAAGCGGCCAAGTTTGAAAATTTGATCTGAAATGAATGAAGTATGCGTAAGATAATGCTTTGCGTTAATTTCTGTAAAAATTGACGTAGAGGTACTTTTTTGACTGTTCAGATTTCTTTTACGTTAATAATACCCATGAATGATGTTTTACATATGGAATATTATTGATCTAAGCTTTTTTATAAGGTATGGCTGATGTATACTGAAAATTGTTTAAATTCCAACCAAAATAAGGCAAATTTCAGCTCTGACACTTTTTCAAGAAAACCATAAAATGACACTATTTGTGAGCGTCTGTTTTCTCTTATTTGAACACGGACATATACTTTTTCTCCAATATTTTGAAAAGTTTTCCCTAGAAGCATGTGTTACTGTGTGTTTGGAAAAATAGTTGAAATTGGGTATCTCTGAAATTTTGATTTGGCGTTCCTTGTACCATTTGCGTCTCTTTCTGTGTGTGTCTTCTTTGTCTTTTATAGTGGGCGTTTTGGGCGTTTTGGGGTTTTGCTGTTGGTGCTGAAACTAGGTGTTCTTGGAGATTTTCTCCTTTCTTTTCCTCAGTAGAGTACAAATCGTACAAATCATGGACTCGATCTGAGTTGTATGAATTTGAAGACGTTAAGGACTCGTCCTTTCTTTTAGATAACATTTTTGTAAGATTTGATGACACTTTATACAGGCAAGTTATTGAAATTCCTATGGGTACTAACTGTGCGCCTCTGGTTGCAGATAAGTTTAATACACATACGATTTTTTGGATCTTTTATATCAAAATCAATAATGGAGAAATTCAGAGAAAGTTATGCGTCAAAAGAGAAGACTTGGCTTCAACAAAGTTGATTTTCCTAGGCTTTGTGGCGATGTGCCAAGATTGCCATCGTACGGCATTTACATTTCTCAGCTCATCAGATACGCTAGAGCTTGCTCCCATGTTTCGGACGTCATGATAAAAAAAAAAAGAAAAATTACAAAGAAACTTATCAGTCGAGGATTTAGATATCATAAACTTGTTAAATCTTAAGCTTTTTGGAAATTTTACAATAACTATTCTGAACTTCTTTCAAAATTCAGAATATGTATCATTCGGAATTTCATTATCTTCATTTTACGGTGACCTTGTAAACAAAATTAGAAAGATCAAAGGCAGATCAAACTTCAACCAAAAATGAAAGAAAATAGACAATAGCCTGCTTTACTTAGGATATGATCCCAAAGTCATCAAAAGTACTGGACCAATCTACAGTTCTATTCCTATGTCTTTCCAACATTGTACACTGGCCATCCGTGACGACGGGACTCCATGACGGGCCTTGTTTAAATCTCGTCAGAGAAAACCTGGTCCTGATTCTCTGTCCTATCTGAAAGTTGGTCAGACTACTCGGGTGATTGATCTTGAGCTCGCTTTAGCCAGCAGAGCACAGACTGTTATACGCATGCCATAAAATTTCTTAGATCCATTAACATAGAATGTGTGTTACAATAATGTCGAAGGGTACCAACTACCTACCTTGAAGAAAATTCCGAACCGATTTTGAAGAAAATTCCAAACCAATTTACATGCACCAGACACATGTTTCGAATATTAAATTCTTATCAGTGATGCTGTCAGCGGAGCCACCAAAAATAATTTCAGTAACAAGAGACCGCTGTGTTAAACTGTCTTGTTTGTGATGTCAGCTTACAGTGAGAAGTTTTATGTTTATACAACAATTGTGCGTCTATGGAGACCTTTGTGTATCCGGATAAGTGAAAAGGTTGTGCGCACGTAATCTGGATAACTACACCATTTGCTAATAGCAGATGGCCGTCGAAAGTCGGCGCCGGGTGCACATTGGTATCCTTCATTTTATATGGGTTGTCAATAATGTTTGATGTTTCTATACGTCTGTTTCGATTGCTTTGTATGATGTTCTAGCGTTTTTTTTTTTTTGCGGTTTGTAGTTTTGTCTGATGTCATATATGTATAACATTCTCGTGTTTTGCATTGCTGGGTGTGTGCAGGGTGGTCATGCTGGAGATCCTTCCCTTTTCCTCAACCCTCGTCAGTGATTCCCAATCTAAACAATGTAATACGGCCAAACAGTGTGAAATGACAAATATGGATAATGACCATATCCCTATATAATGACAAATATGGATAATGATCATATCCGGATACACAGTACAAAATCGATTATTCAGAAAATCATAAACCGAAGGCATATAAAATCAGGATAAAACAAGAACCAAAGCAAGAAAGAAAAAAAACCCTCCACCATATGAAAAGAAGCAAACTCCCAAAATTGGAGTGAAAACAGGTGCCCAGGAAGAGTAAGCTTTTCCTGCTTGGATGCAACACCCGTCTCTTCAGTTCGGTAGAATTGTCATATCCGGTTACTTCCATTTCGGAAGATACAAGTATATTCGATGGTTTGATGGTTCAGATGGTCTAAGACAGAATATCATCCACCATTCTGGAGAGTGGGAGATCATAATGTATGACGAGTTCCCAATATCGACCGTAGAACTTCCTCAGTGACGAGTTTAGTCGATCACAAACGTATCCCTAACTGAGAAGCTTATCTGAAAGACGTCTAGCTCTCAGAACAAAATATGTATATGTTGCTACTCAGAAAAGGAAATTTTGTGATGTTGAAATTGAAGTCGTCACGTTTGTCATAGATTAAGGTGTTCATATGACCATCAGTGTCGTAGGACAACATTATGTCTAGATAGGATGCTGAATTATTTGTCTCTGTCGTTTCTTTGACTTCAAGCTCCGAAGGATAGATTCTGTTCAGGTAATCCGCAAGTTTTGGATTAAAGTTGGACAGAACATCGTCTTTGTATCTTTAAGTGACGTTAAAGTTAGAAGCTACGTATCTGTTCCCTGCACATACCAAAGATTGAACGAATTCAGCTTCGTACGAGTAAAGAAAAATGTCGGCAAGGAGTGCGGCACAATTGGTTTCCATTGGAATCCCGACAATTCGCTGAAAAACCTTTCCACCAAACACCGCAAAAATGTTGTCGGTGACTAGGAAGTTTAACATCTGAATAATATCTGCTTCAGTGTGCTTATTTTAAAATCGGACTTTTCTTTAACAAAGAAAGTTTTTTCATAATTAACAAGAATAAATGTATATTTGCGATTGCCGTTCTTGCATGTAAACGCATTACTCATAATTTTTGCATGTCTTTATTACTGTCATACGGATTACCGGATTACCGTCATACGGCATTTACATATCACAGCTCATCCGGTACGCTAGAGCATGTACTGATATTTTGGATTTTCATAGTAGAAATTTACAAATTACCAAAAAACTTTTAGGTCAAGGTTTCCACTTTCATAAACTAGTTAAGACTTTCTGGAAATTTTACAAAAAATTACAGTCAACTTCTTTTAAAATTTGGATCTATACATGCAACAGAGTACATTACTACTGGTATTACACAACCTGTCGTTTATGGTGATATGATAAACAAAATCAAAAGGATCAAAGGTAGGCAGCATAACCATCGAAAATGCGTCAGAATCATCAAATGCCTTTTATACCATGGATATGATCCTAATGTCACCAGACGGACACTAGGCTTGGTACTTGACCAATCTACAGTCTTGTACAAGCGCATCCTTAAGTCTTGCACTCTGACTGACTGTGACGACAGGACTCCATGACGGGCCCTGTCCAAACCTCTTTAGAGAAGACAGGGCCCCGACCACCTGTCCTCTCTGAATGTCAATCGGACTCCTCGGGTGATTACAAACAAGATTTTGAATAAATTATTTTTCATATTTGTATAAAGATAAATCTGCAACAAGAGGCGCACAATTTGTACCCATAGAAAACAAATATAACGTAACGTAATGTGAATATATGTCATATAATAAATATAGTGCATGAGCAATTAGAGTTTAAAGAGGAGATGTTGTAGTCAATGTCCATATCGAAATCCGGAGTTTCACTATTGTTCAAAAGATATTATTTATGTAAAATTTCTTCTAGGAATAAGAACATAGAAACAATTAAAATGAATAACTTACTGATATGCTTGTTCAGTACGTAAATTTAAAAACATCATTACAACTAACGTAACTCCTAACATGATTATTTCAAACCAAGGACATTAAAAAAAGCATTTCATAAAATTTCATTTCATACAAATTTTAATTTTCTACGATATGTCGCAACAAAGACAGAAGACATCTTCGTACAGGGAAAAGTAACGTAATGTCATATGACGTAATTTATTCAAACATCACGGTTCATGACGATCTCTGGATGATTGAAAATATAAGAAATGAAGAAATTAACATTTTCATGAATAATTTACGATTGATCAAAACAATTTAAAGGTAAAAAAAGGATTAATTATCTATTGAAAAATTATAATTTTGTCCTGTAAATGGCGGCCATCTTGGAAATAGTCATTTTGATTTTTCAAGGTGTGTCCATAGCTAATATTCCATAGCTAAAGAATAGTGTGCTTAGTTTCATGCAAATATTTGCACGATTCAGCTGGAGAAAAATTTGACTCAATTTTTTGAATGTCTTGTTTCGCAATTTTCCGATTGCCAGCCTAGATGTTAGGTAAGACGTTTTAAAATAAACAATAATAAACGTTAAGTAAGCTTCTACTGATCTGATAAATTTCTTGTATTGTTCATGTGACGTATTCAGTCATTGTCATAGTGATTGATTGAAAATATGATTAACCGTTTATATTTTAGCATACACTGATTCTGAAGAAATTATAATGTTGGATAAAGAAGCGGAAATCGGAGAACATTTGCGAAGGGAATCAGAAAGTAAAACTTTATTCATTTATCCTCATACTCATTTTCTAACACCACCAAGAAATAGTTAAATAAAAATAAGATGTGATCATTTATCTCTGTTTTAAGACTGTGAAAAGGATGTCCCAAAAACTCAATTTATTTTTCATTCTACTGCCCAGTCTTTGTTCTCTTTTATAATTGATAAATTGATAAAATATCTTCGGGAATTTTTCATCTTAATAAATACCAACTTTTGCTCTTATGACGCTATATATGCACAATCAATGTATTTCCCTGAGATGACACAATTGTAAGAACCCTGTTGCATTTCTGCATGTAAGCGCTTGTGACATCACGATACATTAACTCTAAAGAAACTTGCAATACATTTTAACATCATCATTTTACTTGGAAATCTCGATGTCAAAAAACAAGAATGAAACTGAAAATTGTGGTACATATGTAATAAATGTTATAATGTGTGCTTTGATACGGGTATGCACCAAAGCGAGCGCATATATCGCATGTGCTATAAATCCACGTGCCGTGTGTTGCATACCCGTCACACAAAACAGAAATTAAGACACTTATTCTCTTTATTACGCTGGTATAGAGGTGGCAGTTAGTTTTCCTTTTTATACCCCCGCCATAAAATGGTGGGGGTATATAGTGATGCACATGTCCGTCCGCGTGTGTGTGCGTGCGTGCGTGCGTCCGTCCCACTTTTGATTTCCGGAAATTTAAAGGAAAACTGTTATAGATAATCAATTAATTTTGTGCATATATCAATGTATATCTTTTGCTGTATGACAAACGTGACGATTTCAGCTTCCACATAACTAACTTCTCTTTCATTAGTAGCAACATTCCGTCTTCTCCTGCTTATGGCGTTTTTGTTTCTCAGCTGATTCGGTACGCCAGGACATTTTCAAAATATGAGGATTTTATCATTAGAGCCAAACGGCTTGCAAGTAAGCTACTTGTTCAGAGTTATATCACAACGGCTGAAATCATCATTGCGGAAGTTCTTCGGTCGCTACGGGGATATTATAGAAGCATATCAGATCCCCCTTTCCAGAATTATCAGTGACATTCTACATTGTGACTGAATGGCTGTCGTCATCACCAAAACAAGACATACTTACCTGATCTGTACATCAAAATGTACATCGAGACAATCACCGAATTAGACAGGTTTCCATGGAGCTGTTGCAACGGGCGTTGCATGCAATCAGGAGACGCTGACTCTCCCCATTGTTCATTCCGGGGTTCGCAACCGTTCCGATGGGAAATCTCACGATTTTGCCTTGCCTTCTCCACTTTGAGACTGAATAACTGTTAGTTACGTCTTTGATGTTTATTTTACACCACGAAATACAGGTCAAGTTAAAATATGGGTCATGTCCCTCAATTACGTGCAGAGTTATGCCCCTTGAACTTAGAAAAATTCAAAATATTGTGGTTTTTGGACATTTGAAGTAAAACCATTACAGATAATCGATTCATTTCCTGGATATCTTATTCTAACCAAGAAAAACAGGTCAAGTTAGAAATATGGGTAATGTTCCTCAATTGCATGCAAAGTTATGCCCCTTGAAATGTGTAATGTCTTCAAATTCATTAGCATCATTTTAGAGCATGGACCATACATGCTTAGAAGAATTCAAAATATTATGATATCTGAACATTTGAAGGAAAACCGTTTCAGATAATCAATTCATTCTAGGGTATAGCTTTTACATAAAAAATACAGGTCAAGTTTGAATTTGGGTCATGTCCCTCAATAACATGAAAAGTTATGCCCCTTGAAACTTAGAAAAATTAAAAAAATTTTGGTCTCCGAACAGTTAACATAAACCGTTACAGATAATCAATTCATTCCTTGGATATAGCTTTTACACCAAGAAATACAGGTCAAGATCGAATATTACTGGTGTTAAACTGATGATAGTAACTTTAGTTGCTATCATCCGAAAATGGTGGACACAAAAACAGGCAGAAACGATTTTTCCCTTTTATTTAACTTATTCTAGTGTTTATCAATAATGTTAAGCGATGGAAATGTACTTATTCAAAGTAGTGGAACCTTCATAAATTTATTATCTTTCTATTTAGAGCAGAAAATAAGCAGCGAAACTTTTGGCTAAGACGATAGTAACGCAAATTTCTAATGATAGTAACTCAAAGCTCTCGAAATTCATGAGATGATATTAATGCATCATGAAAAATCCAGAAGGGACATTTTAACCAGTACGTACTAAAAATCGGGCATGCAAGATGTTTTTTTTACGTAAATTCACTTTAATGGCTACCACAGATTATTCTACAATCCCCACTGGAATATCTCACCATGTGCACGTAATCAATACTGCAACTGCAGATACATCGTTATTTATCCAAGACTGCTCAAAGTTGTTTACAGAAAGCACGCCTCATATTATCAGCCATTTGGATTTATATGAAGCATGCATACTCAGATGAATATTAAGCATTGAAATTCTTCATTTTCAATAATACCTGCGCTCCTTGACCATGTAAAACTACACAAATAAATTATGAATAATTCCACCAGACAAACTTTTCTCTCATGCGGAAATTTACGTGGTTTTATATTTGTAAGGTTTTAAACGGACAATCAGTGTCTTACGTTTCCGGAAGAAGACATAGTTGATACATGTAGATGGATAGATATACATTTATTTGGTAACACAATGTCAATAACATATACACATACAAATAAATTCTGTGTTGAAAAACAATTATAACCAAAGAAAAAAAAAAAAAACCTATCAGTATCAGTAATATTACTCAATTTTCAATTTTTAGTTGAAATATCCATATGACTAGTTAAAACAATAGATAGCATAGTTTACAAGACATTGCTTACCAGGATAGCCCTTATAAGCCCTAGGGCTTATTTCCAATGGGGTACCAGATGTTCATATCGCATGATTCAGGATTTAGATTAAAGAAGATTAGAAAAACGGCACTACATCTAGTCTAATACAAGTAAAAATCACAATTTTGTTTAGAAAGCCCTATCTCGAGTACAATGATTTGATGTTGTTCTTAAAAAGATATTTGCTCTTGGATTCTTGAATAGATACAGGAAGCTCATTCCAATGACAAATATGGATAATGACCATATCCCTGTATGCATGTTTACATGTTCCATAATCTTCTATGCCACTAAAGTAACAAGAGCCCCAGGGGCACAACGCTCACCTGATACCCATGCACGCTCTAATTGATATACTGACATTTAATACTGCCAGTACCAGAATTTTAGCCCACAACCTTTCTAAAATGATTTTTACCGGATGCAGAGAAGTTTTTTCAGACAACCTTTAAAAATACAAACAAGAAAAAATAGTCACATTTCAAAAGTATAACTTTTTTACTGATTTGAAAAGACGGATAAAGTGGCCCAAAGTCATATGCATAGCTATTAAAGTTCAATTATGCAACATCAAAAATAAAATCATTTTGTAAAATTCCACATTAATGTGCAGCAGGAAAAGAATAAAAGAATGAAACGATTTCATAAATTAAGTTTATTTAAAATTGAACACCAACCCTTTCATTATTAATCGCTAGCATGCCAGAAATTATAAAGCCTGTGTTTGTGAAATAAGAATGCCCCCGGTGGCATCTTTGTTAGTATAAACACCATTTTCTGTTAACGTATCCAATGTACAAATGGAGATCTCACTGACGTCTCGTCCATTTAAACAGTGTTAATATGATCTCGGTAATCTTCGGCAGTGTCTCGATAGTTTCCGTGGCTTAGATAGCGGTTAGCTTGTTACATGTAACCTTTGATGTTGGAAACCAACTTTTATTTCGTATTATGGTATATTTAGGTACACATATGTTGTAATTCTCACTATATAATACACTTGATATTTATTTGTACAACGGATACCTTAAGTATGTGAGAGGTCAGGGTCAGCGTAATGTTGGTATCAATGGAAAGATCTTGTCACAAGGAATACACATGTAAAATATGAAAGCTCTATCACTAACCATTCAA
Source organism: Pinctada fucata (assembly GCA_028142955.1). Taxonomy (NCBI): domain Eukaryota; kingdom Metazoa; phylum Mollusca; class Bivalvia; order Pterioida; family Pteriidae; genus Pinctada; species Pinctada fucata. Next base: position 11,416,429 of record AP027114.1, on the reverse strand, counting down.
AAGTTATGCCTAATGTTAAAGTTTTTGAAAAGTATGTCAAAGGTCAAGGTTAAGGTCACGAGGTCAAAAATTTTGGTATCAATGGAAAGGTATTGTCACAAGGAATACACATGTGAAATATGAAAGCTCTATCACCAGCGTCTATTCAAAAGTTATGCCCGATGTTAAAGTTTTTCAGACAAACTGACGTGCCAAAAATTATATGCTCCCGAATCTTTTATTCCGGGGGCATAAAAAACAAAGATTTTTCGGTTTTGCCTTTATTCATATTAAATTATACTGAAATCTATGAATGCTTTTGAATAGTATTGATTTCATCTTTATACATTTAACGTAAGTCAAAATCGTGTTAATCCAATATCAATTCAAGTGGGTTGTGCAGAAGTTGGGCCAATTTGTTTTCCAAAAAGCAGTGTACGGTGTATCAAACCTCATGGCCCAGTGACGCAACTTGCACAAATAATTTTCGGTAAATATGCTGAAATGCGGCTCGTCTTGCCTATGCATATTTCAACAGACGAGAATGAGCGTCGCATTCCAGCATACACTGTTCAAAAACTCAATCAAGTGGTTTCGCTAGGTCTCGCAGTATGATGCACCATATTCTGGTGAGAGAGTTCATGAAATGTATCGGTTGCACATCGGATTTGCCGATAAAAAATTATATGGTCTGATAAAAACTTAAGTTGTATCTATTATTTGGACAGGTGATAGGGATTTTATATTTCACATGTGTATTTCTTGTGTCAAGACCTTTCCAATGATACCAAAATTTTTGACCTCGTGACCTTGACCTTTGACTTTCTTTTCAAACACTTTAACATTGGGCATAACTTTTGAATGGTATGTGATAGGGCTTTGATATTTCACATGTGTATTCCTTGACCCAACCAAGTGACCCTGACCTTGACCTTTCAAATACTTAAACTTAAAAGAAAATAGTGTTTATACTAACAAAGATGCCACCGGGGGCATTCGTGTTTCACAAACACAGGCTTTATTGTTATTGAAATGTTGTGAAACAGGCTTTGGACGATTGTGTCCGACATCTTTTTTTTTGTCGAAATGCAATGAGTTATTTATTTTCATTTAACCTTCTTCTGATAGAATTAAAATGGCTTGAAATAAAAAAAAAAATCAGATTTAGGAAATATATGAGCTTAGGTCGATTCCGTTTTTAACCAGGTCTGTTTATAAATCCTTGGTCTGACCAGGTCAAGCAAAGATGACTTCTAGCTGAGCACTGTCTACTGAGTTCTTAAAACTAGATCGTTGATATAAGTTTTCAAAATCAGACAGTTTTTTGCCCGTAGTTTTCCGTAAATATGACTGGACACCCCCCCAACACACACCTAATCTAATATTTGCCGGTCTAGGCCGAAACAGGGACGTATCAAGAATAATATTTTAAGCCCCCCTTAATTAAAATGTTTATTTGCTTCCGTGTTTCCACTCGCCTTATACTACTTTTTTTTAGGCAATCATCAAACTGAAAGTTTTGTAAGATAAGATAAACCGTCATAGTCTAAAATGCAAGAAAGAAAGTTTTATTTTTATTTTCTTTTCTCTCCGCTCGCACAAAAAGGCATTGCCTTGATTCATATTAAATGATAAGAAGTATATGCAAGTGTTCCAAGTACATGAATGATAACCAGTATGGAAGTGTTCCAAGTATAATGCACATTAAATAAAAATCTTATTCTATTCCATTTGCACGGTATCTCCTGAAATGTATCGCAGAACTAAAGGGTTGTGGAGGAATTGAACCAATCAAATCTGTAACACAAGATATAATGGCGACTTGTTTACAGTTATAACTTTTCGCGGGGATACCCTTCTGTTTTGACTGGTGAACAGTACTGAATAAAAGGTGTCACGCCATTGGTAAAAAATATTGTAAATGTAATTTTAGCATATTGAATCGATAAAATATGACAAGTAGTCGTGATTAATTTAACTTCCAACTTGACTTTGTATTTTATGCAATCTACAGATCGATTTGAAAATATGTAAAATTCGGAACATTTTCGATGAGAACGGAGAGTTTCTGTAAAAAAGTAAAGTTTGCGAAAAAAGGACATGCATGACCCCCCTTTTTCTTTTCATTTTTATGCGAGCCAAAGATTCGCAAGCGAAAAAAAAAAAACAATTTTACAGACTTTCGGGCATTTCAAGTCAGTCAAAACTTTTAGTGTGCACCTTTTTATTTCATGTAGTTACCCCTACCAAAGGGGCGTGGAGGTATTGAACTAATCAAATCTGTAACACAAGATATATGGCGACTTTGTTTACCATAGATACAGAAATAAAACAGAGAAAATAATCATTAAATAGGGAAATTGTCATGAAATACTAGTATGCATGTATGGAAAAAGTCAACATCTTAAAAATAAATTCAGAGTATATTTGATAGCGTATGTGGCCAAGTTATTTCGACGTACAAAAATAAGTACACAAAGCCAAACTAGCTTGTCTCTTTTTAAAAAATCATTACAAATCTAAAAAGTGATATTTTGACAAAATTCTCTCACAGTTTCATTTGTAACGATAAATTTAAAAAGAAAAAGACCAAAAAAAAAAAAAAAAAAAAAAAAAAAAAAAAAAAAAAAAAATTAAACGGGAAAAAAATTTTGTTGGGGTCCCGCCGGGGTTTGAAGCCATTCCCCATGGGTCCATCGGGCATGGAAAACATACATTATATCTATGTACAATCATAAACATATTCCTTAAAAATCCAAAAGTGGATATCTTGAAAAAAATCTTTCACTTGTAGGGTACCATGTGTTAAACGTCTTTAAATTCAATAGCATCATGTATCATGCATGAGTACCTCATACAAGGCAAACTTTACAGACACTGAAACACCATTTTTGGACCTAAATATCAAAATTGTCAATGGAGAAATTCATACAAGTGTATATGACAAACGAGATGATTTTAGATTCAACATAGTAAATTTTCCCTGGCTTGACGGTGATGTTCCTAGATTACCGTCATACGGTATCTACATTTCACAGCTCATCCGGTATGCTAGAGCATGTACTGATGTTTTGGATTTTCATAATAGAAATCTACAAATTACAAAGAAACTTTTAGGTCGAGGTTTTCGCTTTCATAAACTAGTAAAGACTTTCTGGAAATTTTACAAAAATTATGATCAACTTCTTTTGAAATTCGGACCAATACAAGCAACGGAGTATATTACTTTGGGTATTTCACAACCTGCATTTTATGGTGACTTAATTAACAAAATAAGAAGGATCAAAGGTAGACAGCATATGTATCGAAAATGCGTCAGAGTCATCAAACGCCTTTTATACCGTGGATATGATCCTAATGTCACCAGACGGACACTAAGCTTGGTACTTGACCAATATACAGTCTTGTACGAGCGCATTCTTAAGACTTGCACTCTGACTGACTGACTGTGACGACGGGACTCCATGACGGGCCCTGTCCAAACCTCTTTAGAGAAGACAGGGCCCCAACCACCTGTCCTCTCTGAATGTCAGTCGGACTCCTCGGGTGATAACATATATGAGCTCGCTACAGCCGGCAGAGCACGTCCTCTTTTTATATCCATTTACATATTCATCTGTGTTGCTTGGACCCCTGTGTTTTACGGTCTTGTTTGTGTGTGGTCACCTAACAGTGAGGAGGTTGTTTTACACCATAATTGTGCGTTCTTCGAGACCTCTGGGAAATCGGAATAGTGGGAGGGTTGTGCGCACGTAATCCAGGATAACCACACCGTCTGCTATTTACGTGGCAGATGGCCGTCCTAAGTCGGCACCGGTTGCCCATTGGTCTCGTTGGTTTATGTGTAGTCTTTTGTGTTTCATGTTTCTATGTTGTAAGTTGGTGTTCCTTGTCCCTTTTGCGTCTCTTTCTGTGGGTATCTGTTCTGTGTTTTTTTGCATGGGTGTTTTGGGATTTTGCTGTGGGTGCTGCAACCTAGTGTTGTTGGAGATCTCCTCCTTTCTTTCATACCTACAAAATTTCACGATAATCTGGAAAAGTGGTTATAGAAAAGAAGCAGAAAATGTATGAAAATCACCCCCTTCCTTTTTTACATAAGAAAAAATTCATAAAAGAATCAAAAAATAAAATTTAAGCATTAAATACATATCACAGCATTAAGTAAGTTAAATATGATAAATATGCAGTAAATGAGTGTGTAAAACCATACACTTATTGAGTTATTTAAAGAAATGGAGCAAAAATGTGCATTTCTGACTAAGTCCGAAAAGACGCCAAACACGCGTCAAAAATTTGACTTCGAAGTGGAACCACAAATAAGAACACTTCTTTAGACATCTCTCTACATCATCCTGATGCTTTCGGTTTGTCGATACATGCTTCGGTTCCGAAGAAGAAGTTTGTCAAAGAAGGGTACCCCCCCCCGTGACCTACTTTTGCCTGTGGTGGCGCCACCTATTGAGGGATCCGGACAAAAAACAACAACACTTGTAGGGGACCATTAGAACTTTATACATACCACATTCTTGACAAGAAGTCGAAAATGTGAAAGTTTACGGACGGACGACGAACGGACGGACGACGCGCTATGACAATAGCTCACTTGAGCCTTTGGCTCAGGTGAGATAAAAAGTACTAGATTCACAGGTCTTGACTCTAGGAATAATAAAATCTAAGTTTGTACAAGATCTTGTCTGACGCCCAGAATTTTGTGTTTTCATGACAAAGTTATTCCTTATATATGATGGTGCCTTATCATGGTATATATTAAAAAATGATAAAAACGTAATTGTTTAACCCGGTCTTCAATATTCAACATGTTCAAAGGACTAAGAGTTGTATAGTTCACTCTTTGCGGGGAGAGTAATGGAATAAAAACCTAAGCATTTAGTTTTGACAAATTTGTTATTTTTGTTTCAACAATTTGGACAAACCTGCATGAGTACCAAGCGCTGGAATCATAATCAATATGACACTGTATTAAGGAAGAACAAAATGACATTTTACATTTGAGATCTAAAAATCTTGCTTGTATATATAAAAACTTCAATCTACTGTTCACCTTTTGCAGAACAGATTCAACAATATTTTCACCACTCAAAGAGTTAACCATATAAACACCCAAATATTTCACATTATCTTTAGGATTTATGGCATGGTTGTTACAAGAAGTAGAAAAATTCTGAAAATCTTTAAATTTTCTCTTTAAACCAAACAGGATACATTCAGTTTTACCTAAGTGAAGTGACAATTTATTATTTAGAACCCACGTGGAACATTGATTTAAAACAGATTCAAGTTTTTCTGAGATGAACTGAGGGTCTTTGTGAACATAAAAAATTGCACTATCATCTGTATATAAAATCAATTTACAATTTTTGTCTACACTTGCTTACATGTCATTTCCATAGATTAAAAAAAATAATGGACCTAAAATACTCCCTTGAGGTACTCCACATGTTACAAATCCTGGGTCTGATGACACATTGGTAATATGTACGAATTGTTTTCGTCCAGTAAGATAATACGGATAAAACACCTATTGCTTCTTGTTTGTTACATAGAATTTCATGGTCAACCGTATCAAAGATTTCTGTAGATCTAATAGTATCATGGCAGTAAATAACCCTTTAGATGCGTTACCTTTCAAATAGTCAATTTAATGTATCAAACATGTATCAGTTGAATACCGACTTCTAAATTCAGATTGAAATTCATATAAAATATTGTTGTGATCTAGGTAATGAGCCAGCTGAAAGTGAACTGATCTTTCTAAAATTTCAGACACTATACTAAGAATACTAACAGGTTTGTAGTTCCCTGCTTCTAAAGAAATGTTTTTCTTTTTATAAAGGTTTTACTCTAGCTATGTTCATATCTTCATGTACAGTGGACGTAGAAATCGACAAATTCACATTAAAGTAATGGGCATTTTAAGTCAGGGTGGCAACTTTAAATAGAAATGAGGTAGAAGAAAGATGGATAGATTAATATGTAGAGGAACATCTCCTCAAACTATTCAGACCAAACACGCAAAATTTGCCCGTCTCGTTTTTGGCTATATACTTCTAACATTTTTGTAATTTTAGAGAATACCACATCATAACTTTAAATACATCTGAAATGCATGAAAATTCAAAAATTCATATATATCATTATTTTTCAAGATTTTATCGCTTGTGGATGAATTAAAGGCTATCTTGAGAAATTCTGAAAATATAATCAGTTCTAAGGAGAGTATTTTCTTATAAAAACTATGTTGCTGGTTGCTATGGCAACAACACGTTATTTTTATTATTAGTTAGAAGGTCAATAGCTACACATTTTTCTACATATATATCTATGGTATTGCTTTATCCTATACAGTCAAATCAATACGTACCCGAATTAGCAAAATGACTTGTAAAAATTGCACAATAATTTACGGAAAAAAACAATTTTGACCCAAAAACGTAAAGTTTAACTTGTAGTTCGAATTTCTAATTATCTCACTTTTAAAGAGTATGATGGATTGTAAATATTCTGATGTTTGAATCTTTGGTAGCAGAACTCGTGTTAACATGACAAATTTTTCCCTATTTTTGGCGATTTTTCATTGAAAAATTTGCATTTCGCCCCAAAATATCCATTCAGCAATGAGAGTTTCCAGGAGTATTATTTTTTTTTCTAAAACAATGTAACAATCTGAGCTTATATCATGTATCGTTTATGTCGGTTACAAATATTATGCGATATGAATATAGAGTTATCTCCCTGTAACCCTAACCTTAAGAACATTTGCACCATCTTTAATAAATCTTGCTGGTATTTAATCTTAACCTGTGTTGTGGGTCATGTATTATTTTAGTTTTACTTTATGTGTAGGTACACATGTACTTAGTCATGTTATTTAATGATTTCATAATAATTCTTTCTAGATTTTACTATGTCATGTTTATTTCAATAGAGAATATTCCAGTATGTTTTTTGTTACATCATTATCATCACATGACTGTGATTTCTAGAATTTACTCTATTGTTAATCATTTGTAATGAGTCATTGTTCTAGAAGCTTCTGGTAAATTCATTGGCATTAAGTATGAATACCTCTGAGGAACTGTGTTGAGGGGACATTCGTACACATTCGTAGACACGATTCATTCATCTATTCTGATATACTGGGACACTTTATTTGTTGAGACTTTAATCCATTTAACAACGTTTGGACACCGATCTTTCGAGAACGTTTGTGATTACCGGTAACCATACATTCGATAGACTTTGTGGACCGTAACGGACACTTCGATCCGGACATTGTATTGTAAGTTTTAATCAGTGTATATATAAATATTTTGTACATAATTAAACTTGTAAATCTATATTCTGTATTTGTCTGATTTTTGCTGGCGTTTTGGGGTATTCTGACCCATAACAGAATTGGGGGCTCGTACGGGATCGTAATCTCTGCATATTTGCATTTTTACGTAAAAGTTCGTTTTTTGAAAAAAGGAAAATTCTCCAAACTTTTGCCAGCAGAAATCAATCATGGTATTTTCGGTCACTGAATTTTTGAAATCGCCGACTGTACAAGAGTTCGAATCATTGAAGAAAGATGATTTGATTGGTTTAGGTCTTCACTTGAAGTTAGATGTAAAATCTTCTATGAGAAAACAAGAAATTAGAAATATTGTGGCTAGAGAGCTTTTAGCTAAGGAAATCTTTTCGTCATACGATTTTCCTCTTGAACCTGTTTCAAGCGAAACCAAAATGTCAAAATATGAGTTTGAATTAGAGAAAATGAAAATACAATTACAATTTGAAAAAGAAGAAAAAAAAAGACAATTTCAAATTGAAAAAGAAGAAAATGAAAGACAATTTGAAAAAGAAGAAAAAGAAAGACAATTTGAAAGAGAAAAGGAAGAAAGAGAGAAACAGGAACGTATGCACGAGAAAGAACTCCAATTTGAGTTAGAAAAGTTAAAGTTAGAAAGAAGCGCTAAGGAAAATCCTGTTACTTCGCTTGTCAAGTCTGAATTCGACGCCGCAAAAAACATCAGATTAGTACCTAAATTTCAAGAAAAGTCCGTGGACAAATATTTTCCACATTTTGAGAAAATCGCGGCCAATCTGAAGTGGCCACGCGATTTTTGGCCAACTTTATTACAAAGCGTACTTATTGGCAAAGCGGCTGAAGTGTACTCGGCGCTCAGTATTGCTGAGAGTTCAGACTATGACAAGGTCAAGGACACGATTTTGAGAGCATATCAGTTAGTACCTGAGGCGTACAGACAAAAGTTTAGAAAGTACAAAAAGTTTGAAATCAAACATATGTTGAATTTGCTCGAGAAAAAGAAGATTTATTTGATCAGTGGTTTCGATCTAAGAAAATTCCCAATTCATTTGACAATTTGCGTCAAATAATTCTGATAGAAGAGTTCAAAGAGTGTGTACATCAAGATTTAAGAACTTATTTGGAAGACAAAAATGTTAAAACTCTTGAAGAAGCCGCTGTTTTGTCTGATATGTATGCTCTCACTCGTAAGAAAAATTTTGTGTCAAAAACTCAATCTAGCGATAGCGCAAAAACTTCAGATTTTCCAAAGAAAAATTTACAAGAGTCTCAGTCGTCCATTAGTTCCCAGTCACCATCTCAAGGTGGTTCTACGTTCGGTCCTAGGTCCGAGCGTTCTGAGGCATCCCCAGGGGTGGGGTCGCTTCCTACATGCAATTATTGTAAAAAAAGGTCATGTTATTGGTGAGTGTTTGAAGCTTAAGAAGAAAAAAGAACTTAAGTCACAGGCCTGTGCGTCTGTAAGAAACGATAGGAAGCCTTAGATTCGATTTGTTCTGACACTCCTGAGATTCAGGGTTCTAAGTCCAGTTCTGATGATTTTGTGGAGGATCATTATAAGCCCTTTTTGTCACAGGGATTTGTTTCACTCAGTGATTCTAGCGAAGCGTTGCCTGTTCAGATTTTGAGAGATACTGGTGCTGCCCAGACTTTATTGTTAGAGGGTTCATTGCCTTTGTCTGAGCACACTTTTACTGGTAGGTCAGTTTTATTACAGGGTGTGGAGCTAGGCGTCATTGATGTTCCCCTTCATAAAATTTATTTGAAGTCAGACTTAATTACTGGACCTGTTATCGTAGGTGTTCGACCTACTCTTCCCGTTCAAGGCGGTTCCTGTTGCTTGGCAACGATTTAGCTGTCGGCAAAGTTGTAGCCGATCCGATTGTTTGTGAGAAAATCACGTCCGATGTCGTGTCCGATGATGAAGACGACGACTTGTACCCAGCCTGCGCAGTTGCCAGGGCGATGGCCAGGAACAGACTGAAAGAGGCTGAGAGTACTTCTGCACTTAACGAGGACCATCCCTCCAAAAGTATAGACCTTTCTGACACATTCATGTCTACCATTGATGACAACGTACCTGAGACTTCAGTACCACTTCATGTTGACAAGTCTCCGACGGTACCTGGTGATGATTACCATCCGCCATTAGACAGAGATACAGATGCCTTAAGCCATGAGCAGCTCCTCTCCGAGCAAACTAAAGATCCGGAGATTATCCGACTAAGCAAGAGGGCCCTTCCCCAAGAAGAAGCGGACAAAGTCGGAGAGTGCTTCTACATACAAGAAGGCATCCTCATGCGGAAATGGAGACCACCCGATGCACCCCCTAATGAAGTGTGGCGGGTCGTTCACCAGATAGTGGTTCCAGTAGCGTATTGCGGGGACATCATGAGTTAAGCTCACGACACACCCATTGCAGGTCATTTAGGTGTCAATAAGACTTATAATAGGATTTTAAGTCACTTTTTCTGGCCTAAGTTGAGAAAAGATGTGTCTGAGTTTTGTAAGTCTTGTCATAGTTGTCAGATGGTAGGTAAACCCAATCAAGTTATACCACCTGCTCCCCTCCAACCCATTCCAGCCTTTGAGGAACCTTTTAGTTGAGTGTTAGTTGATTGTGTAGGTCCTTTGCCTAGGACTAGGTCAGGGAATCAGTACTTACTGACAATTATGTGTACTTCGACTAGGTTTCCTGAAGCCATACCTCTTAGGAATATTAAGGCAAAGACCATAGTCAAGGCCTTTACAAAGTTTTTCAGTTTCGTAGGTGCTCCCAAGGCTATTCAGTCAGATCAGGGTTCGAATTTTATGTCAGGATTGTTTCAGCAGGTTATGCATGAGCTAGGTATCAGGCAGTATAAGTCTTCTGCGTACCATCCTGAGTCCCAGGGGGCACTTGAACGCTTTCATCAGACCCTTAAAACTATGATGAAAACATATTGTCACCAGTATGAAAAAGACTGGGATGAAGGGGTTCACCTCGTGTTGTTTGCGGCACGAGAAGCGGTTCAGGAGTCCCTGGGGTTCAGTCCCTTTGAGCTAGTTTTTGGGCATACGGTCAGGGGGCCATTGAAGTTAATGAAGGAAAAATGGTTGACTGAGACTAGCGATTTGAATCTCTTAGACTACGTGTCTAATTTCAAAGAGAAATTATATAATGCTTGCAAATTAGCTCAAGAAAATCTCAAAACCTCACAAATGAAAATGAAAACATGGTATGACAAAGATGCTAGAAACAGAGTTTTTAAACCAGGCGACAAAGTTCTTGTATTTTTGCCTATCCCTGGTCATCCTTTGCAAGCTAGATATTTCGGTCCTTATGAGATTGAGAGTAAAATTAGTGATGTTAACTATGTGGTTAAGACACCGGGTCGGCGAAAAGAAAAAAGAGTGTGTCATGTAAACATGTTGAAAGAGTATTTTGATAGAAGTGACCGAAATTTTGTAAAACCAGTTTCCACTTTGGCCAATGCAAGTACATTAGAAAATTGTGTTGAAGCTGAATGTAATGAAGAAACTGTCGAAAAAGACTTTGCTCAAAGTGTCCGTTTAAAGAATTCTGAAATTCTGACAAATCCGGAAGTGAAACTCGGACATTTGACTGTGCATCAAAAAGAGGAAGTTCACCAATTAATGCGGGAATATACGACCATCTTTCCGGACGTTCCAAAAAAGACGAATGCGTCTCATCATGACGTCATTGTAGGTGATGCGTCACCTATCAAACAGCATCCCTATCGGTTAAACCCGATAAAACTTCAATACATGCGGAAAGAAATTCAGTACATGCTTGAAAATGACATTATTGAACCCAGCAATAGTACAGTCAAACCTGTCTTAAAGTGACCCTCTTTTTAGCGACTTCCTGCTTTATGTGACCTTTTTTATTCCTCCCGAGAAATTTTCCTATCAAATTAACCTGTTCATAGCGACAACCTGTCTAACGCGACAGCGACCGTGATTTTTCTGTCCCGTATCGATTTCCGAACCTGTATATTACGACTTTTAGAGTTGAAAAGGACCCAAACTACTGAATATTTTACATGAAATCTCTTCATCAGTGTCTTTCATGATTAAATTTTCTATGATAAATAAAATCTAATGTGATTTTATATGCGCAATACGATTAATCAATAAATACACGAATTGATATATGCAGTGATTCATTTAATAGTATTGCTCTTATACTACGAAAATTTTGTTGGTCAAAGTCAGATCAGCTTGAACCTGTATTCAGTGACCACCTGTCTTATATGACCTATTTTATATCGGCCCTTGCAAAGTCACATAAGACAGGTTTGACTGTAATTGGAGTTCCCCATGTATTCTTGTTCCGAAGCCAGACGGAACTTACCGATTGTGTACGGATTTTAGAAAAGTCAATTCAGTCACCAAAACTGACTCTTATCCGATCCCACGAATCGATGACTGTATCGATAAAATTGGCAGTGCAAAATTTGTCAGTAAATTTGACTTGCTTAAAGGCTATTGGCAGGTCCCGCTTACCGAGAGAGCCAGAGAAATATCGGCATTTGCGACTCCAGATGGGCTATACCAATATAAAGTAATGCCCTTTGGTATGAAAAACGCACCAGCCACATTCCAGAGGATGATTCATTCGCTCCTAAACCATCTCGAAGGATGCGAGGCGTACATCGATGACGTTATCATCTACAGCGACACCTGGGATGATCATCTCCGAATCATGCGTACCTTCTTCGACATACTGGCGAAAGCAAACCTCACAGTGAACCTTGCGAAAAGTGAATTTTGTCATGCGACTGTAGAATATTTGGGTCACAAAGTAGGTCAAGGTTTTGTTACTCCTATCATGGCCAAGGTGGAAGCTATTTCAAAGTTCCCGATTCCTACCAATAAGAAAGAAATAATGAGATTTTTGGGAATGGCAGGATTTTACAGAAAATTTTGTCCAAATTTCTCGTCAGTTGTTGGTCCACTTACCAATCTGTTACAAAAGAGAGTGAATTTTGCATGGACCAATGACTGTGACGAATCTTTTAAGAAAATCAAATGTGTTCTTATGAATAGTCCTGTCCTGTCAGCTCCAAATTTTGATAAGCAATTTAAGCTTACTGTTGATGCCAGTGATGTAGGAATCGGGGCTGCTTTGTTTCAAGAAAATGATGATGGTGTAGATAGAGTTGTTTGTTATTTTTCAAAGAAATTGACAAAATGTCAAAAGAATTACTCTACTATTGAAAAAGAGTGTCTTGCATTATTGTTAGCTTTACAACATTTTGATGTTTATTTGAATGTTACTTTACATCCCATTCTTGTATAAACTGACCACAACCCTCTCACATTTTTGCACAAAATGTCAAACAAGAATCAAAGACTTACAATGTGGAGTTTATTGTCGCAAGAGTACAATATCATTATTAACCATATCAAGGGCAAAGACAATGTGATTGCAGATGCACTATCGATAGTTTCATGAGTGATTTTTAAAGAATTTACCACCTAAGTTTTCATTGACATTCAAACTTTTTTAAGGGGGGAGGTGTTGTGGGTATGTATTATTTTAGTTTTACTTTATGTGTAGGTACACATGTACTTAGTCATGTTATTTAATGATTTCATAATAATTCTTTCTAGATTTTACTATGTCATGTTTATTTCAATAGAGAATATTCCAGTATGTTTTTTGTTACATCATTATCATCACATGACTGTGATTTCTAGAATTTACTCTATTGTTAATCATTTGTAATGAGTCATTGTTCTAGAAGCTTCTGGTAAATTCATTGGTATTAAGTATAAATACCTCTGAGGAACTGTGTTGAGGGGACATTCGTACACATTCGTAGACACGATTCATTCATCTATTCTGATATACTGGGACACTTTATTTGTTGAGACTTTAATCCATTTAACAACGTTTGGACACCGATCTTTCGAGAACGTTTGTGATTACCGGAAACCATACATTCGATAGACGTTGTGGACCGTAACGGACACTTTGATCCGGACATTGTATTGTAAGTTGTAATCATTGTAAATATATATATTTTGTACATAATTAAACTTGTAAATTTATATTCTGTATTTGTCTGATTTTTGCTGGCGTTTTGGGGTATTCTGACCCATAGCACCTGTACTCTTTAATGAGTTTAATCTGAAAAGCTCTTTAAACACAAATTCTTCACTAACTGGGGTTAAAACAGAAGATACATCCTCTTTAAGTTTTTTGCCATAAAATGATTTAAAAATACTGCTATTTGTATCAAAAATATTTGGTCAGGTTGGTTATTTACTAACAAGAGTTGAATGTTTAAAGCCATTCATATTAGCAGTTAAGAAAGTATCAGGGTTTTTATTTTAACTGAATTTGTTCAGAAGGATTTATTTTAACTTTACACACCCAACTATGGTAAAATAAACAATCAGATGACGGAGCGGAGTCCACAGACTGGTAGAAGTATAGAAATAGTATTTATACACCGAAAGTCAGCCTATTAGTCAACTGAGAGAGAGAGAGAGAGAGCGAGAGAGAGAGAGAGAGAGAGAGAGAGAGAGAGAGAGAGAGAGAGAGAGAGATCATTCCCTTTTGCTTAACACTGAATCGTTTGTCCTTTTTTAAAAAGACATCGTACATGTATATCTGTCTTTACCTAAGAAGAGTATATTTTCTTATAATGGGATTTAAATCAATTAGAGAATTTTTGTGTAATGTTTGTTGGAAAAACATCATCTATAACATTCCCTAGATATGCAAAAGGCAATTCTGTATTCGCCGATATACGCAAGTAAATCATCTTAATGATTTTCTAGAAGGACTGCAATAAAATATTATACTTGAAAATTTTCGGTTTGGTTCGCCGCGCTTCTAGTTTTACATATCAATTTAAAAAAATGACAGGAAATTTATCACAATTTTGAATATTGAGTCTTTTGAGGAGCCGATTTATTTAAAGTAATCAAAAACCGTTGATTACACCAATTCAATGGATTCAATTGGAATTTTAAATTTAATCTTATTTAAATGTACTACTCAAGTATATCATGAAGTCAGAATAAGAGGAGGGCATGAACAATTCCAGCCAGATAATTCTGCTAAAATTACAAATGTCTTATGAAAAATTATTTTGTCTACTGCTTTTATCTGTTTAAAATCCCTGAATGTAGTTAGTTATTAACCATCTGTGTTCTTCTCATACACAATTTATGACTGTAGCACTTTCGATATATATCGCAGGAAGAATAAACAAAATTCTTTATAATTCTTATCAAATAATAAAGATCAAACGAAAGTTGAGGGAGGCCTCCGTTTCATTACGCTCAATCGATTTCTTTTTTTTTGGGGGGGGGGGATAAAGCTTCACTTTAACATTTTTAAAAATAAGAATAACACTTTAAAGTTCCGCGTGCGCCGATACTTACAAAAACCTACCGAAACCTACCAATTTTTCTTCCTGAAAATACGGATATCGTCGTCTGTCAAGAGCGGTTGACGACCGTTTTCGATTCTATTAAAAAATCCTCAATATCCAAGCTACGTCTAACATTCAGTAAAGTTTCATCTTCATCGTGATACAAATAATCAACTATGATTTAGGGTGCGTCTGTTTAAAATAATGATTGAACAATACAAGCTGAAACTGTCACGATAAAAATTAAGAAAGTGACAAAAGAACTGAAGCGAACAATGAAGTCTTTTAATGCAAAGATTTGATAACCACGTACATGTACCCAAGCCGTGACTAGTGCTGCGTATCCGATCACCCAATTAACCTGCCGGTTTACAGGTAAATTTCTCTAGGTAAAGATTTATTGTTATGAAAACATGTCCGTGTTGGTTAATCCAGGTAAAAATTAATTGTTATGTAAACACCTCCGTAGTTGCTGTTATCGTCCGGACTAACGGGACGAAATAATATATGATCCGCACGTCCGTTCCCGAAAACTTCTATCCGGATCCGGAACGCGGATTTCCGGATTATCGGATCATTTTTGCACTATGCACGTATGTTCCCTGAGAAATCGTCCGGAGCAACGAATTTTCCGGAGTAACGAATTTCGGACTACCGAATCATCACTGTTACACATATAATCCAGGTCGTAGTATCTAAGAAAGTATGATCATAAATGAAGCTTACAACTTATTATAATTTCGCTCGATGTATTATCAAAACCAAATAGGGGCTAATTTCATTCATTTTGGAAAGAGAAATCCATTTGATTAAATGTCTTCGGAACTTGTAACCTTGAACGTTGACCTTCTGTTAGAACATAACTTTGGCAATATTATTTGCACCGTTGGGGATATTTTACATGCGGAGTCTCTTGTACTAGAACTTTATTTTGATACCATGTCTTTTAATCTTTTTATCTTAACCTTGAACTTCGACCAACATTCAGACAGATCTCTGGCTACATCTTGAAAACAAATTTGGATTTCGTACTGGACTATGACTACTGACCTTATTATCTTGACTCTGACTAGATTATTTAGTAAAACTAAACTTGCTATTCTACTTAATGTTTTTCTTAAGTTAAGTCTTTTTGTTTTTATTTTGTTATGTATTTGTTACTGTTTTTTGGGATTTTGTGTTTCATCTTAATAATTTATTTTTTACCTGATTTAATAGGTATCTAACTTTTTGAAACTATATCTTCAATAATTCACTTTTTAAATCTTTTTTATTTAACATTGTTCCATAATTGTTTAAGTGTGTTTAAATTAATGTTTTTATAGATTTTATCTTAAATGGATTTTTTCATTAGAAAAAAAGATATTACTCTTTGAATGCCTTTGTAAGTCATAAGTCCTGTAGAGGCGAACTTATTAATCTTTGATCACACAATGCCTGGAAATGCACATTTGGAAATTGGTGTGCTTTTAAGATTAAGTATCTCTTTGACAAGCAAGTTTGTCTTAATGAATTTTTAGCTCTATCTACATTGACACCAATGATTAGCAGATTTTATATTTTTGCAAGTAATACGAAGTGTCCAGGTGAGCCAGGTGAGCTTGCTAATGTTTGATTACACTATGCCTTTTGCGCTAGCTAGTGTTTTAAATGCCACATACAGTGGATTCCGTACTAGCGCTGGACTCTGGAGAGCTATAGTTGTCCTTGGTTTTTCTAAGGTAGCGTTTAAAATCATATAATTTTTCAGCATGGATCATGCACGTTTCGGGAAATTAACCCTCATCAGTCATTGGATGTGTTATTGTCTCCGTCTCTTTGTCCGATTTTTCTTTACTCGTGTGTAAGTTCTGTTTATATTTTTCAAGAATTTGTAAGCCATTTAGTTGTGATTTTTGGAAGTTTATTCCTACTTTTCTACATTTGTGTTTTATGTTTCTTTTATGTGACTAGGTGTTCCTTGTCCCTTTGCGTCTCTTTCTCTGCGTGTCTACTCTGTGTTTTGTGTTTGCATTGGGGTCTTTAGGTTTTTGCTGTGGGTGCTGTAACCGAATGTTGTTGGAGATCCCCTCCTTTCTTTGACTCGTTATACCAAATATATTATGATATAAAACCTTTGTGTCCTTTGGTATTTTTCAGTACCGAAACTTATCAATTACTTTCAGTGCCTTTTATAGAACTACAGAATAAATGCGGAAAGGGGCGAAGCAAACGTGAAGAACTCCTTAAACGGGAAGAAATAAGAAAACTTAAAAGAGAGGAACATCTGACAAGGGAGGAAGAACGTAAGTCAATTTATTTGTATGTAATTTTAGAATTTAAAAAAGGGGTTTTAATATGAAATTCCTTTATCCTTGGTGACATACTTCGGATATCAGTAGAACAATTTTTATGCTACTAACAAGTAACGAGTCGTATGATAAAATCTAAACAATTACATACATAATAAAGTTTAACAGATAGGATTATTTATTTTTATACGTCCGTTATTTGACGGGATGTAATTTGGTATAGCGATGTCTGTCTGTCTGTTCATCAGTCCGTCTGTCTGTCCGATTGTCCGTGCGCTTATGGGACAAAATAAGTCAATATCCTTCAACGGATTTTCATGATACTTAAACACTGTGATCACAATGCAAAGAGGAAGCTGTCTTTCAATTTTCATGTTCATTTGATTTGTCGTTACAGAGATATGGGATTTTTAGATACTGTGAAAATATACTAAAATAGTTCAAAATTCTGTAAAAATCTATTTTTTGGGTGAAATGTTTTCAAAAATTATATACTTCAAGGAGAAAGGGTTTTATTTTAGATATGTAACGGGTTTTTAATTTGTTTGTTACATAATTAAGAAATTATTTGTAATGAGAGGGGTTTTGATGTCAACTCAACAGCGATGAAGAAGATCCTGACGACACTCTCAGCAGCACTCACTATAGAGCACCAAATCGAACATCGATGGACCCTTATCAAGCTAGAGGTCGGACCAGGTGTCCGGGATTAGTAAGCATCCCTCGTTTGGCTTGCTGCACCCGCCGTCGACGCACGAAACTAAAACCAATATCTACAAAACATGTACTGTCTGAGGTTTAGTCTTTATAGAAAGTTCTATGGCGATCAAGTCAGGGAAATACATTTAAAAGAAAGGAGGGGATCTCCAACAACACTAGGTTGCAGCACCCACAGCAAAATCCCAAAACACCCATGTAAAAACACAGAACAGACACCCACAGAAAGAGACGCAAAAGGGACAAGGAACACCATTTCACACCATAGAAACATGAAACATAATAGACTACACATAAACCAACGAGACCAATGGGCAACCGGTGCCGACTTTGGACGGCCATCCGCCACGTAAGGCCTCGAGGTACGCACAATTATGGTGTAAAACAACATCCTCACTGTTAGATGACCACATACAAACAAGACCTTAAAACACAGGGGTCCAAGCAACACAGATGGATATGTAAATGGATATAAAAAGAGGACGTGCGTAATACAGTCCGTGCTCTGCCGGCTGTAGCGAGCTCATATATGTTATCACCCAAGGAGTCCGACTGACATTCAGAGAGGACAGGTGGTCGGGGCCCTGTCTTCTCTAAAGAGGTTTGGACAGGGCCCGTCATGGAGTCCCGTCGTCACAGTCAGTTAGAGTGCAAGTCTTAAGAATGCGCTCCTACAAGACTATAGATTGGTCAAGTACCAAGCTTAGTGTCCGTCTGGTGACATTAGGATCATATCCACGGTATAAAAGGCGTTTGTTGACTCTGACGCATTTTCGATAAATATGCTGTCTACCTTTGATCCTTCTTATTTTGTTAATTATGTCACCATAAAATGCAGGTTGTGAAATACCTAAAGTAATATACTCTGTTGCTTGTATTGGTCCGAATTTCAAAAGAAGTTGATCATAATTTTTGTAAAATGTCCAGAAAGTCTTTACTAGTTTGTGAAAGCGAAAACCTTGACTTAAAAGTTTCTTTGTAATTTGCAGATTTCTATTATTAGCCCTGCAGATTAACAGGAATATTCAGGGTAATCTTTCACTTTGTGATACAAGCACAAAATTTTGTGCAGACGTAGATTATATCCTTCCTTTGCAAAATCAGCTGTTAGCCACTTCAAAAATTCAATAGAGCCGCCATTTTTCAATATGGCCGCCATCCTATAAAGATTTGAACTGTAAATTGTAGATGGACACTTCATTTTGTTCATATTTTAGGCAAATTTGGCACACACGATGTGTGTGTCCTTCTCTTGCGGAATCTGCTTATTGACCAATATAATAAATACAAAACGGCCGCCATTTTCCAAGATGGCCGCCATTCTTTGCAGGTTTGAACTAAAAAATTATCGAATGGCACCTTACTTTGTTCAAATTGGTGCCAAACTTGTCACCTATGATGAGTATGTCCTTCTGGTGAGGAAGTCGCTGTTTTCCCATTTAATAAAAGAAAAACAAAAAGGCCTCCATTTTTCAATATGGCCGCCATAATATTCCATTTTCGACTTAAAATGTAGATGAAAGCTCATTTGATCATATTTGCATCAACATTCGCTATAAAGATACAAAAATACTAAAAACAGAATTTCTGACACCAAAAACCTGAAAATAACCATGTCTCATATGAACAACTGTAGAGTTGTTGAAGGAGGGAGAAGTAAAAATGTGATAAGTTTACGACATACTATTGGCAGTTGGACACTGGACGCTACACTATGACAAAAGCTCACTTGGAACAATTTTGTTGGGACCAGCAGGATTTGAACCCACTACCCATGAGTCCACAGGGCATGCAAAACAAACCATATACATATACAATTCTAAAAAAAACTCATTAAGAATCTAAAAGTCTATATTTTGACAAAATTCTTTCACAGGTACATTTATAACAATAGATATTAAAAGAAAATGAGAAAAAAAAATGAAAAAGGATTTGAACCCACTACCCTTGGGTCCATACATACCTATGTACAATCTGAAAAAAAATCCTCAAAAAATCCTCCCTTCTTTTCCCTTCAGAGATCAGAGATCTCCAACAAGACCCCGTTGCAGCATCAACAGCAAAACTAAGATGGCCAACTATATGAAAATCCAAAACATCAGTACATGCTCTAGCATACCGGATGAGCTGTGAAATGTAGATACCGTATGACGGTAATCTAGGGACATCACCGTCAAGCCAGGGGAAATTTACTATGTTGAATCCAAAATCATCTCGTTTGTCATATACACTTGTTTGAAATTCTCCATTGACAATTTTGATATTTAGGTCCAAAAATGGTGTTTTTGTGTCTGTAACGTTTGCCTTGTTTAGAGTCAATTCTTGTGGATAAATAACATCTTTATACTTTTCAAAAACAGGATTATCGATAGTAAGAATATCATCCCGGTACCTAGAAGTACCAATGAAGCATTTCACATCATCATGTTCTCTTTGCTTTTGAAGATTTTGAATCAATTCTTTTTCATATTTGTATAAAAATAAATCTGCAACAAGAGGCACACAATTTGTACCCATAGGAATCCCTACAACGTGCTTGTAGAGATTCTCACCAAATCTTACATAAATGTTGTCCAAGAGGAAGGACAAGGCACTACACAGGTCGCTACATGTCCAAGATTTGTATGATTTGTATTCTGTAGCGGAAAAGAAACCCTTTGATTCAGATGTACAAATATAAGTTTTCCCCTCTCGATCAAAACACCATTTATTGAGTAAGGAAGCGTGGTGTACATATTTTAAAAGTCGTATGAAGAAATTGTATTGGCTTGAACATTTCTAGATTTCATTTTGTCAATCACATCCCCGGATTTTTTTGAAGACCAAAATAAATTTACATCATTCCTGTTCAGAACAGTTTCACAATATTTTGCAACGTGTTCCTTTATCGCCGTGAGGGCTGACGTCAGATTTCTAGACAAACTTGTAGTTGAGCAGTTGCTAAAATAACAATGTATCTAAATTTGTTAGGAGATTTGTGCTGTTTTGGTATGCAGTATATAGTAGGAAGATCCAATATAGAAATAGGGATGTTGAATGAAGACATTTTACTGATATGTTTGCTCAAAATGTTGGGGACACTTTCATTGCTTTTAATATAAGTATTTGTAGACGAAAGTTTTGAAACTAAAGTTGATATATACTTACGTTTTCATATGATTATGGTGTTGTTAGCTGCTTTATCTGCAGGAGCGAAGACAAATTTTTCATGTAAATCACGTAATTTGGATTTGAAATATCTTTCAGATGTAGAACTTGGATTTTCAAAAAGATGAGGATTTTTGTTGAAGTTGTCTATTCGAATGTCAGTAATGTCCAAAATGAGGTTTTTCCAGTCACTCAGAGAATGCGATTCGACTCCTTCCGATTTACACCATCGTTTGGTATAGTTATCTAAGGCTTCCTTTAGTACTTCGCGACATTTAATAAAATCTATCTTGGATGGGATTCTATACTTAGGTCCTTTTTTGAGAAGACCACGGAGCTGCCTGTCTTGGATAATTGAAAAGTCACCTGTAATAATATGACCAGCTGGTTTATATAGATAGTCAGACATTGCACAATCTCAAGAAGCAGGACATGATTCAAGTATTTTAGGATATGATGTAACTTTGTTGTAGTTAAAAACGAAATTTCGAATAGGTATCTTATATTTGTAACAAATAAGAGGTTCTAAATTTTCAAAATATTGAGGAATAGCACTTTGTACACGATGATCCCGAAAATATTAGAGATGTTAAGACGATCAAATCCTTTGTTAATAAATGAAATTTTTATGAATCGTTTTTAGATGTGATGTTTTTAACAACTGGATGAAGTTTATCTGTGCAAATGCAACAATGATATTTAGTCTGAATCAATCAGTATTCCTTACTTACTATCAAATCCCTCGCGGGGAACTTTTTTTCGAGCTCCACACTGCAAAGGGCATAAATGTAAACGTCTTCAAATTGAATAGCATCATTTAAGAACAGATAAGGCAACATGGACCAGACATGCACGTTTCGGGTACTTAACCCTCGTCAGTGATCCTCAAATCTAAACAATGTAATATGCCCAAAAACGTATGAAAGTTACTAATTCGAAAAAGCGTACCGAAAGACGTAGCAGGATGGGTGTGAAACAAAAGCGATAAAGAAGATCCTGACGACAATCTCAACAGCACTCACAATAATACGGAAGTGCAAAAAACTCTATACCTCCATAAAGAAAATTCCAAACCATTTTTTTCTGTACCAGACGAGTGTTTCGAATATAAAATTCTCATCAGTGATGCTTCGAGCGGAGCCACCAAAATTCATTTCAGTAGCGCCCTCTTTAATGTTTTTAATTTAGATTTGTACATTTACTTTACAGAGAGTGCGCGGCTCCAAATTTCCTGTAGGGTCGATTCATAGCATACGAGGGATGGTGCTAAGATGATAAGCACCTTTAATTTCGGTGATAGTTTTGAATGGAATGACAAGTTTTCGAAATAGCAAAATAATGTCTATGATATCAAATCGATAAAGGGCCAAAACAAAGCTTCTTTCAGGCGACAGAGCTGGAAGGAAGTAATAAATACACTTCTAAACATCAGGTCACGGGGAACGATTTCAACTGCTCCACACTGCAAAATGAAATAGGTGTTTATAATAATAATACGGAAGTGTTCCAACTCTATACCTTCATGAAGGAAATTCCAAATCAATTTTTCTGCACCAGACACGTGTTTCGAATATTAAATTCTTATCAATGATGATTCCAACGGAGCCACCAAAATTCATTTCAGTAGCGCCCTCTTTAATGTTTTGAATTTAGATTTGTACATTTACTTTACAGAGAGTGCGTGGCTCCAAATTCCCTGTAGGGTCGATTCAGTAGCATATCCAAATAAAGTATAGACTAGAGTCAATTTTTCAATATATATATATTCAATAAGATTTTTCAATACTATTGTATCCCGAACAGATTCAGAACTACCAAGGCATCAAGAGGCTCAAAAACAGTATTCAACAACTTAACTGTTGATAAGAATCTAATGAAAACATGCGAAAAAGTCATTTCATATAAAAAGAACGTTTGAACAAGTACACGATAAAAGCTCAAATTGTACTTGTCTATTCTATATTTTCACATTGGATTTTTCAGTGTTTTGTGTTTGTGATGCTTAAATTGAAATCGTCACGTTTGTCATAAAGTGAGGTGATCATGCGTCCATCAGTGTTGTAGGACAACCCTATGTCCAAATGGGATGCTGAATTTGTCTCTGTAGTTTCATTGATTCTGTTAAGGTAATCAGCAAATTTTGGACTATTGATGAACTGAACATCGTCTATCTTTGAGTGAAGTTAAAGTCAGAAGCTAAGTATCTTTCCTTCAGAGACCAAAGATTGAATGAATTCATCTTTGTACGAGTAAAGAAAAATGTCGACAAGGAGTGGGCGCAATGGGTTCCCATTGGAATTAAGCTATGAAAATGTCTTCTATTACTGATAAACAAATATCTCATTTCAATGCTATATATGATTAAAAAAAAACAATTTTATGTATTTAACTTTAAATGATCGATTATTATCTATACTCATGAATTTATTCTATACCCATACAAATTTATAATAATATTTTTGATTTTACATGCTTTTTTACACACACTATGTCACGTAACCTAACTATGATAAGTTATTCCAAGACGACTGAATGCTTTCAGAATCTACTTAGATAAATGTATCACTCAACCTTGATATTAAAATAAATATTTAACTCCTCTCCATGCTCTCCATGCTCCATGTTGAAAAGTGAAAGCAGTATCTTGAAGAGAAGTATTTATTTTACAACGGGCTATACTTTTTCTTCTTGCTTTGACAACGAACATACGTTAACAAATGAGCAAAGTATTCAATAAATTTGCAATGTACAAGCCGGTTCCTCACATATATTGTTTGGATAATGTTTTTGGATGTCTTTGTTTGGATAATGTTTGTTTGGATAATGTTTTTGAAATGAAAGAAAATTTTACATGAAATGGATCCGAAACACTCAAATAACATAGTTTTTGCTGAAATTATTAGTTGCAGCCCTAACGAAAAAGTACTATAGTATACTATAGTATACTATAGTATACTATAGTATACTTTACTACACAAAACTTTACTATACTATACTATACAAAACTTAACTATACTACACAAAACTTTACTATACTACACTATACTACACAAAACTTTACTATACTACACAAAACTTTACTATACTACACAAAACTTTACTATACTACACGAAACTTTACTATACTACACGAAACTTTACTATACTACACGAAACTTTACTATACTACACGAAACTTTACTATACTACACGAAACTTTACTATACTACACAAAACTTTACTACACAAAACTTTACTACACTATACTACACAAAACTTTACTACACAAAACTATACTACACAAAACTTTACTACACAAAACTTTACTACACTATACTACATGAAACTTTACTATACTACACGAAACTCTACTATACTGCACGAAACTCTACTATATTATACGAAACTTTATGAAACTTTACTATACTACACAAAACTTTATGAAACTTAATTACACTACGGGAAACTTTATAACATAAAATGTAACGGCATGGACAATCAGGATGTTTTTTTTATTATGCCTTGTTCACACGAATGCGCATTAGATTTTCGTACATTTGCACTGATAGTCATATATAGTTATAACAGAAATAAAGCTTACGCTCACGCAGCAAGATACGCGCTTTGGGATTTTTTTCACACCACCAAAATGTCTTAGTCCCATAACTCCATAAGGACAAATTGGATGAACCTGAAAATCGAAAGGCGGCTTCCTCTTCAAAGTCTGATCACAATCAAGAAATATCATGAAAATCTGTTGACGCATATTCAAGTTATTGTGTTCCATGCACCTACATTTTGCCCTTAGCTTAACATGTATGTGCATATAACCCCCCCTCCCTATTACACATAATTTCTGGATAATGTGACAAAAAATTTAAGAACCCGTTATATATGTGAAAGATCATCCTTTATACTTGAAGTATACCAAATTTCAAAACATTTCAACCAGAAATAGATTTTTTAAGAATTTTGAACTATTTTAGTATATTTTCATTGTATTTAAAATATCTAAGTCCCATAACTCTGTAACGACAAATCGGATGAACCTGAAAATCGAAAGGCAGCTTCTTCTTTAAAGTCTGATCACAATGTAGAAATATCCTGTAAATCCGTTGACGCATATTCAAGTTATTGCGTTCCATGCACCTATATTTTGCCCTTAGCTTAACATGTATGTGCATATAACCCCCCCTCTCCCATTACACATAATATCTCGGTTATGTGACCAAAAAATTAAAAACCCGTTACATATGTCAAAGAGAATCCTTTCTACCTTAAGTATACAAAATTTCAAAACATTTCGACCAGAAATAGATTTTTAAAATAATTTTAAACTATTTTAGTATATTTTCACTGTATTTTAAAATATCTAAGTCCCATAACTCTGTAACAACATATCAGATGAAGCTGAAAATCGAAAGGCGGCTTCCTCTCCACAGTCCAATCATAATGTATGAATATCATGAAAATCTCTTGAAGCATATTGAAGTTATTGCGTTCCATGCGCCTATGTTTTGCCCTTGGCTTAACATGTATGTGCATATAACCCCCCCCCCCCCCCTTCCCATTACACACAATATCTCGGTTATGCGACAAAAAAATTAAAAACCCGTTACATATGTCAAAGAACATCCTTTCTACTTGAAGTATACAAAAGTTCAAAACATTCCGACCAAAAATAGATTTTTAACTAATTTTAAACTATTTTAGTATATTTTCACTGTATTTTAAAAATCTAAGTCCAATAACTCTGTAACGACAAATCGGATGAACATGAAAATCGAAAGGCGGCTTCCTCTCTACAGTCCAATCATAATGTATGAATTTCCTGAAAATCCATTGACGCATATTCAAGTTATTGCGTTCCATAGGCGGACGGACAGACGGACAGACTTCGCCATACCATAATACGACCCGTCAAATGACGAGCGTATAAAAAGTAGAATTTATGCCCAATTATTGTATTTCTAATAAGTTTCGTCTAGGCTTTTAGAATTTTCAGAAAGGCTGATACAAAGCTTGGCATGACATCATTACGAGATAAAAATGATGTCATAGTACAACGTTACTTAAGTCAAGTCACGTACTGTGCAATGCACTTTAAATAAGATAGCGTATTTGGCTTCGTATTCTATGATTTGAGGTCCGAGGGTTTTTAATAATATCAAAGTATCTGGTATATACTGTAGAATCATTATATATCATATATGCATGTGCCAGATTTAATGCAAAATAGTTTCGCTTTGCGTTCGCTCGACAAAATCTAATGTGTAGTTGATCTGCACAAAACTTCACAGAAATGTGTCTTAAAGCTGTACCATCATTCCAAATCTACAGTGTATGGGGGATTATTTATAGAATAACTGTCTTGTTGAATGTGATTATACTGTGATAACCTACAATGGATCTTGGAATTATGTTCCATAATGCGCGTTAGCGCATTATGAGAAACATAATTCCTGGATCCATTGTAGGTTAATATCACAGTTTAATCATATTCCAAAAGAGTTATTCTATATATTTACATTCCAGTTTTTCACGCTTTAATGACGTTTACAACTACGTTGCTAAGGCTCTGTTACTACGTACCGTCAAAGTTCAAATCAAGCCAACTTACTATGACGTCATAGTTCAAACACGCCACTGCGGTTATACTCCTATAATCACAGTGTAAATTCTATACAATTGATTGGGCATATGTAAATATAACATGATCAATATTTTTTATTACACAACTTCTTTGTAGTACATTTTTTTACGAAAGCCTATTGAGCTCAAGTGGTAGCTGAGAAATTTATTTTTTCGCGTTATAACGCGAAACTTACGCGTTATAACGCGAAACTTTCGCGTTATATCGCGAAACTTACGCGTTATTACGCGAAAATTTCGCGTTATTACGCGAAACTTTCGCGTTATTACGCGAAACTTTCGCGTTATTACGCGAAACTTTCGCGTTATTACGCGAAACTTTCGCGTTATTACGCGAAACTTACGCGTTATTACGCGAAACTTTCGCGTTATTACGCGAAACTTTCGCGTTATTACGCGAAACTTACGCGTTATTACGCGAAACTTACGCGTTATTACGCGAAACTTTCGCGTTAATACGCGAAACTTTCGCGTTATTACGCGAAACTTTCGCGTATTTACGCGAAACTTTCGCGTATTTACGCGAAACTTTCGCGTTATAACGCGAAAATTTGTATGTATGCAGTATGTAAAAGATTTCAAATCGGAACCCTTGTAGGAGCTTCAGGATACCCCCAGCCCAGAGTAGTTTCATAGCAATAACAATATATAAGATTATTATGAAATACATGTATATATATATACGACGAAATTTCAATCAGAAAACAAGAGTAGATTTTTCAAGAAAATGCCAAGATTTACTTGAAATACCTTGCCATTTCCAGGAACTACATGTTATGAATGATCGATATAGGCATTACACGAAATTCCTTAATTTTGGGAAGTACGTAAAATCCCTTATTATACTTATTCACTGTAACATATACACATAATATCACGAAATCCATTGAGTTCAGGAATATTAATATACATGTATATATTATAGTGAATAAATGTAATCAGAGATTTTACGTAATTCCTAAAATTAAGGGATTTCGTGTAATGCCTGTATCGATCGGTCATTACATGGAACTCCTGAAGTTGGCCAGGCGTTCCATGTATTTCCTTACCGTTATTTTTTGTCTTCTTTTGACATTTGAAATCATAGCTTTTTCTGTCGTTTGATGCTGAATATCCTCTCTGACAAGTAGAAAGGAATGTTTATGTCAAATAAATAGAAATATTCAAGCTAGAGTTTAGGTAATATCCATCAAATTATTGCTCAAATTTAGGGTTCAATTTATTATTTTTATGCAGATTGAACATAAAACCAAAGTATCAATCAAAAAATTGTCTAACATGATTGATGATTGAAGTATTTTTAAACATGAACCGAAAGTAGAAGAAACATTAGTATTCTTAAGAACATTTAGTTTTCTCGATAAGGCTTAATAAATGCCTTAAATGTGTTGATTTCCAACTACCTTCCATGTGATACATATGTATCTGAATCTGATATAAAGTATATAAAAGTGATGAACGAAGCCCTCTCAGACATATCAGTATGAAATGTTATTTTAATACGTCAATCATTGCTGTCTCCCAGTAAGCACTTTTTAATACTAAGATTTTTAATTGCGACAAGATTTTGGGACGAATCGAACACCATTGCACTTTGGTACGAAAGCTTATATTGAGTTCCATGGTCCAAGCAAGATTCACCTCGACGTAGAAGAGGGAGGGGGAGGGGGGTTTGCGGCAATGGTGTCCGCACTCAAGACCTATATTTCACGCTTGAGCAACCAGGTTAAGTGAAACAGGACATGTCCTTTATCAGCATATCTTTTAAAAGTCCTAAATCAACCAAACTTGTATGTGTGATGCATCTACTCTAGTAAGGATGCATATTGTAATGTACGGTACGTATGCTGCATTAGACCTATATTGCATGCCTGAAAAACCAGTTTAAGTAAAATTGGACGGTCAATTTCCAGTCTAGCTATTAAAAGTCCTAGATCATTCAAATTTGTGTGAATGATGAATCTGAGGATCCTTCCTGCAATGCATGGTAGGGAAGCTGAATTTGACCTATATTTAACACTTGATTGACAATATTAGGTAAAACAGGACAGATCCAGTTTATCACGATTCTTAGATCAACCAAACTTGTATGTATCCGAGGATGGCATGCTTACTGCAATTCTGGTGTGGATGATCTGAATCATACTTTATACTCTAGTGACCAGGTCAGATAACTCCAAAATACTTTAACCATGTTTACCATACTTTTGAATTGCACTCAGTCTGACATTAACTTTTGGCCTATATTTCATTTAAAGTCGAGAAAATTGAACGCAGATAACTTTTGTACTATCAATGGAAGGTCATTGATATTTCATACATATATTCATCGTACATAACCTGCTTATTGGTTTCGCGATATAACGCGAAAATTTCGCGTTATAACGCGTAAAATTCGCGTTATAACGCGTAAAGTTCGCGTTACAACGCGTAAAGTTCGCGTAATAACGCGTAAGTTTCGCGTTATAACGCGAAAGTTTCGCGTTATAACGCGTAAGTTTCGCGATATAACGCGTAAGTTTCGCGTTATAACGCGTAAAGTTCGCGTAATAACGAGTAAGTTTCGCGTTATAACGCGAAAGTTTCGCGATATAACGCGTAAGTTTCGCGTAATAACGCGTAAAGTTCGCGTTATAACGCGAAAGTTTCGCGATATAACGCGTTAGTTTCGCGTTATAACGCGTTAGTTTCGCGTTATAACGCGAAAGTTTCGCGATAAAACGCGTAAAATTCGCGTTATAACGCGTAAAGTTCGCGTTATAACGCGTAAAGTTCGCGTAATAACGCGTAAGTTTCGCGT
Source organism: Pinctada fucata (assembly GCA_028142955.1). Taxonomy (NCBI): domain Eukaryota; kingdom Metazoa; phylum Mollusca; class Bivalvia; order Pterioida; family Pteriidae; genus Pinctada; species Pinctada fucata. Next base: position 11,387,140 of record AP027114.1, on the reverse strand, counting down.
TATAACGCGTAAAGTTCGCGTTATATCGCGAAGTTTCGCGATATAACGCGAAAGCTTCTGCACGTTTATTTTCGCGATATTACGCGAAAGTTTCGCGATATAACGCGTAAAGTTCGCGTTAAAACGCGAAAGTTTCGCGTTATAACGCGAAAGTTTCGCATTATAACGCGTTAGTTTCGCGTTATAACGCGTAAGTTTCGCGATATAACGCGAAAGTTTCGCGTTATAACGCGAAAAAATAATTTTCTCAGCTACCATTTGAGCTCAATAGGCTTTCGTATTTTTTAATGTGCATAGTGTCTGAAATTAGACAATGATCATTGAACTGATGCAAGCCCCCCCCCCCCCCCCCCCGGTTTCTGAGAATAAATTACTTTCAAATAAATATGCTTAAGTTTCTAAGATTGAATATAAATTCAGTAAGTGGAATACATTTGAATTATGTAACACAAAAGATAGGTAGGCTTTGTTTACATCATGGTATATCACAATAGTGAACAGGTGAATAACAGTCAGAGGCAATTCGAGTTACAAAACGTTAACATTACCACGAGAATATCTTAAACGAAGCTATCTCCCATCAATCATATTCCATATCAAATTCTTGTAAAATATGATTGTGAGTACTCAGTTTACCTTGCTTTTTTCTCACTTTTATCCAATTTCTCGTCGATGTCCTTCTCAAGTTTGGGACGTCTATATATAGGCATTCCAGTTAACCTTTGGGGGCGCTGTCTGTACTTTCGTTTTAAAGGTATAGTCTATTTCGTTGGTAGTTTATTTCATTCATTTGATTGTTTTGACATGATAAGGATAGTTATATGAAACGGCCTATAGTAATGGAGGGTCACTTTCTCAGGCAGGTACGCTTCAGATTTTCTTTGTAGCTGTGACCAATTTTGCATCTTTTGAATAGTAAAACTAGTTTCTTTTTGGTTCTAACGACTAATACTTGGACGGCGATGATGAAACATCATGCTACAAGTTTTAATTTCATAGTTTCCTTCATAGTCTATAGTATATATTTTCTCGTATTTATCGCACAATTTTCTATAAGAGTTATCCTTCCTAAAGGTTAACTGGAAAGCCTACTATATATATAAGTCCAAGACACTCCATATCTATGTTAGGAGTACTGGGTGGGCAAGACCAGAGCATATTTTCAAGGGGGTTGCAGCGAAAGCGATGAAAAGGAGCGGGTCCAGGGTTACAAGCATATAGGAGGTATCCCCAAAGCCGGATCCCTAAAGAATTATTGAGTATCGAGCGGGAGGGGATGGGGGGGGGGTAACGCCTGATTCTTTAGGTAGGGATTCAGGGGTCTTTCACAGCGGTGGTTCAAATGAAATCATGATATTATGTCTGATTTAAAATTAGAAAAAAATGTGTACTAGTACATTTAAACTGAAAGCATTCATGTATACATGTAAATCTATTTTTTTCAAAGTAACATTCATTTGTCGATCATCAACTGCTTAGAGGAGGTTGTATTGATCTACTGATTACTAATACGTTAGAGAGAGAGAGAGGGAGAGAGAGAGAGAGAGGTAACTTAGATGCGAAGCGAATAAAGATTAAAAACAATAAAGAATAAAAACAAGACTATACAAGGACTTTGAAGTATGCACATGTAGTCCACAGAGTCCGGCGTGGGAGAGGGGGTTCATTATATAATTTTAGAAAATATATATATGCAAAAATAAGCTTCGATGATATTTTCAAATCCAAGGGATATTGGGGTGTCCAACATACCTCCTCTAGATCCGCGCTTACATTCGATGAATGGGGTCTTACATACCCCCTCTAGATCCGCGCTTACATTCGCGATGAATGGTACATGTATCGATCTCTTTTACTTACCCCGTTGTATATTCGAAAGGTATTCCGTACATGTACGATCTTCAATGTCACATAAACCGTTTAATCTTTCACCGCATATGCACAATAATCCACAATTTATTGATATTATTAATATATGTATTATTATTATAATTTTAAGTATTAAAGGTGATTAAATGGAAAATGTTAACATATTGTGTTTTTTTAAGTATTTTAATAAAATCAATTATTCATCTACTGAAGATTTTTTGAAGGATAAGTTGGTGACAACAATACATGGGCGGATATGTACGTCCCTAGATTTTGTTTCAAGGGGGGTGCAACCCGGGTCAGGGGATCCAGAGTATAGTATCTTCATGTACATTATAAAATAAAACGGGTATGGTATGGTATGGTTTATTTGCAAACAGTCATTAAGGCCCATAAGGCTAAAGCATACAAACAGTTACAATGTAATAAAGCGTATTTGAAACACTGTGAGTAGCCACAATAATAAATATGTATGAGAAAAAAATGGAGGGAAAAAGTTATTTCTTATGAATGAAGAAAACAGTAAAAGGAAAATAATTCTTATACAATGTTCTTGTACAAGTGGTGGAGGAAGAATGACATTGGCCATATTGTGTATATGCAAACAAGCATCACAAGATATATACAACAATAAATGACGATATCTTTATAAAGATAAATTAAGAATTATAAAAATTTAAGAAAATAAAACGGGCAAACATGAGGATTTTTGCGGGCAATTTCTGGTCCCGGTAACTGAGCTGCGTTTGTAGGTGTAGAGAATGTCAAAGAATTATATTGTACATCGTTTGCTAAAACTGAATCATGTTCGAATACTCTCAAGAGGAATCTATTTGTCAATTTTTTTTTCAATTTCTCGGAAGGCCCGGACTCCCATCGATAGAAGGAACATCCTCCCATATCCTCCGGCCTCACAATTTTCAATAGCAAAGTATATGTACCAAACCCAAATAAACATTTTATCTGAATTTCTATTTTCATCTATCCTGAACTCCCTCCGCTTACTCGATACATGTATTTCCCTGATCTCCCACAGCACGAAAATTCGAGTTTCTATATTTTGGAAACCACCTAGAAACTGCATAGAAACCGGAGTTGACAGTTTCCCAGTGGTTTCCAAGGCATGGAAATCCGGATCACGTAGCTTAATTCCACCAAGATTCCATTTTTGAAACTTGGTTGAGTGGTTTCATTTTGTAAACTACTAATCAAACTTTAACACAGAGTAAAGAAAAATTTCTTTTTTTTTCTACTTCGATTTGGAGGAGGTGGAATTTTGTCGACTAGCGGACGCCATTCCGTACGGCGACTTTGCCTCACATTCATACCAAAGCGGCAGGGTGATTTATTTATTTATTTATTTATTTATTTATTTATTTATTTATTTACTTATTTATTTATTTATTTATCTATTTATTTATTTATTTATTTATTTTTAATTTATTTAGATTCTTGTTTCTCTTATACGTATATTTTAAAAGAAACAAATAGATAACTGATATATGCAACAATATACGTTTTGTCAATACCAATTAAAACAGAATTTTAGTTGGGAAACGGATTGAGAAATTAAAAAAAATGTAGTTCCTACCTCAATTTGTGCATAAATGTCATATTTTTCCTATTCCTTTTCTATATCAGAGACAAAATATATTTCCGCAGGTATTTATTTTAGTTTTCTAGTCAAATTCCTAAAAATTTGACTATGAATCGTCTTGTACATCAGTGGCAAATTTAGGGGTGTGGAGGGGGCTGCCCGTCCCCCTCTTTTCTCCCCAAGCCCTATATTGTAGGAATAGCAAATTTTCCTCTTGAACCTTCTCCTCCTCCTCAAAGCTAGATTACTCTGGATCTGCATATATAACTACGGTATAATTCTAATTTATGTATTTTACTAATAACAAGGGCTTATAAACACTTTTAAAGTCAACACGATTCAGCATTAATGTTTATTAAGACATTTCTAGAAAAAAAATCTGTAAAAATTAATACATGTACGCAAAAACTAATTCAATAGAGCTATAGCATTAGCGAAGGGCTATATACATGATGTATACCTTTTGAAAAGGTCACAAATACCAGTTACGTAACGATTGACCCCATGTAAATTGCATGTCAATTGGAGTCGGGGGAGGTGCGGGGGAGGTGCGGTCGTGTACTTGGTTTGTTTTGACAAGTACACAATCACTGATGCATGCAACTTCGGCATGTCAATTATGCAACGCTATGCAGGTTCTATCAGAGAGAGAGAGAGAGATAGAGAAAGAGAGGGGGTCAAGCCTGAGGTTTTTTTTTATATTCAGCGCCAAACCGATAGAAAATGACTCGGCAAGTAAAGAAAAAGTCCAATTAAAACATCCCATCTCAGAAAATAAATGGCTCTATTAATTCTTGCAGTACCTAATGAATCGAATGAGACTGAGCTTATGAATAAATAAAACGAAATAAAACAGTTATCCCTTTCCTTAATCGGAAATCTTCATAAACATCATTCAAATCTTGAAGGCGGATCTAGAAAATAGGTTGAAAGAGGATTCCGGACTTTGTGAAGAGGAATATAAAGACAAAACCATAAACTATAAATAAAATAATAAAAAAAAACATGTTGAAGCCCTTTTATGATTTATATATATGTACAACTGGCAAGCGAGAGCACAGGTCACCGAAAATTGGAAAACTGTAAGGAGATACTATTTCTATGCTCCATATATATATACCGTCCTTCAGTGACCCCTACATTATGTTCAATGGCGGGGGGGGGGGGGGACTGTATGATGTCAGTCATAAAAGGTGGCGAGTAAAATAGAAAGCGTGAAATTTTACTTCAAAAATATTGTCAAACAAACAAAAAAGAAGAAGGAAAGAAAAAAAAGGAATATATGGTAAATTAAAGAAAGAAATCGGACAAATTCAAGTTTTGAAGTAAAAGGTGACCGCATACCCCCCCCCCCCCCCCCACACACACACACAAACACAAACAAGCACTAGAGTCCATTCCCTACATTCATTTGTGATCTTATAGTTCGTAAGGTCAAAATCCTAGAAATGAACAAAAAAAGCTCTCCTGAAGTCTTTTGTTTTAATTTACCATATATACGTCATCTAAATCTTCCAAAGTCGATTAAAACCAATCAGATTCAGAATATATAAAAGGCTAGTTTTATAAATAGCAATTTTTCATTATCATGGTTATTTTCATGTATCTCATTCAAATATAGAAAGTAACCCCCCCCCAATTTACCTTATTTATCAATTTTGTACTGAGAATCAGATAAAATACGTAAAATAATAATAATGATAATAAAAATATCAGAGAGACCTACGGTCAAAAACTCGGGATTGACCACACTCGGTCCCGGCCAGCATATTTTCTAAGGCCAAAAGACAGAGATCAGATTTTGGAAATATTATATATACATGTACATGAATTCGTAAATTATGAGTAACCGGCGATCTCTGGTAGAGGGTTGGACACTGTCACAGCCTGTCCGAAAGAGGAGATGGGATGGTAGGTGGGATTTGATTCCAGCCTGTTTAAGAAAAAAAAAAAGAAAAGAAAAAAATGAAATAAAAAAACGTAACGGGATTAACTTTTGGGAAAATTCAAAATATGTCTCCCACTTTTAGAAAATCTGCCCAGAGTAGAAAACAGTGGCGGATCCAGCGCCTCCTTTGCCGGGGGTCAAGGGACGAATTTTGCCGATTTATACTGAAAATGGGCAAAAATATACCTGTTTTTGGAAAATTTGGGGTTAGTGCCGGGGAGAGGGCGGGCGCCCCCTCCGCTCCTCCCTGAATCAACCAAGCTGGGAAAATGATAATGGTACATGATACCTAGAGTTGATACACTCTTTTTGTGTTGACCCCCCCTCCCCCCCCCCCCCTTCTCATTTATTTATACGATGTACAGGTCTAGGATTCTCACGTTCTCTCTCTTATCCATGCGGGCCTTGAGTCCCGAGGTGGGGATGGGGTCGATACAAAGGATTGGGTATCGAGGTGGATTTCTCTTAATTTTGACATATCAGTTCCCATTGTACTCCAAATAGCAGAGGGAAATACTAGAAATAAATAGAAGAGTGAGAAGACATTTTGGAACGAATTGTACGATGACGAAGTCGAATAATATTAGAAGAAAGAAGATTAACCAAGCCTGCTGGTATGCTTGATCTGAAATTATACTAACTGACCATCGTATTTTTAATAAACCCAATTATGAATACGATTGCCGAGTAATTGCTGCGATTTTTTACAGTTGCATAGACAACATAGGTAGCTCGAATTTCCTTTTACATATGACACATAGCACAGTACAGTTGTTTCACATGTTATATGTGTGCATTTAGGTGTCACATTTTTTCACATTTGACAACCATGTAGCAAATTATGAAAGAATGGGTATTCATACTGTTACCTTGAAGTTCATTACTTATTTAGTCCTTGCATAAATAAGCTGCGAGCCTACTTGCAGGCTACAAAATTCTCTTGTTCCACTCTCGACATATTAGGGCTGTAACGAATTAACTCACGGTACGATGTAAATCTCTCTATTTGCTTTCGATGTGATTCGTATCTCAAGTCTTTGATTTCTGACTATAAAGGTGAAATCACACTTAAAAATGGGTTTTGAGCACTCTTACATTGAATTTTCTTCTGTTATAAAAGAATAATCCCAATAAGAGAGCAATACTACGACGTGCCAATCACCTTAATATATCTTGAATTACTTTAATATCTTTAATGTACGTGTTTTTTAAATGAATCGAAAAAGTTCAATATGGAGACAGTGGGGTGCTGTGAATCAAACCGTTAACAAGAACTGTGGTTAATTGAAAACCATGGTGAATATTTGCAGCACTACAACAAATACATGATACATTTATAATATCACAGTACAGTTATTACTATGTTGTAGACAAACAGGATATATTTTGGTGTACAGATCAGTTTGTATATAGATCTACAAGCATTGTGTCTTCCCATTTTGATGTCATACTTCTGTTTCAACTAAATCTTGCATCTCAATAGTTGAAATGTCTTTTTCATAAAAATTCAATCTTAAACTATTTTGCTTTATAATCAATTATCATGATTATTGAGAGTCATAATCTATTATCAGAATCGAAAGCAATGATTGAGCAATAATCGATTTTTAACGATGATTCTAGTAGTACACCAATAATAAATACCAAATAGTACTACTGTTGATACAGAAAAACAAATGTATTCATATCTAGTCTTCATGGACTATTTTCTTTAAATAGTGTCATTTTGAAATTTTCACTTTAAATTTTATGTGAAATAAAACAAAATACTAAATGATACTGTACTAATATACTTTTAAATGACTACATGATACTTTATGATACTTAACTACACTATACTACACAATACTTTACTATACTACACTATACTACACAAAACTTTACTTTACTACACAAAACTTTACTATACTACACTATACTACACAAAACTTTACTTTACTACACAAAACTTTACTATACTACACTATACTACACAAAACTTTACTATACTACACGAAACTTTACTATACTACACAAAACTTTACTATACTACACGAAACTTTACTACACTACACTAAACTTTACTATACTACACGAAACTTTACTATACTACACGAAACTTTACTATACTACACAAAACTTTACTATACTATACAAAACTTTACTATACTACACGAAACTTTACTATACTACACAAAACTTTACTATACTACACGAAACTCTACTTTACTACACATGTAGTATAGTGTAGTAAAGTATACTATAGTACACTATAGTTTACTATAGTATACTATAGTACTTTTTCGTTAGGGAGATTTATTGATATTGATATGGATGGCTTTTGAGTGATTTAATGGATTTTAAAGATATTTCAAAGATAGTTATTTGGAGTGTCTACCTTCCGAATTAATAGACCATGGCAGATCAAAGCAGTGAAAGTTGTGACAGGAGCGTATCTGAAGTACTAGGTGAGTGTCGTAGCACACTATATGATAATGACAACCAAAATCCTGTGAATAGCAAATTTATGAGTACATTGATAGATCTAATGGCTCGTGTAGATTTACGTCTAACGGCGATAGAGAAAAATACTAGTACTTTGGAACAAGTAAACCAAACGTTGGACGTCATAACAGTAAGGGTTGACACGACAGAAAGAGCATTGGCGGATGTAGAGAAGAGAATATGTGATCTAGAAAAAGATATGGAGGGTCATGGTAATCTGTATGACGGAGTGAGGGAGGAGGCAAAGAAAGCCTACAAGGATGTGACTGATATACGTCGAGAAATCGGGAGGGCAGAGGCAAACGACTCAAAAATGCAAAAAGAAATTGATGAACTGAGAAAGATGTGTGCAGAGTTGAAAGATCGAGTCGTAGACCAACAGTGCAGGGCCATGAAATACAACCTGATCTTTCATGGTATCACAGAGGCGGATGTAGGGACAATCGAAGATAGCGAGTCTGTGTTAAAGTGTTTTATAGGGCGCAACCTTAATATCGAGGATGACATACCGATGGCGAATGTACACCGGATCGGTAGGAGGGATGACAGGCGTCGAGACGGCAAACCGAGGCCCATCATCGCCAAGTTTGTACACTATAAAGACCTCATGAATGTGAAACGATCGGCGAAACGTCTCAATAACACTAACTATGGGATTAGTCCGTCCGAAATCGAGGATGTCAGGAGGAAGTTGTTTGCCATCGCCAAGGCGGAAAGGAGCAAGGGGCGCAGAGCTTACGTTGTTAAAGACAGACTATATGTAGACCATGAACTTACCGATCCTGAGACATACGTATTTGGTGGAGCTAGTACCGTTACTCCTCGCCCACCCCCGCGTCACAAGCGACCCCGGACTGGATCTACCCCTGACCGCGAATAGGAATGCGCCGGAGGGCATACTGACTATTCTGTGAACGACTCTGATCATAGTTCTCGTATATGTACTGATTGTTTTACCTGTAATTATGATACCAGTGACACTGTGAATAATTATGTTAGCTTTGTAAATAATGATTTTGTGAAAATTCTAACTTTGAATGTGTGTGGCCTAATTCGAAGATCCCAGTACCCCGAGTTTTTAGAATTTATTCAAAATTATGATATTCTTTGTTTAGTAGAAACAAAAACTGATGACTGTGATGACGTTAATCTTCCTGGATTTGTAGCACAAATGAAAAACAGATTTGTATTCAGAAAAGTAAAGTCTGGTGGTATTGTTTTGGCTTATAAGAAATATTTGGATAATTATATACATAGCATAGAAACAGAAAGTACATATATTAAGTGGTTCGAAATTGACAAATCATTGTTCCAAATAAATGAAAATTTTGTATTTGGTATTGTTTATATACCGCCTGAAAGTTCAATTTATTGTATCGGGGACCCATTCGGAGAGATCGAAAATGAATACATGAGACTTAGTGAAAACCACTCATATATATGTTTGATGGGGGATTTAAATGCTCGAACGTCAAACGATCATGATTTTATTTCTATTGAAGATGCCAATAATGATTGTTTTATCGCAGAAATCATTGACTCTAATTATAATTTGAATGTTTTTGAACAGTATGGGATATCGAAAATAAGAAATAACAAAGATACGAGGAAAAATAACTTTGGCAACCAGTTATTACATTTTTGTAAAAATAATGACTTACGAATATGTAATGGAAGGGTAGGAAAAGACAAGCACAATGGTAGCTTTACATGTAAAAATGCAAGTGTTGTTGACTATGTTTTGTGCTCCTCTGATGTGTTTGAATTAGTTGAAGATTTTGATGTTTTAGAATTTAATAGTTTATTATCCGATGCGCATTGTCCTTTGTCTTTCACTTTACATAAACAAGAATTAGATAATGGTTTGTATTATAATAATGAACAAGTATTAACACAAAAGACAAAAATCAAGACATGGGATAATGATAAATGTGGTGAGTTTGTTAGTAATATAGATTCACACAAAATAGAAGAAATCATAGAGAGTTTTGACGAGATGGATGATAGTGTAAATATAGATGAAATTGTAAGTAAGACAAGTGACGTATTACTGAGCGCTGCATCCTCCGCCTTAGGTACGTATAAATTTAAGGAAGGTATGAAAATGAAAGATATATACAAAGACAAGAAACCTTGGTTTGACGATAAATGTAAGCATGCACGGACGTTGTACAGACGTGCAAAAGGACAATATAGACGTCACAGGAATGAACTCTTCTTAAATCGATGTAAGTATGCAGAACAGGAATATAAAAGCACGATGAATAATTGTATGAAAACATATAGAAATGAACTGAAAAGAAAGTTAAAAACAATGAAAAGCAATAACCCGAAAGATTATTGGAAACTAATCAATTCAGGTAAGAAAGGTAAAGGTCAAGGTAACATTACAATTGATGCATTATATGATTTCTTCAAAAATTTAAATAGTAACGACGAACAAGGAACTGACGATGACGGCGACACTGACCTTGACAATGACCTTGACGGTGACAACCTGAACGACATTATTAATTGAGCAATTACAATTGAAGAGGTAAAGAAGGCAATTTCAAGTTTGAAAAATAATAAAGCTTCGTCAGATGATGATATTTTGAACGAATATATAAAGAACTCGACAACAAAGATGATTAACTTGTATGTAAAATTATTTAATGCAATCTTTAATTCTGGGCGACTGCCTGAAGCTTGGTTAAAAGGAAATGTTTTGCCTATTTATAAAAATAAGGGTTCATCATCAGACGCTAAAAATTACAGACCGATCACTATTGTAAGTTGTTTTGGCAAATTATTTACGAGTATTTTGAATACAAGGTTACAAACATTTTCTGATGAGTATAATATTATTTGTGAAAACCAGGCTGGATTTAGAAAAGATTACTCAACTATTGATAATATTTTTGTATTGCATAATTTGATATCACTGTCAGGATTGTATAAGAAAAAAATGTACTGTATATTCATAGATTTTGAAAAAGCGTTTGATAAAGTTTGGAGGTTTAGATTGTGGAATAAATTACTAAAAAATCATATAAATGGTAAAATGTATAAAATTATTTTTAACCTGTACCAAGGTATTAAGTCTAGAATTAGTTTTCATAGAACAAATTCAAATTATTTTCCTTGTGATAATGGCCTAAGACAAGGTGAAAATTTATCACCTTTTTTATTCAGTTTGTATCTGAATTATTTAGAAAAATTTATGTCACAATACAATGTTAGGGGATTGAATAATGTTACTCAAGACTTAGCAAATACGTTTGATGTATATTTGAAATTATTCATTTTACTATATGCTGACGACACAATACTTTTTTCTGATTGTCCAAAAGATTTACAATTACAATTGGATGTATTTAATGACTATTGTAGACAATTTAAATTGAAGGTTAATATTCATAAGACGAAATGCATTATTTTTTCAAAGGGGCGTAACTCGCACAACCCGCCAGTATTTAAATATGACGGTGAAATCATCGAGACGGTAAATCAATTTAATTATTTAGGTATTGTATTTTCTCGAACCTGCACATTTACAGCAGCCTTGAATCATAATGTAAAGAAAGCAACTATAGCCATGTATGATGTTTTGAAAAAAGGAAGAAAATTTAATTTAACAGTCAGCTGTATATATGATTTATTTGAAAAAATAGTTGTGCCAATCTTATTATATGGATGTGAATTATGGGGATACTCTAATATTCAAATGATAGAAAGATTACATCTAAAATTCTGTAAAATGCTATTAAATGTTAAGAAATCTACGCCTAATTATATGATTTATGGAGAATTGGGAATTAAACCGCTTATTTATACTATAAAGTCAAGAATGGTAAACTATTGGACAAGAATTGTAACAAATGATGATTGTAGATATAATAAGATACTGTATAATTTAATGTTATCGAAGTGTCAGAATGGTGAACATGTTTTCAAATGGTCAAAATTTTTACAAGATATTTTTAATGAATGTGGTTTAAGCTATATTTGGGAGTATCAATATACTCATGGTATTAATAAGGATTGGTTAAAAGCTGTGGTGAAACAAATATTGAATGATCAGTTTCAGCAATCATTTTTATCTGAAATAAATAATTCTTCTAAAGCTGTCACTTACAGATTATTTAAAGAAAATTGTTGTTTTGAGGAATATTTGGATTTATTGAATGAAAAAGAAAGAATTTTGCTTTGTAAACTTAGAATGACTAACCACAGACTGATTATAGAGACAGGTAGATGGTACAATATTGAAAAACATGAAAGGATATGTACATTATGTAATGAAGGGTTATTAGGTGATGAATGTCATTATATTTTAGAGTGTCCATTTTTTGAAGACAAAAGAAAATTATTATTAGGTGAGGAATACTGTACGAATCCAAATGTTTTAAAATTTAAACGTTTAATGAATTGTCAAGATATTACATTATTAAGGAAACTATGTCAATTTATAAAGATTATATTCTCATTTACTTAATATTTAAATGTTAACACATTACAATTATTGTCTGTCCTTCACAAAATGCAAATTTATCATAGTCCTATTATTATCATCACATGATCACTCACTTTATGAATTGTATATATTGTATATATGTTGATTCTCTGTACCAAAATGGGCAAAGAGAAATAAAGAATCTGAATCTGAATCTGGATAATGTTTAATAGCCGTTCCTCACATATAATGTTTGGATAATGCGCTCTATTGTGAGTGCTGTTGAGATTATCGTCAGGATCTTCTTTAACTCATTTGTGTCACACTTATGCCCTTTGCCGTGTGGAGCTCGTAAAAAAGTTCCCCGCGAGGGGTTTGACAGTAAGTGTTTTGAATAAACTTCCCTGACATTGTCGCCATAGCACTTTCTATATAGACATAACGCCAGACAGTGCATTAAGTTTTTATATTTTCATTTCCATGCTTCATAGACATCGACGGCTAGCCAACAGCGGATGTTTACTCCTCCCGGGCACCCGGTCCCACCTCTAGCTTGCTAGGGGTCCGTCGATGTTTAATTTTGCGCTCTATTGTGAGTGCTGTTGAGATTATCGTCAGGATCTTCTTTAACTCTTTTGATGATTTACTTAAAACAAATTGGTGAATAAAATCAAGAGACAATGTAGTTTTTCTTTTAAGATATCCATCTTCCTTGCTGACAGTAGGCAATTTGAAATAGGATCTCCTAATAACATTCAGAGGATCGATTTCATGTCATGGTATAAATGTACTAATTAAGCATGTGGCAACCCCTTCCCCCTATTGGCCTTTAAAAAGTAATCGGTTATATAATGATATATTTGTGATCGATCAGAAATTTTCTTGATAATTTTCATGACAACGGATGGTTTCCTACGTATCATTACCTATGGCAAAATGCCAACGGACTGTTTTAAGTGCAGACTTTGTAATACTCCTGACAACGGTAATGTGTGGCGGCGTAGCATGTTCATGCGCATTCACAAGCAAAAACGACAATAACATATACAAGTTCATTGTTGTAGGTTACATTAAAACTTATTTTGTGAGGGATAATTCAATTCAAGTAATTGATACATTAAAGAAGAAGTAATCAATTCTAAAATACAGATATTTCGATGACGTTCTCAATCAATCATCCAAAGTTTGCGGATTACTTTAGCACAATCTATCCATGAGAACTAGATGTGAAAGAAACCACCATAAGCATAAAATTTTGCTTCATTTTCTGATATCATTTTATCGTTTGAAGTCAATGGTCACCTAAATACATGTACTTAAGTGTATGACAGACGTGTCGATGTCAACTTCGAAACTTAACAAATAAGATTCTTTGGTCTCCTGTCTATGGTGTGAAGCACATTTTCTGGCTTCTATATGATAAAAACCCAAGATATGTTGAGTTAAAGAAGATCCTGACATACATCTCAACAGCACTCACACTAGAGTACCATGATGAGCATCGACTGACCCCTAGTATGTTGGTATGCATTGTATTAAGATGTGATATGTATTGCTCTAGTATACAATCTTTTGTTCAGAGTTATATTGTTTGGCACTGATATTTTAAATAAACTCGCTATATGCCGTGGAGGATTTAGGGGGATGCGAAGGGGTCGCCCCCCTGGCACTGTTTTTTCTCAAAACGGGTATATTTTTGCCCATTTTAAGTAAAAATCAGCAAATTTTGCCCCTTGACCCCTCGACAAAGAGGGCGCTGGATCCGCCACTGATATAAATTTGAAATGATATAATTTTCATTGTCACTGGTAAGACAAGGGTAATCAATTACGGACATCTTACTATTTTAGTATAATAAACGACTTAGCAAACTCTATTGATATTTTTATATATTTTTGAATTATAAAGAGGTCGCATTTAATGATTCATTAGGTTTCCAAAGTGAATTTAAGGAACTTTGAAAGCTACGAAGTTGATTAAAAAGTTAAGTCTTCTTTTAAAAGTTAAATGTACTTTTAAAAGTTGAAAAGTGACTTAAAAGTTAAGTCAACTTTTAAGTCAACGAAGTTACTTTCCGAACGGAAAATAGTCACAAACGGTTTCCTTCGTTAGCATATTATGAGAACGTAAGAGTCATAACCTTAAACACATTACATAAAAATGTGTAAAAAAGAATATGTAAGAAAGTGTCCACATCTGAGTTTGTCATTGATCCAATAGAAAAAGTCATTGGAAAAATTAGCATGGGAAAATGCATGATAGCGTATACGTATTTAAAAGGAAATACATATTTCATACTATACGTGTTGTTGGGGATCTTCCAAGACCGTTCTAGTTCCCTCCGATCGAAAGAACAGATGGGGGCGAGACAATAGATCATCTCTGAGAAAGTTTTCCCACGACGGGATTCGAAACAAGACTCTTTAGATTAGAAAATCGGGCTGAGAGTCCGGTGCACTACTAACTGACCCTTTCCCGAATATTCTCTAGTTCATGGATAGTGCCCGATCCCGGTATGAATTTTAGAATTTCAATGACACAATTAATGATTACACAATATTTAGAAATAATTCCTTCTTAACAATTATCAAATTCACATCGTCATATCATATGCTATACCTTCATATCACAAAATTTATCTCTGATCTCTTTGTTTCGACGGAGAAACGGCTAATTCGTTCCTTTAGTAGTTTAGATTTTAAATACGCTTACACCTATACTGAAATATTCAGCATTAATGCCACTAAATTCGATTTGAAATTTCCGTTTTCTTACAAGCATTATACTAGTAGTACTTAACGATGCTTCGGTTTTACTTAAATTGGTACTATGGAACATATATTTCAATATTGACAATTTCAAATCCTCCGTGATTGCTGTTTAGGATTCTTAAGTTTTCCCACAAAAGTATGTTTGTAACCTGATTCTTATAGAGAAAAATCTTGTGTATTTATATATATGATAATATGTTCTCTTTACAGGTCTTCAATACTTTGTATTAAAAGGTAAACCAGGAAAATACCTGCTTGACAGCGTAAAAGATTTTTTGTCGAAAGATTCCAATGTAGTCATACTTGGTGAGCCTGGTAGTGGAAAAACAACTTTAGCTTGGACTTTGTGTAAGCAAATGCATGATGAGATACATGAAGGTATAAAATGGCACGTGAAAACTTCGACTTCCACTGATGATTTACCCGATGAAGATACGTTTGTTTTATTACTTCTGGATGGTCAATTTGAAAGTGAATGGATAACAAAAGAAACAGTAAGAACTATCTTCGACGAAGTTGAGGAATTCAGAAACAAATTGCCACGTAATCAATTGCGTATCATCTCGACAATATCAAATGAAGCGTTTCAAAAAATCTCAAAGTATGACTCCATGAAAACATTGAATCCTTTTGGAAAAATTGACTTAGATAACAAGAAGTATTCGTTGACGCAGGTTGATATGGGGGCAGTCTTTGAGACACATAGTATCTCAATAACAAATGTTACAGACGCGACCACTAGTAAAAGACTAAGTCAAGAACAAATGCAAAGAATACACAGTTGCTTTAATCCTTTCTTCAAATTCAATGCCCCAAAGTTAGGATTCCCTTTAACTGCATCTTTGATGGCGCTTCATGTCCCATTTCTTGCTGATTCGAAGTTCGTCGAAAATCCTGTGGAAAATGTATTAAAGTCGATAAGACAACTTAAAGAGTCTAAAAAAGACGAGGACCATAACAAATATTGTACAGCAGTTTATGCTTCTTTAAATGGCGGTTGATGCAGAAAAGATAAACGAAACATTAATGAAAGAGATTGGAGCCCACCATAAATTCAAGGATCCGGTTGCTGATCCGGAGTTTTATTTACTTCGAAAAAGAAAAGCTGGGGGACATGAATTTATACATGAAAGTATACTAAGAGCTTTTCTTGCAGCATATGGAAACGAGAATTTAAAATTTGTTATTAAACATTGTCGTCTGTGTATGTTACTTCAATACAGTGTTTCAAATCGCGAAAAACTATCGGACTCACAGAAAATGTTTCATATTGTGATTGGCGGAAGTGCATATGAAAAAGATTTAACATACCGAATAATGAGTGAAAACATTGATATATCACATCACAGGATATGGGAACAAAAAGGATTTCGAGATATGTTTAAAGACGTTTATGCCAGGCAAAAGAAATGAAGGTAAAAGAATTAAGACGGTCAAAAGTCAAGTCTGAAAAGGTGAAATGGATGAATATTAATCAATGGACGGCTAACAAGATGAAATAGATAAATTATACCTGTCGAAATAAGAGAATTTGATGATAAATTGAGAAGATTCGTCAAATATCTCACATAATGCTCTTTATTTAAGGTGCATTACTCGTTCAATTTTTGCTGAAATGCATATTACTGGTTAAGTATCTCCTCTAGTTAAGCAATTTAGATATAATTTTTTGTTATGGTCAATGAATCATTTTCTGTAGAAATCGCAAAGAAAGCGAGTTTCTAAATTTGACCTTATATCTAAAAATAAGAGAGAACAATATATCATCAAGTAACAAGTATATTCATTGTGCGGAATGCACTACTTTGATTTCTCAAAAACATGGTTCAGAACAACTCTTGCATACATTTTGATTATTGAACTTTTCAACTTGACTTATTCTGTATATAACGGTTTTATATATCTGCGCATGTAATCCAGACAACCGCACCTTTTGCCACAAAGTGGCAAGTGGTCGTCATATGTCGACACCGGTTGCCCACTGATGC
The DNA here is from genome assembly GCA_028142955.1 of Pinctada fucata. NCBI lineage: Eukaryota > Metazoa > Mollusca > Bivalvia > Pterioida > Pteriidae > Pinctada > Pinctada fucata. The sequence goes on along the minus strand of AP027114.1, from coordinate 11,370,048 downwards.
CGTCTATATGCTATATATGAAGTTTGTTGCTAGTTGTTTTATGATTTAATGTCGTCTTTTATGTTTGGTCTTCCTTGTCCCTGTTTTGTCTCTTGCTATGCTTTCCACTCTGTGTGCTCGCATTTTAGTGGATTGATTTCTTGCTGTTTGTGCTGCAATATAACAAATATAACATAGATATGGATTATTTAAATATATACTGTATATTCAAATATTAGCAATAATTTTACTGTTCCGACTGACTCGCTGGACTCTGGAGTTTCGCGGGTATGTTAAGGCGTCCCATGGAAATATCATCACCTTTATCGCACCTTTGTAATTGTTATGGGCCAGAATACCCCAAAACGCCAGCAAAAATCAGACAAAGACAGAATATAAATTTACAAGTTTAATTATGTACAAAATATATATATTTCAAATGATTACAACTTACAATACAATGTCCGGATCAAAGTGTCCGTTACGGTCCACAAAGTCTATCGAATGAATGGTTTCCGGTAATCGCAAACGTTCTCGAAAGATCGGTGTCCAAACGTTGTTAACTGGATTAAAGTCTCAACAAATAAAGTGTCCCAGTATATCAGAATAGATGAATGAATCGTGTCTACGAATGTGTACGAATGTCCCTCTTAACACAGTTCCTCAGAGGTATTTATACTTAATAGCAATGAATTAACCAGAAGCTTCTAGAACAATGACTCATTACAAATGATTAACAATAGAGTAAATTCTAGAAATCACAGTCATGTGATGATAATGATGTAACAAAGAACATACTGGAATATTCTCTAATGAAATAAACATGACATAGTAAAATCTAGAAAGAACCATTATGAAATCATAATACAACATGACTAAGTACATGTGTACCTACACATAAAGTAAAACTAAAATAATACATGACCCACAACACCTCCCCCCTTAAAAAAAGTTTGAATGTCAATGAAAACTTAGGTGTTAAATTCTGCAAAAATCACTCATGAAACTCTCGATAGTGCATCTGCAATCACATTGTCTTTGCCCTTGATATGGTTAATAATGATATTGTACTCTTGCAACAATAAACTCCACCTTGTAAGTCTTTGATTCTTGTTTGACATTTTGTGCAAAAATGTGAGAGGGTTGTGGTCAGTATATACAAGAATGGGATGTAAAGTAACATTCAAATAAACATCAAAATGTTGTAAAGCTAACAATAATGCAAGACACTCTTTTTCAATAGTAGAGTAATTCTTTTGACATTTTGTCAATTTCTTTGAAAAATAACAAACAACTCTATCTACACCATCATCATTTTCTTGAAACAAAGCCGCCCCGATTCCTACGTCACTAGCATCAACAGTAAGCTTAAATTGCTTATCAAAATTTGGAGCTGACAGGACAGGACTATTCATAAGAACACATTTGATTTTCTTAAAAGATTCGTCACAGTCATTGGTCCATGCAAAATTCACTTTCTTTTGTAACAGATTGGTAAGTGAACCAACAACTGACGAGAAATTTGGACAAAATTTTCTGTAAAATCCTGCCATTCCCAAGAATCTCATTATCTCTTTCTTATTGGTAGGAATCGGGAACTTTGAAATAGCTTCCACCTTGGCCATGATAGGAGTAACAAAACCTTGACCTACTTTGTGACCCAAATATTCTACAGTCGCATGACAAAATTCACTTTTCGCAAGGTTCACTGTGAGGTTTGCTTTCTCCAGTATGTCGAAGAAGGTACGCATGATTCGGAGATGATCATCCCAGGTGTCGCTGTAGATGATGACGTCATCGATGTACGCCTCGCATCCTTCGAGATGATTTAGGAGCGAATGAATCATCCTCTGGAATGTGGCTGGTGCGTTTTTCATACCAAAGGGCATTACTTTATATTGGTATAGCCCATCTGGAGTCGCAAATGCCGATATTTCTCTGGCTCTCTCGGTAAGCGGGACCTGCCAATAGCCTTTTAAGCAAGTCAAATTTACTGACAAATCTTGCACTGCTAATTTTATCGATACAGTCATCGATTCGTGGGATCGGATAAGAGTCAGTTTTGGTGACTGAATTGACTTTTCTAAAGTCCGTACACAATCGGTAAGTTCCGTCTGGCTTCGGAACCAGAATACATGGGGAACTCCAATCACTATTGCTGGGTTCAATAATGTCATTTTCGAGCATGTATTGAATTTCTTTCCGCATGTATTGAAGTTTTATCGGGTTTAACCGATAGGGATGCTGTTTGATAGGTGACGCATCACCCACAATGACGTCATGACGAGATGCATTAGTCTTTTTTGGAACGTCCGGAAAGATGGTCGTATATTCCCGCATTAATTGATGCACTTCCTCTTTTTGATGCACGGTCAAATGTCCGAGTTTCACTTCCGGACATGTCAGAATTTCAGAATTCTTCAAACGGACACTTTGAGCAAAGTCTTTTTCGACAGTCTCTTCGTTACATTCCGGTTCAACACAATTTTCTAATGAATTTACATTGGCCAAAGTGGAAACTGGTTTTACAAAATTTCGGTCACTTCTATCAAAATACTCTTTCAACATGTTAACATGACACACTCTTTTTTCTTTTCGCCGACCTGGTGTCTTAACCACATAGTTAACATAACTAATTTTACTCTCAATCTCATAAGGACCGAAATATCTAGCTTGCAAAGGATGACCAGGGATAGGCAAAAAGACAAGAACTTTATCGCCTGGTTTAAAAACTCTGTTTCTAGCATCTTTGTCATACCATGTTTTCATTTTCATTTGTGAGGTTTTGAGATTTTCTTGAGCCAATTTGCAAGCATTATATAATTTCTCTTTGAAATTAGACACGTAGTCTATGAGATTCAAATCGCTAGTCTCAGTCAACCATTTTTCCTTCAACAACTTCAATGGCCCTCTGACCGTATGCCCAAAAACTAGCTCAAAGGGACTGAACCCCAGGGACTCCTGAACTGCCTCTCGTGCCGCAAACAACACGAGGTGAACCCCTTCATCCCAGTCTCTTCCATACTGGTGACAATATGTTTTCATCATAGTTTTAAGGGTTTGATGAAAGCGTTCAAGTGCCCCCTGGGACTCAGGATGGTACGCAGAAGACTTATACTGCCTGATACCTAGCTCATGCATAACCTGCTGAAACAATCCTGACATAAAATTGGAACCCTGATCTGACTGAATAGCCTTGGGAGCACCTACGAAACTGAAAAACTTTGTAAGGGCCTTAACTATGGTCTTTGCCTTAATATTCCTAAGAGGTATGGCTTCAGGAAACCTAGTCGAAGTACACATAATTGTCAGTAAGTACTGATTACCTGACCTAGTCCTGGGCAAAGGACCTACACAATCAACTAACACCCTACTAAAAGGTTCCTCAAAGGCTGGAATGGGTTGGAGGGGAGCAGGTGGTATAACTTGATTGGGTTTACCTACCATCTGACAACTATGACAAGACTTACAAAACTTAGACACATCTTTTCTCAACTTAGGCCAGTAGAAATGACTTAAAATCCTATTATAAGTCTTATTGACACCTAAATGACCTGCCATGGGTGTGTCGTGAGCTAAACTCATGATGTCCCCGCGATACGCTACTGGAACCACTATCTGGTGAACGACCCGCCACACGTCATTAGGGGGTGCATCGGGTGGTCTCCATTTCCGCATAAGGATGCCATCTTGTATGAAGAAGCACTCTCCGACTTTGTCCGCTTCTTCTCGGGGAAGGGCCCTCTTGCTTAGTCGGATGATCTCTGGATCTTTAGTTTGCTCGGAGAGGAGCTGCTCATGGCTTAAGGCATCTGTATCTCTGTCTAATGGCGGATGGGAATCATCACCAGGTACTGTCGGAGACTTGTCTACATGAATTGGTACTGACGTCTCAGGTACGCTGTCATAAATGGTAGACATGAATGTGTCAGAAAGGTCTATATTTTCGGAGGGATGGTCCTCGTTAAGTGCAGAAGTACTCTCAGCCTCTTTCAGTCTGTTCCTGGCCATCGCCCTGGTAACAGCGCAGGCTGGATACAAGTCGTCGTCTTCATCATCGGACACGACATCGGACGTGATTTTCTCACAAACAATCGGATCGGCTACAACTTTGCCGCCAGCTAAATCGTTGCCAAGCAACAAGGAAACGCCTTGAACAGGAAGAGTAGGTCGAACACCTACGATAACAGATCCAGTAATTAAGTCTGACTTCAAATAAATTTCATGAAGGGGAACATCAATGACGCCTAGCTCCACACCCTGTAATAAAACTGACCTACCAGTAAAAGTGTGCTCAGACAAAGGCAATGAACCCTCTAACAATAAAGTCTGGGCAGCACCAGTATCTCTCAAAATCTGAACAGGCAACGCTTCGCTAGAATCACTGAGTGAAACAAATCCCTGTGACAAAAAGGGCTTATAATGATCCTCCACAAAATCATCAGAACTGGACTTAGAACCCTGAATCTCAGGAGTGTCAGAACAAATCGAATCTAAGGCTTTCCTATCATTTCTAACAGACGCGCAGGCCTGTGACTTAAGTTCTTTTTTCTTCTTAAGCTTCAAACACTCACCAATAACATGACCTTTTTTCTTACAATAATTGCATGTAGGAAGCGACCCCACCCCTGGGGATGCCTCAGAACGCTCGGACCTAGGTCCGGACGTAGAACCACCTTGAGATGGTGACTGGGAACTAATAGACGACTGAGACTCTTGTACATTTTTCTTTGGAACATCTGACGTTTTTGCGCTATCGCTAGATTGAGTTTTTGACACAAAATTTTTCTTATGAGTGAGAGCATACGTATCAGACAAAACAGCGGCTTCTTCAAGAGTTTTAACATTTTTGTCTTCCAAATGAGTTCTTAAATCTTGATGTACACACTCTTTGAACTCTTCTATCAGAATGATCTGACGCAAATTGTCAAATGAATTGGGAATTTTCTTAGATCGAAACCACTGATCAAATAAATCTTCTTTTTCTCGAGCAAATTCAACATATGTTTGATTTTCAAACTTTTTGTACTTTCTAAACTTTTGTCTGTACGCTTCAGGTACTAACTGATATGCTCTCAAAATCGTGTCCTTGACCTTGTCATAGTCTGAACTCTCAGCAATACTGAGCGCCGAGTACACTTCAGCCGCTTTGCCAATAAGTACGCTTTGTAATAAAGTTGGCCAAAAATCGCGTGGCCACTTCAGATTGGCCGCGATTTTCTCAAAATGTGGAAAATATTTGTCCACGGACTTTTCTTGAAATTTTGGTACTAATCTGATGTTTTTGGCGGCATCGAATTCAGACTTGACAGGCGAAGGAACAGGATTTTCCTTAGCGCCTTTTTCTAACTTTAACTTTTCTAACTCAAACTGGAGTTCTCTCTCGTGCATACGTTCCTGTTTCTCTCTTTCTAATTGTCTTTCTTTTTCTTCTTTTTCAAATTGTCTTTCTTTTTCTTCTCTTTCAATTTGAAATTGTCTTTCTTTTTCTTCTTTTTCAAATTGAAATTGTCGTTCTTTTTCTTCTTTTTCAAATTGTAATTGTATTTTCATTTTCTCTAATTCAAACTCAAATTTTGACATTTTGGTTTCGCTTGAAACAGGTTCAACAGGAAAATCGTATGACGAAAAGATTTCCTTAGCTAAAAGCTCTTTAGCCACAATATTTCTAATTTCTTGTTTTCTCATAGAAGATTTTACATCTAACTTCAAGTGAAGACCTAAACCAATCAAATCATCTTTTTTCAATGATTCGAACTCATCTACAGTCGGCGATTTCAAAAATTCAGTGACCGAAAATACCATGATTGATTTCTGCTGGCAAAAGTTTTATTGAGAAAAATATTTTCTTTTTTTTTTATTTCAAAAACGATCTTTACGTAAAAATGCAAATATGCAGAGATTACTATCCCGGACGAGCCCCCAATTCTGTTATGGGCCAGAATACCCCAAAACGCCAGCAAAAATCAGACAAAGACAGAATATAAATTTACAAGTTTAATTATGTACAAAATATATATATTTCAAATGATTACAACTTACAATACAATGTCCGGATCAAAGTGTCCGTTACGGTCCACAAAGTCTATCGAATGAATGGTTTCCGGTAATCGCAAACGTTCTCGAAAGATCGGTGTCCAAACGTTGTTAACTGGATTAAAGTCTCAACAAATAAAGTGTCCCAGTATATCAGAATAGATGAATGAATCGTGTCTACGAATGTGTACGAATGTCCCTCTTAACACAGTTCCTCAGAGGTATTTATACTTAATAGCAATGAATTAACCAGAAGCTTCTAGAACAATGACTCATTACAAATGATTAACAATAGAGTAAATTCTAGAAATCACAGTCATGTGATGATAATGATGTAACAAAGAACATACTGGAATATTCTCTAATGAAATAAACATGACATAGTAAAATCTAGAAAGAACCATTATGAAATCATAATACAACATGACTAAGTACATGTGTACCTACACATAAAGTAAAACTAAAATAATACATGACCCACAACACCTCCCCCCTTAAAAAAAGTTTGAATGTCAATGAAAACTTAGGTGTTAAATTCTGCAAAAATCACTCATGAAACTCTCGATAGTGCATCTGCAATCACATTGTCTTTGCCCTTGATATGGTTAATAATGATATTGTACTCTTGCAACAATAAACTCCACCTTGTAAGTCTTTGATTCTTGTTTGACATTTTGTGCAAAAATGTGAGAGGGTTGTGGTCAGTATATACAAGAATGGGATGTAAAGTAACATTCAAATAAACATCAAAATGTTGTAAAGCTAACAATAATGCAAGACACTCTTTTTCAATAGTAGAGTAATTCTTTTGACATTTTGTCAATTTCTTTGAAAAATAACAAACAACTCTATCTACACCATCATCATTTTCTTGAAACAAAGCCGCCCCGATTCCTACGTCACTAGCATCAACAGTAAGCTTAAATTGCTTATCAAAATTTGGAGCTGACAGGACAGGACTATTCATAAGAACACATTTGATTTTCTTAAAAGATTCGTCACAGTCATTGGTCCATGCAAAATTCACTTTCTTTTGTAACAGATTGGTAAGTGAACCAACAACTGACGAGAAATTTGGACAAAATTTTCTGTAAAATCCTGCCATTCCCAAGAATCTCATTATCTCTTTCTTATTGGTAGGAATCGGGAACTTTGAAATAGCTTCCACCTTGGCCATGATAGGAGTAACAAAACCTTGACCTACTTTGTGACCCAAATATTCTACAGTCGCATGACAAAATTCACTTTTCGCAAGGTTCACTGTGAGGTTTGCTTTCTCCAGTATGTCGAAGAAGGTACGCATGATTCGGAGATGATCATCCCAGGTGTCGCTGTAGATGATGACGTCATCGATGTACGCCTCGCATCCTTCGAGATGATTTAGGAGCGAATGAATCATCCTCTGGAATGTGGCTGGTGCGTTTTTCATACCAAAGGGCATTACTTTATATTGGTATAGCCCATCTGGAGTCGCAAATGCCGATATTTCTCTGGCTCTCTCGGTAAGCGGGACCTGCCAATAGCCTTTAAGCAAGTCAAATTTACTGACAAATCTTGCACTGCTAATTTTATCGATACAGTCATCGATTCGTGGGATCGGATAAGAGTCAGTTTTGGTGACTGAATTGACTTTTCTAAAGTCCGTACACAATCGGTAAGTTCCGTCTGGCTTCGGAACCAGAATACATGGGGAACTCCAATCACTATTGCTGGGTTCAATAATGTCATTTTCGAGCATGTATTGAATTTCTTTCCGCATGTATTGAAGTTTTATCGGGTTTAACCGATAGGGATGCTGTTTGATAGGTGACGCATCACCCACAATGACGTCATGACGAGATGCATTAGTCTTTTTTGGAACGTCCGGAAAGATGGTCGTATATTCCCGCATTAATTGATGCACTTCCTCTTTTTGATGCACGGTCAAATGTCCGAGTTTCACTTCCGGACATGTCAGAATTTCAGAATTCTTCAAACGGACACTTTGAGCAAAGTCTTTTTCGACAGTCTCTTCGTTACATTCCGGTTCAACACAATTTTCTAATGAATTTACATTGGCCAAAGTGGAAACTGGTTTTACAAAATTTCGGTCACTTCTATCAAAATACTCTTTCAACATGTTAACATGACACACTCTTTTTTCTTTTCGCCGACCTGGTGTCTTAACCACATAGTTAACATAACTAATTTTACTCTCAATCTCATAAGGACCGAAATATCTAGCTTGCAAAGGATGACCAGGGATAGGCAAAAAGACAAGAACTTTATCGCCTGGTTTAAAAACTCTGTTTCTAGCATCTTTGTCATACCATGTTTTCATTTTCATTTGTGAGGTTTTGAGATTTTCTTGAGCCAATTTGCAAGCATTATATAATTTCTCTTTGAAATTAGACACGTAGTCTATGAGATTCAAATCGCTAGTCTCAGTCAACCATTTTTCCTTCAACAACTTCAATGGCCCTCTGACCGTATGCCCAAAAACTAGCTCAAAGGGACTGAACCCCAGGGACTCCTGAACTGCCTCTCGTGCCGCAAACAACACGAGGTGAACCCCTTCATCCCAGTCTCTTCCATACTGGTGACAATATGTTTTCATCATAGTTTTAAGGGTTTGATGAAAGCGTTCAAGTGCCCCCTGGGACTCAGGATGGTACGCAGAAGACTTATACTGCCTGATACCTAGCTCATGCATAACCTGCTGAAACAATCCTGACATAAAATTGGAACCCTGATCTGACTGAATAGCCTTGGGAGCACCTACGAAACTGAAAAACTTTGTAAGGGCCTTAACTATGGTCTTTGCCTTAATATTCCTAAGAGGTATGGCTTCAGGAAACCTAGTCGAAGTACACATAATTGTCAGTAAGTACTGATTACCTGACCTAGTCCTGGGCAAAGGACCTACACAATCAACTAACACCCTACTAAAAGGTTCCTCAAAGGCTGGAATGGGTTGGAGGGGAGCAGGTGGTATAACTTGATTGGGTTTACCTACCATCTGACAACTATGACAAGACTTACAAAACTTAGACACATCTTTTCTCAACTTAGGCCAGTAGAAATGACTTAAAATCCTATTATAAGTCTTATTGACACCTAAATGACCTGCCATGGGTGTGTCGTGAGCTAAACTCATGATGTCCCCGCGATACGCTACTGGAACCACTATCTGGTGAACGACCCGCCACACGTCATTAGGGGGTGCATCGGGTGGTCTCCATTTCCGCATAAGGATGCCATCTTGTATGAAGAAGCACTCTCCGACTTTGTCCGCTTCTTCTCGGGGAAGGGCCCTCTTGCTTAGTCGGATGATCTCTGGATCTTTAGTTTGCTCGGAGAGGAGCTGCTCATGGCTTAAGGCATCTGTATCTCTGTCTAATGGCGGATGGGAATCATCACCAGGTACTGTCGGAGACTTGTCTACATGAATTGGTACTGACGTCTCAGGTACGCTGTCATAAATGGTAGACATGAATGTGTCAGAAAGGTCTATATTTTCGGAGGGATGGTCCTCGTTAAGTGCAGAAGTACTCTCAGCCTCTTTCAGTCTGTTCCTGGCCATCGCCCTGGTAACAGCGCAGGCTGGATACAAGTCGTCGTCTTCATCATCGGACACGACATCGGACGTGATTTTCTCACAAACAATCGGATCGGCTACAACTTTGCCGCCAGCTAAATCGTTGCCAAGCAACAAGGAAACGCCTTGAACAGGAAGAGTAGGTCGAACACCTACGATAACAGATCCAGTAATTAAGTCTGACTTCAAATAAATTTCATGAAGGGGAACATCAATGACGCCTAGCTCCACACCCTGTAATAAAACTGACCTACCAGTAAAAGTGTGCTCAGACAAAGGCAATGAACCCTCTAACAATAAAGTCTGGGCAGCACCAGTATCTCTCAAAATCTGAACAGGCAACGCTTCGCTAGAATCACTGAGTGAAACAAATCCCTGTGACAAAAAGGGCTTATAATGATCCTCCACAAAATCATCAGAACTGGACTTAGAACCCTGAATCTCAGGAGTGTCAGAACAAATCGAATCTAAGGCTTTCCTATCATTTCTAACAGACGCGCAGGCCTGTGACTTAAGTTCTTTTTTCTTCTTAAGCTTCAAACACTCACCAATAACATGACCTTTTTTCTTACAATAATTGCATGTAGGAAGCGACCCCACCCCTGGGGATGCCTCAGAACGCTCGGACCTAGGTCCGGACGTAGAACCACCTTGAGATGGTGACTGGGAACTAATGGACGACTGAGACTCTTGTACATTTTTCTTTGGAACATCTGACGTTTTTGCGCTATCGCTAGATTGAGTTTTTGACACAAAATTTTTCTTATGAGTGAGAGCATACGTATCAGACAAAACAGCGGCTTCTTCAAGAGTTTTAACATTTTTGTCTTCCAAATGAGTTCTTAAATCTTGATGTACACACTCTTTGAACTCTTCTATCAGAATGATCTGACGCAAATTGTCAAATGAATTGGGAATTTTCTTAGATCGAAACCACTGATCAAATAAATCTTCTTTTTCTCGAGCAAATTCAACATATGTTTGATTTTCAAACTTTTTGTACTTTCTAAACTTTTGTCTGTACGCTTCAGGTACTAACTGATATGCTCTCAAAATCGTGTCCTTGACCTTGTCATAGTCTGAACTCTCAGCAATACTGAGCGCCGAGTACACTTCAGCCGCTTTGCCAATAAGTACGCTTTGTAATAAAGTTGGCCAAAAATCGCGTGGCCACTTCAGATTGGCCGCGATTTTCTCAAAATGTGGAAAATATTTGTCCACGGACTTTTCTTGAAATTTTGGTACTAATCTGATGTTTTTGGCGGCATCGAATTCAGACTTGACAGGCGAAGGAACAGGATTTTCCTTAGCGCCTTTTTCTAACTTTAACTTTTCTAACTCAAACTGGAGTTCTCTCTCGTGCATACGTTCCTGTTTCTCTCTTTCTAATTGTCTTTCTTTTTCTTCTTTTTCAAATTGTCTTTCTTTTTCTTCTCTTTCAATTTGAAATTGTCTTTCTTTTTCTTCTTTTTCAAATTGAAATTGTCGTTCTTTTTCTTCTTTTTCAAATTGTAATTGTATTTTCATTTTCTCTAATTCAAACTCAAATTTTGACATTTTGGTTTCGCTTGAAACAGGTTCAACAGGAAAATCGTATGACGAAAAGATTTCCTTAGCTAAAAGCTCATTAGCCACAATATTTCTAATTTCTTGTTTTCTCATAGAAGATTTTACATCTAACTTCAAGTGAAGACCTAAACCAATCAAATCATCTTTTTTCAATGATTCGAACTCATCTACAGTCGGCGATTTCAAAAATTCAGTGACCGAAAATACCATGATTGATTTCTGCTGGCAAAAGTTTTATTGAGAAAAATATTTTCTTTTTTTTTTTATTTCAAAAACGATCTTTACGTAAAAATGCAAATATGCAGAGATTACTATCCCGGACGAGCCCCCAATTCTGTTATGGGCCAGAATACCCCAAAACGCCAGCAAAAATCAGACAAAGACAGAATATAAATTTACAAGTTTAATTATGTACAAAATATATATATTTCAAATGATTACAACTTACAATACAATGTCCGGATCAAAGTGTCCGTTACGGTCCACAAAGTCTATCGAATGAATGGTTTCCGGTAATCGCAAACGTTCTCGAAAGATCGGTGTCCAAACGTTGTTAACTGGATTAAAGTCTCAACAAATAAAGTGTCCCAGTATATCAGAATAGATGAATGAATCGTGTCTACGAATGTGTACGAATGTCCCTCTTAACACAGTTCCTCAGAGGTATTTATACTTAATAGCAATGAATTAACCAGAAGCTTCTAGAACAATGACTCATTACAAATGATTAACAATAGAGTAAATTCTAGAAATCACAGTCATGTGATGATAATGATGTAACAAAGAACATACTGGAATATTCTCTAATGAAATAAACATGACATAGTAAAATCTAGAAAGAACCATTATGAAATCATAATACAACATGACTAAGTACATGTGTACCTACACATAAAGTAAAACTAAAATAATACATGACCCACAACAGTAATGAACTCCTCTTTCTCTCAATAAAATATACTTTAATCAAAAGTATGAATATGTACTTTATAGAAGGAAAGTCAAGGGTCATTGGCGAGTTCTGCAGGTGTGCTGAAAGTCACGTGATCGCTATTTATAGCACATATACACAGTACGAAAAAGAAGCTTCGAGCGCAAGTTGTTCCACTAATTTCTCAGTGAACTTTTGGTTTATGTTGTGTAGAGAAATGTTCAAATTTCATATATCTTGCTACGACAAGTCGTGAATTCCATATATTTATGGATTAAATTAAGGAATTCTACGGCGCACCCTGGTTTTTGCGTTACACCTTCAATGACTACGTCCCTGTATAGGTTTAATATGAAAAAAAAAATCAAGTTGTCGTAGCAAGAACTATATAGATAAATCATGGAAGATTCAATTTACACCAAACTTCTTTCAATTTATTTTGAGGAACAACTTGCGCTAATCTATTTTCTATGAGTACCCCTAAAAGTTCTCCTCCCTAGAACCATTTCAAACGTTCAAGTGATGCGCGATTGACAGGGGGAGATAATTTCTCAAAAACGTTTCAGTACAGGTACATTTCGACGAAAATTCATATTCTTCTGTCTCAAAATCGGCATGATCAAGTGAATTCGGCAAGAATTTAATTTTTCTTGAAGAATTTGAAGTGTAGAGTGTCAATATTTATTATAATATGTTGGTGAAGACTTAGAGTAATGTACAAATCCAATGGAAGTCATGATCTAATGCAGTAGATTAGAATACTCTTCATTAAAGAACCCTTTGTGCGCCCCTCTGCTTTTCTATATTGCAATATTTATCTGTGACAATGTTTTCAAGTTTCTATTGATTTTCAAATAAATTCATAATTTGATTTAAGCATCATTTTAATTAAAGGTACGGTGTCCCTAAAAATTAATTTATTTTACAAAATTTTATTATGCAAAATCTTTCTTTTCAAATTAAAGTTTGTAACATTAATATTCTCGTTTGTATACATAAGTTCAAATTTTCAAGCGACCCTTACGTATAGATTCGCAGTTATAACCGTTTGAAAAGTTAACGTTATTTTTAATTTTGGCTGCGCAGCTCCAATTCTTTTCACTAGCGCCACCTACAATATATTGTGTTTTAACAACAGAGGTATATGGAGATTTAATTTCACAAATTCGACGATGTTATCGTCGTTACTGCATATTTTCGAAATAAAACATTTTATGGCTTCTTTTTTCCTGAATCTAGACCTTTCGAAATAAATTTTACGTTTTCAATGAAAAAAATTCAGGGACGCTGTATCTTTAACGGTTCTATTATTTTATCACTAACTTAATAGCTTTTATCACTATATAGCCATGTCTTTCTGATACATTTGTACTATCCATTCATTCCATTTTTTTTTCTTTCTGCTAGTCAGAATGCTTTGAGGAGGGGTCAGATGAAGCGTCGAGTCTTCTGAAATTATTTTTCGTCACCCAGGAAACCTTTTTATTTATTTATTTTTTTATTTCCACTTTTAAATTATGCTGGTGATAATACGGGTCCATAATTGTTCACGTGAGAGAGAGAGAGAGAGAGAGAGGGGTATTACTAGCTTATATATATTTGTAGGTGGCGGGGGCGGTTCTGATAGCAAATATACGATTTTTAACAAGCTTTAAGTGAAGCATATTCATTTCGTAATTCTTCATTAAATTACATGTTACATACGATAGAAATACAACAAGGGTTGGAAGGATCCTTATCGGGGAGAGGGGGGGGGGGGGGGCGGGGAGGGTCAAGTCTGCCCATGCAGGGTGATGAATCCTGTTATACATGTATGTAATACTGCTCCTTTTAAAGTTCAAGCCTACAAGTTCAAGTTTATCTAATTTCCCTCCGGAAGAAATATTTCAATCTACTGCTTATCGGGATGATTAACACATAGAAAAAAAAACGCACCCAGATTCGAGGAAAAGGATATGATCAGTACTACTTTAAAACTATAATAATATACCAATCTCGCATAATCATGACCGGCCATGCCCTTGACAATGGATGTAAGTGACGTGAAACTGCGATTACCTCTCCACTCAGGAAAAAGCCGGAAAATACAATTTTATGCAAGTATGCAATGTTCAACGTCAGGGGCACCGAAAGGAGAAACCTCCACTCTGTCGAGATAAATCTATATTTACATGTATACTTAATTGAAACCTGTATCTCGCCATCATCGACAAAATTTTTACTTTGTCTGCCAATAATATTCTTTATTTTATCACCACATTTTTCGAATTCGTGAGAGGAAGGGGGGGGGGATATCCATCTTTCAGCTTTGTATAAAATCATTCGGTCATTGTTTTCCTCATTTTAAGATGAAATCCATGGTCATATTTAGACCAACAACCCAGTATTATATACATGTATTACAGGCTGTATCACACTGCATGATGGGCAGGCTTGACCCCCCCTACCTTCATAACTCCTTATTATTTAAATTTAGATCTGTACATTATTTAGATACAAAGGACGGAAGATTTGCTATGATCAATTTCAACAGATTTTAATATAAATAAATAAACAAAATAACTCAGCAGCTCTGTATTTATCAGGTGATAGACGTGAACTCCTTTGTACATGTACATTTAGAATGGCATCCTTTATCACAAGAATTGAATATCTCTGTGAAAACCATAATGCGTTAGGACTGTAACTTTGTGAGAGTAACATGTCAGTCTTGTATAACAAAGTATCTTTGAGTTGACAGTGGTGTACTACAATGTATGCTAAAGCATCCACTTTTCCTCTAAAATTCCTCAATTCAGTAAAAATTTTCCTCCCTCTGAGGTTTTTTTTTGTAAGCTGCTGGAGGTAAATCTTTATTTGCATTCGACCTCCTTCATTGCCATTCGAATGTCCTAAGCTTCTGAACTCATTCTCCTTGTATCATGAAAGGATTCACTTAGTTTTGCCCAAGCTACGCAACTGATAGAGCGGCTAGAGCCCATAATTAAAATAAAAGACCATGATATCCATATGTTTATAGACATCAGAAAGACTCCAAATGTAGGCTTTTATAGTTTAGGATTAAATATATCACAAATTCATGTACTTCTTTACGATAAAAGATCTTTATTGACACATTTTTTAACATTTGACAGACACTTGACGTGACATCTTCTTGTTGGCTTTCGGGTAAAGTTATATTTTCTTCAAAAGGCAAATCTCTGAAATTAGAAGAAAATTCAAATTTAGGTAAATAAATAAGTTTTTTTTGTATTAAAATGTAATTACTTACAGAACCTTTTAGGGTTTTTGGTGTACTGTTAATTTAACTTCTTCACAAGTCAATTATTATAACTTAAAAGAAAAGAAACTAATGTTAACAGTTAAAGATTTGTTCCGACAATATTCATAGATAGATCTAGATTTATATCAAACTTCAACTATGTATATATATATGGGAAGATATTTTTACACTCAAGTCTCTAAGAAAATTATATATCATATATATACCTGGTCATTGAAAAGTTCTTTCAATTATGATTCTGGGCTAATGCAGCATTCAACACTGATCCAGTGCCAAAATATTTCTGTTTTTTTTTTTTTTTTTTTTTTTTGATGAGGCGATTGAATATGTAATTTTCATCAGTCTGAAATACAAATGAATAAAAAATAAGTGTTATAAATTGTATAATACAAAGTAGTTTCATTGTTACATACTTAAACAGTACACATGCATGTCCCACATCAACCCCACCCCAACCCCTTCCCCATTTTTTTCTCCTCGTAAAGTTTACCTTTGTCATGCATATGCTTGTATCTAGATAATATATCGTAGCAGACACCGATGATATGGAAAATAAAGTAATAACAATAGCGCTACAACCATACTTTTTTCACAGCATTGATGCAATAATATTCCTATACGACACATGCATCATATGACACACGTGTACTCCGTCAGTACTGTTAACAAGGTACATAAAAAGAATGATTTCGTACATTTTTAAATAGTTTTGTCTTTGATTATATACATGATTGAGTATATTAGGATATTTTCTCTGTGCAGCATCTCTGTTTTCATGTAATTTTAACAAATACATACCATTTTCTCAATTTTTCTTATCACCCGCCTTGTCAACTGTCGGATCGCACCTTCCATCGCTTCTCAAGCTTCTCAGTAACGCAGAGGTCCTTAACAACGCAAGGGGGTCACAAAGTGCACTCAATAGATTGGGGGTCTTCTCAAAGGTATATTGAATAGACGGAGTGTCGGTGATTGAGTTAAAGTACATGACATTTAAAACTGATAACTTTCATCCTTTGAATTTACAAAATATCATAAAAATTAATGGAATTACTGTGTTGCTACCGTACTTGACGACACGGAGTCTAGGACGTCAAATGACGTTACGTTATTTCGCGGCAAATTTTGACGTAATATTCAATGGGACACCTTAACATACCCGCGTTTCCTTCGTGTCTCAAGAAGTTTTGTTGTCTCCTTCTGTGTGTCCTATTTTTTTCCTTGTGAGTATACGCTTTCAAGAATTCGTAGGCCTTTTGATTGTGATTCTTGAAGTCTGATTTCGAGTTTTGTGTTTCATTCACTGATCTCATATACACAGCCAATTGTGCCTCATATGAAATTCATGTGAAATTTACATGAACTTTACATGAAAGTTCACATGAAATTTATGTGAAACGAGCACGAACATGAAATTGACATGAAATTTTTCACATGAAATTCATGTGAAGATTTTTACATAGATGTTATGTGAATTAAGTTTCCTGTGAAGGTCACTTAGAAAAATTCATGTGAAATTCATGTGAAGGAAATGTATGTGAAATTCATGTGAAATATGTGAAATTTATATGAATATTACATGAACTTTCATGTGGAATTTACATGATGCTCATTTCATATGAATTTCATGTGAGGCACAACTGGCTGTGTAAACATTGCCCAATTTTGGACAGGTATTTCTTTTTTTTTCTCCTCAAGTGTAATAGACACATTTCACTACATATTTTCGTAAAACTAATTATAATATTCAGAATCGTTTATGTTTAATTGTGTGACAGATTGGTTATTTTTCATCACTGACAGAATCACCAGTACCATATGTACACAAGATAAAATTTATTCAATTTTAGATTGTAAAAATGTATGACTTGCAATTCACAAAAATTAAAAAAAATTGAAAATAAAAGATCAAATTAGTCTCTTTTCGTATCTTCGTTGTTGATATGTTATATTTTGCAGTTCTATGGCTCGACGTTGATCAACCCTTTGAGATCTGGATCCTGAGAACAATGTAAACAATGTTTCAAAATACATTAATTACAAAATGTATTAACACATCAAATATATGTTTCTCAAAACTTTTTGTCCGTTTTTAGAATTGTTCTATATAGAATTTTACAGAACATGTTAGGCTTTGCAAATTCCATAGGTTAATAAGAACACGGCCTCATCTAAACGAGAAATCAACATGAAGATTGACATTACAAGATGTGAATTACTATCATATGGAGTTAATCTACGTTAACACTTCAATTTTATTCATCGTTCTATATACTTTTAGAAGCTTATTTTTCAGGGTATGCATAAAATCACATGTTACATTTTTCTTCTTTATTCAAGACCCATTCTCTGTTACAACCAATTCTTGTGCCACGGATATTCATGATTTATTTGTCTGTTCTTTTAAAAATGATGCTATTGTATTTGAAGACGTTTAATATTTGTACCACTTGGTGAGTGTCACTTCTGGTGGACCAGGAGTCCCTGAGGGCACATGTAGCAAAGTTCGATCAACTTCGATTGATCGTCTCTTTAACGCATTCGAAAATTTCTGTTATTCAAAATTTCTTGAAATTTCTAAAACGTGGGTACTGTAGCATTATATCCCACCCATCCTGCTACGTCATTTTGTTCATTTTTTGACATAATAATTTTCACACTCTTTGGCAATATTACATTGTCTAGATTGAGGATCACTGACGAGGGTTAAGTACCCAAAACGTGCATGAAAGTGCTGAAAGTTTGTCTGTTCTTAAATGATACTATTGAATTGAAGACGTATAACATTTCTGCACGTTTGGTATGTACAAAAATGTATTATGCCCTGATTTCAATGATAAAGATTTTCAGTCAATGTGAGTTCCGATTACCATAGCAAATAGATATGTTTTGTTGGTGCTACTTTAAAGTCCGCTTTTAGATACTGTGTTGCCATGGATACCATTGTAGCAGATATTTCATTTTCATACCTTTTGCGCTTCCTTGCTTCTTTTCTAACAAGATGTACTTAGATGATAGGTCTTACAGGAAGATTGCTGTGCCAAGGAGAAATGATTAAAGTTCGAGTTAAAAATTAGGGTAAACTTAATGGCCATGTTTGTATGATTTTTACCCTTTTTCAGTATCAATTATAACTAAATGCAGACCTCAATGAGACCTCTGATGATTATAATGGAAAGAAACGTCCATTGAAAATATAATGAAAGAAGATCGAAGTTGAGAAAATCGAGCTATTAATCTAATTTTTTTCGTCAAAAATCGTTGCTATGGCAACTTTAAGCGTTAGAGCTTGAATATAATTTAAGTACTACTTATGACAATGAAAAAATATACATGTATATGAACAAATAAATCTGTTTTATTAATTTTATAACGTTGAAATTTTTCAAGGTCATTGATTTGAACTTCAAGGTCATCTCTTATCTTAGATTTAGCATTTCGAAAAATTAATTATTATATAATAATGATCCTAAAATACATGTAGGAGAGTTAAAAAAGATCTTGACGATAATCTCAACAGCACTCAGAATAGAGCACAAGAAAAGAAAGGAGGGCATCTCCAGCAACACCCGGTCGCAGTGCCCACAGCGAGACCCCCAATGAAAAATACAGAGCAGACACGCACAGAAAGGGAAGCGAAAGGTAGAATCGAATAGAAACATAAAACACAAATGACTACACATAAACCAACGAGACCAATGTTCAATCGGTGCCGACTGAGGACGGCCATCTGCCACGCCAGTAGCAAACGGCGTGGTTATCCGGATAACATGCGCACAACCCTACCTCATTTCCGTTTACCCAGAGGTCATTGAAAGAGAACCACACAAACAGCATGACTCAGGGGCCCAAGAAACCAACATATAATTATAAAAAAACAGAAGGCTTACGAAAAACAGTCCGTGTTCTGTTGTCTGTAGCGAGCTCATGTTAGTTATCACCCAAGGAGTCCGACTGAGATTCAGAGAGGACAGATGGCCGTTGCCCTGTCTTCTTTAAAGAGGTTTGAAAATGGCCCGTCATGGAGTGTTGTCGTCACAGTCAGTAAGAGTGTACAGGGCTGTAGTTAGGTCTAGTACCAAGCCAAGTGTCCGTCTGATGACAAAATAATTATTTCCACAACGCAAAGCGAGAGTGACCTACGCACTAAATTGTACGTGAGCGCCGTGACGATGGAAAGATGAGTATATGTTAAACATCTTCAAATTGAATAGCATCATTTAAGAACTGATAAATTTGCAGCATTGACCAGACATGCACGTTTCGGGTACTTAACCCTCGTCAGTTATCCTCAATCTAAATAATGTGATATGGCCGAAAAGTGTGTAAGTTATTATGCCAAAAATGTACCGAAAGACGAAGCAGAATGGGTTGGATATGATGCAACAGGACCCAAGATTTAGAAATTTCAAAAATTTTGATAACGGAGATTTTCGAATGCGTTGACGAAACGATCAACCGAAGTTGATCAAACTTGGCTACATGTGCCTATATTTATTTATACGTATCAAACAAACATGTTTCCGTATACATTTGAAAACATTTGCACAATATCAAAATTCAAACACAACGTCTTAACTAGTCAGCAGGTATTAAGGTTTCGAACAGCAAATCCACCACTTATATTTCAATCACGTGCATGTATGTAATTAAGCGAGGTAGACTTGAAATAAAATCATATAAGGCGCTTTCGACTTATGATCAGTTAGAGTTTTTAAAAATGTATATCATGAATATAAAAACATTTGTTGAAATAGAGGTTCATTATTCAACGAAATATCATCTGTATGAGCATATCTTCATTAGCAATGATACTTTTGAGTATTAAAAGGCAAAATGAAATCATGTAATTAAAGTAACTAACTAAACATTTCATCGTTAAATCAAGGCAATATCATTTGTCATTTTATATGTTGATTTCCTATTCTCTTAGGAAAAAGGAAGGATCTCCAGCATGACAACCCTGCAGACACCCAGCGAAACAAATCCACAAGAAACTGACATAAATTGACTTCAGACAAAACTACAAACAGCACAAGAACGCTAGAACATGATACAAAATAATCGAAACAGACGCACACTAACATCAAACATCAAAGGCAACACATAAAAGGAAGGAGACCAATGTGCGACTGGCGTCGACTTTGGACGGCCATCTGCTATTAGCAGATTGTGTATTTATCCGGATTACGTGCGCACAACCCTCCCTCTTATCCGGATACACTGAGGTCTCCATAGACGCACAATTGTTGTATAAACATTAAACTTCTCATTGTAAGGTGACATCACAAACGAGAAAATGTAAATGTATCTAAAAAAGTCTATGTCATGCGTATAACAGTCTGTACTCTGCTGGCTGAAGCGAGCTCAAGATCAATTACCCGAGAAGTCTGACCAATTTTTAGACAGAGAATCAGGACCCAGTCTTCTCTGATGAGATTTAAACAAGGCCCGTCATGGAGTCCGGTCGTCAGGATTGGCCAGTGTGCAACATCGGAAAAGACACTGGAGCGACACTGTAGATTGGTCCAGTACCATGCCCAAAGTTCTTTTGATAATTTTAGGATCATATCCTCGGTAAAGCAGGCGACCGACTATTTTTTTTTTTACTTTTTGGTGGAAGTTTGATCTGCCTTTGATCCTTCTGATTTTGTTTATTAAGTCACCGTAAAACAAAGGCAATGAAATTCCCAATGATGTATGGCATACTCTGATGCTGGAGTTGTCCTAAATTTTGAAAGGAGTTCAGAATAGTTATTGTAATATTTCCAAAAAGATTTGATAAGTTTGTGATATTCAAATCCTTGACTGATAAGTTTTTTTTAGTATTTTTTTTTTCATTTTTATCAATGAAGTCCGAAACAAGTGAACAAGCTCTAGCGTATCTGATGAGTTGAGAGATGTAAATGCCGTATGATGGCAATCTTGGAACATCGCCATCAAGCCAAGGAAAATTAACTAATTAAATAATATAAGCTTTCAGTTGGAAACATCGGCTCTTTATTTATTGTGAGACGGGTTGGCGGATGTCAAAAATGGATTTCGGACAATGATTCAAATTTGGAAAGTGGTAGTGCAATGAAACTTCATACACCTACTCACCATGAGTGAATCATGGGGTAAAAATGTCAAGGTCATAGGATTTTGGTGATTTTCCGGGATATAGTCTATTGCACATATGATCATGAAACATGCCATTCATTTTCAAAACGTTTCTTCAGAAGCTTTCTCTGGATTCAATTACCAATTAAGGTAATTCCTTACAAATCTTGTTTTCGTATATTTTCTTTTAAATTCTAAGTAGCATATTAAACCATTAAGCAATGTGTTTCTCCTGAACTTTTTATATACTAGTCAAAATTTCTAACTTACAATTTTATCAGTTACTTGAATATCACGATTGATAGAAATCAATTATTTAATATTAACATTTATCAAAACAGCGAATTTTTTCAAGTGTAAATGAAAAGGTGATCATCCTGTGATGTGTATTTTCAAATTTTCGTATATTTTCTTTTAAATTCTGAGTAGCATATTAAACCATTAAGCAATGTGTTTCTCCTGAACTTTTTATATACTAGTCAAAATTTCTAACTTACAATTTTATCAGTTACTTGAATATCACGATTGATAGAAATCAATTATTTAATATCTTCATTTATCAAAACAGCGAATTTTTTCAAGTGTAAATGAAAAGGTGATCATCCTGTGAGATGTATTTTCAAATTCAACAGCATTATATCTAAGAATCATTCCCTTCCAGTTTATAAGACAACTGTGTCCCTTGACTGAAAAGGGCTACATTAGAAAAATTCTGATAGTTATCGTATGATTCGTTTTTTAAATTTTGAAATATCGGTGGTTGATAATGTTGTGACGTCGTGATATGCTTACATGTTTCCTGAAGCGTTACGAGTCGACAGCACCTCCAGTATCATTGATATACCGCTTAAGGATTTTTATGTTGAAACATTTCCTGCGAATTCGGTTTAATATTTTGTCCTGCGCTATGCCACTGTTCATGAAAATTAATCATAATAAAAAAATCTTGGGTCAAGCTCATTTATCGCACCACTCATAAAAATTATGCGCACGCAGCAATTTAACGTCAAATTCGTTTAGTTTTATTTGCTGATTATCACTTTTGTTACAAATGTATTTAATTTATGTTTTACTGACTAAACATGGTACGAACAATCCTTGAAGTGGTGTTTGATGGTAATTTACCGACTAAATACGCAAAATTCATGAAAAGTTTTCAAAATTAAAATTTCGTCACGGTCTGTTTCAGTTCACACAAATTTCGTTATTCTTGCTTTTAAAGTAAAGAGTGAAATGTGGTACAATGTATCTCATATCAAATCATTATTAAAAATAATTTGAATTCCACAACAACAGAAATTCATACCCGTAGAATGGTAAGTTAGAAAATTTGACAAGTATATCATCTTGCTTCCAATCCAGATTATGACATTTTCGAAAGATCTCAGGATTCTGTCATTACCTTTTTACGCTTTTTCGTAGGTGTATGCTTGTTTTCGATTTGGGACAGTATGTGATGTAAAAGCATTATGACGTAATAAAATTTCAAGAGAAACATCGGTTTTGTCACGTACTTTTACTGCATTTAACGTTAGTTTCCATAGAATTTGATGACTTGATTTGACTCTTCCTGGGCACCCTATCTCACTACCATATCGGGAGTTAGCTCCTTTCCAGTTGGTGGAGGTTTTTGTTTGTTTGCTTTGGTTCCTGTTTCATCTTGATTTTGTATGCTTTCGGTTTACATACCTGTCAACTCTCCCTCTTTTGGAGGGAGTCTCCTATTTTTTACCTCATCTCCCCCTTGGTACTCTTTCCTCGAGGGAAACCAAAATATCCCTCTTTTTGGTCCAATCCCCCTCTTTCTCCCTCTTTTTGGAATGTCTTATTCGAGAATTGGTTTTGTGAAAAAATTGCGATTCATTTAAATGTAGTAAAATGGGTTCACATGCAATCTTCCCCTTTTTCAAGAGCAAAGGAGGGAGATCTCCCTCTTTTTAGGATTTCAAAGTTGACAGGTAAGGGTTTATTATTTTCTGAATTATCGATTTGTGCTGTATATGGTCATTACCCATATTTGTCATTTTTACCACTGTTCATGCGTCACTTGTAATATTGAAGTCGTCGATATTCTAAAAGAGTATCAATTTTCACTAAGCGATTGCTCAATTTCTAAATGCGGCACGAAGAACTGCAAAACGGTTAAAAGCCTTATAACAGACACTTCATTTAAAAGTAATCTACCAAGCAAACATTTAACACGCATAATTTTGAAAACCTAAACTGTAAGACATCTGGCCTTTGTTCAGTTAAGGGGACCGGTACTATATAGCAGAAAAAACCCTACTTTTTAAACGAATTTTTCAACAGGATTTTTTTCTCTGAATAAAGGATTTTTTTCTACTGTTCAAATGAAAATTAAGACAAAGAAAGAGCGTTAAAAAATGACATTTTAACCCACTTTTTCATTCCCGATATGTTTCTCTGAATAAACAATGTTTCTACCATTCGAATGATCAATAAATGAAAGAATGATGAATGAAGGAGTTTTGTAGTAATCAAATGAGCAATAAAAATATTTAAACCTACTTTTATCGGGGGCTACCGCCCCCAAACCCCCATTTAATACGCTCAATCTCCGCTTGGCTTCGTGTGCTTTTCAATTTTCAAACTTACCTTTGTGACTGTTGCACCAATTTCCCGTATAAAATGATAGTCAAGTGACGTAAAACCAATTGTTTAAATTCAATATCATTGTTTCCCGTACGAAAATCGTATTGTGACGTCAGGATTTCGTGCGAAGTGACGGTCAAATTCAAAACAAAAATGGCGACATTTTTACATGGAGTTAGTGTAAAACCCGATTTTCCCCTATTTTATCAAATCCCTCCCTCTTTCTGGAGGGTCCGCGACGCAAGACACTTGGATATAGGAACGGGACTAAGGTAGGAAATTTTTACCCTTTAAAATTGTCTTTTTAATCCTTTTTTATCGGTCCCCTAAACTGAACAAAGGCCAGACATCTAATGTTGTCTACGGAATAGAGTGCTCACTTTGTGGATTAATTTATGAGGGTGAAAGCAAAGGTCAGCTCCGAACCAGGATGTCAGGACAGCGGTCAATTATCAATAATAAAGAAAATCAATCTTTATCGTCATTTTGATCAAGCTGATCATTCTGTTTTATCTATGAGTGACAAATATGGATAATGACCGTATCCCTGTATACAGCACAAAATCGATAATTCAGAAAATCAGAAACCGAAGGCATACAAAATCAGGACAAAACAGGAACCAAAGCAAACAACCAAAAACCTCCACCATATGAACAGAAGCGAACTCCCGATATGGGAGTGAGATCAGGTGCCCAGGAAGAGTAAGCATCTCCTGCTTGCATGCAACACCCGCCGCTTCAATTCCGTAGAACTATCACATCCGGTTACTTCCATTTCGGAAGAGTACAATCTTTGGTTGGATGGTTCAAATGGTCTATGACAGAATATCATCCATGATTCTTGAGAGTTGGACATCATAGTGCATGACGAGTTCCCCATATTGACCGTAGAACTTCCTCAGTGACGATGTTATTCGGTCACAAACATATCCCTGACTGAGAAGCTTATCTGAAAGACGCCTAGCTCTCACAACAAAATCGGTATATTTGGTACTTTGGACCATAAGCAGGCGATGAAGGGATGTTGCTACTTAGTAAAGGAAAGTTTGTAATGCAGAAAGTAAAGTCGTCACGTTTGTTATAGAGTGAGGTGTTCATGTGACCATCAGTGTCGTAGGACAACATTATGTCCAAATAGGATGCTGAATTATTTGTCTCTGTAGTTTCTTTGACTTCAAGCTCCGAAGGATAGATACTGCTCAGGTAATCCGCGAATTTCGGATTATTGATGGACAACACATCGTCTATGTATCTGTAAGTGAAGTTGAAGTCAGAAGCTAGATATCTTTTCCCTACAGAGACCAAAGATTGAATGAATTCAGCTTCGTACGATTAAAAGAAAATGTCGGCAAGGAGTGGGGCACATTTGGTTCTCAATGGAATTCCGACAACTTGCTGGAAGACCTTTCCTCCAAACACCACAAAAATGTTGTCGATCAGAAAGTTTAACATCTGAATAATATCTGTTTCAGAGTACTTATTTTCAGAATCGGACTTTTCGTTTACAAAGTAAGTTTTGCCATAGTTAACAACTATAAATTTGTATTTGTGATTACGTTCTTACTTGTAAACGCATAAACATAATTTATGCGAGTCTTTCTTTCATTTAAGTATGTGGAATTGTAGTGTAAAGTGTCGAAAAATCAAAGGCTTTGTTCGAATGGACTCTATTAAAATGAGTGGATTTCAGATGTTCTAAAAATTCCTTCAAAGTCTTTAAAATCCACATGTAGTTGATACCACTGCGAGAATATACTGTCGAACAATATTTTTGAAGCCCAGATTTGATTTCAGATAAAACTTTGGTTAATCGGTTAATACTAGATAAAAGTAACCCTCTGATGGATTTTATCCATTCGGAAAGAGTGTCATGCTGTACATCCTCTTTCTTTGCCCAACGTCTGGCATATTCCTCACAAGAGTAAATGATAATATTGACATTTTGGTTCCATGTAATGGACATACTTTCTCTGTATTTGGGACCCTTTTTTTAACAATTCTCTCAACTTGTCGTTCTTGACTATACTAAGGCCATCAGTAATAACGTGTCCACAAGGAAAGCAGTTGAAATCCGATGAAGAACATTCGCAAGGAAGTTGATGTAGTGAAGGATTACTTAAATCAGTACACTGCAAGAATCGTTTGTAATTGTAAATTTTAGATGCAACTGTTGGTGTGTAGCTATAGGAAATACAAAGAGTTTCTTTTCTTTTGAAATATGGTTGGATTTTTTCTGTGACAGTTTTGTGATTCAAAGTTTAACCAATATTCAATTTATCAATACCTTTGTTTGCAAATCTTATCTTAATGAAAGGACGGTTTGTTTTCTCCTCTGATTTATCTTATCTAACTGCTTAAAATATAAACGAAATGTAGAAATGTCCAAGATGACACCTTGTAGTCTGTATTCTGGGGAACGTGTATCGGTTAATGTGAAGTCCTTCGTATATTCAGAGATTTCGTGTAACTTCCGAAAAGGAACAGAGTATAATTTGGTACCAATATAATGCAGGCCTAGAGGCTCATTCAAAAATGGAACCAAGTCATCGAAGGAGAAACTATGTATCTCAGGCCTATTATATGTACGAATGCCATGACTTCGAGGTCTTCTTTGTGGTCTGTTGAATAAGCTAGTCTCATTTACCGATTGACAACCGGGACTTGTTAAGTTTCCTATGCTGCTGATATTGTCGTTGCACCCATAGGGCGCTGCAGTGTTAAGTTTTTTATCTTCTCTGTTGCGATGGAAAGGTGTGCTCAAATTGGGATTGTTTGTGGGGTGATATTTTTTCTCCAGGATTCTGACTCTCATAGATAAAACAGAATGATCGGCCGGGTCAAAATGTCCATAAAGAAGTTGACTTCCTTTATTATTTATTTTTGACCGATGTCCTGACATTCTGGTTCGGAGCTGACCTTTGGTTTCACCCACATAAATCAATCCACAAAGTGAGCACTCTATTCCGTACACAACATTAGATGTCATACAGGTTAAGTTTTCAAAACTATGCGTGTTAAATGTTTGGGATTCAAGAAAACTCTGCCAAAAATCCGGGATAAGTATTTTTGGTATCATATGTCAAAGGATGTTAAACACTGGTACACTGTATGTGAAAAATGCACCAAGAGAATACCCCCAGGAAAAAGTGCAAAAGCCCCACTCCAGAAGTACATTGTCGGACACCTATGGAAAGGGTTGCCTTATACATAATGGGACATTTACCCCTAACCAGCAAGAGACCGACGAGTTACCTGCCCCTAGCTACGGTATTGGGTTTGTGGCTCTGCATACAAAATCAAATTTGTGTCATTTCTAGACAAGATTGTTCATCGTGTATGAGTTGTAAGAGGTATTAAAACCATAGTTTTGAGAAAACCATCAAGACTTCATCAATTTGAAGTCTTTTCTATCTGAATTTTGTAAATTTGTGAGGCTGTGAGCACAACAACAAAACAAAATGGCGGTCAGACCACCAAGAATGCACCCTCCAAGTTACGCCGAGGTTACAGCCCCCAGACAAACGGCGAAGCCCGTTTTTATTAAGGAATGTGATTATTTTGGATTAGAAAAACCCACACAAGAGCAGCATATCACTCACGAGGAGTTATATGCTATAATAGGTTCCATCATTCCTGCTGAGCAGATTGCAGGGATCCAGAGAGTTCGCGGTCTTTGGCGTATATTGCCGATGATGGCGATTCTAGGGAGTCTCTACTTGCAGAAGGTAGAATGACCTTGCGAGACAAAAGTATTCCCATCTATGGTAGGAATCCAGGTAGCCTGTACCCAGCAGATGATGATCTGTTAAGAGTCAGAGTTAAAAACATCCCATTATCTGCAGATGATGGGCAGATAAAAAGAGCTATCAGTCTACATGGTTGTGACGTGGTAAATCTTTACAGGGAAAGATTAAGATTCCAGGGGCGATTGACTAATTGTGAGACTGGAGACAGGCTTGTCTTTGTGAGTGACCTTCAAGGGAACCTTCCTAAATCTATGCAGATAGGCAAATATAGGGCATTGGTACTGCATTATGGGCAGCCAGATGAAAGGAAGGAGTGTTCCAACTGTTTACAGAAGGGACACAATACTAGGGATTGCACTAGTGACATTGTTTGTAGGTCCTGTCATGCGCCAGGGCATGTGAGTTCTGACTGCCCCATCCCACTCATTGATGACCCAGAAGAGTCTGAGAGTGATACACACAGTGAGAAGGCTGACCAGACGGAAGAAGTTGCACCAAATGAGAGCACTGTTGCATCAACTTCAGAACTTGAACTACAGACAGACACTCATGTACCACAAGGGTCAGTCTCACAGCCTGCTAAGCTTACCAATACTGCCTCAGATCCCTCAAAAACTAAGAAGAGTAATGCTACTCAACATGGAAAGTCTACCAAGACCACTATAACACAGTTCTTTAAATATACTGGCACTCCTCAAAGGAAGTCCAGTAATATCCCGCACCATGTGAGATCACCCCCAACCCCCACTGAACAAATCCAGTCAGCAGTAGAGAAGAAACCTAAAGAACACAAGTCTAAATCGAAATAAATGAATAAACTACCATGTCATGTTCTGTCGTCATCTGGCACTGACCATGAACAGTCTTTTAAGGTGCTAGATGACCACATTACTAATGCGGACTTTGAAATAAACATAATAACACTGATATGAAAATACTCCATTTATTGACATTAAACACACAAGGACTTCGAGATAAACAAAAGAAGGATAGATTGGTAACATATGTAAATCAACAAAAATCAAATATTGTATTCATGCAAGAAACTCATTTTACTGAAGATTTGAATTTTGATTTTCGTAGTCATTGGCACTCTTTTAGCTCTTTTGGCACTTCACATAGTAAAGGCGTAAGCATTCTGATAAACAAAAACTTAAATGTTGAAATACTAAATTCTAAAACAGAGGCTGATGGAAGGATAATTATGGTAAATGTTAAAATAAATGAAATGTTATTTTCACTTATAAACATATATGCTCCAAACGACAGAGCAAAACGAAATAAATTTCTGAAAAAACTCTGTAAATTTGTTATAAAAAATAAAGAAGGAATACTACTTTTTGGAGGGGACTGGAATGAGGTCCAAAACAAAAAAGATAGGAAATCAAGAACAATAATAGGAAAACCAGTAAAAAATCTGCATAAGTTAATAAAATGTTTTAAGCTAATTGACCCATGGGAGTTAAAAAATTCAGAAAAGGTACAATTTACATGGAAAAGAAAACACTCAGATAATGAAGCCAGTAGAATAGATTATTTCTTAATCAGTAATGAAATGACACAACGTGTAATTAATTCAGATATAAGACCAGCTATCATAAATTCCACAGACCATATGGCAGTAAGTTTGAAAATAAACATAGAATCAATAAAAAGAGGTCCAGGTTACTGGAAACTTAATAATAATCTACTAAAGGATGAAAAATACAAAACAATCATTCAAAAATGTATTCAAAAATACAGTAACATGATAAACAATGATAGCAAAAGCTCACAAACAAAATGGGAATTATGCAAAATAGAAATAAAAGAATTGTCAATTTCATATGGAAAAAATAAGGCTAAGAAGAAGAAGGATAGAATAAATGAACTTGAAAAAGAATTAGTAAATATAGAAACAAACGATAACTCACAAACACTTAAAATGATAGAAAATGAACTAGAATCACTTTATGCAACAAAGACATATGGAGCTCAAATCAGATCAAGGATAAAATGGGTTGAAGAGGGCGAGAAAAGTACCAAATTTTTCCTAAATCTTGAAAAAGACAGACAAACAAAAAAATCTATTGTAAAATTATATGATGTAAATGGAAGTATTCTCACAAACCAAATAGAAATTCTAAAACGTGAAGTAGAATTTTATGCAAATCTCTATCAATCTAAAAATCCAAATGTATCTGAAGTTTCATCCTACATAGAAAAGATTAAAGTGATCAATTTAAATGAAGAAGATACAAAATACTGTGACGGCCTATTGACAGAAGATGAATGTTATTCTGCAATTAGTTCCATGAAGAAAAATAAATCCCCTGGAAGTGATGGTCTGTCTGCAGAGTTTTATTTAACATTTTGGAAAGATGTTAAGAAATTGTTGGTAAATTCACTTAACAGTGCCTATGAAAATGGTCAGCTCTCAAACTCACAGCGAAGCAGTATTCTCTCTTTAATGTTTAAAAAAGGTGATCCTCTTGACATAAATAATTGGCGTCCCATATCTTTACTAAACGTAGACTATAAAATAGCAGCTCGATGTTTAGCCGAAAGACTTAAACCTATCTTACCAAAAATCATTAGTACCGACCAAAACGGATTTATCAAAGGAAGAAATATAAATTACAATATTAGGCTAGTAAAAGATATTATTGATTATACTGAGAAATATGATATTGATGGATTCATGCTCTTCCTTGACTTCGCGAAAGCGTTTGATACCGTCGAATGGGACTACATGTTCTACACACTAAACATTTTGGATTTGGAGCATCTTTCCTAAAATGGGTTCATACACTATATGCAAAAAATGAGTGCTTTATTACAAATAATGGCTGGATCTCGTCACCATTTAATTTATCACGCGGCATAAAACAAGGCTGTCCATTATCAGCCCTTCTTTTTGTAATTACAGTTGAGACACTGGCACTAAAATTAAAACAAGATGAGACTTTAAAAGGTATTTATCTTAATTTTAATCATAAAAGCTTTAAAATTTCACAGTTGGCAGACGACACTACCCTTTTCTTAAAAAGTAAACAAGATATTTCCAAGGCTTTAAATCTTATTGAAATATTTGGTTCATTATCCGGATTAGTTTTAAATAGAACAAAGTCATACGGGTTTCAGTTAGGAAAGTCACAGAAGATACCAAAGAATTTTGAAAACATTAATTGTGATTCTGAATTCGTAAAGGCTTTAGTTATTCAATTTAGTAAGAATCATAATAAAATGTTAGAGAGAAATTGGGAAGATCGTGTAAGTATAATAAAGAAAAAGATAAAGTCTTGGTCCTGCAGGCAATTAAGTATGCTAGGTAAAGTACAAATAATTAAATCACTCCTTATGCCACAAATAACATACTTGTATTCAGTTCTCACCATGCCAAAATACATTCTAAAAAAGATAAATAGTATTATTTTCAAATTTCTATGGGGCAATAAAAGTGAAAAAATAAACAGAAATACTGTAACAAATGATTACATACATGGAGGACTCAACATGATTGACATTAACTTACATGTTAAAACAATGATGCTAAAATGGGTTATAAGACTTACAGATGATTCTA
This sequence comes from Pinctada fucata, assembly GCA_028142955.1. Taxonomy (NCBI): domain Eukaryota; kingdom Metazoa; phylum Mollusca; class Bivalvia; order Pterioida; family Pteriidae; genus Pinctada; species Pinctada fucata. The sequence continues at coordinate 11,338,647 of AP027114.1, read as the reverse complement.
ATGCGGCATGGAAAGAAATACCCAATCAATACCTTAAAGAATATGGTGACAAGTTTGCAATATTTCATATGAACATAGATCATGTAAAAAACATAAATAAAATTAAAAATATCCTAGACTTTTATTTAGATATTGTTAAGGTTTGGGTGGAAGCCAGAGGGGGTAAGAAAGAAAGCCCCAAAACCAACTTAGAAATTTTGATGCAACCCCTATGGGGCAACCATTTTATCAAACATAAAGGGAAACTACTCATAAACAAACAATGGATGAAATCAAATATTCACTTTATTAAGGATATTGTTGATGAAAATTATAAAATTTCTGAAAATGTGGTATTAGGGAAGTTGGAAAATAAAACAAATTGGATAACTGAAATGATTGTATTGAAGAATGCAATACCAAAAGATTGGATACTCAGGCTTCAAAATAACTTAGATTGGAAATTTTATAAGATAAACAAAAATGCTGAAATACTCACAATAAGATGTGGGAAATTAAATATAAAAATTGAAAAACTAACCAATAAAGATCTATATAAAATTCTACACAAAAAATGCTATAAGCAACCTAATGCAGTAATCTATTGGAAACATGTATTCCCTCACTTATCAGAAAATATAATGTCAAGTTTTAAACACTGCTTTAACTTCATGTTCCATGATCTACTAGATAATAAGTATAAGATATTCAGATGGAAATTAGCACATAAAATACTAACAAATACAAGCATTTTATATAAATGGAAAATCACAAATAGTCCACTATGTACGTTGTGTGACAAAATTGATGACTATCAGCACTTCTTCTTGGAATGCAAATTTGGTAATAAATTCCGTAAAACTATGAATCACATAATGCACACGTTAGGATATCGAGAGCAAATGATCACACTGCAAAACTTTGTTCTCGGATTTAAATTATTTGATCCTATATACAAAGGTATAAATATTCTCCTTACACTCATCTCCTTCTCAATCTATAAAGCATATCACGCCAGCGAATTAAAAGAAAAACATATTGATATTATGGCTACTTTCCGCACAGAAATAAAAAACTACATCCTCATCGCAAAAGTTTTGGATCCCTCCTGTGTTAAACTACTGGTTCAGGCAGAAAAACTGTTAACTCCATGCACTACTGAAAAAAAGAAAAATATATAGAAAGTATTAATGATATATAAATGTAAAATTAAACGACAAACATCGAATAACAAAATTGAAATCATCTATGATTTATAAACATTTTCCTTTTAATCTTCTAATTCGTTTATTATTTCTTAATTCTCTCTCGAAAAAAAAAATCAACTATGAATGATATTAACAAACAATTTTATTTAAACTTCTAATTTGTAGATGTACTTATCTTTTAATTCTCTCATTGATGGCCACTTCCTCGTGCAGGAGATGGTCGACGTGGTCACCGTTACGAGCAGGCCATGCTCATTTCACTGAAAATGTAAAATACACATGTTACAGTACAGGTGATAAATAAAAACAAATGAATAAATAGGTAACAAAACTAAAATCTTTTTGTTTATCCTCACCTATTCAGTAAACAATTCAATCCGCTCGAAGCTACTGTAGTAAAATGGGGGTACTTGACCTTTAACACCGCGTAAGGATATGCCAATATGGGGGCATGAAAGGTCAAGCTAAGCGGTAAGCCAATCAGAGACAACCGCGGTAGTGCACGAGCTTATACGCTCGCTTTTTGGATCCAGCTTGACGGGTAGGCAGACGTGTTTTGAGAGAGAGTGGGTAAAAAGATATGGGGAAGGGCAGAATAGTCAAGGAACACTAGAAGACACAGACAGACGTCACTCACGCACCAGAAGGACGGGGCAGGTGCGAATAGAAGAAATATGACGGGGAAACTGCAGGGTGAGACGCCTTACTATACATGCTGAGCTGAGCCGGTGAGTACCACCTTTATATATCTAGTAGTTAGGCGCCAATTTTCTACATTGGCGCCCAACGAAACCACCCATTTTTAAAGAATTTATTTCTAGGAAGGAGAGAAGGAGGAAAAACTAAGAGTCGAGGTTTTCAGCAGTTTTCCCGAACTTTGTCAAATTTTGTATGACGTCACAAAATGGCGGACGAGTCGATGTAAACAAACCTGTCGATGAGAAAATCAGTGTATTCCTCCAAGATAAACGATATTTCTGGGTTGTCATCATTAATTTAACAACATTTATGAAATTATGCAACAGGTTTTACACGATACGATCGATGACAAGTACGAATTTTGAAGCAACTTCCAAAAATTATAAGTGTCGCACGTCCGTCGGGGTACAGATAAAATTATAGTCAAGAGTCTATCACGAAACCAACATCTAGAGAGCATCTGTCTGTTATTGAGTTTGTCTGTCTAACTGTCCACATTGGAGAATTGATAGAGAAGTCGACGCTGGAGTGAATTTTCACTGGTAAGGAGAGTGACCTGTGTTTATTGTGTACATTGTTTATACCATTGTTGTAATAAAGAAAAATCCTGCTTTAATTTATTGTTACCATGCATAAAAGTTACATCGTGAGTCAATTGAAAGACGAGACAGAACTGCCATTGGAGTTGAGAGATGAGACACTGGAAATCAACGGTATCGGTAGTTTATCATCAATTCGGACAAAGACTCAAAGAAGTAAAGAGCGATTAGAAAACATACTTGAAAATGTAAAGAAGATGCGCGAAAATTTGAATAAATTTCCATCCCTAGCTGATACCCACGAAAAACAACCAGATTTGGGTGCGATCTCAAAGACAAAGGGGCAATGTCAACTTTTGCCCTCCGATACAAAGAAATTAGATCTCGTTTTGAAACAGGAAATACATGGTAGCTCTGTTTATGAATGTACCTATGTAAGGATGGAATCTGGCGAGTTAAATTTTGTTGACAGAGAAAAAATTGCGGATTTACAGTATGTAAACAAATCGTCAGTTAGTCCGTCAGATCTTACCAAGGAGAAGTTAGGGTCTAATTTGAAATTATCTCAAAATGTAATGGATCAGAATGAAAAAGAGAAAATTGTTGGTGACGCAAGTAGGAATGTACAAGATAGTGGTTTTGTGGGGAAAAGTCCGAGTAGAGAAAGTAGGTCACCGAAATCAAGTAGAAGTGAAAGTAGGTCACATCGGAAAAGAAGTCCAAGTGGGGAAAGTATGTTGCAGCGGAATATTAGTCCAAGTGAAGAAAGTAGGTCACGAGAAGCAATAAGAAGTGAAAGTAGGAAAAGAGCAATTATATCAGATCATGATTTGGAAAGAATGGCATATAATTTGGCTCAAGAATTCATACGAATGAGAAAAATGGAAGAGAAAGAGGAAAATAAAAAAGAAAAGGTAGAAAAATGTGATGCGTCCACGAATACTGACTCAGACTCTGATTCAAGTACGAGTTTGTGTAATGCCATCAGTTTGCAACCAAAGTCATCAGATGTTAGTATAGAGGTCAAGGCTATGTCAGTGGACAGTGGGAGTCAAGTGAAATACAGAAAAAGAAGAAGAAAAAAGAAATTTGCTGAAAATATAGAGAAAGTACATGGCAGCTCTAATGAAATAGGGGCTATGGGAGTTAGGCCACCGTCATCATTCATTAGCGGGGAAATAGGGGCTATGGGAGTTAGCCCACCGAAATCCATTCTTAGAGGCCATGGTACAAGGGAAAACAGAAGGGACAGAGATCTTAAACATGTGTGGTGGAAGGATGACTATGAGAGATCAAGATCATTAAATGACAGATCTGTTCCTAAAAGGAGAAGGAGGAGGAGAAGGAGAAGAAGAAGAAAGTGTCATCAAAAAAAGTAGAGGAAGTACGCCATTCTCAAATCGATACTATTCATATTGGGGATGTTTTGGATGTGGAGACCTATACCATTTTATTAGAGACTGCCCATATGTGCCCAGATGCTTTCATTGTGGAGATACATCTCATTTCATTCGAGATTGTTGGAGATATAAGCAGGTAGTTTGTGATCAAGTACTGCATGAGAGTCGAAGGTTAGAGAAACAAGCCAAATCTGATAGGAACAGGGAAGAAAAGGCGGAAAACATACAAAGAGAGGCTGGAAGGGACGAAACTTTTTCCCTTAAAATGGTAAGATCCGACGACAAGACAGACGACGAAATAAGGACAGACGTACAAGCTGAGAGAACCAACCAGGAAGTTATACACGTCAATACGAACCAGGAAGTAGAGAAGAGTAATGGTGAAAAGACAACAAGTGTAAACGAAGATCGAGAAAAGAAACGTAGAGTAAAAGAGCTGGATAATAGGTTGCCCAAGGTGAAGGTTAGAAATTGGTTCGTAAGTGAGGATGATAGTGAAGAAAGCAGTGACGAGGAAGAAAGTATGGTAGCCCAGGCAGGATACAAAGATCAAAATAGAGGCGAGGAGAACGTGGTAAAAGAAGAAGATGAGAGGAAGCGAAGTTCAGAGTGTAACATGTTAGCATGCCCCGTGTTTGAGTTTGGGTCCAAGTTACGATGTATAAAACACCAACGGGAAGTGAGGGCACCTGGGAATCCGGTAGTGCCCACCGTACATCGTCAGTAATACATCAAAGAAGAAGAGGAGAAGGGAGGAGTGTAGAGGTAGAGTGTAGAGATAGAGGAAATGAATAGTAGTAGTAGTAGAGGAAAAAATTTGGTTATTTTTAGATCTGGCCATTTTTCTTGTCATTTTTGAGTATGTAAGGCGTAGGAGGGCGCATTGTCAAATTATGATAGGAAAAGAGAGAGTAGGTAGTGTAGATTAGATTGGACTTGGAAGTTGTTAGGAGGCGACAATTTTGGTCATCTTGGATCTGCATTTTTATGTATTGGTGGCATGTAAGGCGTGGGAGGACGCATTGCCAAATACTGTGTGGGTAGAGGTAGTAGTGGAGGTAGTTGAGAGTGGAAGAGAGTAGTTGAAGTAATGGAGGTAGTAGTTTTTTTTTTGGTAGTAGAGGTAGTGGAGATGTAGTAGTAGAGGTAGTGGAGATGTAGTAGACGTATACGTAGTGGTAGTGGAGTTGTAGTAGAGGTAGTGGAGTTGTAGAGGAAATAGGGAAGAGTGGTTATTGATTGTAGTTTTAGTAGTGGTGGTTGGGCAAGGTAAGTTCTATCGCGTAAAGCCCACTGGGACTGGTGGGTAGAGATCGACGTAAGCCCTGGTCATTGACTGCCAGCTGGGAGAAAGAAAGAAGTGGTGAGTGGTCTCAGAGAAGATGGAGATGAAAGTTACGAGAACTTAGATTCGAGGTTCCTGGAGATGGTAAGGAGGATCAGAATAAGGACTCGAAAAGTGGTGTAGACGTGGGGAATGAACGTCTGTAGAGTGATGGAGTAGTGCCTAACAGTAGTAGACTAGAAGGGATGATGGTGGAAAGTATATAGGAGAAGAGGAGAAGGAGTGCAGATTATGAGATCAGAAGAGAGAGTGGAGCTCAGGAGTAGATGAGAGGAGATGAAGTGGAATAACGTGGAGTAGAGGAAGTGGAAATAAGAGGAGAAGAGGAAGGAAGTAGAGTAGTCGACTGTAAAATTATACCCGGGAATGGAGGAGAGTAGAGGAATACCGGTAAATTGGAGATCAGCAGAGTAGAGGAAGGAAGTGGAGATATAGAGTACCGGTAAGAGAACAGAAGTTGAGATAAGTGGAGAAGGAGAGAAAAGGAATCTAGATTACAGAGTGGCATTTTGAGCCATCCGTTTACAGAGTGGCATGGTATAGCCATCCGTAAATGTTAACAGAAATTAGAAGATCCTAATCTGGAGAACATCAACAGAGGAGATAGTACTTGTAGTATAAAGCGCTTTTTAAAATGCACATTGTAAATATAGATTGTCATGGTTTTTTTTATGAAGAGAACTGTGATATTGTTGCACATGGGTAGAAATGTATGATGTAATGTATTTTGGTAATTTTTTTATTATTTGATCAACGCTTGTCATTTAAAGGTGGGGAGAGTGTAGAGGAGAGGATTTTTTAGAGTTATTCCCCTTTTGTTGATTGTGATTGACAACTTGATTTGTATTTTGATTTTTGATATGTGCAACAATTAGTGTATGTGAATATTTTTAATAGCCCCGGTTTTAGACGTAAGTTTGGTAGATGTTAGTAATGTGTACAAAGTTGTGTAAAGGTTTTGAGAATGAGTGATTTTTTTGTGTGTGACATTGTAGAAGAGATTTTCAGTACAGAACTTTATTTGTGTGAATTGTGTAGATAGTGCTTTGATATGATGCAGATTCAGTGCTATGGAGTTGTGTAGTTAGATTTGGTGATGAAGTGTTAGTGCAGATATGTTGTGGAGGATTATTGTGGTGAGTGGAGTAAGGAGGTAGAGTAGAGTCATTGGGAGAAAAAATGGACTTTCAGTAGAGGATGGTGAAGTTGAAGATGTTGTTTGTAGGATTTTTGTGATAATTGCACGGAATTGAGGGAGTATTGTTGTTAGTAGTACTGAGATTTTTGATTTTTCAGTACTGAATTGAATTGTGTAATATTTTTGTGGTGTGCTATATATAGAAAAAGCTAAAAAAAAAAATAAGTGTTGTGAGGTGCTATAATTTATTACCGGTGTGATTTTGATGATATTTGGATGATGGATAGCAGGGCATGGAGAGAGTTTTGTAGTTGTGAGGCCCAGTGTCGTGATTATGCCAGTATTATATGTGAAGAATGACAGTAATTGTAGAGTAAAAGGTTGATATATGAGAAGTATGTATTGTAGTGTTTAGTGAAAGTAGATATGTTGTAGTGTGGAGAGAAGTTGAGGTACAACTTGGTGATGTTCTTAAGTTTTAAGTTTAAGTTAAGATATGTAAATATGAAAAGCAGAACTGTGATAGTGCATGGGTGGTGTTCTGTCTGGAAAGAAGATCAGTGGAAAAGGAGAAGTTAGAAGTCTGAGAAGATTACACAGCAAATTCGGAATTCAGGGGATATTGGTATGCAGGATATTAGAGATGTGGGGAAAACTGAAATTTAAAAGTTACTGATTGGCAGGATGCAGATTTAGGGGATGCTTAAAGCTTCCCACCGGTATAGTGAGCTGAAGCCGGGAACTTAAAAGAAGCAGCTGAGAAGACCATCCAATTCCAGTTACAAGATCTGTGGAATACCACTCCCCTCTTATAAAGAAAGTTGGGGGGAGTGTAGTAAAATGGGGGTACTTGACCTTTAACACCGCGTAAGGATATGCCAATATGGGGGCATGAAAGGTCAAGCTAAGCGGTAAGCCAATCAGAGACAACCGCGGTAGTGCACGAGCTTATACGCTCGCTTTTTGGATCCAGCTTGACGGGTAGGCAGACGTGTTTTGAGAGAGAGTGGGTAAAAAGATATGGGGAAGGGCAGAATAGTCGAGGAACACTAGAAGACACAGACAGACGTCACTCACGCACCAGAAGGACGGGGCAGGTGCGAATAGAAGAAATAAGACGGGGAAACTGCAGGGTGAGACGCCTTACTATACATGCTGAGCTGAGCCGGTGAGTACCACCTTTATATATCTAGTAGTTAGGCGCCAATTTTCTACACTACCAAATCTACACGACGTGCTCCATCAACCCGTGCAAACGATGGTCACGATCACTGACCTAGATTAAAGCCACTGTACAGGTGCACTGCGTGACACACTTGAAAGTCATATCGCGTTAGGTCGCAGCCTTCCATCAATCTGTTCGCACCGCACTTAGATCACTCCACTATATCTAACAATAAACGCTGCACACATAGTTTAGTTATATCTATTTGTTATAATCATGTATACTCGATTGATGTCATTTATCATATCAATAATTACTGAACACTGTAAATCTTCTCATACATTACTGCTAAACAATTATGTATAGGATAAAGACCGAGTTGAGGTCTGTATGAAGGTTAGATGCCCAAGGAGAGAACAGGGTGGTGTTTAAAGACCGAGGCCGAAGGCCGAGGTCTTTAAACACCACCCTGTTCTCTCCGAGGGCATCTAACCTTCATACAGACCTCAACTCGGTCTTTATCCGACTTACAAACCGCAGATTTTCTTCAATTTTCCGAAAAATAAAAATCTAAATATTTAGTACACCCCTGCTGTTCAAAATGAAATTGACCATGCAAATTATCGGGTGGAAATATGCAACGGTAACGATTATTAGGCCATAGAAGTAAAATAATTTGTTATACATCCCGATAATTTTCTGAAAGAAATAATAGTGTAACAATGAATTCTATTTCCATTAAAGTTTTTTGTATGAAAATATGTGATTGCATTATTGCAAATAGAGATAAGGAAAGATTTTCTAATCAAGTGAGGATAATATTTCTTTATTTTGTTCATCAAGTTCCTCAATATACATGTATTTGAAAAGCATTTAGAATGATTGGAATTCAAGAATCGCAATAGGGATCTAGATTGATTTGAAATGGCATTTTGCGGTTTTCGGGATAGAAGAATCTATTCTTTTTCAGTTAACATTTCTTATAAAAGGATGTCTTTAGCGGACTTTAAACACAATATTTTCTATAATATGGCCGAATATTCATTATAATCAAAACAATTCACACCCGCGACTGAGATAATTTTCTATTCTCCGCCCCTCATTGTTTTTTATTGACCTCCACACTTCATTGAACGTTCATAAAACCTCGTATATTTAGAATCGTCCGCGCTCTTTATGAAATAAAATGACCGATGAATAACAAAAGAATCACATTTGAAGGTTTGTAAGTTTCGATATCGACGACCATTAACTATATCTTATTGAAATAAAAGTATTATAAAAAGAAAAGAGAGAGAGAAAAAAAAAAGAGATGTGCGATGATGATAAAGGCAAAAAAAAAAAAAAAGACTCAGTGTGAATACCTTATATTACTAATTCACCTTTGCACTACTAAATATCTAAACATGAAAACCTAAAAAAAAAAAACAGACACTTGAGTCAGCCTTGTACTGAGCACATAAAAAAGAAGAAGAAGAAAAAAAAAAAAAAAAAAAAAACCAGCAAGAGAAATCTACACCTTCTTGTTTTAGGGGACCACTGGACCAAATGGGTGGATGTTATCCCAATAAGAAACCAAAAAGCATCCACAATTGCGCAGCTTGCTAGGGGTCCGTCGATGTTTAATTTTGTGCTCTATTGTGAGTGCTGTTGATATTATCGTCAGGATCTTCTTTAACTCATTTGTGTCACACTTATGCCCTTTGTCGTGTGGAGCTCGTTAAAAAAGTTCCCCGCGAGGGGTTTAACAGTAAGTGTTTTGAATATACTTCCCTGACATTGTCGCCATAGCACTTTCTATATAGACATAACGTCAGATAGTGCATGATTTTTATATATTTTCATTTCCATGCTTCATTAACATCGACGGCGGGTGCGGCTAGCTAACAGGGGATGCTTACTCCTCCCGGGCACCTGGTCCAACATCTAGCTTGCTAGGAACAGTGGGCAAAATAATTATGAACTTGCGCGCTAGTTCATTTTTGCGCCCGCCCAGGGCTGGATGTACAGCAAAACTAATAGTGTCATCGCGTAGAGTATACCTAAGTTAGTCGGAATCCACATCTCATTTACCTGTAGCGCACCTGGTACCTGAGATATTCACCTAAATTACAAAAAAATCCTGCGGGAAATAAAAAAATCCTGCGGGAATTTTCAAAATCCTGCGGGAATTATCAAAATCCTGCGGGAAATTGATGAATTCCTGCGGGAATTTTCAAAATCCCGCAGGAAAAATTGCTTGAAATAATCCTGCAGGAAAAAAAATTTCCTGCAGGAAAAATAAAATTCCTGCAGGAAAATTTTTTCGAAGTAAAATCCTGCGGGAGAAAAAAATTTCTGCAGGAAAAATTTGAACTTAAAATATTCCTGCGGGAAAAATTATATGAATATTTTTTTCCCGCAGGAAATTATTCTTTGTTAAAAATTCCTGCAGGAAATTTTTTTAGAAAAATTCCTGCAGGAATTTTTTTAAGAAAAAAGAACTCCTGCAGGATTTTTTTATAAAGAAGTAAAATCTTGCAGTACACTTACCAAAAAAATACTACTACAAATAAAGAATGAATGAATGAATGAATGAATGAATGAATGAATGAATGAATGAATGAATGAACCTTTAAGTAAGTCTATTTGATTTCCAACCATGATTGGGTTGCAATGATATGCCTAGCCCACGATATGACAAGGATTATAATATTTACACATGATACGATTCATATCACGATCCTGAATTCAAAATACAGATATAAAAGCATTTCTGTACTTTGCCCAATATTTTATTAAAAGTTCAGTGACAACAATTTCTAGATCATATCATCATTTCTTGAATGTTTTGAGATCTATCAGGTATTTATATCATGGGTCATAGCAACTTCCCCTACTCAAAATATAGGAATATAGGTATATTGTGTGTGAAAATATAGAACATATATAGAAATGTTTTTAGAATAATAGGAAAATCTTAGGATTTTTCAATTTTTAGTGATTTTTGAAGTCTTCCGCGCATGTAAAATCACTTGTACATGGTGTAAAAATTTGACAATAAATAGACGATATTCACATTTACGTGGTAGACTTGAATTTTACATTTCATGACCCGACATCACAATGTTTGACGTTATTTCTTACTATGTCATGATGTCGAAACATATTATATCTATGATGTCATAAAGTAAAATAATGTCAAAAATATTATACATACGTTTCAACATCACAGTAAGCAATAACGTCAAATAGTGTGATATTGGGTTTTGGAGTGTCTAAAATGTAAGTCTAGCGGTAATATGAAAATGGTCTATTTATTGTCAAATTTTGCCTGATGTACATGTACAAGTGATGTAACATATACGGAAGGCTTCAATAATCACTCAAAATTGAAAAATAATTTGAAAAATAGTGTATTTGCACTTACATGTACATGTATGTAGCCCCTCCCCCACCTCAAAGATACAATAATCGCTTTATCTTAGGTAAATATGCAAAGTACTGAAGTTGGTTGCTTACATTTAGATTGAAAGTGAATTAAGAAAATGGAATAAAATAAAACATGTTTGTTAAGCTTTTAACGCAATGCATGTATGACTTTGGTAGTCAGAGGCAATTCGAGTTACATCTCAAACATTACCCACTTGATAATGAAACGAAGGCATCACCCACCAATCATATCATTAATTCTATAAAATTCCTGTAAATATGATTGTGAGTACACAATTTACCCTGTTTTCGTCGTTTCTTCGATTTTTCTGTCTTTGGACATGTTGGGGAATGGTCGGGGGTTCCCTGGACTAAATATAGATTCACTTGTTTTGAGTTGTTTCTTGTTCATAATAAAAATGTTCGCCTTAAAGAGTAGTTTGCATGGTATTTTCACAGCGAGATATGGGTGCTGATCCAGAAACTGAACTGTTGCAATGGCGGATCCAGCGCCCCCTTTGCCGGGGGGGGGGATTTTGTTTGAAAATATTTGGGTCAGTGCCCTCTCCCTTCGGGGGGGGGCATCCTCTCTGCACCCCTAAATCCGCAACTGTGTTGGGGGTTTGGGATGACATGCTAGACAGGAAGGTCCGAGGGGGATACGAGAGACCGGTAGATGTGGTAGGGGAATCCCCGTGGAAACAAGCAAATTGCTGGCACCTCAGTTGAGCTTAATTCTGCCTCCCCCCCCCCCCCCCCCCCCGGGCAGAATCCGCCACAAAGTACACAAATGTATATAGATACATGCCGTATAAAATTTATGAAGTCCAAGCTCGGCAAATCCGTAAAAGAATATCTTAAGAAAATCTCAGTGGCGGCGGATCTAGCGCCCCCATTACCGGGGGTCAACGGGCAAATTTTGCCGATTTTGACTGAACATGGGCCAAAATATACCTGTTTTGGAAATTTTTTGGTCAGTGCCGGGGGGCGGGCGCCTCCTCCGCACCCCACCCCCCCCCCCCCTGAATCCGCCACTTAATCTTATACAAAGGATATAATATATATATCACTTTTTAGACGTGTGACTATAAATAGACCTGTTTCGACTATTGTTGGTCCCCAGCGTGGTGTCCCCTGGTAGGGAGTTAAGGGGCGGGGGAACCCCGGCGACAAAACAAAATTTTGAATAGCAAATCATCCAGCTCTTGGAAATTGCGGAGTTTTCGGGGTTTTTATTTATTTATTTATTTTTTTTTTTTGGTTCAAAATTATAAGCTGGATCTCCCCGAATATTGGCTGAACCCTTGGTCAAATTTAATTCTTGATCAATCCGTCCATTTCCTAAGAGAAATTTAAAGTTGCATTAACATTGACATGTAGAAGAGAAAATGATAACTTCTAGATTCATTTCAAATATGCCCCAGAAGCCACTAATTTACTTCATTTTTTTTTTCATTTTATTAATTTTCATGGGGGAGGCACCCCAACCACCGAAGGACCGTTCGGGCCTCGCAAAGCATCCCTCGAAAAGAGTTTGAGCCCCTGTTCAGGTTCTGGATTCTCTCCTGTATAGGGACGAGTAAGTAGGTCTTCCGACTTCCGTCGGAAGACCTATTGTTTTCGTAACCGTGGAAAATTGGATCAGCGATTTCTCAAGAACCCTGTAAGCTAGGACAATGAAAGTTCTCCAACGTTACGTTTGGAGTAAAAGCTAGATTGGTCTTTTTTATTTTTGGTCTCTGTTATTTTTTTTATCATGTTTTTTAGTAGAAAAATTCAAATATTTGACGGGAGCGTCGAATTACTCAAAAGGACCGAAAATTTCATGTTTTGCTATTTGTAAGCTTAAATATCTCGTATTTTGCTATCTACAATTTCCATTCTTTTTGAAAGTCGACAGCCATGCAAGATATGAAATGCTAGATGCACACTGTAACGATTTATTACGATGACGTCCTTCACCGTCCTTCATATTTCCAAAGTCAGAAGTTCATAGGAGGAAGACACTTTTTTGCTTATAATAGTAAACAAAAATTAAGCTTATGAAGTTTCCTAAAAATTTCAATATTATTATTTTTTATCCATATATCTGTCTTATTTAGTCTTTCTGATTTTTCCTATCTCTTACTGTTGAAAAGATATGAGCATCGAAATTTTGAGTTGGGTATTTCGATACACCTTCACGCCAACAGATCGGGCGCACACTAAAATTGGTAGTCCGAGTCCGACTCGAGAAAAGCAGTGTTGAGATTTTCAAATTTCGATTTCACGGCAATGATGAATATGCATTTCATAAATACATTTCGATATACACAATTTGATTTTAAAACAGTTGATTAATTTAGAAGAGATCAGCTACAAACCAGAATTTACACACAAAAAGTGGTAGTTTGATTCCGATTTCTAACCTACAAACCTGTTTCTAAACTTCAATAACTATATTTTGAACATCAAGTTTAATTTCTAATTCTAGCAAACGTTCGAACATAATTTTCGGTTGGTTTATTTACAAATTGATGAACAATTTCTCCAACATTCTTCCCTCTCCTCGTTTTTCGAAAACAGTTCTGTTTATATTGAACGATGTCGCCATGATGGAAATTCAAAATAAACTTTGAAAAAAGGGAAGGGGGGGGGGGGTCCAAATTTGAACCTGCACAGCGAGAACCTCATGGTATTTATATATATATATTGAACGTAACTTGTTATTACCATTTCTCTTCTCAAGAAAATTTGTTCTACAGCTACGAGCTCGCCTTTTTTATGGGGGAAGGGGGCAGGAAGAATTTGCAAAAAAAAAATCCCGGCTCTGAAAAAGCTGAAAAAAATATTCCGGCCCAAAGGGCCGACAATTTTTTTTCCAGGACCATGCAAAAGTAAGGATACATTGCATGATATGGAAATTTTTGCTGGCCCTTTGTGCCAGACAATTTAAAGTCAAAAAATTAATTAATATAAATACAAACTGTTCACATAGCTGTATCTACCAGAGACCTAATACGCATAGGCACAAAAATCTAGAAAAGGTTCTATTTAAACATCATACAATCTGTCTGAAATTCGCTAATTGCAAAGAGACATCTGAAGGAACGGTTATTAACTCATACTCTGTAACAGCGGGGAGTTTAACTTACACAGACATTCACAACATTTGACAATTTGTTTAAATCCGGCCCGAAGAACCGGCGAAAATTTTTCTCCGACTCTGGTAATGGCTGAAAAAAATGGCCTGCTCAGAAAATTGCTGAAAAAATTTTACCGGCTGGCAATAGAATTCCTAACCCCCCCCCCCCCCCCAAAATCAAATGGTTGCTCACCAACAATTATCGGTTTGAAAATTTAATGTTACTGCTATTTGAAAACTTAAATATATAATATAAATACATGTAATGTGACGTCCTTCATATTTCCAAACCAAAAATTGTATAGGAGGAAGACACTCTTGTTGCAACCGCAACAAGAAACCTTTCTAGTTACATATACTTTTTTATATAACTTTTTGTATGAAAATTCAGACTCCTCATAGAATACATGTAATGGACTCTTTTGTACAATCTCATCTATGAAATTGATTTTCTTTCTTTCTGTTACAATATGCAAGTGTGTATTTTGGTGTGCACATCATGCGAACGTAAATTAGATGGGCGCACAGGGATTCATCGCGCTTCTCGATTGCTTGATGTACGTACTATTGGTTACGTGTATGTATGTATAGCCCATAGTACATCAAGCAACTGGGAAGCGCGATAAATCCCTGTGGATGGACGGTATTGACCAGACGATCACACCTGTAGGATAGTTCCTATTATTTCTTAGCTTGATTTTTTTTTTTTTATAATTCAGGTGGGAAATGCACATAAGGTTTATCTTGAATTGTCTCCCAATCAATGTTTACTTGATAGACGAAATAAAATTCTGAATATATTTTAAAGTGTGTAAGACATGTATCGTATATGTGTGGAAGAACACATGTGAAAATGGGTCCTCAGAACAGGAAATTCGAATAATTCCGGTCCGGAACCAGGTGCACGACTTTGTAAAATTATTTTAAAAGTTGCGTATTTTCAATCTTTCAGCATTTTTCTCTGTGATTCAAATAAAATTTCTAATAATTTGAAAGTAGTGTCAATGTATTTGAGCTGGTGCGATTTGAGAATTTTTCTCCTACTTTTGGTAAGAAAGTGCTTGAAAAATAACTGGGATCTGGATCCTAGAAATATATAGGTCAAGCGGTTCCAAGGATGACAGATTTTATCTATATCATAAGGAATTGTGAAAATTTGTGAAATTACGGTATTTTAGTATACACTTTGAAATATATACTTGAAATAATCGTACACAGACGCTCTGCGTGCACATTTCATTGATATTTCAGCCTGACGCCGAATTCAGTTTTCAAGAGTTAGTGTTCACGAATAAATATATTTTGTATCATAAAATTGTATAAGGAAACGATGTAGTGTTGTTATTATTTCATGAAAGAATGTAGATACTGGCACAGAATATGATTTGATGGCCATGGGTTTAACATATCTATTTGACGTGTACATATTACATGCTCATTCAATCTAAGGCGCCGAGCGCCGCCCCCCTTTCTATAATGACGCCGAAACCCCCTCCCCCACCTCCTCGCCCCTCGCCCCATTAATTTCCATTTAATTTAGATAAGATTTATACACAGTTTTGTGTTTATAACCATATATGATAAGAAATATATAAATTGATGATGAAGTTAAGCATATATATCGAAATGCCCCCCCCCCCCCCCGGATTATTAATATTTAATTTAAAAAAAATTTTTTTTGTATTCATTGTTATCATGAAAACGAAACTTTTATGTAGAACATAATTCGCATTTAATGTTTATCTTATTTCAATGTGGAAAACTATAAATTCGGAGTCTAATATACAGTTTTAGGCTTCATTCTTAGCTTATACCGAACATACAGGAAAAACGCAGGAATTGTAAAATAAAGGGGGGGGGGGGTGCGTTTTTGTCTTACCACGAGTCGTTGTATCGATATATGCGTACTTTTTCACTTTATAGAGTTGTTTAATGGTCACTGACACAGTACAAGGAAAAATTTACAACACTAGCCTAGAATTATCTTTTTTCTGGTTGATTTTACACGATTATTTGGAGTCTGAATCACCCCTCTCTGGCCCCCTGAAAAAAAACCCCATACAAATTCTAAAAATGCAGTTTGAAGTTTTTACATTTAAAATATCATTATATCATAGTTGAAAGAAGACACATGGTTAATTTTGTGTAAATATCTTATTTTGAGGAGAACAGGACAGTCTTGAAAATAACGGACATGAAAATGTAATTAATTTTGTCAAATATAAATAGCGCTAATCGGGCTTCATTTTGGCTGAATGATTTCAAAACGAATGAGCATATTTTGATGCAACTTTGTACATAGCATACAGACATACAATGTATTGAAATATATGACAGTACCACGATTTGTTGAAGGTAAAAGAGGGGGATAGTAGAACGTCAATGACATGTATTCTATACGAAAGCTTTCAGTGAATTGTTATCCTCAAGGCGACATGGACCGTTCGATATCTATATATATTTATAGAGAGAGAGAGAGAGAGAGAGAGAGAGAGAGAGAGAGATTCGTGGATAAAAAAATATCATCCAACAATACTGGTCGCAGAGGAATTTTCGGCTATGAAAATGTCCTCTCCCCCCCCCCCCCCTTCCCTAAAAACAAGCCTTCCTCTCTCCGAAACAGGTTAATTGCTACTTCCCAAATCATAAAACACAAACAATTATATATCCATGTGAAAAATTCAAGATACCCGAGTAATAGCTTTAGTGTTTCGCCCTTCTGAGGCTTCTTACACGTTGGTCGTATTCGGTTATCACTGGCGTAGGACAAGGGGGGGGGGGCAGGGGGGGGGGGGGGGGCAGGGGGGGGGGGGGGGCACGTGCCCCCCACTTTTGAAAGTGGGGGGGGCATAAGTATGTTTGTGCCCCCCCACTTCTTGACGTAATTTTTGGTCATACAGATATAAAAAAACTGCAAAATACCTTTAACTCAAACTATATAGAATATCATTACATGTACAATGAATATGTTAATGATAGAGGACACAGACAGTATTTTCTGATTAGTCAATATTTTGCTTAAAAAAATTCCTGGCTCGCTACCGCTCGCCAGCCATTTATTCATGTACTTAAAATTTAGAATTGCACCAGAAATGTTAAAATTTGTGCATACAGAACATGAGAACCCAATATTACTTTTTTTTTGCTTGTTAGAAATTTCGGGATGTTGTGCCCCTCCACGTTTTCAAGCAGAGCTACGCCATTGGTTATTTTTGAGGGGGTGTGTGTGTGAGAGAGTGAGGGCTTCAATTCCTTCCCATATACTGCATAAGCGCAATACATGTCATAATGTGACCACATAATTATTTTGAAAAAATAAAAATGAAATATGAGGAGAGAGAGAGAGAGAGAGAGAGAGAGAGAGAGAGAGAGAGAGAGAGAGAGAGAGAGAGAGAGAGAGAACATGTATTTTGTTATAGATCTTTCCCGTGTAGACTTCATGATTTTTTTTACCTAAAGATCTTTCCCGTATATAGACTCTATGATTTTTTTTTATTCATTATTCAAACATTTTATCCAAAATCCCGTCTGACTATGTGTTTAATTGTCAAACACCCCCACCCCCCCACCCCCTAGATGTCTTTCACTGTCCTACAACATTCTTCCCACTCGTGTTATCGGCGGGTCTGACCAAAGCGATGGGTGACACCCCTGCGCCCTGCGGCATTAAGTACATGTATACACAGGGTAGATATATATTGCGCAATGAAGTACGCCTCCGGGTAAATTCAA
This sequence comes from Pinctada fucata, assembly GCA_028142955.1. Lineage (NCBI taxonomy): Eukaryota > Metazoa > Mollusca > Bivalvia > Pterioida > Pteriidae > Pinctada > Pinctada fucata. The sequence goes on along the minus strand of AP027114.1, from coordinate 11,320,907 downwards.
GAAACGTGTATATTACGTAACCACCAAGTGTCAACCCCTTGATGACAATATACAGTACCATTCTACTCTCTTTCTCTCGCCGTCGATAGATTTTTGTCTTGAATCATGTTTTCATTGTTGATAAAATCGCCTTTTTGATTAATACCGGTATATCATTTTTTATCTTTTATTAAAAGTGATCATGATGTGTTTGTATTCCGAAATTCTAGTTCTATCTACTGTCATTCAGTTCTCCGTGTCTTGCAAATTATCCAACAGAAAAGGCACCTCCCTTGAAGTCGTGGTTCGGGCTTTTGGATCTGCCTCTGCAACTTCACAATATTATCTGATTCTCTCCGGAAATGTCGTATACATGTATATGCCCTTATCTTCAGAAATTCTAGAAACAAAGAAAGGTGAAATTTCTCGAAGACTCAGGAAATAAAATTTTCTTGTGAGGTTGTGGAAGCTTTCCTTCGAGCTCCCTGAAACTACCACTTATTCAAAACAATTATATTTCAAGAATGATTGGTTTATTAAGGTCGTTAGAAACCATGGGAAAATATATGTACATGTATGTCAACATCATGGTTGGATCTAGAGAATTTTCTGAGAAAAGGGGTTCCAGCCATTAAAAAAAGGGGGGGGGGGGTCCAGTATATGACTTTGAAGGATGGCAAATACCAAGAGGATATAATTACCCGGACACCCCCCCCCCCAATGTGTTGAGTCATTCAAGAAGAATTAACATAAATACTTCCTCTATTTTTATATTTTTTAAAACCATTATGAGTTGGCCACCTCTCCTGTTTTTTTTCCCCGGTGACCTGTGCTTGTACATGTACGTCTTCTGTTCACGTGTATATCGTTTGTTTCTGGTGGAAAATACGACCGTCAGCGTACATGTATAAGAATAGTTACTTGTATTGTAAAAGTGAATAATAAAACTAAAGTCATAGTCGAAAACAACTAGAATGCCGTGAAATACGCATTGATGGGTTTTTGGAGATTTTCTTTTTTTTCTGTACTTTTTGGTGGGGGGGGGGGGGGGTTCTTCTGGGAAGGGGGAGGGGATGTCAAGCACCGAAAAAATCACCGCCAACAGGAAGATTTTACCGTGGGTACATTGTATTATTTAAAAAAATGCAAATGTCTATCCTTTTCACAAACATTTGATAAAGCTATATTCCGTACCGTAGCGAAGGAAGCCATATATATGATATATTATTAAACGTTTAACAGCGAAGCAATACTATTAATTTAGAAGTGTCCGGAGTCCATTAATTAGAAATATAGCTATGATTATTGATACCATATTAATTTGTCTAGGTGACACACGCCCCAATCAACCCGGCCGTTTTCATTGTTTTTTCGCCTTTTCTCTTTGAATTCTTCTTTAAGGCAAAAATATATACTTATTTTTGGAAAAATATGGGTCATTGATTCAGAGGGAGAATCAGTCCTTTTCGTTTCCCTACATTCCAAGTTGGTATTTATACAAGAACCTCGAGTAGACCAGACTACCCCAGTGGCGGATTCAGTGGGGGGGGGGGGGGGGGGGGGGGGCACAGGGGCACGTCCCCCCGGCAGTGCACAAAGAAGGGGCACTTATGACATGCTTTTGGAAGCATCAAATTAATAGTACTTCTATGAAATTAGTCAGAAAATGCTCGATAAACACCCCAGAAACCACAGATTTGAATAAATTTTCCAAAATTTTCTCGGGGATAGATAACAAAGTCGGAATGGATGCATTGCTGCCATGTCCATTGTCTAGCTGTACATGGACATACACGTTTCCGAAATTTTCTTCATCTGAGGGATAAATGGAGAGTAATGTTCAGTCCTATGCAAGGCATAAAACGCACTCACATATTTCTTAACCAAATCTTCGATATTACCTTCTATAAAATCGGCATTGAAAAAATTAAGATCGTATTAGAATTGAGGTCGTGGTCAATCTTTTTTAAATGAATAAAAATTGTTTTGGCCAGATTTGGACTGGCTACCTCCAAGAACTTTGCAAAGAGTCTACAAATGAATGTTTTTCTATTAATCTTTCTATCTTGACGCTGCAGGGAACGGGACACTCGTGATCTCTATGACTTGTTTGTTTTTCTACCTTACAAAAATTAACAAACAAGCGCAGATCTAGAGTGATGGTTAGGGGGTCTGCATGGCCTCGCCTGGAATTTGCAAAAATAGTTTTTACCTCGTTTTTCGAAAAAAATTTCAATATACAAATCATTGTTAAACACTGCAAAAATAGTTTTTTCCTCGTTTTTCGAAAAAAATTTTTTTGTGTAAATCATTGTTGAACACTGACGGAATTCCTTCTAAATTCAGTTAAAATACGCTTCAGATATCACCAAATAGCTTCATTTTTTTCAAAATTTTCTCGGGGAGGCCCCCGTACTTCAATAATTGGGAAGGGGGGGAACCACCCCCTCCCATGTATACCCTCCCCCCCCCAGGCCTCGCAGGTGATTCCCATCAAAAATTGTATGTGCTCCCTCGGCAGTTGATGTTCTGAATCCGCCCCTGTATCCTTTCATCCCCCTTGTATCCGCCCTGACTAAAGTGAATGAGTTAAAGAAGATCCTGACGATAATCTCAACAGCACTCACAATAGAGCACAACATTAAACATCGACGAACCCCTAGCAAGCTAGAGGTGGGACCAGGTGCCCGGGAGGAGTAAGCATCCCCTGTTGGCTAGCCGCACCCGCCGTCGATGTTTACGAAGCATGGAAATGAAAATATATAAAATTCATGCACTGTCTGACGTTATGTCTATATAGAAAGTGCTATGGCGACAATGTCAGGGAAGTATATTCAAAACACTTACTGTCAAACCCCTCGCGGGGAACTTTTTTACGAGCTCCACACGGCAAAGGGCATAAGTGTGACACAAATGAGTTAAAGAAGATCCTGACGATAATCTCAACAGCACTCACAATAGAGCACAACATTAAACATCGACGAACCCCTAGCAAGCTAGAGGTGGGACCAGGTGCCCGGGAGGAGTAAGCATCCCCTGTTGGCTAGCCGCACCCGCCGTCGATGTTTACGAAGCATGGAAATGAAAATATATAAAATTCATGCACTGTCTGACGTTATGTCTATATAGAAAGTGCTATGGCGACAATGTCAGGGAAGTATATTCAAAACACTTACTGTCAAACCCCTCGCGGGGAACTTTTTTACGAGCTCCACACGGCAAAGGGCATAAGTGTGACACAAATGAGTTAAAGAAGATCCTGACGATAATCTCAACAGCACTCATTCCACATCAAATTCATATTCCCATTTGGTTCTCCGAATAGCAGGGGAAAATACTTATGATAAGAAGGAGGAGAGGAACGAATTGTTCGATGACAAAGCGAGCTAAGAAGAAAAAGAAAAGGACAGAAGAAGATTAAAACTGGTAGAACTAGGCGATCTGAGATGATATTTACTGACAATCGTATTCGTATTTACTAACTTCTAATACGATAGCCAAGTAAAAGCTGCGAAACTCAAAATACGAGCAACATTGTTAGCTCGAATTTCCTCGAATCCTTCATAAGATGACATGTGCTGTCAGAAGTGTAGAAAACATGTAGTAATTTAGGTAGACATTTGTTCCACTTGTAAATTTAAGGTTTAAGAAATTGTACTTTCATCTAGGTGTCACATTTTTCATCACATTCGCAAATTATGCAAGAATGAACATGATTAAATCATAAGTTCATTCTTTTTGAAATACAGAGTTACTTCCCATTTATGCAGGTATCTGATGTAAACGTATTGTGAGTCTTTAAATTCATTTAAAAACGTCAAATTTGTAACCATGTTTCCCAGAATTTTACACTTGTTTCCATAGAATATGATGATCGACTCGCAATAACTTGATGTCAGATACCTGCAAAAATGGGAAGTAACTCTGTGTTTCGAAAAGACCAAATTTATTTTGCTGTTTATACCCGCAGGCACAGAATGATTTCAATAGTGCTCCCATTAAAAGTACTGAAGGTTTACCTACAACGATAAAATTTCTCATTCCTATTTTACCTGCACTTTTTACTTGACATACACATGATGCTTATGTATCTGTTTAAGTTTTATGTTCAGTTTGCATCACTAGTATCTTTAGAGATAAGCTTTAGGCTTAATTTTTTTCAACCAGTGGCAGATTAAGATGGGGAGCTCAGTTGATCCCCCTTTTCACTCAAATACTTTGATTTTGACTCAGAATCCATGCACAATACTGTATTATGTGCTTAAGTGCTTAAACATTGGATTTTTTTGTACCTACCTTCAGTCACCAAGTCTTAAACTTTTAACTCACAACACAGATATTTTCAAACTGACAAAGACTGGAGCTTTCTCTCTGAATATTGTTTTAAAGAATTCCATCACAATCTTTATGACGGAATCAGCCCTTTATTAGTTATTAGTCATACTTCTTGGATTTATAGGGTACATTTTTGGCAAATAATTTTTATTTCACATATGTTGATTTCAAACAACATCATATTAATTGTACTTGTGAAATTGCCATAATTGTCCACTGCTTTCGCGAAAGCGCGAAAACATTAAAACCGGTTCCGTCCGTCTGTCCGCCCATCTGTCTGTCCGTCAGTCACAAAAAACTTTAACCTTGTGCATAACTGAATGGAAAGTGATAGGGCTTTGATATTTCACATGTGTATTCCTTGTGACAAGACCTTTCCATGGATACCAAAATTTTTGACCTTGTGACCTTGACCTTGGACTTTGACCTACTTATTAAAAACTGTAACCTTGACCATAACTTTTGAATAGAAAGTGATAGGGCTTTGATATTTCACATGTGTATTCCTTGTGACAAGACCTTTCAGGGATACCAAATTTTTTTACCTTGTGACCTTGACCTTGGACTTTGACCTACTTATTAAAAACTTTAACCTTTACCATAAGTTTTGAATGGAAAGTGATATGGCTTTGATATTTCACATGTGTATTCCTTGTGACAAGACCTTTCCATGAATACCAAAATTTTTGACCTTGTGACCTTGACCTTTGAGTTTGACCTACTTTTCAAAAAACTGAAAACTTGTACATAACTTTTTAATGGAAAATGACAGGGCTTTGATATTTCACATGTGTATTCCTTGTGAAAAGATCTTTCCATGGATACCAAAATATTTGACCTGATGACTTTGACCTTTGAGTTTGACTTTTTTTTCAAAAACTTTAACCTTGACCATAACTTTTGAACGGAAAGTGATCGGGCTTTCACATTTCAAATGTGTATTCCTTGTGACAAGACCTTTCTGTTGGTAACAACATTCTGACCTTGTGACCTCGTCCTTGGAGGTTGACCCACATTTAAAAACTTCAACCTCGACCAGAAGTTTTGGATGGTAATTTGAATGATAGGACTTTAATATTTCACATGTGCATACCTTTTCTTAAGCCCTGTCCCTTGGTTTGGACCTTATGTCCTTTTCTTGAAGTTTAATCTTTCATATTTAGAATGTTGATGATATATGAGATATATTATTAAAACTTAAGACTGGGGGATTCTTTAAAGACAAACACCCAAAAGCGGGGGACCACAATTCCTTGAATTTGATTTTTTTGTCTTACTTTTAGTTAGTAAGTGAACATATCAATCAGATAGGAAAATTTCATATTACCAATACTATAGTAATTATCCCTTGTACCCAACATTATTCAAAAATTTTAGAATCTTAATATACAATGTGTGAAATTGCTTCAATACACGAACTAAGGGCTTAAACAATGTTTGTATAACTTGTGCCCTATTCCCATTTCATGTTTATGGAAATAAAATATGTTTAAACTAAAAACTAAAACACGAACTACTTTTTTATAAGCCTGTCATTTGACAAGAAGTATTATGGAATGGCAAAGTCCGTCTGTCTGTCTGTCTGTCCGTCCAATTATGGAACGCAATAACCTAAATATGCGTCGACGGATTTTATATTTGTACATTATGATCAGACTGGAGAGGCAGCTGCCTTTCAATTGTCAGATTCACCTGATTTGTTTTTACGGAGTTACGGGACTTGTATTTTTTTCAATACAGTGAAAATATTCTGAAATAGTTAAAAATTATCTAAAAATCTAATTTTTGGGTGAAATGTTTTGAAAATTTGTATAAATCAAGAAGAAAGGATGTTCTTTTATATATGTTTCGGGGCTTTTTTGTCCCCTACTGGCAACGCCGAAGGGGACTCTTAATTAGTTTCTCTCGGTCTGTCTGTCTGTCCGTCCGATTGTCCGATGATCAGTTTTCCAGACTTTTTTCTGCAACGGATGGAGATATTCAGATGAAATTTGATACACAGCTTGGTCTTGGATAGTTACAGAGCAAGTTTGACTTTCGTCACGCTTGACCTAATTTTTGAGGAGTTATGCCCCTTGATGACTTGGTAAATTCAGTTTTTGTCAGTTTTCTTGACTTTTTCCTGCAACAAATAGAGATATTCAGGTAAAATTTGATACTCGGCTTAGTCCTGGATAGTTACAGAGCAACGTTGACTTTTGTCACGGTTGCCCTATTTTCCGAGGAGTAATGCCCCTTGATGACTTGTACAATGCAGTTTTTGTCAGTTGTCCAGACTTTTTTCTGCAACAAATAGGTATTCAGGTAAAATTTGATACTCGGCTTAGTCTTGGATAGTTACAGAGCAAGTTCGATTTTTGTCACGCTTGACCTCTTCTTCGAATCGATAAAGCAGATAAAACCTCAGAACTGAGCTGCCCAGACAGTAAAGTTTAATTAAAACTCATGTTTAATTGAAGATAAATTCATAGGCAGAATTGCAGGACATAAATATATGCCGCCAGCAGGGGACTTATATCGCTCAGCAATCATAACATTTTTCATAAATATATTAAGAATAAAGAAGCGGTTTTGTAGATTTGAAAAAAAATCCTGCAGGAAATTTTTAGAAATACAATTTCCTGCAGGATTTTTATCAGAACATAAAAATCCTGCAGGAATTTTTAGTATACAGAAAATTCCTGCGGGAAAAAAAAATCCTGCAGGAATTTCTTAAGAACAAAATTTTTCCCGCAGGATTTTTATTTTTCCCGCAGGAACACCATTTTCAAGATTTTTTAAAGAAAAAATCCTGCGGGAAAATTTTTCTCCCGCAGGAATTTCTTGAAAAAAATTCAAGAAAATATTCCTGCGGGATTTTTTTTCTCCCGCAGGAAAAAAAAAATTCCTGCAGGAATTCATCAATTTCCCGCAGGATTTTGATAATTCCCGCAGGATTTTGATAATTCCCGCAGGATTTTTTAATTTCCCGCAGGATTTTTTTGTAATTAAGGTGAATATCTCAGGTACCAGGTGCGCTACAGGTAAATGAGATGTGGATTCCGACTAACTCAGGTATCCTCTATGCGATGACACTATTGGTTTTGCTGTACGTCCAGCCCCGGGCGGGCGCAAAAATGAACTAGCGCGCAAGTTCATAATTATTTTGCCCACTGTTCAGGGGTCCGTCGATTTTTATTTTTGTGCTCTATTGTGATTGCTGTTGAGATTATCGTCAGGATCTTCTTTAACTCATTTGTGTCACACTTATGCCATTTGCCGTGTGGAGCTCGTTAAAAAGCTCCCCTCGCCTATTATATTTTCATTTCCATGCTTCATTAACATCGACGGCGGGTGCGGCTAGCCATCAGGGGATGCTTACTCCTCCCGGGCACCTTGTCTTACCTCTAGCTTGCTAGGGGTCCGTCGATGTATAATTTTGTGCTCTATTGTGAGTGCTGTTGAGAGTATCGTCAGGATCTTCTTTAACTCATTAATAGAAAGATTTGTGACTAAATTTGGTGTTCCTATGCAACTACATTCGGACTAAGATAGAACGTTTGAGTCAAATGTCTTCAGGGAGATGTGCAAAATACTTGGCATTGAAAAAACTCGCTCAACCCCTATACGCCCCAATCCAACGGGATGATTGAGAGAACAATTGCAAATATGTGAACTTCATTTGTAAACCAACATCAACACGATTTAGATGAACATATACACCTTCTCGTGATGGCTTATAGGTCCTCAACACACGAGGTCACCGGTATCAATCCCTGTGAAATAATGCTGGGGAGGTCTATAGCTCTGTCCGTTGACCAATCCCTTGGAAGTGTTGAACCTGTAAGAAGAAACACATACAATTCAGAATATGGTCACAAACTAGCACAGAACATTACTAAATTACACTTATTTGCACGAGACAAATTCGAACTATCATCTACCAATATGCAAAGGAAGTATAACGCAAAATTGCATCACAATAGCTACAAAGTCGGAGATCCTGTTTTGTTGTTCATACCAAAATGTGTTTCAAAGGGAAAGTTTGGTAATCCGTGGGAAGGACCTTTCAAAATTCACAAGAAAATCAATGATGTGCTTTATTAAATATGAAAGGGTAAAAACATCATAATCAACTAAAACCTTATCTTGGTAGGAATTAGCTCGAAAATCATTTGTGTTTATATTACAGATCCCTCATTGGGAATGCACTCTATGATGGAGACCTCTCAAAGCAGTTCACCCAACTACCTCACAGCCACAGGCACTTGGTGTCTGCACATTCTTGATTTATGTGGCAATGTGTCAATTGTGGAGGTACAGCCAACAGATTGACAAGCAGTGCTAATAAAGGATTCTCAACTCCTGCCTTCAAGTTCATAAAGAGAACAACAATGACCTTCACTGCAGAGGAAAGCAAGGAATATGATGAGTTCATTAAAAACAGAGGAGCTTTGGTGAAACAGATAATGATACATGTCCCTGTGTATACATCAGAACAACCATACAAGGGTATACCAAAGCGGAAGGCAATATTGCTAGGAGATCCCGGTGAAGAATAGGAGGAAGAACAGTAAGAAAAGGGCCAACCCGAAGGGGGATGCGCCTCAAAGAGCACAAGAAGAAATTATACAGGACAAGTCACCATCACCTGTGATAAGTCGTATTGTGATCAACTCAGCAGTTCACAGAGTCACACCTTCCAAGGACACTACCCCTGAGGACGAACCCCCGGCAGAAACAAGGGACATACCAGTAGCTAGGGGCATCGCAGAAGAAATAACGAGAAACATAGGAATGGAGATCACAAATGAGGATCCCCTAGCTATTGATCTTCAAGTATAAGAGGATGAGGAGGACCAGACAGAGCATGCACCCTCTCCGGTGGATTCCCCACAAATAGCATTAGAGGAGGCACCCCTGGAATCTTCAAAGTTCTCACCTGTTGTTGGCACACTGTCACCAAATAACTCGCCTCTACGTTCAGAGCACGAACATGGACATGAGGAAATTCAGACAACAGACAACATTCAGGAAACAGACGATAATGATCAAAAGGATGGAATGTAAAATGTACAAAAACCAGATTTATCAGAGGAAATACCACAACAGAAAACATTCGGGACACATACAATAACGATAAACAGGACGAAATTTTACAACAACCAGATTTATCAACACAGAAGACTTACAACACAGATGCAAAGACCCTAAAAGAAATGATGACGCGTCAGCAGAAAAGAATTATCCTCAATGTAGGTGGACATAAGTTTGATACAAGCATTCCGACTCTGAACAGAGAACCGATTTCCCTCTTGGCAAAAATGACAAAAGATATCTCACCTTTACAACCTTACAACAAAGGACGTCTTGCAAGGTCTACATGACAATGTCAGAGGGGGACATTTGGGATTCAAGAAAACTCTGCCAAAAATCCGGGATAAGTTTTTTGGCATCATATGTCAAAGGGTGCACTGTATGTGAAAAATGCGCCAAGAGAAACCCCCAGGAAAAACTGCAAAAAGCCAAAAAACGGCAAAAATGACAAAAGATATCTCACCTTTACAATCTTACAACAAAGACAGCATTGCAACATATTTTCTCGACAGAGATGTCCCTGTATTTACCTACATATTAGACTATTTACGCTATGGCCCAGCAGTGACCCGGTACTGTACCAGTAAGGGCACAATTCACCTTGCACGAATCATATTAGAAGCTCGTCACTTCAAGCTTGAAGGTCTTGTTTCAACACTCCGGGAGGCGGTTGATGATTTTTGTGGAACTAAAGAAAGAGTATAGGTGAACGGTTAACAGACTATTTATTTTTCAGAAGGTGAAAATAAGTGACTATGAGAGACTAATTTATTTTTCAGGGCTTTGTCGTTATTTAACTACATGGACTGTTGTTAAAAATCCATGTAATCATTTGTACATATATTATTTATTTTTGCATCATTTATAATAATTTACATTGTGATAACTATTTCTTCCAGCATACATTTGTATTAACCTCAAAAATACATCGCAATATTTTAAATCATTTTATGTCCATGGTGATTATCATAATGTTATTCCTCATGTTATTCATTTTATTATAAATTGTTGACTGTTATAAAATGCTTTATTTAATTCGAGGACGAATGCTTCTTCACAGACGGGGGCAGTGTTACGAACCAAAGTTCGAACAAAAAGGATGTCAGAGGAAATTATGAAACAGATCAAGTTGTTATTATCATCGCTGCATTTGATCGAGACTTAGATATTTGTATGCATGATGAAGCTCTGTAAGCTTATTCACAAGGAACCAAGTCTCACTCAATTTGTCTACGAATATGCTTAACAGTTTCGCCCTTAGAAGTCGGAGCTCACCAATAGCTCAAAACAGATTGGCAATTATAATTCGCAACACTTTTTTTCAATAAATGGAAACTAGAGATACAAATACCTTGTTTAAACCAGGAGGATAATTACTTCGTGAAGGAACACTAATTCAGACAAAAAGTATACCAATGGCTATTTCATCCGGATGCTTTCTTTTTCGATTAACATTATTTTTGTGGTGTTTGGAGCCATATTACAGCAAATACTTAGCATCGCTATGGGTAGCAATTGCGCCCCACTTCTTTATGACATATTTTTGTATTCAGACGAAGCTGACTTCATCCAAACCTTGTTCACTGTTTGCTTTAAGGATCACTGACCAGGGTTAAGTACCCGAAATGTGCATGTCTGGTCCATGCTGCAAATTTATCTGTTCTTAAATGATGCTATGAGCTTAAAGACGTTACGTCACCACTTAGCGAAAGCACCTTGCATCTCAGTTCAATCTAACCTACATATGATACAAGATGTGTTGTCCATCAATAATCAGAGCTTTAAAGACGTGCATGAAACCTATTTTCATAAAGTAAAGAGATCAAAGAAACAAGCAATTAGTCTTTTTGGCTTTACAACAGTGCGACCTGATCTTGTACACACATTTGACTGACTGCATGTAGATAAATTTGACATTTTATCAGATTGACTTAACATGGAGTTACTGTCACCTAGAGTGTCGAATGCAGGGTCCATCCATTGGTCATCACTGTTTTCTGGTACTGAAATCGGTTCGGATGTTTTGAGAATGTCCTAACGGTTTCTACGGAAGCGAGTACCACTTTCAGTTTCTATTTCATAGGATCGCGGTGCAACTTGCTGTATTATGACACCTTCTCTCGCCCAATGGGTGTCTTTTTCATCACGCAATCGAACAGATTCGCCTTTTTCTAAGGGAGACAAGTCGATAACACGTTTGTCAAAGTTCTGTTTCTGCTTCTGTTTCTGAAGAAGTTTGGTTTTCGTGCGCAACTGGCATCCATCCTTTTGTGTTTTTGAAGCAATACGGCTCCTAATCCATTTTTGGACGCATCCGATGATATTTTGATCTCTTTGTCTGGATCATAGAACTTGGTGCTCTGTTGTGAGTGCTGTTGGGATTGTTGTCAGGATATTCTTTAACTCTCCTAAGTATGGGTTCACTTGCCAGAACGCTTTTTAATTCGTTAAAGCAAAAAGTTTCGGTTTCGCACCATACAAACTCGTTTTCATCATCTAGTAACTGACGCAAGATAGCTGTTTTGTTCGAGAGATCTGGTATATAACGACCTTGGTAATTTTAAACCATTCCAAGAAAGCGTTGAACATCCTTTTTGCATGACGGAGTAGTGAAGTTTTGTATGGCCCTGACCTTTATCGGATCGGGTATAACGCCATCGCTTGATATTACGTCACCAACGAAAGTTAGTTCTTGTACGCCAAATTCGCATTTGTCCAAGTTAAGCTTGAGGTTAGCTTTTTTGCTTACTTCGAATACCTTTTTTAGGCGTTCGTTGTGTTCCTCGATCCCCAAACAATGATATCATTCATTAATGTCAAAGAACCCTCTATGTCTTCGAAGATACGGTATATATCACCTTGTGACGAGATTCTAAATGGAAGACGCAAAAATCTATATCTGCCATACGTTGTGGTAAAGCAGGTAAGTTTTGATGATTCATAGTCTAGTTTCATTTGCCAGAATCCTGTCGATGCATCTAATTTACTAAAATATTTCGCATCTTGGAACTTTAACTTGATCTCATCACGGGTAGGTAATTTGTAGTGTTCTCGTTAAATCGCACGGTTAAGATCACGAGAATCTAGGCATACTCGCAGTTTACTATTTTTCTTGCTAACTACTACTTTCGGGCTGACCCAGTATGTCGGTTCATCCTCTTTGGTAATGACACCTGCTTGTTCCATACGGTAAAGCCCTTTTTTCAGCTTTTTCTGAATAGCGAACGGAATTTTCCTACACGGACTTATGACGGGTGGAACAGTTTCATCTACGGTAAGTTTATGCTCGCCTGGTAAGCATCCTAAGCCTTCAAATGAATCCATGTTGCTATTTACTATTTCTTTGAAACCAGGTAAAGACGATACATTGGCGGTAAGTGTACATGTATTAAGTCGTGTTTAACACGTTTTGAAAACCTAAACTGTATGACATCTAATGTTGTGTACGGGATAGAGTGATCACTTTGTGGATTGATTTATGTGGGCGAAAGCAAAGGTCAGCTCCGAACCAGAATGTCAGGACATCGGTCAAAAATAAATAATAAAGGAAGTCAACTCCTTTATCGACATTTTGACCAGGCCGATCACTCTGTTTTATCTATGAGAGTCAGAATCCTGGTGAAAATATATCACCCCACAAACAATCCCAATTTGAGCACACTTTTAGCAACAGAGAAGAGTTCTGGATAAAAAACCTTAACACTGCAGCGCCTTATGGGTGCAACGATAATATCAGCAGCGTGGGAAACTTAACAAGTCCCGGTTGTCAATCGGTAAATGTGACTAGCTTATTCAACAGACCACAAAGAAGACTTCGAAGTCATGGCATTCGTAAATATAATAGACCAGAGATACATAGTTTCTCCTTCGATGACTTGGTTCCATTTTTGAATGAGCCTATAGGCCTGCATTATATTCGTACCAAATTATATTCTGTTCCTTTACGGAAGTTACAGGAAATCTACGAATATACGAAGGACCTCAAATATACCGATACACGTTCCCCAGAATACAGACTACAAGGAGTCATCTTGGACATTTCTACTTTTCGTTTATTTCAAGCAGTTAGATCAGATAAATCAGAGGAGAAAACAAACCGTCCTTTCATTGTCACTCCTTGTATTTCCTATAGCTACACACCAACAGTTGCATCTGAAATTTCCAATACAAACGATTCTTGCGGTGTATTGATTTAAGTAATCCCTCACTACATCCACTTCCTTGCGAATGTTCTTCATCGGATTTCAACTACTCTCCTTGTGGACACGTTATTATAGTCAAGAACGACAAGTTGAGAGAATTGTTAGAAGGGTCCCAAATACAGAGAAAGTATGTCCTTTACATGGAACCAAAATTTCAAAATTATCATGGACTCTTGTGAGGAATATGCAAGACGTTGGGCAAAGAAAGAGGATGTACAACTCGACACCCTTTCCGAATGGATAAAATCCATCAGAGGGTTACTTTTATCTAGAATTAACCGAGTAAAATCAACTGTGAACACCAGATTCGAATCTATATTTAAAGACCCTGATGTTATCACAGAGCTTACTTACCTCCATGAACATTATGTCATCACACCAGCGGACAAAGCCTCAAATAATTACACATTTACTTGCAAAAAGTACTATTTCGACAGTCTAGTTAAAGATTTGGGTTTAAATTCGACACCTGGAAATCCCACTTACACCCCAACAAACCTTTCTGCCTCTGAAATAATAGATAACCACAAATCACTTGCTTCCTTTGGCTTCCACACTAACAATTTAGATTAAGATTTACCATACTTATACTGCATACCTAAAATGCATAAGAATCCGTACAAACAACGTTTCATCGCTGGTTCCTCCAAATGTTCTACCAAATCTGTATCGATCTTACTCACCAAAGTTTTATCTGAAATCAAATCTGGGCTTCAAAAATACTGTTCGACAGTATATTCTCGCAGTGGTATCAACCAGATGTGGATTTTAAAGAATTCAAAGGAACTTTTAGAACATCTGAAATCCACTCATTTTAGTAGAGTCCATTCGATTCAAGCCTTTTATTTTTCGACCCTTTACACTACAATTCCACATTCTAAATTGAAAGAAAGACTCGCAAAAATTATAAGTAATGCGTTTACAAGTAAGAACGGTAATCGCAAATAGAAATTTATTGTTGTGAATTATGACAAAACCTACTTTGTAAAAGAAAAGTCCGATTCTGAAAATAAGTACACTGTAACAGATATTATTCAGACGTTAAACTTTTTGATCGACAACATTTTTGTGGTGTTTGGAGGAAAGGTCTTCCAGCAAATTGTCGGAATTCCAATGGAGACCAATTGTGCCCCACTCCTTGCCGACATTTTCCTTTACTCGTACGAAGCTGAATTCATTCAATCTTTGGTCTCTGATGGGAAAAGATACTTAGCTTCTGACTTCAACTTCACTTACAGATACATAGACGATGTGCTGTCCATCAATAATCCAAAATTCACGGATTACCTGAGCAGTATATATCCTTCAGAGCTTGAAGTCAAGGAAACTACAGAGACAAATAATTCAGCATCCTATTTGGACATAATGTTGTCCTACGACACTGATGGTCACATGAACACCTCACTCTATGACAAACGTGACGACTTCAATTTCAGCATTACAAACTTTCCTTTTCTGAGTAGCAACATACCTTCGTCGCCATCTTATGGCGTGTTCATATCTCAATTGATACGCTATGCCAGAGCAAGTACCAAATATACGGATTTTGTTCTGAGAGCTAGGCGTCTTTCAGATAAGCTTCTTAGTCAGGGATATGTTTGTGACCGACTAACATCGTCACTGAGGAAGTTCTACGGTCGATATGGGGAACTCGTCGTACACTATGATGTCCCACTCTCCAGAATGGTGGATGATATTCTGTCATAGACCATCTGAACCATCCAACCAAAGATTGTACTCTATGTCTTCCGAAATGGAAGTAACCGGATATGACATTTCTACCGAATTGAAGCGGCGGGTGTTGCATGCAAGCAGGAGATGCTTACTCTTCCTGGGCACCTGGTCTCACTCCCATATCGGGAGTTCGCTTCTTTTCATATGGTGGAGGTTTTTGCTTGTTTGCTTTGGTTCCTGTTTTATCCTGGTTTTTGTATGCCTTCGGTTTCTGATTTTCTGAATTGTCGATTTTGTGCTGTGTACAGGGATATGGTCATTATCCATATTTGTCATTTTTACCACTGTTCATGTGTCACTGCTGTTGGACAAATTGTCCCCGAGGGTTCTTGTCGGGCAGTCTTTTGCTTAAATGGATGGAACTTAAGAGACCTACAAAGTGGCTGGGGCGTCGTCCACTATAAAAGGCCCCAACCTGTTGCATCTACGGACACATACGCAACACGTAACTTAGGTGTTCCTAGAATTAGTTTACGTGACATTAGAGATGAAACATTTGAAGTGAGTAAAAAGCAAGAGTTTTGGTATAAACATGCAGATGGGTATATTAAAATCAAGCCCTGTAAGATTGAAGTGGTCGATATACTAAAAGAGCACCAATTTTCACCAAGCGATTGCTCAATTTCGAAATGCGGCAAGAAGAACTATAATAGTTGTAACATCCTAATAACAGACACTTCATTCTCAAGTAATCTCACAAAACAAACATTTAAGACGCATAGTTTTGAAAACCTAAACTGTATGACATCTAATGTTGTGTACGGAATAGAGTGATCACTTTGTGGATTGATTTATGTGGGCGAAACCAAACGTCAGCTCCGAACCAGAATGTCAGGACACCGGTCAAAAATAAATAATAAAGGAAGTCAACTCCTTTATCGACAATTTGACCAGGCTGATCATTCTGTTTTATCTATGAGAGTCAGAATCCAGGAGAAAATATATCACCCCACAAACAATCCCAATTGGAGCACACATTTCCATCGCAACAGAGAAGAGTTCTGGATAAAAAATCTTAACACTGCAGCGCCCTATGGGTACAACGATAATATCAGCAGCGTGGGAAACTTAACAAGTCCCGGTTGTCAATCGGTAAATGTGACTAGCTTATTCAACAGACTTCGAAGTCATGGCATTCGTAAATATAATAGGCCAGAGATACATAGTTTCTCCTTCGATGACTTGGTTCCATTTTTGAATGAGCCTATATGCCTGTATTATATTCGTACCAAATTGTATTCTGTTCCTTTACGGAAGTTACACGATATCTACGAATATACGAAGGACCTCACATATACCGATACACGTTCCCCAGAATACAGACTACAAGTAGTCATCTTGGACATTTCTACTTTTCGTTTATTTCAAGCAGTTAGATCAGATAAATCAGAGGAGAAAACAAACCGTCCTTTCATTAAAGTAAGATTTGCAAACAAAGTTATTGATAAATTGAATCTTGGTCAAATTTTGAATCACAAAACTGTCACAGAAAAAATCCCACCATATTTCAAAAGAAAAGAAACTCCTTGTATTTCCTATAGCTACACACCAACAGTTGCATCTGAAATTTACAATTACAAACGATTCTTGCAGTGTATTGATTTAAGTAATCCCTCACTACATCTACTTCCTTGTGAATGTTCTTCATCGGATTTCAACTACTCTCCTTGTGGACACGTTATTACTGGCGATCTTGGTATAGTCAAGAACGACAAGTTGAGAGAATTGTTCAAAAAAGGGTCCCAAATACAGAGAAAGTATGTCCTTTACATGGAACCAAAATTTCAAAATTATCATGGACTCTTGTGAGGAATATGCAAGACGTTGGGCAAAGAAAGAGGATGTACAGCTCGACACCCTTTCCGAATGGATAAAATCCATCAGAGGGTTACTTTTATCTAGAATTAACCGATTAAAATCAACTGTGAACACCAGATTCGAGTCTATATTTAAAGACCCTGATGTTATCACAGAGCTTACTTACCTCCAAGAACATTATGTCATTACACCAGCAGACAAAGCCTCAAATAATTACACATTTACTTGCAAAAAGTACTATTTCGACAGTCTAGTTAAAGAGTTGGGTTTAAATTCGACACCTGGAAATCCCACTTACACCCCAACAAACCTTTCTGCCTCTGAAATAATAGACAACCAAAAATCAGCTCTTGCTTCCTTTGGCTTCCACACTATCAATTTAGATTTACCATACTTATACTTCATACCTAAAATGCATAAGAATCCGTACAAACAACGTTTCATCGCTGGTTCCTCCAAATGTTCTACCAAATCTGTATCGATCTTACTCACCAAAGTTTTATCTGAAATCAAATCTGGGCTTCAAAAATATTGTTCGACAGTATATTCTCGCAGTGGTATCAACCAGATGTGGATTTTAAAGAATTCGAAGGAATTTTTAGAACATCTGAAATCCACTCATTTTAGTAGAGTCCATTCGATCGAAGCCTTTGATTTTTCGACACTTTACACTACAATTCCATATTCTAAATTAAAGAAAGACTCGCAAAAATTATAAGTAATGCGTTTAAAAATTAGAACGGTAATCGCAAATAGAAATTTATTGTTGTGAATTATGACAAAACCTACTTTGTAAAAGAAAAGTCCGATTCTGAAAATAAGTACACTGAAACAGATATTATTCAGATGTTAAACTTTTTGATCGACAACATTTTTGTGGTGTTTGGAGGAAAGGTCTTCCAGCAAATTGTCGGAATTCCAGTGGGGACGAATTGTGCTTCACTCCTTGCCGACATTTTCCTTTACTCGTACAAAGCTGAATTCATTCAATCTTTAATCTCTGATGGGAAAAGATACTTAGCTTCTGACTTCATCTTCACTTACAGATACATAGACGATGTGTTGTCCATCAATAATCCAAAATTCACGGATTACCTGAGCAGTATATATCCTTCAGAGCTTGAAGTCAAAGAAACTACAGAGACAAATAATTCAGCATCCTATTTGGACATAATGTTGTCCTACGACACTGATGGTCACATGAACACCTCACTCTATGACAAACGTGACGACTTCAATTTCAGCATTACAAACTTTCCTTTTCTGAGTAGCAACATCACTTCGTCGCCAGCTTATGGCGTGTTCATATCTCAGTTGATACGCTATGCCAGAGCAAGTACCAAATATAGGGATTTTGTTCTGAGAGCTAGGCGTCTTTCAGATAAGCTTCTCAGTCAGGGATATGTTTGTGACCGACTAACATCGTCACTGAGGAAATTCTACGGTCGATATGGGGAACTCGTCGTACACTATGATGTCCCACTCTCCAGAATGGTGGATGATATTCTGTCATAGACCATTTGAACCATCCAACCAAAGATTGTACTCCATGTCTTCCGAAATGGAAGTAACCAGATGTGACAGTTCTACCGAATTGAAGCGGCGGGTGTTGCATGCAAGCAGGAGATGCTTACTCTTCCTGGGCACCTGGTCTCACTCCCATATCGGGAGTTCGCTTCTTTTCATGTGGTGGAGGTTTTTGTTTGTTTGCTTTGGTTCCTGTTTTATCCTGGTTTTGTATGCCTTCGGTTTCTGATTTTCTGAATTGTCGATTTTGTGCTGTGTACAGGGAAATGGTCATTATCCATATTTGTCATCAAAAGAGAATACTCGATTTACCAATCCGAGCTTGTCGCATGCTTTCAGTCCAAGAATAGCGGTAGGTGCATGTTTTTACGACTAGAAAGCAGACTTTGGGTGTGTTATGTCTTTAGTGAATGGAAAGTAGAACACCACCTAGAACTGGAATGTCATGATTTCTATACGAGTTAAGCTTTACGGTGCCTTTGGGTAGTTTCGGCGTGTTGCGCAATTTTTTCAAACTGGCTTTGTAGCAAAATGTTGATCTGACTACCTGTATCCAATTTACAATTGACCTCAGTGCCACTAATGTGAAGAGAAGCACGCCATTCTTCTTTAACTTCCCGTTGACTTTGCTGGTAATTTATTTCATCAATAAAATCGAAGAAAAATTATATAACGGTATCTACCATGAGATCTATGAGAAAGGCACATTTTACTGAAGTGATTTTGCTTTTTACTTTTCGAGCACGTTTCTCCCATGGCTGGGCATGTATCATTTTTATGTAATATGATATATGATATCATAGTGATAAAGGGCCACATTAAAGCAAAGTTCTTTCATGCGACAGACATTCAAACATCATGTTACGGAGAACAGATAAGTTAAAGAAGATCCTGACGATATTCTCAACAGCACTCACAAAAGAACACAAAATTGAGCATCGACGGACCCCTAGTAAGCTAGAGGTGGGTCCAGGTGTCCATGAGGAGTAAGCATCCCCTGTTTCGCTAGCCGCACCCGCCGTCGATTTTCAAACAAACAAAACAAAACAAAACAAAAACCTTGACGATATTTGTCGGTCACAAACGTATCCCTGACTGAGAAGCTTATCTGAACGCTATACTTGATTTTCTCATTTCTTTCGTTAACTTAGAGCGAGGAGTGCACCTGGAAATTGAAAGATTTAATTCATTCATCCAGTTTTTCTATAATATATATAGTTTGTATAAGGACGCTTTTTATGCGTTAAGGTCGTTATCAGTCATGTGGCTCTCCATTGATATGAATTATCATACATGTAGGTTATCTTTCGAAGATCATATCAGAGAGTTGCACATTCACAGATATTTCATCTTTATCAAATATCTTTATCAAGTTGTGAGATTTTGCATTGAAGGTATGAATTGTTTGTTCATTGTTCATGTCCTTTGCAATACACCAACGTCGAAGAATATTTCTTGCAGAAACACGAGAAAGGATAAGTCCTCACTATTCAGAATACCAGGCATAAAAGGTAAGAATCAAAATCATTAGTTGTTTTCATCAGTTGATAACATGATATGTATGCACATGCATTGAGAAATAATAACGCGGAAGTGTTCCAACTCTATACCTTCTTGAAGAAAATTTCAAACCATTTTTCATGCACCAGACACGTGTTTCGAATATCAAATTCTCATTAATAATGCTTACAGCCAAAGTGCTTTTCATAAATCGCCCAAATTCATTTCACTAGCGCCCTCAGGCCCTATTTTTAGAATTTAAATTTGTGCATTTACTTTATAGAGGGTGTGCAGCTCCAAATATCATGTGGGGTCGATTCAGTAGCATATCCAAATAAAATCTATGTTAATAGCATTGGAGGGATTGTGCTTAGATGTAAACCTCCTTTAATTTCGATGACAGACATTTAAACAAACATAAATTTCTCATCTTACTTTCATTTGCGTTATTGATGGCGATGAAATATTCAGGTATTCTGTCACACAAGCTCTCAAAAAGTTGTCTAATCGTTGAATTGATTTTTGAATCTCCTTAGTGTTATCTTTCTTTGTCCACATGAAGTGTGATTATCAGCCGCCCGCAGTAATGTCTTATCTGCCGCCCGCAGTAACGTCTTATCAGCCACCCGCAGTAACGTCTTATTATCCGCCCGCATTAACATCTTATCTGCCGCCCGCAGTAACGTCTTATCGGCCGCCTGCAGTAACGTCTTATCAGCCGCCCGCAGTAACGTCTTATTTGCCGCCCGCAATAACGTCTTATCCGCCGCCTGCAGTAACGTCCTATCAGTCACGTGCAGTAATTTCGGATTCTTCTATATACACGGCAAAATTGTTTACGAGACAACAGCTAATGAAGACTCGAATGACAAAGTTTAATGAAATGCCAAATACATACCTGAGCTTGAAAAGTACATTTAAAGCTGTTATGTCTGATATCAAGGCATCGTCTGCAGAGGAGATATACCTCTTAATTAAGTATCTCGGGAATGTGTCATCGAGACAATTTACTAGCATTAAAACGTCTAATGTGTCTAATATTTCCTTTGGATTAGAAGAGACATGGCAGCGATTTGATGATTTTTTTGGAAGCCCAGAGAGGATTGAATTCGGACTAAAACATAAACTGTCATCTTTTCCGAAAAAAAAAAAAAAAACTGTCAAAAAGAAATTTCGGTTATACGAGTTAGTCGACATTTTGAATGAAATACAATCAGTTTAAAGCGACTCGAAGTCTTGTCCATGCTGCAAATTTATCTGGTCTTAAATGGTGCTATTGAATTTGAAAACGTTTAACACTGTGCACTTCTTGGATATTTTGATACATCCGTTGGTATCAACCCCATCTTGTATAAACTCCCGTTTAGTATTCAGAACAAGTGGCGAGACAGAGCGATGAATTACAAGAAAACAAACAAAATTAATGCGTTTTCCGCCTTTCTCTTTCTTTTGCAAATTTATGACGGAAATGGCGCAAGTCTTCAATGACCCAGGATTCGACTTCGTTGCTGAAAGTGACAATGCATTGCAAACAGACCGTAGACCTAAAGCTTCAATGGGCGTGTTAAGAACGGACGGAAAGGTCACATGACGATCAGAACAAACCCGATAGGTCATTACATTGCTCGCCTTATTGTCGATCATTTTCATCAAAGGATCAACCACCAAGGTCGCTTATTTA
Source organism: Pinctada fucata (assembly GCA_028142955.1). NCBI lineage: Eukaryota > Metazoa > Mollusca > Bivalvia > Pterioida > Pteriidae > Pinctada > Pinctada fucata. Next base: position 11,299,055 of record AP027114.1, on the reverse strand, counting down.
CAACACACTTTGAAAATGAGCACTTGGCCAAAGAAATAAAAAATCTTGAAATTGGCACAGATGACTTACCGTTGCAACGCAATCTAGGAATTATATGGGATTTATAGTTTAGCTTCCGTGTGAACCTCGAGGACAAGCCGTTTACATGACGAGGAGTATTATCCTCCATAAACAGTTTATTTGATCCGTTAGGTTTTGGTAGTCCGGTAACTATAGCTAGCAAGGCCATACTGCGAGAAGCAATGAGTAGTTATGGGGATGGGACGAATCCTTACCCCCCCCCCCCCCCCGAATTCCAGGAAAAATGGGAATCGTGGAAATCATCACTCAAGAACTTGGAGAGATTGAGTATTTCTCGTACATACACCTCTATGAACCTACATTCTGCTATTCAGATGGATATTTGCATATTCAGCGATGCATCTAACATGGTCATAGCGGCTGTAGCATATCTTTGTCTTACCATTCTTTAGGAAAACAAGAGCTTGGTTTGATTATGGGGAAGGGTAAGTTAGCCCCTTGGCATGGACATACTACACCAATGTTGGAGTTATGTACTGCAGTCCTGGCTTGCCAATTACATGACACGTTAAAGGACGTCAGCTTCGACACAGTGCAGTATTACACCAACAGCAGTGTCGTATAAGGCTATATTAGGTATCATGCAAATCGCTTTTTGACGTATGTCGTTAACCTCATTGAACGCATTCGCTGCAGCAGTGATCCGTCACAATGGAATTATATTCCTACGAAATTAAATCCGGCTTACGAAGCTACAAGATCCATGCACGCAAAGAATATGCAGGAAAGCGAATGGTTATCCGGACCTAGAAATTTACTATGTGAAAGTGATGAGCAAGAGTATGATGACTTTGACCTCAACAACAAAGAAGATATGAAATCTGTCTCCGCTCATGAAACCGACCTTACGTTTGCGCATTATGAGCATTTGAAATTAGGAAGTAATTGATTTGAACACTTCTCGTTATGGAAAAAACTTGTTCTTGGCTTATCACTTCTGAAAAGCAAGATTGCGTCCAGGAAAACAAATCAGGACAACTTACCATTACATGTACATAGACTGCCGGATTCCTTAAAGAAACTGATAATTTCATCATTCTTCTCGTACAGGAAGAATGTTTCAGCGACAAACTTGAAGCCTTAAGAAACGAGAAACCCGTACCGCAAAAAAGTCGCATCCGTGACCTTGACCCATTCATTTGTGAGGACAACATTCTGCGCGTTGCAGGTCCTCTACAACATTCTCAGAGTAACTTACCTGAGAAACACCCATGTATTATTCCGAAGGGTCATTACATTGCTCGCCTTATTGTCGATCATTTTCATCAAAGGGTCAACCACCCAGGTCGCTTATTTACAGACAGTGCTATCCGTTCCAATGGATACTGGATTGTTGGATGTAGGAATCTAGTTAATTCTTACATAAGATCATAGTGTGCTTGAAACTCCGCATAAAGCAGGTAATTCCAAAGATGATTGACTTACCTACAGAGCGCTTACATCCAGCCCCATCGTTTGCATATATAGGCATTGATGATTTGGGGCCATGAACAGTTACCGCACGTAAAACTAGAGGTGGCCATGCATAGTCCAAGCGCTGGGCTGTCATCTTTTCTTATTTGGTCATACGAGCAGTACACATAGACGTTATATCAGAAATGACTACTTTTAGGCACGGTCCATTTGATATTCGGGGGGGGGGGCTTGGTTTTTTTGTCGGAGCAAGATTATTTTTTTCGCCCCGGACCGGGGCAAAATTATTTTTTTCTTGCAAAGTTGGAGCAAGGAATGTTTTTTAACAAAGTGATGCGCATGTTTATGTTTTATCAAGAGAAATTATTTATTTATATTTTTACTCAAAACTCTAAATATTATTATATTAGTTTATTTTGATGCAAGTATTCAATTCACTTTTAAACAGAGAGATAAAAGATTGTTACAATACAATTCTCAATGTTTTATGTAGGTACATGTATATAACATGTATAAGAGGGTCTGAGGGGAAGGTCTAGCTCCTAGACAAATTTTTAAATGTAGAATTGTAAGTTGGTGTATAACTGAAGTTCTCCTTCCAAGCTTACAAGAACATAGAATAAGACTCTATGGGATACATGCAACATTTATTAATAACAATACATAAATATTGCTAATATATTTAAGCTTTTAAGGAAGCCCTTTTTCATTCATATACATGTATCACTTTTGATATCTTCAAATATATGAACTTTGCCATCAGTAAATAATGTTATGATAGAAAACTATGGTGAGCGAATAAGCCAAAAATGTTGATATAATTTGAAAACTGCGCCGAGTGAAGCGAGAATTTTAGCGAAAGAATTTTAGCGAAATTTTATGGTTGTTCGTCAAATTCAGATTATTTGTAAGAGCAAGATTATTTTTTTCTGTCACACCATAAGCAAATTTATTTTTTTTATCAAAATTGAGAGCAAAATTATTTTTTTTCGAAAAAAACCTAAGCCCCCCCCCCCGAATATCAAATGGACCGTGCCTTAGCTTTTTCAATGCTCTTCGTCGACTTGTCGCATTACGAGGTGAGGTCAAACTTATCCCATCAGATTGCGGGACAAATTTTGTTGGGGCAGCAAAGGAGCTAAAAGCTGACACAAACAATATAAATGATGACAGTGTGACCGAGTTTCTCACACAATTGGGAGGGGTTTTGGAGCGCCCTATTGATGTTACTCGACGGATACTGGATGCTCTTCTTCTGGATGTGAAGAACCTCACACAAAAGATACTCGTAACCCTGATGTCGGAAATCAGCTCAATTATAAACTTACGACCACTCACCAGGGTTCCATCGGATCCGCACCGACCGATGCCATTAACACTTTCAACGTTACTAACGCTGAAAACTACTCACACGGTCGTTTCTCTCTGTGTGTCCGAATTCTACGAGAAGGATTTATATAAACAACAGTGGATATGCGTGCAAAATTTAGCGAATTGCTTTTGGAAACGCTGGAAAAGAGAATATTTATCACCTCTTTAGACTAGTAAAAAGGGGCAAGAGGACTGTCGAAACCTTTCTAAAGGAGATGTAGTGCTGTTGTCTTATAAAACCTTACACAGAAACGAATGTCCTCTAGGAATTATAATAGAGACTGTAATCAACTGCGATGATTTTCGTGTTCGAAAAGTGACTGTGCGTTTGGCGGATGGAAAGAATTACCAAGAGAGTAAATTTTTGAGAATTTTTATGTAAAAATTGGTTGTGAATTTTTTTGTATCAGGTCTTTTAAATCTACCAGACTTCTTTTTGATATGATAATATCGAATGATGCAGCATATTGAAGTTGTCTGTGATGTAATTCTACTGTAAATGATATTTTTGACATTGTCAGATGTAATGTAATTCTTAATGACATTTATGACATTTTCAAATTCCTTGTATAAAAAATAAACATCGAAGAAGTACCTAACAGTTATTTAGTCTCAAAGTCGAGTAGGCAAGGCAAAATCGTGAGGATTTCCATAGGAACGGTTGCAAACCCCGGAATGAACAACATTCCGAAGTGTGACTAGGTGCTCGGAGATGTCAGCGTCTCCTGATTGCATGAAATACTCGTCGCAACAGCTCCACGGAAACCTGCCAAATTCGATGATTGTCTCGAAGTACATTTTGATGAACAGATCAGATAAGTATATCTTGTTTGGTGATGACGACAACCATTCAGTCACAATGTAGAATGTCACTGATCATTCTTGAAAGGGGGATCTGATATGCTTTTATGCTATCCCCGTAGCGACCAAAGAACTTCCACAAGGATGATTTCAGTCGTTCTGTGATATAACCCTGAACAAATAGGTTACTTGCAAGCCGTCTGGCTCTAATATTTCTCATATTTGGAACATGCTCTGGCGTACCGTATCAGCTGTGAAACAAAAACGCTATAAGCAGGAGAAGACGGAATGTTGCTACTCATGAAAGGGAAGTTAGGTATGTGGAAACGATCAACCGAAATTGATCAAACTTGGCTAAATGTGCCCTCGGGGACTCTTGGTCCACCAGCAGTGACACTCACCAAGTGGTATAAATGTTTATCGTCTTCAAATTGAATAGCGTTATTTAAGAACAGATAAATTGGCAACATGGACCAGAAATAAACGTTTCTGGTACTTAACCCTCGTCAGTGATCCTCAAATCTAAACAATGTAATATGGCAAAAAAGTGTGAAAGTTACTTCGTCGAAAAAGCGTACCGAAAGACGTAGCAGGATGGGTGGGATATGATGCTGCAGGACCCACGTTTTAGAAATTTCAAGAAATTTTGATTACAGAAATTTAAGAATGCGTTGAAGAAACGATCAACAAAAAATGATCGAACTTGGCTACATGTGCCCTTATCTTTAGTTAGAGTTAGAGTAATCTTTCTTTGTCCACAAGAAGTGTAATTTTATATATTCGGATTTTCATTACATGTTATCGGTTTTGTGTCATACTATAGCCGTGATGGAACTTGAAAATGTACGCCATTGCATATTGAAAGAATTCGTGTCAGACATGATGTAAGTCTTATGAATGTATTGCCTTTTGTGACTTGTAAATGAGATTTAACATGGATCTTATTGAATCGAGATGAGAGCTATATTTAAAAACGAAAGCAGGGTGATGTCATTTTTTTTTACTTTTACTTTCGATATCGATTTTTTTTGTAAACAAACATGAGTAAGATAAACACAACACATGTTAAATTGATTCAGGTAATTATTTGATAAGGGACATTGTGTATTAAATGACTGTTGAAGTATTTCCCATGCATATTTTAATGTGATGGGACGTTTTAATAGCAATTCTCTGTAAGCATTTAAACAATTTCGGCACGCATGGTCTCCGATTTTCATGAAATTTCACACATAAGTAGGGACCAATGAAAAATGGAAAATTTGACAAAAAAATTAATTCTAGGTCATCTGGTTACCATGGCAACGGCCTTTAAAGTTGAAAAATTGGCAAAATAGAGCTAATTTGAAGCTCTATAATTTGGTCTATATGTGACATCAATGGAAGATTTTTTATGCATCCTAAAGATTAGGACATAAAATTTTAAATAAGCTCAGTAGCAGTGTCTGATATTGTAAAAAGGCTGGTTACCATGACAACATAATTAGCTAATTTTGATATATTGATTTCAAAATGCTGTTTGTATTTTCCAATTTTTCTTCTCTCTTGATGGGTATATAATAAGGAAATAGGATTTATTTTATAAAATGAGAAAATTCAAGATAAACCCACTTGTTGCTATGTACATAAGTTACCTTGGCAACGGTAACTATGGTTTTTAATATTACTTATTTTGCAACTTCAGAGTCATTTTAAAAAAAATTGCATCATGATGAACAGATAAAAATTAATGGGAAATATCCAACACAAAGAGCTCTTTCAAAAACCGTGAAAAAGCTATGGGGAACATATGTTACCATGGCAACCATTTTTTCTTATTTTCATAAAAAAGTAATTATTAATCCCAGGAAGTTCAAATTTAATAACAATAAAGATCAAGTAAGCCTCTATCAAAATATAATAAAAAAGTTTCAAATAATTAATGGTTGCTATAGTAATTTGGCCATACATTACAAAAATAAGCATTTCTTGTCGTTTTTCGAAGTCTTTTTCTCAAAAAACGAAACAGGCTTACACAACCTTTTTTACATATTAGATAAAGCAAAGTCTAAACTTTATTTTAGATTAAAAAAATTTCAGATTACTTAACTTTTGATGCCCGTATCCAAGGACTCAAAGTTGGTCTGTGTGCAATTTTACACAATCGTTCCCATAGCAACGGGCTATTTCCTGAACATTTTAAAAAAATGTTCTTTCGTGTAATGAAAGATCTACTTGAATACATTAATTAATTTTCATCACTTTGAATTAAAATTCAATGATCTAGTAAAAAAAGGACTCTTAATATTGTCCAAAATTGCTTTCATTTTTGCGATTTGAGGTCATGTTGCCATAGCAACGAACAGAGACTTTGTCCCAATGTAAATGCTTATGTTTTATTTGCATAAAAAACTCAAAAATGTAAGCAATTTATCGTTGAATTTTGAAAAAATGCCAAAAAATACTATTTTGATAGGGTACTTGTGTTGTTGCTATGGAAACATATAGATAAGACCATAAACCCAACATTATTATTACTTAACTTCAAAGAGCAATGATAGGGTACTGATAATTCATTAGTGTTTGTTTTAGATTGTGCTGCATAAATTATGTATGTGACTTCAAAAATGCCCAAAAATGCATTTTTTCAATATTCAAAGTCCGTTTCCATGGCAACCGGATGTGATATTAAGAAAATTTTTAATAAATTTTTACTTTTGGGTCAGACACAACCTTATGTACAAATTTTATCAAAATCTGAGACATGCCGTGCCATGCGTCCTTCATAAAAGTGCAAATGCTTACAGAGAACAGCTATTAACTACCATGATTGTCTCACTTTGTATGATAACCACTTAGAGAAATTGTCACATGAATATATGTTTGGTTAACATGATTAATATGGGAGCTACATTTTGTTGTTGTAGCTTTTCACCCATACCATTCCACTCATTCCATTCTACGGTGCAACTAGAATTTTGATATCAGTACCTGACGAACTTTTGCCAATAAATCTGATCATTCTACATCGTTGAGTTGTGAATCGGGTTATCTGCCTGAACATCATGAGTAAATTGTGTTTTTTCACTGCCTGAACATCATGAGTAAATTGTATCTTTTAAAATGCCAATTCTATGTAAGGACCAAAAGAATTTCAATAGCACGTGGAAATGAGATATCACCAATTGTGGAGATTTTTGGTGTATATGACGTACTGAGATGAAAATTATCTTCCTTTTTACATATTCGGTTTTCATTGCCATGGAATGCATGTCTATAACTTTAAGTCTCTGGAGAATACTGATAATGGGGCATTATCAGGAGGATCGTTTCCATGGTAATAGGTATTGTAGTCAACTCAAATTTCCTCATTGTTTTCCATATCTTTTATAGTATAAATACTAAACAAGAAATATGCTTGCACCAGCTATTCTTTTTGTCGATGTGCTCATTATGAAGGCAAAAACCTGTTCTGAAGAGGCCCTATTTTAGACCAAAAAGGCTCCCAATTTTACCTGATTTTCCTCAATTTTAAATGATGAAATGTCTGCTTGATTGGAATTCTTATGCCAGTTATCTTTTAAGTATAATCCTTGAACTTTAAGAAGATGTTAAAACATGAGTGGGACCTCTTCATAATTTTTATCAAAAAGAATATTAAAATGGTAATCATGGTGACATTCAGTTCAATACTATTATACATAGAGTAATTTACTGGTTAAATTTAAGCTGCCACTGATATATTTTGAAGCAATTTTAAAGAGAATTATTGAAAAATCACTTTGAAATTTTTCAAGGTCACAGGACACAATTTCAAAGTCACTTGGACTGCGAATCATCAAATTTGATGAAATTCTGTAATTTAAAAAAAAAATGTAAGAGGCAATAACTCAGTAGGTAGTGGTAGCCCGCTCGCTTTTCACCTCTAAGGTACCGGGTTCGAATCCCAGATTAAGCGATAGGTCTTATGTGGGAGGATAGGTGGTCTCCCATCCAGGCCTCAGCAGGGGGTTTATCTCCGGGTACTCCGGTTTCCTCATGTTCCTTGGACCCCCTCACACCAACATCTGGGCCAACGTGAAACATTAATATAGTTTGTGTAACTTGTTTTTTGTGTCACACTTATGCCATTTGCCATGTGGAGTTCGTAAGAAGTTCCCCGCGAGGTGTTTGACAGCAAGTGTTTGAATTGCCTCCCTGACATGGTCGTCATAGCACTTTCTATATAGACATAACCTAATACAGTACATGCTTTGTAGATATTGTTTTCATTTTCGTGTTTGAACATCGACGGCTAGCCAAACAGGGGATGCTTACTCCTCCCGAGCACCTGGTCCCACCTCTAGCTTGCTAGGGGTCCGTCGATGCTCAGTTGGTGATCTATTGTGAGTGCTGTTGAGATTGTCGTTATGATCTTCCATATCTCATTATGTTTGTTAAACGTAAACGTTGTGAGATGAATAAAAAAGATTAAGTAACTCAGAAATCATGTGAAATTGAGTTAAACGAACACATATATAGTGATGTTGGATATATCCCTATCTCTTGAGAAAAGTTCTAAGAAGTACAAAATCTACGAAATCATCGATTTGTAGCTAGTATTATATAGAATTATTCCAGGCCATCTTGCGAAGTCATCTTACGTACCAAGTGAGTAAATTTTTGAGAATTTTTGTGTGAAAATTGGTTGTTAATTTGTTTGTATCATGTCTTTTAAGGTGGGTCCCTACTCATGAATTTAACAGATGAATTTTGTATTTTAAGGTTATTTTCTATACATAATAGTCAAATTGACATATTGAACACAGACATAGATAGGTAATTTTGTTTTCATTAAAGATACAGTACATTTAAGAAAGGTACCCTAAAACTTAAAAATTGAGAAATATCAAATATCCATCATATGCTTTTGAACCCTCCAAATTCAGTGATGATACGAATATGTTTATTTGTTTTGTTTTATTTTATGATAACAAGTCATATAGAAGAAATACAAAACATAAAATGATATTGTAACATAAATCTAAGTATGATATATCTCCAAACATTAGGGTACCCCCTTATAATTTCATAACATTTTTGACCAAGAATATGTACTAAATCCAACTTTTTGCATGAAAAAACAGATGAATTTTTTTCATTTTGTAATATTTCATAAAATTATGTATGCAGATGAAGAAAAAAATCGCATACAGGTACACAGTTTTTGAAATGATCAAGGTATGCCTCCAAACATAGGGGTACCCCCTTATAATGTTATCATATTTTCGACAAAAAATATATAGTATATCACATTTTTGTGTCAAAAATAACAGATGGATTTTTTTTCAAATTGGATCATTTTATACGATAATGTATATAGATGGTGAAAAAATCGCATACAGGTTTACAATTTTATAAATGATCAAGATATAGCTACAAACATAAGGGTACCCCCTTATAATTTCATCACATTTTCAACTAAGAAATTATACTATATGATTGGTGTGGACATTGATAGATTGCACCATCTTTTGCTTCTTTTGGCATTTAAGATCTTATGTCTGTGTTTTTCGATGCGCTGGCTTGTCCCTCACCAGCCATTGTAAAACGTTATGCGCAGACTGCTGCATATAAGGAAAAACCTATAACGGTTCGAGTAGGGAGCCACCTTAAATCTACTAAACTTCTTTTTGATATGATAATATCGAATGATGCAGCATATTGAAGTTTTCTGTGATGTAATTCTACTGTTAATGATATTTTTGACATTGTCGAATGTAATGTAATTCTTAATGACATTTTTGACATTCATAAATACCATGTATAAACAATAAACATCGAAGAAGTACCTAACAGTTATTCAGTCTCAAAGTCGAGTAGGCAAGGCAAAATCGTGCATTCCAAAGTGTGACCAGGTGCCCGGAGAGGTCAGCGTCTCCTGATTGCATGAAATACTCGTCGCAACAGCTCCACGGAAACCTGCAAAATTCGATGAACAGATCAGATAAGTATATCATGTTTGGTGATGACGACAGTCATTCAGTCACAATGTAGAATGTCACTGATCATTCTTGAAAGGGGGAACTGATATGCTTTTATGCTATCCCCGTAGCGACCAAAGAACTTCCACAAGGATGATTTCAGTCGTTCTGTGATATAACCCTGAACAAATAGGTTACTTGCAAGCCGTCTGGCTCTAATATTTCTCATATTTGGAACATGCCCTGGCGTACCGTATCAGCTGTGAAACAAAAACGCCATAAGCAGGAGAAGACGGAATGTTGCTACTCATGAAAGGGAAGTTAGCCAACAGGGGATGCTGACTCCTCCCGGGCACCTGATCCCACCTCTAGCTTGCTAGGGGTCCGTCGATGCTCAGTTTGGTGCTCTATTGTGAGTGCTGTTGAGATTATCGTCAGGATCTTCTTTAACTCATTAGGTATGTGGAAACGATCAACCGAAATTGATCAAACTTGGCTAAATGTGCCCTCGGGGACTCTTGGTCCACCAGCAGTGACAGTTACCAAGTGGTATAAATGTTAATCGTCTTCAAATTGAATAGCATCATTTAAGAACAGATAAATTGGCAACATGGACCAGACATAAACGTTTCTGGTACTTAACCCTCGTCAGTGATCCTCAAATCTAAACAATGTAATATGGCAAAAAGTGTGAAAGTTACTACGTCGAAAAAGCCTACCGAAAGACGTAGCAGGATGAGTGGGATATGATGCTGCAGGACCCACTTTTTAGAAATTTCAAGAAATTTTCATTACAGAAATTTTAGAATGCGTTGAAGAAACGATCAACCAAAATTGATCGAACTTTTTTAATTGGAAATTATCAGGAGGATCGTTTCCATGGTAATAGGTATTGTAGTCAACTCAAATTTCCTCATTGTTTTCCATATCTTTTATTGCATAAATACTAAACAAGAAATATGCTTGCACCAGCTATTCTTTTTGTCGATGTGCTCATTATGAAGGCAAAAACCTGTTCTGAAGAGGCCCTATTTTAGACCAAAAAGGCTCCCAATTTTACCTGATTTTCCTCAATTTTAAATACTGAAATGTCTGCTTGATTGGAATTCTTATGCCAGTTATCTTTTTTAAAAGTATAATCCTTGAACTTTGAGAAGATGTTAAAACATGAGTGGGACCTCTTCATAATTTTTATCAAAAAGAGTATTAAAATGGTAATCATGGTGACATTCAGTTCAATACTATTATACATAGAGTAATTTACTGGTCAAATTTAATCTGCCACTGATATATTTTGAAGCAATTTTAAAGAGAATTATTGATAAAAAAATCACTTTGAAATTTTTCAAGGTCACAGGACCCAATTTCAAGGTCACTTGGACTGCGAGTCATCAAAGTTGATGAAATTCTGTAATTTAAAAAAAAAATGTAAGAGGCAAAAACTCGGTAGGTAGTCGTAGCCCGCTCGCTTCTCACCTCTAAGGTACCGGGTTCGAATCCCAGATTAAGCGATAGGTCTTATATGGGAGGGCAGGTGGTCTCCCATCCAGGCCTCAGCAGGGGGTTTATCTCCGAGTACTCCGGTTTCCTCATGTTCCTTGGAACCCCTTCACACCAACATCTGAGCCAACGTGGATATTAATATAGTTTGTGTAACTTGTTTTTTTGTGTCACACTTACGCCATTTGCCATGTGGAGTTCGTAAGAAGTTCCCCGCGAGGGGTTTGACAGCAAGTGTTTGAATTGTCTTCCCTGACATGGTAACCTAATACAGTGCATGCTTTGTAGATATTGTTTTCATTTTCGTGTTTGAACATCGACGGCTAGCCAAACAGGGGATGCTAACTCCTCCCGAGCACCTGGTCCCACCTCTAGCTTGCTAGGGGTCCGTCGATGCTCAGTTTGGTGATCTATTGTGAGTGCTGTTGAGATTGTCGTTATGATCTTCTTTATCTCATTGTGTTTGTTAAACGTAAACGTTGTGAGATGAATAAAAAAGATTAAGTAACTCAGAAATCATGTGCAATTGAGTTAAACGAACACATATATAGTGATGTTGGATATATCCCTATCTCTTGAGAAAAGTTTAAAAAAATATAAAATCTACGAAATCTTCGATTTGTAGCTAGTATTATATACGTACAAATAAAAATTTATAAGATTGTCATGATTTTTGTAAGAAGCTGATATTTTTCTGAGATCTGCCTAATCGATCTTACTCACCAAAGTTTTATCTGAAATCAAATCTGGGCTTCAAAAATATTGTTCGACAGTATATTCTCGCAGTGGTATCAACCAGATGTGGATTTTAAAGAATTCGAAGGAACTTTTAGAACATCTGAAATCCACTCATTATAGTAAAGTTCATTCGATAAAAGCCTTTGATTTTTCGACACTTTACACTACAATTCCACATTCTTAATTGAAAGAAAGACTCGCAAAAATTATAAGTAATGCGTTTACAAGTAAGAACGGTAATCGCAAATACAAATTTATTGTTGTGAACTATGACAAAACCTACGTTGTAAAAGAAAAGCCCAATTCTGAAAATAAGTACACTGAAACAGATATTATTCAGATGTTAAACTTTTTGATCGTCAACATTTTTGTGGTGTTTGGAGGAAAGGTCTTCCAGCAAATTGTCGGAATTTCAATGGGGACCAATTGTGCCCCACTCCTTGCCGACATTTTCCTTTACTCGTACGAAGCTGAATTCATTCAATCTTTGGTCTCTGACTTCAACTTCACTTACAGATACATAGACGATGTGTTGTCCATCAATAATAATTCGCGGATTACCTGAGCAGTTTCTATCCTTCAGAGCTTGAAGTCAAAGAAACTACTGAGACAAATATTTCAGCATCCTATTTGGACATAATGTTGTCCTACGACACTGATGGTCACATGAACACCTCACTCTATGACAAACGTGACGACTTAAATTTCAGCATTACAAACTTGAACCATCCAACCAAAGATTGTACTCTTTGTCTTCCGAAATGGAAGTAACCGGATGTGACAGCTTTACCGAATTGAAGCGGCGGGTGTTGCATGCAAGCAGGAGATGCTTACTCTTCCTTGATACCTGGTCTCACTCCCATATCGGGAGTTCGCTTCTTTTCATGTGGTGGAGGTTTTTGTTTGTTTGCTTTGGTTCTGTTTTGTCCTGATTTTGTATGCCTTCGATTTCTGATTTTCTTAATTATCGATTTTGTGCTGTATACAGGGATATGGTCATTATCCATATTTGTCATTGATCTAGGAGTTGTAACGTTTTTTCCTCCTATCCATCCAATCTTGAGAAAGAAACATATCTGATGCAAATATATGACATTCATGTAAAATGGTTTCAAATTAAATAGCATCATTTAAGAACAGATAAAGCAGCATAGACAATACATGCACGTTTCGGTACTTAACCCTCGTAAATGATCCTCATTCTTCTAAACAATGTAATATGGCGAAAAAAATGTGAAAGCTATTATGTCCAAAATGAGTGTGATATGATGCAGCAGGACTCACGTTAGAGAATAGAACTTGATAAAAATAATTAACAAAAAAAAAAATGCTAATTTTCGCAAATTGGAACCTTTATTTTGAGTTGCCCTTGAATTTAGGGCCACTGACCTTGACAAGTTTTGGAAGTGCTCAAACAAAGAATTATTTCGTCTGTTAGTCCTACATAAAGATCAAGCAGTTTTAGTTATTTAAGCAGTACAAAAATCAGTTTAAAAAGATGTAGTCTTCATGAGTCAAATGAAAAGTTGCCGTGGCAACCAATTTTGACCACAAAATGTAAGAAAACAAATCAAGGTCCCACTCATTTTTTCAGTGATTCTATTTATCAGATAAATATATTTTGTTCTGACAGCAGTGATGGTGTTATCAGCCTGACATTTCGAGTTATTTTCAAAATGGTAAATATAGGACCAAAAAAGCCTTAATCTTGACTCTTTTCAATGCCAATTTTTGACTGATTACTATTTGATATGAGTCGGATAATTGAAAAAAAAAATGTCAACAATTATTCCATTTCCTAAACATTGAGATTTTTAAAGATAATAAGTTGTTAATGCAAACTAGATTTGATAATGGTTTCCATGGCAACATAATATCAAAAGATCGCTTATTTGATCATTATTTTGGTGCTATAGATAGATATACCTCTTTTCCATGGCAACCGAAATTGATTTTGTCAAAAATTGTCGTTTTGTATTCAGTGCATTCAACATACCCTGTATCTATGGAAAATATCATAAAGATCCATGACATGCTATTTCCAAGATCATTTGGTCCTTACGGAGAATTGATATCAAGGTGTAGTTTTGATATAATTACTGATGTTCCGTCTGTTTTTTTTTTAACTATTTCGCCTGAAAGAAGCATTGTAAACTTGTCATTTTATCCAAAACATAATCAAAATCAAGAAGGTTACATCTTTGCATCATCCCTCCAATGCTATTTTGAACATAGATTTTATTTGCTACTGAATCGACCCTACAGGAAATTTGGAGACGCGGACTCTCTGTAAAGTAAATGCACAAATCTAAATTCTAAACAAAGGGTCAGAGGGCACTATTGAAATGAATGTGGGCGGCTTATGAAAAGCACTTTGGCTAGAAGCATCACTGATGAGGATTTGAATACCGAAACACGTGTCTGTTGCATAATAAATTGGTTCGAAATTTTCTTCAAGAAGGTAAAGAGTTTGATAACTTACTTGTAAAAATCTTTATCATTCCACGTGCTTTCTCCCTATATAGCTATTCTCGTCTCATGCGTTTCCGCTCCAGTATTTCCACTGTAACGCTATCGTAAACAGGATCTTCATGTCAATAATCCTTTCAATGTTTTCCTTCCAAAGAGTACATTTTCAACAAATCCTGTGAACAGTACTTTCATGATTAGAAAATAGTCATATTTCTTAGATTCCGACGTTGTCACAACAGCACGTTCTGGTGTCCTTCTTGCGTTGCAATTAAGGTCGTCTGTGAATTAAATCAATCTCAAATGATATACTAGTATATCAGTTGTGTTGTTCGTTTTTTTCTCGTGAGAAAGCGTTTTTAGTTTTGTTTTTCAATAATTTGTAAGCCGTTTGATTGTGATTTGTGATTTCAGGTTTTGTTTTTGACTTTCATTCACTGATAATGGTAAGTTTTTGCATTTATTTTTTTCGATTTAGAGAAATATATACAAAGTTCAAATAGTTTAAAGAGAAATCATCTAGAAAAATGGTATCGTATGATAAACATTAGATACATCCATATCTGAAAATCCGGAATTCTACTCGATGTATATTCCTATTATTTCTGCATTTTTCAACACTGCACAACGTTAAATCTTAACGATGGGACTGTATGACACTGCCTTAATCGCATAAAAAACCTTATCCTTATCATTTGTCCTTTTTTACAGATTGGCCTGTTACGACAGAACTCAGTGATTGGTCCTGTCTAAATCTTGTCAGAGGAGCCAGAAACCCGACCGCTTGTTATCTCTCAAAGTTAGTCATTCATTAATAAGCTGCTACAACTGGAAGAAAATATGTGCTACTTGTGGCTCCTATATTGAGCTGTCTGGTTTGTGTCCTCATCTTACGTAACGAAGAGGATGGGATCTCCAGCAAGACAACCCAATTGAATTCACAGAGAAGACATACACAGAAAGAGACACAAAGGGGACAAGGAACAACAAATAGGGCATTAAAACACCAAACACAAAAGACTACACAAAAAGAGGCTTTTATATACAAAATCAGAATAAGAAAACTAACAATCAATATGCATTCACGACTGCGAAAAATTTAACAAAATAAAGGAAAAAATGAATGTAAGATATCGCCATCGAAACATGAGGACAAATGCGATACAGATTTTGTATGAATTCTATCATCAGTGAAATACTAGGCGTGTGAGTCATAATCATTAAAGATGGCACCACTCAGTAATGATTATTTTCAAAGTGGTATCGATGAAAACAAATATTTTAGATTAATTGTCGTCAGTATTATCAAGGGATAAGGAATCTTCTAATGTACATTCGGCCGACACCACGTTTCAGCCTAAGCATACACACATGAGACGAGGGAATATGTATTAGGAATGACATGAAAAAAAGAAAATCTCTTACAAATTCTCACAACTAGAAAACTACAAAAATGGGTTTTAACTCGTATGGTCGGTTAGAATAAAAACATCATACATTAGATATGAATCTGTTTTTATTTTGTCTGTTAGAATTTACTCTCAAATTAAAATGTGTTTTTTCCTGAATAATATCCAATTGTGGAATTCTACATATTTCTCTTTGTGATTGACCTAAAAAGGTAAGATACTTAGTTAATACAATGATAACACATCGTCATACTTTTCTTATTATCTAAACGATTCAATTTGAGCGGCTGAAACAATACTAGATATATGAGTCTGATTCTATTCTCTTTACAGCACATAAAACGTATATTTTACACATCTAAAGTAAATTTAATGATCAATTTGCATTTCATATTTCAGATACTGACAATTCAATATATTTCATCATGATCAAATATTGCCCATCTTCGTTAAGTGCTTTAACAGATCGGTCTAAAATCCTCGGGTGTGACCAAATAAATAGATATCATTGCTTGAGAAATAAAAAGGATGAAGTGGTAGAGAAATGTTTTGAAGTTTCTTGGATACAGAAAGGTAAAAGTAAAATGCATTGAAAACTTTCAAAAGTAGCTGTAATTGTAGTATTATAATGACTTTTTTTACTTGAATAAGAGTTTTAAGTATCCGTTACGTAAGCAAGCGACCTCCTTTACTGTCTGTTATAGTGTCAACATAACTAGAATTGCTTTCATGCAAAGCTATGATATTTCATATAAAGTAATTTATCGATCAAATATATATCAAAGTCAATATTGTTAGCTCACCTGAGCCATAGGCTCAAAGTGAGCTATTGTTATAGCGTGGCGTCCGTCGTCCGTCGTCGTCCGTCGTCGTCCGTCGTCGTCTGTCGTCGTCCGTCGTCCGTCGTAAACTTTTCACATTTTCAACTTCTTCTTCAGAACGGCTGAAGGGATTTTGATGAAACTTGGTAGGTAAGAAGTACTCATGGTCCCCTACAAGTGTTGTTGTTTTTCGTCCGGATCTGTCAACAGGTGGCGCCACCACAGCCAAAAGTAGGTCACGGGGGGTACCCTCCTTTGACAATATTCTTCAGAACCGAAGCATGTATCGACAAACCGAAAACATCAGGATGATCTAGAGAGATGTCTTAAGAAGTGTTGTTATTTTTGGTTCCACTTCGAAGTCAAATTTTTGACGCGTTTTTGACGTCTTTTCGGACTTTGTCAGAAATGCACATTTTTGCACTATTTCTTTAAATAACTCAATAAGTGTATGATTTTACACACTCATTTACTACATATTTATCATATTTAACTTACTTAATGCTTTGATATGTATTTTATGCTTAAAATTTATTTTTTTTGATTTTTTATGAATTTTTTTTCTTATGTAAAAAGGAAGGGGGGGGGGGGGTGATTTTCATACATTTTCTGCTTCTTTTCTATAACCACTCTTCAGATTGTCATGACAATTTGTAGGTATGAGGTACTCATGCATGGTACCCTACAAGTGAAAGAATTTTGTCAAGATATCCACTTTTGGATTTTTAAGGAATATTTTTTAAGATTGTACATAGGTATAATGTATGTTTTCCATGCCAAATGGACCCATGGGGAGTAGCTTCAAACCCCGGCGGGACCCCAACAATTTTTTTTCCCTTTTTCAGTTTTTTTTTCTCTTTTTATTTTTAAATTTATCGCTAGAAATGAAAATGTGAAAGAATTTTGTCAAAATATCAACTTTTAGATTTTTAATGATTTTTTAAATAAGACAAGCTATAGCTAGTTTGGCTTTGTGTACTTATTTTCATACTTCGAATTAACTTTGCCACATACGCTATCAAATATAATCTGAATTTATTTTTAAGATGTTGACTTTTTGTGTCGCCTGCGAAGCACAGCGACACTTAGGGATCACTTTGTCCGTTGTTCGTCTGTCCGTCCCTCCGTCTGTCCGTCTGTCTGTCACACTTGGGTGTCACACCCCATAACTTTTGATTGGTAAGTGATAGGGCTTTGATATTTCACATGTGTATTCCTTGTGACAAGACCTTTATACACATATCATAATTTTTGACCTTGTGACCTTGACCTAGATATTTGACCTACTTTTCTAAAAATCTAATATTGGCTATATCTCTTGATTGATTAGTGATAGGACTTTGATATTTCACATGTGTATTCCTTGTGATTAGACCTTTCTACACATATAATGTTTGACCTTGTGACCTTGATCTAGATATTTGACCTACTTTTCTAAAAATCTAATATTGGCTATATCTCTTGATTGGCAAGTGATAGGGCTTTGATATTTCACATGTGTAATCTTTGTGACAAGACCTTTCTACGCAAACCATATTTTTTGACCTCGTGACCTTGACCTAGATATTTGACCTACTTTTCAAAAAATCTAAGATTGGCTATATCTTTTGATTGGTAAGTGATAGGGCTTTGATATTTCACATGTGTATTTCTTGTGACAAGCCCTTTTTTCACATACTATATTTTTTAACCTTATGACCTTGACCTAGATATTTGACCTACTTTAAAAAAAGACCAAGATTGGCTATATCTATTGATTGGCAAGTGATAGGGCTTTGATATTTCTCTTGTGTATTCCTGTTGACAATACCTTTCTACACATACCATAATTTTGACCTCATGACCTTGACCTAGATATTTGACCTACTTTTAAAAAAAATTAAGATTTGCTATATCTTTTGATTGGTAAGTGATAGAGCTTTGATATTTCATATGTGTATTCCTTCTTGTGACAAGGCCTTTCTACACATATCATAACTTTTGACCTCATGACCAAGACCTTAGATATTTAACCTACTTTTCAAAAAATCTTTCACATGTGCATTCCATGCGACAAGACCTTTCTTCACATACCATCATTTTTAGCTCACCTCGACGAAGTTGAGTGAGCTTATGCTATAACCCCACGCGTCCGCGTCCAGTTAAGAAGTTTGGGGTAGCTCAGTATCTGACAAAGTACTAATGCTACAGTAACCAAACTGGCACAAGTGATTCATCTTTGGATGCTGAGGTGAACCCATGCATCGTATGCAGCATCTGACCTACATTTTCCGCTTGAGTGACTTGGTTAAGAAGTTTGGGGTAGCTCAGTATCTGACAAAGTACTGATGCTACAGTAACCAAACTTGCACAAGTGATTCATCTTTGGATGCTGAGGTGAACCCATGCATCGGATGCAGCATCTGACCTACATTTTCCGCTTGAGTGATTTGGATAAGAAGTTTGGGGTAGCTCAGTATCTGACAAAGTACTAATGCTACAGTAACCAAACTTGCGCAAGTGATTCATCTTTGGATGTCGAGATGGACCCATGCATCGGATGCAGCATCTGACCTACTTTTTCCACTTGAGTGATTTCGCTTTTAAAAGCCAATATTGAGCAGAGTATAAGTGCTACATGTACCAAACTTGCATATTGGATGTATCTTTGATCAAACTTTCATAAAATGACCTTGACCTACTTTTTCCGCTTGAGTGATTTTGCCTTTAAAAGCCAATATTGAGCAAAGTATAAGTGCTAGATGTTCCAAACTTGCATATTAGATGTATCTTTGATCAAACTTTCATAAAATGACCTCGACCTACTTTTTCCGCTTGAGTGATTTTGCCTTTAAAAGCCAATATTGAGCAAAGTATAAGTGCTACATGTACCAAACTTGCATATTGGATGTATCTTTGATCAATCTTTCATAAAATGACCTTGACCTACTTTTTCCGCTTGAATGATTTTGCTCTATAAAGCCAATATTGAGCAAAGTATAACTGCTACATGTACCAAACTTGCATATTGGATGTATCTTTGATCAAACTTTCATAAAATGACCTTGGCCTACTTTTTCTGCTTGAGTGGTTTTGCCTTTAAAAGCCAATATACATGTACTAAGAAATATGTTTGAATTGAATTTTGCTGTCACGAGGTGAGCTTCGTAATCTGTGATTACCTATGTTTTACCTCATGCACTTGCCCTATATATTTGACCTACTTTTCAACAAATCTATGATTTGCTATATCTTTTGAGTGGTAAGTGATAGGGCTTTGATATTTCACATTTGTATTCCTTATGAAAAGACCTTTCTAAACATTCCATAATTTTTAACCTAGTGACCTTTCCCTTGATATTTGACCTAATTTCAATAAAAAAATCCGCTACGCAGGCGACACAAGCATTCCTTGGATTGCTTTTTTTTCATACATGCATATTTCAGAACAATTTCCCTATTCCTTATTTCTATATCTATGGTAAACATAGTCGCCATATATCTTGTGTTACAGATTTGATTGGTTCAATACCTCCTTGCCCCTTTAGTAGGGGTAACTACAGGAATTAAAAAGGTGCACACTAAAAATTTTGACTGACTTGAAATGCCCGGAAGTCTGTAAAATTGGTCTTTTTTGATTGCGAATCTTTGGCACGCATAAAAATGTAAAGAAAAAAGGGGGAGGGGGTCATGCATGTCTTTTTTTTCGCAAATTTCACTTTTTTACAGGAACTCTGCGTCCTCATGGAAAATGTTCCGAATTTTGCATATTTTCAAACCTATCTGTAGATTGCATAAAAGACAAGATCAAGTTTGAAGTTAAATTTATCACGACTATTGATTCAATATGCTAAAAATACATTTCCAAGCGCCGCATTTCAGCATATTTACCGAAAATAATTTGTCCAAGTGGCTTCACTGGGTCATGAGGTTTGATACACCGTACACTGCTGTTTGGAAAATAAATTGGCTCAATTTCTGCACAACTCACTTGAATTAATATTGTCCGCTAACAACTTGTCTGTGTTAATTGGATTAACACGATTTTGACTGTACGTTACATGTATTAAGATGAAATCAATACTATTCAAAAGCTCTCATTCATAGATTTCTGTATAATTTAATATGAATAAAGGCAAAACCGAAAAGTCTTTGTTTTTTATGCTTCTGGAATCAAAGATACGGGGGCATATAGTTTTTGGCCTGTCCGTCTGTCTGTTTGTCCGAAAAACTTTACATTGGGCATAACTTTTGAATGGAAGGTGATAGAGCTTTCATATTTCACATGTGTATTCCTTGTGACAATACCTTTCCATTGATACCAAAATTTTTGACATTGAGACCTTGACCTTTGACCTACTTTTCGAAAACTTTAAAATTGGGCATAACTTTTGAATGGTTAGTGATAGGGCTTTCATATTGTACATGTGTATTCTTTGTGACAAGATCTTTCCATTGATACCAACATTACTCTGACCCTGACCTCTCACATACTTAACAGAAAATGGTGTTTATACCAACAAAGATGCCACCGCGGGGCATTCGTGTTTCACAAACACAGGCTTTATTATTTTCTGGCATACTAGCTATTAATAATGAAAGGTTTGGTGTTCAATTTTAAATAAACTTAATTTATGAAATCATTTCATTGTTTTATTCTGTTTCTGTTGCACATTAATGTGGAATTTTACAAAATGATTTTATTTTTCATGTTGCATAATCAAACTATACTAGCTGGGCATATGACTTTGGATCGCATAATCCATCTTTTCAAATCAGTAAAAAAGTTGTTGTTTTGAAATGTGACTATTTTCTCTTGTTTGTACTTTTAAAGGTTGTCTGAAAAAAAAACTTGTCTGCATCCGGCAAAAATCTTGTTAGAAAGGTTGTGCGCTAAAATCCTGGTACTGGCACTATCAGTATTTAATGTCAGTATGTCAATTAGAGCGTGCATGGGTATCAGGTGAGCGTTGTGCCCCCTGGGGCTCTTGTTTTTTGTTACACCATTTATCATCATATCTAGCGCAACACTTAAAATTGGTTGTACAAGTATAATA
The DNA here is from genome assembly GCA_028142955.1 of Pinctada fucata. NCBI lineage: Eukaryota > Metazoa > Mollusca > Bivalvia > Pterioida > Pteriidae > Pinctada > Pinctada fucata. The sequence continues at coordinate 11,277,474 of AP027114.1, read as the reverse complement.
TCTCGTGTAACTACATGAGACTATTTACTTTGTTGATAAACAGGAGCAATCTTACACATGTACTATATTCATAACAAATGTGGACTTTGAGTATGGTAAATTTGTCACTGTAATGGCAAGCTATGACATGAAACATGGACCTTGGCGATATCAATCTAGACTACATGATAACATATTGACCTCCTTAGGGGATGCTTGCTCCTCCCGGGCACCTGGTCCCACCTCTGGCTTGCTGGGGGTCTGCCGAGGCTCCATATGGTATTCTGTTGCGGATGCTGTTGAAATTGTTATCAGGATCTTCTTTATCTCTTCAAAAGTCAATAGTTTACTCGTGCGTTACTGAGTTTCTTTAAAGGAGGCGGTTTTTAATTTTTGTATGGAACTGAATGTTCCTAGAAATATCAACGTTAACTGTATTTCATCTTCTGATTTCAAGTGTATATTATGTAAGTGTCAGATGTACAGCGACGAACATTTATATCACCCTTATCTTTCTAAATTTTCCATCCATTTAGTTTGCTGATTGTCTGAATATTATTTTTTTCATTTATTTTGTTTGTTGTGCGTGTGTTCGAATCGTGCAATCAAAATCTTATTTGTATTACTATTACTTCTATTAACGACGCACATAAATGGGAAATGTATGATTATAGGTGATTGCGCCGTATATGATACAGATGCCCAAACCATTGACGCCTGGCCATGCAATATCAACCGCGGTGAATGTCCAATGGAGGATTATCTATCAGATGATGTTATGTCATGTAGGTTCAAATTTGTAATCATTATTTGTCCCATGAAATTATTATATTTTTTAACCTCTAAATGCCGACAATAATAAGATTTCATGACGAATATGGATATCAAACAAAAAACATCAAGGAGCATTAGAATATATAACTATAGCATTAGAATAATCAAGAGCATATAATTCCAGGTAAAACTAAAATAATGAATAATAATAATGATAATGATAATAATAATATATAAGATATGAACAGCTTAAGTGAGACATAGTGATTCGTCCGTCTGGTGTAAACTTGTTAGATTTTCTACTTTTCCTCTGTAACCGTATGAAGCATTTTGCTGAAATTATGTTGACATGATGTACGCAAGGTATCCTAACAAACTTGTGTCGTGGATCCGGAGGTAGATCTAGGGCGGGGTAAATCGACAATCGGCTTTTTTCTTTTCATTTTATCTTACTTCAATCGCTGTCAACTGTCAACCTGTCAACCGTCGTTCAATACGACAATGTTTGTCAACTGTTTACCTGTCAACCGTCGGCCACAAATACTACAATAATTGTCAATTGTCGACCTTCTATATTTTACCTTACCTTAATCACACTAAACTGGTGACCAGTCAATCGTCAACCTTCAATACTGCAATCATTGTCAACTGTCGACCCTCGTCGTTTCTTCTTTTTCATCTTATTCTAATCGCTGTAGACTGTCAACTTCTTAATTGTCGACCTTCAGTTGTACCATTATTATCAACCGTGCATCAACCGTAGACCTACAATACTACTTTCATAGTCAGTCACAGTCAGCTGTTGACCATCGACCTTTTATGTTTTTTATCTATCTTACTTCAATCATTATCAACAATCAAATTGTCAACCGTCATCCCATAGTACTACAATTATTGTCAACTGTCGACAGCAAACCGTCGATTTTAAATATTACAGTTATTGTCAACTGTCGACCGTCAGTTTCTATTTTCTTTTTTACCTTATTTCAATAACTGTCAACCGTCGAAAATCAATTTTACAAATATTGTCAAATGTCGACTTTTTAACCGTCGACATTAAATACAACAATCTTTGTCAACTGTTGACCTTCTACATGTATCTTACCTCAATCACTGTCAACTGACGACCTGTCAACCGTCAACCTTCAATACTGCCATCATTGTCGACTGTCGTCAGGCAAACCGTCGACCTTCAAAACTACAATTATTGTCAACTGTCGACCCTCGTTTTTTCTTTGTCACATAATTTCAATCTCTATCAACATATTAAATGTCGACCTTTATTTCAACCATTATTGTCAACTGTAGATCTATCAACCGTCGACATTCAATACTACAATTATTGTCAATTGTCGACCGTCGACCATTTTATACTTTACCTAGCTTTCTACAACTTTTAACTTTTGATACTGATAAGAAGCGTTAGAATACAAAGTAAGTAATATTTATTTTGAAGCGGCGCATGTAATTACCAGAACTACTTTATCCGTATATTATATTTATATTACTGTTGCATGTATCATCTAGGAATAACAACTAAAAAAATCATTTCGCTTCGCATTATAAAACAGTTGCATGAACATATATCTTCAAAAAAAAACCCCATAATATTCTAAAATTAATCTCCGTGATCTGTTTATTTTGTTACGTTGGAATATTGGGAATAGATAATGCGCCGTGTCAAAGTTTTATATTGTGCCCTTTTAAAATGTCTTGGTTCATTTTACGAAGTCTGTTCAGTACTTACCGTTCTCAAATCAGATAGCTCTATCTTAACATATTAGATCCCTCTTTCCAGAAGGATCAGTGACATTCTGAATTACAATTGAATGCAATTGATGTAGTCATCGCCAAACAAGACGTCTTTACCTGCTACTTGTATGTATATCAATATGTGCATCGAGACAATAATCGAATTTAACGTTTAAAGTTTTCCTGGAATTGTTCCGACGGCTGTTGTGTGCAACATGAGACGCTGACTCTACCCGTGCACCTTTTATCACTTCGGAATGTTCCGTGGTTTACAACATTTCCAGTGGAAATTCTAATGATTTTCGAGATTTATACTGGTTACCGGATGGTGACTTCTTTGATGTTTATCCATCCAGGAATATACCACTTGTACCATGCATATACCATTTGTACCATTTTCTGGTCCATGTTGAAAACTTATCTTTTCCTAAATGATGCTATTGAATTTGAAGACTTTTAACATTTGTACTACTTGGTGAGTGTCACTGCTGATGGACCAGGAGTGCCCGAGGGCACATAAAGCCAAGTTCGATCAACTTCGGTTGATCGTTTTTTGAGATGCTTACTCTTCCTTGGCACCTGGTCTCACTCTCATATCGGGAGTCCGCTTCTTTTCATGTGGTGGAGGTTTTTGTTTGTTTGCTTTGATTTCTGTTTTATCCTGATTTTGTATGCCTTAAGTTTTTTTTGTCTGATTTTCTGAATTATCGATTTTGTGCTGTATACAGGGATATGGTCATTATCCTTATTTGTCACTTCAACGCATTCGAAAATTTTTGTTATCAAAATTTCTTGGAATTCAAAAAACGTGGGTCCTGCAGTATTATATCCCACCGATCCTTCAACGTCTTTCGGAAGATTTTTGGACGTTAGTTTCAAACTTTTTGGCTATAAAACATTGTTTAGATTGAGGATCAATGACGAGGGTTAAGTACCCGAATCGTGCATGTCTGGTCCATGCTGAAAACTAAATGATGTTATTGAATTTGAAGACGTTTAACATCCAACCAAATATTATACTTTACATCTTCCAAAATGGAAGTAACCTGATGTGACAATTCTACCGAATTGACGAGCCGGGTGTTCCATGCAAGCAGGAGATGCTTCATCTTCTTGGGCACCTGGTCTCACTCCTAAATTGGGAGTTCGCTTCTTTTCATGTGGTGGAGGTTTTTGGTTGTTTGCTTTGGTTCCTGTTTTATCCTGATTTTGTATGCCTTCGGTTTATGATTTTCTGAATTATCGATTTTGTACTGTGTATAGGGATATGGTCAATATCCATATTTGTCACTAATATGGATAAGTTAACAAATTTTGAGTCCAATATAACTATACAAAGCGTAGTACGCGTTTATGACTTCCTTCGGGCTTTGTCAGAGAAGCTTTGTCATGATCATTTAAATTCTTTTGAAATTTTGTTCAAGAAGGTAACGAGTTTCAATTTGCATCTATTTTCAGAGTAGAATGGAATGGATGAACTTAATGTTTCACTGTTCTGTTATATTTGGTTAATTGAGAATATGTCATCAGCCAATTTTATGTTTATGTTGCAAGGTCAAGATGTCCAAATAGGTGTCAAATTATCTTTATAAACATTTCTTATTTAAATGAATGTAACAGTGAAATTCCAGAGTATACGTGTTTCAAATATTATTCTGTTATTCTATTATTTTCAAATTTCATTTCCCTAGTACCAGTCAAACTTGGTTAAGGATAAAGTTTCCTGAAAAGAATGCCTCACACATATCCTTAAGTTTTCATACCACATGCATCATTTCAAAGACAACGTTGCTTTGAAGTGGCCAAATAAATTTTTGTTTTTGTTTGAGAGCTATATCAAAGTAATCCGTAACAAACTTTCTTACGATCGTAGTCCTTATGGATATAAAGATATCAAATGAAATTATTTCCGACGAAATGCTATAAATTGAATATTATTGTGTTCATTGATGATTAAGCGCTGCTTTTAACTTCTAAATTTCTACATTAATTAGACTCAGCATGTGTTCCGTTCTCATGGGTTACAAATTCGTCTGACGGGAATCCTCGCGGAAGGTACGTATATCCATTAATGTCTGTTTGTTGCCTGCCAATAACTATTTCTACTAGGAAAAGAAGCACGATGATTTGTTAATCATACCAAACATGAATAACATATATTGCTATATACTTAAGGTATTTTGTCTGAGAGACTTTGTAGCAGAATTGGCACAATTCGTATTGTCTTTGTTTACACTTATCGTTTTTCAGCATATTTAAAGGTAATTATTTTCACCTTCTTTTCAGTTTATGCCACAGGGAAGCTCGCCTTATTTATAAATGTAATGTCTATGTTTCGTTATATTGAAAACCTTCCGCAAAAATCAAAAAGAAGGGAGGGGACCTTCAACCATACCTTGTTGCAGTACCAACAGCAAAACACCAACATACCCGATTGAAAAAACAAAGACGAGCACAGCAAGAAACTAAAATGAGACATACCACATAGAAACATCAAACACACAATAATACACATACACAACGTGACCAAAGGAATTTCTACGCATTTGGTATGTTTATCTTGCGCACAAACCTCCCCACTTTTCCGGTTACCATAAGTTCTCGAAGAACGCACAATTGTAGTGTAAAACAACCCTACCACTTTTAAATAACCACACAAACAATACAGCAAAACGCAGGGGCCCAAGCAACATAGATGAATATCTAAATGGATATAAAAAAAAAGGTTAGGAAGCAAAGATAGGATTCCGATATGCTGATGATTCCAGTCCTAATTTCTCTTTGAAGTTCTGAAATATATCTTTTTAACATGTAAATATTTCAAATGATGGTACAAATAATATTTTACCACTATTCTTCATTGTGACATTGATTTGACAGAAAAAGAACATGGTTCAATGTTACTTAAGAAATAAAAGCTTTGGTCAACAATTTTTATTATGGCTTCTATGTGAAAAACTAAAAAATCGCACATGTTTGGCCACGATATGTCTCAGATTATGAACATTTTTTGTATACAAGGTGTATATGGAGTCCTCAGACGGATATGTCCTTCAATTTTTCTTGAAGTTCCGTTGACATGATAGCAAAGGTTTTTGTATAAATATCCCTTTAAACCAGACATTTTTATGCATCTCATTTCCATGGAAACGAATGTTTGATGTATATGTAATTTTCTGAACAGATTCTTTTAAAGTCCTCTGAAAACAATATAATTTAATGATTCAATGTTCCTTCTTCTCGTATTTCATATAAATATACTTCAATTTAGAGAAATTGCTTATTCTAAATATGCTTTTTTGGCCAATTTAGGCCTGATTTTACCTATATTTCGCTTACTTTTGACATGAGTAAAGATGGAGTTCCCACAGGATTTAAATAAAAGCTGCCTATTTCCTGAATATTACCATCCTAGGACTTCATGGGAATTGTAGGAAATTTATGTAATTAGTATGTAGATGTATTAAGGACAATTTGATACTACTATGACCTTGAGAAAATGTCAAGGTAACCTTCTTGATTTTCAAGGTCATTTCAAAATATTTGCTTTTTTCGGGTCAAATGTTTAGGCCTTTCAACTAAATTTTATAATCCAAAAAATTTCCTTTGGAAGTGCTTCACGACCTTTGAATCTGTGTCTAAATAGCAGTAAGGAACTTTGAATTGGGAAAGACATGCTCATTTTCGATAAATAATTATTTTTTTCTACCGAATTTTGAATTAAATTTGCTAAAGAAGGGAGGTAATTCAAACTATAAAATTCAACAAACATTTGATTCCCGGGACTCATCTTGAGTAACCGAGTTTTACGGGTTCTTTAAAATATGAAACGCACAAGAAACGAAATAAAAAGTAACGGAACGATTTCATTTTTTTTTTTGGTCGGCAAAGAATTTAAAAAAATAAACGTAATGGTAAACGACGCAGATATCATAGAAAAAGCCCTGCAAATTTCAATTTTAGGTTCTTGTTATCATTGAACTTATTAAATCAAAATTTACGAAAAATTTTGAAATCAAACGATTTAAACACAAGTTGTTCAAAAAAAGCGAACAAAACAAATTACAAAATCAAAAAAGATGAAATTTTCACGATTTTCAGATTTCTAAACTGAGTTGTACAGATAAAATCTGAGTGACTAGATGAATACATTTCATTTAATTTCAGAGATCCCTCTTCTTTTTGCATGGATTGTTTGCTATAGACATGTAAAAGAAATACCCATATCGTCATGATTCTTCACTTTGAAAACAACCTCTTTTATCTATAATACAGCTACATGCAGGGATAACTAGAAAAAAAGGGGGGCGGGGGGGTTCCCATCCCATATTTCATTGAACAATAACTGGTCGACATCATGCAGTGAACTTATAATAGTTTTCTTCTTTTTTTTGTTAGTTTAAAGCCGGGCAAAATTTGTCAAAAACATCGATTACGTACGTAGTTTTTTTTTTTATTGATGTAAGAACCTTAAGAAACTTTTTTCCTTTCTTCTCCAGGAAAATTTGTTTTAGAGGGAGGGGGTGGGGTGGTCAGCCTATCCAACACATGGTTTTGAAAAAAAAAACTGAAGAAAAAAATTGTACTCAAGTATACGTATATATATGCAAATAGAGTCACAGAACATTCTTGATCAGATAAGAACGGCAAATGACCCAAAATGAAATTTGATAAAAAACAGGTACTTGAAAACGAGGTTTTTTTTCACATTCATGGTGGTGTCCAAAAGTGGAACCGATTATCGCAAATAATCGATTATCGCTCGACATTTGATTCCGATTATCGATTATGGCTCTCAATAATCGATTTCATAGTGACATGATTTAAAGGACGAATCTTTATGAAAAGGTTTCAAGTTGAATTGTCTAAAATAATGTAATATGACAGGCGTCCCGCCCCTCGCATATTCTTGATTAAACAAACCACTGAACGGCTATGTACAGGGTAGTCTTCTATTTCAAGGTTGTTCTGATGTAAAAGGAGTTACCAAATCTGAACTGCAAAAAAAGGTATAGCCCATCAAGTCTTTTCAGTTGAGTTTAAAAAGAAGTAAACTTTTCTGTCTTTTTTTTTTTAGAAAAGGAGAGGCACTGAAACCCTGCGCCTAAAAAATAAAGATATGAATGAGCCAAACCTGACTCTTTTAACATAAAAAATGTATTTCGTCATTAAGTAGTGAAATGTATTAATATTAACACATATGAAGTGCTGAAGTCATCATTGTCTTGACTGAGAGTAAATGGACAAATTTAATAATCGATAACATTGCATTTGATGGCCAAACCATAGACTTTGAAGGCTCTGCCGATTCATCATCACTTATGATTTTGTATATAAGCTGGAAAAACATATCTTACTTTTTTTGTAAATTCAAAGGGGGGGGGGGGGGGTTCGGACTAACCCATCCCCCTAGCTCTTGATCCACGCTTTCAAGTGCCGAGCGGACTTTAGGTGACGTATTTTGAGTATAAGTTTATACAATAAAAAATCATAAAAATGTATATATCGATGTATAAATTTATCAAATATTGAGAAAAAGAAAATGTAGAGCACAGCCCTGTACTCACACTTTTAGAAATGGATCATTGGCGGATCCAGGATTTCAGAAAGGGGGAAGGGACGTACATGTTTCTCATTTCTCCCTCTGGAGTCCTTTATCTGTGACCTTCAAATGTATTATATTTATGCTAAATTAAGTTAATACGAGCGAGATATTTTTTTGCTGCGTCTGGGGTAAAAATATCAGACTTTTTTTTAATTACCCTCTATTACTCTTTAGGGAGAAAGGCTACATCTGTAGGCCGTATTGTTATGAAATGATCATATACATTTAAGTGGTTAAAAACTGGCGTGCGAAAGCGAAAGTCAGTGATTTTTTTTAATCGTTACAAAAAGATGGTCAATATCAATTAATTACGATCTCCATTGCATATTATTCATTTATTCAAAATCAAAATTTAGAATTCAAAATCCCCCTTTACCCCCCATCGAAATGGCAGAGATCAATCCAAACAAAACATGAAAGAAAACAGACTGCAGAAATGTATTGTAAAATCTGAATCGGATGCGCGAAAGTTCCCGTTGGCTTTATCCAAATCAATAACTTTTGATTGAAGAAGGGGGGGGGGAGAAGGTGCTCCCCATATGCATATTAGGCATATTCACAGATTTTAACATTTAGAACACGGACTGGGTATACCCTACCTCTTTAATTAGCGAATGGTTGAATTACAAAATAATTTCAAATCATGTATATCCATAACACAAACAATTTTCAAACATTATTCACTTGTCATGTGTTCTTTAAAAACTTCCTGTCCACCCCATAAACCCTTTGCAAGCAAGGCATAGGCGACCGGCGGTCAACGCCCTTCAATTGAAACTGAATCATGCAGATACAAGTATTAGCTTTTACAAAAAGCTTGCCGTCAGTTAGCTGACGTTAAATATTGTAATATTCTAGTTAGATAAACTCGGAATAAAATGCATTTACCATTCGCACATTTCCGGGCTTTTCCGTTTACTTCCGATTTAAGTGACGGAAAATTCCGAAAATGTGCGAATGTTATAATAGAACGTATCGATACAAAGACTTTTCGATGCATATTTCGAAAGAAAATACACTGATGCGATATGACTTTGATTTGTCATGTCATCTAGACTCTTCAGCCGACGTAATGAGAGGATCCCATTCACAGATTCTGAATAACCTTGACGAATATTTGCATTTTATGCAATTGTCAACCAATCATATTGCCAAGAGGTATTCTATCCGTGCGAGTAGACTACGAATGATTACAGTATACCGTCAGTCATGACTGACGGCAATGATTTGTTTTACAGATTGTGGACGAGGGGTGATTACATCAGTTCCTCTTGTATGAGCAGTAAAGCTGAAATATTAATATAATTTTTGCGTCTTTTTTATAGGGTGGGGGTCATTGCCGTCACTTTTTTTTTGTAATATTGAAATAATTTTTCAATGTTATGGATAATCATAGGCATGCTCTCTCTCTCTCTCTCTCTCTCTCTCTCTCTCTCTCTCTCTCTCATTTCTTCTCTTTGTTTTCCCGCTACTTTTGATGCTGTTTTCGTGATGCATACTTATCGACACATTACATGTATTTTTGTTCCTAACTCATGATATTTATCTTAACACATACAGGTATATCTGCTTTTTATTTTTGATGTTTATTTTAAACTGAGAAGTTCGGGATACAATTTTTAGTGAGTGCTTATGCCCCCCTTCCCCCTTTATATAAGCAGAGTTTAACGAAATCGATTACATCTATGCCTAGGTTTAACCTTTTCAGCAATTAGATAGTCTTTTACAGATCTGAAATGTAGTTTATAAAATATGTATAAAACGTACTGATCTTTGACTCGCAGTTCCCGAAGCACCTAGGGTGTGCAAGGGAAAAAATTACCTCAGTTATATCGTAAACGAATGATTAAATGGTAAAATTTGTAATTTTGTTTTTCGTTTCATTTCCATACTTTTCACTTCGTTTCATAGTTTAAAGGGTCTCAAATTTTACAGATATTATTAAAGAGTTCTCTCCCTTCCAATATATTACCACATGAACATTTGTAACTCGGTCTAAAAATCTGATGTGCAATTTTGTGCTATCTTTCTCTGTCCTTTTATCGTCTTTAGTACATGAAAGAAATTAAAATATTATACTCAATCCTACCAACTTTGTCCAACAACCCAAAAGAGGTAAATGAATAAGAAAATTCATGATTAGAAGTGATTTTTGCGCTATATTTTTATGAAGAAGCGCGAAAGGTTCCAATTCTGACACTTTGGGTACGAGTTGTCGTTACTCTCAGTCGACATCTAGCGTTTGTCGAAAGGCCTAAAATGTTGTGTAATTTTTTTCAATAAAAGGAGACATGATTAACAGTAATTTGGGACTTGCAGCACTGTCGCATGAGAGAAACTTTGTTTTGACCCTTTATTAAATTGACACCATATATCATTTTGCTATTTCGGAAAATTATCATTTCAACCAAAAATATAATTGAAATTATAGGTTGTTTTCATGCTAGTGTGATAAAGTTGGCACACGATATGTCTTCGTAGTATTATAAATTCGGACCTACTTTCGCTTTTGATGTTGCATGGGTAAAGTCCGAGGTATTGCGAAATACAAACAGTATATAAGGAAGCCAGCCGGCACGGCTGACAAGACGTTCATTTATTTTGGTGAGGATTATTTATAGAGATTGCTATAAATAGATGCGCTGTAGATTTAGATAGATACATGTGTGGTATAGAAGCTATATAAGTGTGAAGCGCATAGAGGTTTACAGCACTATAGGTCTGAGAGACATAGTGCTGGGAGTCTAGACCTGTAGCACCTTGTGTTGGAGAATAAGTGATCGAAGCTAAGGTCTCCAGCTATCGGTCCCAGAGACTCAAAGTTATATAAGGCCCCGTCCAATTATTTTGTTGTTGATTAAAGTGATTCTTGAATTAAGGCATGATTCCTTGTAAATATTTTAAAGGTTTCATTCTGTATATATTGACTCGTAGACTTTTCGTTCCATGCTCATTTATTTTCATTGTTCTATCTAAGAAGTTCGAACCCAAACACGTTACACTAGCACAATCATACAATTATATTTTGGTCATAGATGTTAAACGTCCTCTAATTCAATAGCATCATTTAAGAGCAGATAAATTTCAGCATGGACCAGACATGTACGTTTCGGGTACTTAACCCTCGACAGTACTTCTCAGTACCTCATTTATATATTTTATATATTTTCATTTCCATGCTTCATTAACATCGACGGCGGGTGCGGCTAGCCAACAGGGGATGCTTACTCCTCCCGGGCACTTGGTCCCAACTCTAGCTTGGTAGGGGTCCGTCCATGTTTAATTTTGCGCTCTATTGTGAATGCTGTTGAGGTTGTCGTCAGGATCTTCTTTAACTCATTTGTGTCACACTTATGCCCTTTGCCGTGTGGAGCTCGTAAAAAAGTTCCCTGCGAGGGGTTTGACAGTAAGTGTTTTGAATATACTTCCCTGACATTGTCGCCATAGCACTTTCTATATAGACATAACGTCAGACAGTGCATGAATTTTATATATTTTCATTTCCATGCTTCATTAACATCGACGGCGGGTGCGGCTAGCCAACAGGGGATGCTTACCCCTCCCGGGCACCTGGTCCCACCTCTAGCTTGCTAGGCGTCCGTCCATGTTTAATTTTGCGCTCTATTGTGAGTGCTGTTGAGATTGTCGTCAGGATCTTCTTTAACTCCTCAGTACCTCAATTAACTTTGATACGGAATCGACCCTACAGAAATTTGGAGCCGACCACTCTTTGCAAAGTAAATGCACAAATTAAAAAGGAAAAAGTGTAGGGCACTACTAAAATACATTTGGCTGTATCTGAAAATCACTTTGGCAGTTTTGCACAACTGATGGGGATTTACTATCTGAAACACATGTCTGATCCATTAAATTTGTTTGAAATTTTCTTCAAGAAGGTAAAGAGCTGAATCATTCATTTCCACAATATTACACACATTTTTGGTAATTTTCTTGTTTTAGATTGGCATACGCTTACATACAATTAGCGAAAATCCTCCCTTGTTTTGGGTAATACTACAACTAAAATTGGGAAGGAGTTTGGCTTGCTTTTTAACCTACTTACCTGGATACTACACTTACATTGGATATGTAACATGTTTCATGTGTAATACAAATTTATTTATCTTTGCATATTGACACAGCCCGTTTTAACAGCGCTACCTACAATGTATTCTCTAATGCATTTCGCACTTGCCTTGGACTCTGGAAATTTATTTACTATAAGATAATCGTATATGTATGTCATTGCCTCCATATTTTTTTTTTCTTTTAGTTTGGGAAAATTCTGATTTGTCTTTTTCTTGAATTTGTAAGCATTTCGATTGTGATATTTCAAATCTGAAGTTTTTCTTTGTTTGACCTCTATTCACTGACTTAATAGTCTGAACTTGACCTCTATTTACTTTGACCTCTATCCACTTGACCTCTGTTCACTTTGACCTCTTTTCACTTGACCTCTATTCACTTTGACCTCTATTCACTGACTCAATAGTCTGAACTTGGCGGGTGCGGCTAGCCAAGAGGGGATGCTTACTCCTCCCGGGCACCTCGCCCCACTCTAGCTTGCTAGGGGTCCGTCGTTGCTCATTTTGGCGCTCAATTGTGAGTGCCATTGAGATGATCGTCAGGATCTTCTTTAACTCAACTGAGGTCACTGAGGCAAGGAAACTACGCGCAAAATTACCTGAAGCGTTAATAATTCGAAAAAGACTAACTTTTATTCAATTTGATAATAAAACTTGACCTCGATGCCATAGATTAGTTATTCGGTAAAAACGCATCGCGTCATTATGACCAACAACACTCGGTTTCAGCACCCAGAGCAAAACCCAAAATCACTCCTCAATGCAAAAACACAGAGCGGACAAGCATAGAAAGAGACACAAAATGTATAAGGAATGACAATGAGTAAAAGAAGATCCTGACGATAATCTCAACAGCACTCACAATAGAGCACAAAATTAAGCATCGACGGACCCCTACTAAGCTAGAGGTGGGACCAGGTGCCCGAGAGGAGTAAGCATCCCCTGTTGGTTAGCAACACCCGCCGTCGATGTTTAACGAAAATAAAAACAATATATATAATTCATGCACTATCTGAGGTTATGTCTATATAGAAAGTGCTATGGCGACAATGTCAGGGAAATATATTCAAAACACTTACTCACATAGAAACATCAAACAAAAATGACTACACATAAACCAGCGAGCACATTGGCAATCGGTGCCGACTTAGGACGGCAATCCGCCACAACAGTGATAGACGGTTTGTTCATCTGGATTACGTGCGCACAACCCTCCCACTTTTCTGATTACCCAGTGGTCTCGAAGAACGTACAATCGTAGTATTGAATGACCTCCTCACTGTTAGATTGCCATACAATCAAACAGCAAGACTCAGGCGCCAAAGAAACCCACAAATGAATAGGTAAATGGATATAAAACAGAAGACGTACGAAATACAGTCCGTGCTCTGACTTCTCTAGCAAGCTCATGCTTGTTATCACCGGAGGAGTCCGACTGACATTCTGAGAGGACAGATGGTCCGTGTTCTGTTTTCTTTAAAGAGGTTTAGGGAGGGTCCGTCATGGAGTCCTGTCACAGTGAGCAAGAGTGCAATTCTTATGAAGGTTGTAATCCAAGTGTCCGTCTGGTGACAGAAGGATCATATCCACGGTATAAAAGGCGTTTGATGATTCTAAACAATTGCGATGGTAATTCTGTCTATCTTTGTTCCTTCTTATTTTGTTTATTATGTCACAATAAAATGCAGTTTGTGAAATACCCAATGTAATATACTCTGTTGTTTGTTTGGGCTGAATTTCAAAACAAGTCGACAAGCACTATTTGAATTGAATGAGTTTGGACAATCGATCATTAATTTTGTTGTGAGGAAGCGTGGTGTACAAATCCGAAAAAGTCATTGGCTTGAAAAATTTTCAATTTTAGTTTGTCAATCACATCCCCTGAATATTTAATAGACCAAAATAAATTTACATAATTCCTGTTTGAGCAGTTTCACAATATTTTGCTACGTGTTCCTTTGTCGCCGTGAGTGCTGACGTCAGATTCCTAGCCAAAATTGTACTTAAGCAGTTGCTAGAATTAGCAATGTATCGAAATTTGTAAGGAGACTTGTGCAGTTTTGGTATGCAGTATATTGTAGGAAGATCCAATTTAAAAATAGGGATGTTGAAAGAAGAAATTTCACTGTTATATTTGCTCAGAAAGTAAGGGACACTTCCATGGCTTTTGATAAAAGTATTTGTAGACGGAAGTTCTATATTTGTAGACGAAAGCTCTTTATTTGTCGACGGAAGTTCTATATTTGTAGACGAAAGTTCTTTATTTGTAGACGAGAGTTCTTCATTTGTAGACGATAGTTCATTATTTGTAGACGAAAGTTCTTTATTTGTAGACGATATCTTTGAAATTAGTATTTGACTACAAGTTACCCCTACATACGTATATACATGTATCTCTTCATGGTAAATAATAAGTATCAATTCCCGGTATAGTCAATATAGTCAAAATCAAAGTGACATAATGGCGATTAAATTTGTTTATTGCACTTATTGCACTTTTTAAGTATCACTTGGATTTTGATTATCTCTTCATGTATGTGCATGTACATTTTTTGTATGCAAGTAAGTTATGAAAGTGATAACAAGTATTATTGTCGACAAATAAAGTATATAGCCAATCGAGGGATTTAAGAGAACAACAAAGCTTATTTCTTTTTCTTTTTTCAGCTCTCCTAATCCAGTTGAATCCAGATCTGTTAACGTAAAGTTGATACTACCGTCAATCATAGTTCCTCTGGTCTTGATCATAGCGATGATGATTTTCGTATGGCTTTTTCACAGAAGAAACCGAGGTAATAAAATGCATAATAAAATCATGGCAAGCCCTAGAAGTGAAGCGAAGTGATTTTCGATATATCGTATAACTTAGCGTGTGTTGAGGGAGGGGAATATTATTTGCATAGCAAATGATCATTGATCATATCAATAAATATATTGATAAATAAATAATAAAAATGAATAAATAAATATTTGTCTAGATTAGATATCATGCAGATAATCAGTAAACCCCGAAAGCCGTCCAAAGCTACTTCATGTTCTCTGTGTTACATTTTGTATTTAATGACAAATATGGATAATGACCATATCCCTGTCCATATCCCTGTCTACTGACAATAGGCACAACGTTTACTTAGTTACAGGCTAGCATTCGAAATCAATTGAAACGAACAGCACTTTGCTGCGAAAGATACATTGATAAGAAAAAAATGAAACAAACAGCAATTTGTTGCGAAATAAACATCGTAGAGAGTATTAAAATGAACAATGATAATAATAATAATCTCTGCACTTATGTTTAGTAAAATTTGGCAGATCTTTTCAACAATTTTAACAATATTATCAAGAATCATACATGTATTTCTGTAAAGGTAAGCACTGCCCAATACCTTTTTTCTGGTAAGCCAGTCGTCTTTGGGAATCAAAGTCGAAAAGACATGTGCACAATGGATACATTTACGACATTTACGTTGGTAAAGCAAGTTTAATTGACCGTATGGAAATAGTCAGAATATTGATCTTTCAATTAAACTTCAAGCTGGTTTCTTGAAATGTCTATTTACTTAGACTACATGTATTGTGTTGTAAAAATAATCTGGTAATTTCAAAGTTGGTTCTTCCATGAATACACTTCCTTGTTTTAGGCTTTAAAATGCCTCAATATGCGTCTTTCCTTAATTTATTTTGCCACCTTTTCGTAAATTCATGATACATGTACCATTAAAGCTTGCTCAGAGCAAGCGGGCCCTTTTGGGCCTGTTTGTTTGCTTCGCAATTTACATAATCACAGTCGAAAAGTTATCAATACAATATTAAACAGAAAATGATAGAAACATGTAAGATTTAAGCAATATCAAAATGATTTATAATGATTTAGAATTTAGATTAGTTTGAATAACACGAAGAAACCTTTCACTTTGCTCAAAATACATGTAGATGAATTAAGAAAAATAAAATATATTCGGACTCGAAATACCTAGTAAAAGTTTCATGGCACAATTCTTTTTTTATTTTATCTTCATATCAATTCTTAATAATCTTTATCTTTTGTCAGTTCTCGACAAAGATTCACCCACTGTATTTGCAGTAATTTTAATTCTTAAATAATCAAGAATTAACACATACTTCGCTATCATCGTTTTCCAATAATAAGAAAGTGTTTCAACTTTCTACATGTACCTTCATTGATAAAATTTAAACCAATCTTAATGCACTAGACACGTGTTTCGATTAGTAAATCCATATCAATGGTACTTTTGTGGTGTTTGGAGGAAGGTCTTCCAGCAAATTGTCGAAATTCCAATGGGGACCAATTGTGCCCATTCCTTGCCGACTTTTTTTTAACTCGTACGAAACTGAATTCATTCAATCTTTGGTCTCTGAAAGGAAAAGATACTTAGCTTCTGACTTCAACTTCACTTACAGATACATAGACGATGTGTTGTCCATCAATAATCCGTAATTCGCGGACAACCTGAGCAGCTTCGGAGCTTGAAGTAAAAAAAAATAAAAATAAATACAGAGACAAATGATTCAGCATCCTATTTGGACATAATGTTGTCCTACGACACTGATGGTCACATGAACCCCTCACACTATGACAAACGTGACGAGTTCAATTTCAACATAACAAACTTTGCTTATCTGAGTAGCAACATCCCTTCATTGCCTGCTTATGGCGTGTTCATATCTCAGTTGATACGCTATGTCAGACGAACCAAATATACGGATTTTGTTCTGAGAGCTAGGCGACTCTCAGATGACCTTCTCAGTCAGGGATATGTTTGTGACCGACTAACATCGTCATGGGAACTCGTCATACACTATGATGTCCCACTCTCCAGAATGGTGGATGATATTCTGTCATAGTCCATTAGAACCATCCAACCAAAGATTGTACTCTATGTCTTCCGAAATGGAAGTAACCGTGACAGTTCTACCGAATTGAAGCGGCGGGTGTTGCATACAAGCAGGAAATGCTTACTCTCCTGGACACCTGGTCGTACTCCCATATCTGGAGTTCGCTTCTTTTCATGTGGTGGAGGATTTTCTTTGTTTGCTTTGGTTCCTATTTTATCCTGATTTTGTATGCCTTCGGTTTCTGATTTTCTGAATTATCGATATTGTGCTGTATACAGGGATATGGTCATTATCCATATTTGTCATTTCATTCGTTGTTTAGACTTCTATTAATCCATAATTTTATGCCCACGAATCATGATTTTTATTCTAATATTTGTCCTGTATTGTATTTTCGTTCACTGATTTGCCATATTACAAAAGGTCCTATTAGACTTGTGAAAATTAGCGTAAATGGTCGAGCGAACTTGCGACTGGGTAATGAAAAGTATGAGATATCAATGGCCAAGTGGGTCTTAGGTTACGATTTGTCAAAATATTCTTTTTATTTGCAAGCGTCATTCGGAAGATATTTATGGCAAGAATTCTCGGTTGATCAAAATGAACAAAAAAAGTAGAAAGGAGGGGTTTCCAACAACACTCGGTTGCAGCACCCAAAGCACGACCCCAAATCAACCAATGCAAAAACACATAGCAGACATCTACAGAAAGAGGCTCAAAAAGGGACAAGGAACACTAACTCCAACCATAGAAACATGAAACACAAAAGACAACACATAATCCAACGAGACCAATGGACAGCTGGTGCCGACTTATGACGGCCATTTGCTGCGCAAGTAGCGGAAGGTGTTGGGAACACTGAGTGCATTATTTAACAAGGAAGGGGACCTCTAACTAGACCCTGCTGCAGCACCAACAGCAAAACACCAAAATCACTCGTGCGAAAAAACAAAGTCGATCACGGCAAGAGACGAAAAAGAGATATACGACATAGAAACATCAAAGTTTAACACAAAAGACCGCACATAAACGAACGAGACCAATGGATAACCGGTCGTGACTACGGACGGCCATTTCCTACGCAAGTTGCAAATGATGTGGTTATCCGGATTAAGTGCGCACAACTCTCCCATTTTTCCAAAGGTATCGATGAACACACAATTGTAGTGTAAAACAACCTCCTCACTGTCAGATGACCACACAAACAAGACAGCAAATCGCATGGACCAAAGCAACACAGGATCAACTTCGGTTGATCGTCTGTCTCTTCAACGCATTTGGAATTTTCTGTTGCAAAATTTCTTGAAATTTCTAAAACGTAGGTCCTGTGGCATCATATCCCACCCATTCTGCTACGTCTTTTGGTACATTTTTGGACATGATAATTTTCATACTTTTTGGCCATATTACATTGTTTATACTGAGGATCACTGATGCTATTGAATTAAAAGACGTATAACATGTATATGGATATAAAGAGGGGGGGGTTACATAATACAGTCCGTGTGCTGTCGGCTCTCGGGAACTCATGCATGTTCTCACACTACGAGTTCGATTGACATTCAATCTTGAAGAATCAATCAAATTTGAAGAATTCAAGAATTTCTTCAAATTTCTAAAAATTGGGTCCTGCAGCATCATATCCCACCAATCCTACTACGTCTTTCGGTAAATGTTTGGACATAATATTATCACACTCTTTGGCAATATCGCATTGTTTAGATTGAGGATCACTGACGTGGGTTAAGTACACGAATCGTGCATGTCTGGTCCATGCTGAAAATTCATCTGTTCTTAAATGATGCTATAGAATTTGAAGACGTTTAACATTCAATAAGTAGAGGTGGTCAGGACCCTGTCTTTTCTGAAGGGGTATGGACAGGGCCCGCCATGGAGTCCCGTCGTCACATTCAGTCGGTGTACAAATCTTTTAGAGAATGTAGATTGGTCAAGTACCAATCCTATTGTCCGTCTGGTAACATTTATAATATCCACGGTACATGTATAAGGTGTTTGGTGATTCTGACGCATTTTCGATCGTTATGCTGTCTACCATTGATCCTTCTCATTTTGTTTATCATATCACCATAAAAGGCAGGTTATAAAATACCCAACATAATATACTATGTTGCTTTTATGAATAATGCGGAAGGGTTCCAACTCTATACCTTCTTGAAGAAAATTTCAAACCAATTTTCATGCACCAGATACGTGTTACGAATTTTAAATTCTCATCAATGATGCTTCAAGCCAATGTGCTTTTCATACGCCACCCAAATTCATTTCACTAGTGCCCTCTTGCGTTACTTTTAGAATTAAAATTTCTGCATTTACTTTACAGAGAGTGCGCGGCTCCACAATTCCTGTAGGGTCGAATTAGTAGCATATCCAATTGTTAAACATCTTCAAATTCTCAAACAAAACCTATGTTCAATGGATGGATGGTGCTAAGATGTAAACCTCCTTGAATTTCGATATTTTTCGATGAAATGGCAAGTTTCCGAAATAGTAAAAAATACAGATATGATGTCACATTGATAAAGGGCCAAAACAAAGCTTCTTTCAGGCGACAGAGCTGGAAAGAAGTAAGAAATACACATGGCAAACATCCGGTCACGGGGAACGATTTTAACTGCTCCACACTGCAACAAGAAATAAGTGTTTATATTAATAATGCGGAAGGGTTCCAACTTTATACCTTCTTGCATGAAAATTTCAAACCAATTTCCATGCACCACACACGTATCTCGAATATATTATTCTCATCAGTGATGCTTCCAGCCAAAGTGCTTTTCATACGCCACACAAATTCATCTCACTAGCGCCATCTTGCGTTACTTTTAGAATTTAAATTTCTGCAATTACTTGCAACGATGATGTCATTTTAAACTTCAATTGTTCATTATTTGAGACTTCTGTGTAAGCGGAATAGTGAGAGGGTTGTGCGCATTTAATCCGGATAAGCTCACAATTTGCTACAGATGTGCCAGATGACCTTCCTAAGTCGGCACCCGTTGTCTATCCGTCTCATTGGTATGAGTAGTATTTTGTATTCAATGTTTCAAAGAAATTATTTTACATTTCAAAAATTGCCTATTAAGCATTTTTAGACCGTCTTTTACATATACGTTATCGGGTAATTTTTGCGCGATGGAAATTTTGGCTTTTTTTAGCGAATGCAAAAAAAAACCCAAACTTAAAGCGGCAAACATTCTAGTCATTTGCGTCTGAATTTATCAACTAAAGATCTGCCTCTATATTAGATATTACCTATTTTCTTTACAGAGTAATGACTTCATGTGTGTAATATATTCACCCAAGCTGACAATGCCGATATTTGCGGTTTTATTGTTGAATTACCCGAGGTACACACAACGTGTGCCACTACGTTGAACAATCATCTTTTTATCACTAAATACTTATGGTATTGCGACTTTTTCGGTCAATGACTTTGCACACTTTGGATAACAGTAAGATTGATTACACAGTTTCTGTGTAATGAGGGGTAAACCGATTTACTGCACTTGGACATAACCGGATACGACTGGTATCTATTTGACATTCGCTGAGGTTGCTGCATGCATCAGGACGTTCACTCCCCCGGGCACCTTTTACTGCATGGAGACTCACACAATTAAGCCATATTCCCCTGGATCTTTGACTCTTAAACTAAGATCGATTGGTACTTCTTTAACTGAAACTTGCTCCCCGTGACTTGATGTCAAAAGCGTAACAACAACTTCTTTCCAACTCTGTCATTTGAAGTCGGTACTATGGTATAGTGGTTAGGTTGCAAAAATGACCTTGTCTGTGTATTGTTTACGTGTCTGTGTTGTTAAAAAAGAAGCTTTGTTTTGGCCCTTTATCAATTTGGCATCATTTATATTATTTTGCTGTTTTAGAAACTTGGCGTTATATCCAAAACAAAGATGGGGATAAAAAAATCATAGAAATTTACCGATGTTAAAAATCTTAGCAACGGCTCTCCTATATGCTATTTAGTTCATAGATTTCATTTGACTATGTTACTGATCGTGAATCTCCCCTGTAAAATATTTGGTGCTGTGCACTCTCTACAAGGTAAATGCCCATGTCAAATTTGAATAAAAACCCCCCAGAGGGCACTTTTGAAATACATTGGCTGTCTCAGATAAATATTTTTTTTCGCATTTAGTATACCTTCATGAAGAAAATTCCAAACCTATTTTTCTCCACCAGACACGTGTATTGAATATTAAATTCTCACCAGTGATGCTTCCAGTAAGTACCACTGATGAGATATAACTATCCGAAGCACGTGTCTGTTACATTAAAATGAGATTGATATTTTCTTCAAGAAGGTAAAGACTAAGAATACTTCCGTAGTATTCCTCTTTGGTTTACTTCTCTGTTGTATGTGGTGTTTCTTATCGATATTTTGTTAGTTCATGTTCGTGTCTTATGTGTGTTATTACATGGGGTCTCTTGGTTTTGCTGTGGGTCCTTCAATCGAGTGTTATTGGAGATCCCCTTCATTTGTTATGATGTTTATATTTCATGCATCAAGGAGCACTACTATATTTTCCCGTCTTGTCTTATGCACTCTGATCGAATCTTATGTAACAAAAGCACAGAAACGAATGTTAAACAATATAATTTTACATTAATTTGGTTTGAAAAGGGACTATAAGCTGGCGGGGGTTTCGTATCCGAAACGTGCATGGCTGGTCCATTCTGCAGGTTTCTTTGTATTTTGCTGATGAATTTGAAGACGTTAAACATACATATCTTTTTACCTGTTTAAAATAAAAAAACAAAATCCATAGCTTATGTATTTTTTGTCATTTTTATTTAGATACTCATCAAAGAAAGTCATACAATGCGGACGGAGGTTTGTATTAAGATTTTCATAGATTTTGTTCAGGTTTTGCGATTACGTTAATTTCCTAGACTGCTGTCACAGTACAGTCCGCTTACCCTCTATGAATGAGTTAAGTTGGATCAATACTCCAAGAATTCTTTGTTAGAGGGAAACATTTTTCTGTTTATTTAACATTGATATCTGATAATTTATATTTGTAATAAATATTACATATGATCGTTCATTTTATTGACAAGTGGTCCTCTGGATATACATAATATGTAAACAAACTCCGAGATCTTTCGCCAAACCATTTATTTTGATAAATAAAAAGATGATATATTGATAATAATTCCTGATTGATACCATTCTTGTAATCATCTTCACCATAACATCATCAAATATGTATATTTCTCTATAGATGATCTTTCAAAGAGTGAAATAGCTAAAAGTGTTCCGGAAAAGTACATTTTGTGTACCCCCACCCTAAATGAAAATCTAAAAAAAGTACTTATGACCCCTATTTGACATACTATTCAATTTGAAGACGTTTAACATTTATACCACTTGGTGAGTTTCACTGCTGGTGGACCAGGAGTCCCCGAGGGCACATGTAGCCAAGTTCGATCAATTTCGGTTGATCGTTTCTTCAACGCATTCTAATATTTCTGTTATCAAAATTTCTTGAAATTTCTAAAACGTGGGTCCTGTAGCATCATATCCCACCCATCCTGCTACGTCTTTCGGTACGCTTTTTCGATATAGTACATGCAACTTTCATAATTTTTTTTTGGCATATAAAATTGTTTAGATTTGAGGATCACTGACGAGGGTTAAGTACCCGAAACGTGCATGTCTGGTCCATGTTGCCAATGTATCTGTTCTTAAATGATGCTACTGTATTCAAATTGAAGACGTTTACATCAAAGTGATAAGAAGTCTTTGCCAGAAGTTATTTTCTTATACATATTCCTCAATGACAAACTCCGTCATTCGAAAAAAAGAGATAAAAAAGTTCATTTCATCGTTCATCCTGATTTTAAATACTTCGTTGTCATAGGAATGATTTTGTAAAAATTTGCATTAAGTCCAATTAAAATGCCCTTTTCCCTTAATTGACATTATAATGATGAAAATATTTGTTAATAGCTGTTATGATTTGCATATTTTTTTAAGATCAGACTCTAATCTTTTTACAAAAGTACAAGGCATTCCGTTTTACCTCGTTTCCACATTGTAAAATCTACTTGATTTACACCGGACGGACGACATACGACGTAAGGACGGCGCGCTTAGAGGAGCTAAAATTGAGATACTGAGTAGCAACATCCCTTCCGAGTAGCAACATCTCTTCATCGGCTCTTTATGGCGTGTTCATATCTCAGTTGATACGCTATGCCAGAGCAAGTACCAAATATACAGATTTTGTTCTGAGAGCTAGGCGTCTTTCAGATAAGCTTCTCAGTCAGGATATATTTGAGACCAACTAACATCATCATTGAGGAAGTTCTACGGTCGATATGGGGAACTCGTCATAGAATATGATGTCCCATCCTCCAGAATGGTGGATGATATTCTGTTATAGACAATTTGAACCATCCAACCAAAGATTCTACTCTATGTCTTCCGAAATAGAAGTGACCGGATGTGACAGTTCTACCGAATAGAAGCAGCGGGTGTTGCATACAAGCAGGTGATGTTTACTCTTCCTGGGCACCTGGTCTCACTCCCATATCGAGAGTTTGTTTTTTTTTTTTTTCATGTGGTGGAGGTTTTTGTTTGTTGATTCCTATTTTATCCTGTTTTGTATGCCTTCGGATTCTGATTTTCTGAATTATCGATTTTGTGCTGTATACAGAGATATGGTCATTATCCATATTTGTCATACTCCGGGTCAAAATTATTCTTTCCCGACATTCAGTGAAAGTTTCAAATGTTGGTACAAGGAAGAATACTTGCACAACTATGATCATTTATCATCGAAATTGAATGAAAATAAACAAGTTTACAATTAATTTGTCGAAAAAAAAACAATTAAATGGAGGTAACATTTGTAATCCTAAATATCTCTAGCAAAGCGTTAATCGCTCTTTTCTTTTATAAACTTGCCTTTCATGTTTTGTTAGTGTCAGTTAAATGAATTTTTTCAAATAAAGTTCAAGTCAAAGGTGAAATAATGTTTTGTTCAAAATTTCACATCTGGTTCCATCAATATATTTAGAGATACGGAATATGAAATCGAGAAACAGAAGTAAACGGAAGCGTTATTAAACATTTTGACGTTCAAGAATAATAAATGAACGTCAACCCCAACCCTTATTCTCGATAATGCGCGCATCTGTGAAATGGATATATATTTTTTAACAAAGCAGGCTTTAAACTTAAATTCATTCGCTCAAACTATTCAAATAGGGAAACTTTATTCGATAATATCTCGCTGCAAAGTATGATAGTTGACAAAATTGAAGAAAAATTCTTTTAGCCAAAGATTATCAGATTAACCAAGCTTGAAATATCCTATCTATGATATCGCTAATATCTCCAAGAAATATCCTGTTTGATCATTAGCTTAGATTAACCTTCTTGATTTTGTTCCCAGGCAACAAGCGATTGAATTTCCGATGATGACGTTCTAAACACGATACGTTTACAGCGGTAGAAGGGTGTTTCATTTACGGGATATTTATATATATATAGATTAAAAGATACATTTGACTAAATATTTATTACACTGAGATTGTATATGATAATTTTCTGGTCCAATCGATATGAAACTTGTCGAGATAGAAGTTTGAATGCCGAAAACTAAAAAGGCCGCATATAAACGTACCGAAATGAATATCTGATGAAGTCAAGCGACGGGTGTTGCATGCAAGCAGGAGATGCTTACTCTTCCTGGGCACCTGGTCTCACTCTCATATCGGGAGTTCGCTTCTTTTCATATGGTGGAGGTTTTTTGTTTGTTTGCTTTGGTTCCTGTTTTATCCTGATTTTGTATGCCTTCGGTTTCTGATTTTCTAGGTTATCGATTTTGTGCTGTAAACAGGGATATGGTCATTATCCATATTTGTCATGATTATTGAGCCTCCTTAAGATAAAGTTAGCTGAAATACAATATCTCCTCATTGTATGATGAACATAGAAACAGACAACATGACACAGGGGCTCATGAAACTCACTGGTTATGTAATTGGATATAAAATCAGAAGGCGTACAAAATACAGTCCGTGCTCTGTCTGCTGTAGCGAGCTCATGCATGTGATCACCCAAGGAGTCCGATTGACATTCATAGAGGACAGGTTATCGGGGCCCTGTCTTCTCTAAAGAGGTTTAAATAGGGCCCGTCATGGAGTCATTACGCCACAGCCAGTCAGAGTGCTATTCTTTAGAATGTGCTGGTAAAGGCTGTAGTTTGGTCCAGTGCCAAGCCAAGTGTATACCTAGTGACAGACGGATCATATCCATGGTTAAAAGGGCGTTTGATGATTCCAACACAATTTCTATTAAAATTCTGTCCATCTTTTATCATTCTTAATTTGTGTATTATGTCACCATAAAATGCAGGTTGTGAAAGTAATATACTCTGTCGCTTCATACAACGATTAAAAAGGCGTTTGGTGATTCTAACACCATTTCTATTAAAATTCTGTCTATCTTTTATCATTCATATTTTGTTAATTATGACACCATAAAATGCAGGTTGTGAAATACCTAAAGTAATATACTCTGTTGCTTGTATGAGATAGATACATCGAATCACATTTTGTAGATTTATAAACTAAAAAAAACAAACAAAACAATTAGAGATTGCTTCTAAAATAAATCTGGCTGTATCTGATTTCACTTCCGCCGCTATTCCCCTCTTTGAACCTTCCTATGCCGTCATCGCCTATTGTTTGTCTGCAAGTCTCTTGTATAATTAAACCAGGGCTTTATATTTGTAAATAAAGTATTGAAGTACATACCTTCAGATTTGAATACGTTTATGAGGTAGGCAATGTACAGGTAATGCTTATTTCAATCGGTGAATGAAAGTCAGCCTCAAAACCCCTACAGTAGGGAGGCCAAGAGTGATTTGCAAGTAGGAGGTAAACAGGAAAATGTGAGTCCGCAAACCGGCGACGCAGTCCTTCTCGTCGAACGAATAAAAAGAATTCCGGATATCCATCACTTTGAAACAATAATTTCTCGTAATGTTTAGTTTTTCACACGACAATATATCAAATTCTTTAATGAAAACGATTAGATTTATAAGATAAATTAGTATTAATGAAAGTTAATTAATTTTTTCATGGAGAAAACCATCATTAAACTTGGCTCGGTTTTCCCGAGAAAAAATGATCAAATTTCTGGAAACTACGAATTAGGTACAAAAAAAAGGTCACAGATTCGGATGATTTTTTTAAAGTGAAATTCATATCGGCATCTTTGACATAACGAAAATTAAAAATGTGTTTTTCATATTTTGAAGAAATCGACCTCCGAAAACAGCTGATCTCGCACCCTGCCCGACATGCGCATACTAGCATAAATCATGTACACATGTCAAGGCACGTGTTGTTTAAATGTGGATGTTTTTTTTTCATTTCATGGATAAAAGCAATAATAATTGTAAGAAAAAAGTGTGATAAATTTACAAAGAGAATAAGTATTTATAGAAGAATATCAAATACCCGTATAACTAGAAATTTTCGCGAGTATCAAATTTCGCGAATTCATGGTAAAATGGGGTGTATTTATTTTCGCGAGTACAATTTTTCGCGACTCCTAAATTACAAATAAATATGTACATATGACCTCACTGTTTTGTACCTTCCATTATTGAAGTTTCAGTTATTTCTATCTTAAGAATACACTCCATTTACTTCGCTTTATATTTAATCGGGATATGTGAAGATTGACACATGTACAGTTAAACCAAAATGGCTCTTATATACCAATTGATGTTATACCTTATCAAACACAATTTTTCGCGATTCCAAATCACTCGCGAATATAGCGAAAATTAGTATATTGCGAAAATTTCTGGTTAATATACGGTATACCATTTGAAAAGGATTTCTCACATATTTGATTCAACGATGTGTAGCTGTGCTGTAATAACACTGATGTCATAAGTAATTGCCGTGATGCACGTGTGTGCATTACATCATGGAATGTTTGTTTACACCACTGTACTGTTTAGTATCGGGAATTACTGTTTTCAAACAATTTTATCCCTCCTAAAATAATATAAGAAAATTGGAGATGTTATATTTAATAAAAAAAATATTTTGAAGATTGTAACCATGGCAACATCTGCATTTTACACGTTTTACTCGATTTCTGTTTAACGAGCAGCATTTCAAATAAAGAAAAGTGAAAAATACCAAATTAGTTTCAAAATCAAAGTTAGAGATCTTGTGATCTTCTTGTGTCAATTGAGTCTTTATTTTGTAATCGCTTGCCACGGTAACCATGCCAAAAAGTTTCAATATTCACTTTTTTAAATATGTCAATTGATATTTTATTTTGTTATCGGTTGCCATGGTAACCATGCCAAAAAGTAACAAAATTGACTATTTTCAGAATTTTTCAGTCATTTGTCTTTGTTCATGTGCCTTGTAATACAAGGAGATTCATAATTTCTTTGTTTTCGGTATATCATATTTTTAAAAAATCACTTAATTGTAGAGGAAATAAATGAAAAATCCGCATATTTCTCCATAGCAACGCAGCATATTCAGATGTAACGAATAGCAAAATATTAATAAGCATGCTTTAATTTTCAGTTTCTATGCTATAATCTTGAGTTATTCAAGACTGAAATCAAATATAAACACAAACTTAAACGTAAAATCTTAAATAAGCTTGTTCGTATTGTCTAATACGAAGACATACTTACCTGATCTCTACATCAAAATGTACATCGAGACAATCACCGAATTGGACAGGTTTCAATGGAGCTGTTGCGACGGGTGTTGCATACTATATGAAACGCTGACAATCCCCGGGCACCTGGTCTCACTTCGGAATTTTGTTCATTCCGGGGTTCCCAACCGTTTCGATGGGAGTTCTTAAGATTTTGCCTTGCCTTCTCGACGTTGAGACTGAATATTGCAAACGTGGAAATTTTCGCGTGGGGGTAATTTTCGCGTTTTAGCGAATCGAGGAATTTGGCGAAAATCCCCTCACGCGGAATTATCCCCGCTGCATTCTTACAATAGGAAAGACATTTCATCGCGAATATTTCCCCCACGCGAAACGTTTTGATGTTATAATAGCGAAAGGAGCTGTTAAGATAAGGGCCGGATCTAGCCCTGGAATCACTCGATTATTTCTTGTGCGATGTTTTTCCAATTTAGATGAAAGTTGGTCAGGATCAAAATATAAAGTATTATAAGATTCCTAGTAGGTATTTTATTTCAATAAATATTTTGAAAGATGTTATGATTACGGGTTGAAAAGGTAGGGGTGCAGATGATGGAAAACGTCGAATATCGATCGAAAATGCACAAAAATACACTTTTTACCCATTGTTTATGTTAATAATGCTTCTGTTACCTTTTCATGTCAAAATTGGATAAGAGAAATTAACCCCTCGCGCCAGTATCCCACTTAGCCAGAAAATGTGTTTTATTGATGTACACATTTGGTGAAAGTGGCATTGTAAAGCGAGGGGGGGGGACGATGTTGTATAAAACTTTTCCGTTTTACATTGATTTCTGTGCAAAATACGCTTATTTTGACCCAAATATCGGTCTTATTTTGAACAATTCATCCCATCTGACAGCAGATTTTTATGTGGACCAAGTTATTTGACATTTCTACCGAAAAAAAAAAAATGATCAAATTTTGCATTTTGAAATTTTGACTTTTCAGGGCAGATTTTACGACTTATCGTAGCAGCTCCTCCCCCCCCCCCCCCCCCCCAGCGAAAATACCCACGTTTACAGTAACTGTTAGGTACTTCTTTGATGTTTAATTTTAAAAACTCTGATCACATGACACATATTTAGCTAATTTTAATGTATTTCTTTTAAAAATGCTGTTTGTGTTTTTCAAGTTTTCTTCTCTTTTGATGGGTATATGATGTGTATATGATAAGGAAATGAAATTTATTTTATGTAATGAGAAAATTGCGTTAGTTGTAATGAAGTATACCTATGTCCTAAATAACTATATTTGTATGAAAGTCTTTATATTTAGTAGAATATGTGGTATTTCATATCAAATTGATATGTGTTAATCAATTTAATTGCATGACAACGATATACAAAAATGAAAATATTGGGTTCATATTCCTTGTATAATATTATTTGAATTATAGATGCAATGTTAATGCTGGATGATATTCTTACTATCAACAATCCTGTTTTTGAAAGGATAAAAATGTTATTTATCCACAAGAACTGACTCTAAACAAGGCAAACGTTTAATGGTTTATTGGTTTAAAAAATAGAAACATTTCAAACACATAAACACCATTTTTGGACCTAGCTATTGAAATTGTTAATAGAGGGATTCATACAAGTGTGTATGAAAACAGATATGATTTTGGATTCAAATAAGTAAATTTTCTTTGTCTTGACGGTGATGTTTCTAGATTACCGTCATATGGTATCTACATTTCGCAGCTCATCCAGTATGCTGGAGCATGAACTGTTGTTTTGGATTTTCATGGAAGAAATTTACAAATTACCAAGAAACATTTAGGTTAAGGTTTTCGCTTTCCCAAACTAGTAAAATCTTTCTGGAAATTCTACAAAAATTACTGTAAACTTCTGTTGAAATTCGGACCAATACAAGCAACAGAGTATATTACTTTTGGTATTTCGAAACCTGCAGACCTGGTGAGATGATCAACAAAATAAGAAGGATCAAAGGCAGACAGTATTACCATCGAAATTGTGTTAGAATCATCAAACGCCTTTTATACCATGGATACAATCCTTCTGTCACTAAACAGACGCTTGGCTTGGTAGTTGGTACTTGACCAATCTACAGACTTGTACCATCGCATTCTAAAGAATTGCACTTAGACTGACTGTGACGACAGGACTCCATGACGGGCCCTGTCCAAACCTCTATAGAGAAGAGATGGCCCCAACCACCTGTCCTCTCTCAATGTCGGTCGGACTCCTCGGGTTATCACATGCATGAGCTCGCAACAGCCGGCAGAGCATTGACTGTGTTTCGTATGCCTTCAGTTTTTTATATCTATTTACATATCTTATCTGTGTTCCTTGGACCCTACGTCATGCTGTCTGTTTGTATGTTCATCTTCAGTGACGAGCTTACTTTACACCACGTTCTTCGTTACCTCTGGGTAATTGGAAAAGTAGGAGGGTTGTGCTCACGTAATCCAGGATAACCATATCGTCTGCGACTGACGTGGTAGATGGCCGCCCTAAGTCGGGATCGATTGCCAATTGGTCGCGTTGGTTTATGTGTAGTCATTTGTGTTTGATGTTTCTCTGTGATTTGGCGTTCCTTGTACCATTTGCATTTCTTTTGTGTGTGTCTTCTTTGTGTTTTTGCAGTAGGCTTTTTGAGGTTCTGCCGTTAGTGCTTCAACTAGGCGTTGTTGGAGATTCCCTCCTTTCTTTTCCTCAGTAGAATACAAATCGTACAAATAATGGACTCGATCTGAGTTGGATGAATTTGAAGACGTTAAACATTTGTGCAAGGCCTTGTACTTTCCTTTAGACAACATTTTTGTAAGATCTGGTGACACTTTATACAGGCAATTTATTGGAATTCCTATGGGTACTAACTATGCGCCTCTAGTTGCATACATGTTTTTATACACATACGAAAAAGAATTCATTAAAGTCTGCAAAAACTCGAGAAATTTGATTACTTGAAATGTTTCAACGGCCATTCTAGGCATTTTGATGATATTTTGAATATTGATAACCCACATTTTGACCATTACAGAAACCAAATTTATCCACTAGAGTTAACGTTGAATAAAGCAAACACAGATGGTTAAGGTACACATTTGTGGATCTTGATATCAAAATCAATAATGGAGAAATTCAGAGAAAGATATACGACAAAAAAGAAGACTTTGCTTCAACATAGTTAATTTTCCTTGGCTTGTTGGCGATGTTCCAAGATTGCAATCGTACGACATTTACATCTCTTATCTCATCAGATACGATAGAGCTTGCTCCCTTGTTTCGGACTTACATGATTTAAATAAACAAATTACTAAGAAACTTATCAGTCAAGGATTTAGATATCATAAACTTGTTTAATCTTTTTTGGAAATTTTACAATATCTATATATATATTCTGAACATCTTTCAAAATTTGAGACAGCTCCAGCATCAGAATATGTATCATTTTCTTCATTTTACGGTGACATAGTAAACAAAATTAGAAAGATCAGAGGCAGATCAAACTTCAACCAAAAATGTGAGAAAATAGTCTATAGCCTGATTTACCGAGGATATGATCCCAAAGTCATCAAAAGAATACTTGGCATGGTACTGAACCAATCTACAGTTTTGTTCCTGTGTGTTTTCCAACATTGCTCGCTAATCAACCGTGACGACGGGACTCAATGGTGGGCATTGTTTAAATCTCGTCAGAGAAGACTGGGTCCTGATTATCTGTCCTATCTGAAAGTTGGTCAGACTACTCGGGTGATTGATCTTGAGCTCGCTTTAGCCAGCAGAGCACAGACTGTTATATACATGCCTTAGAATTTCCAAGATCGATTAACATAGAATGTGTGTTGCAAGAGGCCGTTGAGTTTGACTGTCTTGTTTGCGATGTCATTTTACAGTGAGCAGTTTTATGTTTATGTTTATACAACAATTGTGCTTAGATGGAGACATTTGTGTATCCGGATAAGTGGGAAGGTTTGCGCATGTAATCCGGGTAACTACACCATTTACTAATAGCACATGACCGTCCGAAGTCGGCGCCGGGTGCTTATTGGTATCCTTCCTTTTATGTGTTGTAAATATTTTTAATGTTTCTGTTCGTCTGTTTAGATTGCTTAGTGTGATGTTCTAGCGTCTTTTTGTGGTTTTTAGTTTTGTCTGATGTCATTTATATGTCACATTCTTGTGGGTTTGTATTGCTGGGTATGTGCTGGATGGTCATGCTGGAGATCCTTCCATTTTCCTTAACCCTCGTCAGTGATTCTCAATCTGAACAATGTGATACGGCCAAACAGTGTGAACTATACCTTTATAATGACAAATATCCCGATAAACAGTACATAATCGATAATTCAGAAAATCATATAAACCGGAGGCATACAAAATTAGGATAAAACAAGAACCAAAGCAAAATATGAACAGAAGCGAACTCCCAAAATTGGATAGAGACCAGGTTTCTATGAACAGTAAGCATATCCTCCTTGCATGCAACACCCATCACTTCAATTCGGTAGAATTGTCACATCCGGTTACTTCCATTTCGGAAGATATAAGTATATTTGGTGGTTGGATAGTTCAAATGGTCTAAGACAGAATATATATCATCCACCATTCTGAAGAGTGGGACATCATAATGTATGACGAGTTTCCCATATCGACCGTAGAACTTCCTCAGTGACGAGGTTGTTGGTCACAAACATATCCATGACTGAGAAGCTTGTCTGAAAAAAGTCTAGCTCTCAGAACAAAATATGTATATTTGGAACTTATGAATACGCCATACGCTGGCGATGAAGGGATGTTGCTACTCAGAAAAGGAAAGTTTGTGATGTTGAAATTGAAGTCGTCACGTTTGTCATAGAGTGAGGTGTTCTTGTGACCATCAGTGTCGTAGGACAACATTATGTCCAGATATGATGCTGAATTCTTTGTCTCTGTAGTTTCTTTGACTTCAAGATCCGAAGGATAGATTTTGCTCAGGTAATCCGCGAAAATTGAATATAGACGGACAGCACATCGTCTATGTATCTGTAACTGAAGTTTATGTTAGAAGCTACGTATCTGTTCCCTTTAGAGACCAAAGATTGAACGAATTCAGCTTCGTACGAGAAAAGAAAAATGTCGGCAAGGAGTGGTGCACAATTGGTTCCCATTGGAATTCCGACAATTTGCTGGAAGACCTTTCCTCCAAACACCATAAAAATGTTGTCGATCAGTTAGTTTAACATTTGTATAATATCTGCTTCAATGCACTTATTTTTAGAATCGGTCTTTTCTTTAAAAAGTAGGTTTTGTCATAATAAACAACAATATATTTATATTTGCGATTACCGTTCTTGCTTGTAAACGCATTACTTATAATTTTTGCGAGTCTTTCTTTCAATTTAGAATGTGGGATTGTTGTGTCGAAAAATCAACGGCTTTGATCTATATATAATTTATTTCCAAAATTGTACCGAAAGACGTAGCACAATGAGTAGGATATGATGCTACAGGACCCATACTTCAAGAAATTTTGTTAACAGAAATTTTCGAATGCGTTGAAGAAATGATCAACCGAAGTTCATCGAACTTGGCTACATGTGCCCTCGGAACTCTTAATCCACTATGAGTGACATTCACTAAGTGTTACAAATGTTAAACATAAAGCATATCAGATCACCCTTTCCAGAATGATCAGTGACATTCTGGAATGCGATTGAATGGCTGTCACCAACACCAATCAAGAAATATTTACCTGACATGTACATCAATATTTACATCGAGACAATTATCGAATTTGACAAGCTGTTGCGACGGGTGTTGCATGCAATCAGGAGACATTGACTCTCCCCAGGCATCTGATCTCATGAGAGTTTAAAGAGGGGATGTCAATGTCCATATAGAAATCTGGAATTTCACTATTGATCAAAAGATATTATTCATGTAAAATTTCTTCTTGGAATAAGAACAAAGAAACTAGTGAAATGAATAACTTACAGATATGGTTGTTCAGAACGTAAATTAAAAAAAAAAACATCTTTACAACTAACGTACCTCACTCCTGCAGGCTGGTGTTGTTAGAGATCCTAACATGATTATTTTAAAGACATTAAACAGAGCATTTCATAAACTATCATTTGATACAACTTTTAATTTTCTACGATTTGTCGCAACAAAGATGGATGACATCTTCGTTCAAGGAAAAGTAACGTCATGTCATATGACGTAACTCATCCAATATCACGGTTCATGACGACCTCTGGATGATTGAAAATATAAGAAATGAAGAACTTAACATTTTCATGAATTATTTACGATTGATCAAAACAATGAAAAGGTAAAAGAATTAATTATCAAGTTAAACATTATAATTTTGTCCTTTAAATGGCGGTCATCTTGAAATAGTCATTTTGATTTTTCGAGGTATGTACATAGCTAATATTATAAAGAACAAATGTACAAAGTTTCATGTTTTCCTGAAATTTTGCATAATTCATGCAAGTATTTTCACGATTCAGCTGGACAAAAAATTGACTTAATTTTTTAATTTCTTGTTTCGCAATTTTCCGATTGCAAGCCTATATGTAAGGTAAGACGTTAAATAAACAATCAATAAGCTTGAATAAATCTGATAATTTTTTGTATTGTTCATATGACGTACTCAGTCGTTGTCATAGTGACTGATTGAAAATATAATTAATCATTTATATTTTAGCATCCACAGAAGAAGTAATTATGTTGAGTAACGAAGCAGAAATCAAAGAACATTTGAAAAGGGAATCAGAAAGTAAAACTTTATTCATTAATCCTCATACTCATTTTCTGAAAACACCAAGAAGTATTTTATAAAAATGAGATGTGTCATTTATCTCTGTTTTAAAACTATGTTTTATAATGAATTTAGTGCCTGAGCAATTCGAGTTTGAAGAAGGGATGTGGTAGTCAATGGCCATATCGAAATCTATAATTACAGTATTGGTCAAAAGATAAAATTCATGTAAAATTTCTTTTAGGAATAAGAACATAGAAACAAGTGAAATGAATAACTTACAGATATGGTTATTCAGGACGTAAATTTTAAAAACATCATAACAACTAACGTATCTCCTAACATGATTAATTTAAATCGAAAACATTAAACAGAGCATTTCATAAACTATCATTTGATACAACTTTTAATTTTCTACGATTTGTCGCAACAAAGATAGATGACATCTTCGTAGAAGGAAAAGTAACGTAACGTTATATGACGTAACTCATCCAATATCACGGTTCATGACGACCTCTGGATGATTGAAAATATAAGAAATGAAGAACTTAACATTTTCATGAGTATTTACGATTGATCAAAACAATGAAAAGAAAAAAAAAAG
Source organism: Pinctada fucata (assembly GCA_028142955.1). Taxonomy (NCBI): domain Eukaryota; kingdom Metazoa; phylum Mollusca; class Bivalvia; order Pterioida; family Pteriidae; genus Pinctada; species Pinctada fucata. The sequence goes on along the minus strand of AP027114.1, from coordinate 11,242,351 downwards.
ATCAAGTGAAAAATTAAAATTTTGTCCTTTAAATGGCGGTCATCTTGGAAATAGTCATTTTGATTTTTCGGGGTTTGTACATAGCTAATATTGTAAAGAATAAGTGTGCCAATTTTCATGCTCTCCTGAAATTTTGCATAATTCATGCAAGTATTTTCACAATTCAACTGGACAAAAACAATTGACTTAATTTTTTCAATTTCTTCTTTCGCAATTTTCCGATTGCAAGCCTAGATGTTAGGTAAGATGTTAAATAAACAATAATTATTAAACGTTAAATTAGCTTCTTTTAATCTGATAATTTTTTTTGTATTGTTCATATGACGTACTCAGTCGTTGTCATAGTGACTGACTGAAAATATAATTAACCGTTTATATTTTAGCATCCACAGAAGAAATTATAATGTTGGATAAAGAAGCGGAAATCAGAGAACATTTGAAAAGGGAATCAGAAAGTAAAACTTTATTCATTTATCCTCATACTCTTTTTCTAACAACACAAGAAATAGTTTAATAAATGTAAGATGTGATCATTTATCTCTGTTTTAAAACTGTGATACTGATGTCCGAAAACTCAATTTATATTTCATTCTACTGTTCTCTTTTATAATTGATAAATTTTCAGTTTTCATCTTGGGGAATTTTTCAACTTAATAAATACCAACTTTTTGCTCTCATGACGCAATAAATGTTATTCCCTGAGAAAAAAGTTGTCACATTTTTAATATAATCTTACTTTGGCAACTGCAATATTGATTTAGAAATTGCTAAGTTATTAACGATGCAACTTTTTCCAAAGATATTTAATTTTCTTCTTTTCCAACTTTCAAACAACTTTTCCATTTCGTGATATACATTCATCAAAATTTTCACGTATTTCATGTATATTCCTAAACACTTAATGGATTTATGACATACTTTTACTTCAAAACTTTTATCATATTGACCCTTCAGGGATTTAAGCAATATACACTCTGTTTTAGATATGTTTATCTAACTTCCTGCATGTTTACAAAATTCTTTTTCAGTTTTTAATGCTTCTAAAAGCGAGGGCGTATTTCTTTTTTAAAGAAATAGTTAGATCATCAGCATGTTGTACACATTTTACCTCCGAATCATATATGTTGATTTCTTCAATATTTTCATTTGTCTTTGTTTTTAAAGCTAATATTTTAATAACAAATAAATATAAAATCGCGGATATTGGACATCCTTGTCTGATGCCTCTACCCATTTGACATAATCTTGATGTCCATCTGTTATTCTTAATTCTGAAAATTGGGTTTTTATACCATATTTTCATCCATGTTATAAAGATTTTGCCAAAATTAATTTTTTCAAGGTTTTGAATAAAAAATGAATCAAAGTCTTTCTCGAAATCTAAGAAAAGCAAAATTCCATCATTTTCATAATTTTCACAGTATTCAAAAATCCTGAATCAACCTTACATTGTCACCGATGTATCTACCTTTTATATATGCTGATTGTTCTTTACTTATTATCTTATCTATTATCTTTTGTAATCTTTTGGCAAATATTACAGCAATTATTTTATAATCAACATTAGTGAGACTTAAGGGTCTGTAGTTTTTTAATATTGTTCTTATCATCTTTCTTATTAACAAGAGATATAATCGAGTTCTTTGTGATCGGCACAGTTCCTTTGTATCAAACAATGTTTTAATAAATCATAAAAAATGTTTCCTATATCGACCCAGATTCCGCTAGGATCCCGTCCCATCCGGGCGACTTGTTAATCTTTTTACGGCCTCTGAACATTCTTCTATTGTTGGAAAATTATCAATGTACTCTCTGTCTAAGGAAATTGTCTTATCTATTTGGGATAGATATATGTCGATTTCTTTATCGTGTGCAATCGACGTAGTATATAAGTTTTCATAGAAAGTACTTTTCAACTTTTTCCCCTTCATCTGTTATTATTTCTTTTATAATATTTGAAGATTGTCGCTTCTTTTCTAAATTCAAAAAGTACGCCATATTTTTTTCTCCGTCGGCAATCCAATTTTTTCTTTTTTGATTTCGATATTTTAAATCTTATTACTCATTTGTTTTTGGTTTTGCTTCAAGTATTTTATTGAACAATTCTTAATTTCGATTTTAAGTTGTTCCCATTTCTCTTTTGGATTATGGTAAGATTTTTGGTCAACCTCATTAAATATTTTTTTACACCTGTAATGTAATCTTTATCATCTAGGTTTGAGACATTTAATTTCCAATATCCGGGTCCACGACTATTTTCAAATATTTTAAGTGAAAATTTCAATATTCTATGATCAGACATTCTGAGACCGTTACTATGGGTTCCTGGTATCCTCCGCAAAACAATTTTAGACACATCATACACAAAATTATTACTAACAATGACAAATATGGATAATGACCATATCCCTGTATACAACACAAAATCGATAATTCAGAAAATCAGAAACCGAAGGCATACAAAACAGGAACCAAAGCAAACAAACAAAAACCTCCACCACATGAAAAGAAGCGAACTCCCGATATGGGAGTGAGACCAGGTGCCCAGGAAGAGTAAGCATCTCCTGCTTGCATGCAACACCCGCCGCTTCAATTCGGTAGAACTGTCACATCCGGTTACTTCCATTGCGGAAAACATAGAGTACAATCTTTGGTTGGATGGTTCAAATGGTCTATGACAAAATATCATCCATCATTCTGGATAGTGAGACATCATAGTGTATGACGAGTTCCCCATATCGACCGTAGAACTTCCTCATTGACGATGTTAGTCGTTCACAAACATATCTCTGACTGAGAAGCATATCTGCAAGACGACTAGCTCTCAGAACAAAATCGATATATTTGGTACTTGCTCTGGCATAGCGTATCAATTGAGATATGAACACGCCATAAGCTGGAGATGAAGGGATGTTGCTACTCAGAAAAAGGAAAGTTTGTAATGCTGAAATTGAAGTCGTCACGTTCGTCATAGAGTGAGGTGTTCATGTGACCATCAGTGTCGTAGGACAACATTATGTCCAAATAGGATGCTGAATCATTTGTCTCTGTAGTTTCTTTGACTTCAAGCTCTGAAGGCTAGATACTGCTCAGGTAATCCGCGAATTTGGGATTATTGTTGGACAACACATCGTCTATGTATCTGTAAGTGAAGTTAAAGTCAGAAGCTATGCAACTTTTCCCTTTAGAGACCAAAGGTTGAATGAATTCAGCTTCGTACTAGTAAAGGAAAATGTCGGCAAGGAGAGGGGCATAATTGGTCCCCATTGGAATTCCGATAATTTGCTGGAATACCTTTCCTCCAAACACCACAAAAATGTTGTCGATCAAAAAGTTTAACATCTGAATAATATCTGTTTCAGTGTACTTATTTTCAGAATCGGACTTTTCTTTTACAAAGTAGGTTTTGTCATAGTTCACAACAATAAATTTGTATTTCCGATTACCGTTCTTACTTGTAAACGCATTACTTATAATTTTTGCGAGTCTTTCTTTCAATTTAGAATGTGGAATTGCAATGTGTCGAAAAATCAAAGGCTTTGATCGAATGAACTTTACTAAAATGAGTGGATTTCAGATTTTCTAAAAGTTCGTTCGAATTCTTTAAAATCCACATCTGGTTGATACCACTGCGAGAATATACTATCGAACAATATTTTTGAAGCCCAGATTTGATTTCAGATAAAACTTTGGTGAGTAAGATCGATACAGATTTGGTGGAACATTTTGAGGAACCAGCGATGAAATGTTGTTTGTACGGATTCTTATGCATTTCAGGTATGCAGTATAAGTATGGTAAATCTCAATCTAAACTGTTAGTTTGGAAGCCAAAGGAAGCAAAAGCTGATTTGTGGTTATCTATTATTTTAGAGGCAGAAAGGTTTGTTGGGGTGTAAGTGGGATTTCCAACTCTTTAACTAGACTGTCGAAATAGTACTTTTTGCAAGTAATTATTTGAGGCTTTGTCCGCTTATGTGATGACATAATGTTCTTGGAGGTAGGTAAGCTCTGTGATAAGATCAGGGTCTTTAAATATAGACTCGAATCTGGTGTTCACAGTTTATTCTAATCGGTAAATGCTAGATATGAGTAACCCTCTGATTGATTTTATCCATTCGGAAAGGGTGTCGAGCTGTACATCCTCTTTCTTTGCCCAACGTCTTGCATATTCCTCACAAGAGTCCATGATAATTTTGACATTTTGGTTCCATGTAAAGGACATACTTTCTCTGTATTTGGGACGCTTTTTTAACAATTCTCTCAACTTGTCTTTCTTGACTATACTAAGGTCACAAGAAATAACGTGTCCACAAGGAGAGTAGTTAAAATCCGATGAAGAACATTCGCAAGAAAGTGGATGTAGTGAGGGATTACTTAAATCAATACACTGCAAGAATCGTTTGTAATTGTAAATTTTAGATGCAGCTGTTGGTGTGTAGCTATAGGAAATACAAGGAGTTTCTTGTCTTTTGAAAACACATAATCAATTCGACTACTAGGTATATCTTCTGCATTACACAACGTATTACCTTTTAGATCCCCATGTATTTTATGCCAAAGATCATATATATCTAATTTTCTTATAACTTGTTTTAGTTTCTCTACACTCTTATAACTTTGATTTTCCAAATTACAATTAAAGTCTCCGCATAGAATTATATTATCATCATTTCCACAATGTCTATTGATAAAATATTTCATTTTTTTAAAAAAAATTCTACTTTACATGTTTCTTTGTTCGGGGCATAAACATTAACAATTCTAAATATTTCATCGTCATTTTTTAAATTAACCAGTAATTAACGACCATCTATAAGATCTAGGAGATGTATTCAATTTGAAGACGTTTACATGATGTTATTTCTATATCTAAATCTTTTCTTATCAAAATTGACACACCTCTCGAAAATGATGAATCTGAGAATGTATGAATATATTTCCCAAACAATCTGGAGTTATATTTCACTTCATGTTTATCGATATAATGAGTTTCTTGCAAGATCGCGATATCTACTATTTTTTAACCATTAATATACTTTCACTCTTTTTTTTCATATGTATTTAAACCGCGAACATTCACAAAAATAATCTTTAGCTCCATCATATATCTAAGATGTTGTCCTAATATCTATAGATTTCTACGTAATAATACATTAATAATCTAACGTATCAATAGAATTAAACATAATCATATCCACCTAACTCAGTCCGTATACCCTTTTATGTCAAGTCCGCCGTTATTCACAGGTCAGCGACACAGTTTTTATCTCTGATCCATGTGTGAATCATCGGATAAACATACAGGGCTGGCTCCCGCCGAGAGTGATTTGCGCGCTTCCGGTTACAAACATCTATGTACACAATAAGTCAATTCATCAATGAAGAAAGAACGAAAAATGTCAAAAGAGCGGAGCAGTATTCGAACACGTCTTAACACACCACTGACCCACGTGACCTCCCGTAATTTATATTATTAAATGAAAGTAAAAGGAAAAATAATAGTTCATTAAAGTCAATATTTCGGGGTAAAATATGTATTTTGTGCAAAAACCATTTTTCGAAAATGATTAATATTTCTTTAAAGTTGACTAAACTGACACATTTTTGTCTCGGATGTATCACTGGGTTGGCTGCAGCCTCCCACCCTCTTGATCCTCTCAACCCAGACTAACTTTATAGCATTTTGTGCGCTCTTTCAGATAAAAATTGTCTCATTGAATTGTCCATTGCAGAAGTAGTGTTTTGGAGGAAAAACATGTTTCAGTCAAAAATCACTGAAAATAGGAACAAAATTAAAACTTTTATATAGTTGATGATTTTGAAAATTGAATAATTTTTATGAAGTATTCCCAATGCTCTTTCAGATGCAATAAGTTGCAAACTCCAATGCATATTTTTACTGCGTGTTTTGGGATAAAAAAGTTTTTCGAGGAGAGGAACATTTTTAAATTCATTCCTGCTACTTAGTTCCTTAGTTTTGCATATAATCGTCCAATGATAAATTAAAAACATTTTTGAAGTTTCCTCTTTCAAATGACATATGTTTTATATTCGTTATTTTTTGCAAATCTTTTTGAAATTTATGCATAAACAGAAATCGGTATTTTCAATTAGAGATCTTCGATTTCTGTATATTGATTTAATGAACCATATCTTATTATGAAAGCAATAATTGAAAGCTATTTTCTAGTGTAATTTTTCAGATTATATATGTTTTACTGACTTTTCATTCAAAATTAAAGTGTTTTGGGGAAAACATATTTTCATCCAAAAATCGCTGATTTCGCTCGAAAATGTACCAATTTAAACATCTTAAAAGAAATAGTACTTATTTTCTTAACGTAAGAGGGCTTAGCATAGGATATACATAAAAAAATCCCACCATAATTCAAAAGAAAAGAAACTCCTTGTATTTCCTATAGCTACATAACAACAATTGCATCTAAAATGTACAATTACACACGATTCCTGCAGTGTATTGATTTAAGTAATACCTCACACATTTACTTGCAAGAAGTACTATTTCGACAGTTTAGTTGAAGAGTTGGGTTATAATTCGACACCTGGAAATCCCACTTACGCCCCAACAAACCTTTCTGCCTCTGAAATAATAGATAATCACAAATCAGCTCTTGCTTCCTTTGGCTTCGATACTAACAATTTAGATTAAGATTTGCCTTACTTATACTGTATACCTGAAATGCATAAGAATCCGTACAAACAACATTTCATCGCTGGGTCCTCAAAATGTTCTACCAAATCTGTATCGATCTTACTCACCAAAGTTTTATCTGAAATCAAATCTGGGCTTCAAAAATATTGTTCGACAGTATATTCTCGCAGTGGTATCAACCTGATGTGGATTTTAAAGAATTCGAACGAACTTTTAGAAAATCTGAAATCCACTCATTTTAGTCAAGTTCATTCGATCAAAGCCTTTGATTTTTCGACACTTTACACTACAATTCCACATTCTAAATTGAAAGAAAGACTCGCAAAAATTATAAGTAATGCGTTTACAAGTAAGAACGGTAATCGCAAATACAGATTTATTGTTGTGAACTATGACAAAACCTACTTTGTAAAAGAAAAGTCCGATTCTGAAACTAAGTGCACTGAAACAGATATTATTCAGATGTTAAACTTTCTGATCGACAACATTTTTGTGGGGTTTGGAGGAAAGGTATTCCAACAAATTTAGGAATTCCAATGGGGACCAATTGTGCCCCTCTCCTTGCCGACATTTTTCTTTACTCGTACGAAGCTGAATTCATTCAATCTCTGGTCTCTGAAGGGAATGGATACTTAGCTTCTGACTTTAACTTCACTTACAGATACATAGACGATGTGTTGTCCATCAATAATCCAAAATTCGCGGATTACCTGAGCAGTATCTATCCTTTAGAGCTTGAAGTCAAAGAAACTAAAGAGACAAGTGATTCAGCATCCTATTTGGACATAATGTTGTCCTACGACACTGATGGTCACATGAAAACCTCACTCTATGACAAACGTGACGACTTCAATTTCAGCATTACAAACTTTCCTTTTCTGAGTAGCAACAACCCTTCATCGCCTGCTTATGGCGTGTTCATATATCAGTTGATACGCTATGCCAGAGCAAGTACGAAATAAACGGATTTTGTTCTGAGAGCTAGGCGTCTTACAGGTAAGCTTCTCAGTCAGGGATATGTTTGTGACCGATTAACATCGTCACTGAGGAAGTTCTACTGTCGATACGGGGAACTCGTCATACACTATGATGTCCCACTCTCCAGAATGGCGGGGAATATTCTGTCAAATACCATTTGAACCATCCAACCCAAGATTGTACTCTATGTCTTCCGAAATGGAAGTTACCGGATGTGAAAGTTCTACCGAAATGAAGCGGCGGGTGTTGCATGCAAGCAGGAGATGCTTACTCTTCCTGGGCACCTGGTCTCACTTCCATATCGGGATATCGCTTCTTTTCATATGGTGGAGGTTTTTGTTTGTTTGCTTTTGTTCCTGTTTTGTCCTGATTTTGTATGCCTTCGGTTTCTGATTTTCTGAATTATCGATTTTGTGTTGTATACAGGAATATGGTCATTATCCATATTTGTCATATTGGGCATCGTTACCTCCTTTTGTCAGTTTTATGATAGATATTACAGGACGCTTACTATGCATAGCCAAAATATGTAAAATTCAAGTAAAAATGAAGATAAACTTAGGGGTAATTTTAATGTGATTTTTACCGTTTTCAGAGTCAATTATCACTAAAAGCAGACCTGCTCGAGACCTATGATGGTTATTATGAAAAGTAATATCCCTAAAAATGTATTAAAAGAAAATCGAATTTAGGATCTTTGAGCTCATTATCTCAATTTTGACGACAAAAACCATTGCTATGGCAACTTTAGGCATTCAGGCTTGAATATAGTACCTTTTGAAATTAATTTAACTCCTAATAAATACTACTTATGACCGTGAAAATATAAAAATGAACCGATAAGACTCTTTCATTTGATTTTTTATCATTGAAAATTTCCGAGGTCATTTCCTTGCAATTCAAGGTCATTTCTGAACTAAAAAAATCGATATTTATATTACTTTTCAAATTATTGTCATAAATTTGTATTATTTTCTTTTTGAATTTTCCAATAACTCATATATATTTTGGAAAATGATGAAATCAAAAAGAAATACCCTGATTTTGTTGACTTCTTGTATTTAAGTATAATATTTTTGTTAAGGCGAAAAAACTAAGAATTTTAAATGTCATGCTCTCTATTTTTGATATCCACATCTCAATTTCAGAGGGTCAAACAGTTGATTATACTCTTAGAGTCATCCCAAGAAATAATTATAATACCCATTATTTTGTTGCATGTAGCCGTTTAATTTGTCTCAGAGGCTTATTCTAATCTTGATCCTATTTTTCTACGAAAAATCACAATATTGGTAAAATCTGTATTTTGTAATATCTCCCCCTGAGAATTACGAGATCCGCGCATCGATGAACATGTCGACGCAAATAATATAAAGGAATATTTTTACCAAAAAAAGAGGAATAATGGATATGGATTTCGAAATTGGAATTATCAAAGAAGCTTGGAAACAAATTTGGTTTGGATATATAGTTATTTCTGTGTGATATCATGCCATCATAACCAGGATTCTTACCAGTGACCGTTCATTAGATTACCTTTAACTGTCCAATATCTTTGATAACGGACAGTTTTGGCGAACTTAATGGACCGCTACATGACTGGTGAATTTTTGGACGAAAAAGGATCATATTGAGACAATATCACATAGAAAGAACAGTTTAGACAAGAAGGTGACATCATAGTCATGTGTTAGAGATCGGTATGCTTATTGAAGTTGAAGACGTTTTACATTTGGTGAGTGTCACTGCTGGTGGACCCGGATTTTCTTTAAATTTCTAAATTTGGGTGTTGTAGCATCATATCTCATTCATCCTGCTACGTCTTTCGGTGCATTTTTGACATAATTACTTACACACTATTTGGCTACTTTACATTGTTAGATTGAGGATCACTGACGAAGATTGAGTACCCATGACGTGCATGTCTGGTCCATGCTGTTAATTTATCTGTTTTAAAATGATGCTATTGATTTTGAAGATGTTAAACATTATTTGTAACACAATTGGCTTTAAGTTTTCGAGTTTTATAAGATCACCAAATTCATACGCTACGCCGATTCAATTTTGTAACGGCCGGGTTAGCGCAGTGGTAGCGCGCTCGCTTCTCACCTCTAAGGTCCCGGGATCGAATCTCAGATTCGGCAAAGGGTCTTATGTGGGAGGGTAGGTGGTCCCCCACCAAGGCCTCTGCAGGGGGTTTTTCTCCGGGTACTCCGGTTTCCTCCTGCTCCTTGGACCCCCTCACGCCAACATCTGAGCCAACGTGAGACATTTATATAAGTTGTGTAACTTGTTTGTTAAACGTTGTAAAATAAATAAAGTTTAAATTTAAATTTAAATTTTGTAAAGCACAAAGCTGAACAAGACCTACAATTCGCGGAATAATTGATTAGGTTTTTTATCATTTTACACAAACAAGGAAATTAAGGAATCTTACAGAATGAATACCCGTCTCTTTTTACTATCTGTAAAAATGTTCATATCTGAAGACAGATATATGTTCTCTGCAAAATGACTTTGAGCTATTCAATGAAAATACAATATTTATCATTATTTTATTTCTGATAGGCATGAATTACTGTCTTGATCCTTCTTTTCTTTCTCTTATACGCATCTTGAATATTGATATTTCAATTTCATTTAGAATACTGACTTAATTTCAATTTTCATCAACAACACAGCGAATGTACATGCAACTCGCATTATATATTTCGTTTCTGCAATAGTTTTAGTCTGTAGTCAAATACATTCTTTCAGTATAATACCAGATGGGCGTTTTTCACATTAAAAAATCGATATACTATGATGCCCCACAAAAACGATGTGTAAGAAAGCAGCCACGTTCATGAAAAAAGTCTGTGAAAAAATATTATCGTCATCAGTGGTATTAATCTAGAATACTTTAGAGAAGCATTAAAAAAAAACCCAAAACAAAACAAAACAAAGCAAAACGGAAATACAAATTAACATTAATCCTGCATAAATGATTTTCACATTTCAATTTTGTTTTATTCTTAGAACTGGAATTTTTCGTCGACAATGAAAGGTTTGTGCCAATTAGTGAATCAGAACTAGTCAAGAATCAAATCCTTGGATTATCTCATGTTGTTATAGTGGGAAAACCTGGAATTGGTAAAACATCACTAGCTTGGGACATGTGTAAACATTTTCATGGATCTAGTCTTGGGAATAAAACCTGCATCATAAAGGTTTTGAAGGACGATTTTCCACAAATTGAGTTAGGAGAGAATGATAGAATAATTTTGCTTCTTGACAACTTTCTAGAGAATGCGTCAACTGAAGCTGCAACGGAAAAATTAAATGCTCTTGAGCATGCCTACCAACAGATGTTGTCTTATTATACATTGATTTGTATCCTAACAATGAATAATTGTGATTACAATAGAACTTCGGAGATATTGGCACAGAAATTTGCAGTGACACAGAAATTTGCAGTGACACAGAAATTTGCAGTGACACAGAAATTTGCAGTGGTTCAGATGGAAGAGTCAACGGTAGATATGGGGAAAATTTTAGAGGCTCATGGCATAACTGTGCACAAAAATAAACAAAAAAAGAAAAGAACACTGACGGAGAAACGATTCCTCGAGATGGTAGAGTATGTGAGAGATAACAAACCTTGGTTTCGAGAGCCTGTTCCTATTGGGTTTCCACTAATAGCTTCAATAGCATCCTTAAATGACAAATTTCTAAACGAGTTTAGCAAATTTGTAGAAAAGCCCATAGACAAAATCTGTAATTTGGTTTGGAACCTTTGTCACTCAAATGATTCTAATGACAAAAATCGGTTTTGCACAATTATATATGCAGCCTTCAAAGGAGGAAAAATCAGTCATGAATTTTCAAATTCTGATGATATTCAACTTTTTAATTCTATTGCCGCTATACACAACGTTACCAATGCTGCTCTTCACATTGATGGGTTTTTATTTAGACAGAAGGCAGACGGAGATGGGCAATTCTATCACGAAAGTATTTTAAGAATGGTGTTGGCAAAATATGGACAAGAACAACCCAAATTTTTAGTTACTAATTGTCCGCTGCACATATTGTTGAGATACTGTACGTCAAAGAAAGGAGATAGTGATGAGAGACAATTGCAAATAGTGATTGAAAAAATAGACTATCTTCGTATTCTTATCTCGCGAATCAAGAAAGATACGGTTGACATTAAAAGTCACATAATGTGGGAAGATGAACGATTTCGCAATTGGTTTTCAAAATATGAAAATCAAGTGTAAATATAAATATGTAAACAATGTAAATATAAATACTTGTAAAGAAGCTTTTTCTTCTACAGACATGGGTAATCTTACTTTTCAGAAAAAAATACATAAACGATAATGTGTGTTTTGCGCACGTAATCCAAGATACATATAACCACACAATCTGCCACTGTTGCAGATGGCCGTCCTATGTCGGCACGGGTCACATTGAATTATGTCTGGTCTTTTGTGTTTGATGTTCATTGTCTTGTTTGCTGGTCTTTGTCCCTTTGTGTCTCTTGCTATGTGTGTTTTCTTTGTGTCTTCAAATGGTGTGTTTTAGTGTGTTGCTGTTGCTGCTGCAACAGAGTTTTGTTGGAGATCCCCTCCTTTCTTGGAAATCTTATGTAAAAACCAAATGATATATTCTTGAATATATAACATTGTTCAAGGAAAGTAATCGATATAGTACTGGATTTGATTTATGTCAAATTCTTAAAATACCATACTTAAGAAAGGTCATCCATTTTAGACACAAGAAAAGAGGGGATCTCAAACAAGACTCATTCGCAGCATTCATTGCAAAACACCCAAAAGAAATTTAAATATTCTTCATGTAAGCAAGTGACACAGAAGGACAAAGAACACCAAGCATGCCACCAAAACATCGAACCAGTGGCTAATGGGTGCCCACGATCTTCCACGCTAAAAACAAATGGTCTGGTTATCCTGATTATGTGCGCACAATCCTTCTACTTCTCTGGTAACGAATATGGTCTCGATGAACGCTCAATTGCTGTGTATAATAATCTACTCACTGTAAGATGGTAATGAACAAAATATTAAAACGCAGGGGCCAGAGCAACACACAGATGTAATTGTAAATGAAAAAAAAAACCCAAATGACATACGAGAAACACTCCGCACTCTGACTACTGTAGCGAGCTCATGCATGTTATCACCCGAGGAGTCCGACCGACATTCAGTGAGGACAGGTAGGTCATGACATTGTCCTTGTCGTCTACTCTGGAGAGGTTAAGACTGGCTCAAGGCTTAAGAATGGAAAATTACCATGCCAAGGCACCGTTCGGTGACATCAAAATTATATCCACGGTACAAAAGGTGTTTAGTGATTATGCAAGCCATCACTGATATTACAGTGAGACAAACGAACCCATTGTATTGAAACGGTAATGGTGCTGGGCTCAGGTTGCAGAACCCGAAGCAAAACACAGGATCAACTAACTGGGATATGCAACGATTACAAAAAAACAACAACAAAGGGACAGGGAAGATTTTACAAAGACGGCATCCGTACCCTACATGAAATAAATATAGATAAACAATCAAATATACCCGACGTAAATAAATACGATATTAAATTTATCTAAATTTTAGATATATATCCAAATCTACTTTGAGGTGACATCAGCAAACGAAGCAAACAAAATTGAAACAATGGATATTTACCAAGAAGCGACAAATTATAACAGAAAAATAGCACATTTACACTGTGAGGACCAAAATACTGACACGACAAAAGAGAATTTGAACATGAAGAATGGTAAAAACAAAGGCAGATAGCAAGACGGTCCCAGAGTTAAATTTTGGAGGCAATGTGATATATTCATTTAACATGTTGTGGCTATCCAGATAATGTGGAAGTTTTACAGCTCTATACCTTCTTGAAGAAAATTTCAAACCAATTTATATGCACCAGACACTAGTTACGGATATTAAATCCTAACCAGTTATGCCTCCAGCCAAAGTGATTTTCAGTAGCCGCATAAACTCATTTTAGTTGCGCCAAAGATCTTTTACAAAAATATCTAAACTATATGGATACCAATTATATCGTAGACGTAAAGTCAATGCACATACAAAACACAGTTAGATAAAAAAGAGATCTATTACATCAAACTATGGTCAACATCTTTGAACAAATTGTCAATATCGAAATTTAGTGCACCATATGCATTATGTCTCATCTGTGATGCTTGCGCCGAAAAAGAGGAAATCCAAATAATTATATTTATCAGATAAAATATGTTGTTCTGAAAACAGTGATAGTGATATCAGCCTAACATTTTGTGATATTTTTGCTTATAAATGAGAAATGTGTGACCAAAAAACCCTTCATTTTGACCTTATTTTGTGCCATTTTTTTCTGATTTTGATTTGATAGGATTCGGCTAATTGAAAGATTTTTCAATTTTTTTTAAAAAATAGCGGTTTTAAAGATTATATAAAGTTGTTAGTACCAATAAGCTGTAGCAATGGTTTCCATGGTAACATAATAACCAAAGATGACTTATTTTACCATTGTTTCAGTGTCATAAATAGACAGACCTCGTTTCCATGGCATCCACATTTTTTTTCAAAAAATGTTATTTTGTATTCAGTGAATTATACATACCAATTATATAGAAAGTCGTAAAAATCCATGACATTCTATTTCCAAAATATTTTGGTCCTTACAGAGAATTGATATCAACAATCAATAAGCAGAGATACTAACCTAGTGATTGAAATTGTCAATATCGAAATTATAAGTTCTATAATAAAACGTGAATCAGCGCACGTCAAAGAAAGGAGAGGATCTCCAACAATACCCGGTTGCAGCGCCTTCAGCAAAACCCCAAAACATCTTATGCAAAACACATAGCAGACAAGCTCAGAAGAAGACACAAAAGGTACAAAAACACCAAATCACATAGAAATATCAAACACAAATGACAAAACATAAACCAACGATCGAGACCAATTGACAATCGGTAGTAGCAGACGGTGTGTTTATCCAGATCACATGCGCATAATCCGATAACCCAGAGTTCTCTAAAAATACACAATATTGGTCTTTAATAACCTCCTCACTGTAAGATGGCCACAAACAGCTCAGTAGTTAAAGGTGTGTTGTTTTATCAGGACAATGCTCCTGTTCATAAGTATTTCCCTGCCATGGCCACCATTCATGATTGTGGCTTTAATTTGATAAAAACTCCGCCTTATTCACCTGATCTGGCTCCATCAGGCTTTCAGCTATTCCCATAACTGAAAGCAGCCATTTCTGGCACCCATTTACAGTGCGTTGATGACGTCATGCTCGCAGTGGATGGCTTTCTGATCACTGACGAGGGCTAAGTACCCGAAATGTGCATGTCTGGTCCATGATGCCAATTTATCCATTTTTAAATGATGCTATTCAATTTGAAGACGTTTAACATTTATACCACTTGGTGAGTGTCGCTGTTGGTGGACCAGGAATCCCCGAGGACACATGTAGCCAAGTTCGATAAAAGTCAGTTGATCATTTCTTCAACGCATTCTTAAATTTCTGTTATCAAATTTTCTTGACATTTCTAAAAAGTGGGTCCTGCAGCATCATATCCCATCCATTCTGCTACGTCTTTAGGTACGCTTTTTCGACATAGTAACTTTCATACTTTTTTTGGAATATTTCATTGTTTAGATTTAGGATCACTGATGAGGGTTAAGTACCCGAAACGTGCATGTCTGGTCCACGTTTCCAATTTATCTGTTCTTAAATGATGCCATTCAATTTGAAGACGTTTAATATTCAAGATACGAGGCTCACAACATATCAATCAGCACTCGTATGATATGGTTTGATCAAAATTAATTATGTTTCTTGTTTTACTTGAGATTTCAGGGTAAATATGCTTTAAAGTTATCACCATTTAAGGAAGTTCTGAACATTTGGGCGCCAAATTCAGTTTTTCTCAAAATTTATGTATATTTCTGGTATGTCCTTGATCACGCAAACTTACATTGAATTATACCAACAGGAATATGTTCTATGAGACTTTGGATATGCACTTTTTAACATGTGAACTGATTCCTGGATTACGTCATGCTATAAAAGTATTAGTCAAGATATGGCAAATGAATCTTAATCTAACTTCCAACTTTATCTGCTCTGAAAGGATGCTATTGAATTTCAAGACGTTTAACATTCCAATGGTTTTATCCATGCATTACATTTGCATATTGAAAAGATTAGAAGAACAGTTACTGAAATAGAAGATGATATTATAGCTAAATAAATGACAAATTTGAGGCAATTCACTGTAATTAATGGTTAATTATCAAGAATATTGTGAATGAACTTTTTTCAAAAATTTACAGAAAGATAAAAAAAAATCTACAGAGATGATTTTATGATTTATTTAGAAAAATTTAATTTAGGATTGAAATATTGCAATGCTTTGCATTTCCAATTTCTAAAAACGTCAATTATCAAGTTCTTGTTTTGTAAATTTGCTATGAATTCACTGTGATATTGAATAAATTTTAGTACGAAAATTGTCAATACATGTTTGGTATTCATGCTTTTGAATAAGAGGGTCTGTGACGCTATTTCTCCACGATAATGGCAAAATTTCTAAAAGTGGAATGATTTCTTCAAATGATGTTTGAATTTTGTCAAGCTTCATCAGGATGTTGCATTTCATTGAAGAAAATAGTGTGGTTATCGGTATTGCCTGTGTGCATTGTGCAACATTTATTTGCTTTACTTTTAAGAAACATTGTCTAGTACTCGCGGCGGCAGAGCACGGAATTCGTACGCCCTCTTTTTATATCCATTTACATATTCATCTGTGTTGCTTGGGCCCCTTTGTTTTGCGGTCTTGTTTGTGTGTTGTCATCTGACAGTGAGGAGGTTGTTTTACACCACAATTGTACGCTCTTCGATACCTCTGGGTAATCGGAAAAGTGGGAGGGTTGTGCGCACGTAATTTAGGATAACCACACCTTCAGCTATTTTTGTGGCAGTTGGCTATCCTAAGTCGTCACCGGTTGCCCATTGGTCTCGTTCGTTTATGTGTAGTCCTTTGTGTTTGGTGTTTCTATGTTGTGCGTTGACGTTCCTTGTCCCTTTTGCGTCTCTTTCTGTGCTTGTCTGCTCTGTTTTTTGCATTGGGTGTTTTGTGGTTTTGCTGTGGGTGCTGCAACCTGGTGTTGTTGGAGATCCCCTCCTTTGTTCTAAGACATTTTTTGAATGATTTGATATCTTTCACTTACATTTTAGTGTGAAATTAAAAGTATATCAGTCTTTTTGCTTTGAGTTCATACATTTACTGTTGAGCATCTCGCACATGTATGTACTGAAAGTCGTAGAAAACTGTTTCTCCCACTTGAGACTGAGAACTCACAAATTTCCCTGGGGTGAGATAAATCGATCTCGCCCTCTGACGTCATCGATCTCACCCTCTGACATCATCGCTACCAAAGCGACGTTATGGAAGCAAGGCAAACTGGTGATTATAACAGTCACTCTTGATAGTCGATAACGTTGGAGAAAAACAATCAAACACTACCACGAGGGAGGGATGGCTAATTCTCAACCCTCGTGTAAAAATTTTGCTTGCCATGACTCGGCAAGCCTCGTCATGGACTTGCAAAATTTATACACTCGGGTTGAGAAATCGCCATCCCTCCCTCGTGGTGGTGTAAGATTATATTAATCCGTAGCTGATGCCTCATATCGTACTGCTTTTTTTTATCATTTTAAATCTTTTAATTTTCAAAACAAAAATTTCTTCAAAACTTACTGAGGATCATTGACGAGGGTTATAATACGGAAGTGTTCTAACTCTTTACCTTCAAGAAGAAAATTTCAAACCAATTTTGATGCACCAGACACGTGTTTCGGATAGAACATCCCAATAAGTGATTTTGAGACACAACCAAAATTCATTTCAGTAGCGCCCTATCTTTTTATTTAATTTTTTCAAAATTCAAATAATTATGTGTATTTATTTTGCAGACTGTGTGCGGCTCCAAATTTCCTTTGTGGCATATTTCAATAAAAAGCATAGGAGGGATGGTGCTCAGATGATTATCTTTAATTTCGAATACGTACCCGAAACGTGCATGTCTGGTCAATGACAAATATGGATAAAGACCATATCCCTGCATACAGCACAAAATCGATAATTCAGAAAATCAGAAACCGAAGGCATATAAAATCAGTATAAAACATGAACCAAAGCAAACAAACAAAAACCTCCACCATATGATATTGGAGTGAGACCACGTGCCCAGGAAGAGTGAGCATCTCCTGCTTGCATGCAACACCCGCCATTTCAATTCGGTAAAATTGTCACATCCGGTTACTTCCATAGATTACAATCGTTGGTTGGATGGTTCAAATGGTTTATGACAGAATATCATCCATCATTCTGGAGAGTGGGACATCATAGTGTATGACGAGTTCCCCGTATCGACCGTAGAACTTCCTCAGTGACGATGTTAGTCGGTCACAAACATATCCCTGACTGAGACACGTGCTCTCAGAAGAAAATCCGTATATTTGGTATTTGGTATTTGGCATAACGTATCAACTGAGATTTGAACACGCCATTACCAGGCGATGAAGGGATGTTGCTACTCAGAAAAGGAAAGTTTGTAATGCTAAACTTAAAGTCAGTCGTCACGTTTGTCATAGAGTGAGATGTTCATGTGACCACCAATGCTGCAAATAAGTCCCTTCTTACATGATGCTATATATGAATTTGAAGACGTAACATTAATCAAGAAACCTTTGGAATTAGTAAATGTAGAACTTCGCGTATGAAAATTCAAATTCAAATTATCAACTTAAATTTTCAAATGAAACAGAAATAATGTATATTAGTAGTGAAAGTATACAAAATATTATTTTCAATGTGTCCCAAACATGTGTTCCCCATCTGAAGCTCTGTTATAAGTATCCTATGATGTAACGTAGCTTTTTGGTGACGCCTTCTTTGATTGTACACAGAG
This sequence comes from Pinctada fucata, assembly GCA_028142955.1. Taxonomy (NCBI): domain Eukaryota; kingdom Metazoa; phylum Mollusca; class Bivalvia; order Pterioida; family Pteriidae; genus Pinctada; species Pinctada fucata. Next base: position 11,223,688 of record AP027114.1, on the reverse strand, counting down.
GAGATGGGAGTGTACATATATGCGGACAAATTCTATGTACTTTAAGGTGATATCTCACGTTTCGTGTTATACAACATTTATTTTCAGAAAAAAGCATAATTCTGATTTCCTAATTTAATTCAGATGTAAGGGACAATATTAGGAGGTCACCTTCCAAAATTTTGAGATTTTGAAATTGATCAGACTTTTTAGCCATCCATTGATTGTAATGGTAATGCTCATTTTTTGGCTATATTATTTTTTCAGCCCAAGATTTTCAAATGAAACTTTACATATGATTCCCTCAACATATTGTGCAAATTCCTATAGAAAGAAATCATTCAATGACCACGTCACATGTTGCAAAAATCTGACTGAATGTGTAAATTATCATGTAAAAAATCAAAAGTGCAATTCGAGTTATCTTTCTTTACTATGTGACCAAAGACAAAAGCATCCGAATTTATATAATCATCTTTTTGAAATATCACAGCAGTGTTCCTTCACTCACAAAGATGTCAATATGTAAATAAATAGAGCCGAATACAGATTTTGTGAGATAACACGACAGTATGTGCACATGTGTAATGATATTACATGTACCATATGAGTAACTATATTATAAGTTTCTCTACATTCAAACACTTTACTGACATCTGACTTATTTCTAAATAGATAGGACATATGTATGTAGGTAAAAAAGTCTAACAAAATTTTCAAATACATTTGTAAGTTCAATTTCAGCAAAAAAAAAAAGACTAATGTTGGTCACTCTAGGCTTACCATTACTTTGGAAAGAAAAAAAAACATTCGAATTTATGTACGCGCAACAATCTTTTTATTATTCCAGCGCTCAGGCTCGAACCGCGGTCTTCACGCATGGTGGGCAAGAGCTCTACCTCTGAGCTATTGGATCGCCTTGTCGAGTGAGTGATTATAACAAAGCCATAACATCAAGACATTTTAAGTTACGAAAATCGGAAATCTTCAGCGTGGAGATTTCTTTAAAATTCTCGTCTAAGGGAGGCTACAGAAAAGCGTGTGATATCTCGTTAACAAATATAATAAGTGCAGAAAATGACTTGATAACGATCTATATTAAAGAAAGAATATCTTTAAAAGATTTAGTTATTTCATAAGAGATAACTTAAAAAAAATCATGATGATATCCTGAAAGTGGTAGGTTGCCGTGTGGCGAGAAATAATTAAACTGAATTGATTAACGAATGAATATTTGACCTACAGAAAATGGCAAAATTTTCACGTCAGTTTTGAAGGCAAAGTTCAGAGAAATGTATGGAATCGAAATTATAATTCTTGAAGGCAAACGGGTTCAAATATAAACTAAGCAGCACATTTATATTCAGCTACATTTATTAGTTTTTGTTAACTCGTAATACAATACTATTGCTTTTCGTAAATCAATGTAGTTTACATGGCGACTACTTTTCAACACATTTGTCAGCTATACAGCGTCTGAACCCGTTTGCACAGTATTGGGTACATCTGTCGTTGTCAACATGTCTGGCCCCACATTCATGCAGATAGATGCAATTCTGATACTTGATATCACATTCCTTTTGGCATGCTTTCATTAGATCGAAGTTTTCAGCATTGGCCAAGAGGGCGCAGAGCAGTAGCAAAGTCACAAGGGTAGCTGACTTCTGAAATGAAATACATTATAAGGCCATAGTAATTATGAAAGATTTTGCTTTATGTCCCTACCATGTTCTGAGTCATTCATGAAAACTCTCCCGCACTTTCCCAAAAACACACACATAGTAACGAAAAACATCAAAGAAGTACCTAACAGTTGTTCAGTCTCAAAGTCGAGAAGGCAAAGCCAAATCGTGCGAATTCCCATTGGAACGGCTGCTAACCCCGGAATGAAGATGAACAACACTCCGAAGCGAGACCAAGTGTCCGTGGAGAGTCAACGAGTTATATGTGAAATGAGACTGAGAATTGGAATACGAAACAGTTTCCATTCATGCATCGTGAGCTGTAGAATGTTTTATTGAAAGACAGACTTGCATGCATTTTTGTTGAATTTTGATATATCTTGAAAAAAAGTCTTCGGTTCTTTTATTTCGAGGAATACTTCTATACAACAAAAATAAATAAGAGTCAAAGACAATCCCGAACAAACAAATGAATTTTAACGATAACTTCTAAAACGGAATAAAATCAAGCTGTGAATTATGTCTGTTAAGGTCAGGGTGACAACTTTTAATAGAAATGAGGTAGAAGAAAGATGGATATGTTCATATGTAGAGGAACTTCTCCTCGAACTATTCAGACCTAAAATAATGTAACAATCTGTGCTTATACCATGTATCGTTTATGTCGGTTTCAAATATTATGTGATATGAAAATAGAGTTATCTCCCTGTAGTCGCAACCCTAACCTTAAATGACAGTTAAATACATATTTTCAAGTGAAATAAGATTTTAGTCCTTCAGAAAATCATAAAGACTTCTATTCGATTCGAAATTTTTCCGGATAGCAAACGCAATTTTTGTGATTTTGTACGTCAGTACATCTTGTTCATGTATTTATGCTTTTTATAATATCATGTTCACAGGTAGTGTATTTTGATTAGTAGATGAGTCGAATTTCAAAGTCAGAAATAAAAATGTGCACTAGAAAAAACTCACCATTTCGAAGCTCATATAAAGTGAAGTTTATCTTTTGGAAGCGATGTGTGCAAATGAAAAGCAAAGCATATTCGGCATCATTTAACAATATTATTTTTGTATGTGATTTAATGATTACCCTTAAAAGCTAAAAATGAAATGAAATTTGGATGACATTCAAAAACAATTATTTCGCAGCTGTTGGAATACAATTTCAAATAAATGTGATCATTAAAAGGAAATTGAAAAAAAATCGTATAACTATTAACGTCAACATTTTCATGTGCTATAAATGAATCGTCTATTTTCAAATAAATATATTTACATTACTAGTAGATTCCCCATGTTAAACGCCTTTTAGACAACTAGAATTATATTCCAATAACTTGGGTTGCTCACGTGCAAGTTTTGCATGTAGGGAGAATTTACCAACGTTCAAATACATTTGACACTAAAACAGGCAAAATATGCGAAGTGCGTGAAAATGAAAATGACAGATATTTAGAATAAATGTAAATATAAGTAATGACTGTCTTACTTTTGGTGTTCATAGGTGTATAATTCTGGTTGGACACGTGCAAATTCCGTGAATCGCTTCGCTTCGCGATTCACGGAATTTGCACGTGTCCAACCAGAATTATACACCCATGAACACCAAAAGTAAGACAGTCATTTCTTAAGTAATTTTGTTTTAGTTTTTTGGGTTATTTTATTGTTATTTTGATTGATATAAAGGAAAGAGAAAGTAGTTTGATAGAATGAAAAAGGGAAACATATGCAATACCACGATGAACCTATATCGTTTTTAGTTTAAAGCAAAATTTGAAAATGTGACAGTTGTTACCTAGTGTTTCACTTAAGTATTTATGTTTGCAAAAATTAAAAGAAATTAACTTGCCTCTAAATGTTTTTCTGTTTGTAAAAAGGTAAGGACAGGGATTGCGTTCGCGATCCTCTATCCCACCCTTCTGTCTTCTTTTCCTCGAGCTGCGCATGTATCCCTTCCTTCCCCAGATACTCTCTGGATGATATTTATACTGTGGACAATCCTGTTTTTTGAAAAATATAAAAATGTTATTTATCCACAAGAATTGACTCTAAACAAAGCAAACGTTACAAATACAGAAACACCATTTTTGGACCTAAATATCATTATTGTTAACGGAGAGATTCATACAAGTATGTATGACAAAAATATTTTGAATTCAACATTGTAACTTTACCCTAGCTTCACGGCGATGTTCCTAAATTACCGTCATTCGGTATTACATGTAGATATAATTTCACAACTCATACGGTAGGCAAGAGCATGTACTGTTAGTATGTATTTTCATGACAGAAAATAACAAATAAAGAAGAAACTTTAAGGTCTAAGTTTTCACTTTCACAAACTAGAAAAGACTTTCTGGAAATTGTACAAAAATTCTTTGGAAATTAAGAACGATACAAGCAACAGAGTATTTTAAAACAACCTGCATTCATGGTGGCATAATTAAACATCAAATTCAAAGAATTGTAGTCCCCCGCTTTTTGAGTGTTTGTCTTTAAAGAAATGCTTACAGGAAATCCCCCCCTTCTCTTAAGTTTTCATGATATATCTCATGTAATATCAAACTTCTAAATATCAAAAGATAAAACTCTAAAAAAGGGTCAAAGGTCAAAACTTTTGTTACCAAGGGTAAGTTCTGGCTGGTGAAAAGGAATGCACATATAAAATATGAAAGTCCTATTATTTACCATCAAAAAGTTATGGTAACTTTTTTGAATGTGCGTCCACCTCCAAGGACGAGGTCAGAAGGTCAGAATGTTGTTACCAATGCAAAGGTTTTGTCACAAGGATGACACATGTGACATATGAAAGCCCAATCACTAACCATTGAAAGGTTATGGTCTGGTTAATTTTCTTAAGAAAGTAAGTCAAATTACACTTATCATTCAACATTTTTGGTATCCATAGAAAGTTCTTGTCACAATGAAAAAAGATGTGACTATAAAGTAGGTCAAACTCCAAGGTCAGGGTCACAAAGTCAAATTCTTTGGTACATGTATTTATGGAAAGGTCTTGTGACAAGGTTACACTACATAGTATCCGCAGTGTCGCATTAGGAATTTGGTTATGGATGATTTTTTAAATAGGGGACAGATGGGGTCCACCTTTATTATGTGATCTTTAAAATTGAAATTACTATGATCTTTAATATTTGGAAGAATTAATTAGCTTGTCGTCTTGAGAAAAGCCCATTATTTCATTGTATACCTCATATGTATAGTATGACCGGACGATAAAGTAAGAGGTCATGTGACTAGCCATGGGCAAAGAAAAGAAAGCTGTATTAAGGTAAGAAAACTTTGACGTCATATTTCTCAAATTGCATCAGGTGAAAATTCAAATACGTTTCACATATTATATAATAAGAAATACACAACAAATAGACAAACAATTTATTAAGAAAAACATTTGAGACGGATGTCAAATTGGAGTCACTTTGAGGGGTCATGCCCCATTACCATGTCCATCTTCTAATGTACTGCTATTACTTTGAGCAGCATCTCTGAATGACAGGATTTGTCCAGATGAAATCAAGAATTATAGATGAAATCAACAATAAAAGTGCTTTATATTGATATGTAGCGTTGTATTGTATGAGCAGTGTAAGATTATTAATATAACGTCAACTATTGCGTGCCTATTGAAAATGCTCAATTTACAATGGCCAGTGAAGTGCAACCCAGATGTGAAATATAAAAGCCCTAGAACTATCCATTCAAAATATATGGTCAAGGTTACAGTTTTCGTAAAATATGTCATTCTCCAATGTCTAGGTGAAAAGGTCAAAATTTGTGGTATCCGTGGAAAGGTCTTGTCACAAGGAATACACATGTGAATTATGAAAGTCATATCACTTACCATTCAAAAGTTATGGAAAAGGTTTAAGTTTTCTGACTGACTAACAGATAGATCGACAAATAGACAGACGAACGGACAGACCGGTTTTAATGTTCCCGCGGTTTCGCGAAAGTGGTGGACAACAAAATAAGAAGGATCAAAGGTAGATAGAATACCTCCGAAATCGGGTGGGAATCACCAGACGCCTTTATACCATGGATATGATCCTTCTGTCACCACACGGACATTTGGCGTAGTACTGTTCGGGAAATGAGTAGGATGCATGTTGATCCTACATGGAGGGGCTATGAGCAATCTTTTCGTCATCCACGTGAGTCTAGTGCACTGACATGGCAAAATCCAGTACATGAACTGCTGCAGCAAGGGGTTTGAAACCTACTAAAACTATGGTCAGTCCTTCAAGCTGCCCTTTTGGCAGGTCTTCGTGAAAAATGTGATTTGCTTACAACAGAGGAATTTAGTGCACAACAGAGAAATCTTGCGCACATCATACCCCTGTAAGTATGCCCATAGATGCCAGGATTGTCCGGACGACAACCAAACTCTAGATGTTTCAATCAAAGACAAGGTGAGGAAGACAACACACGGAAACAATCTACCAACACCCATTAATCTAATTGTTGTGGGTCATGTATCATTTTAGTTTTACTTTATGTGTAGGTACACATGTATATTTACTTAGTCATGTTATTTTAATGATTACATAATAATTGTTTCTAGATTTTACTATGTCATGTTTGTTTCATTAGAGAATATTCCAGATGTTCTTTGTTACATCATCATCATAATATGACTGTGATTTCTAGAATTTACTTTATTGTTTAATCATTTGTAATGAGTCATCGTTCCAGAAGCTTCTAGGAAATTCATTGGTATCAAGTATAAATACCCCTGAGGAACTGTTGATGGGCATTTCGTAAACATTCGTAGATACAATTCATTCATCTATTCTGGTATACTTTTTAATCCATTTAACAACGTTTGGACACCGATCTTTCGAGAACGTTTGGGATTACCGGAAACTAAATATATTCGATAGACTTTTTGGACCGTAACGGACACTTTGATCCGGACATTGTACTGTAAGTTGTAATCATTTTCGATATATATATATATATTGTACATAATTAAACTTGTAAATTTATATTCTGTCTTTGTCTAATTTTGGCTAGTGTTTTGGGGGTATTCTGATTCGTAACATAATAAACTGAGAAATGATCTAAAGGGTTATGACAACACAAACACAGAGTTTTTAGTTTGTGTCGGGTCTTTCTATTAGGTTGTTTTGGTTCACCAGACATTCATGTGTCAAGAGGATCCCATGTCCTTTTTCTTTTACTCCTTTCCAAACTTTAAGATCTCGCCTTTCATAGTTGTAACCTGGTAAAATTCGAATTATCATTGACCTGTCTTACCCACATACAACTAATGACAAATATGGATAATGACCATATCCCTGTATACAGCACAAAAACGATAATTCAGAAAATCAGAAACCGAAGGCATACAAAATCAGGATAAAACAGGAACCAAAGCAAACAATCAAAAACCTCCACCATATGAAAAGAAGCGAACTCCCGATATGGGAGTGAGACCAGGTGCTCAGGAAGAGTAAGCATCTTCTGCTTGCATGCAACACACATCAGTGTCGTAGGACAACATTATGTCCAAATAGGATGCTGAATTATTTGTCTCTGTAGTTTCTTTGACTTCAAGCTCTGAAGGATAGATACTGCTCAGATAATACGCAAATTTTGGATTATTGATGGACAACACATCGTCTATGTATCTGTTGGATTATTGATGGACAACACATCAATTTTTTATTTTATCAGAAAAAAAAAATCAATTTTTATTTTATCAGAGGCATCTGAAATTAAGTATGATTCAATCGACTACATTGTTATTCTTTTGCAAAAGTTCGGTCCAGTGGCTTTAATAGATAACTCTGACGTACAGGATGTTTTGGATTTTGCCAGTTCATCCTAAGGACAATAACCTTTTAGGTGTTGGTTGGAAAGAGGGGATCTCCAAGAATACCCTCGTTGTAGCACACACAGCGAGAGCCCATAACACCCAAAGCAAAACACAGAGCATACACGCACAGAAGGAGGCACAAGAGGTACACAAACCATTACAGAACATCAAATCACATGGAAACACCAAACATAATTGACTATACATTAACCATCGAGATCAATGCGCAATTAGTGTCGAGTTAGGACGTCCATTTGCAGACTGTGTATCCTCCGGATTATGTGCGCTCAACCCTCTACTTTTTTCGATTACTCAGAGGTCTCGAAGAACGCAGAATTGTTGTGTAAAATAACCTTCTCACTGTAAGATTACCATACAAACAGACTCATGGCACAAGGGCCAAAGAAACACACATATGGATATGTAAATGGATATACAAGCAGAAGGCGTACGAAATATAGTTCGTGCTCTGCTATGAGCGCTGTCTTCTTTGGATGCATGTCTTTGAATTTCTCAGCAATGTTCTACAGTTGGTCATGAATTCAAAGTACAAAGCTTCTGGTCTATCCTTGATGATTTCTCCTTTATTCTTCATCGTAACTTGACAGAATATAAGCAGGACTTGACCTTCTTTCTGTATCTTTGTAGCAAAGTCAATTTGTCATTCAAAATGACAATAACAAACCTTCCCACTACAAAGAAAATTATCTATGGCATGGAAGTCGACACTGAAGCCATGGAGTGTAGACCGTCTTGGGAAAAATAGGAAGATAACTAAACTTTTTTCAAGATTTTGCTCAAAAGAAGGAGGTTCGGCATCGGGATTTGTAGTCTTTGATAGGCTTGTGATTGTGATTATCCCCAGTAAAGCTTTTCTTAGAAGGTTGATTGACTTGGTTGTGGGAGTGAAAAGTTCTTTTAATTGGATTCGCCTTACTAGTGAATCGAGAGCTGACAAATAAGAAATTTTAGAATGCGTTGAAGAAACGATCAATCAATTTGATCGAACTTGGTTACATGTGCCCACGGGGACTCCTGGTCCACCAGCAGTGACACTCACCAAGTGGTATAAATGTAAACGTCTTCAACGCATTCTAATGACAAATATGGATAATGACTATATCCTTGTATACAGCACAAAATCGACAATTCAGAAAATCAGAATCCAAAGGCATACAAAATGAGGACAAAACAGGAACGAAAGCAACCAAACAAAAACCTCCACCACACGAAAAAAAGCGAACTCCCGATATTTGTGCCCAGGAAACGTTTCTTCACCGCATTCTAAAATTTCTTTTATCACGGGTCCTGTAGAATCATATCCCATCCATCCTGCTACGTCTTTCGGTACGCTTTTTCGACATACATACAGTAGTATCTTTCAATTTTTTTTGGCATATTACATTGTTTAGATTTGAGGATCACTGACGAGGGTTCAGTACCCGAAAGGTGCATGTCTGGTCCATGTTGCCAATTATCTGTTCTTAAATGATGCTATTCAATTTGAAGACGTTTACATAATTACATCATTGTATACTTTGAATATGGACACTACTTGCAGGTCAGTGGTTAATTGTTGTCATTTTATATATTTTCATTGTACTTTTAATATGCAGGTCAGTGGTTTCATGTAACTCTTGTCATTTTCATGAATTGTCATTGTAAATTTGATATTGACACTGTTTAGATGTGATTGGTACACTGATGCTATTTTAAATGAGTTTCATTGTGTTTTTATATGCCCGTCATTTGACGGGACGTATTATGGTATGGCGAAGTCCGTCTGTTCGTCCGCTTATGGAGTTATGGGACTTAGAATTTTGAAATGCTGTGAAAATATACTTAAATAGATATAATACATTCTTAAAAAATCTACTTTTGGGTGAAATGTTTTGAAAATTTGTATATCTTAAGAAGAAAGGGTGTTCTTTGACATATGTTTTTTTAATTTTTTTTTGTCGCATAATCGATAAGTTATGTGTAATGGGAGGGAGTTATATGCACATACATGTCAAACTAAGGGCAAAAAAGATGCATGGAACGCAATAACTTGAATATGCGTCATCGGATTTTCATGATATTTGTACATTGTGATTAGACTGTGAAGAGAAAGCCGACTTTCGATTTTCATTTCCATCCAATTTGTCGCTACGAAATTATGGAACTTTGGATTCTAAAATACTAAAACTTTTAGAAATTCTTTAAAAACCTATTTTTTTTTTGTTGAAAAGTTTTGAAAATTTGCATACTTTTTCTCGCATAATTGAGAAATTATGTGTAATGGGAGGAGAGGTATAAGCACATACATGTTATGCCTTTCGATTTTCATGTTCATCCGATTTGTCCTTATGGAGTTATGGGACTTAGATATTTTGATGTTGTGAAAAAATCCAAACGGGCGTATCTTGCTGCGTGAGCGAAGGCTTCATTATTATGACGGCTGTCAATGTTTGTCTGGTAACATTCATTCAGTCTAAACATTCATGTTTACTGGTAATCCTGGCCTTACTGACTCTCCATATTGTATTTGTACTTATTTTAGCGGTATTCATATCATAGCGGAGATAGCGCTATAATAGACTGCGCTTATTCATGACCATGCTACATTGTTGAATTTTTACAGATTATAAAGGAAGGGAAGTAAAGTGCGCTAATTCACGATTACGTTCAAATGTCAATTGGGCCATTTTTGTCCTGTTTGCGCTAGAATTTGGTTCCGCTAAAATAAGTGCACATACATGTACAGTATATAAAGCATATAGATGATTGTTTTCATGTATTTTATATGTCACTGCTTACGGGTCAGTGGTAACCACACCTTCTGCTATTTCCGTGGCAGATTGCCGTCCTAAGTCGGCACCGGTTGCCCATTGGTCTCGTTGGTTTATGTGAAGTACTTAGTGTTTGATCTTTCTGTGTTATACGTTGACGTTCCTTGTCGCTTATGCGTCTCTTTCTGTGCTTGTCTGCTTTGTGTTTTTGCATTGAGTGTTTTGTGGTTTTGCTGTGGGTGCTGCAGCCTGGTGTTGTTGGAGATCCCCTCCTTTGTTTTGTATTTATTCATTTTACTTATGACTGCTATATACGTTTGTTAATATTCTCATGCTTCATTGAAGGCCTTAATGACTTACCATTATATATAATCATATGAATATTATGTAGTTTGTTTGTATTTTTCTTATTCTCCAATTATCTTGGCAGTTTTAATAGCAATTCTCTGTAAGGACCAGAAGAGTTTCAATAGCACGTGGAAATAGCATGTCTCCAATTTTGGAGATTTTATGTATGGAAGGTGTATATGATGTACTGAGACAAAAATAAACTTCCTCTTTACAAATTCAGCTTTTGTTGCCACCGAAACCATGTTTGATATTTTACGCATCTTCACAAGGCTCGTTTTCATGGTAAAAGCTATAATAGTCAACTGAAATTTCCTTATTTTTTTTCCTTTATGTCTTTCATTCTTTAAATACTACACAAGAAGTATGCTTCCACCCGCTATTGTCAATATGCTCAAAATGTAGGCAAAAATCTGTCTTGAAAAGGCCCTATTAAAGACCAAAAAGCTCATAATTTAACATGATTTTGCTCAATTATAAGGGCAAATAATCTGAAATGTCAGGCTAACTTGATTTCTACTGCCAATTATCTATAAAGTTTAATCCTCGATCTTTAAGAAAATGTTAAAATTTGAGTAGGACCTCTTCACAATTTTATTCAAAAGGGTATAAAAATTGTTACCATGGTGGCATTCTGTTCAGTGATATTACACATAGAGTCATTTAATGGTAAATTTTTAGCTGTCCCTTATATATTCTTAAACAAATTTTTAATACGTTGCATAAAAAAAACCGTTGTTTTAAAATAAGAAAATCACATTAAAAATGTTCAAGGTCACAAGACCCAATGTAAAGGTCATCTTTTCAAAAAGATGAGAGGCAGTTACTCAAAAATCATGTGTTATTGAGTAAAACAAACACATACACAGTAATTTTAGATATATCCCCTATTTATTGACAAAGTTGCAGAAATCTCAAAATCAATGACATCCTTGATTTGTAGCTAGTATTTCATACATACATACACATACAAAAATGTGAGATTATCAATATGTTTGTCTGTGGCCTATTTTCTTAGGAGAAATGTTCTGAACTAAAAATTGTAATGTTTTTCCACGTATCGGTCTTGATTTTAGAAAGAAGTATTTTTTATACAAATACATGTATATGACAGTCAAATCTAAATTCAGTAACAATGAATAACAACAAAAATGCAAATTTTATTGAAATTAGAACCTATATTTTGAATTTACCTTGAACTTAGAGTCAATGACCTTGACAAATTGTGGAAGTGCTCAAACGCAGAATAATTTTTTTTTTCTGTTGTCCCTACATAAAGCTTAAGAAATATATGATATCTACCATGCTAAAATCAATTTGATAAGATATAGTCATAATGTGTCTAATGAAAAGTTGTCATGACAACCATTTTGACCTCAAAATGTTGGAAACAAAACAAGGTCCCACTTATTTTTTTCAGTGATATTTGTCACATGAAATCTATTTTGTTCTGACAACAGTGATAGTGTTATCAGCCTGACATTTTGTATTATTTTTGCTTAAAAATGGTAAAAATTAGACAAAAATAGGCTTTTATATTGACCTCATTTTATGGCAATTTTTGATTGATTTTGATTTGATAGGAATCGGCTAATTGAAAGAAAGGGCTAGGTTCACTTGCTACCAAAATCGGCCCTCAATTTTTGCGACAAATAATTTGATGAAAATTATGATTCTGTTCTGCAGCTCTTATATTTATCTCAAATACCTGCCGAAATAGAAAGTAATTAATTTTTTTTATTATTAAAACGTCACGTGCATAAGTTATGACGTTACATCGTGACATCATTTGCTTTGCATGACGGAAAATGAAGGAAAATCGCTATATTTTCTGCATAAATCTTTAAAATTAGTATAGGCGCCAACCCTCACCCAACATCAATTTTATGTAGATCGAAAGATAAATTACAAATTTACCTTTTAATGAAAATTATTTTTGGTGAGGACTGGCGCCCTACTTATATTCATAAATTTTGACCAGAATTATGCCTATTTCTTACGATTTTTTCAGCATTTTACGGCTTTTAGTCGATTTTGAAGCCATATCTTTCGGTTTATAGCACGTAAATTAAAATATCTATTTAGTATTTCAAACAACCATACATTTTACTTCCTTGATACAAAATACAATCGAAATCTAAAACATTCTAAAATTAGGGCCGATTTTCCATGTTACCGAACCTGCTCCTTTCAAAAAATTCTTAAATAGAGGCTTTAAAGATTATAAATTGTTAATTTCAATAAGCTTGAACAATGGTTCCCATGGCAACATAATAACCAAAGATGACTTATTTGACCATTTTAGTGCTATTAATAGACAGACCTCGTTTCCATGGCAACCGGAATATATTTTTTTCAAGAAATTGTTATTTTTGTATTGAGGGCATGATACATACTAATTATAGAGAAAATCATAAAAATCCATGACATGCTATTTCCAAAATATTTTGGTCCTTACAGAGAATTGATATTAAGTACTATTTCATGTATTTTTGAGACGTTTATCTTACTTACCAATGGCTGCTGTCAATATTGTCTTGGTAATTTTGTTTTTTGAGACCATTTGCTATTTACATTGCAGATCGCATAATTGCCACACAGGATAAATACAAAACAAAAATTTGTTTTTTATTATATCATTATTGTTTTTGGGAGTACGTGTTTTGTTTAATTTAACCTGACAAATACTAGAAAACTGAATATGCTCACCTTGGACGGCGCTGATATGTCTCTTAGGTTCATGTCTTGTGGCCTTATTTGTTCGCCATAACATGACATCTTTTTAATCTTTGGTACTTTGTTGGCAATTTTGTTTGTATAATCATATCTAGCCATTGTTTATTTTGAGGGAAAATAAGAAAAGAAGACATGCATCTGTTTTAGCATGACAGTTTGAAAATACCATGGGTTGTTTGAACCGTTTTTCCCAATTTTTTCATGATGTAGATATTTTCGTCATTTGTTATTTAATAAAGAAAAGGCAATAATCTCCAGCATGACCACTCTGCACTCACCCGGCGAAATAAACCCACAAGAAAGTGACACATATACGACATCAGACAAAATTACAAACCACAAAAAGACTCAACAATTACCACAAGAACATCATGCAAAACAATAGAAACATACGTACAGAAACATCATTAGTGACAACACATATAAGGAAGGAGACCAATGTGGTATATGTAAATGGATCTAAAAAATGCTATGGGATGCGTATAACAGCCTGTGCTCTGCTGGATGTAAATGCCATTCGATGGCAATCTTGGAACATCGCCATCAAGCCAAGGTAAATTAACTTTGTTAAAGCCAAAGTTTTCTCTTTTGTGGTATATCTTTGTCCAATTTTCTCCGTTATTGACATCAAGATCCAAAATTGGTTTAGCAAAATCATCTGTCTTTGCTTTATTCAATGTTAAAACTCAGTTGTTTGGTAATGGTCAAAATGTGGGTTATCAATATTCGAAATACCATCAAAATACCTAGAGGTGCCGTTGAAACATTTCAAGCCGACGAATTTCTTGAGATTTTGCAGATTTTGCATGAATTCTTTTTCGTATGTGCATAAAAACAAATTAAACATTATTTCACATGATGAAGTTCAGGATGATAGCTCTTAATTTTCCCCTTTTCTAGAACCTCATGCAAGCTTATTATGTAAGCAGATCGGATCGCCTCTTTAAGCCGTGTGATACCTTGTTAATCAACCAAACAAAATAAAGGCGTCCTAAAATGTGTGGAGATATTTTTCTGGATTTTCAACCACCAACCACCACCCCATTTTTCCACCAGTTCATGTTTTGATTTTTATTGGGTCATGGTTGTTTTAATTTTTTTCTTATCATGCACATTTCATGAATTACATACTTAATTTTATATGGTACCCCCATTGTAAGAGAGAATCTCCCTCTTGCTGGACTCTTTATAATCAATCTTTCACTTTGTATGATTTTGATTGCAAAAAACATTTGTATTGTTCACCATCTTTTTGCTTTTTTACGCAATTTCTGTTTTATTAATGATATCTTGTGATTATGTTTGTAATTGTTAAAGAAAGGAGGGGATCTCCAACAACACTAGGTTGCAGCACCCACAGCAAAATCCCAAAACACCCATGCAAAAAACACAGAACAGATACCCACAGAAAGAGACGCAAAAGGGACAAGGAACACCAACTCACAACATAGAAACATGAAACATAAAAGACTACACATAAACCACCGAGACCAATGGGCAACCGGTGCCGACTTAGGACGGCCATCTGCCACGTAAATAGCAGACGGTGTGGTTATTCTGGATTACGTGCGCACAACCCTCCCACTATTCCGATTTTCCAGAGGTCTCGAAGAACGCACAATTATGGTGAAAACAACCTCCTCACTGTTAGATGACCACACACAAACAAGACCGTAAAACGCAGGGGTCCGGGCAACACAGATGAATATGTAAATGGATATAAAAAAAGGACGTGCGTAATACAGTCCGTGCTCTGCCGGCTGTAGCGAGCTCATATATGTTATCACCCGAGGAGTCCGACTGACATTCAGAGAGGACAGGTGGTCGGGGCCCTGTCTTCTCTAAAGAGGTTTGGACAGGGCCCGTCATGGAGTCCCGTCGTCACAGTCAGTCAGAGTGCAAGTCTTAAGAATGCGCTCGTACAAGACTGTATATTGGTCAAGTACCAAGCTTAGTGTCCGTCTGGTGACATTAGGATCATATCCACGGTATAAAAGGCGTTTGATGACTCTGACGCATTTTCGATACATATGCTGTCTACCTTTGATCCTTCTTATTTTGTTAATTATGTCACCATAAAATGCAGGTTGTGAAATACCTAAAGTAATATACTCCGTTGCTTGTATGGGTCCGAATTTCAAAAGAAGTTGATCATAATTTTTGTAAAATTTCCAGAAAGTCTTTACTAGTTTGTGAAAGCGAAAACCTTGACATAAAAGTTTCTTTGTAATTTGTAGATTTCTATTATGAAAATCCAAAACATCAGTACATGCTCTACATACCGGATTAACTGTGAAATGTAGATACCGTATGACGGTAATCTAGGGACATCACCGTCAAGCCAGGGGAAATTTACTATGTTGAATCCAAAATCATCTCGTTTGTCGTATGAATTTCTCCATTGACAATTTTGATATTTAGGTCAAAAAATGGTGTTTCAGTGTCTGTAAAGTTTGCCTTGTTTAGAGTCAATTCTTGTGGATAAATAACATCGTTATACTTTTCAAAAACAGGATTATCGATAGTAAGAATATCATCCAGGTACCTAGAAATACCAATGAAGCATTTCACATCATCATGTTTTCTTTGCTTTTGAAGATTTTGAATAAATTCCTTCTCATATGTGTATAAAAATAAATCTGCAACAAGAGGCGCACAATTTGAACCCATAGGAATCCCTTCAACCTGCTTGTAGAGATTCTCACCAAATCTTACATAAATGTTGTCCAAGAGGAAGGACAAGGCACTACACAGGTCGCTACATGTCCATGATTTGTATGATTTGTATTCTGTAGCGGAAAAGAAACCCTTTGATTCAGATGTACAAATATAAATTTTCCCCTCTCGATTATAGCACCATTTAATGAGTTTGGACAATTGATCATTGATCTTGTCGTGAGGAAGTGTGGTGTACATATTTGAAAAATCGTATGAAGCAATCGTATTGGCTTGGAAATTTCTAGATTTTATCTTGTTAATTGTTATTCAATGATGCTATTGAATTTGAAGTCGTATAACATTTAGGGGAAAATCAGAACAAAATAGATGGATGCATCTGTTTTGGCAAAACAGTTTGATGTACAATGGATTGTTTGAACTGTTTGTTTATGATGAACATAATTTCGTCATTCGTTGTTATGTAATAAATGACATTTTCCATCTTATTTTCTGTATGTAATGAGTTGAGAAGATCCTGATCCTGAAGAAGAAGAAGTTGAGAAGATCCTGATCCTGGGTCCTGGTAATTTTTGGGACGGGTCTGGCTGTATGATGTCTTTTTAATTACACCTGAACAACACACTCCAAAACTTCGTCTCATCGAAGTAAGGTCACTACTGTACACTATCATCTAAGGATTACATATCATTTGCAGTGGCTCATTATAAGATTTACAACTTCTAGTTTAATAGACGGACTTCTTCCTAATATTTACCCTCTATTATTACGTTCCGACGTATAATAGACGTGGTGTTTTGTATACTTTGTACTATTTATTCCTCTATTACACGTTCCGACGTCTAATAGACGGAAACAACTTATTTATACCCTTTATTATTACGCTCAGACGTATAATAAACGTGGTTTTTTGTGTCAACATATTGTTGATATTTACTGCCAACCAATATGGCGAGACGCTTCAATAGAAAGAGGAAGGAGAAAAAATGTAAAGAAAGAGCTTCAAATAAAGTAGCGAGGAAACATCGTATTCTCAGAGGAAAATTGGCAAATGCAAAAAAAATTGTTTTAAACCTGTCGAAATGCACACTCAGTACTGACGAAATAATGTTATTAGCAAAAGGACTCAAATTCATTCCTACACCACCACACAGCAATGTAAAGAATTTACTTTTGAAAGATTTTGATGAATTCGCACGAAAACTAAGATGTAAATATTTATTCGATGATGGTACAAACGCAACACTCCATCCTTTTAGAACAAATACAGGATATAAACCACCTCCTACATGTAATGCACTTGAAAATTACATAGAAAAAACAAAACTAGAATTATCATCAATTCCAATCAAAGAACAAAGAAATAATCTGAGTAGTCTTGAAAGGGAAGCAATGTTTTCACTCAAAAATAATAAAAACATTATCATTAAAAAGGCGGACAAAAGTAATACAGTTGTCATTATGGACAGAGACAAATATATTTCTGAAGGTAATCGACAACTTAATTCAAAACATTACGTTGAGGTTAGTAAACCTAATCTGCTCAATATACAAAAAATCATAGAGGAGAGAATTTCCGCAATGTTCTCAAAAGGAACATTAGATGATGAAACTTATCGTTTTCTAAATAATCAAACATCACCTCCGAAATGCGGGCAGCTTTATCTGCACCCTAAGATACACAAAATTAAAGGAACCATCTTGTCTGCGCTGACCGACGGCACTTGTTGCCTTAAAGAGTTACCACCTGGGCGGCCTATAATTTCTCAATGCAGTGCGCCGACTTACAAAATTGGTGCATACTGTGATTACTTTCTAGTACCAATCGTCCAGAAACAATTAACCTACATTAAGGACACGACTGAATTTATCAACAAAATTGAATCATTATGTCTGCCACAGATTGTTATTCTCATTACTTATGATGTAACTAGTATGTACACAAACATGGAATTCACTGAACTTATATCGGCAGTAGAAGAGGCATATAAAACATCAATTAAAAACGACTTGAGTTTACCGTATCCAGATGCCTCAGATCTAGTATTTCTTATTAAAACAGTATTAGAAAACAACTACTTTGAGTTCAATGGAAAATATTATAAACAGATAATTGGTTGTGCCATGGGCTCTACAGTTTCACCTGAGGTTTCAGATATAAGAAAGTACCAAATTACACAATTCATTATGACAGAGTTTGAACACTCCGACAAAGTCCTTTTTCATGGTAGATATAGAGATGACGGATTTATGATTTTCAATGGCTCAGAGCAAGAAATTCTTCAATTTTTTGAAATCGGAAACAGGTGCCACAAACATATCAAATTCACATTTGAAATATCACAGGAGAGTGCAAATTTCTTAGACACTACAGTGTTTAAGGGGAAGTTGTTTCAGGATAGTCAGAAACTTGATATTAAATCATTTATCAAACCTACAAACAACTTTCAGTATTTGCATCGTGAAAGCGCCCACAATCAATCAGTATTCAAAGGCTTTATTAAGGGCGAGTGCACACGGCATTTAAGAAATACTAATAACAGGGACAATTTAATTAGTATTTTACAGGATTTCAAAAATCATCTTTTGAACAGAGGTTACTCCGATGGGGAAATAAATCCAACAATTTCTGAGACCCTTTCTACCAACAGAAAAACAGCTTTAAACAAATCTAAATCTGAAACAAAAACAGTACCTACTGTAATGATAACTAAATTCAACCCGTGTATAAAAGGCTTAAAAAGGAGAATTTTGAAATATTGGAAAGACTTGCAATCAGATAAAAAATGTAAGGAAATATTCAAATCGGAACCTATTGTTGCATACCAGAAACACAGAAATATAGGAGAAATTATCATAAGAGCACGTCTATCTTAAGATTATTATTCTAAGGTGGACCCCTGATGAGGCGGGCCTTAGCGATTATTTAGAAAATGATAAAACCGCCGAAACACTCCACTCTCTCCAAAAATATAATAATTCATAAATGACATCATACTTAGTGAAATATTACGAGAGTTGGTCTATGAGTGTAGGGTCCTAGTAAATTTTTGGGCGAGTCTGGCTGATTGATGACCTTATTTTTCAACACCATGAACAACACACTCCAAAACTTCGTCTCATCGAAGTAAGGTCACTACTGTACACTATTATCTAAGGATTACATATCATTTGCAGTGGCTCATTATAAGATTTACAACTTCTAGTTTAATAGACGGACTTCTTCCTAATATTTACCCTCTATTATTACGTTCCGACGTATAATAGACGTGGTGTTTTGTAAACTTTGTACTATTTATTCCTCTATTACACGTTCCGACGTCTAATAGACGGAAACAACTTATTTATACCCTTTATTATTACGCTCAGACGTATAATAAACGTGGTTTTTTGTGTCAACATATTGTTGATATTTACTGCCAACCAATATGGCGAGACGCTTCAATAGAAAGAGGAAGGAGAAAAAATGTAAAGAAAGAGCTTCAAATAAAGTAGCGAGGAAACATCGTATTCTCAGAGGAAAATTGGCAAATGCAAAAAAAATTGTTTTAAACCTGTCGAAATGCACACTCAGTACTGACGAAATAATGTTATTAGCAAAAGGACTCAAATTCATTCCTACACCACCACACAGCAATGTAAAGAATTTACTTTTGAAAGATTTTGATGAATTCGCACGAAAACTAAGATGTAAATATTTATTCGATGATGGTACAAACGCAACACTCCATCCTTTTAGAACAAATACAGGATACAAACCACCTCCTACATGTAATGCACTTGAAAATTACATAGAAAAAACAAAACTAGAATTATCATCAATTCCAATCAAAGAACAAAGAAATAATCTGAGTAGTCTTGAAAGGGAAGCAATGTTTTCACTCAAAAATAATAAAAACATTATCATTAAAAAGGCGGACAAAAGTAATACAGTTGTCATTATGGACAGAGACAAATATATTTCTGAAGGTAATCGACAACTTAATTCAAAACATTACGTTGAGGTTAGTAAACCTAATCTGCTCAATATACAAAAAATCATAGAGGAGAGAATTTCCGCAATGTTCTCAAAAGGAACATTAGATGATGAAACTTATCGTTTTCTAAATAATCAAACATCACCTCCGAAATGCGGGCAGCTTCATCTGCTCCCTAAGATACACAAAATTAAAGGAACCATCTTGTCTGCGCTGACCGACGGCACTTGTTGCCTTAAAGAGTTACCACCTGGGCGGCCTATAATTTCTCAATGCAGTGCGCCGACTTACAAAATTGGTGCATACTGTGATTACTTTCTAGTACCAATCGTCCAGAAACAATTAACCTACATTAAGGACACGACTGAATTTATCAACAAAATTGAATCATTATGTCTGCCACAGATTGTTATTCTCATTACTTATGATGTAACTAGTATGTACACAAACATGGAATTCACTGAACTTATATCGGCAGTAGAAGAGGCATATAAAACATCAATTAAAAACGACTTGAGTTTACCGTATCCAGATGCCTCAGATCTAGTATTTCTTATTAAAACAGTATTAGAAAACAACTACTTTGAGTTCAATGGAAAATATTATAAACAGATAATTGGTTGTGCCATGGGCTCTACAGTTTCACCTGAGGTTTCAGATATAAGAATGTACCAAATTACACAATTCATTATGACAGAGTTTGAACACTCCGACAAAGTCCTTTTTCATGGTAGATATAGAGATGACGGATTTATGATTTTCAATGGCTCAGAGCAAGAAATTCTTCAATTTTTTGAAATCGGAAACAGGTGCCACAAACATATCAAATTCACATTTGAAATATCACAGGAGAGTGCAAATTTCTTAGACACTACAGTGTTTAAGGGGAAGTTGTTTCAGGATAGTCAGAAACTTGATATTAAATCATTTATCAAACCTACAAACAACTTTCAGTATTTGCATCGTGAAAGCGCCCACAATCAATCAGTATTCAAAGGCTTTATTAAGGGCGAGTGCACACGGCATTTAAGAAATACTAATAACAGGGACAATTTAATTAGTATTTTACAGGATTTCAAAAATCATCTTTTGAACAGAGGTTACTCCGATGGGGAAATAAATCCAACAATTTCTGAGACCCTTTCTACCAACAGAAAAACAGCTTTAAACAAATCTAAATCTGAAACAAAAACAGTACCTACTGTAATGATAACTAAATTCAACCCGTGTATAAAAGGCTTAAAAAGGAGAATTTTGAAATATTGGAAAGACTTGCAATCAGATAAAAAATGTAAGGAAATATTCAAATCGGAACCTATTGTTGCATACCAGAAACACAGAAATATAGGAGAAATTATCATAAGAGCACGTCTATCTTAAGATTATTATTCTAAGGTGGACCCCTGATGAGGCGGGCCTTAGCGATTATTTAGAAAATGATAAAACCGCCGAAACACTCCACTCTCTCCAAAAATATAATAATTCATAAATGACATCATACTTAGTGAAATATTACGAGAGTTGGTCTATGAGTGTAGGGTCCTAGTAAATTTTTGGGCGAGTCTGGCTGATTGATGACCTTATTTTTCAACACCATGAACAACACACTCCAAAACTTCGTCTCATCGAAGTAAGGTCACTACTGTACACTATTATCTAAGGATTACATATCATTTGCAGTGGCTCATTATAAGATTTACAACTTCTAGTTTAATAGACGGACTTCTTCCTAATATTTACCCTCTATTATTACGTTCCGACGTATAATAGACGTGGTGCTTTGTATACTTTGTACTATTTATTCCTCTATTACACGTTCCGACGTCTAATAGACGGCAACAACTTATTTATACCCTTTATTATTACGCTCAGACGTATAATAAACGTGGTTTTTTGTGTCAACATATTGTTGATATTTACTGCCAACCAATATGGCGAGACGCTTCAATAGAAAGAGGAAGGAGAAAAAATGTAAAGAAAGAGCTTCAAATAAAGTAGCGAGGAAACATCGTATTCTCAGAGGAAAATTGGCAAATGCAAAAAAAAATGTTTTAAACCTGTCGAAATGCACACTCAGTACTGACGAAATAATGTTATTAGCAAAAGGACTCAAATTCATTCCTACACCACCACACAGCAATGTAAAGAATTTACTTTTGAAAGATTTTGATGAATTCGCACGAAAACTAAGATGTAAATATTTATTCGATGATGGTACAAACGCAACACTCCATCCTTTTAGAACAAATACAGGATATAAACCACCTCCTACATGTAATGCACTTGAAAATTACATAGAAAAAACAAAACTAGAATTATCATCAATTCCAATCAAAGAACAAAGAAATAATCTGAGTAGTCTTGAAAGGGAAGCAATGTTTTCACTCAAAAATAATAAAAACATTATCATTAAAAAGGCGGACAAAAGTAATACAGTTGTCATTATGGACAGAGACAAATATATTTCTGAAGGTAATCGACAACTTAATTCAAAACATTACGTTGAGGTTAGTAAACCTAATCTGCTCAATATACAAAAAATCATAGAGGAGAGAATTTCCGCAATGTTCTCAAAAGGAACATTAGATGATGAAACTTATCGTTTTCTAAATAATCAAACATCACCTCCGAAATGCGGGCAGCTTTATCTGCACCCTAAGATACACAAAATTAAAGGAACCATCTTGTCTGCGCTGACCGACGGCACTTGTTGCCTTAAAGAGTTACCACCTGGGCGGCCTATAATTTCTCAATGCAGTGCGCCGACTTACAAAATTGGTGCATACTGTGATTACTTTCTAGTACCAATCGTCCAGAAACAATTAACCTACATTAAGGACACGACTGAATTTATCAACAAAATTGAATCATTATGTCTGCCACAGATTGTTATTCTCATTACTTATGATGTAACTAGTATGTACACAAACATGGAATTCACTGAACTTATATCGGCAGTAGAAGAGGCATATAAAACATCAATTAAAAACGACTTGAGTTTACCGTATCCAGATGCCTCAGATCTAGTATTTCTTATTAAAACAGTATTAGAAAACAACTACTTTGAGTTCAATGGAAAATATTATAAACAGAAAATTGGTTGTGCCATGGGCTCTACAGTTTCACCTGAGGTTTCAGATATAAGAAAGTACCAAATTACACAATTCATTATGACAGAGTTTGAACACTCCGACAAAGTCCTTTTTCATGGTAGATATAGAGATGACGGATTTATGATTTTCAATGGCTCAGAGCAAGAAATTCTTCAATTTTTTGAAATCGGAAACATGTGCCACAAACATATCAAATTCACATTTGAAATATCACAGGAGAGTGCAAATTTCTTAGACACTACAGTGTTTAAGGGGAAGTTGTTTCAGGATTGTCAGAAACTTGATATTAAATCATTTATCAAACCTACAAACAACTTTCAGTATTTGCATCGTGAAAGCACCCACAATCAATCAGTATTCAAAGGCTTTATTAAGGGCGAGTGCACACGGCATTTAAGAAATACTAATAACAGGGACAATTTAATTAGTATTTTACAGGATTTCAAAAATCATCTTTTGAACAGAGGTTACTCCGATGGGGAAATAAATCCAACAATTTCTGAGACCCTTTCTACCAACAGAAAAACAGCTTTAAACAAATCTAAATCTGAAACAAAAACAGTACCTACTGTAATGATAACTAAATTCAACCCGTGTATAAAAGGCTTAAAAAGGAGAATTTTGAAATATTGGAAAGACTTGCAATCAGATAAAAAATGTAAGGAAATATTCAAATCGGAACCTATTGTTGCATACCAGAAACACAGAAATATAGGAGAAATTATCATAAGAGCACGTCTATCTTAAGATTATTATTCTAAGGTGGACCCCTGATGAGGCGGGCCTTAGCGATTATTTAGAAAATGATAAAACCGCCGAAACACTCCACTCTCTCCAAAAATATAATAATTCATAAATGACATCATACTTAGTGAAATATTACGAGAGTTGGTCTATGAGTGTAGGGTCCTAGTAAATTTTTGGGCGAGTCTGGCTGATTGATGACCTTATTTTTCAACACCATGAACAACACACTCCAAAACTTCGTCTCATCGAAGTAAGGTCACTACTGTACACTATTATCTAAGGATTACATATCATTTGCAGTGGCTCATTATAAGATTTACAACTTCTAGTTTAATAGACGGACTTCTTCCTAATATTTACCCTCTATTATTACGTTCCGACGTATAATAGACGTGGTGTTTTGTATACTTTGTACTATTTATTCCTCTATTACACGTTCCGACGTCTAATAGACGGAAACAACTTATTTATACCCTTTATTATTACGCTCAGACGTATAATAAACGTGGTTTTTTGTGTCAACATATTGTTGATATTTACTGCCAACCAATATGGCGAGACGCTTCAATAGAAAGAGGAAGGAGAAAAAATGTAAAGAAAGAGCTTCAAATAAAGTAGCGAGGAAACATCGTATTCTCAGAGGAAAATTGGCAAATGCAAAAAAAATTGTTTTAAACCTGTCGAAATGCACACTCAGTACTGACGAAATAATGTTATTAGCAAAAGGACTCAAATTCATTCCTACACCACCACACAGCAATGTAAAGAATTTACTTTTGAAAGATTTTGATGAATTCGCACGAAAACTAAGATGTAAATATTTATTCGATGATGGTACAAACGCAACACTCCATCCTTTTAGAACAAATACAGGATACAAACCACCTCCTACATGTAATGCACTTGAAAATTACATAGAAAAAACAAAACTAGAATTATCATCAATTCCAATCAAAGAACAAAGAAATAATCTGAGTAGTCTTGAAAGGGAAGCAATGTTTTCACTCAAAAATAATAAAAACATTATCATTAAAAAGGCGGACAAAAGTAATACAGTTGTCATTATGGACAGAGACAAATATATTTCTGAAGGTAATCGACAACTTAATTCAAAACATTACGTTGAGGTTAGTAAACCTAATCTGCTCAATATACAAAAAATCATAGAGGAGAGAATTTCCGCAATGTTCTCAAAAGGAACATTAGATGATGAAACTTATCGTTTTCTAAATAATCAAACATCACCTCCGAAATGCGGGCAGCTTTATCTGCTCCCTAAGATACACAAAATTAAAGGAACCATCTTGTCTGCGCTGATCGACGGCACTTGTTGCCTTAAAGAGTTACCACCTGGGCGGCCTATAATTTCTCAATGCAGTGCGCCGACTTACAAAATTGGTGCATACTGTGATTACTTTCTAGTACCAATCGTCCAGAAACAATTAACCTACATTAAGGACACGACTGAATTTATCAACAAAATTGAATCATTATGTCTGCCACAGATTGTTATTCTCATTACTTATGATGTAACTAGTATGTACACAAACATGGAATTCACTGAACTTATATCGGCAGTAGAAGAGGCATATAAAACATCAATTAAAAACGACTTGAGTTTACCGTATCCAGATGCCTCAGATCTAGTATTTCTTATTAAAACAGTATTAGAAAACAACTACTTTGAGTTCAATGGAAAATATTATAAACAGATAATTGGTTGTGCCATGGGCTCTACAGTTTCACCTGAGGTTTCAGATATAAGAATGTACCAAATTACACAATTCATTATGACAGAGTTTGAACACTCCGACAAAGTCCTTTTTCATGGTAGATATAGAGATGACGGATTTATGATTTTCAATGGCTCAGAGCAAGAAATTCTTCAATTTTTTGAAATCGGAAACAGGTGCCACAAACATATCAAATTCACATTTGAAATATCACAGGAGAGTGCAAATTTCTTAGACACTACAGTGTTTAAGGGGAAGTTGTTTCAGGATAGTCAGAAACTTGATATTAAATCATTTATCAAACCTACAAACAACTTTCAGTATTTGCATCGTGAAAGCGCCCACAATCAATCAGTATTCAAAGGCTTTATTAAGGGCGAGTGCACACGGCATTTAAGAAATACTAATAACAGGGACAATTTAATTAGTATTTTACAGGATTTCAAAAATCATCTTTTGAACAGAGGTTACTCCGATGGGGAAATAAATCCAACAATTTCTGAGACCCTTTCTACCAACAGAAAAACAGCTTTAAACAAATCTAAATCTGAAACAAAAACAGTACCTACTGTAATGATAACTAAATTCAACCCGTGTATAAAAGGCTTAAAAAGGAGAATTTTGAAATATTGGAAAGACTTGCAATCAGATAAAAAATGTAAGGAAATATTCAAATCGGAACCTATTGTTGCATACCAGAAACACAGAAATATAGGAGAAATTATCATAAGAGCACGTCTATCTTAAGATTATTATTCTAAGGTGGACCCCTGATGAGGCGGGCCTTAGCGATTATTTAGAAAATGATAAAACCGCCGAAACACTCCACTCTCTCCAAAAATATAATAATTCATAAATGACATCATACTTAGTGAAATATTACGAGAGTTGGTCTATGAGTGTAGGGTCCTAGTAAATTTTTGGGCGAGTCTGGCTGATTGATGACCTTATTTTTCAACACACAACAGCACTCACAATAGAGCACCAAGCTAAGCATCGACGGACCTCTAACAAGCTAGAGGTAAGAGAGTAAGAGCAAAACAAAGGTACGGTGAGCAGAGTACACACAGCTGGAGACAGGACAGTTAAGAAGTTAAAATTCAAAGAAAAAAGAAAATCAAAATCAAAATTGTAAGTCTTGACGGCGAACAAGATCGAATAGAAACTGAGCAGTTATTCAATATTGAGATACAATTATTTATTTTTTTTTGACACTCAAATATAACAATGCTTTTTGAGCCAAGAAAGTTGTCAAGGCGATTACTTTTCAGTACATTTGCCCTCTGTACAGAGTCTGAACTCATCTGCACAGTATTGAATACATGCGTTTTTGTCATTTTGTCTGGCCCCACAATTATAGGAATAGATACACTCCTTATACTTCTTGTCACATTCCACGTGGCATGCATCCTGTTGATCGGATTGTGAACAAGAGAACAAAGATCAGCATCATAGTCCTAAGGGAAATTGACTTCTGAAATGAAATATGGCCATAGAAATCATATAATATTTTGCTTAATATCAAAATGATTTTCTGAGTCATGCAAGTCAACTTCCCCACATACCGTTATTACAATTACAACGCGCACATAACAACGTGTAATATCTGAAAAGAGACCAAGGATGGAATATAAATGCAGTTTTTATTCATACAACATGAGTGTGTATAATATTTAATTGAAGAGATTACTTAAATATATGTTGTTGAATGAGAGATACCATGAAAATAGGCAGAAAATTTCCATATTACGCATGTGCACAATAAAAATGTTTTCTGCCCTTTCCTCGCATGACATACTTCTCATCTAAGAAAAGCAAATTAGAGTCACAGACAATACCGAACACATAACTGTATTATAACTATAAGTTCCGAAAAACGATTAAGAAAGAAAAAAATAAAAAACAAGACCAGTTTTCAATTAGGGCTGTTACATTATTTCTTTACAGGTTCATACATATTTTTTGGTGAAATAAGACACGTTCGTCTTTAAAGAGTTTTAAAAGAGTTCTGTTTGATTCGAAATTATTTTTCTGAATAGCAAAAGTAATTCTAATATTTTTTCCTGAAAAATTGTCCAGAAAGGTACCCAACAGCAGACGTAAATCTTATCATTTTCTTATTTTAGAATTATAATGGCACGGTACTCACAATGATCTATTACATAATACCATTTTATAAGTGTTGTGTAATTCACAATTTACATAACACTGAAGAGAATAGTCACTGGACAAAACGATGAAGATTTATAATGGCCTAAAAATAGAAATGACAATGTTTGTACGTTACATGAAATACTCAAATACCTGTTTGGGACATATGAAAAGGCAGCATATTACACTTTTTGTGCTTCCCATCTAGTTTACATCAGAATTGTTTTTCAGTTAATCCTAAATGTTAAAGAGACGTATCTATGCTCATGTTTTCATTCTAACTTTGTATCGGAAGCTTTTCTCACAAGATTTGTTCGCACCTTTCAAATTTCTAATATTACTCAATGCATCAAAGAATATAGTATAAATCTTAAACGTTCTGCTCCCTTGGATTTTTATGCATCAAGAAGTGTACATCAGTATATAAGATACAACTATAAAGAAAATAAAAAGAAATATATATACATATTTTTTCACATCAGCAAATCTTGTTGATGTATTTTAATTTAATTATGATATCATGATCAAAGATAGTGTATTATATTGATTGTTAGATGAGTCGAATTTCAAAGTCAGAAATAAAAATGTATACTTAATAAAAACTCACCATTTTCAAGTTCAAATAAGTTTAAGTTTATCTTCTGGAAGCGATGTGTGCAGATGAAGTAATGCAAAGCATATTCAGATTATCTAATGTTATATCTGTATAATTATGCATTAATAAGTACCCAAAAAAGCTTAAGATAAAACGTAATTTGGATTACCAATTTAAAAACAATTACCTTGCAGCTGGTCAAATATAATTATGAACATATTAATGTAACCGTAAGGGGAATTTGAAATACAAACATATATAATTTGAAATACAAATAGATATAAATACATAATAGCTATTAAAGTCAACATTTGCATTTACAGTATCGAATCATATACAGAATACTAGGAAGTAAACAATTTCTTGTTTAATGTCATATTGAAACCAACCCACACTGTAGTTTTTGAGAAAACGAGGAAGAATATATAGAGCACTTATTTTTTCATTGTCCTTCTATTTGCAACCTTTGGAATGATACTTGTGACAAATATGGATAATGACCATATCCCTGCATACAGCACAAAATCGATAATTCAGAAAATCAGAAACCGAAGGCATACAAAATCAGGATAAAACAGGAACCAAAGCAATCAAATAAAAACCTCCACCACATGAAGAGAAGCGAACCCTCGATATGGGAGTGAGACCAGGTGCCCAGGAAGAGTAAGCATCTCCTGCTTGCATGCTTGCGGGTGTTGCTTGCATGCAACACCCGCCACTTCAATTCGGAAGAACTGTCACATCCGGTTACTTCCATTTCGGAAGACATAGAGTACAATCTTTGGTTGGATGGTTCAAATGGTCTATGACAGAATATCATCCACCATTCTGGAGAATGAGACATCATAGTGTATGACGAGTTCCCCATATCGACCGTAGAACTTCCTCAGTGACGATGTTAGTCGGTCACAAACCTATCCCTGACTGAGAAGCTTATCTGAAAGACGCCTAGCTCTCAGAACAAATGTGCTTGGATAAATACACACTCTTCCTCTAATATAACTTTACCTCTAATATGTGCTTGGATAAATACACTCTTTCCACTAATATTACTTTTGGCAAAAATGATATTATTTTTGGTTCACAAAATATTCATGATAAATGTTAAAACAATATCATACTTCTTATTAAATATTTTATGTTTTCATGTTCAAGAAAAGAAAATATACCATCTTTTGAAGGAGTACTTCGTTATTTAAAATTTCATTATGCAACTGAAAAACTTAAATGTAAAATATATCAGTCTCAAAATAAATTTGACAAGAAATGGCAGTCTTTTCATATGGCTCTTGATACATAGATTTTTTCCTTGCTTGTTTGTTCATGTATTTTACTTTCCATTAATTATCAGATATTGAGTAGGTCTTATAGTGATAGAAAATTGATTATGAGATCAAACTTTACGGAAAATATATTTACTATTTCATATGAATGAATGGTGTGTGCATGATGTGTGTGTGCTATATATATCCAAAAATGGCTCTAACTGATTTTACTAAATCATGATTGTTGATTAATATGATGATGAGCTACAAAAAAAATTAAAATAAAAACATTTGAATTGAATAGACAAGATGTGAATAGCTTTAATACAGCAATAAGTATCATAATGATTATCAAAATTAGGATCGGAAAGTTGGACGTTTTGCATTTTTAAGATTTGAATTTTTTTTCCAGATATTACCATAGCCTACCGATAAAATGAAGGATTGGAATTCACTGACTGTATTCCTGTACATGTAGGTTCAAGTATGCAAGTCTTAGTTATATAGGCAGATCAAGATTATACCATTTTTTTAAAAATAAAGTTTCTCAGGTAAAAGAATTATTTAGCCGAAAAGGAAATCATCGGAAAACAAATTATAAACAAGTATTCGATCATTTCAACATCTTTGATATACTTAAGGATCACCATGAGAAAAGGTAGATAACTAATGATTTTGAAAACCTAGAACTCCCTACTATTTGCTATAGAATATAGATATAGAAATAATATAAGTAACAACAGTAAAGCAACATCTAACCTACCTGAGTCATGTCTAACATCACATATCAAGGTATGAATAATTCCGGCCAATCATTTATGACACAAGACCTCGTATGTTTCTCAAGAAAAGACATAAGTATAGAATTCCTTCCAAGACGCATTTTACTAAATGTCTGCAATGTATAAATGAAGCGTTAGACGAATATGTAAAAAAAGTAACCCTAAGTGCTTTAAATGACATATATGGATAATGACCATATCCCTGTATACAGCACAAAATCGATAATTCAGAAAATCAGAAACCGAAGGCATACAAAATCAGGATAAACACAGTCTTTAAAGAATTGAAAATTAAAAAAAAAAAAGATATTCAAATGACGGGCTACCCTGCAAGCGTTTTTACAGACATTGACTCGTCAAATACCGTTAGAAAAGCAGTTTTGTTTCGGACAGGATATTCTCTATAACCTTGTCATTTTTGTTCTAAAACACCAGTATGGTAACCTTATTCTAAGATTTGAACTGATTTCCAAATGTTTGTATCGACGTCGCCATAGGTACACGCATACATGTTGTCGATGAAAGGAGAATACCGTGGCAGTTTTAACCGCTCAACTAATCAGAATACGCACTGTAAACTATGCAGAAGGATATTTGTAATGACAATCAAAGATTCGGGGCATATAGTTTTTGGCCTGTCCGTCTGTTTTTCTGTTTGTATGTCTGTCTGCCTGTCTGTTTGTCCGAAAAACTTTAACATTGGATATAACTTTTGAATGGGAGGTGATTGGGTCTTCATATTTCACATGTGTAATTCTTGTAACAATACCTTTCCATCGATACCAAAATGTTTGACCTCTTGACCTTGACCTTTCACCTACTTTTCAAAAACTTTAACATTGCGCATAACTTTTCAATAGTACGTGATAGGGCTTTCATGTTTCATATGTGTATTCATTATCTTAGACCTTTCTACTGATACCAAACATTTTGACCTTGACCTTTGACCTACTTTACAAAAACTTTAACATTGGGTATAACGTTTGAATGGTAAGTGATAAGGCTTTGATATTTTGCATGTGTATTCCTTGTCACAAGATTTTTCAATCGATACCAAACTTTTTAACCAAGTGACCTTGACCTTTAACATACATGTACTTAACAGAAAATAGTGTTTATACTAACAAAGAATCCTCCGGGGGCATTCGTGTTTCACAAACACAGGCTTTTTTCTACTAATGTCTTTGATCTTGTAGAGAAAGCAGCAATAACTATTCTAACATCTGTCTTGTTGATTTTTTCAATCAACAAAGTTAATATTATCTGATGTCCTTTGAGAACGCTGGCTCACTGGACAAGTTGCAGGGTCGAATACCCTTTTTCGAACCTGAGATAGATTTATTCCTTTTTAATCGGATATGTAAAATGGGAAAATGTAAATTTGTGTGAAATTTAAATGTTTGTTTTCCTCCTCGTTAGGTTAATTACCATTTTTCCCGCATAGTGGACCAAACTTTCAAGATAGGTGATATCGCCGATATCGGGGCGCATTAACAAAAGAAAAAAAAAACATGGATATAACACACAAAACAAATGGGATCATATTAATTAAATTCAGTCACAAAACCGAAATCAGAGACTGGAAATCACAATTTAATGTCTCACAATATCTTGAACAAATATAAAATAAAACTTTCATACTAGAAAAGAAAACAATTAGACAAACCGATGGAGATCACAAAGCTTTACAGAAAGAACAACTTTATCGAATGAACAATTTTCATGTCCAAGTGCTAGTGCAAAATATTTTGTAGGTATCGCTGTTAAGACAGGATGGACACAGATTTTAATAAATGAAATTTTCTGAAATTTCCATTATTTTCCCTGACTCGTTCAAGATTTTCCCTGACAAAATGCGCACAAGTACTAGTCTGTTTTACACTGTTTACATTCAAATATGTTATCAAAGATCCTTCACTGTACTAACTCATTTCTAGAAAATTGTAATTTACTTTGCATTCAAAGTGTCCATTGGCGAGCGAAGTAAAGCGAAGAAAATATTAAACACAATACATCAGCAATAAAATGTCTTATTTCTCTGTTCAAATATATATTGTCAATTCCATCAGGTACTTGTAATTTTTTAAACATTCACTGACTTATCTTCCCTGATTTTTCCCTGATTTTCATGATATTTTCAAATGTCCTGATTATTCCCCGCAGAGAAGTTTTATTTAGCATTTTCCCTGTTTTCCAGAGTCCTTGGCCAACCTGTAAGAGCTAATACTTAATTTTATAATGTTCAAATAATATCGCATGAACCATGCCACATCATGTATAGAAAACTAGTTACAGCATCCACGAAAAAAAGTCCCAAAACGGAAGCTGAAATTTCACTGACGATATCAAAATTATGAAGAAGAAATATGACCAAATATAAACTATGTTTGTGAATCACAAATGCCCTTGTCGGCATCTTTGTCACCTGACGATGAAAGGTCAAGGTCACGAGGTTACACACGTTGGTATAAAGGTCCTGTCTCATGGAATACACGTGAAAAATCAAAACAATATTACTTACCATATATTTTTAATATGCAAAATGTTAAACTTTTTGAAAAGTAAGTCAAAAGTCGACGTCAAGGTCACGAGGTCAAATATTTTGGTATAAATGTAAAGGTCTGGTCACAAGGAATACACATGTGAAATATCAAAGCCTTATCACTTACCAATCAAAAATATGTCCAATGTTAAAGATTTAGATAAGTAAGTAAGGTCAAGATCACGAGTCAAATATTTTTGTATTAATGGCAGAATCTTGGAATACACATGTTAAATATCAAAGCCTTATCAATTACCAATCAAAAGTTATGTCCAATGTTAAAGATTTTGAAAAGTATGTCAAAGGTCAAGTTAAATATGTTTGTATCAATGGAAGAATCTTGTCACATGAAATACACATGTGAAATATCAAAGCCCTATCATTAACCAATCAAATGTTAAACCTCATGTTTAGTTTTTGAAAAGTAGGTCAAGGGAACAAAAAAAGGGTACTAATAGAAAGGTCTTGTCACGAGGAATAATCATGTTAGTCATGGGAAGTCAGAAATACGTCAACTTGGTAAAAAAGTGTTTCTTGTTCCTTGTACGTTTCTTTCTTGCTCTGTTTGTCTTTTCGCCTTGTGTGTTTCGCATGCTGCAACTGAGTTTTGTTCGAGATCCCCTTAATTGCTTAATATAAAGAAATACATTTCCATTCAAATTACAACAAGAGGATAGAATGAAAAAAAACCTACAAAAATTAAACCAAAAAAAAAAAGAAAAACAAAATAATGCTGAAGGTTGTCGTGAAATTCATTGCGACCGGAAGTACGCTACTAGCTTTTCTGAAAATCACTTCAGCTTGAGGTTCTTCTAATGAAGATTTTCTATGGCTTCTCTGGTGCATTCATTCGAATAGGATAGAAGTGATTTTGGAGAAGGTTACTTCTGCAACACATTTATTAATCTTCGCATCGATTACAAGGAGAATTAGAATGTTTTGATTTTTACAACAGACAATTCAAATAATTCAAAATACTTTAAGGACTCTGCATGATGAGGCGAGGCCTGTCTCAACGGAATGCAAATACGATAGTGTATATTAATCCAGGTTTTTGAAAAGTATATTGTATGTCTTTTTCAGTATATTGCACAGTTAATTGGGGTATTCTGTTGTCAAATATCGATTAAAAAGATGGCATTTTATTACTTTTATCTTGACATTACTTTATTTACCAAAAGGACCATGTCTGGAATTGTAAAAAATTGACACGTCAAACGTCAAATCATAACACATAATTATGATAACCAATTTATATACAAATCCTGTTCGCTCAATTAATGATATGAGATTTAATCATATTCTTAGATATACATGAATCGAAGTACGGAAAATCTGTAAATTATTACCTATTTTTAGATATTCATTTAAACATATAAATCATGTAAACTTACGTAATAAAACTGCAAATAATCGTGAGATAGACAAGTCCCTATAAAACAGTCAAGTTCATTGTAAGAAAGCTGCAAATGAGTAAGTTTTAAACAATGGGGATTTTAATTGTTGGTCGTCTGTATGAGTTTGACTCATTTATTCGTGGTAGAGTCAGTGTACTTTTCTTTTACGGTTCAATTTAAGCACATGAAGACTTTCTCAGAATGCATAAAAAGTTAAATACAACGCGTCCTTAAACTTAGTGCCAATAGTTGAAAGTGGTAACTAGATGTTCTCTAGGGCGATTGGAAGGTATTTAGAGGCTTCTATATGAATAAGAAGTTGATGATTGCAAGAAGAACAAATGAAGAGCTTTACAACTATATGTCGGGAGTAGTCATCGCTCGAAGAAACGATAACACGAGAATAATGATGTTATAAACTTAAGTCTTAACTTGCTCAATTTGGTGCTCTATTGCGAGTGCTGTTGAGATTATCGTCAGGATCTTCTTTAACTCATTTGCATCCAACGGGAAAAGTGTATCAATAGTTTAATTATTGCGGTTTGCTTCAAAAATAATTTACATGCTTCTCATTCATCTATATATGAGATGACCTGTACATACAAAAGAAAAAAAAAGAGATTAGAATAAGAAAAAAAGAAAGAATTTCTGAAAAAGGGGAAAATGTTAAGATTTTATGTCTTCCCATTGAAATAAAAGTCGTTCTGTTTCAATTCGCACTATTGGGAAAAAGTGTAAGATAATTTTGCTTCAATGAAATTAATAGTATGATAAGCCAATCACTACATTTTGTAACCTCTTAATAATACCTGATCATGGGTATCCATGGAAAAACAAAACAACAATTTAGGTATGAGGGATGTTGAAACAAGTTGGAGAAAATGGTTGGGTGAGAGTAAAACAATAAAAAAATTATGAAGAAATCATGTATGATATACATTTTGTATTAAATCATATAAATAATCTGTAATAGTAATAGTATTTGTCTTCTGTAACTGAAAATTAAGATAATAGCTCATCGCACAATTTCATTGTTATTAGGGCTTATTTACAAGAAAATAAGAGCTCTGTATCATGCACTAAAACAGACATTGAGGATCACTGACGAGGGTTAAGTACCCGAAACGTGCATGTCTGGTCCACGTTGCCAATTTATCTGTTCTTAAATGATGCTATTCAATTTGAAGACGTTTACATTTATACCACTTGGTGAGTGTCACTGCTGGTGGACCAGGAGTCCCCGAGGGCACATGTAGCCAAGTTCGATCAATTTCCGTTGATCGTTTCTTCAACGCATTCTAAATTTCTGTTATCAAAATTTCTTGAAATTTCTAAAAAGTGGGTCCTGTAGCATCATATCCCACCAATCCTGCTACGTCTTTCGATACACCTTTTCGACATAGTAACTTTCATACTGTTTTGGCATACTTCATTGTTTAGATTTGAGGATCACTGACGAGGGTTAAGTACCCGAAACGTGCATGTCTGGTCCACGTTGCCAATTTATCTGTTCTTAAATGATGCTATTCAATTTGAAGACGTTTACATAAACCTCAATGTCAATATTAGCAATTAACATATGATTAGTATCAGTATGATTTTCAAGCAGTTTGGAATGGATCAACTCAACAGTTCATATCCCAATGCTCTTTTGTATAATTATGTTATAATTTTTGAGAAGTTAGATTTTAATCAATTCTAAATTTATAATGGCAGATATGTCTGGTCCAAAACTGAGAGTACTTTTTGTTTCGCTTGCTGAACATTGCAACACCAAGGGATCACCTTGTCTGTTGTCCGTTTGTCTTTTACACTTTGGGTGCCATAGACCATAACGTTTGATTGGTAAGTGATAGGGTTTTGATATTTCACATGCGTACTACTTGTGATTAGACCTTTTTGACCATTCCATAATTTTGTACCTTGTGTCCTTGACTTAGATATTTGACATACTTTTCAAAAAAATTAAGATACGCTGTATCTTTTCATTGGTAAGTGATAGATAGGACTTCCATATTTCACATGTGTATTCTTTGTAACTAGACCTTTCTAATTATCACCTTGTGACATTGACCTAGATATTTTACATACTTTAAAAATAAGATTGGCTACATCTCTTGATTGGTAAGTGATAGGGCCTTGATATGTCACATGTGACATTCATTGTAACAAGACCTTTCGAAACATACCATAATACGGAACTTCCGAGATACTTTTCCGATTTGAGTGGTATACAGCGTTTTGGCGAAATGTAGGGCACCCCCACTTCCCTTTCTATTTAAACAACATGGCGGATTCAAGTGTTTTTGCTTTTTATTCTCATGGAATGCTCCTGAGCTCAAGCAATTTCTGTCGCAGAAAGGAATTACGTGTTCCATATATTTAAAACATCATCGTATCAAGTTGTGCAAACTATGTTTGGTTAAGGGTTTAATGTAAAAAATGGAGTGTGAAACATGCATTCTGTACTTACAAAATAATCAATACAAAGTATGAACTGATGGAACACCAAAATTGGTTATCCTTTCAGCAAGTATGTCTGTCATAATTTCCTATAAAATGGGAATTCATAAAATACAGTAGAAGAATCATACATTATTTTGGTAAATTAATAATTAGTAAGCCAATATATGGATCATTTACATGTACATATTCAATATCGTTACACTTTTAAACAAGCTTTAATTAAATATATATATAACTTGTATAACTTATATAACTAAGCAAGATCGAACCATATTGATTTTCAAGGTCATATCATTACAAAGGCCAAGGTTACATATGGGAATCACCCAAATACTTGATTACTAACTGGAGTGCACTTTTTTGTAGGACATTATTTATATAGTATATACATATTGCTTATGATGTTAACGTCATTATATTGAATAGCATCATTTTAGAACAGATAAATTGGCAACATGGACTTGACATGCACGTTTCGGGTACTGAACCCTCGTCAGTGATCCTCAAATCTAAACAATGTTATATGCCAAAAAAGTATGAAAGTTACTATGTCGAAAAAGCGTACCGAAAGACGTAGCAGAATGGGTGGGATATGATGCCACAGGACCCACGTTTTAGAAATTTCAAGAAATTTTGATAACAGAAATTTTAAATTGCGTTGAAGAAACGATCAACCGAAATTAATCGAACTTGGCTACATGTGCCCTCGGGGACTCCTGGTCCACAAGCAGTGACACTCACCAAGTGATATAAATGTAAACGTCTATATATTGAATAGCATCATTTTAGAACAGATAAATTGGCAACATGGACCAGACATGCACGTTTCGGGTACTTAACCCTCGTCATTGATCCTCAAATCTAAACAATGTAATATGCCAAATAAATATGAAAGTTACTATGTCGAAAAAGCGTACCGAAAGACGTAGCAGAATGGGTGGGATATGATGCCATAGAAACAACACCATACTTTTCAAGGTAATGGGTCAAAGGGTAAAT
The DNA here is from genome assembly GCA_028142955.1 of Pinctada fucata. Classification (NCBI taxonomy): domain Eukaryota; kingdom Metazoa; phylum Mollusca; class Bivalvia; order Pterioida; family Pteriidae; genus Pinctada; species Pinctada fucata. The sequence continues at coordinate 11,185,890 of AP027114.1, read as the reverse complement.
GTACTTAGGAGGTCAATTTTGTAACAGATATTCCTTCAACTCCCTACAATCATTTCATTTGACTAAATGAAGAAAGGTAAAGTTAAATGCCAAAGATCAAACGTCAAGGTTACAGATGGGACAAATGCATGATTCACAAATCTATGTAATAAATCAAAACGTCATGAAGAAGTGATATTGATATTTAGAAAGAAATAATTATTATAACGTTTGCTTTATTTACATACATGTACTTGTTTAATCTATGTCGTTTGTATTACGTTTTATGTACATGTATATGTTACATGAGGAAGTTCGTCGGTCGTAGCGGGGATATAATAAAAGCATATCAGATCCCCCTTTCCAGAATGATCAGTGACATTTTATATTGTGATTGAATGACTGTCGTCATCACCAAACAAGACATACTTACCTAATGTACACCTGGTCTCACTTCGGAATGTTGTTCATTCCGGGGTTCGCAACCGTTCCGATGGCAATTCACACGATTTGGTCTTGCCTTCTTGATTTTGAGACTTAATTACTGTTAGATATTGAACTTTTTTTTATGTTTATTATAACATATATAAAATATTTCATAAAGAGAGCGAGGCACAAAAGATGAAATAAGCATTATACATGAATATAATCATATGTGTGTCACCATGTTTACCTTTTCCATAGCTTTGATATCACCCATGCTCAAATCGGTTTGTATTTCAATACTTTTACTCTCCACATCTGGCTTATGCAACACACTATACTTGTGATCTCTGGCATACTTATGCTCTCGTATACAATATGCAATTTTATGAAAATTTGAAATTTTTCTTGTTTTCATTTGCTCATCAAAAGTCATTTAAAACATTGATATATTTGACCTAAGTTTTCTTTTTTGTTTTGTCAACACATGCTGTATCTCAAATGAGTTAAAGAAGATCCTGACGACAATCTCAACAGCACTCACAATAGAGCACAAAATTCAACACCGACGGACCCCTAGCAAGCTAGAAGTGGGACCAGGTGCCCGGGAGGAGTAAGCATCCCCTGTTGGCTAGCCGCACCCGCAAAGTCATTGTAGATTGTACTTACACTATGCTACTGAATCGACGCTACAGGAAATTTGGAGCCACGGACTCTCTGTAATGTAAAAATATAACTTCAAAAAATTAAAGACGGCGCTACTGAAATTATTTTTGGGGGCTCCGCTGAACACTGCATGAAAATTCGGCTTTACAAAATCCTTAAAGCCAAAGAAAATTCAATATTTACAATGCCTTTTAGATGACTTTACTGGCCTTTGACTGAAACAGGTAAAGGTATTAAATATGAACTTTACAAAGCATTTACAAATACTTAAAGTTCATAAATGTCTCTCTTTACAAACATTTACTTGATCCAAAAAGGTAATATTTACACATATTTATACATCTTTACAAAGACTAAAGGTGGTATTTTACTCTCTTAAAGATAATGGTAAAGTTCATATTTAATTCACATAAATACAGCCTTTTCATCTTTACTGGTCCTTAAATATGAAGAATGATCATCTTTATAAACCTTTACTGTGTGTAAATATCATCTTTCTATCCATCTTTTACACCTTTACAGACAGGTAAATGTGACCTTTTTTGTTGAATCCATACCAAATGTCAAATAATTATGACTATTATTGGCATTAAAAGATGAAACAAGTTTACTTTCACAGGAAGAAATCCTTATCCTAAGGTCAGCTTCTTTGTCCTTCTGTGATACATGAACCTTGCAAGGCTAATATAGGGTCTCATGTTTTGCAGTGTGAGGATGATTAGACATGGTATCTGTCGAATAGCAAGTTTGTGTTACTATAACTTCAGTAACCATGGTAACTGAAGTACAGTATATATTCTTTCACAGAAGCAGATTGAAAAATCCATATTCAACCCATGAATAACAACAATGAAACATGAAATATACATAAACACTATATTTTCTTATTTACATTTTCTATTATTAGATTTATAATCATCAGTTGATAATAAATAATTATTGGCACATTTCTGTGCTTCCATTCTTCTATACATGAAACTAAAAATTACACTTTTATTTAATTTTGTACCATACAAAGGTTCAAATTTAACAACATGTACAATAAGTTGATTAAATTGTAAAGACATCCTGTAATATAAAAGTTTTCAAACTATTACTGTATTTCTACAATTAACTTCTACAAACTCAATATTTGAAATTAGGCGGAATCACTAATAAAGAGAAATATGTAGTCCAGATAGAAGGGAAGGCATTTCCAAGGTCAGTTTTAGAAAAAAAATATCAATTTGAAAGATCTATTCAATGTGAAATGCAGGTACATGTATATAGACAAAATATGCATCAATGTGGAAGTTTATAACATATATCATTTATAATGTCAGTGATGTAGAGCAAGCCATTGAGCCAAACAAAATAAGTCAGTGTCAGTATATGAAATAATTCAAATATAAGGCAATTTTGTTACTGTATACCTTCTCTATGCAATAAATAAAATCCTATACAGCAACATTTATGCAGATACATGTATTAAAGTAGGTCACACATGTAAAATTAGTTGAACAAAATAAATAATGTATAATTTCTATGATATTACTTAAAATAAATGCAAGATAAGTATTGAGACAAAGTATTCACACTCAAGAGTGTTAAATATACATACAGAATCGTTCATTGTGTTATATAAGAGAGGCCGTAGATTAATATCCTTTATGATCAGCCATGTTAGCTGTACATGTATATATCCGCTTCATACAATCAATCATATGTGCCGAATTCATACAATGTTTTATTAAAGCGAAATTAGTGGATTAATGAGAGGCTACATGTATGTGTGTCGGCTTCACACAATACATTATGTGTGCCGACTTCACACAATGTGATATTAAAGGGAAGTAAGAGGAATAATGAGAGGCTATGTGTGTCGGCTTCACACAATAAATTATGTGTGCCGACTTCACACAATGTGTTATTAAACGGACGTTAGCGAATAATGAGAGGCTATGTACGTCGGCTTCACACAATAAATTATGTGTGCCGACTTCACACAATGTGTTATTAAAGGGAAGTTAGTGGAATAATGAGAGGCTATGTGTGTCGGCTTCACACAATAAATTATGTGTGCCGACTTCACACAATGTGTTATTAAACGGACGTTAGCGAATAATGAGAGGCTATGTGTGTTCGCTTCACACAATAAATTATGTGCGCCGACTTCACACAATGTGTTATTAAAGGGAAGTTAGTGGAATAATGAGAGGCTATGTGTGTCGGCTTCACACAATAAATTATGTGTGCCGACTTCACACAATGTGTTATTAAACGGACGTTAGCGAATAATGAGAGGCTAAATGTGTCGGCTTTACACAATAAATTATGTGTGCCGACTTCACACAATGTGTTATTAAAGGGAAGTTAGTGGAATAATGAGAGGCTATGTGTGTCGGCTTCACACAATAAATTATGTGTGCCGACTTCACACAATGTGTTATTAAACGGACGTTAGCGAATAATGAGAGGCTATGTGTGTCCGCTTCACACAATAAATTATGTGCGCCGACTTCACACAATGTGTTATTAAAGGGAAGTTAGTGGAATAATGAGAGGCTATGTGTGTCGGCTTCACACAATAAATTATGTGTGCCGACTTCACACAATGTGTTATTAAACGGACGTTAGCGAATAATGAGAGGCTAAATGTGTCGGCTTTACACAATAAATTATGTGTGCCGACTTCACACAATGTGTTATTAAACGGACGTTAGCGAATAATGAGAGGCTATGTGTGTCAGCTTCACACAATAAATTATGTGTGCCGACTTCACACAATGTGTTATTAAAGGGAAGTTAGTGGAATAATGAGAGGCTATGTGTGTCGGCTTCACACAATAAATTATGTGTGCCGACTTCACACAATGTGTTATTAAACGGACGTTAGCGAATAATAAGAGGCTATGTGTGTCGACTTCACATAATGTGTTATTAAAGGGAAGTTAGTGAATAATGAGAGGCCATGTGTGCCGACTTCACACAATGTTTTATTAAAGGGAAGTTACAGAATTATGAGAATCTGTATTTATTGTCTTTACACAATAAATTACATGTGCCGACTTAAGACAAGTTGAAATCTTATCTAAGGGAAGTACATGTAATAATATGTATTTAATGATAAATATTATCAGCTTGACTGGTCACTTCAATACAGAAGCTACTTTCATTGTCTCAAATTTTCTTTAGATTAATGAAGTAAATTCAGACTTATTCATTAATACACATGACTTATAACCAACATTCTTTTTTGATACATCACCATGAAATCAGATATTCAGAATTGTTCTACATATCCCTCCCCCTCTTCAAGACCTATATTTTTTTCATCTGCAGCAAGTCATTATACGGTATTTCTCCTCCTTTCAATTGTTTCTGACCACTGATTTACATCCTCAGTCATTGAAATCCATCCTGAAACGGGTAAAATATTATTCGTCTTTGTTGAACCACTTGTGCCCTTCTGTACACATCATATGTCTTCTTCCTTAAAAATGCATTAAAACATCCATGTGAGAGACCATGGAAAATTGGAATCTTGAATTATACATTCATTTTCTTGTACAGTAACCATGGTAACAATCAAATACCGGTATACAAGTATGAGTTCTGACTTGTATAAAGCATGTTACACTCTAGATATATGTTCTATCATCATGATCATTAACCAGAGTTTACCAGCGTTCTAATCTGATTGTTTTATCAGGAAAATAATATGCTCTCATTTTTACACTAAACATGTGTACCTTATCATGTCTGATCTTTATTGCAAGATGCTAGGGGAAGAGATTCCATTTATGATTTACATTGCAAGTAGCATAATGACTGTACTAAATGCATGTGAATATGCTTTTGAAGTATTATAGCTTAGATCCCTACCAAAAACTGTTATATCTTCCTTTGTATAGACATGGATCCCTTGATGAAACCAGTTTTTCTTTTACAAATGACATGCACTAAATCTGCAACATGTTTTTCTGCCTGTTCATATCCTAACAGCTTCTTTGAACCAGCACACATTTTCCCACAAACTCCTGAAAAATATTGTGCATTTTAATACAATAACTCACTAAGGTAAATCATGTTAAACATGCAAGTGTAAGTTTTTTGTAGGTAAAATTGTGTGTATTTTATTCACAATGAGCCTTGCAGCAGCAATCTTCACATATACTTTTTAAACCAACAACCTGAAGTTGTACTAGTGAGTTTTCGTGTAGAGTGTCTGATGCGCACGGTACGGGTACATGTACTTCAGTCTACATGTATATGAAACTTATTTTTATAATGGACCAGATATATGCAAACCAATCAGTTATTTTGCTAGATAACAGTTGAGTATCTATTGAGTCTTTGCGGAATACAGAGTCAATTCCCCTTACAGACGGTATCTGACGTAAAACCATTGTGACGTCATGAAAACGGTATGATGACGTCGATTTTACACCGTCATTTCCCAGATGTATAGGACTGTTTCCATAGAATTTGACGACGTCATAATCAGTCTTCGTCAGATACCGTCTGAAATGGGAAGTAACTCTGGTTTTCTAAAATAGAGAATATCAGACCAGTCTTAAATTTGCAGAATAGGTTCGATGGTCAGATGCATTTGGCACACATTGTAGTAAAACACATTGTGCAGGGACACTGACAAGGGCCAGGGCTAGACATACGCGGTGAAAACAGCACAAAACCCACATATATGAATTAGTTTTATCCTATAGCATCAGATCCTGTGTTGAAAATGATTTAACAAGGTCCCTGCATTAACATATAACAAGTCAGAGGAAATGCGAAACATATCGCCGTTAATTTTATTGCCAGCTAGACGACTTATCATTAGCCGCTAATAAGCTAAAATTATTTAGTCACTAAGAGTTTACCTACCTGTAATCATTTGGTGAAAATGAACAAGAAATCGAGAAAAAATCCCTGGTCTTCCAGCTTCTTTGTTCTCGGAGGCGCAAATTGTTTGAAACAATGTCACGTGATCTCCAAATATATAGACATACAAGTAGTACGTAACGCAGTGCTAAAATTAGCATACATAATTTATGTTCGTTGTAAATTTCAAAATGTGATTTGGTTCACGACTCAAAAAAAATAGAGAAACAGACAAATAAAATAAATAAATAAATAGATAAATAAATGAATAAAGAGAGAAAGAATGAGAGAAAAAAGGGGGAGACGGGTGGTCGATATGAAACAAATATGACTTGTTGTAAAATGATGTGTAGAAGGCCCTTGGGATGAAAAAATATTGCTGATAAGGTTACCTTCTCTAAATAAAGTATTTATTTTATATATATTTTTTTTAGTTTTTTTTTCTTTCTTACAAAGTGCACATTGACATGTACATATAGGATTATGGGAAAAACTGAATAAATAATCATTTTTAAAGTGAATAATTATTTATTTTTAAAGATTGCTGGGGATGAACAAAATTGACCTAATCAGGGGCTGATACAGGATTTGAGTTTAGAGGGGGCTTGAAAAAGAAAAACGGTCATTGTGCCACTTAGCCCCCACCCCCTTCAGTTCAGGGAGGGCCGGACGGAAAATCGTTTCTATATGATGGAGAATGCATCTGGCGAGAGTTTTTTTTTCGGGGGGGGGGGGGGGGCTGGTACACGCCACATATATTCCTCCTATATCCTTTGCTGTTATCATGCAGCGGTACATGTATGTTGGCTTTCTTTACATATATCAGAAAAAGACCGGTCAAAGGTTATTTAGTGCACACTAACTATTTTTGCACGAAATGGTCAGCCAAGCTTTAGAGTTTTATTTAAAAAAAAAAAAGATATATACATCATAGATAATCTGGCGAGCGATAGTGAGCCAGCGAAAATCTTCTACATTTCGACTCAAAACTGCCAGAAATTTAGTCTATGCGTAGACAATTGAAACCCCAAAAGTACCTTATTTTGACGATTTTAGAGGGGGCGCATGTCCCCCCTGCTCCCCTCTAAATCCGAAAATGGTAATAGATACAATGTATTTAACACTGGATCATCGAAAGTACACTTGTACCAATGCAAATAGGCAGTTATGAAAACAGATGAGGCCCCCAATCCTCGCTTTCTTCCCCTTTATTTTAGTTTAAAGTCCCCTTTATTGTCATGATATATATTCATTGAAACCTTTTTTTATAGTAAAATACTTTTAAATGAAAAATGAATAAATGAAGTGACTTAATTACTAAGTGGTATTAATTTCTTAATCATAAATCAAAATAGTTGATTATTATTTGCATAATTTGATTTGTGACACAGATCGGCTACATGATGTGAACTTTTCGATCTATGAAATGTAATGTAAATATCGTCTTTGAATCTTTACAAAACTTTAAAGTTATTGTAAAGATTTACTTTATTCATGTCTATATTTACATAACTTTACTTGGACATTAAATTTTTGTAAAGACGATTTTTCGTGCAGTGGAAAGCATCACTGATGAGAATTAAATATATTCGAAACACGCGTCTGGTGCATGTAAATTGATTTGGAATTTTCTTCAAGAAGGTAGAGATGGGACCCTTCGACATGATTCATGTAGAATCTGTCATCAAATTTCCTGAAATTTCTAAAACGTGGGTCCTGTAGTATCATATCCCATCCATCCTGCTACGTCTTTCGGTACGCTTTTTTGACATTGTAACTTTCATACGTTTTCGGCAGATTACATTGTTTAGATTTGAGGATCACTGACGAGGGTTAAGTACCCGAAACGTGCATGTCTGGTCCATGCTGCCAATTAATCTTTCTAAAATGATGCTAGTCAATTTGAAGACGTTTAACATAGACACTTATTTCACGTTGCAGTGTGGAGCACTTAAAATCGTTCCCCGTGGCATGATGTTTGGCCTGTCAAGTGTATCAATTACTTCTTTCCAGCTCTGTCACCTGAAAGAAGCTTTGTTTTGGCCTTTTATGTGACATCAATATATATATTTTTTGCTATTTCGGAAACTAGCCATTTCACCAAAAAATATCATCGAAATTAAAGGAGTTTAACATCTTAGCACCATCCCTCCAATGCTTTTTTGAACAAAGAACATAGATTTTATTTGGATATGCTACTGGTTCGAACCTACAGGAAATTTGGAGCCACGCATCTCTGTAATGTTAAAATCTAACTTCAAAAAATTAAAGAGGGCGCTACTGAAATTATTTTTGGTGGCTCCGCTGAAAGCATCACTGATGAGAATTTAATATTCTAAACACGTGTCTGGTGCATGTAAATTGGTTTGGAATTTTCTTCAAGAAGGTAGAGAGTTGTAACCCTTCGACATTATTACACTCAACATTATTTTTTATTTTATTAACTATACACATTGAAAGGTCTCTTTGGCAGAATAACTAAATACTTAAATTATGGACAAGTTTTTTGAAAAGTAGGTCAAAGTTCAAGGTCAAGGTCGTCACACGGTCAAAAATTGTAGATCCATGGAAAGGTCTTGTCACAATTAATACACATGTGAAATATGAAAGCTTTATCACCTTCCATTCAAAAGTTATGCTCAAGGTTAAACATTCTGAAAAGTAGGTCAAAATTCAAGGTAAAGGTAAAAAATGTCGGTATCCATGGAAATATCTTGTCACAAAGAATACAGAGATATGAAAGCCCTATCACTTACCACTCAAAAGTTATGGACATGGTTTAAGTTTTTCTCACTGACGGACAGACGGACGGACAGACGGACGGACGGACGGACGGACAGACAGACAGACAGACAGACACACGGGACGGTTTTAATGTACCCGCACTTTCGCGAAAACGGGGGACAAAAATATACCTTTACTGCTTTCCTTGTCCTTTTTCATTTGGTTGTTGATTTGATCTGTAGTGCAGTTAGTCACTATGCATTCTGTCTCAACTGATAAAGCTACCAATCGTCTATCATCAAGCAGTGTCACATCCTATAATCCTAAAAATGAATAAGTCATTGAAAATTTCAGGAGACAATGATAAAGCAATTAGAGCTCAATATAGCACACATTACTACACAACTTATATATGGAGGCTGCTGCTTTCATAGAAATGCTTATAAAATTCATGATTCTACAAGTAAATTGCTATCATTTTCCCCAATCAAGAATGAATTTCATGCATGTTTTCTTACAGATACAAAATGTATACTGCCATTTGAACTTTATGAAGAATTACATAATATTGATATATTTTAAAACAATTTTTTGATACTCTTATTTTGAGAAGGGAGAAATGAGACTTTGAAATCAAAAGATTATGAATAGACATGATATATATATTACAGGAGGGGGTTCTGAATCTTTTCAGCTTCTGGTTGTGGGCTTGGACTTTGATCTCTTGTACTGTACTGGCGTTTCCTGATGGAAAGAGTCTTTCTAGGCTGTTTTGGCATTTTGAATTTTTTTCGAGGGAAAAGCGTAGGGATAGGATTTTCTTCTGTCGGCCTCCCGTCATTAAAGTGCAGAGAACAAACAGGATGGTAGCGCTTGAGGGTGTAATTTTCGTCCCTAGAAACTTGCCGAAGTCACTGTCGTCTGAGCTTTGGCTTTCGCTTGGACTCATGGTAATGATGGAAGGTAACCCCTTTCATCCACGGATAACAATCTAAATTACTCTTTTCCCTTCCATCCGCGGAGCAACCAGGAATTGAACATCAGTTGTGACTTTGGTCATCAACATTTTCCCCAGTTTTCCCTTTTTTCGTCTTCGCTTTGCATCATATTTCTTCTGCGTCAATGCGTTGCGAATGCAAATAAAGATGCCCTATATTTCGTCGCTATCACGTGACCGTCAGCGTAAATTCAGATCCTTAAACGGTTCAAACGCAGTATCTCAAAAGTTCCGTATTTTTGACCTTTTGACCTTGACCTAAATATTTGACCTTCTTTTCAATGAAATTACGACCTGCTTGAATGGCAAGTGAAACGGATTTAACATTTCGCACATGTTTTCCTACGATAAGACCTTTGTTTTGTTACCTAAACATTTTACATATCGACCTTGATTGACCTACTTTTCTGAAATTTTGAGATTGACCATATCTTTCAATAAGTAAGTAAATTGTATAATATTTCACATGCGAATTTCATTTGAAAAGACATGTCTATTGATACTAATAATTTTGACCTACGAACGCCTCTTAAGCTCAAGTGGTAGCTGAGAAAATTATTTGTTCTCGTTATCAGGCGAAATTTACGCGTAATATCGTGAAAATTCGATTATATCGCGAAACTTTCGCTTTGTATCGCGAAACATATTGTGCAGATGTATCGCGTTATTACGCGACAATAACGCGTTATATAACTTTGGCGTAATAACGCGAACTTAACGCGTTAAATCGCAAATCTTTCGCGTTATGACGCGAAACTTTTGATTTTTAACGAAAATCTTAACTCGGTATATATGGAAACTTTCGCGTTATTACGCGAAATTTACGCGTTATATCGCGAAACTTACGCGTAATAACGGGAAACTTTCGCGTTATATCGCGAAACGAAAAGCATACTCTTAACGATGAATTTACAAACGTATTTATGAAAAAGCAATGGCCTCCCATTTATGTAATAAAAGATATCTGCATTTAATATTTATTTGATCTTCACCAAACTTCATACACTAATTGCATATGACAAGAAGAAGAACCGTATCGATTTTCAAGGTCATTACTCCAAAGGTCAAGGTCACAGATAGGAAATGGTCAAACTCCTTGTTTACAGATTGGAAGATGCAGTTCTGATATGATCTTCACCAAACTTTCGGAATATGTTGGTACATTATAATTTTCACACTCTTTGGTAACTTTACATCATTTAGATTGTAGATCACTGACGAGGGCTAAGTGATCAAAACGCGCATGCCTGGTACATGCTGAAAATTTACCTGTTCTTAAATGATTCTATTGAATGTGAAGACGTTTAACATTCATACACTGGTTGCTTATGACAAGAGGAAAACCCCTATTGGTTTTCAATGTTAAAGGTCAAAGTCACAGATTGGAAATGGTCAAAATCCTTGTACATACATATACAGCCTGGACGAGGAAGTTTTCATACACTAATTGCTTATGACAAGAGGAAGAATCCTATGAACTTTCAAGGTCATAAGTAAAAGATCAAGGATATAGATTGGAAAAAGACAAAATCCTTGTATACAGCCTAGAGTTTGCAGTTTTGTTTGGATCTTAACAAACTTCATACACTGTTTGCTTATGACAAGAGAAAGAATTATACTGAATTTCAAGGTCATAGGTTAAAGGCCAAGTTAAATCAGAGATATGAAAAGGTCAAAATCCTTGTATACAGCCATGAGAGAACAGTTTTGAATGGTTCTTAACCAAACTTTATACACTTTTTCCTTATGACTAGAGGATGAACTTTATTGATTTTCCTTGTATACTAGACTACTACTATAAACGATTTCCTTTTATCCGTTGAGAAGTATTCAATTGTTGATGGTTCAACATACATGTACCTTGTAGTTGTAGAAACATTGATGTTCCTGCCGTGCGAGGGGATGATACGCTTTGCGTTACCTAGGTTTTATTTCTTATTGTTTCTGTTTTGTTAACAGCGTATGTATGTTACAGTGGTCATTGTAAAGATATCTAGTTGGACATCTCTCCCCTATAGTGAAACAGAATAATGATCACCTCTTAAAAGTAATTAAACTTAAAAGCAGAGCGCGGACTGTATTACATACGCCCTCTTTTTATATCGATTTACATATTCATTTACGTTGCGTTTTGCGGTCTTGTTTGTATGTGGTAATCTTACAGTTATGAGGTTGTTTTACATCACAATTGTACCTTCTTTGAGACCATTGGGTAATCGGAAAAGTGAGAGAGGGTTGTGCGCAAGTAATCCAAGATAACTATCACCATTTGCTACTTGTGTGGCAAATGGCCGTCCAAATTCGGCACCGGTTGCCCTTGGGTCTCTTTGGTTTATGTGTAGTCATTTCTGTTTGATGTTTATATGTCTCTTTTTCGTCTATTAGTATGCTTGTCTTTGTGTTATCGCATCGGGTGTTTTGGTGTTTTGGTGTTGGTGCTGCAACAGGGTCTGGTTGGAGGTCCCCTCCCTTCTTTTATATCAGCTGCCGGACTAAAGCGAAAGGTGCTGCATGCAAGTAGAGGATGCTGACTCTTCCTTGTCATCTGGTATTACTCCCTAAGAGGGAGTTCCCTTCTCTTCATGTGGTGGATCTTTTGCTCGATTTCTTTGATTCCTGTTTTATCATGATTTTGTATGAACTTCGATTAATGATTTTCGAATTTTCCATTTTGTTATCGATATTGGAATATGATTCTTGTCCATATTTTACATTCCAACCAATTCGGATTTGAGATTTTGTAAATAGAGTATCGACAATTTTACATTATCATAGAATAGAATTTGAAATCACAATTTCATTTTTTTTAAAAGTCCATAAACACGTCGTTAATGTTTACATACAACAATGCAGACACATAGAATCATGCATGACTGAATAAATGAAGGAAAACCATTATCATCCTCATCCAAAAATGAACGGGGCATATAAATGTTCAGCTGACGTCGGGTATCCAGTTTCAACACATATTTATCAAGTTAATGGAATGGTGAATTTCTGTCAGGATTATCTCTCTCTCTTTGAATCTACAATAGCACTCAGAAGAAGAGAACAAAACATTAAGAGCTATCATTGGCTACTAACGTCATGTCGTTTACTCTTCCTGTTATCGTCGTGGTCGTCTCTGTAAATAGAAAAAATTTCTTGACGTTACTAATATATTTTAATTATTATTCATAGTAGTGTAAATAGTTATCACCAAAAGTTGAGAAAACAAAAATCTTGAGGACATTGAAGGCATGGTTCATGAACATTTATTTGAAAAGACTTCTAATAAAATAATAGCCATCAAACATATTTCTTATAATGATAATCCTATTGTTTAAATATTGTTGCATGTAATCCCATGTTGGATTCCGCGTCTTGCTAATCGTTACTTTCAACCTGTAAGCTAACTATGTCGTGTGGAAAAAGCCATTATACTTGTCATTGATCATATTTTAATAGGAGAATATAATCTAAATCGTTCGGTTAAAGTGAAATGCTGCATTGGTAATGTGATGGTCTAAAGAGAGGGAAATAAGAAATTTTATATGATATTAAATATATCTAATATCGTCTTACCTTTTCCTCTTCCCATAACATTCGCAAACCTGCCCATTCGGCATTTCATCAATGATTTTTTTCAGATCTTTTAGAAGAGCTTCCTGAAGCTCCTGCAGCTTCTTTTGTGCTCTTTCTACTTTTTGTCCCAACCTGGGGTCTAGTTTGTGCATTATTTTCGCCAAGTACGAGTACTTTTGTGGTCCGATCTTGCCTTCACTTTCTAGGTCATCAAGCATCTCTTTTACATTTGTACTGTTTTCATTACCTAACCCAAGGGTTGAATCCTCGTGTAATGTTCGACGTAAAGCTCCTGCTAGCCTTGGTTGTTGATCTGCTTTCTTTATTGTCATCTCCAAATCCCGCCTACACGTGTCGTAAGTATTATTCGCTTCTCTTTTATGTTCTAGAACTAAAAGTTCAGATATCTTTTATAATGATTATTCCTTTAATTTTTCATCTCTTCAAAATTCGCAAATCTATTCGTTTAAGTTATGAATAATCATTCAAATCAGCTTGGAAATAAATGTCGAAAATCTCTTGGTGTTCATGTTTTCAAAACATACATTTGGATCCGCTAGCATAACATTTCAATAATCAAACTAAATGTAGGTCCTGTTGCAGTATAACAATGGATAAATGCAAAAAATAATTATCATGATTTAGATACATGTTACAGCTGGAGCGCATTAACTAAACAAAAGCAACGCAGATATATTCTAGAAGATTATATATTTGTACGTATACTCTTTTTAAGTTTGTCGATTTTGTTACACAGTTAACACTCTTACTGCGTATATCTACATATATGTACATTGAAGTCAGACTGCGTATATATACAAATATGTCTATTTCTACGTACGCATGTGCACAAGATTTTCAAAACGATATAGTTTCATCAATATTTGGTTTATTTGAACATCAGAAACATCAATAGAACCACAAAAGTAGTAGCCTTTTGATGGTGTATTCATTCTATACTCAAAATATTACATTTAACTTTTAATTGTGATTTTTTGACAAAAACAGAAAAATTATAATAACTTCAACATTTTTTAAAACGTAAATATACGTTGCAATACACAACTTCCATACGTTTTTGCATAGATCATTATTGCTAGTATCCAAAACAGTTTCCACTATAAGATGGTGTTCTGAATAATTTGCAGAAGTGGATACATTGGCATTGGACACTCTTGACGCTGGAGACGCTGACTCTCCCCGGGCACCTGGTCTCACTTCGGAATGTTGTTCATTCCGGGGTTCGCAACCGTTTCGATGGAAATTCTCACGATTTTGTCTTGCCTTCTCGACTTTGAGACTGAATAATGATAAGGTACTTCTTTGATGTTTATTACATTTCGAGGTCTATCTCATTTAGCTTCTCCCTTTAGCTGCGGTAGGGGTCATATGTGTCAATCTTTAGTTATCGGCGTTCAAACTCCTCTACTTCTTTTTTTTCGACAGATTTTGACAAATTTAGTATCCATGAAACCGGAAAATCATCATCTACAGTCTGATGGTTACAAAATGTTAAGTGAGATTTATCGTTTAATCTATATCTACAAAAATATCCCAATAATGAGACCCTATGGATATCGTCGTAAGCGTTTCGTTTTTATAACGTCATCATCGGAAATTAAACCGCTTTTTGCCTGCCTGGGAATAAAATGAAAAAGGAATACTATATTTTCACGATCCAACAGGATATTTCCTAAAGATTTTGGCGATTTAATGGATAAGATATTTCAAAGAAAGGAGGGGATCTCAAACAAGACTCGGTTGCAGCGCCAACAGCAACACGCAAAAACACCCCAAAGGAAAACACAGAGAAGACACACACAGCAAGAGACAAGGAACAGCAATCGAGACATCAAACATTGAACATAACAAGACAACACATAAACCAACGAGGCCAACGAGGGCCATGGGCAATCGGTGCCAACTTAGGACGGCCATCAGCCACGTTAGTAACAGATGGTGTGGTTATCCTGGATTACGTGCGTACGACCCTCCCACTTTTCCGGTTACCTAAAGGTCTCGAAGAACGCACAATTGTTGTGTAAAATAACCTCCTCACTGTAAGATAATACAAACAAGACAACACAAGGCAGGGGCCCAAGGAACGGAGATGAAAATGTAAATACATATTTAAATAGGGTAGGGGCGTACGAAATGCAGTCCGTACTCTGACGGCTGTAGCGAGCTCATGCATGTTATCACCCGAGGAGACCGACCGAAATTCAGAGAGGACAGGTGGTTGGAGCCCTGTCTTCTCAGAGGTTTGGACAGGGCCCGTCATGGAGTCCCGTCGTCACAGTCGGTCAGCCATTGATTGGTCCATTACCATGCCGAGTGTCCGTCTGGTGTCATTAGGATCATATCCACGGTTTACAAACCTTCAAATGTGATTGTTTTGTTATTCATCGGTCATCTTATCTAATTAATTATTTCAGTCACGGGTGTGAATTGTTTTGATTATTAAGAGTATTAGGCCATAGTTATAGAAAATATTGTGTTTCAATTCCGCGAAAGAATCCTTTTATGAGAATTGTTAACAGTAGAAGAATATATTCTTCTATCCCGAAAAGCATAAAATGCCATTTCAAATCAATATAGATCCCTATAGCTATTCTTGAAGACCAATAATTCTAAATACTAATCAAATAAATGTATATTGAAGAACTTGATGGACAAAATAAAGAAATATTATCCACTAAATATTTTCATTTTTATTTTTCTGAAAATTGAAGAAAATCTGCGGTTTGTAAGTCGGATAAAGACCTCGTTGAGGTCTCTAGGAAGATAAGATGCCCTCGGAGAGAACAGGGTCTCGGTCTTTAAACACCACCCTGTTCTCTCCTTGGGCATCTAACCTTCATACACACCTCAACTCGGTTTTTATCCTATACATAAAAGGCGTTTTATGATTTTGACGCATTTTGGATGGTTATGCTGTCTGCCTTTAATCCTTCTAATTTTGTTTACTATGTCACCATAAAATGCAGGCGGTGAAGCAACCAAAGTAATATACTCTGTTGATTGTATAGGTCCGAACTTTAAAAGAAGCTAACTGTAATAGCTGTAAAATTTCCAAAGAGTCTAATTATATTTTATAATAAGAACTTTTCATCATTTTTTTTAAACTTTCTTACTTTGCAGCGAATTTTTATATCTAATAAAGTTTCTCTATTTGAAAACTTTTATCAAGTGAGTTTTAGTATTAACCTAGCTCTGTTGAAAGATGTACCTTTATTCCAGATAACTGATTTCAATATCGAAAACGAGCAAGGTGAATGACATCAATTCATTGATCAGGAATGTCAAAAGTTATAACGCTTCCGTTTACGTTTTTTTTAGCTCACCTGAGCCAAAGGCTCTAGTGAGCTATTGTCATAGCGATCCGTCCGTCGTCCGTCGTCCGTCGTCTGTCGTGTGTCGTGTGTCGTGTGTCGTCTGTCTGTCGTAAACTTTTCACATTTTCAACTTCTTCTCAAGAATGGCTTAAGGGATTTTGATGAAACTTGGTAGGTATAAAGTACTAATGATCCCCTACAAATGTTGTTGTTTTTTGTCCGGATCCCTCAACAGGTGGCGCCACCACAGGCAAAAGTAGGTCACGGGGGTACCCTCCCTTGACAAACTTCTTCTTCAGAACGGAAGCACGTATCGACAAACCGAAAGCATCAGGATGATCTACAGAGATGTCTTTAGAAGTGTTGTTATTTTTGGTTCCACTCCGAAGTCAAATTTTTGACGCTTTTTTGACGTCTCTTCGGACTTAGTCAGAAATGCAAATTTTTGCACTATTTCTTTAAATAACTCAATAAGTGTATGATTTTACACACTCATTTACTGCATATTTATCATATATAACTTACTTAATGCTTTGATATGTATTTTATGCTTAAATTTTATTTTTTTATTTTTTATGAATTTTTTTCTTATGTAAAAAGGAAGGGGGGGGGGGGTGATTTTCATACATTTTCTGCTTCTTTTCTATAACCACTCTTCAGATTGTCATGACATTTTGTAGGTATGAGGTACTCATGCATGGTACCCTTCAAGTGAAAAAATGTTGTCAAGATATCCACTTTTGGATTTTTAAGGAATATTTTTTAAGATTGTACATAGGTATAATGTATGTTTTCCATGCCCAATGGACCAATGGGAAGTGGCTCCAAACCCCGGCAGGACCCCAACAATTTTTTTTCCCTTATTAGCTCACCTGAGCCAAAGGCTCTAGTGAGCTATTGTCATAGCGATCCGTCCGGCGTCCGTCGTCCGTCGTCTGTCGTGTGTCGTGTATCGTCTGTCGTGTGTCGTCTGTCTGTCGTAAACTTTTCACATTTTCAACTTCTTCTCAAGAATGGCTTAAGGGATTTTGATGAAACTTGGTAGGTATAAAGTACTAATGATCCCCTACAAGTGTTGTTGTTTTTTGTCCGGATCCCTCAACAGGTGGCGCCACCACAGGCAAAAGTAGGTCACGGGGGGTACCCTCCCTTGACAAACTTCTTTTTCAGAACGGAAGCACGTATCGACAAACCGAAAGCATCAGGATGATCTACAGAGATGTCTTTAGAAGTGTTGTTATTTTTGGTTCCACTCCGAAGTCAAATTTTTGACGCTTTTTTGACGTCTCTTCGGACTTAGTCAGAAATGCAAATTTTTGCACTATTTCTTTAAATATCTCAATAAGTGTATGATTTTACACACTCATTTACTGCATATTTATCATATGACGGCCGTCAAGCGAAAACCACCCTTATCTGTCTATGACGTCAAACAGAGAAATCGGACTGTAAAGACGTCGTCAATTTGGCGTATTTTTCGCGTTACGTGTTGCGATAACTTTTCAACTACGTGGACGTTAAAGTCATCAATAAATCATAATCCACAGAATGTTATAGCCTCTTACTTTTATGACTTTAAAGTACGTTTTGAAATCCTTTTCTGAAAATTCAGTGATGAGTTAATTGAAATTAAAACAAGGGTTTCTTTTCTCATTTCTCATTACCGCAATCAGCGTGACCAACGAACTGGACCCGTACACGTTTAGGGGAAAAACTATTTTCAAAATTCAACATGCTTTTTTTTTTTATTGTAAAGAGACGTATGTTTTCACATTACTTCTTCTTCTCTTTTTTTTTGTCTTCTTGTACTGAACATCATTTATAATTTGCGAATCCGAAACGGCCTAAGATATATTTGATCCTCGATTTATGTTGATAAGCCAGATGTATACTTCACATTAATCTAAATACTAAGTGTTCAAAGAAACATTATAGAGTGGTTTGTAATCAGTCTCATAAATATCTAAAGACCAATTTTCACAAAATTAATCTATCGTTTGCAGAAGGAAAAAGAATAGCGTTTTGATTAAAAAAGAGAAGTATGAGGAATAAATGAACCTATAAAGGCTATATGGCAGTACAATTACACTTGAAATTGAAAATCTAAACTTAAAGTCCGTATCATGTCCTCAAAATGGAAAGAGGCATCATCTGCTACCAAGGAATACACTAAACGGTTGAAAAATATTTAGGTTTATAGTATACTTTAAATTACAGGCGCGAATCTAGGGGGGGTTAACATGCTTAAGTAGACCATGAATATGTAATAAAAATACATATTTTTCTGTTTTTGCATAGATGTATATAGGTTTTTTTTCAAATCAAAGGTTGAACCCCACCCCCTTTTGACGGGTTGGACCCCGAAATGAAATATCTATCCACGAATTAGCTCTACTTGTATTTGTTTTTATTACACATGTAGAAGATGTATAAGAGAGAGGGAGAGATTAATTTCATTAACTGTGTATCAAACCTGTTTAATTTTTTCCAATGTGCGTGAAAAGGGATGCTTCATCAAGTGGCGACCTCTATAATAACGACCGACTTACATATGGATATTAAATTCTGTATCTACAAATCACCACGCTCTATGCAATTTGAATTTTTGAGAAATATGGTATAATATCCGAGAAATTTGGAGAAATACTCGCCTATTTTGCGCTTCGGGACCGACTCCACGTGTCGCACAAGGCAGACTCCCCTAATGTGACGTTACATAAACTTATAGTCGCCAACTATTCATTGGATTCTCGCAGAGAGAAATTTTTGTAGCTGCGACGTTCTTGTTCCTTTCTATGTATTTTTTTCGGGGGGGGGGGGGGGGAGGGTGTATGTTGATAATTGACATAAAATTAAGATGTAAAAAACAACCATACATATCTGATTTGGATTTTCTCCGACCTTGTGCACTTCACGACTGAAAATGATCAAACAAGCAAATTCGCCTAGCCCCTCCCCTAATATGACCATTGAAGATTTTAATAACCCATCAACTAGAAGTTTAACAATCATATGAGATAAAGCAAAAAACTACTCTCCACAAAATTCTTCTATTTATTCACTCAAAATAATAAAAAAAAATGAATTAGTTTTGAAGTATGAAAATATGAAAAAATGCAATTATTGCAATCATTAATAAATGGAGAAGAATAACCTTGAAATTAGGTTGAACTTTTCGTATATGGAGGGAATGAGAAAACGTTTTGAGAAAAATCAAGTGACTCAGAACAGAAATAAACAAAACACTGAAGATCGTGTATCTTGACGGCGACGTGAATAAAGGAAGCGACATATTAAAAGAAAGAAGAAGAAAATAAAGTTTCAAGCGCGGATCTAGGGGATTGTGAGGTCAGACTACCCTGGAATTAGCCGAACTGATTATCCTATTTTTATCAAATTCATTTTTTTTCAAAATCATACGCTGCTCCCCTGATGAATCCCACCCTTGGGGAAAATTCTAGATCCTATAGTGTCGTTTTCTGTTGAAATGAACAACAATTCAAAAAGATAAAGATAGGAAAAATTCTCATGACAAGGGTATAGTCGTTTATGTACAAAACTCATCGAAAAAAGAAAGATTCTGATTTTATTTGATTTGACTTTTCTTACCTGTGCTCGCGATAATACAGGGGGGGGGGGGGGGATCGCCTGCGAAGCAAATCGACACTTTTGGATCTTTTTGTCCGGTGTCCGTCTGTCTGTCACACTTGGATTTCGCATCCTATGTAACAGTGATTCCTAATTGTCGCTGTTTGGAATGATTTTTAGTGCAGTAGTTACATGTAATATGTAACAAACGAAAAAAAAAAAGAAGAAAGAGAGAAATGAAATTGCTAGTAAGGAGAACAGTACAACTGGAAGGATCTTAACAGCCCCCCCTCCTCCCCCCCCTCCTACCAAAATTTTGACACGTGTAGACAGATTGGAATTTCTGATAGTGTATATAGAACAAATAGGGCTAGCAAAAATATTTCAGTAAGTTAGATGAAAAGTGTCTATGTGCAAACGTGTGATTAGTACATGAATTGACTCCAAAATGTTGACATAAAACATGCAAATCTTATGTATCTATAAAAAATGTTACATTTGATAAAATGTTCGGTTGTCTTTTATTCGAAAGTTTCGTTTTAAAACAAATTGAAAATGATAGAAAAAATATAAATATAGGCCGAATATAACTGTTGAGATTACAATTATTTTAAAGTATTATTTAGATAGAATACTTGTAAGTGTAAGGATAATGGCGAGGATAATCACTTTTCTCGAAAGTACGTGTCTATACCTAGGCATGAATCCCTGAAAATATCAACTCCCTAACCAGGGGATTACTATAAAATTTTGAACTTAGAAAATTTTACCAAGGACATGTATTTTATGTGTGAAATTTATTGAGTGTGTATGGGAGGGTGGAGTTCGGAGAATCTGCTCATATTAGAAAAATGCAGCTCTGCCTTTAATATATATCAATTTTTATGATTAAAATATATATGCTAAACATTAAAGATTTAGACACTATAATAACATTAATCTCTAAATCGAATTGTCAACTGTATTCTAGAATGCAGTTGACAATTCAATTGTCAATTGTCAAGTGTCAACTGTATTCCAAAATATGTTTGCCGAAAAAATTATAGTTACTTAGATATACGGGATTCCGGCGAATCGTCGCTGTTGAGGCTAAAAATCAGCATTTTTGTGCTGTTCAACATTTATTGTGCGAAATAAAATTTTCTTATCTTGATTATATTGCCAAGTACGGGTATCAAAAACTGTGAATGGACTAACGTAAATAATTACATGTATAACAAGAGGATATGATTCGAGATCCAAGTACAATGTATAGATCTACATCAAAGTATTCGACTTCTGGTATTAGTGAAATAAACATGCATAGAAGGTCAATATATCATCAACAGAAATATATGTATTCATTTGATATATACACATATTTGTACCGGATATACACACTGAAGTATGACGTCATCATACCATAACTTGGACGTCGTCAGATTCTTAGCTAAAACGTCGCGTAACGTCATGCCAAAGTTTTCAAAGAAGATTTATGGCATTTATCCATGACGTATACATACACATCATATATCATTTTGTTCAGAATGAAGTGTTCTATCGTAATTCGTTGAAAAATAAAATTGCCATATTTTTCACTTAAGGGTGGTTTTCGCTTGACGGCCGTCATATATAACTTACTTAATGCTTTGATATGTATTTTATGCTTAAATTTTATTTTTTTTATTTTTTATGAATTTTTTTCTTATGTAAAAAGGAAGGGGGGGGGGGGGTGATTTTCATACATTTTCTGCTTCTTTTCTATAACCACTCTTCAGATTGTCATGACATTTTGTAGGTATGAGGTACTCATGCATGGTACCCTTCAAGTGAAAGAATTTTGTCAAGATATCCACTTTTGGATTTTTAAGGAATATTTTTTAAGATTGTACATAGGTATAATGTATGTTTTCCATGCCCAATGGACCAATGGGAAGTGGCTCCAAACCCCGGCAGGACCCTAACAATTTTTTTTCCTTATTAGCTCACCTGAGCCAAAGGCTCTAGTGAGCTATTGTCATAGCGATCCGTCCGGCGTCCGTCGTCCGTCGTGTGTCGTTTGTCGTGTGTCGTGTGTCTTGTGTCGTGTGTCGTCTGTCTGTCGTAAACTTTTCACATTTTCAACTTCTTCTCAAGAATTGCTTAAGGGATTTTGATGAAACTTGGTAGGTATAAAGTACTAATGATCCCCTACAAGTGTTGTTGTTTTTGTCCGGATCCCTCAACAGGTGGCGCTACCACAGGCAAAAGTAGGTCACGGGGGTACCCTCCCTTGACAAACTTCTTCTTCAGAACGGAAGCACGTATCGACAAACCGAAAGCATCAGGATGATCTACAGAGATGTCTTTAGAAGTGTTGTTATTTTTGGTTCCACTCCGAAGTCAAATTTTTGACGCTTTTTTGACGTCTCTTCGGACTTAGTCAGAAATGCAAATTTTTGCACTATTTCTTTAAATAACTCAATAAGTGTATGATTTTACACACTCATTTACTGCATATTTATCATATATAACTTACTTAATGCTTTGATATGTATTTCATGCTTAAATTTTATTTTTTTTTTTTTTGTTTTTTTATGAATTTTTTTCTTATGTAAAAAGGAAGGGGGGGGGGGATGATTTTCACACATTTTCTGCTTCTTTTCTATAACCACTCTTCAGATTGTCATGACATTTTGTAGGTATGAGGTACTCATGCATGGTACCCTTCAAGTGAAAGAATTTTGTCAAGATATCCACTTTTGGATTTTTAAGGAAAATTTTTTAAGATTGTACATAGGTATAATGTATGTTTTCCATGCCCAATGGACCAATGGGAAGTGGCTCCAAACCCCGGCAGGACCCCAACAAATTTTTTCTCTTATTAGCTCACCTGAGCCAAAGGCTCTAGTGAGCTATTGTCATAGCGATCCGTCCGGCGTCCGTCGTCCGTCGTGTGTCGTGTGTCGTCTGTCGTGTGTCGTCTGTCTGTCGTAAACTTTATTCTTTAAATAACTCAATAAGTGTATGATTTTACACACTCATTTACTGCATATTTATCATATATAACTTACTTAATGCCTTGATATGTATTTTATGCTTCAATTTTATTTTTTAGCTCACCTGAGCCATAGGCTCAAAGTGAGCTATTGTTATAGCGTGGCGTCCGTCGTCCGTCGTCGTCCGTCGTCGTCCGTCGTCCGTCGTAAACTTTTCACATTTTCAATTGAGTTAAAGATGATCCTGACGATAATCTCAACAGCACTCACAACAGAGCACCAAATTGAGCATCGACGGACCCCTAGCAAGCTAGAGGTGGGACCAGGTGCCCGGGAGGAGTAAGCATCCCCTGTTGGCTAGCCGCACCCGCCGTCGATGTTCATGCACGAAAATAAAAATCATATATAAAATACATGCATAACACTGTCTGAGGTTATATCTATATAGAAAGTGCTATGGCGACCATGTCAGGGTAAAAATTCAAAACACTTACTGTCAAACCCCTCGCGGGGAACTTTTTTACGAGCTCCACACGGCAAAGGGCATAAGTGTGACACAAATGAGTTAAAGATGATCCTGACGATAATCTCAACAGCACTCACAACAGAGCACCAAATTGAGCATCGACGGACCCCTAGCAAGCTAGAGGTGGGACCAGGTGCCCGGGAGGAGTAAGCATCCCCTGTTGGCTAGCCGCACCCGCCGTCGATGTTCATGCACGAAAATAAAAATCATATATAAAATACATGCATAACACTGTCTGAGGTTATATCTATATAGAAAGTGCTATGGCGACCATGTCAGGGTAAAAATTCAAAACACTTACTGTCAAACCCCTCGCGGGGAACTTTTTTACGAGCTCCACACGGCAAAGGGCATAAGTGTGACACAAATGAGTTAAAGATGATCCTGACGATAATCTCAACAGCACTCACAACAGAGCACCAAATTGAGCATCGACGGACCCCTAGCAAGCTAGAGGTGGGACCAGGTGCCCGGGAGGAGTAAGCATCCCCTGTTGGCTAGCCGCACCCGCCGTCGATGTTCATGCACGAAAATAAAAATCATATATAAAATACATGCATAACACTGTCTGAGGTTATATCTATATAGAAAGTGCTATGGCGACCATGTCAGGGTAAAAATTCAAAACACTTACTGTCAAACCCCTCGCGGGGAACTTTTTTACGAGCTCCACACGGCAAAGGGCATAAGTGTGACACAAATGAGTTAAAGATGATCCTGACGATAATCTCAACAGCACTCACAACAGAGCACCAAATTGAGCATCGACGGACCCCTAGCAAGCTAGAGGTGGGACCAGGTGCCCGGGAGGAGTAAGCATCCCCTGTTGGCTAGCCGCACCCGCCGTCGATGTTCATGCACGAAAATAAAAATCATATATAAAATACATGCATAACACTGTCTGAGGTTATATCTATATAGAAAGTGCTATGGCGACCATGTCAGGGTAAAAATTCAAAACACTTACTGTCAAACCCCTCGCGGGGAACTTTTTTACGAGCTCCACACGGCAAAGGGCATAAGTGCAACTTCTTCTCCAGAACGGCTGAAGGGATTTTGATGAAACTTGGTAGGTATGAAGTACTCATGGTCCCCTACAAGTGTTGTTGTTTTTCGTCCGGATCTGTCAACAGGTGGCGCCACCACAGCCAAAAGTAAGTAACGGGGGGTACCCTCCTTTGACAAACTTCTTCTTCAGAACCGAAGCATGTATCGACAAACCGAAAGCATCAGGATGATCTAGAGAGATGTCTTAAGAAGTGTTGTTATTATTGGTTCCACTTCGAAGTCAAATTTTTCACGCGTTTTTGACGTCTTTTCGGACTTAGTCAGAAATGCACATTTTTTCACTATTTCTTTAAATAACTCAATAAGTGTATGATTTTACACACTCATTTACTACATATTTATCATATTTGACTTACTTAATGCTTTGATATGTATTTTATGCTTAAATTTTATTTTTTTTATTTTTTATGAATTTTTTTCTTATGTAAAAAGGAAGGGGGGATGATTTTCATACATTTTCTGCTTCTTTTCTATAACCACTCTTCAGATTGTCATGACAATTTGTAGGTATGAGGTACTCATGCATGGAACACTACAAGTGAAAGAATTTTGTCAAGATATCCACTTTTGGATTTTTAAGGAATATTTTTTAAGATTGTACATAGGTATAATGTATGTTTTCCATGCCAAATGGACCCATGGGGAGTAGCTTCAAACCCCGGCGGGACCCCAACAATTTTTTTTCCTTTTTCTGTTTTTTTTTTTTCTCTTTTTATTTTTATATTTATCGCTAGAAATGAAACTGTGAAGAATTTTGTCAAAATATTAACTTTTAGATTTTTAATGATTTTTTAAATAAGACAAGCTATAGCTAGTTTGGCTTTGTGTACTTATTTTCATACTTCGAATTAACTTAGCCACATACGCTATCAAATATACGCTGAATTTATTTTTAAGATGTTGACTTTTTGTGTCGCTTGCGAAGCACAGCGACACTTAGGGATCACTTTGTCTGTTGTTCGTCTGTCCGTCCATCCGTCCCTCCGTCTGTCCGTCTGTCTGTCACACTTGGGTGTCGCACCCCATAACTTTTGATTGGTAAGTGATAGCTTTGATATTTCACATGTGTATTCCTTGTGACAAGACCTTTATACACATATCATAATTTTTGACCTTTTGACCTTGACCTAGATATTTGACCTACTTTTCTAAAAATCTAATATTGGCTATATCTCGTGATTGATCAGTGATAGGGCTTTGATATTTCGCATGTGTATTCCTTGTGATTAGACCTTTCTACACATATAATGTTTGACCTTGTGACCTTGATCTAGATATTTGACCTACTTTTCTAAAAATCTAATATTGGCTATATCTCTTGATTGGCAAGTGATAGGGCTTTGATATTTCACATGTGTAATTTTTGTGACAAGACCTTTCTAAGCAAACCATATTTTTTGACCTCGTGACCTTGACCTAGATATTTGACCTACTTTTCAAAAAATCTAAGATTAGCTATATCTTTTGATTGGTAAGTGATAGGGCTTTGATATTTCACATGTGTATTTCTTGTGACAAGCCCTTTTTTCACATACTATATTTTTTAACCTTATGACCTTGACCTAGATATTTGACCTACATTAAAAAAAACCAAGATTTTGGCTATATCTATTGATTTGCAAGTGATAGGGCTTTGATATTTCTCTTGTGTATTCCTTTTGACAATACCTTTCTACACATACCATAATTTTGACCTCATGACCTTGACCTAGATATTTGACCTACTTTTCAAAAAAATTAAGATTTGCTATATCTTTTGATTGGTAAGTGATAGAGCTTTGATATTTCATATGTGACAAGGCCTTTCTACACATATCATAACTTTTGACCTCATGACCAAGACCTAGATATTTGACCTACTTTTCAAAAAATCTTAGATTGGCTATTTCTTTTGATTGCTGAGTGATAGGCTTTGATATTTCACATGTGCATTCCATGTGACAAGACCTTTCTTCACATACCATCATTTTTAGCTCACCTCGACGAAGTTGAGTGAGCTTATGCTATAACCCCACGCGTCCGCGTCCGTGTCCGCGTCCGGTTAAGAAGTTTGGGGTAGCTAAGTATCTGACAAAGTACTAACGCTACAGTAACCAAACTGGCACAAGTGATTCATCTTTGGATGCTGAGGTGAACCCATGCATCGTATGCAGCATCTGACCTACATTTTCCGCTTGAGTGACTTGGTTAAGAAGTTTGGGGTAGCTAAGTATCTGACAAAGTACTGATGCTACAGTAACCAAACTTGCACAAGTGATTCATTTTTGGATGCTGAGGTAAACCCATGCATTGGATGCAGCATCTGACCTACATTTCCCGCTTGAGTGACTTGGTTAAGAAGTTTGGGGTAGCTCAGTATCTGACAAAGTACTGATGCTACAGTAACCAAACTTGCACAAGTGATTCATCTTTGGATGCTGAGGTGAACCCATACATCAGATGCAGCATCTGACCTACATTTTACGCTTGAGTGATTTGGATAAGAAGTTTGGGGTAGCTCAGTATCTGACAAAGTACTAATGCTACAGTAACCAAACTTGCACAAGTGATTCATCTTTGGATTCCGAGATGGACCCATGCATCGGATGCAGCATCTGACCTACTTTTTCCACTTGAGTGATTTCGCTTTTAAAAGCCAATATTGAGCAGAGTATAAGTGCTACATGTACCAAACTTGTATATTGGATGTATCTTTGATCAAACTTTCATAAAATGACCTTGACCTACTTTTTCCGCTTGAGTGATTTTGCCTTTAAAAGCCAATATTGAGCAAAGTATAACTGCTACATGTACCAAACTTGCATATTGGATGTATCTTTGATCAAACTTTCATAAAATGACCTTGACCTACTTTTTCTGCTTGAATGGTTTTGCCTTTAAAAGCCAATATACATGTACTAAGAAATATGTTTGAATTGAATTTTGCTGTCACGAGGTGAGCTTCGTAATCTGTGATTACCTATGTTTTACCTCGTGCACTTGCCCTATATATTTGACCTACTTTTCAACAAATCTATGATTTGCTATATCTTTTGAGTGGTAAGTGATAGGGCTTTGATATTTCACATTTGTATTCCTTATGAAAAGACCTTTCTAAACATTCCATAATTTTTAACCTAGTGACCTTGCCCTTGATATTTGACCTAATTTCAATAAAAAAAAAATCTGCTACGCAGGCGACACAAGCATTCCTTGGATTGCTTTTTTTTCATACATGCATATTTCAGAACAATTTCCCTATTTAATGATTATTTTCTCTGTCTTATTTCTGTATCTATGGTAAACATAGTCACCATATATCTTGTGTTACAGATTTGATTGGTTCAATACCTCCTTGCCCCATTAGTAGGGGTAACTACAGGAAATAAAAAGGTGCAACCTAAAAATATTGACTGACTTGAAATGCCCGGAAGTCTGTAAAATTGGTCTTTTTTGATTGCGAATCTTTGGCACGCATAGAAATGTAAAGAAAAAGGGGGGGGGGGTCATGCATGTCCTTTTTTCGCAAATTTCACTTTTTTTACAGGAACTCTGCGTCCTCATCGGAAATGTTCCGAATTTTGCATATTTTCAAACCTATCTGTAGATTGCATAAAAGACAAGATCAAGTTCGAAGTTAAATTTATCACGACTATTGATTCAATATGCTAAAAATACATTTCCAAGCACCGCATTTCAGCATATTTACCGAAAATAATTTGTCCAAGTGGCTTCACTGGGTCATGAGGTTTGATACACCGTACACTGCTGTTTGGAAAATGAATTGGCTCAATTTCTGCACAACTCACTTGAATTAATATTGTCCGCTAACAACTTGTCTGTGTTAATTGGATTAACACGATTTTGACTGTACGTTACATGTATTAAGATGAAATCAATACTATTCAAAAGCTCTCATTCATAGATTTCTGTATATTTTAAAATGAATAAAGGCAAAACCGAAAAGTCTTTGTTTTTTATGCTTCCGGAATCAAAGATACGGGGGCATATAGTTTTTGGCCTGTCCGTCTGTCTGTTTGTCCGAAAAACTTTACATTGGGCATAACTTTTGATAGGAAGGTGATAGAGCTTTCATATTTCACATGGGTATTCCTTGTGACAATACCTTTCCATTGAAACCAAAATTTTTGACCTCGTGACCTTGACCTTGACCTTTGACCTACTTTTCAAAAACTTTAATATTGGGCATAACTTTTGAATGGTTAGTGATAGGGCTTTCATATTGTACATGTGTATTCTTTGTGACAAGATCTTTCCATTGATACCAACATTACTCTGACCCTGACCTCTCACATACTTAACAGAAAATGGTGTTTATACCAACAAAGATGCCACCGCGGGGCATTCGTGTTTCACAAACACAGGTTTTATTATTTTCTGGCATACTAGCTATTAATAATGAAAGGTTTGGTGTTCAATTTTAAATAAACTTAATTTATGAAATCATTTCATTGTTTTATTCTGTTTCTGTTGCACATTAATGTGGAATTTTACAAAATGATTTTATTTTTGATGTTGCATAATCGAACTATACTAGCTGGGCATATGACTTTGGATCGCATAATCCATCTTTTCAAATCAGTAAAAAAGTTGTTGTTTTGAAATGTGACTATTTTCTCTTGTTTGTACTTTTAAAGGTTGTCTGAAAAAAAAACTTGTCTGCATCCGGCAAAAATCTTGTTAGAAAGGTTGTGGGCTAAAATCCTGGTACTGGCACTATCAGTATTCAATGTCAGTATGTCAATTAGAGCGTGCATGGGTATCAGGTGAGCGTTGTGCCCCCTGGGGCTCTTGTTTGGTCAATGCCAACTAAATCATTTTCCAAAGGCCGTGTTATTACATGTAACAAAGTGCCGCATAGCGTTTATACCAACATTGTTGTCCATTCATATTATGTATCGATAAGTTCGTTGATTCAAGCTTTATAAGAAACTAAATACAAATATAGCATAACTAGCTCTTTGCGTCGCTATCAGCTATCAGGTACCTATAACAGTGGATTTTCAAATTTTCTCATCCCCGTCCCCTTAGGGCGTTAGGGAAAACATCCGAGCATCAATATTGTAATTGCACTAATTTGTTTTAACTTAAATCTATCATATTCAAACAATACATCAAAAGAAAATATTATATACTAGCCAATCACAATTTATGTCACATATAAAGTAACAGACATTGTTTTTCTCCAACTAGAATCGGTCTTTTCTTTTCTTTGACTCCGAACTCTTTCTGTCTTATTTATATATATTTGCGTATCGCTAAATATATGTAGATTTATGGAATTAGATATGAACATTTTGCACAAATCATGATTTGTTTTATCTTGAAATTTACTGGCACCAAGAAAGCATGACATTTGGGTCTATAAAAGAATTATGGAGAGTTGTTATCTTGTCCAGATGATACACTGTCATCCATAAATTAGTATGCACCATTTCTGTTCATGTTGCTGTAAGAAATTACACAGCTTCGAATCCATTAAAATTCTGAAGATGAACCTTATATAAATCATTTGTAACAAATTTGACCAGAATATTTGAATTTTGGAATTTCTATGTTTTTTTTATATAAAAAAGACATTTTTTGGAAAAAAATTGTGTTGATGAAAAAAGTATATGTTTCCATTTTCGTTATCACAATTCATAATTTTGAAATATTTGAAGTCAATTATTGCAGAATGGAAAGTTTTGGATAAAATTATGAAAAATTCAGAATTATTTCCTTGTTTGTATAGTTATTTATGGATGAGAGTGTATATTAGGACCAGAGATACAAAAAGAGTGTACATGTAAATGAGGTGAAAGGATGAAGGAGATCTTGAGACAAAAGTGAAGCCTACCTAATCTGAAAGGGAACTATTTCTCCATCATCATATTAAAGATTTGAGCAAATTAACCAAAACAGAATTATTTTTAGCTCACCTGAGCCAAAGGCTCTAGTGAGCTATTGTCATAGCGATCCATCCGGCGTCCGTCGTCCGTCGTCTGTCGTGTGTCGTCTGTCTGTCGTAAACTTTTCACATTTTCGACTTCTTCTCAAGAATGGCTAAAGGGATTTTGATGAAACTTGGTAGGTATAAAGTACTAATAATCCCCTACAAGTGTTGTTGTTTTTCGTCCGGATCCCTCAACAGGTGGCGCCACCACAGGTAAAAGTAGGTCACAGGGGGTACCCTCCTTTGACAAACTTCTTCTTCAGAACGGAAGCACGTATCGACAAACCGAAAGCATCAGGATGATCTAGAGAGATGTCTTAAGAAGTGTTGTTATTTTTGGTTCCACTCCGAAGTCAAATTTTTGACGCTTTTATGACGTCTCTTCGGACTTAGTCAGAAATGCTAATTTTTGCACTATTTCTTTAAATAACTCAATAAGTGTATGATTTTACACACTCATTTACTGCATATTTATCATATCTAACTTAATCTTTGCTTTGATATGTATTTTATGCTTAAATTTTATTTCTTTGATTTTTTATGAATTTTTTTCTTATGTAAAAAGGAAGGGGGGGGGGGTGATTTTCATACATTTTCTGCTTCTTTTCTATAACCACTCTTCAGATTGTCATGACATTTTGTAGATATGAGGTACTCATGCATGGTACCCTTCAAGTGAAAGAATTTTGTCAAGATATCCACTTTTGGATTTTTAAGGAATATTTTTTAAGAGTGTACATAGGTATAGTGTATGTTTTCCATGCCCAATGGACCCATGGGGAGTGGCTTCAAACCCCGGCGGGACCCCAACAAAATTTTTTCCCTTTTTAGCTCACCTGAGCCAAAGGCTCTAGTGAGCTATTGTCATAGCGATCCATCCGGCGTCCGTCGTCCGTCGTCTGTTGTGTGTCGTGTGTCGTGTGTCGTCTGTCGTGTGTCGTCTGTCGTGTGTCGCCTGTCTGTCGTAAACTTTTCACATTTTCGACTTCTTCTCAAGAATAGCTAAAGGGATTTTGATGAAACTTGGTAGGTATAAAGTACTAATGGTCCCCTACAAGTGTTGTTGTTTTTCGTCCGGATCCCTCAACAGGTGGCGCCACCACAGGCAAAAGTAGGTCACAGGGGGTACCCTCCTTTGACAAACTTCTTCTTCAGAACGGAAGCACGTATCGACAAACCGAAAGCATCAGGATGATCTCGAGAGAATTCTTAAGAAGTGTTGTTATTTTTGGTTCCACTCCGAAGTCAAATTTTTGACGCTTTTTTGACGTCTCTTCGGACTTAGTCAGAAATGCACATTTTTGCACTATTTCTTTAAATAACTCAATAAGTGTATGATTTTACACACTCATTTACTGCATATTTATCATATCTGACTTACTTTTTTTCTTAGAAACTTGGTAGGTATGAGGTACTCATGGTTCCCTACAAGTGAAAGAATTTTGTCAAGATATCCTCATTTGGATTTTTACGGAAAAACATTCATAGATACAATGTAGGTTTTCCATACCCAAGAGTAGTGGTTCAAACCCCGGCAGGACCCCACTTTTGCAGTTTTTTTTTTCTCCTTTTTCTATATTTATCGTTAGAATAGAAAGTGTGAAAGAATTCTGTCAAAATATCAACTTTTAGATTTTTCATGATTTTTTAAACAGACAAGCTAGTTTGGCTTTGTGTACTTATTTTCGTACGTCGAAATAACTCAGGCACACATGCAATCAAATATATACTCTGAATTTATTTTTGAGATGTTGACTTTTTCCATACATGCATATTATATAACAATTTCCCTATATAATGATTATTTTCTCCGCTTTATTTTTGTATCTATGGTAAACAAAGTCGCCATATATCTTGTGTTACAGATTTGATTGGTTAATTCCTCCACGCCCATTTAATAGTCACGGTGGGTAATCTCGCAACGCAGAACACTAGGTTTATCTAAAATTTCGTGTATTACCAATTATTTTTCACAAAAAGGGGAATGTGATGCAGTGTAAGGATGCCTTAGATACGAGTTTTATCGAAAGTAAGAGAGGTAATATCCTTTTATAAAGCCGAAAAACTATCGGCATGATTGGTGTAGATGAAAGTGAAAGTAGAACGCCGATCGTGTTGGTGCATTATAAAAAGCTATAATATCCACCTTATTTTGGATACAACTCATAGTTAGGGCGTTGTTACACTGCATCACATTTCCCTTTTTGTAATAAATTATCTATTTTGCGCAAAAATATTGAAAAATAAATTGTTTTGCGTTGCGAGATTACCCACCGTGTTAGTACTGTACACGTGATACATTTCAGGAGATTAATAGATGATCTATCGTGCAAACAAAATAGTACTGCCGGTATTTAATAGATTTTATTTAATGTGTATATACTGGGAACACTTTCATGCTTGTTATTATTCATGTACTTGGAACAATTCCATACTTGTCATCATTTATAAACTTAGCTCGAATTTCCTTTGTCTTAGATTCTCTTAGATGAATTGTATACGGACTGATTTCTTGAAGAAACATCTAATGAGTAATCCCTTCCCGAGGATTTTGAGAATGTATAGGACATTTGATATATCTGAAATTCTTGAAAACAAATGAGTAATTTCTTCCCGAGGATTTTGAGAATGTATAGGACATTTGATATATCTGAAATTCTTGAAAACAAATAATTCAGTTCAGAGTTCTTGAAATCTTTCAATGAAATGTTGGACCACAGGAAGCTGTTGTTTTAAAAGAGGAAATAAATTATGATTCACAACCTTAAGCCACTGTGTTCGACATCTTGTATGTATACAACATTTCTAAAGACGAACACAAGAGGCTTTGAAGGTCGTGAATAATAAAACATTTTCTCTCATAAAACGACAGGTTCCTGTGGTCAGACATTTGGAAATTTTTATCTGTCCAAATAATAGATAGAACATGAGTTTTTATCGGACCAAATTATTTTTTATCAGCAAATCCGATGCAGCTGATACTTTTCATGAACTCTGTCAGCTAATAATTTGTCCATGTAACAGTCCTATCATGAGGCGAAACATAGTTAACAGTAAATAACGATGTGGTAGGTCTGCTAGTTGGACAAGCTTTACAGTATCATGGGCCTATTAATTTGTTTCCCTAAAAGCAGCATACACCAGAGTATTAAGTTTATTTCATTGTTTTATTCTTTTTGTCTGTTTCTTCATCACTTGCTGCACATTAATGTGGAATTTTACAAAATGATTTTTTTGATGTTGAATAATTGAACTAAACACTAGCTGGGCATATGACTTTGGATCACATTATCCGTCTATTCAAATCAGTAAAAAAGATAATGTTTTGAAATGTTACTATTTCTTCTTGTTTGTACTTTTAAAGGCTGTAAAAAAAATCTTGTCTGCATCCGGCAAAAATCTTTTTAGAAAGAATGTAGGCTCAAATCGTGATACTGGCACTATCAATTTTACGTCTTATTCAATGTCAGTATTTCAATTAGAGCACCCATGGGTATCAGGTGAGCGTTGTGCCCTCCTGGGGCTCTTGTTTTCTATGTAATGGAGAAATCTCAATCTCAACTTTCTGTTGATCCGGACTAAAAAAGACGATCACAATCACTTGCAGTTTCCCTGTTCCCTTTCATTTTTTTTTCACATTTTAGTTACACGAATACGTCGAAGTTTGTATTGATTTCTTTTTTGTTTGATTTCTTTTTCAAATCATGAAAGGCTTTGTTGGCGAAATCTGATATTAAGTCCGCATTCCGCCTACTACCGGATTTGCCTGGCGACCTTGAATTACTTAGCTTTTCATTCAAGGAAAAAAAATATTTTGACAAATGTTTACCATTCTGTTCGTCAATCAGCTGTTCTTTGTTCGCATTCGTACATTGGGCAGTAGATAGGTCAACGCCACTCCCATCGTCTCAAATAACACATTTTATGGATGATTTTCTGTTT
Source organism: Pinctada fucata (assembly GCA_028142955.1). NCBI lineage: Eukaryota > Metazoa > Mollusca > Bivalvia > Pterioida > Pteriidae > Pinctada > Pinctada fucata. The sequence goes on along the minus strand of AP027114.1, from coordinate 11,151,320 downwards.
TGTTCATAACACGGAACGACGCAGTGCCACGAGCTTATGACCAAATTCAACGAGATAAAGAATTACAGAGGACTCTACAACTAGTTTAACTTTCTTAGGGATTGAATTTGATACAATAAATATGACGATGAAACTTCCCGCAGAAAAATTATGCGAGATAACGGGAAAACGTCAGTCCATGTTGCTTAAAAGATAACCACACTGAAAGATCTACAGTCGCTGATAGATTCGCTGAACCTTGCATGTCGCGTTGTTAATTTTTGCGCAGTCTCATTGATGCAATAGTATCTGTCCATAATGCACACCACAGAATTCGAGTATCTGAGTCAATGAAAGATGACATTAAAGCATGGCTTGGATTTTTCACTAATCACAGACCATACAATGTTATCTTTTACAACATGCATGTTACGATGTGATAAATGCATGATACGATGTGATACATGCATGATACGATAGGATACAGTCATGAGACGATATGATATATGAACGAACAAGATAGACCTGATACACGGTAGGAAACGATACGAAATGATGCGATACGATGCACGTTACACGATAAGAAAGGTTACACGTTACACGATGAACGATACGAAAGGATAACTTTACACGATGTACGATACGAAAGGATACACGTTATACTATACACAACACGATAGAATAAACGTTAAATAATGTACATTAGCTCGCATCATACGGCGCATATACACGATAAAGTAAACAATTCAACTTGCACGATACGATAGAATAAAAAATGTGTGAGTTATGTACGTTTGTTGTTAATATTTGTTTGATAATAGATAATATTCGTATAAGTAAAAACACACACACAATTGTTCATTAAATCCGTGACTTGGAATCTGTTACATATATTTTCATTTACTCTACCCAAGTCGCCACTAAATGAAAATAAAGCGTGACCTGATTGGCAATGCATATTACCAATCAAGCGAGACGAATTGACTGTATGTAAGTAAAACAAAATTAATGTACGAGAATTGTATGTATGTATGTAGTACTGGTGTAACTTAGACAGATGGGTATATCCTATGCATGTTGACCAGGTAACATTCGAAGGCATCGATCGGTCAAGTTTTTACCGGCTATTCTACACCTACCTTTAAGTTGTTTATACCCCATTTATAAAGAACGTCCCGCGAGGGGTATAATTCGGTCACTTAAGGGCTGTTCTAGTTAAATTTTGCTTTTATTCATGTAAAGAATTTACTATTTTATCAATACCATTTCCTTGCTTTTATTTTGTTGTTATTGCAAGGCTCGTTTAGTTAAATGACAAATATGGATAATGACCATATCCCTATAAAAAGCACAAAATCGATAATTTAGAAAATCATAAACCGAAGGCATACAAAACCAGGATAAAACAGGAATCAAAGCAAACAAACAAAAACCTTCTCTTCATGAAAAAAAGCGAACTCCCAATATGAGAAGAGTCAGCATCTCCTGATTGCATTCAACACCCGTCGCTTTAATTCGATAGAATTGTCACATTCGGTTACTTCGATTTTGGAATATATAAAGCATAATCTTTGGTTTGACGGTACACAATGACAGAATACCATCAATCATTTTGGAGAGTGGGACATCATAGTGTATGACGAGTTCCCCATATCGACCGTAGAACTTTCTCGGTGACGATGTTAGTCGATCACAGACGTATCCCTGACTGAGAAGCTTATCTGAAGGACGCCTAGCTCTCAGAATAAAATCTGTATAGTTGGTACTTGCTCTGGTATAGCGTATCAACTGAGACATTAACATATCGAAGGCGACGAAGGGATGCTGCTGCTCAGAAAAGAAAAAGATTCTGAAATTGAAGTTGTCACGTTTGTCATAGAGTAAGGTGTTCATGTGACCACCAGTGTCGTAGGACACCATTATGTCCAAAATTGATGCTGAATTACTTTTCTTTTTAGTTTCTTTGACTTCAACAAGCTCCGAAGAATAGATTCTGCTGAGATAATCCGCGAATTTTGGATTTTTGATGGACAACACATCGTATATGTATTTGTAATAGAAGTTGAAGTCAGAAGCTACGTATCTTTTCCCTTCAGAAAGATTGAATAAATTCAACTTCGTACTGGTAAAAATAATGTCGACAAACAGTGGGGCACAATTCGTCCCCATTGGAATTCCGACAATTTGCTGGAAGACCTTTCCTCCGAGCACCTAAAAAATGTTGTCGATCAGGAAGTTTAACGTCTGAATAATATCTGTTTCAGTGTACTTATTTTCAGAATCGGACTTTTCTTTTACAAAAGAGGTTTTGTCATAGTTTACAATAATAAATTGTGTATTTGCGATTGCCGTTCTTGCTTGTAAACGCATTACTTAGAATTTTCGCGAGTCTTTCTTTCAATTTAGCATGTTGGATTGTAGTGTAAATTGTCGAAGAATCAAAAGCTTTGATCCAATGGACTCTACTAAAATGAGTGGATTTCAGATGTTCTAAAAGCTCCTTCGACTTCTTTAAAACCCATATCTGGATGATACTGCAACGGGAATATACTGTCGAACAATATCTTTGAAGTCCAGATTTTATTTCAGATAAAACTTTGGTGAGTAAGATCGATACTGTAACAGATTTGGTAGAACATTTTGAGGAACCAGCGATGAAACGTTGTTTGTACGGATTCTTGTGCATTTTAGGTATGCAGTATAAGTATGGTAAATCTAAATGTAAATTGTTTGTGTCGAAGCCAAAGGAAGCGAGACCTGATTTGTGGTTTGCTATTATTTCAGAGGCAGAAAGGTTTATCGGGGTGTCAGTGGGATTTCCAGGTGTTGAATTTAAAACCAACTCTTTAACAAGACTATCGAAATAGTACTTTTTGCAAGTAAATGTGTAATTATTTGAGGCTTTGCGTGCTGGTGCGGTGACATAATATACTTGGAGGTAGGTAAGCTCTATGATAACCTCAGGTTCCCTAAAGATAGACTCGAATCTGGTGTTCACAGTTGATTTTGATCGGTAAATTAATATAGATAATAAAGATAGAAATAACCCTCTGACAGATTTTATCCATTCGGAAAGGGTGTCGATCTGTACATCCTCTTTCTTTGCCCAACGTCTTGCATATTCCTCATAAGAGTCCATGATAATTTTGAAATTTTTGTTCCATGAAAAGGAGTTACTTTTTCTGTATTTGGGGCCCTTTCTTAACAATTCTCTCAACTCGTCGTTCTTGACTATATTAAGGTCACCAGTAATAACGTGTCCACAAGGAGAGTTGTTAAAATCCGATGAGAAGTGGATGTAGTGAGGGATTACTTAAATCAATACACTGCAGGAATCATTTGTAATTGTAAATTCTAGATGCAACTGTTGGTGTATAGGTATAGGGAATACAAGGAGATACTTTTCTTCTGAAATATGGTGGGATTTTTGTCAGTGACAGTTTTGTGGCTCAAAAGGGGTAGGGCCACGAAGCCCGATATTGGCCCTAATTTTGAACATTGTACTTCTTAGAAGTTTTAACTATGATTTGACGTTTTGAAACATTCTCTACTGAATCATGAATCTATCTTTTGTCAACATTGCGTTTATCGATAGCTTTTGGCCCTTTGAAAACACCAAAATTGGTCATATTACGCGAAATCGATGCAAAAACTACATATTTCTATAAAATTAGCAATGGCCGCATATATTAACTAGGATGAAAAAACATATATGTGAAAGATTATCACTATATCCTTTTGTCATACACATTTTATCTCTGAGTCAGTTAACGCATGCGGCCACATTGAATTCTTCCACAAAAGACAAATTTTCCAGAAATTTTCGCCATATTTTGTCAATAACGTCAAAATTACAGTTAAATGGCACTATGATTCGTGATATTTTTCTTTTCATTAAAAGCGGTGAACATTCGTGTATTTTAATGAGAGATATCAAGTATTAACATGGAAATTTATTTCTAGAGAAAAATCGAGGGCCGATTTAGGGGTCTCGTGGCCCTACCCCTTTGACTATGATTCAATTGATCAATACATTTGTTTCCAAATTTTACTTTAATGAAAGGGCGGTTTGTTTTCTCTTCTGATTTATCTGATTTAACTGCTTAAAATAAACGAAAAGTAGAAATGTCAATGATGACTACTTGTAGTCTGTATTCTGGGGAACGTGCATCGGTAAATGTGAGGTCCTTCGTATATTCGTAGATTTCGTTTAACTTCCGTAGAGAAACAGAGTATAATCTGGCACGAATATGATGCAGGCCTAGAGGCTCAATAAAGAAATTGAATCAAGGCATCGAAGGAGAAACTATGCATCTCGGGCGTTTATATTTAAATGTACGAGTTCCATGACTTCGGGGTCTTCTTCGTGGTCTATCGAATAAGCTAATCATATTTACCGATTTACAACCGATACTTGTTAAGTTTCCTGTTTTTTTTTTTTTTGTCATTTTAAAAACGAATCATCTATAAAAAGAAATGGCGTCGAATCCATAAAGGCTTTAAAGCTTTCAAAGACTTTGAGTAAGAGTCGCACGTGGTTGCTTGCAAGCATTTTTATCAAATATTTGTCTATAACGTTGTGCCATTCAATAATTTTAACATTTTGTACTAAAGATGAAAATAATATCATATTCAGCAAAATATTCAACCATGTATAAAGATCTTACTCGATGATAAATGACAATAAAGAGCATAAAAAATTGCAAATGACAATAGACTCCGTGTTGATGACGACCAAAACTGAGGTTTACGTAATTTCGCGCAAATATTTGAAGACGTCATTTCTGAGGAGTGCCTTAACGTAGCTGCGTGAGCAATGGTCAAAGCTATATTGATACTACAATTAAATCGAACAGTTTTCAAATAGAAAAACTTTATTCGATAACAAGTTGCTGCAAAGTTAGAAAGTTTACAAAATTGCAGAATAATTCTTACAATCAAAGATAATTACAGACACCAAACTTGAAATATCTTATCCATTATATCGCGAAAATCTGGATCATGAAAATATATTATTCCTATTTGATTTAATTCCCAGGCAACAAGCCGTTGGATTTCCAATGACGACGTTATGAAAACGAAACGTTTACGGCGAGAGCCCTGGTGTCTTCTTTTTTCGGATATCTTTGTACATATTAATAAAATGATAATGAATTAAATAAAGTTTAAACTTTATTTATTTTACAACGTTTAACAAACAAGTTACACAACTTATATTAATGTCTCACGTTGGCTCAGATGTTGGCGTGAGGGGGTCCAAGGAGCATGATAATGAATGTTCACAAATAACAAGTTGTACATGTAGATGGTGAGTTTGTGGTTCCATGTTTCATCAATACCAAATTTGTCAAAATTCGTGCAGACACAAGCGAATTAGGGGAGTTTGAACGCCGTAAACTAAAGAAAGACTCATATGAGACCTATCGCAGCGAGCGGTAAAAGGACACATATAATCCCTACCGCAGCTAGACAGCCAGAGGATTAAATACAGTCGAATAAGTGATATAGATCTCGTAAATTCAAGAAATCTGTCATAAAATCTATGTATTTTTGGACAGAACTGAATGTTATAGTGCTGTCTTAAAAGAGGAAGGCAGAAACAAAGGAATCCTATTTTTAAAATCATGATCCAAATTGAAGAGGGAGTGAAATAATGATGGAACTTTGAGTATCGGAAGGTATGACGTAATCAGGTAATCAAATATTAGAAATAAAGTGCATAGGCATTTGAACTCGGTGCAGGGTCCACAATAATCACGTTCAATATATGTTTTTTTTTTAAATATATGTTTCAATGTATAGTGTTCCAAAGTCTAATGATCAATTGATGTGAGTGTTGTTTGTCTCATTGTCCTAAATTGTTGGTTTTCCCATACGTCAACTGTTGCCCACACAAGAATGTGTTTCGTGATGACGTGTCCAGCTTGAGACCTTTTTCACATCAAACAAAGAAAATAATTATAAAAAAAGAATGAAGAATAATAAATGAGACGTGGATAGTGTAGTTCATGAGATACATATTTGTACTTACTTATCCTTTCTGAAATAAAGAATAAAACAGAAATTTGTAAAAAAAAAAACTGTATAAATTCATAAGGGTTATCGTTCATGAATAAAGAATACTTAAGAACATTTTTCCGACACATGTTATTGCACTAAAATCAGACAAACACGAACATAGACCCTCTCTGCGGGCAAATGATCTCGTCTCCATTAGGGGTTCACTTTGGCTTCTTTGCAGAATGTTCAAGCTAATTGGTTTAATTGACTCTCCAAGCGTATAGAAGCGTTCGTAGAAGAGAAATCAATTATAGGTGGTTACAGATACATGTAAAATGTAAAGATCTAACTCTATTATTTTTGAGGAAATATGTTCTTAATTATATTAAATCATAGCAGATTACACAAGAAATAATTATGTTTTGGATGTTACGGGATCAGTGGAATTGTACTATGAATTCAATAAAAGAATGAAGAATAATTAAGAGACGTGGATGGTGTAGTTCATGATATACATATTTGTACTTACTTATCCTTTCTGAAATAAAGAATAAAACAGAAATTTGTAAAAAAAAAAACTGTATAAATTCATAAGGGTTATCGTTCATGAATAAAGAATACTTAAGAACATTTTTCCGACACATGTTATTGCACTAAAATCAGACAAACACGAACATAGACCCTCTCTGCGGGCAAATGATCTCGTCTCCATTAGGGATTCATTTTTGCTTCTTTGCAGAATGTTCAAGCTAATTGGTTTAATTGACTCTCCAAGCGTATAGAAGCGTTCGTAGAAGAGAAATCCATTGTAGGTAGTTGCACATACATGTAAATTGCTAAAGATCTAACTCTATTATTTTTCAGGAAATATCTTCTAATAATATATTCTCATAGCAGATTCCACAAGAAATAATTATCTTTGGGATGCTTCGGGATCAGTGTAATTGTACTTTTCAATTATAGTCTACATCATATTTCTTCATCGAATTTATTGCTAATTACTTCGGTACATTTTTGGACAGAATAACTTTCAGACTCTTTGGCAATGTTCAGTTGTTTCGACTGATTATCACTGAGGAGGATTTAGTACCCGAAACAAGCATGTTTGGTTCATGCTGATAATTAATCTGTTCTTAAATGATGCTATGAATTTAATAAAAGAATGAATAATAATTCAGAGACGTAGATGGTGTAGTTCATGAGATGTATATTTGTACTTACCGAACTCCTCTGAAATACAAAATAAAATAGCAATTGGTAAAAAAAACTACTGTATAAATTCATACCGGTAACATTTCTCCGTCACATGTTATTGCACTTAACACAGACGAACACGAAACGTGCTGTAAATATAACAGGTCTTAGATGATGCTTTTGAATTTGAAGACGTTTTACATAAACCCTCTCCGCGGGCAAATGATCTCGTTTCCATTAGATATTCACTTGGGCTTCTTTGCAGAATGTTCAAGCTAATTGGTTTAATTGACTCTCTCCAACCGTATTGAAGCGTTCGTCGAATAGAAAGCCATTGTAGGTAGTTGCACATACATGTAAATTGCTAAAGATCTAACTCTATTCTTTTTCAGGAAATATCTACTAATAATATATTGTCATAGCAGATTCCACAAGAAATGATTATCTTTGGGATGCTTCGTGATCAGTGTAATTGTACTTTTCAATTATAGTGCACATCTTATTTCTTCATCGAATTTATTGCTAATTACTTCGGTACATTTTTTGACAGAATAACTTTCAGACTCTTTGGCAATGTTCAGTTGTTTCGACTGATTATCACTGAGGAGGATTTAGTACCCGAAACAAGCATGTTTGGTTCATGCTGATAATTAATCTGTTCTTAAATGATGCTATGAATTTAATAAAAGAATGAATAATAATTCAGAGACGTAGATGGTGTAGTTCATGAGATGTATATTTGTACTTACCGAACTCCTCTGAAATACAAAATAAAATAGCAATTGGTAAAAAAAACTACTGTATAAATTCATACCGGTAACATTTCTCCGTCACATGTTATTGCACTTAACACAGACGAACACGAAACGTGCTGTAAATATAACAGGTCTTAGATGATGCTTTTGAATTTGAAGACGTTTTACATAAACCCTCTCCGCGGGCAAATGATCTCGTTTCCATTAGATATTCACTTGGGCTTCTTTGCAGAATGTTCAAGCTAATTGGTTTAATTGACTCTCTCCAACCGTATTGAAGCGTTCGTCGAATAGAAAGCCATTGTAGGTGGTTGCTCATACATGTAAATTGCTAAAGATCTAACTCTAATATTTTTAAGGAAATATCTTCTAATAATACTTTGTCATAGCAGATTCCACAAGAAATAATTATGTTTGAGATGCTTTGGGATCAGTGGAATTGTACTTTTCAATTATAGTGTACATCTTATTTCTTATTCTTCTTTCGAATTGATGGCTAATAATTTTGATACATTTTTGGACATAATAACTTTCACACTCTTTGGCCATGTTCAATTGTTTCGGTTGAGGATCACTGAGGAGGGTTAAGTACCCTAAACGTGCATGTTTGGTCCATGTCGAAAATTTATCTGTTCTTAAATGATGCTATGAATTTGAGGACGTGCTCAATTTGAAACTTTGTCTTTGACTTACTCTATAAATATGTGGTTTTGTGCCCTCATTTAGTTCATGTTTGTCATATTGAATTTACTATTTGCTTTGATATTATGTTAAGTACCCGAAACGTGCATGTCTGGTCTATGTCTGCTGCAAATTTATCTGTTTTTTAACGATGCTATCTAATTTGAAGACGTGTATCATACATGTACATTACATTCTATAATCTTCTTTTTTATAATTTTTGTTTAAATATGAATACATATGTTTACTTAGCACATGGACCCATTGTTTGTAGGTAAACGAGGACACAAAATTCTGTATCAGTTAAAAAATGAGCAAGTCCTCAAGTCCCGGCACAGGCATCCCACAATTTGTTTTCTTTCTTTTTTTTTCATTTTGTCAAAAATTTATGCACTTTTAAATTATCTGACTACCTTTAATTTCATTTTTTACCAAATTTTTTTTCTAACATTTTCATATTTTCCGTTTTGCACACTCATTTTCTGTGTATTTGTCATATTTAAGTATCTTAATGCTGTGGTATATATTTGACACCTAAATTGCATATTTTGGATTTTTGAAAAATGATTTATGTGCGTAAAGACCTAGGACTGTGGGTTCGAATTCTGGACGCACCACAATCATAATGCAATGTTATAAGGTTAAAAGTGTGGATGGGTATCAGGTGAGCGTTGTGTCCCATGGGACTCTTGTTTGAAATAATGATCCTTTTCATGAAGAGGCCGTGAATCAAAGTCTGGTCCATGCTGCAAATTTATCAGTTCTTAAATGATGCCATTGAATTTTAAGACGTTTAACACTGAACTCTGTGTATCGGAATGCCTGCGGTAATTCATATAATCACATTATTCGATATCTGAAAGCGCATACTATTAGGCAATTAAAGTCGGTGCTTTGTTTACAATGATCACTCTCAATATATGTTTTATCTAGATATTTATTCATTCCATGTATCCTGTTGAGATATCTGATGGTCAATTGTTGTGGTGTTGTGTGTCTCATTGTTCTTAATTGTTTGTTTTTTCCCTAACTCAATAGTTGCACTTATAAAAATGTGTTTTGCGAAGTGTCCAGCTCGAGACCTTTTCTATATTAAACACTGAACATAATAAAAAAAGAATGAAGAATAATTAAGAGACGTGAATGTAGTTCATACATGTAAGATACATATTTGTACTTACCTCGTGATTGAACTGAAATACAAAATAAAAATAAAAATGGAGATGGTAAAAACTGTATGAATTGATATAATTAAAGGACATTATTAATTAACTATGGTAAAATTGGTCTTATACTGAATTTACTGCCCAAACAATACAAAAATACAAACTAAGCCAGTATAGACAAAACTAAGCCAATATCGACAAAAGTACGCCAATATTAAAGTCACGTGATTAATGCGAAGTTCAAGCGATGAAAGCAAGATGGCGGCGTTGTAAACTAAGCCAATATCGGCACAACTTAGCCAATATCGACAATTGGAAAACTCCACCAATATTGAAGTCACGTGATTAATGCGAAGTTCAAGCGATGAAAAGAAAATGCTGGAAAAGAAAATAGAATAGAAAAGCATTGTGAAGTTGTTGATAAAGGAGTACACTCATTAATAAGTGTTTTCTTACTTATCTGCGGTATTGACTTAGTTCGATATCATATAGGTCTATTTAATTAATAATACGCTCATTAATAAGTATTTTCCATATTGGCCTAGTGGCCTAGTTGAGGTATTAACTTTCTCAATTCAATTGCCATCAAATTATTCCGCTCCGTAAAGTTGTCATGGCGTGAAATAATATAAGACAAACTGAATTACCAGAACTTCTAAAGAACAAGCACAAAGCACTTCCATAATAATTCGCGGAAAAATATTCCAGCGTCATAATTCAGTATGACGTCAAATAAACTCCCGATGATGACGTAAACTGTATGCCGAGGGTAAAACAATGTCGTGATGGAAGCGTATTTTAGATGTAAACAAGGATATATGTTGCTCGTCATTTTAAATGTATTACCCTTCAATCTAGAGGTAAATTCGACCTTTATTTCAATAAGTTTACAAAGTATGTTCTCTTTACGACATCGATACGGTTTACGTTTGATTTGTTTACGCTCATACCCTCTTAAGTTTCTTTTTTTTGTCATTTTAAAAAGGACTCATCTATTAAAAGAAATGGCGTCGAATCCATAAAAGCTTTAAAGCTTCTCAGAGACTTTGAGTAACAGTCCAACGTGGTTGCTAGGCGAGCATTTTCATAGAATATTTGTCTATTACGTTATGCCATTCAATTATCTTTACTAAAGATAGAAATAATATCGTATTCAGCAAATAGCAACCATGTATAAAGATCTAACTCGATGAAAAATGACAATAAAGACCATAAAGATTTGCAAACGACAATAGACTCCGACGCCAAAATCTTAGGTTGACGTAATTTTGCGCCATATTTGAAGACGTCATTTCTGTGGTATGCCTTTACGTAGCTGCGTGTATAATGGACAAAGCTAGATTGATGCTACAATTCAATCGCTCAGTTTTCAAATAGAAAAAAACTTTATCCGATAACAATTTGCTGCAAAATTAGAAAGTTTACAAAATTGCAGAAGAATTCTTACAATCAAAGATAATTACAAATACCAAACTTTGAATATCTTATCCATTATATAGCTAAAATCTGCAAGAAATATAACATTAGACCGTGACGATATATTTTTCCTATTTGATTTTATTCCCAGGCAACAAGCCCGTGAATTTATTTCCAATGACGACGTTATAAAAACGAAACGTTTACGGCGAGAGCCGCGGTGTCTCATGTTTAGGATATTTTTGTACATATTTATGAAATGATAAATCGTAATGAGTATTTCTACAACCAGGTTGTAGATTATGAGTTGGCGGTTTCATCAATACCAAAGGAGAAGGTACATTAAGACCCCATATCGGCCCTGTTGTTTCCTGAGAAATTCAAATCGTAAAAATTGATCAACTGTGTTTATTTTATTTATCTACGAGATCAATTACATATTAACATAAAAAGCGCTTTTCATCTTGATGCATCCCTACGAAATTATAGCTCATCAAACCAAGGAAGGATGAACAAATCCGGATTTTTCTCTAGAAATTAACATATATTTTATAGAATTTCATATAGAGCAAGACGATCTCCTAAAAATAAATGTAGAAAAATGAATCAATAACCTCCACATCTGTCGATTAAAGGTGAAAATTAGTAGCAGACGATCTTGCTTTAGTTGAAAATTAATGATTTGTTTTGCGAAGAATGTATATGGAAAACGCATGGACAACGTCGGCACGGCGTTATGACGTCATCATAATGACGTCATTTGATTGACACCGCAGGTGAATGCACTGGCGCGACACATTTAAATCAGGAATCGATTTTCTCTTGAAATTCGGTTTGATTTATAAACGTTTGTAGTAAAAACAAACAAACAAACAAATAAAAAAGGCCCAACATTGATATACATGTAATTTACTATTTTACTAACATAGTGGGAAGGTGTACACCGAGCATGTCGCATAAAATCTCCGCCGGTAAAATTACTTAAATTTTAGGAGTAAAGTAGTAAAAAGAGCACGAGCAAGTTAACCAGAATTTCACGGTGTTCATTAGGGGACATCGCTTCTTCAAATCTTCGCCCTACTATATATCACCAGTCGAAGAATTGAAGAATTGAAGTAATGATGCGAAGAATTGAAGTAATGATGCGAAGAATTGAAGTAATGATGCGAAGATTTGAAGAAATGATGCGAAGAAACTATTATTTCTTCAAATCTTCGCATCATTCCTTCAAACATTCGCATCATTCCTTCAAATCTTTGCATCATTTCTTCAAATCTTTAAATCTTCGCATCATTACTTCAAATCTTAAAATCTTTGCATCATTACTTCAAATCTTAAAATCTTCGCATTATTACTTTAAATCTTAAAAACTTCGCATCATTACTTTAAATCTTAAAATCTTCGCATCATTACTTTAAATCTTCAAATCTTCGCATCATAACTTCAAATCTTTAAATCTTCGCATCATTACTTTAAATCTTCGCATCTTCAAATCTTCGCATCATTACTTTAAATCTTCGCATCTTCAATTCTTCGCATCATTACTTAAATTCTTAAAATCTTCAATTCTTCGCATTTTGACTTTGTCAGAAATAATCATTTTTGCACTATATCTTTCAATAACTCAATGATATATATGATTTTATGAACTGATTTACTGTATATTAATCTCATTTTAAGTAACTTAATGCTTGAATATATATTTTACGCTAGAATTGCATTTTCAGCTTCTTTTCCACAAACACTCGGAAGAGGGGGAACCCAGAATTCTTATTGCATCACATGTACAATAACGTGTTGTAAGTCGATGCTTTTTCAACTGTAGAGTATAATTATTTCAGAAATAGAGATATCTTCGAAATGATTAACCCATAGTCTTTGTTTTTATAAATATATTTCTGCGTGATTTGTATTGTTACTTTCATTCATTTTGGTAGCTTTTTCTTCTTTTGTTATATATGGGACATTGAAAAGGAAATGTTATGCCAGAAATCCAATATTTTTTCTATTCAAGATTTTGAATCGGGTTTCGTACGGGCGTGTCAACCTCCTTTAAAATTTGCAGATTGAAAATCACCCCTCCAATTTTACATAAGGATATAATTCATTAAGATTACAAATGAATAAAATTCTAGCATCAGATATATATTTAAGCATTAAGTTACTTAAAAATGATTAATATACAGTAAATCAGTTCATAAAATCATATCTCACTGAATTATTAAAAGATGTAGTGCAAAAATGATTCTTTCTGACAAAGTCAAAATGCGAAGAATTGAAGATTTTAAGAATTTAAATATTGATGCGAAGATTTGAAGATTTGAAGTAATGATGCGAAGATTTGAAGATTTGAAGTAATGATGCGAAGATTTGAAGTAATGATGCGAAGATTTTAAGATTTAATGTAATGATGCGAAGATTTAAAGATTTGAAGTAATGATGCGAAGATTTAAAGATTTGAAGTAATGATGCGAAGATTTAAAGATTTGAAGTAATGATGCGAAGATTTGAAGATTTAAAGTAATGATGCGAAGATTTGAAGATTTAAAGTAATGATGCGAAGATTTGAAGTAATGATGCTAAGATTTAAAGATTTGAAGTAATGATGCGAAGATTTAAACATTTGAAGATTTGAAGAAATGATGCGAAGATTTGAAGATTTGAAGAAATGATGCGAAGAATTGAAGTAATGATGCGAAGATTTGAAGGAATTATGCAAAGATTTGAAGAAATAATCGTTTCTTCGCATCATTTCTTCAAATCTTCGCATCATTACTTCAATTCTTCGCATCTTTACTTCAATTCTTCGCATCATTACTTCAATTATTCAATTCTTCGACTGGTGATATATAGTAGGGCGAAGATTTGAAGAAGCGATGTCCCCTAATGAACACCGTAGAATTAAGATTTGTTGATGCAAGGATCACGAATCCTCTCTTACTGATAGGGATGTAAGAACATAATTATCAACTATATGCTGTTATGTGGGGTGAGGAAACCCACCCGAGGGGACTGGTTTCTGCCAGCGATTTGATACAAATGTAAAACAATTACAAGTTGTTCATTTTGTGAACCATGTGCATTTTTGGGTATTTAGGTGAAAGAAAAACCAAACCAAACCAAACCAAATACACACTGTTTTGGAAAAGAACATGATGCGAAGATTTGAAGGAATTATGCGAAGATTTGAAGAAATAATCGTTTCTTCGCATCATTTCTTCAAATCTTCGCATCATTACTTCAATTCTTCGCATCATTACTTCAATTCTTCGCATCTTTACTTCAATTCTTCGCATCATTACTTCAATTCTTCAATTCTTCGACTGGTGATATATAGTAGGGAGCGATGTCCCCTAATGAACACCGTAGAATTTAGATTTGTTGATGCAAGGATCACGAATCCACTCTAACTGATAGGGATGTAAGAATATAATTACCAACTATATGCTGTCATGTGGGGTGAGGAAAACCCACCCGAGGGGACTGGTTTCTGCCAGCGATTTGATACAATTGTAAAACAATTACAAGTTTTGTGAACCATGTGCATTTTTGGGTATTTAGGTGAAAGAAAAACAAAACCAAACCAAACAAAATACACACTGTTTTGGAAAAGTACATCACCCTGATATACATTAGTTATTATATTATTATTAAATCAGTAAAATCTGTCTTTTGGTAGCTTTCTCGCAATCTTGTGACTTCTCGTAAATACATCAATAAATCGAAATTTACTCACAGGAGCTACAGTACACCGAGTACAAAAATAATCTCCCCACTTATAATACATAAACAAAAATGTTTATGTTTTAAGGGGGGGGGGCTCGTTTTAGGGATTGTTTTTCAGCTTTTGTGCTTTATCGGTGTGTATTGGCAGTAGGGAATGGAAACAAAATATGTAAAGCACGAAGTGAAGTGCTGTTCATGTATTTTTTTTTCCATTTCCTACTGCCAATACACATCGATAAAGCGCAAAAGCTGAAAAACAATCCTTATATTTACATTTTACGTGTTAATTAAGTTGTTTCTGTCCCTTTTCATCCCGTTTCTTTATATTTGAAATGTCACTACAGAGGGAGAACGTCACTTGACGTAGCAGCAAACGTAAGTTCGACGTTTTTTGCTAGCTTCGAAGAAGTACCTTCTGTACGGAAACATTGTAGAAAAATAAGAAATTGAATTATGTTTATGGTTGTATTTTGAACATTTCTATCAAAACTGAATAAAAAATTGATCGTACATAATCGCGATTTTTGTCCAACATGATAAAGAGCGGATGGTTAGTCTGGAGAAATGTCACGGATATTGGAAGGAAAACATTTGAAAACTGACTGGAACACATTGTTAATTTATTCAATTCATTTGTTTCATTTTATGTTTTATTCGTATATTCTAATTAATTAATTGCAGCTAGATATATTAATATACATTTATTAAACAAACAAAGGTTCATTTTAAATTTATGCTTATTGACGTATTTAGATGGGCGTTTTGGGCGCCCCAACAAAAAAAAATCGGTTAGTAAGGTTCCTCAGCATTAGGTGGGCTTATACTTGAGTTTTGATGTCGAATTTTCGAAAAAAAGAAATGTCTCGCTCCCGGCCGCTCGCCACGTAACTGTTTGTGGTTTGCATATCAAATTGCTCTAAAAGAAACTCCGGATTTTTCTGATAATTAAGATTTTTCCGAAATTAATTTAAAAAACTCCGGATTTTTCTGAAAGGTCTTCCAGCAAATTGTCGGAATTCCAATGGGGACCAATTGTGCCCCACTCCTTGCCGATATTTTCCTTTACTCGTACGAAGCTGAATTCATTCAATCCTTGGTCTCTGAAGGGAAAAGATACTTAGCTTCTGACTTTAACTTCACTTACAGATACATAGACGATGTGTTGTCCATCAATAATCCAAAATTCGCGGATTACCTGAGCAGTATCTATCCTTCGGAGCTTGAAGTCAAAGAAACCACAGAGACAAATAATTCAGCATCCTATTTGGACATAATGTTGTCCTACGACACTGATGGTCACATGAACACCTCACTCTATGACAAACGTGACGACTTCAATTTCAGCATTACAAACTTTCCTTTTCTGAGTAGCAACATCCCTTCATCGCCTGCTTATGGCGTGTTCATATCTCAGTTGATACGCTATGCCAGAGCAAGTACCAAATATACGGATTTTGTTCTGAGAGCTAGGCGTCTTTCAGATAAGCTTCTCAGTCAGGGATATGTTTGTGACCGACTAACATCGTCACTGAGGAAGTTCTACGGTCGATATGGGGAACTCGTCATACACTATGATGTTCCACTCTCAAGAATGGTGGATGATATTCTGTCATAGACCATTTGAACCATCCAACCAAAGATTGTACTCTATATCTTCCAAAATGGAAGTAACCGGATGTGACAGTTCTACCGAATTGAAGCGACGGGTGTTGCATGCAAGCAGGAGATGCTTACTCTTCCTGGGCACCTGGTCTCACTCCCATATCGGGAGTTCGCTTCTTTTCATATGGTGGAGGTTTTTGTTTGTTTGCTTTGGTTCCTGTTTTGTCCTGATTTTGTATGCCTTCGGTTTCTGATTTTTGAATTATCGATTTTGTGCTGTATACAGGGATATGGTCATTATCCATATTTGTCATACTAAGTAAATCAACACACCCTTACAGCAAGGGGTCTGTTGGCCGCTCGCCACGTAACTGTTTGTTGTTTGCATATCAAATCGTCTAAAAGAAACTCCGAATTTTTCTGATAAATATACTAAGTAAGTCAACACACCCTTACAGCAAGGGGTGTGTAACCCCTCCCCCCCTTAAAATCGCTGGTTTGCTTTGCTCATCAGATAATGTTCGATCATAAAATATAGCTTTTCATAACAATCCAATAACCATGATAAAGATCTCAAAGAGCTATTTCAATACTGCCTTCATCAAGCAAAACGGTCATTCGCCGCAAGATAATTTTCCGTCCCCCTTCAGGAACGCCCTGGACCCCTTGGACAGGGACCCTAGTCGCTCTCCCAGACTCATTGACTTTCTGATATTCACTACATCCCCCATCTCAAATTTAAGCTGTAATATCTCTGTCTTTTCGTTCGTTTGAATGACTGTGTAATATATGCACGGATATGATTTTTAAAAAACATCGTTATTCCCTTAAATTCTAGAATCAGTTATAGCATTAAAATGAGACAGTCTCCAAGAATAACCCAGAAGCTAAAAGACGACGTACAATACTTTATCAATCGTAGATTTTCGAGGATTCATGAAATCGTTTCATGGCAAAAACTTGAGCAAAACAATCATTATGAATAATGTAACAATACAGAAATTTGTTATCTGACAACATTATATCACGACGTGATCATAACGGCACATGACGTCAAAGTCAGTGAAGCAGAAAATCGCAACGGAATATCCGATTCTCAAAATTTAAACTGATTTACATTCTGTAAATCTTGTATTTTCATTGTTCAGAGTTTGCTTCATTTCTCCGATTTTGGCCCATAACATACCTTCTCCTTTGTTAAAATCCGTCCAGATACAAGTTAATAAAGAGAGTTTTAAACGCCGCCGTAAACTTAAGAAGGACTCATATGAGACCTACTTCAGTGAGCGGTAAAAGGACACATATAATCCCTTCCACAGCCGGAGGATTAAGGAGGTATTGAACACTTGGACGCCAAATTCATTTATTTCTAAAAATTTCTGAAATCATATATTTCTTGTCTGTCCTTGACTATACAAACTTACATTTGAATCTATCCACAGGAAAATTTTCTACGAGACTTTAAAATTTGCATTAATCGACGTTTTCGTGAATTTCTTGATAGCGTCATAATATTGAAAGTGTTATTTAGGTTCTCGTAAAACTATTGGAGATTAATTTTGATTTAACTTGCAAAATATCCATAAATATATTGCACTTACATATGGAAAAGATGAAATGATTTGTGTTTTAAACACAGACAGGATACATGAATAAAAGATGACACTGTCGCTAAAAATATTGCAATTTCGAGCCAATTTAATGTAGTTGCTAGTTGATTATTAGGAATCCTGTGAATGAATCTTTGTCAAAAACTATCAAAATTATCAAGAATGTCCAAAGATTATTAAATGGAAAAAAATTGAATTTAGGTTAAGATATTACAAGGCTTTATATTTTTCAATATTTCTTCCAAAATCGTACATTTTCAATAAAGTGACATCCGCTTTCCTGTACATATGTGAAGTTAATTTGTCAACGAATACACTGTGATGAAGATTGGATTTTCTAGTTTATACATGCTGCGTTTAAATGCAATACGTTTAGTAAATATAGGGTAATCAAAGATTACATAGCTCACCAATACAGGTTTTTGTCAGAATCCAGGTTAAACTTTTTGAACAGTAGGTCAAAGTCCAAGGTCAAGGTCATGGTCTCGTCTCGTCAAAAGGTATCTACATGTGAAATATCAAAGCCCTACCCTTTATAGTTCAAGAGATATAGCCCGGGTTAAAGTTTTGTCTACGGACGACGACAACGACGGCGACGAGGGTATGGCATAAGCTCTCCGGACTTTTTCGTCCCTGCGAGCTAATAATGCTTTTATTGCATTTTGAATGCGAAGGTTTTTGACGCCAATTTTCCCGTTAACGTCGAAATGACTTACTGGTTTGCTCATGGATAAAACTCGAAAATCGACATAATTTCATCAAATGACGCCAGAAAGTTCATGAGGATACTCAAATGCGTATATCAATCAGAGTATCAAATATTTTTGGGAGTTTTAAAAGACTGAACTTTTCGTAGGATGCGAGAAAACAAATAATGCCGCTGCCATCTTGGTGTTCAACCCCCCCCCTAAATATAGTCGAATAAGTTATAGATCTCGTAAATTCAAGGAATCTTTAATTTCATTTCTTACCAAACAATTTTTTCTTACATTTTCATTTTTTCCGTTTTGCACACTCATTTTCTGTGTATTTGTCATATTTAAGTATCTCAATGCTCTGGTATATGTTTGACACCTAAATTGTATATTTTGGATTTTTATTAAAAATGATTTATGTGCATATAGACTTAGGGCTGTGGGTTCAAATTCTGGACGCATCACAATCATAATGCAATGTTATTAGGTTAAGAGTGTGGATGGGTATCAGGTGAGCGTTGTGCCCCATGGGACTCTTGTGTGAAATAATGATCCTTATCATGAAGAGGCCGTGAATCAAAGTCTGGTCCATGCTGCAAATTTATCAGTTCTTAAATGATGCGATTGAATTTGAAGACGTTCAACACTGAACTCTGTGTATCGGAATGCCTGCGGTCATTCATATAATCACATTATTCGATATCTGAAAGCGCATACTATTAGGCAATTAAAGTCGGTGCTTGGTTTACAATGATCACTCTCAATATATGTTTTATTTAGATATTTATTCATACCATGTATCCTGTTGAGATATCTGATGGTCAATTGTTGTGGTGTTGTGTGTCTCATTGTTCTTAATTGTTTGTTTTTTCCCCTAACTCAATCGTTGCACTCATAAAAATGTGTTTCGCGAAGTGTCCAGCTTGAGACCTTTTCTATATCAAACACTGAACATAATAAAAAAAGAATGAAGAATAATTAAGAGACGTGAATGTAGTTCATACATGTAAGATGCATATTTGTACTTATTAATGAGCGTATTATTAATTAACTCGACTTATATGATATTAATAACCCTATATAATTCATTATCGTTACTGAAGTAAATTTCTCTGACACATGTGATTGCAGTAAAAATGGACACAAACGTAAATATAATAAAGAAGGGGATCTCCAACAAGACTCCGTTACCAAAAGCAACATACCAAATTATACCAAGTGAAAACAGAGAATACACACACAACAAGAGACACAAAAGGTACAAGGAACAACAAACACCACATCGAACATAAAACAGAACGAGACCCATGGGCAATAAGCTCTCTCTGCTCCTGTACCAGATCTCGTCTCCAATCGGGATTCACTTTTGCTTCTTTGAAGAATGTTCAAATTGATAAGTTTTATACACTTTCCATTCATGTAAAGCTTTTGTAAAAGAGATGGCGCCGCTCTTATAGAACTAAATCTATATGAATTGCTTTGGGTTTCATAAGAGCAGATTCCACAAGATATATTCATGTAAAGAAGACTTTGGGAGTAATGATAATTGCATTTTTCGATCATAGTATACAACTAATTTCTTCATCGAATTTATTCAGGGTTGCGTTGCTTACAAAAAAATTGTTACGTTTGATGTTTAAGGTTTTCATACCACGGTCGATTAACGAAACTCTTGTATAATCCGTATAATCCGTAAAGTATTTTAACATTCATTTTTATAACCCCCCCCCCCCCCCCCCGCAAACGAAGTTATTTAGGAAACACCCTGTCCGTCCGCCTGGCCGTCAGTCCGGTTAAGAAGTTCTTTTAGCAGATAACTCTTTAAGTGTAAGTGTAAGTGATAGGGCTTTCATATTTCATACATACATACACCATTATAAGTACTACATTTTTATACCAAGACATATGATCTAATAACCTTGACCTTGAACTTTGACCTCATAGTTATATTTTGGTAAAGAAGTTCTTAAAGCATATATTTTTCACATATAAGTGAAAGGGCTTGGATATTTCATACATACATTCATTATAATAAGTACTACATTTTGATTCCAAGACATTTGACCTAGTGACCTTGACTTTGAGTTTTTACCTTGTAGTAGTATTTTGGTAAAGACGTTCTTAAAGCGAATATCTCTTCTATCATAAGTGATAGGTCTTTCATATTTTATACAGTCATTCACCATCAGGCATAACAAGTGCTACATTTTGATAAAAAGACATTTGACCCAGTGACCTTGACTTTAAACTTTGACCTTATGATAATATTTAAGTTATGATGTTCTTAAAATGAATAACTCTTCAAGTATAAGTGATAAGGCGTTATTATTTCATACAGACATTCATCATAACAAGTCAAAGACAATTTGACCTTGTGATGTTGATCTTGACCTTTGACCTACTTTTAAACCATAAAAGATAGGGCTTTGATAGTTTACATATATATTCCTCATGATGAGAGCTTTCATTTGATATAATTTTTGACGTAGTGACCTTGATCTTGACCTTTGACCTACTTTTAACTATAAGGGAAAGGGCTTTGATATTTCACATGTAGATTACTCATGATGCGAGCTTTCATTAGATATCATGACTTTTGACCTAGTGACTTTGATCTTGACCTTTGACCTTCTTTTGATTTATAAGGGATAGGACTTTGATATTTCACATGTAGATTCTTCATGATGAGAGCTTTCATTTGACATCATGGCTTTTGACCTAATGACTTTGATCTTGACCTTTGACCTTCTTTTAACTATAAGGGAAAGGGCTTTGATATTTCACATGTAGATTCCTCATGACAAGAGCTTTCATCTGATACCATGACTTTTGTAATAGTGACATTGACCTTTGACCTACCTTTATACTATAAGGGATAGGGCTTTGCTTATTCACATTCAGATTCCTAATGACCATAGCTTTCTATATTATGTCATAAATGAATCCGTTTAGAGATAAACGTCACGCGGGAGTATAATTTGTCTACTTTAGGGCAGTTCAAGTATTTCCTGTCAGTTACTTCTGCCACATTGTTTCAGCATTCATTTTAGGTCCTGCCACTTACTTAGATACTACAACCTGCATCATAAATCCACTTAATTTGTGTTCAGATTGTACTAAAACGCACGTTACCGCTTCATACGCGCTATCTTCTATGCTTTGTGTACGTAACTGAACTCTGGAAATTGTTTAAAGCGGTTTGTGAAAATTTTGATTTATGCTGAAATAAAAATCCACAGAAATGAGTACATCAAATTGATCAGCTAGCTCCAAATTTATATTAGAACAATCTCATTTTTCACATTCTAGTTCGGTTAAAGTTGGGTCTCAATCTCCTGCATCGCTGCGCTGTCGGCTTAAAGTCTTGTCTCAATCCCCTGCATTCGACTCTCATTCGCTTCAGTGACTTTCATGGTGGCACATGGGCACATCATGGTAGTCCCCACGAGCCATAAGACGACTACACAAACAAGACAGCAAAAAACAAGACCCAAGTAATGAGATAAGCACATCATTCGATATCATAAAGCACATAGGCAATTAAAGTAAGCGCTGGGTTATAATATATGTTCAAATGCATAGTGTTCGAATGTCTGATGATCAGTTGTTGGTGTTGTTTCTCTTATAGTCCTAAATTGTTTATTTCTTGCTAAGTCAATTACAGCAATACAGGAATGTATTTCGCGATGAAAGCGTCCAGCTTGAGACCTTTTCTTATATCAAATATTGAACATAATAAAAATGAACGAAGAACAAAGGAAAGGAGGAAAATGAAATAGTTCATAATATTCATATGTGTACTTACGCCACACAACTGAAAACAATTAAAAACACCCGCCACTTTAATTCGGAGAAAGGTCACAATCGGTAAATCCCATAGTTCGGTAGAAAGTTCATAATCGGTAACTCCCAAAAAGGAACACAAATCTATAAACTGGTATGTCATGGCATAAAAGGTATACGTCAGACTTTGAGATTGAATAAGTGTTAGGTACTTCTTTGATGTTTATTATGACTCTGGACAAGGGGACATCATAGTGTTCTACTTTACCATTTCCTCATATCGACTATAGAACTTCCTCAGTTACGACATTAGTCTGTCACAAATGTATTCTTCACTGAGAAGATTAACTGAAAGCGGTCTAGCTCTTAGAACAAGTTTGCCCGAGCATAATGTATTAATTGAGAAATGAAAACACCATATGCTGTTGATGACGAGATGTTGCTACTCAGAAAAGGAAAATTTGTGATATTGAAATTGAAGTAGTCACGTGAGGTGTGCATATTACCATTGCCGCTAAAAGACAGTATGATAACCAAATAGGACGCTGAATTACTGATCTCTTTTGTTTCTTTAACTTCAGGTTCAACGGGATAGATTACGCCAAGGTAATATCCAATTTTGGATTATTGATTTATGCTGTGGTATATATTTTACACCTAAATTGTATATTTTGGATTTAAAAAAAAAGATGTATATGCATATAGACCTAGGGCAATTCTGGCACTATCACTATTACAATGCAATATTAGTAGGTTAAGAGTGTGCATGGGTATCAAGTGAGCGTTGTGCCCCAAGTGACTCTTAAATAATGATCCTCATCATGAAGAGGCAGTGAATCAAAGACTAAAGTCTGTGTATCGGAATGCATGCCGTGATTTATATAATCGCATTATTCGATATCTGAAAGCACATGGGCAATTAAAGTCGGCGCTTGGTTTACAATGATCACTCTCAATATATGATTTTTCAAAGATATCTATTCATTCTATGTATCGTGCTGGAAGGCCTGATGATCAATTGTTGTGGTGTCTCGTTGTCCTTAATTCAATTGTTGCAATCATAAGAATGAGTTTAGCCAAGTGTCCACCTCGAGAACTTTTCTATATCAGACACTGGTCTTAATAAAAAAAAAGAATGAAGAATAATAAAGAGACGTGAATGTAGTTCATAAGATACATATTTGTACTTACCAGACCATCGATCTGAAATACAAAATAAAAATGCAGATTTTAAAATTTGTATTAATTCATAACAATATAAATAAGGGACATAATTCATTATCGTTACTAAAGAAAATTTCTCTGGCACATGCGATCGCAGTAAAAACGGAGGAAAACGTACGTAAACATAAGAAAGAAGGGGTTATCCAGCAAGACTCTGTTACCAACAGCAACACATCAAATCATACCAAGTGAAAACAGAGAAAACACAAAGAGAGAGACACAGAAGGTAAAAGGAACAACAAACACCACATGGAACATCAAAAACAATGAGAGCAATGGGCAATAAGCTCTCTCCGCTCGGGTACCTGACTCTCCAATCGTGTATAGCTTTTGTAAAATAGGTGGCGTCACTATTATGTAAATTGTATAGATCTAAATCTATATAAATTGCTGTGGGTTTCATAAGAACAGATTCCACAAGAAATATTCATTTTAAGAAGACTTTTGGATCAATGATATTGCATTTTTCAATCACAGTGTACATCTAATTTCTTTGTCGAACTTATTCAGGGTTGCATTGCTTACAAGCATGTTTGGTACGTTTGATGTTGAAGGTTATCTTACGGCGGTCGATTAGCGAAACTCTTGTATAATCCGTAAGAGAAATTTTGAAAAAGCCTTAAGCTTATTAAGGCATTTTAGCATTCATTTTTATACCCCCCTCAAACGAAGTTTGGAGGGGGATATATAGGAAACACCCTGTCCGTCCGTCTTTCCGTCCTTCTGGTTAAGAAGTTCTTAAAGCAGATAACTCTTCAAGTATAAGTGATAGGGTTTCATATTTTATATTACAGTGTCTTTTATCGTGGTACATTCACGTCGCATTCGCCTCTGTTCTTATCAAACTTGCCTCGCTGCATTTCGGACGCGTAGCATATTCTTGCTGCAATGCTGTGATATCTTGTGGCTATCGCGCCAAGAAATACTTCATAAGAACAGACAAGAATGTGACACAATTGTTCATTCTCTAATCGAAGCTCCTTCTCCTCTACATTCGTGACAGTAGAAGACCGGTTTAAAAGAAAGAAGGGAATATCCAACAAGACTCGGTTGCAGTACACACAGTAAAAAAAAAAACAACTAAACATCACAGCAACCCTATGTGAAAACACCATTCATAACACACACATACACCAATCAGACAAATTGCAAATGGTGCCGACTAAGGAATACGTGCGTTCAACTCCACTTCTTTGGCTAACCGGTGATCTCCAAGAACGCATAATCGCCTATAAAAGCATCATCATTGTAAAACGACTACACAAACAAGACAGCAAAAAAACAAGACCCAAGTAATGAGATAAGCACATCATTCGATATCATAAAGCGCATATGCAATTAAAGTAAGCGCTGGGTTAATACTATATGTTCAAATGCATAGTGTTCGAATGTCTGATGATCAGTTGTTGGTGTTGTTTCTCTCATAGTCCTAAATTGTTTATTTTTTGCTAAGTCAATTACAGCAATACAGGAATGTATTTCGCGATGAAAGTGTCCAGCTTGAGAACTTTTTATATCATATAATGAACATAATAAAAATGAATGAAGAACAATAAAAGAGACGTGAATGAATTAGTTCATAATATACATATTTGTACTTATGCCACACAACTGAAAACAATTGAAAACACCCGCCACTTCAATTCGGAGAAAGGTCACAATCGGTAAATCCCATAGTTCGGTAGAAAGTTCACAATCGGTAACTCCCAAAAAGGAGCACAAATGTATAAATTTGTATGTCATGGCATAAAAGGTATACGTCTGAGATTGAATGAGTGTTAGGTACTTCTTTGATGTTTATTATGACTCTGGACAAGGGGGCATCATAGTGTTCTACCATTTCCTCATATCGACTATAGAACTTCCTCAGTTACGATGTTAGTCTGTCACAAATGTATTCTTCACTGAGAAGATTAACCGAAAGCGGTCTAGCTCTTAGAACAAGCTTGCCCGAGCATAACGTATTAATTGAGAAATGAAAACGCCATATGCTGGTGATGACGTGATGTTGCTACTCAGAAAAGGAAAATTTGTGATATTGAAATTGAAGTAGTCACGTAAGGTGTTCATATTACCATTGCCGCTAAAACACAGTATGATATCCAAATAGGACGCTGAATTACTGATCTCTATTGTTTCTTTAACTTCAGGTTTAACGGGATAGATTACGCCAAGGTAACATGCAAATTTTGGATTATTGATTTTTGCTGTGGTATATATTTTACACCAAAATGGTATATTTTGGATTTTTAAAAAATGATTTATATGCATTTAGACATAGGGCGTTGCGTTCAAATTCTGGCACTATCACTATTATAATGCAATATTAGTAGGTTCAGAGTGTGCATGGGTATCAGGTGAGCGTTGTGCCCCATGTGAATCTTAAATTTTTATCCTTATCATGAAGAGGCAATGAATCAAAGACTAAAGTCTGTGTATCGGAATGTATGCCATAATTCATATAATCGCATTATTCGATATCTGAAAGCGCATGGGCAATAAAAGTCGGCGCTTGGTTTACAATGATCACTCTCAATATATGATATTTTTAAAAGATATCTATTCATTCTATGTATCGTGTTGGAAGGCCTGATGATCAATTGTTGTGGTGTCTCGTTGTCCTTAATTCAATCGTTGCAATCATAAGAATGAGTTTAGCGAAGTGTCCACCTCGAGAACTTTTCTATATCAAACACTGATCTTAATTAAAAGAAGAATGAAGAATGATTAAGAGACGTGAATGTAGTTCATATGATGCATATTTGTACTTACGAGTCAATTCATCTGAAAAACAAAATAAAACAGCAGATTTTAAAATTTGTATTAATTCATAACAATATAAATAAGGGACATAATTCATTATCGTTAGAAAAGAAAATTTCTCTGGCACATGCGATTGCAGTAAAAATGGCCGAAAACGTAAACATAAGAAAGAAGGGGTTATTCAACAAGACTCTTTTACCAAAAGCAACATATCAAATCATACCAAGTGATAACAGAGAATACACACACAGCAAGAGACACAAAAGGTAAAAGGAACATCAAACACCACATGAAACAAAAAAAAACTCTCTCCGCTCGGGTACCTGACTCTCCATTCGTGTAAAGCTTTTGTAAAATAGGTGGCGCCCCTATTATGTAAATTGTATAGATCTAAATCTATATAAATTGCTGCGGGTTTCATAAGAGCAGATTCCACAAGAAATATTCATTTTAAGAAGACTTTTGGATCAATGATATTGCATTTTTCAATCACAGTGTACATGTAATTTCTTTGTCGAACTTATTCAGGGTTGCATTGCTTACAAGCATGTTTGGTACGTTTGATGTTTAAGGTTATCATACAGCGGTCGCTGAGCGAACTCTTGTATAATCCGTAAGAGAAATCAAATAAAAAGCCTTAAGTTTATTAAGGCATTTTAGAATTCATTTTTATACCCCCCTCAAACGAAGTTGGGAGGGGGATATTTAGGAAACACCCTGTCCGTCCGTTTTTCCGTCCTTCTGGTTAAGAAGTTCTTAAAGCAGATAACTCTTCAAGTATAAGTGATAGGGATTCATATTTCATATTACAGTGTCTTTTATCGTGGTACATTCACGTCGCATTCGTTCTTATCAAACTTGCCTCGCTATCGCTACGGACGCGTAGCATATTCTTGCTGCAATGCTGTGATATCTTGTGGCTATCGCGCCAAGAAATACTTCATGAGAACAAACAAGAATGTGACACAATTGTTCATTCGTCTCTGATCGTACCTCCTTCTCCTCTACATTCTTGAAAGTGGAAGGCCGGTTTAAAAGAAAGAAGGGGATATCCAACAAGACTCGGTTGCAGTACACACAGTAAACATCAAAGCAACCCTATATGAAAACACAAAGTCGAAAACACCATTCACATACACCAATGAGACAAATGGCAATTGGTGCCTACTAAGGAATACGTGCGTTCAACTCCACTTCTTTGGCTAACCGGTGATCTCCAAGAACGCACAATCGCCTATAAAAGCATCATCATTGTAAAACGACTACACAAACAAGACAGAAAAAAAAACAAGACCCAAGTAATGAGATAATCACATTATTCGATATCATAAATTAGTTAAAGAGAATCCTGACGAAAATATCAACAACACTCACAATAGAGCACCAAATTGAACATCGACTGACCCCTAGTAAGCTAGAGGTGGGACCAGGTGCCCGGGAGAAGCAAGCATCCCCTGATGGCTAGCCGCACCCGCCGTCGATGTTCATGCACGAAAATGATCAAATTATATAAAATACATGCACTGTCTGAGGATATGTCTATATAGAAAGTGCTATGGCGACCATGTCAGGGAAAATATTCAAAACACTTACTGTCAAACCCCTCGCGGGGAAGTGCATAGGCAATTAAAGTAAGCGCTGGGTTAATAATATATGTTCAAATGCATAGTGTTCGAATGTCTGATGATCAGTTGTTGGTGTTGTTTCTCTCATAGTCCTAAATTGTTTATTTTTTGCTAAGTCAATTACAGCACTCACAGGAATGTATTTCGCGATGAAAGTGTCCAGCTTAAGACATTTTTATATATGAAATATTGAACATAATAAAAATGAACGAAGAACAATAAAAGAGACGTGAATGAATTAGTTCATAATATACATATTTGTACTTACGCCACACAACTGAAAACAATTAAAAACACCCGCCACTTCAATTCGGAGAAAGGTCACAATCGGTAAATCCCATAGTTCGGTAGAAAGTTCACAATCGGTAACTCCCAAAAAGGAACACAAATGTATAAATTGGTATGTCATGGCATAAAAGGTATACGTCAGACTTTGAGATTTAATAAGTGTTAGGTACTTCTTTGATGTTTATTATGACTCTGGACAAGGGGGCATCATAGTGTTCTACCATTTCCTCATATCGACTATAGAACTTCCTCAGTTACGATGTTAGTCCGTCACAAGTGTATTCTTCACTGAGAAGATTAACTGAAAGCAGTCTAGCTCTTAGAACAAGCTTGCCCGAGCATAACGTATTAATTGAGAAATGAAAACGCCATATGCTGGTAATGACGGGATTTTGCTACTCAGAAAAGGAAAATTTGTGATATTGAAATTGAAGTAGGCACGTGAGGTGTTCATATTATCATTGCCGCTAAAAGACAATATGATATCCAAATAGGACGCTGAATTATTGATCTCTTTTATTTCTTTAACTTTAGGTTCAACGGGATATATTACGCCAAGGTAATATGCAAATTTTGGATTATTGATTTTTGCTGTGGTATATATTTTACACCTATATTGTATATTTAGGATTTTTAAAAAAATGATTTATATGCATATAGACCTAGGGCTTTGCGTTCAAATTCTGGCACTATCACTTTTACAATGCAATATTAGTAGGTTCAGAGTGTGCATGGGTATCAGGTGAGCGTTGTGCCCCATGTGACTCTTAAATAATGATCCTCATCATGAAGAGGCAGTGAAAGAAAGACTAAAGTCTGTGTATCGGAATGCATGCCGTTATTCATATAATCGCATTATTCGATATCTGAAAGCGCATGGGCAATTAAAGTCGGCGCTTGGTTTACAATGATCACTCTCAATATATGATTTTTTTTAAAGATATCTATTCATTCTATGTATCGTGTTGGAAGGCCTGATGATCAATTGTTGTGGTGTCTCGTTGTCCTTAATTCAATCGTTGCAATCATAAGAATGAGTTTAGCGAAGTGTCCACCTCGAGAACTTTTCTATATCAAACCCTGATCTTAATAAAAAAAAAAAAAAGAATGAAGAATAATTAAGAGACGTGAATGTAGTTCATAAGATACATATTTGTACTTACCAGACCATCGATCTGAAATACAAAATAAAAAATCAGATTTTAAAATTTGTATTAATTCATAACAATATGAATAAGGGACATAATTCATTATCGTTACTAAAGAAAATTTCTCTGGCACATGCGATTGCAGTAGAAACGGCCGAAAACGTAAACATAAGAAAGAAGGGGTTATCCAACAAGACTCTGTTACCAACAGCAACACATCAAATCATACCAAGTGAAAACAGAGAATACACACACAGCAAGAGACACAAAAGTTAAAAGGAACAACAAACACCACATGAAACATCATAAACAATGAGAGCAATGGGCAATAAGCTCTCTCCGCTCGGGTACCTGACTCTCCATTCGTGTAAAGCTTTTGTAAAATAGGTGGCGTCACTATTATGTAGGTACTTCTCTGATGTTTATAATGACTCTGGACAAGGGAACATCATAGTGTTCTACCATTTCCTAATATTGACCATAGAACTACCTCAATGACGATGTTAATTTGTCACAAATGGATTCTTCTTTGAGAAGATTAACTGAAAGCGGTCTAGCTCTTAGAACAAGCTTGCCCGAGCATAACGTATTAATTGAGAAATGAAAACGCCATATGCTGGTGATGACGGGATGCTGCTACTCAGAAAAGGAAAATTTGTGATATCGAAATTGAAGTAGTCACGTGAGGTGTTCATATTACCATGGGCGTCAAAAGACAATATGATATCCAAATAGGACGCTGAATTGTTAATTTCTTAATTTCAAGATATTATAATAATTTTCCACTTCAACGAACAACGTTTCAATTCAAAAATGTTAAACGTCTCCAAATTTTATACCATCATGAACAGATGAATTTGCAGCATGGACCAGACATGCACGTTTCGGATATTTAACCCTCGTCAGTGATTCTCAATCTAAATAATGTAACATGGCCAAAGATTGTGAAAATTATTATGTTCAACAATGTACGGAAAAACGTAGCAGGATGGGTGTGAGTCGATGCTACAGGACCCACGTTTTAGAAATATCAAAAAAATTGATAACAGAAATTTTCGAATGCGTTGAAGAAACAGACGATCGACCGAAGTTGATCGAACTCGGCTACATGTGCCCTCGGGGACTCCTGGTCAACCAGCAGTGACACTCACCAAGTGGGTTCAAATGTTAAACGTTTTCGAATTCAATAACATCATTTATGAACAGAAAAAAATGCAGTATGGACCAGAGATGCACGTTTCGGGTACTTAACCCTCGTCAGTTATCATCAATCCCAATCTTAACTTAACCCTCGTCAGTGATCCTTAAACCCAATCCTCGATCCCAAACTTCAATTCCCCCAAAAATCCTAATTTTGAATATTTTTTAAAAGAAGATGAAAAAAAAACCCATGTCTGTTTAAAAGTAGTTATCATAATTATTTCAATTTATAAAGTTGTTATGCAGAAGAGGAGGATTTGGAACCTAATGGGTACCATCCAATCCCCCCCCCCCCACCCACATTTTGCAGGAGAATCAACTTTTGGACCTAAAAATACGCATTCTGTATCGAAGTTGACTTAAATGTTAATATAAAAGAAATATACTTCCAATCACATCTACTTGATTTTATTTTCATTGTATTCATTCCCCCAAATCGTAGACGTGTTTCCCGAGTTTAGAGATGTCTTTGCAAATACAGGGAATTTCACTCCAAAACACCACTTTCGCACCTGCTAATTGTCATTCAACGTACATGTTCTACAGATTGAAGAGGAATCTTTAGGCTCTGATTTCATATATCAAATGTCTACGTACCTAGAATGTCAATTAAACTCTTAAACTAAAATAAATTCACTTTGGTACTTTGTCATCCCTTTTTCAATCGTTTTGTTAATTATTAAAAAGTTAATTAAAGAAGTGTGATTCCCTATTGGAAGATCTGGCATGGAGGCTATTTTTAAAATCATGTATGATACATAAGCTGCTTTATGTCGGACTGATTTGTCTCTAAATTTGCCAAACAATGAACTTTTTTATCCCAAAATAATTGCATTCTGTACCGAAATTGAAATTCAGTGTTACTAAAATTGAAAGAAAATTCCAATCACGACACTTCAACGACGACATTTTTTTCCGAAAAAATTGTAGGCTTTTTCCCTATTTTCGGTGTTTTTTCTGCTTGATTGGACGGTGATTGCCATAAAACACAACTTTCGCATCCGTTATTCAGTCTCAAAGTCGAGAAGTCAAGGCAAAACCATTCTAAAATTTCAATTTGAACGACTGCGAACCTGGGAAAAAATAACATTCCGAAGTGAGACCAGATGCCCGGGGAGAGTCAGTTTCCCCTACTTGCATGCAACACCCGTCGCTTCAATTCGCTAGAATTGTCACTTCCGGATACTTCCATTTCGGAAGTTACAAGTACATACAATGGTTGGATGGTTCAAATGGTCTAAGAAATAATGTCATCCACCATTCTGGAGAAAGGGACATCATAGTTTATGACGAGTTCCCCATATCGACCGTTGAACTTCCTCAGTGACGATGTTAATTGGTCACACACGTATCCCTGACTGAGAAGCTTATCTGAAAGACGTATAGCTCTCAAAGCAAAAACTGTATATTTGGTACTTGCTCTAGCATAGCGTATCAACTAAGATATGAACACGCCATACGCAGGCAACGAAGGGATGTTGCAACCCAGAAAAAGAACATTTGTGGTGCTGCAATTCACTTGAAGTCGTCAAGTTATTCAAAGATAGTGAGGAAACCCAACAGTGAAAATATTAGATCTTTTTTTATGAACGAGGCCGAAGGAGAGGAAACCCAAAAAGCGAATATAAGTGATTATAAGAGAAACGAAAATCTTATCACGAAGTTAAACATAAAACCGAAATTCAAAAATGAAAGTAATAATCAATTGATATTCTCATGAAAACCCTGAAACGACATGTATTTTTCTCTTTGTTTTTTCATTTTGCTTTTTGTGTTTTTCTCTGTCCTATTTGCGTAATGTTACGTTTTGTGTTACCTCCTTACAAGAAGGATGAACACCCCTTTTGTGCACTTTAAACATTTGATCAAGTTGTAGAGTTTATTGTACTGACAATCCAGATAACCAAGCCTTCTTGTCATAAGAAAGCCCTCATGTCCTCTATTTTGATTCGATTTCAGAAATGAAATTAAATGATAACCAAAGAAAGAGTTAATGGAGTATCTGAAGACACATTTTCTTTCTTAAAATAATTGTCAGTTTATCTAGTCATTGTAAGCCGTATTTCCGCTGATATTTTCTTTTTATCACAATATAAATTGTAAAACAAACAATGGTGTATAACATAAAAAACAAAAGAGGAAACGAATAAAATGATAAGAGCAAAAAAGACAAAAAAGAACATTTTCTTCCTTTATTGTGTTCCGATTTGTCAAGATGATAAATATGGATAATGACCACATCCCAATAGCCATTACAAATTCGATAATTCAGAAAATCAGGAAAACAAAGTTTGAACAAATATTTGTCGAGAAAAACGTGCTCCTTTCAACTAATAATGTTGAGCGGATGTATTTCACCATCTATGTTAAGATATTTACATGTAAATAAGCAAGATAATTTGTATTAAAAAAAACCCCAACATTGTAACTTTTGAAGTAATAACAAAATGGCAACGATAAATGTCAAAGCATTAACGAACATCTCCAATTAAAAATAAATTGTGCACAGTGGAACTCCCCTTTTATATTCAAAGATAATGAATTAACAAGAGAAGAGAGGGGATCGACAACCATACCCTGTTGCAGAGTAAACATCAAACACCTGATGTGAAAACACAGAGAAGACGAGCACACTGAGAGACGAAAAAGAGGCACACGACATATTAACATCAAACACAAAGACTACACATAAACCAATAAGACCACTGGGTGACCGGTGCCGACTTTATACTACCATTTGTCATACATGTTTGTACAAGTAGCAAATTGTGTGGTTATCCTGAAAAAACGTGCGCACAACCCTCTCACTTTTCCGATAACCCAGAGGTCTCGAATAACGTACAATTGTGGTGTAAAACAACCTCCTTATTGTTAGATGACCACACACAAACAAGACCGCAAAACGCAGGGACCCAAGCAACACAGATGAATATGTAAATGGATATAAAAAGAGGGCGTACGTAATACAGTTTCAAATCAATTTTCTTATGAATAGTAAAATGATAATATCATAAAGCTGATAATAAACATCGAAGAAGTACCAATTCTTTATTCAGTCTCAAACTCGAGAAGCCAATGAAAAATCATAAAATTTTCAATGGAAGGTGTAAATGATATGTGTTTAAAATGAAAGGCTTTGCGCCACATCCTTTGAAATTGAACAAGTCAGCAAACTTTTCGGACAACCCTCGTATTCTAAGTTATACCAAAAACACCAAATATTGCACTTCTATCATATTCAAGTTTTTTTGCTCAGCTTAAATTACATTTGTTGTTAGCAACCAGGAGGTGTTGACATCTCAACTAACTTGATCTCTATTTGATTTGGAGATTCTCTTATGCCAGTTTGCAGGTTTTTTAGTATTATTTTCCCGACATGGTCGCCAAAGCACTGTCTATATAGACATGACCTCAGACAGTACATGTTTTGTAGATGCTGTTTTTCATTTTCGGGCGTAAACATCAACGGCGCGTGCGGCAAGCAAAACAGGGGATGCTTTCTCCTCTAAGACACCTGGTCCCACCTCTGGATTGCTGGTTGTTCGTCGATGCACAATTTGGTGCAATATTTATTGTGAGTGCTGTGAA
The DNA here is from genome assembly GCA_028142955.1 of Pinctada fucata. Taxonomy (NCBI): domain Eukaryota; kingdom Metazoa; phylum Mollusca; class Bivalvia; order Pterioida; family Pteriidae; genus Pinctada; species Pinctada fucata. The sequence continues at coordinate 11,116,877 of AP027114.1, read as the reverse complement.
GATTGTCGTAGGATCATCTTTACCTCATTAGTAGTTTTGTTTTGTGTTGATTTCCTTCTCATTTTAATTAGCGCATTGATTATAATGTTGCATTCTGATTTGGATATTTTGCTTGACTTTTATTAACTGATACCAGTATGTTATGCACATGGCGTGGAAAAGCAAACACTTGACGAATCGTAGAAAGATACAAACCTAAGCTTCAACATCACAAACTTTCCTTTTCTGAGTAGCAACATCCCTTCATCGCCATCTTATGGCGTATTTATATCTCAGTTGATACGCTTTGCCAGAGCAGTTACCAAATATACAGATTTTGTTCTGAGAGCTAGACGTCTTTCAGATAAGCCTCTCAGTCAGGAATACGTTTGTAACCGACTAACTTCGTCACTTTTGAAGTTCTAAGGTCGATATGGGGAACTCGCCGTACATTATGAGGTCCCACTCTCCAGAATGGTGGATGATATTCTGTCTTAGGCCATTTGAACCATCAAACCACCGAATATACTTGTATCTTCCAAAATGGAAGTAACCGGATGTGACAATTCTACCGAATTGAAGTGACGGATGTTGCATGCAAGCAGGATATGTTTACTCTTCATGGACACCTTGTTTCATGCCCATTTTTGGAGTTCGCTTCTTTTCATATGGTGGAGAATTTTCTTTGTTTGCTTTGGTTCTTGTTTTACCGTGATTTTGTATAACTACGGTTTATGATTTTCTGAATTATGGATTTTGTACTGTGTATTGGGATACCGTCATTTTCCATATTTTTCATTCTATAAGAAATCTAAAACCTTACAACTGCGAATAAGCTCAAATTAATTTTTGATACATGTCAATCCAAAAAACTCTTCAAATATTTTACTTGAAAGGCAAACTTTTATCTTATAGTTCTACACGTACATGTATATATCGAGTTAAGGCTCAATACTTTCATTAGTATTCAAATGATAACATTCTACATGTAGTCTATTGATGTTCTAGGAATCAATTGAGTTAAAGAAGATCCTGACGATAATCTCAACAGCACTCACAATAGAGCGCCATGGTGAGCATCAACGGATCCCTAGCAAGCTAGAGGTGGGATCAGGTGCCCGGGAGGAGCAAGCAGGTGCCCGGGAGGAGCAAGCATTAAGTTTTAGACAAGAGTTATTTCAATTACGCTAATTTCAAATTTCTCATATTTCCGTATATTTTTCTACAGATATGTGAAAAAAAAATAAAATTGGACGCTTTCAAATGGCTTTATTATCATAATTCACGGTTCAAAAAGTGCATTATACCGTTATCAGAATTTAAATGATTTTCGTTAGACCCTCTTGGTGTATCGAAAAAGAATTAAAATTAATGTTTAAAACAACAGACAACTTATTCTTTCACCATTTTTAAAACTATATTTTTAGTGCTGATAACATGAGGTGTCACATAAATGCTTAATCCCAGCAAAAAAAAGTCAGCTGCTCATGTTTACTACAAGCGGAGATCAAACGCGGACCTCCCCTTTTTTAAGAATCTTTTAAATGATAATTTTAAAAGACCCTAATGAGTTATATATTTTCATTTCCATGCTTCATTAACATCTACGGCGGGTGCGGCTAGCCAACAGGGGATGCTTACTCCTCCCGGGCACCTGATCCCACCTCTAGCTTGCTAGGGGTCCGTCGATGTTTAATTTTGTGCTCTATTGAGAGTGCTGTTGAGATTATCGTCAGGATCTTCTTTAACTCATTTGTGTCACACTTATGCCCTTTGCCGTGTGGAGCTCGTAAAAAAGTTCCCCGCGAGGGGTTTGACAGTAAGTGTTTTGAATATACTTCCCTGACATTGTCGCCATAGCACTTTCTATATAGACATAACGTCAGATAGTGCATGATTTTTATATATTTTCATTTCCATGCTTCATTAACATCGACGGCGGGTGCGGCTAGCCAACAGGGGATGCTTACTCCTCCCGGGCACCTGATCCCACCTCTAGCTTGCTAGGGGTCCGTCGATGTTTAATTTTGTGCTCTATTGTGAGTGCTGTTGAGATTATCGTCAGGATCTTCTTTAACTCATTAAAGAAGATCATGACGATCTCAACAACACTCACTATAGAGCATCAACTTGAGCATCCAAAAACCTCTAACAACCTAGAGGTAGAATCAGGTGACCGGGAGGAGTAAGCATCCCGTGTTTTGCTTGCCGCACGAAAATGAAAAGAATATCTACAAAATATGCACTGTCTGAGATTGTGTCTATATAGAAATCTCGTATTGTTAAAATGAATAATTCGGTGAAACATGAAAGCCAAATCCCCAAAAGCCAAAGTTCTTTTTTCGTTTGTTTGGAATGAAGGCGATTACTGCAAGTTTTTTGTTAGAAATCATAATATCATTCTTTACTTGTAAAATGAATAAACGTTTTTTTATCTAACGTAGGAATATGTTATGTTTTGTGAATGCGCTATTTCGAAGCGTGGTATGTGTTGAAGTCTATATTTTCATGTCAGAGACAACTTTAGAAATGTTGAATCCAGGATAACCACACCATTTGCTACTTGTGTGGCAAATGGTCGTCCAAAGTCGGCAGCGGTTACCCACTGGTCTCGTTGGTTTATGTGTAGTCTTTATTGTTTGATGTTTATATGCCGTATGTCTGTCTTTCGTCTCTTCGTGTGCTCGCCTTTATTGCTTTCACATCGGGTGTTTTGCTGGTGGTGCTGCAGCAGGGTCTGGTTGGAGATCCCCTCCCTTCTTTTGCATGTACCTGTATATTTCCAGGTCCTGTAAATGTTTTGCCGTAGGCTCCGAACAGATATTGCAGTAACTGTTCAGTAAGTATGCCCTCGTAGTGAAAATTAAATTATCTATTTCACAAGGTTTTATCTCGCTTATTCAAAACCTGTTGAAATGTCCCTTTTCAATGTCGCTAAATTACCCTTGCAAGATGGACAGAGTTGGTATCCTGTTTTGATTGGATTTATTCCTTGATAAATTAATTTAACTTCAGCCCATCCGAGTGTTCGCTCGTTATTTACATAGTTATCAATCCGTTTGTCCTTTCAATTGTTTATTTGTCACATGCATTCATTCCTTCATTCAATAAATGGATTTATTTTTTAATTAACTTATATACCTCCACGTTTAAAACATTCTCCATTCTTTACTTTTTCCAATGTCGTTTTCAGTTCAGTCGATGTTTCGTCAACGCATTCTATCCCTAAAATAGAACCATAGGAAAGAATCATATAAATGATTAAATATATATTTTTACTGGATTCAAAACAAACTGAATTATAGAAGATCAGATAAGATTATCAGGTTTATTCTTATAATACCCCAGAAGATTTAATGTCATGATATGCCTACATCTTTTGCTACAACTTTTGTACTCATGTATAAAATAGATATATCTACTTATAGCTTCGTTTTCATTTGCAACCTATTTTCACATCTGATAAATCCGGTTGTACAAAAGTTTAAGATCTATTCACTTCACTTTACCTGCAATAGTTTCATTCAGAATCTGTTCATAATCTCCCTCTTCATTATTTTTCAAAACATCTGAAAGGAAATTAATATGATACATGCATGTACATTCAATATCAAATATATATATGTATTTAAAAATATTCATTTTGACATATTAATAGTGTAAAAAAATATTTCTAATATACAGTAAAGTATGATCTAGTATAATGACTAAAGAGGTATAAAAACAGTTTGTATGGGGTTTTTTTATTCTAATGATGAGAAGTTAAAAAAATCGGCTTTTTCTAAGAAGAAAGCAGGGGATTTCCAAGAACAACCCGTTGCAGAAGCAACAGCAAAACCTCAAAACACCCAGTACAAAACCCAAAACAAAGCAGACACGTACAGAGACAAAAATGATACAAGGAACGCCATTATACCTCAAACACAAATGACTACACATAAACCAACGACCCCAATGGGCAATCGGTGCCGCATTAGGACGGCCATCTGCCATATCAGTATCAGACGGTGTGGTTTCTTAGATAAGAAAATAAAGGGACTTATTTTCTATTGAGATATCTTTCTAGAATATCCTGATGTTTTTTGGTTTTCAATATGCGTTTCGGTTCTGAAGAAAATGCTTGTCAAAAGAGGATATCCCCTTGATCTACTGTTACCTGTTGAGGCGACATCTTGGTACATGTATGGTACCATATATTCTTCATTCCTAACAATAAAAAGAGGGTATCTCAAACAGCACTCGGTTGCAGTATCAACAGCAAAACACATAATGCAATAATACTCAAATACACAGTGAAGACACTCACAGACAAGGAACACCAACTCACACCATGGACATGATTTTGTTTGAAAAAAAGACCACAAAAAAAAACCAATGAGACCAATGGGCAACCTGTTCCGACTTAGGTCTAAATCCGGATTCTTTGCGCACATCCCGCCAACTTTTCCGATTAGCCAAAGGGTTGTGAAAAATAACCTCCTCACTGTAAGATGAACCTATAAAAATCCCTTCAGTGGTTCTGGAGAAGAAGTCGAACATATGAAAGTTTACCACGGACGGCATGCTACATGTATGACAATATTTCACTTAAGTTTTGCTCAGGTGAAATAAAAGTGATCAAAATTTGTGATAGAGAAGTACAAATATATTTCAAGTCAAGTACCGAAACACTGTGAATCTAGGCGAACGACATCATGGGAAACTTAACAATTAACGAGCAGAGATATCAACCTAATGGTAGAAATAGTCAGTATTAAATGATATGTTTTTCTTTTCATTTATCAACTAAATTCTTATAGAACCAATACATTGAAAACAACATGTACCATAGGAAATAAAAAAACAGGACCAACAGGTATTAAAAACCATGTCTGATACGTCAAAAGAGGCCAAAGTGGAATATGACGTAATTTTACGTTTTTGAGTGAGAAAACCAAAATGACTAACTTTTTCTTTTCTACGATCTTTATATATTTGTAAAGTTAATCTTTCATGGACACCTAGATGGTAATAAACATTTCAGAATGAGAAAGGTACATGTACTCTTTTCTAACAGAGGGATTTCTCAAATAATGCATGATTTGGATCGCAAAAGACGATAAACAAACTCGCAGTTGATAATATGGAAATCGGTGAATTGATTCTCCCACAAAACGGGCTTCTGGCAAGTACATGTATGCCTAGAAGGAGAAACTACTTTTAGAAGTTAATGATGTGTTGATAAATGATAAGTTCAGTAATCTGTGTTTTTCATATTGGTTCTAATATAGGGTCTCGGTCTGCTGCATTGAACCTCGGCCTTGGTATGGGCCAATACATTAGACCTCGGCATAATAACAGAACCAATATGAGATACACTGCTTAATAACCTATGATTAATTTCAGTGCACGATACACGCATTATCTTTATCATTTTTTTTCTTAATAATTTCATTTTAATTACCTTTCTGTTTCCGGATAGTATGTTATTCCTTATTGGCTGATCAGATCAGAGGTCGTCATTTTACCAATTATGGAATAAGATATCGACCTTTTGGGATTTGGTTATCTGTTGTGTAATTATCAAGATTCTATTCGACTATTTAATGAAAGTATGACAGTTTATGTTTTTTGGAAACGTCGATGAAATAAAACAGGGGATGCTCACTCCTTCCGGTCACCTTATCCCACTTCTAGCTTGCTAGGGGTCCGTCGATGCTCAGGTTGTTTACTCTATTCTGAGTGCTGTTGAAATTGTCGTCAGGATCCTCTTTATCTCATCTTGAAATAAAAGTTTTACAATTTTTTTGTACCTAACAAAATACGATAAAGTACTTTGTACGTCACTAATATAATTAGTAATATGATTTTTTTCTGAAAATTTAAAGATATTGGCCGCGGAGACAGCTAAGGGCAACATGCATATGTAAAAATAAGAAAATATCGAATCATATTCACCGAGTAAAAAGTCCACAATTCTTTTATTATTTAGTGTATGCAATCATAATTCATGGAGGTATTTTTGAATATCACTGACATCGATTTTTCTCTGAAAAAAATATATTTCAAGTCTCAATATATCAACTGAATTTTCCTGAACGTAAAGGTAGTTATTCATTGTTTAAAACGAAGTCTATTTCTGAGTCAAACTCTTCGTATTTCTTTGATTGTTTCTTTATTTTAGGACTTTATAGATTAGATTCAGCATCCACAAAGTTGTTTATGAAGAGAAGCAACTGTCGTCAGATATATAATTTCCCTCAATCTCGATATCAAATTAAGCAGAGTTTTCACGGAAGTGTTATTAAATTAATCACCCCTTTCAAATCAACAATCATTCGTCATATGTTCAGTGCTTAGCCGGTTAGAGTGGGGAATAAATGTAGACTATGAAGTAAATAAGTATTTCTCGATAAGATTTGGTTTCCTGACTGAGGTTGTACTTTGATCCACATCATATCATTTTAATTTTTGTTTGTTTCATACACAAGTAAAATTTCCCTTTTCTTTGTTTCTAGATTTTGGAGTCCTTTTCATGTTTTGAAGCGGTGTTTTTGTTCAGTTATGTTCATTTACTTGTGTATTATATATAAAGTATATTACCACTCTTCCGCATGAAATGAAATCCATCCAAATTAATCAAGCCGTCTGAAAGAAAAGGAAACTAGTTTATCCTCAATTTTCATTCTTTTGCTCACTAGAATCACTTAACAATTGAAAATAACTTTCTTTATCGAAATCAAGTGAGACAACGTGTGCATGTAGGACATAAATTAAGTTATTTACTTTTTTTTCCAGGTTTGAGATACAAACTTTGAGATCTTATCCAACTCTCGGCCTTCTCTATTAATGGTAGGGCTCTGTGGTCTACATCACGGAAACATTCTTTCAATGGACCGCAATCAGGGCACTTCCAGATTCCTTTTCGTTGTAAGATGTCAAACAGTTTGTCTGGATTTTTCGCCTCTGTTTTTTCAGCTGGAGTAAGGATAAATTTCCCTTTCAGTAGTTCGAATGTATTTCCCTCTCGCCCAGTAATGACGTATCCAGTTGCTAGCTTTGCCAACAGGAGGCCGTAGGCTTCTGTCACTGTCTTACAGTTGTAAAAATCTTCATCCATCATTATCTATTATATTCTGGGTTTTGTTAGGTTTCTTCTTCAGATACTGAAACCATTATTAAATAAGAATTAAATATTTTACGTAACTTTTTATTACATTGAGTAAATAATCTGGATGATTTATATAATAATATTTATTAAATAAAAACTACCTTTTGTAGTTATTCCCTTCTGCATATGATAGATATTATGACGTGTCTCTATTTTTAAACTGGAAAAACCCTATGAAAAATGTGTTTCACTTTGATAAAATATATGTTATATACATGGGTGAACAGGCTTTTAAACCATGTTAAAAGAAAAAAAACATGCCTAACGAGCCACAATGAACATTGTTAAACTATTAAATCCACTGACTTGTGTACGTAGTTTATCTCTTTGTGTCTGCAGGTATCTGATCTGGGCATAATACGACATACCTACTCAGATAAATGAACTTCAATGACATCGCTTTAAAATCAATACATAACATTAAATTGTAAAAAGAAATGTAACAAACTGGATAGCTACATGTACTTAATTGACGTACCTGTACACCTTAAATAAGGTACATGTAAATACTCAGACTCGATATTGTAATGACTGTAACAGTACAATGTTAAAATAAGTTTTGATCTTTTTAAAAAGATTGATATCAGCACGGCTCCCAATGTTATTGTTATTTAATTTTTTTGAACTTTGCTATTTAGATATTCAAGCCATGGGTAATTCGTTACTGCACTGAAGAATCACGAATTTCACATTTTATAGTTCGTTTCAAAGTTTATCGTTGCGGTTCGTTTACCCCGCTTTGATTGAATACTGAGCGATTCTATACATTATCCATTTTGCATACATTAGACCCATAAGATTTTAATTTGAATATATTTATCAATAACAGCAGGAAAACACTGGTAATTTCTAATGTATAAAGCCCCATCCGATTCAATAGCGCGGGGAGGGATGGGGGGGGGGGTGCACACGGCGGCACCTACATGTACATCTAAAATCTCCAACAAGTTTACTCTTTTTATGTCCAAAGTAATCTTCCTTAGGGAAGTGGTGTAAAATCATCAAATAAAACAAACTCTTTCTTCAAATTTTGAAGAAAGAGTTTGTTTTATTTGATGATGTTACTCTTTCTATCCTGATTTTTCCCTACCAACCAATCCATTGGCACGCCCCCCCCCGTTCTCTCTCTCTCTCTCTCTCTCTCTCTCTCTCTCTCTCTCTCTCTCTCTCTCTCTCCTAAAGTCGTCAAAATAAGGAACTACTTGGACTCAAACAAGTATATATATATATATGTGTGTAGGCATAATTTCCGGTAGTTTGAAGTCGAATTTCAGAAGATTTCGCTGGCTCGCTGCCGCTCGCCATGTATCTTTATTTAGATCATGGTTTGCAATAAAAAGCATGATATAATCATACATCCATTCAATGCTAAATAGCCAATGAAGCAATGTTTCCCCTTCCACGACTCAACCTTTATTTTTATTTTTTTACCTGTCTGTTTCTGATATATACTATAAGTAATTGATAATTGAAAAAAAATCGCTGGCTCGTTATATACATTATATATCATGTGAGAAAATTTTCTGCTTGGGAGTGGGGTTCTCCCAAGAGCCTGCTACAGGACTTTGGGATATTCCACACCCCCTCTAAACTCAAATCCTGTATCCACCTCCTGCAATCTACAGAATTGTCTCAACCAAAAGGAATGATATTCTGAATGTTTCCAAAATTTTGATAAATTTCAATATATTAAATGACTCGCCCAACCACAGCATACTAACTTTTTTTTCATCTCATAGAATCACGATACTTTATATTAATAAATGAATTTCATTAGATTCTGGCCGTTTTCACAGATACATGCATGTACAATAACAGGAATCTTTTTCCCTCTCACTCGTACGAAGTGTATACATTTTATGTATATGCTTTCATCTTCAGGCGCTTAGCCAGAGTACTTATCAAGTGTAATAAGCCTCAAGTTGGTTCAGGTAGAAGCCCTTGTGGAGATTCAAGGGGCAAAGTATCAGAATCTAATGGTTTTGCTCATTTACAGGGCTGTTTTCTACGTTAATGTTAAACGTCTTCAAATTGAATAGCATCATTTAAGAACAGATAAATTGGCAGCATGGACCAGACATGCACGTTTCGGGTACTTAACTTTCGTCAGTGATCCTCAAATCTAAACAATGTAACATGCCAAAAAGTATGAAAGTTACTATGCCGAAAAATTGTACCGAAAGACGTAGCAGGATGGGTGGGATATGATGCTGAAGGACCCACTTTTTAGAAATTTCAAAAAATTCTAATATCAGAAATTTTAGAATGCGTTGAAGAAATGTTTCTTTCATTTTTTTTTTGCAACACGATGTGGGAGCAACTGCGTTCTAACGGTACGCATGATTTTCTCTCCTTTCTCCATGTGCCAATTAGCAATTGTAAACATGTGCAACCATTTTGTTTTTACGGAGGGGGGGGGGGGGGGGGCTTTTGTAACAGTGGCGGATCTAGGATTTCAGAAAAGGGGGGGGCCCCAAAGTTTCAGCTCGAAGAAAATTGTTCAAAGAAAAACTGACAAGCAAAAAAAAAAAAAAAAAAAAAAAAAAGGTCGAAGACGAAAAAAAAAAAACAAAAAAACTCCAAAACCTGAAGCTCAAGACTGGTGATCTTAATTAATAAATTGGGGGGGGGGGGGTCATTCCAACTGCATGTTGCATTTAGAAGATAGAGTTTCTTGATACGTTTACTTAAGTTTATAGGTATACTGGCGAGCGTAGCGAGCCGGAAAATTTTAAGATTTGAAGTTTTCTTTTTTTGTTTTGGTTCAGTCATCCACACATGTATATATACATACATGTATTGAATAAATAACAAACGCCGAATTAAAACTCAACCGGTTTCATTGGTATCATCAGGAGTTTTGCAAAAATAGTATTTGCAAAACTCCTGATGATACCAATGAAACCGGTTGAGTTCTAATTCGGCGTTTGTTATTTTTTCAATATATTGAAACTTGTGGAGATACTTATTGACTGTTTATTTTTTGGGAATAGATGGTTACATTTTGTCATAAGATTACAATATCTCTCTCATTTTCCATCCTCTAGTTTTGTATGACCAATTGGGGAAGGTTGGGAAGATTAGGGCATTGCAAACCCACTATACACCTGTCTAAACTGGTTAGATCGGCCCATGAAAATGAAGCATTTGGTAATTATTCAAGTGTTAATTTAATTTTGATTTTTGTATATGTTTATGACATATGAATCCGTTCAAACACGATGACAAAGAAAGTTCAAGACAAAGTGAAGACGAAAAAATAGACAGCTAATGAAAAATTAAGTGTGGCGAGCGAAGCGAGCCAAAAATTTCCCCAAAAGTAAAGAGATTAAGCATAAAAAGAGTATTCTGAATCAATAACTTTGGATGAAAAGGGGGGGGGGGGGCCCGGGCCCCCTGGGCCCCCCTCTAAATCCGCCACTGTGTAAGTCTAGCTCGGTCAAACGTGTAGACTAGGTCAAGGTCACATATTGAATTTAAATCTATCTCAAGTAATTTTTGACACAATGCACATATATACCATATCATATGTCTATCATTTGCCCAACCAGAGTTGTAGCAAATCCTAAATAGTAGGAAAGTAGGTCAAATGCATACATGTAGGTCAAGGCTACTAGATACTAGATACAAATGTATACTGTGTAGAAAAGTAATGAACTTAAAATATCAATGTTTTTATTCATGATTACCAGTAAGGGGTAAGACACTCTAAACAGTATTGGTGAAAGGATGATCAACAAAGTTTGCTATGCTTCATGATAGGGGACTCAAGAGAAAATGCATATATGACATAATGTTCTCACTAGATTTCTTCATCACAGTGTTCTAAGAATATTTGTGTCCTAGTCTCAAGAAGAATCTAAGTATCAGTTATAAGATTTATTAAGTTTAAATGTAAATTTCATTCAAAACTCTGAAAATCATTAAAGAAGAATCACTATAACTGCAATATATGATATATGTCAAATAATGTAATAGTATAATCAATTTACAACATAATATGTTTTGTACTTACGAAAAGGATATTTTTCTTTCTCTGTAATTTATCATATGCTTATTTCTTTTTGAAATTAATATTTTATATGAATTTACATGTCTAGTCTATATAAGGGACGTATTTAATTTTATAAATTATAAATAAAGTATCAAAATTGTTAACTGAGATCCATACAAGTATGTATGACAAAAGAGAAGATTTTGGATTTAACATAGTGAATTTCCCCTGGCTTGACGGTGATGTTCCTAGATTACCGTCCTATGGTATCCATATTTCACAGCTCATCCGGTATGCTAGAGCATGTACTGATGTTTTGGATTTTCATAGTAGAAATTTACAAATTACCAAGAAACTTTTAGGACAAGGTTTTCGCTTTCACAAACTAGTAAAGACTTTCTGGAAATTTTACAAAAATTATTGTCAATTTCTTCTGAAATTCGGACCTATACAGGCAACAGAGTATATTACTTTGGGTATTTCACAACCTGCATTTTATGGTGACATTATTAACAAGATAAGAAGGATCAAAGATAAACAACATCACTATCGAAAATGCGTCAGAATCATCAAACGCCTTTTATACCGTGGATATGATCCTAATGTCACCAGACAGACACTAGGCTTGGTACTTGACCAATCTACAGTCTTGTACAAGCGCATTCTTAAAACTTGCACTCTGACTGACTGTGACGACGGGACTCCATGAAGGGCCCTGTCCAAACCTCTTTAGAGCAGACAGGGCCCCGACCACCTGTCCTCTCTGAATGTCAGTCTGACTCCTCGGTTGATAACATACATGAGCTCGCGGCGGCATAGCACGGATTGTATTACGTACGCCCTTTTTTATATCCATTTACATATTCATCTGTGTTGCTTGGGCCCGTGCGTTTTGCGGTCTTGTTTGTGTGTGGTCATTTGACAGTGAGGAGGTTGTTTTACACCACAATTGTACGTTCTTCGAGACCTCTGGGTAATCGGAAAAGTGGGAGGGTTGTGCGCACGTAATCCAGGATAACCACACCATCTGCTATTTTCGTGGCAGATGGCCGTCCTAAGTCGGCACCGGTTGCCCATTGGTAGGAGTGTAACGATATACCGCGGTTCGGTATATTGCGGTATAAAGTTCACGGTTCGGTACACGGTACAGCCAGGTCGCGTATCACAGTATTTTTCAAATCCGTTTTTGTTAAAATCGACCTGTTCAGTTCCGAATCTTTAGTCCGAATTTGTTTACATTGGATCCATATACAGTTTTAGTTTCGTATTTGAAGAAATGGCCAGGGACGATTTTTTTTATTTCTAAGTGTTGAGGCTTGCATTTTTTGTAGTACGCATAGTTAATGAAAACACTTGGAATTTTGGGGTTTATATGAGTTTGGAAGGATGTGAAGGAGACCTGGACATCAATTTTAGCCATTTCTCCATATAGTAAACAGCGATAGGAGACAAAGGCGAAGCGAGTACCTCACGTCCTGGGCTCTTGATGCCGATAGTGCCGGAGGGGTGTTTCGCACTCTTCCGGATATATCTGAAAATCCAGATGTTGAAAATTTAAATAATTTTTCATGATAAAAGCTACTGACATTCTCTTTAAATTCAGTATTAAATGAAGTAGATACTGTTTTGAGAACAATGCTGTATTGACCTCACTACTTGGGCTACTGCATCCATTGAACGCAAGCGCTCGACTGCCATTTTCACATCGTTCGATACTGATTAACGATTAAACGGTAAATCTAGATGCAATGATTTTCACATGTTTTGCAGGTCTAGATGTATTGATCGTACTAAGGTCTGGTTGATAAAGTTATGTAGACTACTTTAAAAGTCTAATGACTTCAACTTTAGCATGACGCGCATACTTTTTGCGCTTTCGAAACAGTGCGCGAAAACTGTATATCGGAACCATTAACTATGATGGCGGCGCCTGAGTCCATCGAACCTTCGTCAAATTTGAATGAAACATATAATTAATTGTTTAAGCTTTCCTTTTGCACAGAGAATAACATAGCATGAATGAAAACTGAAATGCTAGCACTGCTATAAATTTGAATTTTGATGACACGTCTTACGAGGCGGAAAAACATGCATCATGACCTACCAAAAACAACGTATCGTATACATGTACGTTGATATTAGATCAAAATTTTTTATGTTTACGAGCTATTATATTGAAACGTAAAGTGCTGACATTTTTAAGTTGATTTCTGTGTTCTTATTCTAAATGTTTCCGGGTTTTTATATAAAAATATAGAAATATTAGCCTAATCAGGATAATTATGATATTCTCTCTGCACAATCACAAGCAAAATGGCATTGTCTAAATGGATAATTACATGTAAGCAATTTCTCTACATAAAGCACAGTATTGATAGCGTATTTGCCTACGCAATTTGTTGTTTTTATGAATTCTGAAATTCAATTGAGTCTGTATCGCAATACGTATCGTATCGTGAGGCTGTATCGCGATACTATGCGTATCGTGGGGTGAGCGTATTGTTACATCCCTACCCATTGGCCTCGTTGGTTTATGTGTAGTCCTTTGTGTTTGATGTTTCTGTGTTGTGCGTTGACGTTCCTTGTCCCTTATGCGTCTCTTTCCGTGCTTGTCTGCTTTGTGTTTTTGCATTGGGTGTTTTGGGGTTTTGCTGTGGGTGCTGCAACCGAGTATTGTTGGAGATCCCCTCCTTTGTTTTATATACTTCCCTGTCTATATGTACCTAGAATTTAAAGTCATAAATTGTTGCTATTAAAATAAAGAAATGAATAAATCTTTTTCCCCTTTCAACAGGTGCAGATCTATTCTCAAGTAAAAAGTTTTCAATGCAAATTTATAGGCAATTTAACCTAGTATATACAGTACGTCCATCGCTATCTTTGTCTATCGTATCCTATCCTATCAGACATCGCGCATCAGACATCAGACATCGCGCATCGTACATCAGACATCGCGCATCGTACATCAGACATCGCGCATCAGACATCAGACATCGTACATCAGACATCGCGCATCGTACATCAGACATCGTACATCAGACATCCTATCGTATCATATCAGACACTCTATCAGAAATCGTATCAGACACTCTATCAGACATCGTATCAGGCACTCTATCAGACATCGTATCAAACTTTATCAGACACCCTAGCTCTATCAGAATCTGATTAATCAGACATGTTTATCGTATCACGCATCCTACTACATTGTTATGTTTGTAAAATAAGATTAAATCTTGGTTGTCTCAATAAAAGGAAATTCAACCCCGCTCTTGATAGTACATGTATCTATGAAATCTTAAAACCATCTCTTTACTAACAACCTCTGTGCTATCCGGCGTTCCGAAGTGAAACCCCCCCCCCCCTTGCCAACGTCTGATTCTGAATTGGGTCAACACAAAGAAGACTGAATTGGTTCGAAGGATATGATTGCAACATTTAAATTTATCATTTTTTTCTATCACGCAATATTCACATGTATTCAGATTTTTTTAAATCCCAGATTTGTCGGATTCACTATTTGATGTAAACTGCCGGTACTTTCGGTTTCAATGCCGCTTGAAGAAAACATGAAAATCGCATAGCACTAAAAGGGTTTAAAACCAAATAAAGGAAGCTGCCTGTTACCCATATTGACAAAGATCCATATGAGGGTTCAATGATTTCTTGAAATTTTAAAGTATCGATAGACAAAGGCACAAAACGAACGAGAATTTGACCCATATCTTAGCCTAAGACTTGGCCATTGACCATTCGCAACACAGTTCAAACGAAGTTACAAAATGATCAGGTCATCAAGGACATCAGCAAGCAGATAAAAGGAAAATACATTGTACTTCCAACAATATGTTAATGACGGTAAGTCAATTTCTTTCTGTTTTAGTGGTTCCGGTAGTACAGGTATCGCCAATATATAGTTCGAATCACGGGCAACTTGGACCGTGGAACACTCGGCCCGTAGTAGGCCCACTCAGGCCCGTAGATACAGGTCCACTCAGCCCGTAAACATATTAACTAACAGAAGGTAAATTTTTTTTTGTTCAACAGATTGATGTTTTACTTGTGTCTTGAGACCTAGCTCTATCTTTCTTCAGAGTTACAATAAACTTCAGTCATGTGTACATGTAAATGTACCGGTAAGCATGGTAAGCATATGAAAGCAAACACAAAACATGTTCAAAATTCAAATGTTCTGGACAGCAAACAGTGATTTCTCCAATGTATATAGTAAAACTTAAGGACGAGGTAGATGTTCAATCTGATTCCCAGAAATGAGGAATTTATTGTCCAGCCATCATGTATGTACAGAAGATGCTGTCAGTCTCACTCTGAAAGTAAAAGATGTAATGAATTAAAATGCATAGTAAATATAGTATTATATATATGTATACATATAAAATGTTGATGAAACACCCACTAAGACACATTACTCACCACTTTCGTAATTGGAATGCTCACTTGATTAGCCCACTCCTGTTGATCAGCATCAGAAAACATACCTCGACATAGACGGCATATTCCTGAGATAGTTTAAAATTATGTTCCTTAATTGACCATGTGAAATATCAAAGTCATATCCCTTATAGAAGAAGATGTAAAGACCAGCTTAAAGATTTTGAAAAGTAAGTCAAAGTCCAAGGTCAAGGTAACTAGGTCAAAGGTCATGGTCTCAAAATGAAAAGTCTCGTTATAAGATATCTACGTGTTAAATATCAAAGCCCTATCTCTTATAGTTCAAGGGATATAGCCCAGGTTAAAGTTTTGTCTACGGATGACCACAACGACTACAATGACGCGGAGGGTATGGCATTAGCTCTCTGGACTTTTTCGTTCCAGCGAGTTTAAAAATGTCCATTTTGCTGTTTCAAATTCAAGTTTGCCTGCAGTTCCGTAATGGAAAGCTTTATGAAGTTATTTTAATTAAGGTTTCTTGTGCAAAGTCATCATTTATTATACAGTCCTGCAACACACTTGTTTGACAAAAAGGTGGATAGGATAGGATGTAGGATGTAGGATAGAAAGTGGATAGAATCTTATCCTATCCTATCCCATCCCATCCTATCCTATCCTATCCACCTCAATCCTAACCATTTCTATCCTACATCTTATCCTATCCTATCCTTTCCTACATCCTATCCTATCCTACATCATACATCCTATCCACTTTATTCTCCGATCCAATCTTCCTTTTCTAATTCTTACGTTTTTAGCAGACAAACATACTCATTTGATTGAATTCGATCCATTGAAATTTCTTACTTGACATAATGAGTAATATAAATTTTAATTCAATGAAAACAAACTTGGAGGTTTGTTGTGATCTTTTGTTTCGTTCACTACAAGAGCAAAAATGTTATTTAATCATCTTAATAATTTTTATTTTGATGAAATCCGAAAACATCGATAATTACAGATAATCTACTATTTATGCATGAATTTGTATTAGGTCATTAAGTTTTAATTTTAATCTCGCTTAATGTGATGAGAGGTAGTTAAAGGTGGATTTGATAGGATGTAGGATAGGATAGGATAGATAGGATAGGATAGGATGTAGGATAGGATAGAATGTAGGATAGAATAGGATGTAGGATAGGAAAGGATGTAGGATAGAACTGGATTAGAATGAGGTGGATAGGATAGGATGAGATAGGATAGGATGGGATAGGATAGGATAGGATAGAGTGGATAGGAGGTGGATGTAGGATGTAGGATGGTGGATAGGATAGGATAGAATTGTCAAACAAGTGGATTGCAGTACTGTAGATATTGAAAAACCCTTCAAAGTTCAAACTTTTAAGGGTCGAGCCATATCTTTGCTACAACTTCAAAATAGATGTATCTGTGGCAAGCTGGGGCACATAATGCTCAATGTACCATGAAACTACGACTCTACTGTCCTGTTCACTAATTCCAGAGCACCCTGTTTGGGCGATTTATTCTGTCGTCTGAAGAATTTTGCTATAAATTACAGTTTCCGAGAATTGACCTCCTTTAGTCGTAACTGGAAATTAACTTCAACCTACCCTATCAGCTGCCCTCAAACCGCAATATGAAAAAATAAAATGTCTACGGGAAATTCCCATGTTAATTTCAAGCCGCCGCCATATTGTTCTCCGTGTCAACAATAGTAAACAGTGACGTCAAAGCCTCCGACGTCACACATTTTCAGCGATTTTACTATAGAAAATCCCCGTAGACTTTTTATTTTCCGTCCTATTTCTAACTTAGCTGACGCACAGCCAAAAGAATGGTATTTTCTGTTACGACTAAAGGAGTACTATAAAATTGATATCTTTTTGGAAGATGACATTATCATATTTTAGAGAAAACCGGGAACACAGGGTGCTCTGGAATTAGTGAACAGGACAGTAGTATGGATTGCATGTATGAATCCAGTACTGACAGATACATTGTATGGATAGCTATGAGTTGCAAACAAATATGTACCATAGCATACAGTTTGCTATATGGAAGACTTATGGACGGCCATGACTTGTGCACGGGTTGCTGTGACCCGTGTACGAAGAGCCATGATTTTAGCACGGACAGCTACTACTTGAGTACGAATTCAGTTAGAAAGAATGGGCGGTATGCAATGATAGTGTTGTATAATCGGACAAATTTCTTAATCGATTATCAGTTCATAATCGGACAGGATTATAATCGATTATTCGATTTAATCGGAAATATATTTTTCTTGTTTTTACTGAACAGAATATGAAAAGTAATCATAAAACTTCACCAAATTATATGCTAATATACATAGCTAAGTGTCTAGAAAGAACTCCAACCATAGAATGATAAAATCCTTTCAAGTAAATAAAATATTTTGTCAAGATAACAGCAGTGATAGAGCCAAAACAAAAATGTTATTGTAATAGTCTGCAACTTAATACGGCAGATGCAGGGAGGGAGGGGGGTCTATACGACTTAGCTATGGTGTTCTGCGTTTTCCTATACGAGTAGATATTGACGTATCGCATTTGACGTCGAAGCTTTCTATTACAACAATTGTCATTACTATAAAATTCAAGGTGAAACCTGATCCCACCTATTGTATGCCATAGAAAGCGTATCCTTTTCGAATTATTTACGCTACTCCTGTAACTTGAACTCGTGAAAACGATCGTTTATCTACTTTCGTTTTATTCGTACTTGTAATACGCGTATTCGACCGAAAACTATATCATTCTTTTCTACGTTGTATATTTCCGATTATAATCAATTCTTAAAAACATAATCGATTAATCGAAATCGAAGGGTATTGGCGATGATGTCGCCGATGTCGGCGATAATCGTTACAACATATGCATGTTTTATATGTATACCGGTATTTTGACAACAAATTATTACTAAAACACACAAGTCTTTCTCAATGAATGAAGAACACAAAAATGAAAATATTTTCTCTATTTATTCTTTTTCAGATAGAATACTAATAGTTTAAATCAGTATACGCTGCAGCAAGCAGTAGCTATCTGTGGCATTTCCTTGTTGAATCTGTGTATAGGATTTGTAATATTAGTTATAGGGTTATTTCCTGTCATGCTTTCTACTCAAAGAAGATGTGTAAATTTGTGGCGGGGGGGGGGGGGGGTTGAGACCGTAGGACGATTCTTTTTAATCTTAACCCCCTACATATTTACACACCTTCTTTGAGTAGGAAGTATGAAGGGAACTAAAACTACAACGAATTTATCACGCTTGTTTCATTTCTTACTCTGAATATATATTACCTACCCTATATAAAATTGTCACATTACCTGATCCTACGGGTAATAAGCATCCTTTAGTTGACAAGAGGTGCCAACTCAACAAGGGGGATATAGAGCGATCAGGTCTGCATTTTCCTTCATGGTCAGGAAATGAACATATCGTACTCCTCCTCCATCTCACACCATAAACTGCTCGGTGATTTGGGCAAATTGAATAATTATGCAAAAACGAAAAAATACCAACTCGAAAACATAAAAGGTGTCCCTTGCTTGGAATATAATTGAGAGCAAGATTTAAGATTTTCAGATGGTTTGTTATGTCTCTAGTACAATCTGAAATCTTTACAGTGTCAAGCTGAAATGGGAAAATGTCCGAAAAAACCGCATGAAACACTCGAAAAGGTATTAAAACTACATTTTTTGTCGTTTGGCCATTTATATTTTACATTTGTCTCCATTATTTACATATCACTATACGTACATCTACACACAAGAGATCCACGAAAAGAGGGGAAATCACCTGATATCTGTGTTACTTTTTTTAGTTCACGAGGCAAAATCCCACGTGTTTTTCAGCGAATTTTATCAAATGTATATTTAGTGATAACATCCGTCATTTTCATGTACACAGCTGGCATTTTGGAAAATAAACACTTGAAGAAGATACCTTTTGTATAGAATATATAGGGAAAAAATTCTTACAACCATATCGGAAAATCCTTGTAATTGTTAAAAAATCAATAACTAACAGTATAATATTATTTATACGTATATCCATATTGCTTTTTTTTGTAAAAAAGAAGGTTTTACAAAAAATTGTGACATACGATGTATCATGTCCAATACATATTTGCATGACTCTTACGTGGTCTGGCTGTTTAAAGCATAATATTACTTCAGAAAAAAAAATAGCGAAGTAGGTCAATCTCCAAGTTCAATGTCACAAAGACAACCATTTGGTATCCATGGAAATTGTCACAAGGAAAGCAAATGTCTATATGTCACTCACCATTCAAAAGTTATGGCCATGGTGTAAGTTTTTAAAAAGTAGGTCATTCTCAAAGGTCAAGGTCACAAGGACACAAATTTTGGTATGCATGAGAAGGTCTTGTTTCAAACAATACATGTACACATGAAATATGAAAGCATGTAACTTACCATTAAAAAGCATTATCCATTCAAGGTGAATCACAAGGGATACACATGTAAAATATAAAATACAATGTAAATACAATGTTATTTGTACTTGTATTAGATTTACAAAATTATTATAACATGTATATTAGTATACATGTATATGTACAACTTACCCTTCAGTGCTACATTTGTATATCAGCATGTTTACTGCAAGAGGCTGTGATACAATTTCATCTGTCGATCTCACTATTCTTCTATTGATGATGAATTCCTGTACATTATAACACAAATTCTCATTTTATACTGGATCACATTTTCACAAGGAATATGTTGTCGATGTACACATTTAATATATTTTTCGTGTAGAAATATGCACTTGAACAATCTTCTTCATTCTCCTTTCTGGCTTTCACAAGTGAATTATTTTCACACCATGGTAGCCAACATCATATAGTACAATTATAATATTATATTCCACAGTATTTCTTCAATTTTACAAGTACGGTACTAGTAGTACAAAGCATTCCACTATTCTGATGCACCTTCTTTCATTGGATCTAATAGACACTGTGTCACATGCGCATGAAGAATTTTCTCTGAGTATATTCCTTCTTATGTCTGGCAGTTATGGTTATGTTACTGTAAAGAATAAATAAAACATTCAATTGATTTGAAATTCATCCACTTTAAATACTCTTAACACCATTCAGATACTTTTTTCACCAACAATACAGCACTAGGATACAGAACTGATATTTGAAACTGAATATAACTAAAACTGACATCAAATTTATTCAAAGTCATGGCGTGTACTTAAATTTAGATGTTCATGAAGATGTAATGAAAGACAGGAGTGGCTTTAAAGAACAAATATTTGTGAGATATTCACTTACATTGATAAATAATCATGAAACTCATTCACACGAAAACATGGAGCACTCCCTGGTCGAAAATTTCTGATAAGAAGAAGAATATAAAATACCATCATATGTGTTCCACGTGATACATAAATCAACTTAAAAACATACCTTAAGATGAGCCATGTGTCTGTATTCCTGAAAAGTAGGTTTACTTGCATGAAAGAGGCAATTCTACGTGTTCAAATTTCGAATGGAAGTCCACGAGAGAAAATTTTAGACGAGACTTCTATAAAATTAGAATAAGAACGGATTTTCTTTTCCGTCATGTGTAAGGTAAAATCTTGACTCGAGATTCTTCCGATTATATGCTTATGATTTGCATAATAAGGTTCGGAGCCGTGATGAGGTTCTACATGGGGAAATTTTTGAAAAGGGAGGTACAGTGAATAATAGAAGAACCCTTGACTATGTGATACACAGCTTTACTGGCAGCCGGATCATAAAGCAAAGGAGGGGATCTCCAACAACACCCGATTGTAGCACCCACAGCAAAACCCAACACACCCAATGCAAAAACACAAAGCAGACAAGCACGGAAAGAGACGCACAAGGGACAAGTAACGTTAACACACAACACAGAAACATCAAACACAAAGGACTTCACATAAACCAACGAGGCCAATGGGCAACCGGTGCCGACTTAGGACGGCCATCTACCACGGAAATAGCAGAAGGTGTGGTTATCCTGGAGTACGCGCGCACAACCCTCCTACTATTCCGATTACCCAGAGGTCTCGAAGAACGTACAATTGTGTTGTAAAACAACCTCCTCACTGTCAGATGACCACACACAAACAAGACCACAAAACGCAGGGGCCCAATCAACACAGATGAATATGTTAATGGATATAAAAAGGGCGTACGTAATACAATCCGTGCTTTGCCGCCTCGAGCTCATGTATTTTATCAACCGAGGAGTCAGACTGACATTCAGAGAGGACAGGTGGTCGGGCCCTGTCTTCTCTAAAGATGTTTGGACAGGGCCCGTCATTGAGTCCCGTCGTCACAGTCAGTCAGAGTGCAAGTTTTAAGAATGCGCTTGTACAAGACTGTAGATTGTTCAAGTACCAAGCCTAGTGTCCGTCTGGTGACATTAGGATCATATCCACGATATAAAAGGCGTTTGATGATTCTGACGCATTTTCGATAGTGATGTTGTCTATCTTTGATCCTTCTTATCTTGTTAATAATGTCACCATAAAATGCAGGTTGTGAAATACCCAAAGTAATATGCTCTGTTGCCTGTATAGGTCCGAATTTCAGAATTATTTTTGTAAAATTTCCAAAAAGTCTTTACTAGTTTGTGAAAGCGAAAACCTTGTCCTAAAAGTTTCTTGGTAATTTGTAAATTTCTACTATGAAAATCCAAAACATCAGTACATGCTCTAGCATACCGGATGAACTGTGAAATATAGATACCATAGGACGGTAATCTAGGAACATCACCGTCAAGCCAGGGAAAATTTACTATGTTAAATCCAAAATCATCTCTTTTGTCATACAAACTTGTATAGATTTCTCCGTTAACAATTTTGATAGTTAGGTCCAAAAATGGTGTTTCTGTGTTTGAAACGTTTGCCTTGTTTAGAATCAATTCTTGTGGATAAATAACATTTTTATATTTTTCAAAAACAGGATTCTCGATAGTAAGAATATCATCCAGGTACCTATATGTACCAATGAAGCATTTCACATCATCATTTTTCCTTTGCTTTTGAAGATTCTGGATAAATTCCTTTTCATACGTGTATAAAAACAAATCTGCAACAAGAGGCGCACAATTAGTACCCATTGGAATCCCTACAACCTGCTTGTAGAGTTTCTCACCAAATCTTACATAAATATTGTCCAAAAGGAAGGACAAGGCAATACACTGGTCACCACATGTCCAAGAAAGCCTTAGATTCAGACGTACAAATATAAATTTTCCCCTCTCGATCAAAACACCATTTAATGAGTTAAATCTGAAGGATAGTTTCCTTGGTCAGATATTTTTTTATTGGCTGTCTTACTTTGGGAGTTTTCTGCTCGGTCACGTGCAAATTCCATGAATTACAAAGCGAAAATTTGCACGTTAACACTACCATAAACAGCTAAAGTAAGACAAACACATTAATTTTCCATTTGTACTAAATATCAGACACTCCGTTTAGGTTAGGATTGCAACTACAGGGAGATAACTTTATTTTCATATCACGTAATATTTGAAACCGACATGGACGATAAAGCTGGTATAAGCTCAGTGTTTTTACATTATTTCTGAAAAGAAAAATACTCCTTGAAATTTTCATAGCTGAATGGGTATTTTTGTGTAAAATGCATATCTTTCAATGAAAATTTGCCAAAAATAGGGGAAAAATCATTTTCACATGAGTACTTCTTCTAAAGAATTAAACATCAGAATATATACTATTCATTATACTCTACAAAAGCAAGATAATTAGAAATTCGAACTATGTTTAAATTTTTGGATCAAAATGTTAAAAAAGTAACAACATCCCTTCATCGCCTACTTATAGCATTGTCATATCTCAATTGATACGCTATGCCAGAGCAAGTGCCAAATATACAGATTTTATTCTGAGAGCTAGGAGTCTTTCAGATAAACTTTTCAGTCAGGGATACGTTTGTGACCGACTAACATCGTCACTGAGAAAGTTATACGGTCGATATGGGGAACTCGTCATACACTATGATGTCCCACTCTCCAGAATGGTGGATGATATTCTGTCATAGACCATTTGAACCATCCAACCAAAGATTGTACTCTATGTCTTCCGAAATGGAAGTAACCGGATGTGACAGTTCTACCGAATTGAAGCGGCGGGTGTTGCATGCAAGCAGAAGATGCTTACTCTTCCTGGGCACCTGGTCTCACTCCCATATCGGGAGTTCGCTTCTTTTCATATGGTGGAGGTTTTTGTTTGCTTGCTTTGGTTCCTGTTTTATCTTGATTTTGTATGCCTTCGGTTTCTGATTTGAACTTCTGAATTATCGATTTTGTGCTGTATACAGGGATATGGTCATTATCCATATTTGTCATTTGCATGCCTTCTGTTTCTGATTTTCTGAATTATCGATTTTGTGCTGTATACAGGAACATGGTCACTATCCATATTTGTCACCTCAATCTAAACAATGAAATAAATACACAGCTCAAAAAAAAAATTAAAGGAGTTATTTTCCATTGTAATATAATGTTACATAGAATGTAATATCTTTTGGGACCGCTCTCCAGAATGGTGGATGATATTATGTCATATATCATTTGAGCGATCCAACCAAATATTACACTCTTTATCTGCCGTAATGGAAGTAACTAGATGTGACAATTCTACCGAATTGAAGCGGCGGGTGTTGCATGCAAGGAGGAGATGCCTGGGACCTGGTCTCGCTCCTATATCGGGAGATCGCTTCTTTTCGTGTGGTGGAGGTTTTTGTTTGTTTGCTTTGGTTCCTCTTTTATCCTAAATTTGTATGCCTTCGGTTTGTGATTTTCTGAATTATCGATTTTTTTGCTGTATATAGGGATATGTTCAATATCCATATTTGTCACTTCAGTCGGTCGAAGGAGAGAGATCCAGCAAGGGATCATTGGATAAAGGGGAAAATCGTTTTTACAGCTTTAAATCATTCAGAAACAAGATGAGAGTGACAATCGTATTGTATATTGTATACTTATGTTTATGTACATGATTTCCGTTATCAAAATTTCTTTAAATTTCTAAAACGTGGGTCCTGTAGCATCATATCCCACCCATCCTGCTACGTCTTTCGATACGCTTTTCGACATAGTAACTTTCATACTTTTTTGGCATATTACATTGTTTAGATTTGAGAATCACTGACGAGGGTTAAGAACCCGAAACGTGCATGTCTGGTCAACGTTGCCAATTTATCTGTTCTTAAATGATGCTTTTCAGTTTGAAGACGTTTACATTTATACCACTTGGTGAGTGTCACTGCTGGTGGACCAGGAGTCCCCGAGGGCACATGTAGCCAAGTTCGATCAATTTCGGTTGATCGTTTCTTCAACGAATTCTAAATTTCTGTTATCAAAATTTCTTTAAATTTCTAAAAAGTGGGTCCTGTAGCATCATATCCCACCAATCCTGCTACGTTTTTCGATACGCTTTTTCGACATAGTAACTTTCATACTTTTTTGCCATATTACATTGTTTAGATTTGAGGATCACTGACGAGGGTTAAGTACCCGAAACGTGCATGTTTGGTCCACGTTGCCATTTTATAAATTCTTAAATGATGCTATTCAATTTGAAGACGTTTACATGATACTTACATTTATTATTTATCTTGAGATGTTTAATGCCCCCTCACATGTTCATTATTGTCCGTTTTAAGAAGATAAAGTTTTATTTGTGTGACACTGTACGGTGGCAAACAGGAAGTAGGCGTGGTTAACGGTACCGTACATGTTGACCATTGGTTAGTGGCCTCCGTACAGACCTGTCATTGGTCTAGGAGAATCATGTGACCCTTATCATAAACTATTAATATAGGTGATTGTCTCAGTTTCGGTAGTTAATTCGTCTAAGTTGATTGGCGCCAAAATTCAAACACCAGATAGAAACGGAACCGGAAAATTTCCAAACAACTTTGTTTGACTTTTGCACAACAGTTTAGGTGAGATCAATTTAGATTATTTAGTATTGATGAAATTTCCAAACAGACAGTTATCTCCCAGCATTAAGGACAACGCGATTTTAGATCAATTTATTTCATCAAGCTCCCGTCCCCTTTGTACGCCATATTGATAGAGCAAAACAATTCATGAGAGTACACCATGCACCACCGACCATCTGTGTTATTTTTCTGGCTAGTACGTCATGCCATATGTATATATTACCACGCTACTTATATTGTAGTTGATATTTATGAGAATTAAAACCAAGTTGAACTGTTTATACGTATTACATCATCTGTGTTAATCAAAGGGGTCGGAGGTGAGCAGGCCATTTATGAATGCTATATTGAGAGCAAGGGAGCTTACAATTTTTGATGTCAGAATTGGGGATACTGTTTTCCACCATAGTATCCTGTGATTCGAACACAGAAAGGGGATATTGCATAGAGTTTAATATTGAAGCTGTCCTGTGTGCTGGTAAAAAAATAAAGAACAACGATTTTTATTTTAAAATCAATTTTATTCTTTAGTTTCACTGAAGTCAAAATGGCGGAAGCACATTCGCAATATCCGGAAGTTCAATTTAAGGCGCCTGTGGGCGATGAGGTAGGTCAGGGTGACCAAGACATTCCACAAGAAATAAACATAGGCCATAGAAATCCCCTGCACACGCCCATTGCAGAGAGAGAACCAGCTTTTGGCCCAAGACGATTTTTTCATGATTTTAATGAAACTCCACCCAGACATGCTTTCCGGGTCTATGCCCAAGATGGAGGGAATGACCTTGACCGGGATCATGATGCCCCCTTATCAATAAAACCCAAAGCATATGACGGTGAGGAGGATTGGGATGAGTACTTTTCCCATTTCCAGGATTGTGCCGAATTTGGTAGATGGTCAGATAGGACAAAACTGCTACTGCCTGCTGACAGTTTAAGAGGTCAAGCCCGTACTTTCTATATGAGTTTATCAGGTGAGGATAAACGGTCATATCCACACCTTGTCAGTAAGTAAGACCAAAGATTTGTTATTACTAGGAACCAAAAGAGATGGCTTTCTAAACTAGAAATGAGAAAACGATTACCAGGTGAGTCAATTGCTGTACTTGGCGACGATATACGTCAGATGGCCCAGAGAGCGTACCATAACCTGGACTGTCGAGCTCAGGAAGCCCTAGCACTTAATCAGCTACACAAGTTAATATCAGAAGAAATGAAATGTAGATGTATTGATAAAGATTGCCAAACGGTTGTCGACGCGGTCGACGTAATAGAGAGATACGAGTCAATTATGGCAGATAGTACGGACAAAAAGAAAATGAACGTGCACGCGATTTAATGCGATGACGAGAAAACTCGGCTTTTGCGCAAAGGAAATTCCGATTCCACATCTGGGAATGATAGCCTCGCATCGGCACTTAAACAACTAATGACCAGAATAGACCGCCTGGAGCACAATAGTACCCCAGAGGCCCAAGCCAATATGTCATACCACAACAAAAGAAAGGGAACTTGCTATATATGTAATTCTCCAAAGCATTTCATGCGCTCGTGTCCAAACCGACACAATTATCAAATTAGGCCAAACCAAGGTAATCTTAAATCAACTCCCGGACATCAGTTAAACAGGAAACCGCTGTCCCATTAGGCCGCGGGTCGGCGGAAAATAATTCAGGGCCTGAGAGAGATATGAAAATAGAAGGCCAGTCCAAGGAAATATCACAAAAATGGGGAAACAGTTTCTATATACATGGGAAGGTTTGGGAGACTGACGTCGAATTTTTATTCGATAGCGGATCAACTGTATCCATTGTGTCAATCTATACCTTTGACAAACTTACATTCAAAAACCTGATGAGTTTAAGCGACGTCACTGTAAATATAAGTGATGCAAGTGTTAATAAAATCTATGCCTATGGAGCGGCGTACCTGCCAATAACATTTGGGAAATCGATTTACCACCAAAAGTTCCTAGTTTGCGATGTCGCACAGAGCGCAATTCTTGGTCAGCATTTTATGTTAGAATATGTAAGGAAACTTGATTTCCATAGGTTATCTCTCCTTACCCATGATTTTCAAGAAATAAATTGTTGGACTGGCGCTAAAGAAGAAATGAAATGTGCTGTAATAGTTGACCAACCGGTCATTATTCCATCCAATTCGGGACTTTTCATGCCTATAAATATTCCAGAGGCAAGTCACCTTACTGACTATGGCCTAATGGAGACCAAGTCACTCGAATATTTCCGTGAAATCCATATAATCCCTGGTGTAGTTGACCTGAATCAAGGGAAATTATACATTGATGCAATCAACACTGGTAACGAAGAATTTACTTTTCACAAGGGTCAGACCATCGGGACTTGTTACGCATACTGCAATTCGAGCCCAAATGAAGAAATCATATTAACATGTAAGACCACGAATAAAATCATAGACCTTCCTGAGCACCTGCATGATTTATTAGAAAGAAGCTCAAAATTTTTAGATGACGAGCAAAAAGGAAAGTTAAAACAAATACTAACAAAGTACCAAACAGTGTTTTCCAAAACACCAGAGGATATAGGGAGAACAAATTTAGCCCAGCATAAGATAAATACAGGTACAGCTTTTCCCATAAGGCAACCAGCAAGGCGCCTTCCGTTACGAAAACGAGAAATTGAGAAAGTTAAAATAGAAAAGATGAAGGAAAGGGGGATCATTGAGCCTTCCAATAGCCCATGGGCCTCGAACATTGTCCTTGTGACAAAGAGAGATGGCAAGGTCAGATTTTGCGTGGATTATCGCAAGCTAAATGACGTCACAATTAAAGACGCATATCCCATACCAAGGGTTGACGATTGCCTCGATTCATTGGCTGGTTCAAAATGGTTCAGAACTATGGATTTGAACTCAGGTTTTTTGGCAGATCGGCATGGCTCCAGATGATAAGGAGAAAACTGCCTTTCGTACCAGCCTTGGACTAATCAGTTCATGGTTATGCCTTTTGGCTTGGCAAACTCGCCCTCCACCTTCGAGAGACTGATGGAAAATGTACTTAGGGGTCTACAATGGCATGAATGCCTAGTCTACATAGACGATATTATCACGCCTAGTAAAACGTTCGAAGAGGGCCTTGAAAGACTCGAGGATATATTCCATAGACTTCTTGGTGCCAATCTTAAATAAGAGCCTTCCAAGTGTACATTTTTCCAAAAGGAGATAAAATTCCTCTGCCATATTGTCTCTGAAAAAGGGGTCGCTACCGATCCAGAGAAAATAAGGGCGGTGAATGAATGGCCAGTACCACGGTCAACAAAACAAGTGCGAAGTTTCTTGGGACTTTGCTCCTACTATAGTAGATTTGTTGAAAACTTTGCTTAAATTGCAAGACCTTTGCATACAATTTGCGAAAAGGGTTCAAAATTCACATTGAATTCAGACTGTCAAGAAGCATTCAATTTTCTCAAACAGAGGCTTACAACAGCTCCTATTCTTTCCTACCCATTCCTTGGTCTAACATTCATACTAGATACAGATGCAAGTGACAAGGCTGTTGGTGCAGTACTGTCACAGGTTCACGATGATTCAGAAAAGTGATAGCTTATATGAGCAAATCTATCAATAAGCATGAGCAGCAGTACTATGTGACAAGAAAAGAACTTCTTGTAGTTGTGACAGCCCTTAAAACTTTTCACCCATATTTGTATGGTCAAAAAGTCTTACTACGCACTGACAATTCTGCTATTACCTGGATGAAAAATCTGAAAAATCCTACTGGTCAAACAGCTCGATGGCTGCAGGAAATCGAGACATACAATCTAACAGTCACTCAAAGGGCTGGTAAAAAGCACTCAAATGCTGACGCCCTCTCTAGAAGACAATGTAAATCGTGTGAGCGACAGGAAATAAATCAGACTAATGGTGATCCTGAAGAGTGTGATCAGCTATGCTCTGAACATTTTGTCTGTGTGACAACAAGAAATGACTTAAACAAGCTAAATCAAGACTTACCAAGTGATGTTATCTTGGAAGGATGGGAACCCAGTACTGTGCGAATGGCACAAATGACAGATAAAGATATTGCTGCTGCTTTCAATGCAAAAGAAAATGAAACAAGACCGGAATGGAGTAAAATATCTGATTGGTCTGGCTCCCTTAAAACATTGTGGAGAATGTGGGACCGCATTCACATCCTTAAGGGTATGTTGTACCGTCAAAATTTTAGTGATGACGGCCAGCCAAAATAGATGCAGTTAATAATCCCAGCTCAGTACAAAAGTCGCATACTCCAGTACTTTCATGATCTACCCTCTGGAGGTCATCTTGGCGCAGAGAAAACTTTTAGTAAAGTCAGAAATTCCTTTTACTGGCCAAGAAGGAAGAAAGATGTTGAGGAGTACTGCAAACATTGTGATGCATGTAGTTCCAGGAAACCCTCTGGGTCATCAAATAGGGCTCCAACTCGTCAGTAAAACCTAGGCGAGCCAATGAAAAGGGTCACAGTTGATATACTTGGTCCTTTACCTTCCACGACCAAAGACAATAAATACATCCTTGTCTTTTGTGACAGTTTCACTAAGTGGACAGAAGCCTTCGCGATTCCAGATCAGGAATCCAGTACAATTACAAAAGTATTTGTAAATGAATTTATATGCAGATTTGGTACTCCTCTTCAACTGCATTCAGACCAAGGTAGATCTTTTGAAGCCAAACTCTTTCAAGACATGTGTAAACTGTTTCGTATTCATAAAACTAGGACTACAAGCCAAAGGCCTCAGGCCAATGGAACAGTTGAGAGGTTTTATATAACTTTGGCAAGCATGCTATCGGCTTACTACGAAAACAATCAAAGGGAATGGGATAGTTACCTTCCCCAAGTCATGATGGCTTACCGCTCTGCAGTACATTCGAGTACAAACGCAACACCAAATATGATGATGCTTGGTAGAAACAGTATGGTGCCTCTTGAAGCAATTATCCCAAGACCCCCACTCTCTGATGACAATCAGTATCAGGACACAGATTACTTATCTGCTCTTCAAAAACAGCTGGCAACTACTCATGAAATGGCTAGGAAACACATTAAAAAGAATTCAGATTATCAAAAGAAATATTATTACAGAAAAGCAACGAGAAGGGACTTTGAAGAGGGTCAACCAGTCTGGCTATACGATGCATTTAAGAAGGTTGGAGTGTGCAGCAAGCTAACATGTAAAGGGAAAGAACCATATGTAATTACAAAGAAAATAGATGACATCACATTTTTGGTCAAGAGGTCAAGGACACAACAAGGAAAAATCTACCACATAGACAGACTGTTACCTTACAAAGGAAGGGATCCACCGACATGGTTTCGTAAGCAGAAACCCATAGAGTTGGAGAATTTATTCTTTTATTTTATACCCTTGAAGCCGGCGGAGGGAGGTGACGGATGCGCGCGGTCTAGGGTCCTCGCCGATAGAATATCTAGTGCAACTGATCACTGCACGGAGATATGTCTATTTGCTGTGTTGCTGAGTGATGCAAAGAATGGATTTGCATGAGTTCAGTAACTTGGACTGGTTAGTTACTATCTCTTGTGGACTACGTTTGTCCACGGTAGGCAACCCTGGGTGATGAGCAGCGTAGGAGATCACTGTAGTCAATGGGACTACTTTATCTAATTTTACAATTTTTGTTATGCTGTTTTTCCAAATAAATGAAGAAAATACCAGAGCCTTGTTGATATGTGTATAGGTACGATGGTCGGTGGCCCTCCCTAGTAAGCTATTGAAATCCTGACCCTGTTAAATTAAGAGAAAATGATGCTTTTTAAGTAACCATAATTTATGCAGATAAATGTACCAATACAGTGTTGCCTTTGCCAATGTATATCATAGGAGATCCTTATCTCTATGTTACAGAATGCCTATCCAATGTTACCTGGAGAAGGAAGGGAAGAAGTGTGGCCAGACGTTTGAGAATAAACTTAAACTTAAGGAGCATGTCCAGCCAGCACCCCATAAGTTGCTTCGTGTGGTCTGTCCTTTTTGTACTGAGAAGGAGGTATCCTACAACCAAGCAGCGGACCTAAAAGCCCATGTCAACAAGAAGCATTCAGATGCAGCGAGCCAGACAGGAGTCTCTCTGGATGCCTTGTTGTCCGAGAACAACTGTTATTGTATAGCGATCAGGCCCGCAGACTATAGAGCATTCGTGGAGCCAACAGAGAGGGAGAATAAGGCATGTGTCCGGCTGCGCACCCTGATCCTAGAGTGGGCGAGGAAAGTGAAGGGCGAACATCGTGAGCGTGACCAATGGTTAAAAGGATGGGAGGAACCACCAAAGAATATACCCTTTGTCCAGAACAGACCAGCTTTAAAGACCCCAACAGCTGAGGAATATGATCCATCACAGCCAGAACTTCACAGGATGAAGATAATATCCATTTTACGTCTGCCTGGTGCACTTTCAGCCATATTAGATGGTGATGGGAAACGTTACAAATGCCATCTTGATGATGGATTGCTGCTGGACAGTAAGAGCGTAACTAGTATATCCAGGAAGCTGGCATTCCTTACACCTTGTGAAGAAGAACAATGCGGGCAGTTCCTTCAGCAGGCTAATGACATCGTGGCCAGGTGTTTTTCATCCACTCTTGGGGTTGATACTTGATTCATTTTACGGGTCGATGTAGCTGATCTCAGGAATGCTTTTGGACCTTCAGATGCCACCGAACCAGAGCTAGATCTGTTTGCTGAATCAGATTTTGACATGGGATCACCAGCACCATCTGAAATAATTGTACAAATGGCAACCCCTCCATACCATCCAATGCCACTCGACTCAGGGATCATTAAAACATCAACTCCAAAGGAAACTGACAAACAACCTTCATCACATGAAAAACCAAATGAGAGGCCACCATCACCAAAGAAAAAGAAAATCGAAGAACCAGCCAAGGAAAAGGAAAATAAAGATGAATCTACATGTTGTAAGACTAAAGCTACAACGAAGGAGCAGTCTCCATCCCTTGTTCCACCCGCTAAAAGCCTTGAAGTATTATCATCATCAGACGCCCACTCTCAGTCAGACATTTCAAGGAAACGAACATTGTCATCAGTTGTCAAAGTAGCAAAAAAGCCAGTAACAACAAAATCAGCCAACATTCCAACATCTGCCGGGGACTGTTCAACCGTACCCAGGAACCAAGGTAGTTTACAAGACAGAGCAAAGAACTTACTGGCCAGAGGATGTCTTCCATTAATGCCACCAGCTAGGCGACAGTGGGCCGATAATCAGGTCACTCTAACTATTGGTTCCACCTCCGTCACCTGGCCACCATTAAATTGGAAGGAGCTTTCCAAAGACCAGAGGTTGCTTGAACTTGAATACGTGGCAATGACCCTCACGAAAGCTACATCTGGACGTCAGCCTTTTGTAGAAAGAGCGGAGCTTCTTGAGGAATTTAATTTCTTAGCGCTGTCGGGTACTGTTCCCCTTTCACCAAAGAAGATTCAGAAGCCTCATTTCAAAAGCAGGTTATATATGTATCAGGCGATTCGCATGGTAGCTATAAGCGAAACTACATCTTCAAGCGACGAGGAACTGGTCTCATTCCTGGAAGGGGGATGTCACAGGAGAAGAAGAACTTGGGACCATCTTATAAGTGTGGTTGACGCAGCAGACATACCTCTGAGGCTAAAATAAGAAAACTGATACATTGAAATTACGTGATTGTGTGTCAAAAGAACATTAATTGTATCGCTATTTCTAAATTCATGAGAATTTTAGATGCTTGGGTGGGGGAAAATGTAAGATCAGTAATAAATCACATTAAGATAAATATTGTTTAAAACATGTTATTTTTATTTATGTATCTTTCAATAAGGTCCCCTAAATATGCTACTGTATAACTTATATTTACAACTGAATTTATCCTACTTATGTTAGGTTTTCACATGTATGTGATTTGTTTACATGAGTTATATTTTTAGACGAGTCAGTGGCAAATTTCTTTTATCATATATCTAGTCAATAACTGCATCTCATGAAACGAATCCTACATTGTTACTACCATAGAAGCTTGCATTTTCTGATATTCTAGTCATAATTTACCTAAGTGCTCCTTTAAAATGTAGTTTCACCAATTTTGATTTCGCCACTTTGTTAACTTTTAGAAATGTTGAGTGCGGTCGGTACGTGTACGAAGTCGATCCCGATGTTTGATACGAATGTATTTATTTTTATCCATTGTATGATGAATTGTACATCAATCCTTGTATTTTTGAATCATAATTGTTCATATAGATCATAGAATTCCATTATTTTAAAGCTTGATTAATGTTATAACTGATAAACGTCTTTTACTTATCTAAGTAATGTACGGTGTGCGGTGCCTGACACCGTCTGCTACACTTCGCATCATATTCATGCATGACTCTTAGCTTTAAACACATAAATTGTATACTTATGTTTATGTACATGATATTTACATTTAATATTTATCTTTGAGATGTTTGATGTCCCCTCACATGTTCATAATTGTCCGTTTTACGAAGATAAAGTTTTATTGGTGTGACACTGTATGGTGGCAAACAGGAAGTAGGCGTGGTTGAGGCGTGGTTAACGGTACCGTACATGTTGACCATTGGTTAATGGCCTCCGTACAGACGTGTCATTGGTGTAGAAGTATCATGTGACCCTTATCATAAACTATAAATATAGGTGATGGTCTCAGTTTCCGTAGATAATTCGTCTAAGTTGATTGGCGCCAAAATTCAAACACCAGATAGAAACGGAACCGGAAATTTTCCAAACAATTTTGTTTGACTTTTTGCACAACAGTTTAGGTGAGACCAATTTAGATTATTTAATATTGATGAAATTTCCAAACAGACAGTTATCTCCAAGCATTAAGGACAAATCAATATTGGATCAATTTATTCCATCAAGCTCCCGTCCCCTTTGTACGCCATATTGATAGAGCAAAACAATTCATGAGAGTACACCATGCACCACCGACCACCTGTCTTATTTTTTTGGCCAGTACGCCATGCCATATGTATATATTACCACGCTACCAATATTGTTGTTGAGATTTATGAAAATTAAAACCAAGTTGAACTGTCTATACGTATTACATTATCTGTGTTAATCAAAGAGGTCGGAGGTGAGCAGGCCATTTATGAATGCTATATTGAGAGCCAGGGAGCTTACAATTCTTTTAAAATTTCCAGAAAGGCTCTATCAGCTTGTGAAGAAGAAAACCTTGAGCTAAAAGGGTCTTTGTAATTTATAAATGTGTACTAAAAAACACAAAATGTAATTTGTAAATGTGTACTAAAAAACACAAAACATCAGTACTGAAGTATATGTATACATATCTTCAGGGAAAAAAAAACTTCGTAACAATTTTTTGCACACCTCGACGAAGTTGAGTGAGCTTATGCTATACTCCCGCCCGTCCGCGTCCGGTTAAGAAGTTTGGGGTAGCTCAGTATTTTGCAAAGTACTGATGCTACAGTTAGCAAACTTGCACAAGTGATTCATCTTTGGATGCTGAGGTGAACCCATACATCGGATGCAGCATCTTACCTACATTTTCTGTTTGAGTGACTTGGTTAAGAAGTTTGGGGTAGCTCAGAGTCGCTTGGTTAAGAAGTTTGGGGTAGCTCAGTATCTGACAAAGAACTGAAAGTACAGTAACCAAAGCTGCACAAGTGATTCATCTTGGGATGCCGAGATAGACCCATGCATCGGATGCAGCATCTGACCTACTTTTTGCCACTTGAGTAATTTTGGTTTTAAAAGCCAATATTGAGCAAAGCTTAAGTGCTACATGTAGCAAACTTGCATATTGGATGTATCTTTGATCAAACTTTCATAAAATGACCTTGACTTTCTTTTTCCGCATGAGTGATTTTGCTTTTAAAAGCCAATATTGAGCAAAGTTTAAGTGCTACATGTACCAAACTTGCATAATGGATGTATCTTTGATCAAACTGTCATAAAATGACCTTGACCTACTTTTTCCGCATGAGTGATTTTGCCATTAAAAGGTAATATTGAGCAAAGTATAAGTGCTACATGTACCAAACTTGCATATTGGATGTATCTTTGATCAAACTTTCAAAAAATGACCTTGACCTACATTTTTCGCATGAGTGATTTTGCCTTTAAAAGCCAATATTGAGCAAAGTATAAGTGCTATATATACCAAACTTGCATATTGGATGTATCTTTGATCAAACTTTCATAAAATGACCTTGACCTACTTTTTCCGCATAAGTGATTTTGCCTTTAAAAGCCAATATTGAGCAGAGTATAAGTGCTACATGTACCAAACTTGCATATTGAATGTATCTTTGATCAAACTTTGAAAAAATGACCTTGACCTACTTTTTCCGCTTGAGTGATTTTGCCTTTAAAAGCCAATATTGAGCAAAGTATAAGTGCTACATGTACATGTACCGAACTTACATATTGGATGTATCTTTGATCAAACTTTAAAAAAATGACCATAACCTACTTTTTCCGCTTGAGTGATTTTGCCTTTAAAAGCCAATATTGAGCAAAGTATAAGTGCTACATGTACCAGACTTGCATAATGGATGTATCATTGATCAAACCTTCAAGAAATGACCTTGACCTACCTTTTCCACTTAAATGATTTTGCCTTTAAAAGGCAATATACATGTACTTAGAAATATGTTGAATTGAATTTTGCTGCCATGAGGTGAGCTTCGTAATCTGTGATTACCTATGTTTTTTTTTTTTAATTTCAGAGGTCGTTTTAAACAAGTTTAATTCTTGTTCAAAAGACATTTTTTACATGTATGAACATCTCTTTTTTACATGTTCTAACGACTTTTTAAATTGTTTGAACGAATTATTTTCTTGATTGAGTTTTTATCATTCTTGATTTTTTTATCTTTGTGGAACTGATAACTTTTGATTGAGTTTTTATCATTCTTGATTTTTTATCTTTGTTGAACTAAGTTTTTCTATGAATGTAATACGGAAGTGTGTGCAACGTAATTATTGTTTTCCTTAGAACACTACTAAATGCAAATGTAAGTTTTACTGTGGTCACATTTTAGACAAGAAATAATCTTTTCCTTTAGAATATTGTATAGAAAATACTAAAGTTTAGGACCTTTATATCGTAAGCTATGTAAATATGTACTGAAGTCCTTAAGATTGGTGATTTTATGGTAAAACAGGCTAATCTTTTAATTTCTCTAATAATTTTTTGTCATTTTTCAACTTAAAAAATATGACTTAAAGAGGACCTGATTTTTGGACTTTTTCGAATTTTTCCAAAAAAAAAGAAGATAATTTGTAACCAATCAAAGTATGAATAAGCGTCTTTTTCTTCACGCATTTAACACAGTGCTGTATTTTCCCATCAATTCTGAAAATTTTGCAATGAGCGCGAGTGATATGTACCTAGTGAAATTAAAAGATTTCATTGGACTGATATGTGACGTGTATGAAGTATTCGATAATAAGTTTTATGAATGAGTTGCCTATTAAAATTGCGATTTCCTCAAGTTGGACTTGCTTGAATAAGCGAATTGTGTAGTATACAATTACTCATGCATTCAACTGTCATGATTATATACGAACAGTCAATCGGTCATTTTTAGAAAATAACACGCGTTAACCTTCATATTTAGATAATCCATATATTGCAAACGCAAAATCCTGCTTCATATGTATCGACTTATTTTTGACTAACAAAAATGTCCATAAGTAATCTATAAGGAGTAATTAATCAACTGCATGCTTGTATGTTAACATTTTTGCCTTCGGTTAATATGACGTAGATCACGGATAGTTGTGAAGATCACCGAGGTCGATGGGAAATATCTGAGCCCTTTTCCCATTTTTTTTTTAAATTCTGAATCTGATCGATTTCTTTAAAGAGAACAATAGTTTTTCATTCAAAATATTGAATGTGTTTGAAAAAATAAAAAAAATGAAAAAGCATTTTTCCCATCCACTTTAAGGGCATACTCACCTTTTATTTTATGTTTGCTTTGCATGAATGAGCAAGACTCAAGTTTTAGATGCAATTTCTGTTTGTCACAATGTTGATTTGAAACATGAAAAAAGGTCCGCATGCTTTATATGTATTGGATATACGCCGAAAACAATTCATTCTTAAAGATATTTGGGCCGAAAACTGTCCAATATCTTTAAGACTGAATTGTTTGAGGCGTATATCGTACTTAAAACATTGATCACTATTCAAAGTGCGATGACCTTTGACTTTGTTCTTATTGTTAATTGCCTTTACTGTAACGAAATGTAATCTCTCCAGGTTCTAACATTCTCGCTACTAGCAGTAGGGAGTCGTTTATATAAGAAGATAACGGAGATGAAATTTTCAATAAAAAAAAGTTGTGACAAATTATGACGCAGATCTCGTAAACAAAGACGAAATTGGATGAATTTTTTTTGAAAAAAATCAACGAGAATACTTTGCGTGATGACGATTTAGTTGAAGCTTCTTTGGATATATAGAATAAAAGGGAGTGGATCTAAATGTATCGTTTTCCGGACAAGCAAGAAATAATATAGTGCATTTAAATACTGAAAAGAAATCAGTGTGGATGTTCAACTTACTATGTGCAAGGTTAAATGAAAGTAACAATTCAGGAAGATATTTTAAAGGAGTCTAGTTCGAAAAGCTGGCCTAAACCGAGCCTTTGATGGTTATTTGCACCGAGGGGGGACTGGGGGACTTAGGTAAGATTTTCGGACTAGAAAAATTCGAGCAAAAATCTTTATTATCTTATATTATAATTGAAAAAATGGGGAGATAATAGACCGAAGAAAAAAGGGTTGAACTATAGTGTCTCTTACATTGTCATTTCCGACACAACGGCTTATTCTTTAGATATATGGGATTGTGCTTGATTTTGTCAACTCCGGAAAAAATAGCAAAAATTGGAAAACATGGAATTCTTGTCGCGTGATTTCTAAATAAGGATTGTAACGGTTGTCCTGTAGATGTTAAAGTACATTAACCTGTGACTGTCCAATATTTAATCAAGGTCGCGTATATTTTTTCTAATAAACGCGACCTAGATTTGATATTGGACATTCAAATGTAAATTTCGGACTGTTCGAACAAAGGCATGACGTCATGTCATTGTTTTAATAACATTTAGTAAAATAAAATTGGATAAAAATGTGATAGAAAATTACAGACGTTATACCATAAACATCTTGCTTTTTTTTACAGAAGTTTGTTTGGTCGAAATATCTTTTATGCAAATGGCACAAAATTCACGAGGTAGATGAATTAAATCTGTTTAAATAATGATCATTGAACAACTAACTGTTGCGTTACAATTAAGGGGAGTTTCTCCAACAGCACCTAGTTGCAGCACCAACAGCAAAACCCCAAAACACCCCTTGTAAAAACACAAAGCAGACACACACAGAAACAGACGCAAATGGTACAAGGATTAACAAATCACAGAGAGACATCAAACACAAATGACTGCACATAACCCAACCAGACTTTTGGGCAATCGGTGCCGACTTATAACGGCCATCTTCAACGTCCTTAGCAGACGATGTGGTTATCATTGATTACGTGCACACAACCCTCCTACTTTTCCGATTACCAAGAGGTCTCGAAGAACACTCAATTCTGGTGTAAAAGAGCCGCCTTACTGTAAAATTGACATACAAACAGACAGCATGTCGCAGGGGCCCAAGAAACACACAGATTAAATGGATAAAAAAACTGAAGACATACGAAATGATCACCCTAATAGTCCGACATTCAGAGAGGGCAGGTGGTCGGGGAATACGATGTATTCTAGCTCTGTTTTTAAAAGAAGGGAGGAGATCTTCAACAAGACCCCGTTGCAGCATCAACAGCAAAGCACCCGATGCAAAAACACAAAAGACGAGTACAGCACGAGACGGAAAAGAGACAAACGACATGTTAACATCAAGCACAAAAGACTACACACAAACCGACGAGACCAATGGGCAACCGATGACGACTTTGGACGGCCATTTGTCACGCAAGTAGCAGATGGTGTGGTTATCCTGGATTACGTGCGCACAACCCATTCACTTTTCAATTACCCATAGGTCTCGAAGAATGTACAATTGTGGTGTAAAACAACCTCCTAACTGAAAGATGACCTCACACAAACATGAACGGGAAACATAGAGGCCCCAGAAACACAAATGAATATGTAAATGGAAATAAAAGAGGGCATGCGTAATACAGTCCGTGCTCATGTATTTAATCATCCGAGGAGTCCGACTGACATTCAGAGGGGACAGGTGGTCGGGGCCCTGTCTTCTCTAAAGAGGCTTGGAGGTCATGGAGAACAGTCGTCACAGTCAGTCAGAGTGCAAATCTCAAGATGCGCTTGTAAAAGACTGTAGATTGGTCAAGTACCAAGCCTAGTGTACGTCTGGTGACATTAGGATCATATTAATGGTATAAGAGGCGTTTGATGATTCTGACGCATTTTCGATGGTTATGCTGCCTACCTTTGATCCTTTTAATTTTGTTTATAATATCACCATAAAAGACAGGTTGTGTAATACCCAAAGTAATGTACTCTGTTGCATGTATAGATCCGAATTTTAAAAGAAGTTGATTGTAATTTTTGTAAAATTTCCAGAAAGTCTTAAGTAGTTTGTGAAAGCGGAAACCTTGACCTAAAAGGTTTTTGGTAATTTGTAAATTTCTACTGTGAAAATCCAAAGTATCAGTACATGCTCTAGCGTACCGGATGAAATGTGATATGTAAATGCCGTATGACGGTAATCTTGGAACATCACCGTCAAGCCAGGGGAAATTTACTATGTTGAATCCAAAATCATCCCTTTTGTCATATACACTTGTATGAATCTTTCCGTTTACAATTTTGATATTTAGGTCCAAAAACGGTGTTTCTGTATTTGTAACGTTTGCCTTGTTAAGTGTTAATTCTTGTAGATAAATTTCATTCTAATGTAATTCAAAAGCAGGATTGTCAATGGTTAGAATATCATCCAGACACCTAGAAGTATTATTGAAACATTTTAGATCATCAAAGCCTTTAAGTTTACTGTTTCGTTTAGCACTAGGATGGATTAAAAAAAAATTGATCATTGTTGAGGCCGAGGAAATGTTTCCTCGTCCATAAGTTTGATCGTTTAAACCAAACGGACACGTAGTTTTTAATTCAGTGATCCATACAAGTTCTGCTTGTAGTCGGCGTTTTTATTTAAGTTTTACTTAGATTTTTGAGTTTTAGAAAATACTGAATTAGATTAATACTCTTTCAGTACATTTTTGACAGAATAATGTTTACCCTCTTTGGCCGTATTACATTTTTTTGATTGAGGCCCCAGAAACACAAATGAATATTTTTTTGATTGAGGATCACTGACGAGGGTTGAGTACCCGAAACGTGCATGTCTGGTCCATGCTGCAAATTGATCCGTTTATAAATGATGCTTTTCAATTTGAAGACGTTTAACATTTGAACTACTTGGTGAGTGCTGGTGGACCAGGAGTCCCCGAGGGCACATGTAGCCAAGTTCAATCAAATTGGGTTGATCGTCTGTCTCTTCAACGCATTCAAAATTTCTGGTACTAAAATTCTTGAAATTTCTAAAACGTGGGTCCTGTAGCATCATATCCCACCCATCCCGCTACATCTTTCGGCACATTTTTTACATAATAATTTTCACCCTCTTTGGCCATATTACATTTTTTATGATTGAGGATCACTGACGAGGGTTGAGTACCCGAAACGTTCATGTCTGATCCATGCTGCCAGCTTTTCCGTTTATAAATGATACTTAAGTTTTGAATTTGAAGACGTTTAACATTATATCCGAAATGAATGGTTATATTTAAAGAAGTAATTGTCTGTGTTTTTCATGACGCGATTCTATTATCTGAATTGAATGATTTCAAAAACGAGATTTTAATGATTGTCCTGTTTCCCCTACATATTGGGTGTCTTAACCCCATGCGTTTCATGGAATAAGATAAATTACATCTTGACACGATAAATCGACGTCGTTATCAATTTCGACCTTAAAAGTATGCCCATTAACACTAGATGCAATCGTGGAATTGCAATTAATGAGATAAAAAGATCATCTCTGTCCATTTCACTTGCAAATCCCCTATGTTTGTTAGGTGACCGTCACTTGACGGGAGGTATTATGCATTTTATGGTGATATTATTAACAACATATGAAGGATCAAAGATAGACAACATCACTATCGAAAATGCGTCAGAATCATCAAACGCCTTTTATACCGTGGGTATGATCCTAATGTCACCAGACGGACACTAGGCTTGGTACTTGACCAATCTACAGTCTTGTACTAGCGTATTCTTAAAACTTGCACTCTGACTGAGTGTGACGACGGGACTCCATGACCGGCCCTGTCCAAACCTCTTTAGAGAAGACAGAGCCCCGACCACCTGTCCTCTCTGAATGTCAGTCGGACTCCTCGGGTGATAACATACATGAGCTCGCGGCGGCAGAGCACGGATTGTATTACGTATGCCCTCTTTTTATATCCATTAACATATTCATCTGTGTTGCTTGAGTCCCTGCGTTTTGCGGTCCTGTTTGTGCGTGGTCATCTAACAGTGAGGAGGTTGTTTTACACGACAATTGTACGTTCTTCGAGACCTCTGGGTAATCGGAAAAGTGAGAGGGTTTTGCGCACGTAATCCAGGATAACCAAACCTTCTGCTATTTCCGTGGCAGATGGCCGTCCTAAGTCGGCACCGGTTGCTCATTGGTCTCGTTGGCTTATGTGTAGTCCTTTGTGTTTGATGTTTCTGTGTTGGGCGTTGACGTTCCTTGTCCCTTACGCGTCTCTTTCTGTGTTTGTCTGCTTTGTGATTTTGCATTGGGTGTTTTGGGGTTTTGCTGTGGGTGCTTCAACCTGGTGTTGTTGGAGTTCCCCTAATATCCCATATCCCTGTATACAGCACAAAATCGATAATTCAGAAAATCAGAAACCGAAGGCATACAAAATCAGGATGAAACAGGAAGCAAAGCAAACAAACAAGAACCTCCACCATATGAAAAGAAGCGAACTTTCTATATAAGAGTGAGACGAGGTGCCCAGGAAGAGTAATCATCTCCTGCTTGCATGTAACATCCGCCGCTTCAATTCGGTAGAACTGTCACATCCGGTTACTTCCATTTCGTAAGTCATAGAGTACAATCTTTGGTTGAATGGTTCAAATGGTCTCTGACAGAATATCATCCACCATTCTGGAGAGTGGGGCAACATAGTGTACGACGAGTTCCCCATATCGACCGAAGAACTTC
Organism: Pinctada fucata; assembly: GCA_028142955.1. Classification (NCBI taxonomy): domain Eukaryota; kingdom Metazoa; phylum Mollusca; class Bivalvia; order Pterioida; family Pteriidae; genus Pinctada; species Pinctada fucata. The sequence goes on along the minus strand of AP027114.1, from coordinate 11,074,040 downwards.
CTCAGCGGCGATGTAAGTCGGTCGCATACATATCCCTGACTGAGAAGCTTATCTGAAAGACGCCTAGCTCTCAGAACAAAATCCGTATATTTGGTACTTGCTCTGGCATATCTTATCAACTGAGATATGAATACGCCATAAGCTGGCGATGAAGGGATGTTGCTACTCAGAAAAGGAAAGTTTGTAATGCTGAAATTGAAGTCGTCACATTTGTCATAGAGTGAGGTGTTCATGTGACCATCAGTGTCGTAGGACAATATTATGTCCAAATAAGATGTTGAATTATTCGTCTCTGTAGTTTCTATGACTTCAAGCTCCGAAGGATAGATACTGCTGAGGTAATACGCGAATTTTGGATAATTGATAGACAACACATCGTCTATGTATCTGTAAGTGAAGTTAAAGTCAGAAGATAATTATCGTTTCCCTTCAGAGACCAAAGATCGAATTAATTCAGCTCTGTACGAGTAAAGGAAAATGTCACCAAAAAGTGGGGCACAATTGGTCCCCATTGGAATTTCGACACTTTACTGAAAGACCTTTCCTCCAAACACCACAAAAATGTTGTCGATCAGAAAGTTTAACATCTGAATAATATCTGTTTCAGTGTACTTATTTTCAGAATCGGCCTTTTCATTTACAAAGTAGGTTTTGTCATAGTTAACAAAAATAACTTTATATTTGCGATTGCCGTTTGAACTTGTAAACGCATTACTTATAATTTTTGCGAGTCTTTCTTTCAATTTAGAATGTGGAATTGTACTTTAAATGAGTTAAAGAAGATCCTGACGATAATCTCAACAGCACTCACAATAGAGCACTACGTTGAGCATCGACGGACCCCTAGCAAGCTAGAGGTGGGATCAGGTGCCCGGGAGGAGTAAGCATCCCCTGTTGGCTAGCCGCACCCGCCGTCGATGTTCTCGTACGATAAAGAACATAGTATATTAAATGCATGCACTGTCTGACGTTATGTCTATATAGAAAGTGCTACGGCGACCATGTCAGGGAAATATATTCAAAACACTTACTGTCAAACCCCTCGCGGGGAACTTTTTTACGAGCTCCACACGGCAAAGGGCATAAGTGTGACACAAATGAGTTAAAGAAGATCCTGACGATAATCTCAACAGCACTCACAATAGAGCACTACGTTTAGCATCGACGGACCCCTAGCAAGCTAGAGGTGGGATCAGGTGCCCGGGAGGAGTAAGCATCCCCTGTTGGCTAGCCGCACCCGCCGTCGATGTTCTCGCACGATAAACAACATAGTATATTAAATGCATGCACTGTCTGACGTTATGTCTATATAGAAAGTGCTACGGCGACCATGTCATGGAAATATATTCAAAACACTTACTGTCAAACCCCTCGCGGGGAACTTTTTTACGACACTTTTTAAAGTGTCGAAAAATCAAAGGCTTTGATCGAATGGCCTCTATTAAAACTTGTGGATTTCAAACGTTCTAAAAGTTCCTTCGAATTCATTAGAATCCACATCTGGTTGATACTGGCGAACAATATTTTTGAAGCCCAGATTTGATTTCAGATAAAACTTTGGTGAGTAAGATCGATAGAGATTTAGTAGAATTGTTTGAGGAACCAGCGATGAAACGTTGTTTTCACGGATTCTAATGCATTAAGTATGGTAAATCTAAATCTAAATTGTTAGTGTCGAAGCCAAAGGAAGTAAAAAGCTGATTTGTGGTTATCTATTATTTCAGAGACAGAAAGGTTTATTGGGATTTAAGTGGGATTTCCAGGTGTCAAATATAAACCCAACTCTTTAACTAGACTGTCGAAATAGTACTTTTTGCAAGCAAATGTGTAATTCTTTGAGGCTTTGTCTGCTGTCTTGATGACATAATGTTCTTGGAAGTAGGCAAGCTCTGTGATAACATCAGGGTCTATAAAGATAGACTCGAATCTGGTGTTCACAGTTTATTTTAATCGGTTGATTCTAGATGTAACGCTCCGATGGATTTTATCAATTCGGAAAGGGTGTCGAGCTGTATATCCACTTCTCCTTCTTATGGCGTGTTTGTTTCTCAGCTGATACGGTACGCCCGCCCGGGCATGTGCCAAATATGAAGATTTCATCATTAGTGCCAGACGGCTTGCAAGTAAGCTACCTGTTCAGGATTATATTACACAACGGCTGAAATCATCATTGAGGAAGTTCTTCGGTCGCTACGGGGATGTAATAAAAGCATATGAGATCCCCATTTCCAGAATGATCAGTGACATTCTACATCGTGAATGAATGGGTGTCATTACCACCAAACATGACATACCTGATATGTACATCAGATTGTCTCGAAGTACATTTTGATGTACATATCAGGTACATTTTGATGTACCTGATGTGTACATCCAAATGTACATCGAGACAACCACCGAATTTGACAGGTTTCCATGGACCTGTTGTGACGAGTGTTGCATGCAATCAGGAGACGCTGACTCTCCCCGGGCACCTGGTCTCACTTCTGAATGTTGTTCATTCCGGGGTTCGCAACCGTTTCGATGGGAATTCTCACGATTCTGCCTTGCCTTTTCGACTTTAAGACTGAATGACGGTTAGGTACTTCTTTGATGTTTATTTTGCCCAACATCTTGCATATTCCTCACAAGATTCCATCATAATTTTGACATTTTAATTCCATGTAAAGGACATACTTTCTCTGTATTTGGGACCCTTTTTTAACATTTCTCTCAACTTGTCGTTCTTGACTATACTAAGGTCACCAGTTATAACGTGTCCACAAGGAGAGTAGTTGGAATCCGATGAAGAACATTCGAAAGGAAGTGGATGTAGTGAGGGATTACTTAAATCAATACACTGCAAGAATCGTTTGTAATTGTAAATTTTAGATGCAACTGTTGGTGTGAAGCTATAGGAAATACAAGGAGTTTCATTTCTTTTGAAATAGGGTGGGATTTTTTCTGTGACAGTATTGTGATTCAAAATTTGACCACGATTCAATTTATCAATACCTTTGTTTGCAAATTTTACTCTTATGAAAGGACGGTTTGTTTTCTCCTCTGATTTATCTGATCTAACTGCTTGAAATAAACGAAAAGTAGAAATGTCCAAGATAACACCTTGTAGTCTGTATTCTTTTATTTTGTACAAATATAATGCAGGCCTAAAGGCTAATTAAAAAACTACATGTAACAATTGAACTTTTTTCTAAGGAATTGACATAATATAGATTTAATTCCATGTGAAGCATCATTCAAATTCAATTGCACAATTGTACAAATTGGCGAAACGTTTTTTTCTGGACTCTGGATAACCTGCACTGTTATCCAGCAGGACTCAGTCGGCTTATCATGTAAGTATATCATATTAACGAGGCCGAGTTCGGTACGAGCTATCGCGCATTGCGCATGGTTATGCGCATGACGATAGGTGTTAGTCGTAAATCTTCAAGAAAACAATGATTCGATTGATGTAACTGAACAGAGACTAATAGGTCCTAGTACAAGACTCTTACATTCATTTTACTCTAAAATGTCTTCAAATGATCAATTACAGTCCAATTTATCAATCTCCTTTTTATTAAAACAACATTTTACTGCTTTCCGGTACCAATGTAAAAATACGATCAGCTAGCTGAACTTCTAGTATTTACGAAGTAGAGCATGCGATTATCTAACGATTATGAGGCACAGAGGACAATTCGGTGAAATTTAGTCATCACAGTAATAGAGTGCAAAATCTTCAGAAGGCCCACAAATAAGAACAAAAAAGACTCCCACTCCTAGATCGTCTAGCTCAATTTCAGAAGTGCCCCAAACTAACCAGAGTAAAGTTGACAACAATGCATCTACATTCATTCACCATGTAAATAATGACCGTAACTACAGGGTCTGCACATCTTCTTTTCAATTTGTTATTGAAACATTTTTCTCTGGGAGACTCAAACCAATCTCTTATATTCGGTTTATAATTGATTTACAGTGTCTTTTTGAAAACTTTACATGTGATTCTTGCCATGTAGAATTAAAGTACAAACATATTGTTGGTGTACTTCCAAATGGCGTGACTTGTCACCTCATTGTCAAATGCCATTATTGCTTTGAATTCCTCCGTGTTGCCATGGGAAAAATTCACAGACCACAGAATGCAAGAAGGAAAGGACCACCCTTTTTTTATGTTAATTCTAAAATTGCTACTGTAACAGGTATGATGCTCATTAATGATGTATCGTTTTTCGAGAACAACCTTTTGATTTTTAAAAAGGGGAGGGGGGGGGGGGGGTTAGAGGGAACTTAGAAGTTAGACTTATCAAACACACAATTTGTATTTCATTAGCTAGGCTGCTACATAACAAAAGGGGATCAATGTCTTCAACACCATTGTCAAATGGAAAAAAAAAGAATAATATGACATGTTTCATATTACTTTTCTTTCTTAATTAGCCCCATATTCTGTAATCATGAAAGCATACATTTTGGTTATTGGTTATACATTGTTCATTTCAAATACCACGCTTTAATTTTGCTCACATTCACGTGCATATATAGTATCTATAGTCATGAGGTCTCGGTCTAGGGCTACGAAAATTATATATTTTGCTTCCTTTGGTCATACCCCTTAATTTTCCTTGAATATGAAATGTACATGGCTTTCTCGTGTAAAGAATATAAAAAGAAAATAAAATAAAAAAAAAACCCTCAAATACCTGTGCATGCAATTATAAAACGTTGTTCTTTATCCTTATATTGTCATTTCTTGATCAGTCAAATTGAATTTGTAACTTATAAGGGTGCATGTATGATGAATAGCATTGTATCAATGATGTATATATACACCCAGATTACATGTAGATGTATTTCAATCTTTTTCTAGCAAGTTAAAGTTCTCTTTCACTTACTTTACAATTTGAAAATCAGTACAATAATTATTATTTGTTACAATACCAACAATATACCAACAAGTTTAAATTATTCCAATTTATCAAATGAGCATTGTGACCTTAAGCTCTAACACAGGGATCACCCTAAGCCGTGACATAATATTGCACCATTTGCGCACAATTGTTCGGAAATGGCGTAGTTTAGTTGTTCAAGTCACGGGCAGGTCACATTAAGATAGGCACATGCTTTGCCTATTACGTGCATCAAGTCGATCTATTCAACTGGCTGCTTAGTGCTAGATACACGAATTTCAGCGTTCAGAATTAATTCTAGTGTCTCATAACTTTGAAGTTTGATGCAGTGTTAGATATCGAAACGTGCAAATTGAGATCGGATTACAGTGAGTAAAGTAATTGTCCAAACGACAGTCAGTCTCATCATCCTCATGCATGGACAGTAGTATTTTACACTGTTATTTTATACATGTATAAGCTTAAATTACCGAATTCTTTCCATATGTTTGTCTATAACTATTGAAATATATATTTTTGTTTCCGCAATGCATCACAGTGGCCTAGGACCTACTCAAGTAAACATTTTCTTGACATCAGTGAATCTCCCTTTCGTAAGTTCAACTTAATTCAGAAATAGAGGTGAAGAATTAAAGAATTGGCTGAGGAATCTATTGATTTGGCTTAACAAGAGGAGAAACATCTTTCAAGAGAAAGTAAACATTATTATTTATCTTAAACTCATAATTACCTATAGATGCCGGTTTTTTATATTGGAATGTGTCAAACTTAGTGTAAAATGTATTAACTAATATTGTGTTTCTGTCCTATAAGTTAATCATGATCTGATAACGTTGAAGACTGAAGATAAAAAAAGGACATTGTCTAGACAATAAATATAGGAAATCGAATCTTCTATTTCAAATGGTATTTATGAAATGAGTTGCTGTAAATTTAACATGCCCAACCTTGGCGAGCTGATTTAAAACTCACACGATTGTCGAGTTTCATAATACTGTATAAATAGAGAAATATTTGAGATCATTAATCTTTTTATCACATGATTTTAACAGAAAATGTTCAGTTTCGACGTTACTTTTTACAGGAAACATGCCAATGTCACCGTTTTATAGACAACTTCATAAAGCATTGCAAACTTTTTGTCCAATGACTATGCTCTGAATTAAATGTTATATGACAAATATGGATAATGACCATATCCCTGTATACAACACAAAATCGATAATTCAGAAAATCAGAAACCGAAGGCATACAAAATCAGGATAAAACAGAAACCAATGCAAACAAACAAAAACATCCATCACATGAAAAAAAAAAGCGAACTCCCGATGTGGGAGTGAGACCAGGTGCCCAAGAAGAGTATGTAACATCCGCCGCTTCAATTCGGTAGAACCGTCACATCCGGTTCCTTCCATTTCGTAAGACATAGAGTACAATCTTTGGTTGGATGGTTCAAATGGTCTATGATAGAATATCATCCACCATTCTGGAGAGTGGGACATCATAGTGTATGACGAGTTCCGTGTTATCATAATAATGAAGTGGCTTTTTGTGCAACTACATAATGAGTGTATAATGTGATAATATGACTTATATTACAGTGTTGTTTTTTTTTCATTACAAGTTATAAAAAATTGAATTGATTTCACTCTTAACAGTTTTCATGTTCATTTCCATAGCATCAACACTAGAATGGGAAGAAGAGACAGCCATTGTAGACAATTGTCTAGAAGGTATGATTATTAATCACTATTCCAAACAGAAACATAACGCTTTGAATTTTTTTTCAGCCTGTCAGGTTAAGCATACCTTCACTGTATTTAATACGAATAATTATGACAAAGAAACTATCATAGATCTATCTAAACAAACGTGTTCCTCTGTAATCAAAGCATCCGAATGATAAGTGATAGGGCTATCATACTTCACTTGTGTTTCCTTACAGAAATGTCACAAGATCTTTTTGTTGACACAAAAATTGTTGACCTTGACCTTTGACCTTGTTTTCAAAAACCTTTAACATTGAGCATAATTGCATGATTTAATTGCTTCCTGTTTTATTTTAATAGGTACCAGTCCAGACATAGATGTTGCTGCAATCCCTCAAGAGTCTGTATCCTTTCCAAATACATGTATCTCAAATTGGGAAAAAGGTATTTTATTATGTCATTAAGGTAGAGCATCCCTCAGGTCTCAGATGCTTATATTTTCTAAATAACAACTTATACAATATTTTCATTTCCATATATTCGAAGCTTATGTTTAACTTGATATAAAAACAAAATATAATTCGGTATTTCATGATTATACCGAGGACTTAATCGTTTGAACTTTAACATTGGACCCTATGGGAAAAGTAAGAAAAATCCCTTTTTAGAGATGATAAAATGTAACTAAAAATTTTTCTTTTCCCAAAATCGTATTAGTTTAATCATCTGAACAGTATTCTGAAGAGAAAAAATAGGGTATCCAGGCAAAAAATTACCAGCAATTCTGACCTGAGGGATACTCTGCCTTAAGTTAAAGTCTTTTTGGGGGAACTTAATTCTTGCTACAAGTACAAAACTAGCAATTAACACTTCATTGGTCATCTTAGGTTGCTAACGTGAATGGATGCATTGGATGCTGCACATTATATTGAACTTTGAACAACTTTCTTGTCAATTTCTGGTTATATTAAACCTTTTTGAAATAGCTTAGTATTGGACATAGTAAAAGTGCTACAGTTACCAAATTTACATCTGTGGATCTTCTTTTGATATCCATATGGACCCTGGTGCTTCAAATGTTGCATCTGACCTACTTCTTTACTTTAATGACTTTGCTTATAATTACTTGCTTATTTTTTTTACTTTATGGGATCTTGACCTTGGTCCAAGTTATTCTTGGCCATAACACAATTACAAAAACAGCAGTTTACTGGTAATGAACCATCTTTTTTATTTATGTAGAGACAGAGAGGGAAGAGAAAATAATTGCTTCAGCAGATGGGGCATATCAAAAAAGAGGATCTGGAAGGTGTTACAACAGGTTATCTGATAAAAACTAACAGTGAATGAAGACAAATGATACAAACCTTTAACTTTTTCCAACTTCTACGAAATATTGACCTGGGCTATATGTCTTCATCTTTAAGGGATAACGATTTGATGTTTCACATATTAATTCCTTTAATTACAGTACCTTTCGTTTTATACCTTGACCTTTGACTTAGTGATGTTTGACCTACTTTTGTGAAACCTTAAACTGGGCTTAAAATGTTTTCAGCTCTAATGGAATGGGAATTATTATTTCACATAAAGACCTTTACCTTTGACATAATGACCTTGAACCTTTTTCAAGAAACTATTTTCAAGAAATTTAACATGGGCTGTATATCTCTTCGACTAACTTACTAACAGAGTTTAAGGAATAGGGTGCACATATGGATTCCTTATTTCAGTATTTCATTTAAAGTCTTTATTTTGACCCAATGAGGTTGACCTATTTTGTATGCCCCCGGGGCATACATGTATATACTTTTTGGCTTGTCCATCTGTTTGTCTGTCTGTATGTCTGTCTGTCCGAAAAACTTTAACATTCGGCATAACTTTTGAATGGAAGGTGATAGAGCTTTCATATTTCACATGTGTATTCCTAGTGACAAGATCTTTCTGATCCTACAAATTTTTTTAAGACCTCGTGACCTTGACCTTTGACCTACTTTTCAAAAACTTTAACATTGGACATCACTTTTGAATGGTAAGTGATAGAGCTTTCATATTTCAGATGTGTATTCCTTGTGACTAGACCGTTCGATTGATACCAAAATTTTCGACCGCGTGACCTTGACATTTGACCTACTTTTTATAAACTTAAATATTGGGCATTGCTTTTGAAGGGCTAGTGATAGGGCTTTCATATTTCACATGTGTTTTCCTTGTCACAAGATTTTTTCATTTGATACCAAAAAAATTTAACCTAGTGACCCTGACCTGACCTTGACTTTTCACATACTTAACAGAAAATGGTGTTTGGACTAACAAAGATGCCACCGGGGGCATTCGTGTTTCTTAAACAAAGGCTTTATTCATGATACATTTGGTAATATATATTTGTTTGCCAAAAGTATTCTCAACATTTTATTTTCATTTTGTAAACAGGCACAGCATCTCTTATTCGGAAGAAAAGTGGAAAAGCGATAGCTTTCTCATCACGACAAAAGAAATGTAGAATTTGCTCAGTAGCTGCGAGAAGGAAACAGAAACCCGGGAAACATGCATGCACAAAAAATTGGACTGGATTCGCAGAATCGATGGAGGCTGAAAGATCGTAGATATATAACATTCTGTGAAAGAAAAGAATTGCACCGTATCTAGGCTCATAGGAGATGATGACACTACAGGATTCCAAAGAGCTAGGGAGGAAGTTTTTGAAAAAATGGAAAAAGTTAGTGATGCAAACCATGTGAAAAAGAACATATCTTGCCAACTGTACAGACTTAAATCTAAATATAAAGAACTATCTGTAAAAACCATTAATGCTCTAATCAAGAGCTTTGAGTACATGTTGGCTCAAGCCAAAGACTGTCAAGCTACCATTCTAAAGAACATGGACTCCGTTGTGCTTCATCAATTTGGTTAGCACAGAATGTGTGGAGAGTGGTGCCGGATGAGAGATGATAACTCAAAAAAGCACAGAAACCTTCCTTGGGGCATGGACTTGGAGAACGAAAATCTTAAAGCAGATCTTCTAAATATCTTTAAGGGCTTGGACTGTAACAAATTAAGTAAGTTAGATAGCACAAACAGAAATGAAAGGTTTAACAACAGTGTGAGATCCAAAGCCCCCAAAGACAAACATAATCGTGAAAGCAGCAGCCTACAACACAGACTTGCTGCTGCAGTCTGCCAGACAAATGAAGGTTACAGCTATATCACTAAGGTATATTAGTTGAAGAATTTCTATCCCCTTGGGAATGTGTCAGTCTCATATATAGGTTTGTGGGTAACATAGTTACTTAATGCAATATTGTCATAAGTTTACTACATGTCCGAATAATACTTGGCATGGTATTTGCCTAATTCAATAAGACGAGGTTCAGGGTCACAGGGGCCAAAGGTCAAGTCACAACTGCTAATACATGTAGTAGAAAACAAACAATCCCCCCCCCCCAAAAAAAACCATGTGTTTGTGAAAAACGAATGCCCCGTTGGTATCTTTGTCGGTAAAACAGCTGAAAAGTAGTTCACATTTTAAGGTCAAGGTCTTGCTATAATGCAATAATAAAATTACTGTTCAGCTAGAACATACTTTTTGTCTCCCTCTTTCAAGAGCAAAAGTATAAAGGGACATTAAATTAAGTTTGTCTGGGTATCCAATTCCAGTTGTTTGGATTTACTAAACTATTAAACAACAGGTAATTTTTGTAAAGTCTACAGAGCAGAGGGGGCTTCCGGTGTCAGTATCATTACTAGGTTACATGTACCCCCATTCCTGTCTTGCTGGAAGTGTTACATTAATTGGACTTCCATGTAATAGGAGACTCATTATATACATTTTTATGTATTATCAGTTAATTCATATGCTGATCAGACAATGTTGCCATCTCAAAAGATTTGTAATCTATATATATATTTTTCTACAGGAAGAAACAGCTCCATAACACAAATTTCTGCTGTATGTGGAGAAAAATTCTTCAACAGATTTGTAACTTCCCAACAACAGATTTCCTCAACAGCTTCAGAAGTGACAGGGATCAAGTTCAACATAGCTACATGTACCAAGGAAATGTCTCAGAATGGAATTCCTGTGGAAAATAATCATCAAATAAATGCCTTCCTGGATTTCATAGGATTTATTGAAGCATTACTGAAAACACATCATAATAATATTGTCCTTAAGCTTGTAGCCCAAAACAACAGATCTCTTGATTCAGTAGTGCTTTATAATCAGCTTAATTATTTCAATTTGTGGCACCAGTTGTGCAAAATCAGCATAGGATTTTGTGATTCTCTTCCGTTCTTTTGGTGCTCTATTGTGAGTGTTGTTGATATTGTCGTCAGGATCTTCTTTAACTCATTTGTGTCACACTTATGCCCTTTGCCGTGTGGAGCTCGTAAAAAAGTTCCCCGCGAGGGGTTTGACAGTAAGTGTTTTGAATATATTCCCCTGACATTGTCGCCATAGCACTTTCTACATAGACATAACGTCAGACAGTGCATGAACTTTATATATTGTTTTCATCTTCGTGCTTTAACATCGACGGCGGGTGCGGCTAGCCAACAGGGGATGCTTACTCCTCCCGGGCACCTGATCCCACCTCTAGCTTGCTAGGGGTCCGTCGATGCTCAATTTGGTGCTCTATTGTGAGTGTTGTTGAGATTGTCGTCAGGATCTTCTTTAACTCATTTAGATCCATGTACCCTCCTGCCGATAATCATAAGCAAGCCATATTAGCCCGTCATATTCTTGGGGAAGCATATGAAGCCTATGATGCATTAGAAAACTGCATAATGCTACAGAAACTAGTTCTCAAAACAGAAAAAGAGAATATATTGTTTAAGAAATTTTCCTTTCATAATGGTCAATTATATTGCCATGGTGTAAAGCACCTTCCAAATACAATTGGATTCTTATGTTCAAAAACTGTCATCTCAAATGTGATTGCCAAAAAACTCCTTTCATCATCCATAACTTATGACAATTTGAAACTTTCATTTGAAAGAGGTGGACATGATGGATTACATTTGTATATGCACTGCTTAGTGAGAGGGACATGGGTGGTAAACCTAGAGTTACCAAAAGTCATGCTGTCATCAATAAATTAGTAGATTATTTCTTACATATAGAATAAATGCAGAATCTTCAAAGATCAAGTCTGTTGACATTGTAACAGAAAGATGTATGTAAAATTACATGTACTTGATTGAAGATTGATATTGACTTTGTGAATTTTGTGTTTGAAAATATATTGACAAACTGTGATCTATGAAAGAATGGCATCGTGTGTCTGTCTGTAATGTCATTGGTTGATATTATATTGGTTATATGTAAAACTTTTACAACTTTGGTTGATTGACTGTCTCGTTAGATGACATATATTAACTTACATATGACAAGTACATTTGTATGAAACCTTATTGATTTATTTCGCAGATATAGTTATTCAAGTCAGTGCATGGGTCGTCTGTCCAAGTACGTTGGATACCGACGAATGGAAAATATTTTCCTCTCATGGCTGTGCAATGCTCTGCACCATCTCTATTGTTGGGTTGATCTTTACCCCAGTTTGTGTATGTTACTTGCAGTAGTGAGCTTTCCCATACCCATTTACCCTCCTCTACAATGTCGTTAGCTCCTATCCAATATGAGTCTTGATCTGAAATAAAGGACTGTTGTGGTATATTTTTTAATTGCAGAATGCCTTAATATACTTTGAAACAGTAAGGGGTGCTGCTCTCTGACAGTGTTTATGGGACAAATAGCTTTTCGTTCGAAATTTTATAAACTATATTAGACTATAATTATCTTTGATGCCAATAAATCTGATACTCAAAAGATCAATTATAAAATTGTAATTTTGGTTTCATAGTTTTAGACAAGATTGAGAAAGAAACAACAAAAAAGTAATAATATGAAAGAAGCATATCGTCAGATACTGCGCTGTTCATGTCAAACTTCTCCCAAATGACGATGATTTGAATTATTGGAAAAGAAGACACATTCTACCAATGTGGAACTCATATATTTTCGCGTAAAATAGATAATTTATTATCACTCTTTTGCTTCGGGTACTAAAACTCAGCAAACGAATCTTGTAAAAGCTCCCCTTTTTTCTGATATCATGACAATGGATCTGTGCTTTAAATATAAGATAGGCCTAACTATCAGGTGTACCCAACGTATGAGTAATAAAAATTTTTCAAAACAACAATACCATTACAACCAGATGATTCGTGATTCTTTTCCTAGGACTCACAGAGGGTCAATTTTGAGTGAATTTGCCCTGTCTTGTACACAAGGCTACATTTTTGACGCAGAAAAATACATTATGGAAATGTATCATCAGTGTCCTTTTTACTCCAAATTGAATCTCCAAAGTTTTATTTTTACATAAGGACTAAAACTTTTACTAATGAAAATGTTGTTTTTGAAATAAGAAATATTCTGTTGTCCATTAAAAGGCGAACAGATACGTTACCACACTTCAGCTGCTAGAAATGTAAGACAATAATGACATATCCGAAATCTTTGAGTAAAAAAAGAAAGTGTATACATGGGTACTATCAGCAAACAGAGTCCTTAAACCATTCTAGCAAACGATATTCTATCTGTTTCATCCGGAGTATTTCAATTGGCATTTGAACGTTTAGACAGCAATAGATACGTTACCAACTATCTAGCTCTACAGTGGGAACTCAACCGATTTGGCCCTATTTATGGATTATACGGAGTGAATGTTGGTTCAAAACGTCGACACAAAAAGTAATGAAGAAACATACAAAATAACCCGGAAAATGCAGCTAGAAACAGATGCGCTACCGACAGATACGTTACATAGATTTCATTTTTGGCCAATATCGAAGTTATATATTGCTGGTTTGACGCTGATATTATAGCTTTTGTCAGAAGAAACATGAAACAGTTGAAAACAAAGCAAAACCATAGCTTATAGAACATATTTTGTGTTTTTATGGAAAATCCTGAGAAAAAGCCTTTTCCTCGGAAAATCAATAAATATATAAATACAAAGGCATAATTTGTACCACAAATTGTTGTCACATTACTCATTTGTCACGGTATTGAGTTTATAAGGGATAACCTTTGCACTGTACTCAAAAAGCGGCTTTAGAACTGATAGTAACGTATCCGTTTCAAATGGTAACGTATCTGTTTTTATAGTATTTGTAGTAAGATATGTATCCTTCAATAAAAATATAAATATTTATCAACTGCGAAACTTTATTTTTCACCTTAGCCCTTTGTAGTAATACCCATTTGTTTTGCTTGGACCCCTGCGTTTTGCTTGTTTATATGTTTTCGTTTATATGGGCATCTTAATGTAAGGAGGGTCTTTATCCACTGCCATTTAGCGTTTTTCGAGGCGTCTGGGTAACTAAAAAGTGGAGGTCTATGTGCACTTTATTTGGATAACCACATCATTTGCGACACCCTAAATCGTTTGATTATGTTAAGTAGCTTCTGCTTAATGATTGTATGTCGTATTTGGTGCCTCTTGTCCCTTTTATGTGTCTTGCTGTGTATGTCTGCGCTGTGTTTTCGCATAGGGTGTTTTAGTGTTTTGCCGTGGGTAATAACGAGCATTATTGGAAACCCTTCCTAATGGCCGATTGCCTTGGCTGATGGCCGTCCTAAGTCGGCATCGATTGCCCATGGGTCTAGTTGTTTTATGTGTTGTCTTTTATGTTCGATGTTGGATGTCTTCTTTGCTGTTCCTTGTCTGTTGTTTTGTGTGTCTTCTGTGTTTTCACTTGGGGTGTTTGGTGTGTTGCTGTTGGTGCTACGTCTTGTTGGACATGTTGGAGATCTCCTCATTTCCCTTTCTTTGATTCAACTCTTGACTGTTAATACATCAAGCCTTATCCAACAATTCCATAGTAGACAAAACTAGGTATTCAATTTTCTGAAAAATTGCTAAAAACGTATACTCACTTGATGCGTCTATTAGATTAAGTAGAAACTGATCTGTTGCTGCATCATTCACCACTGCCAACCGTCCAAATTTCCCATATTGTTTTCCTATTATACCACACATAACCTTCATAAACATATAAGAAAGAAAAGGTATTTATCAAATTTAGTATATATACAAAATGATTTTATATTACTTTTTTTCTATCTCTGATGCCAAAGAGGAGTCTTTATTTGGGGTCAAATTAATTCATCAAATATATTTGCAAATCTATCTTTTTCGCTTTCCATTTGTTAAAAAAAAATTAAAGACGGAAGATAGGCACTATTCTTTGAAGAGTTTGAGGCCACATTTATTTTTTTTCAGATCATTTTTCACTACATCCAAATTGTTCCTGCTTATTCTTCCCGAGAAAAGAAGAAAAAAAAAATGATATTGATATTGATCAAAATATTGACATGGGTAAAACTCATGATCAGTCCATTTTGTCCCATTCTATTGAAGAATAAGTTATACATGTATAATACTAAAATTTCGACAGCGTACCTGTGACGATGGCATTGTTTCATTTTCCCTGCTTAAAGAGAAACATTTTGTTTTGTATGAGCTCCATCCAGCAGGACAAACACCGTAAACTGAAAAAAAAATTAAATGTTTCATTGTAAGAATATATCTGGTAATACTGGATGTATTTTGTAGGTATCTTATGTTACTCAAGAATACAATGTAACAAGTCATCGCATAATTTGATAGTTCCTGCTAAATTCGATAGCATAACTCGATTACATACTAGTAACTGGTTTAATTTGTCATACCCCCGCTGAAAAGGCGGGGGCACATGTATACAGGGACGGATACAATGACCCGCAATCTACAGAAACACGCATGACGACTTATTTAATGACTTATCTCAAGTGCAAGTGCGGAAGACATTGTAGAATGTATTTTAGGTATTTCGTACATAGGCTATATAAAGAAATAAACAGATTGACGCTTCGTCATATATCAGAAACATTGCACTCCGGCAAAACTTTACATTTATCTTTATTGCCAAATGCCGAAAACACAAAAAAAAATTTAAAAAATGCATTGATAATACGAACAGAAAATGAAAGATAAATTATTTAATATTCAAAGTGATTATAGGGATATCCTTACCAACGGCAACGAATGCAGAAAACAAACAAATGTAACTGGACTGCATGGTTTTTCTTTCCATTCATAAACTGATAAAAATGCCTACAGAGTTGTTATTTATATACATGCAGTAAGAAGGTAAATCAAAGGGTTATATTACGGAACATTTCGTATTTCAGAACAACTGACCCTAACGTTGTAACAATACACGCATGCCATTTCGTGCAGTGCCAGGGAAGAATATGTTAAGGTGTCAAGAACTACTATAAGGTCTGATAGGAAAATTACATGGTTTTGTAGATGTACTTTCGCCGTCACAAATTTTAAAGAAATGGCTAAAACTAGAGAGTATATCCCTGATTACATAGCTCTGTCATAAGGTTAGAGTCAGCGGCAGACATTTCAGGTCAAGTTTAGACTTTTGTTTTTCATATCATTGTGATTTCCACTTTTTGACTAATGAGACACAATGTTTTGAAATGCACTGAATTTTTATAATGGAACAAATATATCAATATTGACAAATTCTAACTCCATCAGGAAAATGAAATGCCTACAAAGAGAATGTTACGAAATTGTAGTATGCCTCATGAACATTTTAAAGGTACATCCTATTTCGTAGCTAATATATTGAAGAGTTCCCTATACCTTCAACAGCTAAACATAACAACATGATAGAACAAACAACAATTGTCAGACAAAAATACTTTCAAATAACAGGGCACAACGTTACACTTTTCAAGGGAACGTGTACTCTATTAAAATTCAGGGGATATGATTTAAATCTAGAAATTTTCAAGCCAGTACGATTTTTTTCATACAACTTTTCAAATAAGTACAATCAGCTGCCTCACGACAAAATTTATGATCAATTGTCCAAATTCATTAAATGGTGCTCAGTAATTGCATGTATTGTTGATATTGCTTTCATTTTCGTGCGTGAACATCGACGGCGAATTCGGCTAGATAAACAGGGGATACTTACTCATTCCGGGTACATGATCCCACCTCTGGCTTGCTAGGGGTTCGTCGATGCTCAATTTAGTGCTCTATTGTGAGTACCATTTAGATCGTTGTTAGAATCGCCTTCGTCGATATCGCATTTAATCCAGACAAGAAAACTTATAATTGTACATCCAAATCAAAGGGTTTCTCTTCGGCTACAGAATACAAATCATAGACATGAAGTGGCCTGTGTATGACATTGTCCTTCCTCTTGGACAAGTAGGCTGCAGGGATTTCTATGGGTACTTATTATGCGCCTCTTGTTGCAGATTTATTTTTATACACGTAGAAAAAAAGAAGTTATCCAAGAACTTCAAAATCAAAGAAAACATAATAATGTGAAATGTTTCATTGGTAATTCTAGGTACCCGGATGATATTCCATTCCTACTATCGTTTTGGAAAAGTACAAATTTAAAGTGTTATTTATCCACAAGAATGGACTCTAAACAAAGCAAACTCCGCACAACAGAAACATCATTGGAGATTTATACAAGTGTGTATAACAAAAAAATAATATGATTTTGGATTCAACACAGTAAATTTTCCCTTGCTTGACGGTGATGTTTCCTAGATTACCGTCATATGGTATCTACATTTCCCAGCTCATCTGTTATACTAGAGCATGTACTGATGTTTTTGATTTTCATAGTAGAAAATTACTTCGAATCTTTTAGTTGAAGGATTTCACTTTCACAAAGTAGTAAAGACTTTCTGGAAATTTTACAAAAACATTTTATCAATTCTCTTGAAATTTGGAGAAATGCAAGCAACAGAGTATACTACTTTGAGTATTTAACTACCTGCGTTTAAATGTGACATAATTAACTGAATAAGGAGGAACATAGGTAGACAGAATAACGATCGAAATTGTGTTAGAACCATCAAACGCCTTATATACCTTTTATATGATTTTTCTGTCACCAGACGGACTCTCGGCTTGGTACTTGGCCAATCTTTAACGAAGTACGAGCGCATTTTTAAGAATTGTTCTCTGATTGTGAAGACAGGACTCCATGTCGGGCACGGTCCAAACCTCTTTCGAAATGATATAGCCCCGGCCACCTGTCCTCTCTGAATCTAAGTCGGACTTGGATGATCACATGTAGAGCTCACCGGCAGAGCATGGATTGTATTTCGTACGCCTTCTGTTATTATATCAATTTACATAGCATTGTGTGTGTTTCTTGGGCCCATGCGTCATGCTGTCTGTTTGTATGTTACAGTGAAGATTTTTTAAAGCACAATTGTAAATTCTTCTAGACATCAGGGTAAATGGAAAAGTGGGAGGATTGTGCGCGCGTACATGTTATTCAGGATAAAAAAAGAAGGGAGGAGATCTCCAACAAGACCCGTTGCAGCATCAACAGTAAAACACCAAAACACCCGATACAAAAACACAAAAGACGAGTACAGCACGAGACGGAAAAGAGACACACGACATGTAAACATCAAACACAAAAGACTACACATAAATCGACGAGACCAATGGGTAATTGGTGCCGACTTTGGACGGCCATCTGTCACGCAAGTAGCAAATGGTGTGGTTATCCTGGATTACGTGCGCACAACCCTCTCACTTCTCCAATTACCTAGAGGTCTCGAAGAACGTACAATTGTGGTGTAAAACAACCTCCTCACTGTAAGACACAAACAAGACCGCGAAACGCAGAGGCCCCAGAGACACAGATGAATATGTAAATGGATATAAAAAGAGGGCATGCGTAATACAGTCCGTGCTCTGCCGGCTGTAGCGAGCTCATGTATGTAATCACCCGAGGAGTCCGACTGACATTCAGAGAGGACAGGTGATCGGGGCCCTGTCTTCTCTAAAGAGGTTTGGACAGGACCCGTCATGGAGTCCCGTCGTCACAGTCAGTCAGAGTGCAAGTCTCAATGATGTGCTTGTACAAGACTGTAGATTGGTCAAGTACCAAGCCTAGTGTCCGTCTGGTGACATTAGGATCATATCCACGGTATAAAAGGCGTTTGATGATTCTGACGCATTTTCGATGGTTATGCTGCCTACCTTTGAACCTTTTTATTTTGTTTATTATATCACAATAAAAGACAGGTTGTGTAATACCCATAGTAATGTACTCTGTTGCATGTATAGATCCGAATTTCAAAAGAAGTTGACTGTAATTTTTGTAAAATTTCAAGAAAGTCTTAACTAGTTTATGAAAGCGGAAACCTTGACCTAAAAGTTTTTTGGTAATTTGTAAATTTCTACTGTGAAAATCCAAAATATCGGTACATGCTCTAGCGTACCGGATGAGCTGTGATATGTAAATGCCGTATGACGGTAATCTTGGAACATCACCGTCAAGCCAAGGAAATTTACTATGTTGAATCCAAAATCATCCCTTTTGTCATATACACTTGTATGAATCTTTTCGTTTACAATTTTGATATTTAGGTCCAAAAAGGGTGTTTCTGTATTTGAAAGGTTTGCCTTGTTAAGGGTTAATTCTTGTGGATAAATTTCATTCTTATATAATTCAAAAGCAGGATTGTCAATTGTCAGGATAAGTGGCAGATTGTCAATTGTCAGGATAAGTGGCAGATGGCCGTTTTAATTCGGCACCTATTTCCAATTGCCCTCGTTGGTTTATGTGTAGCAGAAAAAACAATATAAAGGGATCTGCAGCGAGAGGAACATTCAAAACCTTTGAACAATTTATGGTTGATGTCTCTATGTGATTTGGATTTCTTTGTACCAGTTCCGTCTCATTCTGTTCGTATCTTCTTTGTGTTTTTGAAGTGGGTGTTTTGGGGTTTTGCTGTTGGTGCTGCAACCGAATGTTGTTGGAGATCCCCTCCTTTCTTTACATTCGCATGAAACGCTCGTGATATAGCAATGATGTAACAATGCACAAGATCTAAAGAAACGTTCTGCGACCTGCAAACTAAACCAGCGGTGACCTTAATTTTAATGTCACCTTTTAAACTAAATTGCCATTTAAGATGGTAGTCTCAGGGTAAGGGACGTAACTCAAAATCGATCTCGCGAACGTTTGTTGTGTGGCATGACGTTACCATCGTTTGTTTTCACGACAAGCATCTGCATGACTTAAACATGACGTCATAAGAGGGGATTTTCCCGCGCGGTACACGGAGGTTACCGTTGCTCTATATATCATTATCTATTTTCATCAGTATGCATTTCATTTCTTTGCAATATTTCCTGAAATTGAGCATTACTTATAGATTAAATATGTTTCCGAGATTTATACATTTCTTTATTCTTTTGATAATTTTAGTACAGTCAAACCTGTCTTATGTGACTTTGAGTTTTATATATTTTCATTTCCATGCTTCATAAACTTCGACGGCGGGTGCGGCTAGCCAACAGGGGATGCTTACTCCTCCCGGGCACCTGGTCCCACCTCTAGCTTGCTAGGGGTCCGTCGATGTTTAATTTTGTGCTCTATTGTGAGTGCTGTTGAGATTATCGTCAGGATCTTCTTAAACTCATTTGTGTCACACTTATGCCCTTTGCCGTGTGGAGCTCGTAAAAAAGTTCCCCGCGAGGGGTTTGACAGTAAGTGTTTTGAATATACTTCCCTGACATTATCGCCATAGCACTTTCTATATAGACATAACGTCAGACAGTGCATGAGTTTTATATATTTTCATTTCCATGCTTCATAAACTTCGACGGCGGGTGCGGCTAGCCAACAGGGGATGCTTACTCCTCCCGGGCACCTGGTCCCACCTCTAGCTTGTTAGGGGTCCGTCGATGTTTAATTTTGTGCTCTATTGTGAGTGCTGTTGAGATTATCGTCAGGATCTTCTTAAACTCATTTGTGTCACACTTATGCCCTTTGCCGTGTGGAGCTCGTAAAAAAGTTCCCCGCGAGGGGTTTGACAGTAAGTGTTTTGAATATACTTCCCTGACATTATCGCCATAGCACTTTCTATATAGACATAACGTCAGACAGTGCATGAGTTTTATATATTTTCATTTCCATGCTTCATAAACTTCGACGGCGGGTGCGGCTAGCCAACAGGGGATGCTTACTCCTCCCGGGCACCTGGTCCCACCTCTAGCTTGCTAGGGGTCCGTCGATGTTTAATTTTGTGCTCTATTGTGAGTGCTGTTGAGATTATCGTCAGGATCTTCTTAAACTCATTTGCAAGGGCCGACAGAAAATAGGTCACATAAGACAGGTGGTCACTGAATACAGGTTCAAGCTGATCTTATTTTGACAAACAAAATTTTCGTAGTATAAAAGCAATACTATTAAATGAATCACTGCATATATCAATTCGTGTATTTATTGATTAATCGTATTACACATATAAATGAGTTAAAGAAGATCCTGACGATAATCTCAACAGCACTCACAAAAGAGCACAAAATTAAACATCGACGGACCCCTAGCAAGCTAGAGGTGGGACCAGGTGCCCGGGAGGAGTAAGCATCCCCTGTTGGCTAGCCGCACCCGCCGTCGATGTAAATGAAGCATGATCGTTTCTTCAACGCAATCTAAATTTCTGTTATCAAAATTTCTTGAAATTTCTAAAACGTGGGTCCTGTAGCATCATATCCCACCCATCCTGCTACGTCTTTCGGTACCCTTTTTCGACATAGTAATTTTCATACTTTTTGGCATACTACATTGTTTAGATTTAGGATTTAGGATCACTGATGAGGGTTAAGTACCCGAAACGTGCATGTCTGGTCCACGTTGCCAATTTATTTGTTCTTAAATGATGCTATTCAATTTGAAGACGTTTACATTTATACCACTTGGTGAGTGTCACTGCTGGTGGACCAGGAGTCCCCGAGGGCACATGTAGCCAAGTTCGATCAATTTCGGTTGATCGTTTCTTCAACGCAATCTAAATTTCTGTTATCAAAATTTCTTGAAATTTCTAAAACGTGGGTCCTGTAGCATCATATCCCACCCATCCTGCTACGTCTTTCGGTACCCTTTTTCGACATAGTAATTTTCATACTTTTTGGCATACTACATTGTTTAGATTTAGGATTTAGGATCACTGATGAGGGTTAAGTACCCGAAACGTGCATGTCTGGTCCACGTTGCCAATTTATTTGTTCTTAAATGATGCTATTCAATTTGAAGACGTTTACATTTATACCACTTGGTGAGTGTCACTGCTGGTGGACCAGGAGTCCCCGAGGGCACATGTAGCCAAGTTCGATCAATTTCGGTTGATCGTTTCTTCAACGCAATCTAAATTTCTGTTATCAAAATTTCTTGAAATTTCTAAAACGTGGGTCCTGTAGCATCATATCCCACCCATCCTGCTACGTCTTTCGGTACCCTTTTTCGACATAGTAATTTTCATACTTTTTGGCATACTACATTGTTTAGATTTAGGATTTAGGATCACTGATGAGGGTTAAGTACCCGAAACGTGCATGTCTGGTCCACGTTGCCAATTTATTTGTTCTTAAATGATGCTATTCAATTTGAAGACGTTTACATTTATACCACTTGGTGAGTGTCACTGCTGGTGGACCAGGAGTCCCCGAGGGCACATGTAGCCAAGTTCGATCAATTTCGGTTGATCGTTTCTTCAACGCAATCTAAATTTCTGTTATCAAAATTTCTTGAAATTTCTAAAACGTGGGTCCTGTAGCATCATATCCCACCCATCCTGCTACGTCTTTCGGTACCCTTTTTCGACATAGTAATTTTCATACTTTTTGGCATACTACATTGTTTAGATTTAGGATTTAGGATCACTGATGAGGGTTAAGTACCCGAAACGTGCATGTCTGGTCCACGTTGCCAATTTATTTGTTCTTAAATGATGCTATTCAATTTGAAGACGTTTACATTTATACCACTTGGTGAGTGTCACTGCTGGTGGACCAGGAGTCCCCGAGGGCACATGTAGCCAAGTTCGATCAATTTCGGTTGATCGTTTCTTCAACGCAATCTAAATTTCTGTTATCAAAATTTCTTGAAATTTCTAAAACGTGGGTCCTGTAGCATCATATCCCACCCATCCTGCTACGTCTTTCGGTACCCTTTTTCGACATAGTAATTTTCATACTTTTTGGCATACTACATTGTTTAGATTTAGGATTTAGGATCACTGATGAGGGTTAAGTACCCGAAACGTGCATGTCTGGTCCACGTTGCCAATTTATTTGTTCTTAAATGATGCTATTCAATTTGAAGACGTTTACATTTATACCACTTGGTGAGTGTCACTGCTGGTGGACCAGGAGTCCCCGAGGGCACATGTAGCCAAGTTCGATCAATTTCGGTTGATCGTTTCTTCAACGCAATCTAAATTTCTGTTATCAAAATTTCTTGAAATTTCTAAAACGTGGGTCCTGTAGCATCATATCCCACCCATCCTGCTACGTCTTTCGGTACCCTTTTTCGACATAGTAATTTTCATACTTTTTGGCATACTACATTGTTTAGATTTAGGATTTAGGATCACTGATGAGGGTTAAGTACCCGAAACGTGCATGTCTGGTCCACGTTGCCAATTTATTTGTTCTTAAATGATGCTATTCAATTTGAAGACGTTTACATTTATACCACTTGGTGAGTGTCACTGCTGGTGGACCAGGAGTCCCCGAGGGCACATGTAGCCAAGTTCGATCAATTTCGGTTGATCGTTTCTTCAACGCAATCTAAATTTCTGTTATCAAAATTTCTTGAAATTTCTAAAACGTGGGTCCTGTAGCATCATATCCCACCCATCCTGCTACGTCTTTCGGTACCCTTTTTCGACATAGTAATTTTCATACTTTTTGGCATACTACATTGTTTAGATTTAGGATTTAGGATCACTGATGAGGGTTAAGTACCCGAAACGTGCATGTCTGGTCCACGTTGCCAATTTATTTGTTCTTAAATGATGCTATTCAATTTGAAGACGTTTACATTTATACCACTTGGTGAGTGTCACTGCTGGTGGACCAGGAGTCCCCGAGGGCACATGTAGCCAAGTTCGATCAATTTCGGTTGATCGTTTCTTCAACGCAATCTAAATTTCTGTTATCAAAATTTCTTGAAATTTCTAAAACGTGGGTCCTGTAGCATCATATCCCACCCATCCTGCTACGTCTTTCGGTACCCTTTTTCGACATAGTAATTTTCATACTTTTTGGCATACTACATTGTTTAGATTTAGGATTTAGGATCACTGATGAGGGTTAAGTACCCGAAACGTGCATGTCTGGTCCACGTTGCCAATTTATTTGTTCTTAAATGATGCTATTCAATTTGAAGACGTTTACATTTATACCACTTGGTGAGTGTCACTGCTGGTGGACCAGGAGTCCCCGAGGGCACATGTAGCCAAGTTCGATCAATTTCGGTTGATCGTTTCTTCAACGCAATCTAAATTTCTGTTATCAAAATTTCTTGAAATTTCTAAAACGTGGGTCCTGTAGCATCATATCCCACCCATCCTGCTACGTCTTTCGGTACCCTTTTTCGACATAGTAATTTTCATACTTTTTGGCATACTACATTGTTTAGATTTAGGATTTAGGATCACTGATGAGGGTTAAGTACCCGAAACGTGCATGTCTGGTCCACGTTGCCAATTTATTTGTTCTTAAATGATGCTATTCAATTTGAAGACGTTTACATTTATACCACTTGGTGAGTGTCACTGCTGGTGGACCAGGAGTCCCCGAGGGCACATGTAGCCAAGTTCGATCAATTTCGGTTGATCGTTTCTTCAACGCAATCTAAATTTCTGTTATCAAAATTTCTTGAAATTTCTAAAACGTGGGTCCTGTAGCATCATATCCCACCCATCCTGCTACGTCTTTCGGTACCCTTTTTCGACATAGTAATTTTCATACTTTTTGGCATACTACATTGTTTAGATTTAGGATTTAGGATCACTGATGAGGGTTAAGTACCCGAAACGTGCATGTCTGGTCCACGTTGCCAATTTATTTGTTCTTAAATGATGCTATTCAATTTGAAGACGTTTACATTTATACCACTTGGTGAGTGTCACTGCTGGTGGACCAGGAGTCCCCGAGGGCACATGTAGCCAAGTTCGATCAATTTCGGTTGATCGTTTCTTCAACGCAATCTAAATTTCTGTTATCAAAATTTCTTGAAATTTCTAAAACGTGGGTCCTGTAGCATCATATCCCACCCATCCTGCTACGTCTTTCGGTACCCTTTTTCGACATAGTAATTTTCATACTTTTTGGCATACTACATTGTTTAGATTTAGGATTTAGGATCACTGATGAGGGTTAAGTACCCGAAACGTGCATGTCTGGTCCACGTTGCCAATTTATTTGTTCTTAAATGATGCTATTCAATTTGAAGACGTTTACATTTATACCACTTGGTGAGTGTCACTGCTGGTGGACCAGGAGTCCCCGAGGGCACATGTAGCCAAGTTCGATCAATTTCGGTTGATCGTTTCTTCAACGCAATCTAAATTTCTGTTATCAAAATTTCTTGAAATTTCTAAAACGTGGGTCCTGTAGCATCATATCCCACCCATCCTGCTACGTCTTTCGGTACCCTTTTTCGACATAGTAATTTTCATACTTTTTGGCATACTACATTGTTTAGATTTAGGATTTAGGATCACTGATGAGGGTTAAGTACCCGAAACGTGCATGTCTGGTCCACGTTGCCAATTTATTTGTTCTTAAATGATGCTATTCAATTTGAAGACGTTTACATTTATACCACTTGGTGAGTGTCACTGCTGGTGGACCAGGAGTCCCCGAGGGCACATGTAGCCAAGTTCGATCAATTTCGGTTGATCGTTTCTTCAACGCAATCTAAATTTCTGTTATCAAAATTTCTTGAAATTTCTAAAACGTGGGTCCTGTAGCATCATATCCCACCCATCCTGCTACGTCTTTCGGTACCCTTTTTCGACATAGTAATTTTCATACTTTTTGGCATACTACATTGTTTAGATTTAGGATTTAGGATCACTGATGAGGGTTAAGTACCCGAAACGTGCATGTCTGGTCCACGTTGCCAATTTATTTGTTCTTAAATGATGCTATTCAATTTGAAGACGTTTACATTTATACCACTTGGTGAGTGTCACTGCTGGTGGACCAGGAGTCCCCGAGGGCACATGTAGCCAAGTTCGATCAATTTCGGTTGATCGTTTCTTCAACGCAATCTAAATTTCTGTTATCAAAATTTCTTGAAATTTCTAAAACGTGGGTCCTGTAGCATCATATCCCACCCATCCTGCTACGTCTTTCGGTACCCTTTTTCGACATAGTAATTTTCATACTTTTTGGCATACTACATTGTTTAGATTTAGGATTTAGGATCACTGATGAGGGTTAAGTACCCGAAACGTGCATGTCTGGTCCACGTTGCCAATTTATTTGTTCTTAAATGATGCTATTCAATTTGAAGACGTTTACATTTATACCACTTGGTGAGTGTCACTGCTGGTGGACCAGGAGTCCCCGAGGGCACATGTAGCCAAGTTCGATCAATTTCGGTTGATCGTTTCTTCAACGCAATCTAAATTTCTGTTATCAAAATTTCTTGAAATTTCTAAAACGTGGGTCCTGTAGCATCATATCCCACCCATCCTGCTACGTCTTTCGGTACCCTTTTTCGACATAGTAATTTTCATACTTTTTGGCATACTACATTGTTTAGATTTAGGATTTAGGATCACTGATGAGGGTTAAGTACCCGAAACGTGCATGTCTGGTCCACGTTGCCAATTTATTTGTTCTTAAATGATGCTATTCAATTTGAAGACGTTTACATTTATACCACTTGGTGAGTGTCACTGCTGGTGGACCAGGAGTCCCCGAGGGCACATGTAGCCAAGTTCGATCAATTTCGGTTGATCGTTTCTTCAACGCAATCTAAATTTCTGTTATCAAAATTTCTTGAAATTTCTAAAACGTGGGTCCTGTAGCATCATATCCCACCCATCCTGCTACGTCTTTCGGTACCCTTTTTCGACATAGTAATTTTCATACTTTTTGGCATACTACATTGTTTAGATTTAGGATTTAGGATCACTGATGAGGGTTAAGTACCCGAAACGTGCATGTCTGGTCCACGTTGCCAATTTATTTGTTCTTAAATGATGCTATTCAATTTGAAGACGTTTACATTTATACCACTTGGTGAGTGTCACTGCTGGTGGACCAGGAGTCCCCGAGGGCACATGTAGCCAAGTTCGATCAATTTCGGTTGATCGTTTCTTCAACGCAATCTAAATTTCTGTTATCAAAATTTCTTGAAATTTCTAAAACGTGGGTCCTGTAGCATCATATCCCACCCATCCTGCTACGTCTTTCGGTACCCTTTTTCGACATAGTAATTTTCATACTTTTTGGCATACTACATTGTTTAGATTTAGGATTTAGGATCACTGATGAGGGTTAAGTACCCGAAACGTGCATGTCTGGTCCACGTTGCCAATTTATTTGTTCTTAAATGATGCTATTCAATTTGAAGACGTTTACATTTATACCACTTGGTGAGTGTCACTGCTGGTGGACCAGGAGTCCCCGAGGGCACATGTAGCCAAGTTCGATCAATTTCGGTTGATCGTTTCTTCAACGCAATCTAAATTTCTGTTATCAAAATTTCTTGAAATTTCTAAAACGTGGGTCCTGTAGCATCATATCCCACCCATCCTGCTACGTCTTTCGGTACCCTTTTTCGACATAGTAATTTTCATACTTTTTGGCATACTACATTGTTTAGATTTAGGATTTAGGATCACTGATGAGGGTTAAGTACCCGAAACGTGCATGTCTGGTCCACGTTGCCAATTTATTTGTTCTTAAATGATGCTATTCAATTTGAAGACGTTTACATTTATACCACTTGGTGAGTGTCACTGCTGGTGGACCAGGAGTCCCCGAGGGCACATGTAGCCAAGTTCGATCAATTTCGGTTGATCGTTTCTTCAACGCAATCTAAATTTCTGTTATCAAAATTTCTTGAAATTTCTAAAACGTGGGTCCTGTAGCATCATATCCCACCCATCCTGCTACGTCTTTCGGTACCCTTTTTCGACATAGTAATTTTCATACTTTTTGGCATACTACATTGTTTAGATTTAGGATTTAGGATCACTGATGAGGGTTAAGTACCCGAAACGTGCATGTCTGGTCCACGTTGCCAATTTATTTGTTCTTAAATGATGCTATTCAATTTGAAGACGTTTACATTTATACCACTTGGTGAGTGTCACTGCTGGTGGACCAGGAGTCCCCGAGGGCACATGTAGCCAAGTTCGATCAATTTCGGTTGATCGTTTCTTCAACGCAATCTAAATTTCTGTTATCAAAATTTCTTGAAATTTCTAAAACGTGGGTCCTGTAGCATCATATCCCACCCATCCTGCTACGTCTTTCGGTACCCTTTTTCGACATAGTAATTTTCATACTTTTTGGCATACTACATTGTTTAGATTTAGGATTTAGGATCACTGATGAGGGTTAAGTACCCGAAACGTGCATGTCTGGTCCACGTTGCCAATTTATTTGTTCTTAAATGATGCTATTCAATTTGAAGACGTTTACATTTATACCACTTGGTGAGTGTCACTGCTGGTGGACCAGGAGTCCCCGAGGGCACATGTAGCCAAGTTCGATCAATTTCGGTTGATCGTTTCTTCAACGCAATCTAAATTTCTGTTATCAAAATTTCTTGAAATTTCTAAAACGTGGGTCCTGTAGCATCATATCCCACCCATCCTGCTACGTCTTTCGGTACCCTTTTTCGACATAGTAATTTTCATACTTTTTGGCATACTACATTGTTTAGATTTAGGATTTAGGATCACTGATGAGGGTTAAGTACCCGAAACGTGCATGTCTGGTCCACGTTGCCAATTTATTTGTTCTTAAATGATGCTATTCAATTTGAAGACGTTTACATTTATACCACTTGGTGAGTGTCACTGCTGGTGGACCAGGAGTCCCCGAGGGCACATGTAGCCAAGTTCGATCAATTTCGGTTGATCGTTTCTTCAACGCAATCTAAATTTCTGTTATCAAAATTTCTTGAAATTTCTAAAACGTGGGTCCTGTAGCATCATATCCCACCCATCCTGCTACGTCTTTCGGTACCCTTTTTCGACATAGTAATTTTCATACTTTTTGGCATACTACATTGTTTAGATTTAGGATTTAGGATCACTGATGAGGGTTAAGTACCCGAAACGTGCATGTCTGGTCCACGTTGCCAATTTATTTGTTCTTAAATGATGCTATTCAATTTGAAGACGTTTACATTTATACCACTTGGTGAGTGTCACTGCTGGTGGACCAGGAGTCCCCGAGGGCACATGTAGCCAAGTTCGATCAATTTCGGTTGATCGTTTCTTCAACGCAATCTAAATTTCTGTTATCAAAATTTCTTGAAATTTCTAAAACGTGGGTCCTGTAGCATCATATCCCACCCATCCTGCTACGTCTTTCGGTACCCTTTTTCGACATAGTAATTTTCATACTTTTTGGCATACTACATTGTTTAGATTTAGGATTTAGGATCACTGATGAGGGTTAAGTACCCGAAACGTGCATGTCTGGTCCACGTTGCCAATTTATTTGTTCTTAAATGATGCTATTCAATTTGAAGACGTTTACATTTATACCACTTGGTGAGTGTCACTGCTGGTGGACCAGGAGTCCCCGAGGGCACATGTAGCCAAGTTCGATCAATTTCGGTTGATCGTTTCTTCAACGCAATCTAAATTTCTGTTATCAAAATTTCTTGAAATTTCTAAAACGTGGGTCCTGTAGCATCATATCCCACCCATCCTGCTACGTCTTTCGGTACCCTTTTTCGACATAGTAATTTTCATACTTTTTGGCATACTACATTGTTTAGATTTAGGATTTAGGATCACTGATGAGGGTTAAGTACCCGAAACGTGCATGTCTGGTCCACGTTGCCAATTTATTTGTTCTTAAATGATGCTATTCAATTTGAAGACGTTTACATTTATACCACTTGGTGAGTGTCACTGCTGGTGGACCAGGAGTCCCCGAGGGCACATGTAGCCAAGTTCGATCAATTTCGGTTGATCGTTTCTTCAACGCAATCTAAATTTCTGTTATCAAAATTTCTTGAAATTTCTAAAACGTGGG
This sequence comes from Pinctada fucata, assembly GCA_028142955.1. NCBI lineage: Eukaryota > Metazoa > Mollusca > Bivalvia > Pterioida > Pteriidae > Pinctada > Pinctada fucata. The sequence continues at coordinate 11,044,289 of AP027114.1, read as the reverse complement.
TCCTGTAGCATCATATCCCACCCATCCTGCTACGTCTTTCGGTACCCTTTTTCGACATAGTAATTTTCATACTTTTTGGCATACTACATTGTTTAGATTTAGGATTTAGGATCACTGATGAGGGTTAAGTACCCGAAACGTGCATGTCTGGTCCACGTTGCCAATTTATTTGTTCTTAAATGATGCTATTCAATTTGAAGACGTTTACATTTATACCACTTGGTGAGTGTCACTGCTGGTGGACCAGGAGTCCCCGAGGGCACATGTAGCCAAGTTCGATCAATTTCGGTTGATCGTTTCTTCAACGCAATCTAAATTTCTGTTATCAAAATTTCTTGAAATTTCTAAAACGTGGGTCCTGTAGCATCATATCCCACCCATCCTGCTACGTCTTTCGGTACCCTTTTTCGACATAGTAATTTTCATACTTTTTGGCATACTACATTGTTTAGATTTAGGATTTAGGATCACTGATGAGGGTTAAGTACCCGAAACGTGCATGTCTGGTCCACGTTGCCAATTTATTTGTTCTTAAATGATGCTATTCAATTTGAAGACGTTTACATTTATACCACTTGGTGAGTGTCACTGCTGGTGGACCAGGAGTCCCCGAGGGCACATGTAGCCAAGTTCGATCAATTTCGGTTGATCGTTTCTTCAACGCAATCTAAATTTCTGTTATCAAAATTTCTTGAAATTTCTAAAACGTGGGTCCTGTAGCATCATATCCCACCCATCCTGCTACGTCTTTCGGTACCCTTTTTCGACATAGTAATTTTCATACTTTTTGGCATACTACATTGTTTAGATTTAGGATTTAGGATCACTGATGAGGGTTAAGTACCCGAAACGTGCATGTCTGGTCCACGTTGCCAATTTATTTGTTCTTAAATGATGCTATTCAATTTGAAGACGTTTACATTTATACCACTTGGTGAGTGTCACTGCTGGTGGACCAGGAGTCCCCGAGGGCACATGTAGCCAAGTTCGATCAATTTCGGTTGATCGTTTCTTCAACGCAATCTAAATTTCTGTTATCAAAATTTCTTGAAATTTCTAAAACGTGGGTCCTGTAGCATCATATCCCACCCATCCTGCTACGTCTTTCGGTACCCTTTTTCGACATAGTAATTTTCATACTTTTTGGCATACTACATTGTTTAGATTTAGGATTTAGGATCACTGATGAGGGTTAAGTACCCGAAACGTGCATGTCTGGTCCACGTTGCCAATTTATTTGTTCTTAAATGATGCTATTCAATTTGAAGACGTTTACATTTATACCACTTGGTGAGTGTCACTGCTGGTGGACCAGGAGTCCCCGAGGGCACATGTAGCCAAGTTCGATCAATTTCGGTTGATCGTTTCTTCAACGCAATCTAAATTTCTGTTATCAAAATTTCTTGAAATTTCTAAAACGTGGGTCCTGTAGCATCATATCCCACCCATCCTGCTACGTCTTTCGGTACCCTTTTTCGACATAGTAATTTTCATACTTTTTGGCATACTACATTGTTTAGATTTAGGATTTAGGATCACTGATGAGGGTTAAGTACCCGAAACGTGCATGTCTGGTCCACGTTGCCAATTTATTTGTTCTTAAATGATGCTATTCAATTTGAAGACGTTTACATTTATACCACTTGGTGAGTGTCACTGCTGGTGGACCAGGAGTCCCCGAGGGCACATGTAGCCAAGTTCGATCAATTTCGGTTGATCGTTTCTTCAACGCAATCTAAATTTCTGTTATCAAAATTTCTTGAAATTTCTAAAACGTGGGTCCTGTAGCATCATATCCCACCCATCCTGCTACGTCTTTCGGTACCCTTTTTCGACATAGTAATTTTCATACTTTTTGGCATACTACATTGTTTAGATTTAGGATTTAGGATCACTGATGAGGGTTAAGTACCCGAAACGTGCATGTCTGGTCCACGTTGCCAATTTATTTGTTCTTAAATGATGCTATTCAATTTGAAGACGTTTACATGGAAATGAAAATATATATAATTCATGCACTGTCTGACGCTATGTCTATAAAGAAAGTGCTATGGTGACAATGTCAGGGAAGTATATTCAAAACACTTACTGTCAAACCCCTCGAGGGGAACTTTTTTACGAGCTCCACACGGCAAAGGGCATAAGTGTGACATAAATGAGTTAAAGAAGATCCTGACGATAATCTCAACAGCACTCACAATAGAGCACAAAATTAAACATCGACGGACCCCTAGCAAGCTTGAGGTGGGACCAGGTGCCCGGGAGGAGTAAGCATCCCCTGTTGGCTAGCCGCACCCGCCGTCGATGTTAAATTAAATTGCATTTATCACAGAAGATTTAATGATGAAAGATACTGATGAAGAGATTTAATGTAAAATATTATGTTGTTTGGGTCCTTTGCAACACTAAAAGTCGTCATATACAGGTTCGGAATTCGGTACGGGACAGAAAAATCTCGGTCGTTGTCGTGTTAGACAGGTGGTCGCTATATACAGGTCAATGTGATAGGAAAATTGATAGGGAGGAATAAGAAAGGTCACATAAAGCAGGAAGTCGCTTAAAAAAGGGTCACTTTAAGACAGGTTTGACTGTATCTACATGAATCCCTTGACCTACGGCATGTTTCATTCCGTAAGAAATCTGATGTTATCTGATAAATATGACCATGATAACTTCGATTTTATTTGAGCGTAACTAGTGTAAATAGAGAACATCTAGCTTTATGAGCTACCTTCGTTTGATAAGAAGGTCATCTAGAAAAAAATGTATCGTGGTAAAAAAGGGGTAAGTTGTCCAGCTCGACAATCTGGGACGATTACTTTTTACTTTTAAATATTCGGGAAAATAATAAAGTTGTAAGAATTTCACAAGGAAGGGGGGGGGGGTCGGTTCTAAACAACTCGACTCCATCTATACCGCGCATTGGACAGTCCATCCTATTTTTTTAAAATTTCCTTCTTTTTTTCCTTAAATTTTACCTCTTATTAGGTTGCTTCCCGTGTTAATCGGCATATCAACTGAATCAAATGCACGAAATACAAATTAATTCTGAAATAGTGTTAACTTTTGTTTATTCAATTTAATTTTACAATTTCTCTAAGCATGTTGATAAAATATTTGCCAACAAGACATACAGCGCTATGCTAAACCTCGACGTTATGTATACCGACGTCAAAAAAAAGAGGGGTAGGGGTAACCCGAATGGCGCTAACTCGGTAAAAATAGGTTCGATTTCCCTGTAATTTGCACAGATTTAAGATAGATAATCAATCTCTTTTTCATTAGTTTTTTATTGAAATTAAATGATACGTTTTATCATGAGCTATGTAAATGTGACAATTTTCGGAACTTCAGACAGGTACATGTTTATCCTTATTTTCTATAAGAATTGCTTCTAAAATAAGTATGGTGATATTTTACTAAAAAAGAATGATGTATGTATTATCTTTGAAATGCAAAGCTGATAATTTATAAATTTGCACGCTCATTGAATATCTGCGAACAAATTTCGTGACAAAGTCGCCATTTTCTGAATTGAAAAGGGGACAAAATTTGGAGATTTTGAATTGCGACCCACACCAAACGATAGGTTCGATTTCTTTCAAACTTAGGTAAAATACGCATTACATCATATTTAATTGATATTGCAATTATGAAGAAAATTGAATGTATGGGGTATGATGGGACTACCACCTTAAGAAGACAAAAAATGCAATAGGCAGCTGTGGTGAATATACATAGAATAATTATCATAATTTGTGTAATGTTGCATACGAGTGACAAAATCTAAATTATGACACTCATTCTCTTTATAATAGCGAATGATGTGATTACCGTTGTTATGTGACCAAGTCAGTTTTCCTTTTCTCGTTATAAGATATCTGTCGCTTCATCTTGAGACGATGTCTTTTTATTTGCAGAATCGATTTCAAGACATACACGGGTGACCCTTTGCTGTCGCCTCCCACACTGAACTACTTTCAAATGGAGGATTATAAGAATTATTTAGTAGAAGATAAAGTAAAGTATTTGATCTTACCCTTTTTGTTATGCCTTTGGTGAAAATACCCAGGAGTTCATATATTTTACTTACTACAGAATGTTTTATATTTGAAAGGCCGCGTTTGTTAAAAAATGGCAGAAGTTCATCCTTTTTCCTAATCACCCAAGTATGACCTTATAAGCTCGAGCTCCGTGTCATGGGCATGCAATCTTCCCATGGGTCTTACAACCTTGCAAAACATTGGCGAAGACTTTTGCATGATATGAAAATTATAAAAGAATGGCTTATCTGCTGGTGGACCATGAGTCCTCGAGGGCACATGTAGCCAAGTTCGAACGTTGATCGTTTTTTCAACGCTTTTGAAAATTTGTTTTATCAAATTATTTTAGATGTCTAAAATATGGGTCGTGTAGCATCATATCCCAGCAATCCTATACGTCTTTCAAACTTTTTGGCCATTATATGATATTACATTTTTTAGAATGAGGTACCTGAAACGTGCATGTCTTGTCCAAAATGCAAATTTATTCGTTTTTAAATGAGGCTATTGAATTTGAAGACGTTTAACATTTATAGTAAAAATGGATATGGACTCTTAAGTTTTTTAAGAAAGGTTCGATTTACACTGATGATTTTAAAGTGATGTTCTTCTTACACTGACGAGGGTTAATTCCCGAAACGTGCATGTCCATGGTCCATGTTGCCAATTTACCTGTTCTTAAATGCTGCTATTCAATATGAAGACGTTTACATTTATACCACTTGGTGAATGTCACTGCTGGTGGACCAAGAGTCCCCGAGGGCACATGTAGCCAAGTTCGATCAATTTCGGTTGATCGTTTCTTCAACGCATTCTAAAATATCTGTTATCAAAGTTTCCTGAAATGTCTAAAACGTGGGTCCTGTAGCATCATATCCCACCCATTCTGCTACGTCTTTCGGTACGCTTTTTCGACATAGTAACTTTCACACTTTTTTGGCTTATTACATCGTTTAGATTTGAGGATCACTAACGAGGGTTAAGTACCCGAAACGTACATGTCTGGTTCATGTTGCCAATTTACCTGTTCTTAAATGATGCTATTCAATATGAAGACCTTTACATCTAAGAATCTATATTTTGTATCTGTGTGTTTATCCGTCTTTCTTTTCTCTTCTATCCATTATACATGTGCGTAACAAACCGAGATGAGAACATAACAATTAGCATTCAACATATAGTCAAGCGATAGATGTGAACTTTAAACAGTAACTTTGAACATAACGTATGAAACAAATTATTTAATAAATTTGTTAGATATAAAGACTGCATATCTCAATTAAAGAAATCGATAAGTTTCCATAATGTATTTTTTAAGTTGCATAAATATTCACTACAATAAAGAAGAATGGTAGCAGAAAGTTAGGTAGGATTGACTTATTTCTTAATGAGCTAAGGTTTATTCATTTTCATAGAAAAATGTTGGTTTTCTTATGTAAAGAGGGGAATGTGGTACATGTAGAAGGTCATTTAAAAGAATCCCCGTAAATGTGTATGCATGGATCAGTAATAAACATCAACGAAGTACCTAACAGTTATTCAGTCTCAAAGTCGAGAAGGCAAGTCAAAATCGTAATTATTCCCATCGGAACGGTTGCGAATCCCGGAATAAACAATATTCAGAAATGAGACAAGGTGCTCGGGAAGAGTCAGCGTCTTTATTGCATGCAACACCCGTCGCAACAGCTCCATGGAAACCTGTCAAATTCGGTGATAGTCTCGTTGCACATTTTTTGTAGAGCTCAGGTATGTCTTATCTGCTGATGACGACATCCATTCAATCACAATGTAGAATGTTACTAATCGTTCTGGAAACGGGGATCTGATATGCTTTTATTATATCCCCGTAGCAACCGAAGACCTTCCTCAATCGTGATTTCAGCCGTTGTGTGATAATCGCCTGCGCTCAGATTTATCAACAAAATAAAAGATAGAGAATAGTCTAGATGCATGTGTTCAGATTGATGAATGTTAAACAAACATATAACCCAAGAGCAGAATCAAAAAATAGCATGATTACTAGGCACTCAATGTCATGCAAATAAAGGGGAAAAATCCCAAATACGTGGGCTGTTCCGAAAGTTCATGGACAACACCATTTAAGGAAAGATCTGTAGAATTTGATAAAAGCCATGTCGATTTCCTTATATACGGATAATTTTGAATACATGTAAGAATTTTCATTACCATTGGGCAATAATAACCTTCCAAGTGCCCTTTTGAACAACATTAGGTTTTAGCTAACGGAGCAGCTAATAAAAAGAAACGACGTCGTCAGATGTCCACTATAAATTTGACATTTTAAAAGAAATAACAACACCTCTCATCCGTATCAAATTGAAATATCTTTTCATGTATTTTGATAAGAAAGATATGTTCTATTTTCATGTGCATTTCTACTTCTGTATCATATTGTGCTTTCATCTTTGAAACATTCAAAATAAGGTCACAATTAAGGAAGAAAACGGCATCATTTTACTTATTTTCGTTTACTTTTTTGTTGAACTCCAACCAAAATCGCGTGCTTATGTATCTAATCATCATAAAAACACATTCCTCCTATTCCATCAGCATTAGTTTTTATGTATTTTGTCCATATCAAGATGCATCCATCAGCTATTAAGTCTCCGTCTGTTTTATTCAACCGAAATTCAAAACTAAATGACTGTCTGGTGCTCCGTAAAAAGCGCTGACGTCATATTTTTTTGGGGGTTGATTTGTTCAACAATATCATGCATAACCCATCATAAAAGTCGTAAATCATGTCCAATTTTGTTAAACTTTGCAGTGTTCATAACAAATAATAGTATTGTTGATATAGAAAGTTTAATTGATTGTCAATTTTTTTCTAATTTCATTCAGCAATTTGATGAAAAGGGTAGATTTATTTCAACAAATCGAATTTTACTGCTCAGTAACCTCTACCCTTCATACATAAAGGTGACAATTATGCCCTTTTAGCTAACTATTTTAACCTGATATTTTTTGTTTTCTCTTTCTGAATGTATCCATTTCATTTCTAGAAAATTTCATTCCCATACCACTTCAAATGTGATTTTTAAGGCATGTGTCCACGAACTTTTGGAACGGCCCTCGTATATGGAGATGGTTTCCATCAGTCCGCCATTGAAAACAGGGGAAAGTCATTTGCTGTGTATGTCCACACCGTGTTTTTTTTTTTTTTTAATTATTTTACTATTTTGGAAACTTGTCAATTCATTCAAAAATATCATCGAAACTAAAGGAGGTTAATATCCTAGCACCATCCCTCCTATGCTATATTTGGGTTTTGCTGTTGGTGCTGCAACCGAGTGTTGTTGGAGATCCCCTCCTTTCTTTTAAACATAGATTTTATTTGGATATGCTACTAAATCGACCCTACAGGAAATTTGGTGCCGCGTACCCCATAGAAATTGCGCAAATTTAACATCAATTCAGTTTCAGAGAGCAGTACTAAAATGGATTTTGGCTGTCTAAAAATCACTTTGGATGTAAACATCACTGAAGAGGATTTAATATCCGATTATCAGATGCATAATTAATTGGTTTGAAATTTTCCTAGGAAGTTATAGAGTTTGAACACTTCCGTATTATGATGAGGATGTGTTAGTGTTTTGCTTTTGATGCCGAAACCGAGGCTGAGTAGATATCTTCTCTTTTCTGTTAATAGTGAATAATAATCTGTTAATCAATCCCAATATCAATTGTTATCTTGCAAATGGAATAATATTAAGTATAAGTGAAAAAACACTGCACACAGACAGATGTATATTCAAGCACTGCCTTTTGATTTATGCATGGAATTAAGACCATCTACCATTATGTCATCTTACAGTGATGATGTAATTTTACACTACAATTCTCCGTTCCTCGAGACCTTTGGGTAATCGGAAAAGTTGGAGGGCTGAACGCACGTAATCCGCAAAACCATGCCATCTGCTACTAACGTAACGTAACGTCCTTGTCGGCACAAATTGCTTATTGGTCTCGTTGGTTCATGTGTGGTCTTTTGTGTTTGATGTTTGATGTCGTGTTTGCTGTCCTTTGTCCCTTTTGTGTCTCTTGCTGTGTGTGTCGTCTCTTTGTTTTCACTTTGGGTGTTTTGGTATGTTTCTGTTGCTGCTGCAACCGAGTCTTGTTTGAGGTCAACTTCTTTATTTCAAATTTATATACTACGATTTACATGAAAGTTTGTCATAGAGGCAGGATGATGTTATCCGGACAATTTAACTATACTGAGCAAAAAAAATTAAGGATATTTATTCTGAGTTTTTATTGGATTACCATTGTGATAGGGACTTTGTTCTATTTGCATGGTTATATTGTCATAACTGAGATAAGCATCAATGTTTAAGTAAGTTGTCAGTATTTGTACAACTCTTGGGTACAAAAAAGTCAACGGAGCCAAGTGTCTATCTCCTACAACTTTCTCTAAAAATGCGAATTTCAGAAAAATAGAATTTAAACCCAAAATCTACATGGAATGAATAACTCATAATTAATCAGTAAGAATTGCATGTCTGATCCAAACTGCACAATGATATTGTTTTGAAAATCCGGTTACTCAAACTGAACTCATCGCTGTAAACGAAAATCTGACATAACCCTTGCAGTATTTGAAAACGTAAGAAAAAGAAAAAAATCTTACATTAAAATGAGGCGTTTAAAACTGAATAATCATTTTCAGTTAAATGATAATAATGAGTTTAATGAATCTGAAAGGTTTATTTAGTAAGGGTAAGTATAAAAGAGATATAAGAGAAAACAAATATTATTTCTTTGTAAAATAAGCATTTTATTTAAAATTGAAAATGGAGAAAATTTAAAAAAAAAATTACAAAAAAATTAAAGTAATGACCAGACATTGTGTTTGATCGATTTCTTTTTGTAATATTGTCCCTTACTTAGCTGCATTATTTTGATGAAAATTACACAACACTATTTTGAACGAGAATGATCCCTTACTTTTTTTGCCCAGCATATTTCCTGCAAACGTAACAGATGAAGGTCCTAATTCGGCACCGATTGCACACTGGTCTGGTTGATGTATGTGTTGTATTTTATGTTTGATGTCATGTTATGTTTTTCTATGTATTTTGCTGTGTATGGCCACTCTGCTTTACTTCGGGTGTTTTGGTGTTTTGCTGGGGATGCTGAAACCGAATCTTGCTGGAGATCCTCATGCTCTTATGGACATCGACGGTGGGTGCGGCTAGACAACAGGGGAAGCTTACTCCTCCCGGGTACCTGATCCCACCTCCAGCTTGCTAGGGGTTTGTCGGTGCTCAATTTGGTGCTCTATTGTGAGTGTTGTTGAGATTATCGTCAGGATCTTCTTTAACTCATTATACATATCACCACAACAATTGTTTTTGTAATATTCATTTATAATAAACAACAATTGATCTAAAACATGTATTCATTCATTGCACTGCTTTGTTAGAAAAGTAAATTAAGTTCTAAGGTTAAATTCACGAAACTCCTGCGCTTCTATCCAAAGATGCCTGCTCCGCTAATCCTGAAATTCAGATGAGAAAACAAATAAGAAATTATAATGAATGTTTCTTAAATGTGCTAACTGTCTTCTCTTTATGAAGTTTATAGTCTTCAAAATCTTTGTCTCTCATTTTTTATGTTGTATTTGCATATCGGTTGGTTACTATTTGTAATACGGTTGTTTTATGAGCACAAGCTACTGATACTACAAAATTAATGTACTTTGAGTAATCAAGCTCATATCAACATATGTTTCGTTGACAGACATTAAACGAGTCTTACTCAGTTATTTCGCAGATATAGTTATTGAGATCAGTGCATAGATTGTCTGTCCAGGAAGCGTTAAAACCGATAAAAGGGAAGTCCTTTCCTCGCATGGCTGTGCAATGCTCTGTACCACCTCTATTGTCGGGTTGGTCTTGACCCCATTTAGCATAGGTCGCTTTCATTGTTGTACCGGACCACACAAACTTACCCTCCTCTACCAAGTCATTAGCTCCTATCCAATAGGAGTCGTATTCTAAAAAATAAAGTAGTTAATATCTGCTGACAAGTGATTTTGTATAAGATTTTTTTAAATAGAAAACGATTGATCCACAACGAACTTTTCCCGTACGAAATCCAACTTTATTCGCAACTCGCTGATACTTTGGGTTGTATTCATTGTGATGATAAAATAAGCAGAAATTGTAATGTGTGCTTTTATACAAAGTTGAAATATATATTTGTTACATAAGGCAACGCAAATTTCATGTTGATGAAGCAAGCTAAATATTACAAATTACCAATGTGGATGATGATACTATTCCCATACACTGTACAACATTGAAGAATATTATAATGTTAGTACAGTAAAACCTGTCTTAAAGTGACCCTCTTTTTAGCGACCCTGCTTTATGTGACCTTTTCTATTCCTTCCGAGCATTTTCCTATCAAATTAACCTGTATATAGCGACAACCTGTCTAACGCGACACCGACCGTGATTTTCCTGTCTCCAACCGAATTCCGAACCTGTATATTACGACTTTCAGTGTTGCAAAGCACCCAAACTATATACTATTTTGCATTAAATATCTTTATCAGTGTCTTTCATAATTAAAGTTTCTGTTATAAACAAAATCTAATGTGATTTTATATGTACAATACGATTAATCAAAAATATACGAATTGATATATGCAGTGATTCATTTAATAGTATTGCTCTTATACTACGAAAATATTGTAGGATCAGGTTGAACCTGTCTTCAGTGACCACCTGTCTTATGTGACCTATTTTCTGTCGGCCCTTGCAAAGTCACATAAGACAGGTTTGACTGTATTACAAAGTCAGACAATAATTCATTCTTACACACTTTGTCAATTGGAAGTAAATGTTCTTTTATAAAAACAATGCACCATTTGCACATTTCAATAATATCATCTAATTATTTAGATGATTCTAAAACCTTCAAAGCCTTTTACTATTCCTTTGGAGGAGCCACAAATTAACGACTCTTTAATCAACAAATGACAATCTATCATTTCTGCTTTTGGTCGCGTTTTCTTATGACGGAGTCTGTGGAGCGGCAACCCTCTCTTACTTGTAATGCAATATTTAAATGATATTTCTATTCTTAAAAATGGCGTTGATAAGAGATCTGTTTATACTTGGCTCCGTCAAAAGGAAATTAAAAATGTATTGGAGGTTTTAGAATCATCTAAATAATTAAATGAAATAACAAATAGAAAAGTTTACTGTGGTCTTAGCTTTTACTACGAAATGCCTACTAAGAAGAATGTTCAAATGAAAATAGATGAATGATAAAAAAAATAGAACTTTGAGGTATGATGCAATGGTGGAAACAAATATTCTTTCAACAAAGTAAAATGCATTTATATGAATATGTATTCGCAAAATAGAAAATGCAAATAGCTTCACGAAATCATTATCGTTTTTATCTGTTATTCTGAGAGGAATTAATTGACAGGAAGTGTTTTAAATATTTTTCTCTGACATGGTCGTCATAGCACTTTGAATGCCTTTCCCTGACGTGGTCGCCTTATCACTTTCTTTATAGACATAACCTCAGACAGCGCATGTAATTAGATATTGCATGGACATCGACGGCGGATGCGGCTAGCCAACAGGGGATGCTTTCTCCTCCCGGGTACCTGGTCCCACCTCTGGTTTGTTAAAGGTCCGTCGATTCTTAATTTGGTGCTCTGTTGTGAGTGCTGTTGAGATTGTTGTCAGGATTTTCTTTAACTCATTTCTATATAGACTTAACCTCAGACAGTGCATGTATTTTAAATATTTACATTTTCGTGCATGAACATCGACGGCAAATGCTGCAAGCCAAACAGGAGATGCTTACTCCTTCCGGGCACCTGGTCCCACCTCTGGTTTGTTAAAGGTCCGTCGATGCTCAATGTTTTACTCTATTGTGAGTGTTGTTGCGATTGAGTCAGGATCTTCTTTAACTCATTACTTACGTGATGCGTCGATCAGATTGAACAAAAATGTATCGGTACCCGCATCAGGCACAGCTGCTAGTCGTCCCGTTTTCCCGTATGATCTTGCAATAATTCCGCACATTACCTTCATGAACATTAAACATAAGTAGGTCATATCTTGTTAGGTTTCTTGAATATCTACATTGATGTTATAGGAACTTGCATGTAAGATTGCATGTTTTATTAAGATTGATTTGAGTGAAAGAATAATCCATGGTGCAAAAGCATATGTTCCTAAATGATGTTATGAATTTGAAGACGTGTAACATTTCTATGATAAATAAATACGGGATGTCATTGATATAAGTTATAATGAATGTAACAAGTGCAATATCAGATATCATGCTTTCAAACTTGAAAACGTAATTTGGTTGGGTTTTTTTGGACAAATTATATCATAATTTTAATTACTGTAGAATTTGAACAAGTAGGTAATTCATAATTCAGATTCTTATGGTTGCAATTGGATTCACACTTGAAAACTCGTTATACCACGATCGAAAGAGACTAAAATCTGTAATCTATATGACTGTCAATAACTGATTAATTTAAGAAAATTTAGATGATGACTTACATTGTAATTGTTTGAAAATCTTAAAATACCTGTGCATCCGGCATGGTCTCGTTTTCCCTACTTAAGAAGAAACAGTTTGTCTTATAGCTTGACCATCCAGAGGGACATACGCCGTACGCTGAAAGTGAAATTTGCGAGGCATTTACAGTTTTTTTGTTAGATTCCCGTTTGATCTGTAAGTAGTTTTAGTTTGAAATGTTTAAAAAATGAAAAAAATATACAATGTCTAATTGAAGGTAGGAATAAAAGATTATTTCATCCTTGATGTAAAATATAAATTATATCCTTTTATTCACTTATGAAATGAGAAAAATTAATATTTGCAATCTGAAAAAAAATGCTTACCCAAATGATTTTTAATGATATTTTTTTTCCATTTCTCCATATTTTTTTTCTGTATTATTATTATAATCATTTATTTCCATTTGAAAAGTTGAGCTGTTAACTTGTTCCCCGTGAGTTAATGTTTAAATTGCAATAATGTCCTCTTTTCAGCTCTGTCGCCTGGAATAAGCTTTGTTTCGACCCTATATCAATTTGACATCATATATTAATTTGTTATTTAGGAAACAACTTGTCATTTCTTCCAAAAATATATCTTCGAAATTAAAGGAGGTTAACATCCTAGCACCATCCTAACAATGCTATTTTGACATATATTTTATCTGCATTTGCTACTGAATGGATCCTACAGGAACCATGGACTCTTTGCAAAATTATTGCATCGGTTTAAATTCGAAAAATAAAAGTTGATGGAGCTACTAAAACACATTTAGATTTGTCTAAAAATTACTTAGGCATTTAATCAAGTACCACTGGTGAGGATTACCTATCAGATGCTTGGTGCATTAAAATTCATTTTACGTTTTTCTTCAAGAAGATTAACAGTTTGAACATTTCCGTATTAATATAAAATACTATAAGGTTATTATGCATACTTCATGAATTTAAAAAAAAGACAGTTCTAAACAAACATTGAACTAAAAGTGATAAATGGAAACACAATATGATCAATAAATCGGAGAATACATAATTTAAGTAATAAGTTAGCCTAAGGCTAATTTTGTGTTGCACTGAACTTACCCACGGCGAAAACGGCAACAAACAAGCAAATATTGTTCAACCCCATTGTTTTGCTTCACTGTGAAAGTCTGGTAAAATTGTACAGAGAGCTTTTACTTTTATAGGAAGAATATAAATCAAAGGGTAATATTTCAGAACATTTGATATTCCAGAACAAGTTACTCCTTCTATTGTATCAGATGTAGGCATGCACTTTCGTCTTGTATGAGGTAAGACAAGGTCACTGTAGCATGAATGTTCTATTATCAATATTTAAATATATGTTCTATAGTACCAATTTTGTTGTACTAGGCACGTGTTTCGGATATTTTAATCCTCGTCAGTAGTACTTCATGCCAAACTGTTTAAATAAAGCCAAAGTGAATTTTCCCGGGGCCATCTACAATACAGAGCTTTAAATTCCGCTTGCAACAATGAACGGCTCCAAATTTTTTGCAGGGTTTTTCAAAGCGTATTTAAGTGAAAAATATGGCCATAAATTCGTTGGAGGGAAGGCGCAACAAGCTTAATTCTAAACAAGACCGAAAAGAAAATTTACCGAAAGCCAGTTCAGGACAGAGCCGTACAATGAGGGAGATACCTCTTAGTTTTAGAAATTTAGGTCTTATTTGATGACAGGATATTTAGAATATATTTCAATGCAGCGCGTAAACACTAAAACTAGGTGAGCGATATCCTCCGGGACTTACAGTCCACCAGCAGCAATACCAGCCTAGTGGTTTAAATTGTCAATATTGAAATACATGTTCTATAGTACCAACTTTGTTGTACTAGACACGTATTTCGGATATTAATCCTCGTCAGTAGTACTTCATTTCAAACAGTTTGAATAAAGCCAACGTGAATTACATGCGATAAGATGTAATGTAATCACAGTAGAAATAAGCACAACGACAATAGGGGACTGAGTACATATAGAAATCATAATTTGTAGGTAGGGAATTCCGTGACGGTATGAGATCTGTTATATAAACACCAAAAAAGTACCTAACAGTTATTCAGTCTCAACGTCGAGAAGGCAAGGCAAAATCGTGAGAATTCGCATCGGAACAGTTGCCAACCTCGGAATGAACAACATTTGTCATTCAACATTTGACGGAAATGCTTTGACTTCATTTAAAAAATGCTGATACATGTACATTGTAGTTTTACCGTTGTCATTTCGAAAACTCGTTATCTCATCCCAAAAAATTGAAATTAAATGAGGTTAGCATCCTTGCACTATCCCTTAAATAGTATTTGTGACATTGGTACATTAGTGGAAAACACATTCAAATCATGTCATATTAAGTTTGACTTGTGAAAGAATAATCCATTGATGTAAATGTATCCGTTCTTAAATGATGCTATGAATTTGAAAACGTGTAACATTTCTATGAAAACTAGATACGAGACATCAATGACGTAAGTTCTTTAGCCATAACAGAATTATTACAAAAGTTATTGCAATTTCAGATTTAATGCTTTCAAACTCGAAAACGTGCATTGGCTGTTGTTGTTGTTTTTTGACACATTTTATGAAATTTTATTCCTTTAGAATTTGAACATTTGGGTAATTCAGGTTGTTATGATGCAATCGGACGAATACAAATATGAAGAAACCAAAGTCCTTAAACTATTATCTTATATGACTGTCGGTGCCTGATTTATCTATGAGAACTCAGATAATGACGCACAAGGAAACTGTTTGAAAATCTTAATAAACAGTACTGCAGCCCACTTGTTTGACAATTCTATCCTACCCTATCCACCATCCTACATCCACCTCCTATCCACTCTATCCTATCCTATCACATCCTATCCTATCCACCTCATTCCAACACAATTCAATCCAATCATATCCTATCCTATCCTACATCCTATCCTATCCTACACCCTATCCTATCCGCCTGTTTTTACTTCTCATTTTTGCACTATTTCTTTAAATAACTCAATAAGTGTATGATTTTACACACTCATTTACTGCATATTTATCATATTTAACTTACTTAATGCTTTGATATGTATTTTATGCTTAAATTTAATTTTGTTGTTGTTGTTGATTTTTTATGAATTTTTTTCTTATGTAAAAGGGGGGGGGGGGGTGGTTGATTTTCATACATTTTCTGCTTCTTTTCTATAACCACTCTTCAGATTGTCATGACATTTTGTCAAGGGGACTCTTAGTTTCCTCTCGGTCTGTCTGTCTGTCTGTCCGTCTGTCCCATTTTCAGTTTTCCGGACTTTTTTTCGCTGCTGTTGCATATATTGAACTCACTTTGGTATGTGGATATATCTCAATGTGATACAGATCAAGTTTGAGTTTGCTTTCGATTGACCTAATTTTACAAGAGTTATGGCCCTTGGACTTAGCAAATTTTATGAAAATTTCAGTTTCCGGACTTTTTTCCGCTGTTGTTTGATAAATTGAACTAATTTTTGGTATGTGGATATATCTCAATGGGATATAGATCAAGTTTGAGTTTGCTTTAGATTCACCTATTTTTACAAGAGTTATGGCCCTTGGACTTAGCAAATTTTATGAAAATTTCAGTTTTCCGGACTTTTTTCCGCTGCTGTTGCATATATTGAACTCATTTTTGGTATGTGGATATATCTCAATGTGATACAGATCAAGTTTGAGTTTGCTTTCGATTGACCTAATTTTACAAGAGTTATGGCCCTTGGACTTAGCAAATTTTATGAAAATTTCAGTTTTCCGGACTTTTTTCCGCTGTTGTTGGATAAATTGAACTTATTTTTGGTATGTGGATATATCTCAATGGGATACAGATCAAGTTTGAGTTTGCTTTAGATTCACCTATTTTTACAAGAGTTATGGCCCTTGGACTTAGCAAATTTAATGAAAATTTCAGTTTTCCGGACTTTTTACCGCTGTTGTTGGATAAATTGAACTAATTTTTGGTATATGGATATATCTCAATGGGATACAGATCAAGTTTGAGTTTGCTTTAGATTCACCTATTTTTACAAGAGATATGGCCCTTGGACTTAGCAAATTTTATGAAAATTTCAGTTTCCGGACTTTCCTTTGGTTCTATTGCAAATAATGCACTGATTCTTGGTAAATGAATACATCTCAGTGTGATACAGACCAAATTTGAGTTTGTTTTCCATTGGCCTATTTTTACAAGAGTTATGGCCCTTGAACTCAGCAAATTTCATGGAATTTTTAGTTTCCCGGACTTTTTCATGCATGTAATTGCAGATAATGAGCTGATTTTTTGTATGTGAATACATGATAGTGTGATGCAGATTTGAGTTTAATTTAGATTGACCAATTTTCACAAGAGTTATGGCCCTTCGACTTAGCAAATTTCGTGAATTCACTTTCCCAGACTTTTCTTGGCTGTTGTTGCAGAAGATGAACTGATGAACAGAGATGCAAGTGATAAATTTATGCCGCCGGTAGGGGACTTATATCGCACAGCGATCATTGCATTTTTTTATTGATTTTTAAGGAATATTTTTTAAGATTGTACATAGGTATAATGTATGTTTTCCATGCCCGATAGACCAATGGGGAGTGGCTTCAAACCCCGGCGGTACCCCATCAATTTTTTCCCCTTTTCAGATTTTTTCATCTTTTTCTTTTTAAATTGATCGTTACAAATGAAACTGTGAAAGAAGTTTGTCAAAATATCAACACTTTTATATTTTTAATGATTTTTTAAAAGAGACAAGCTAGTTTGGCTTTGTGTACTTATTTTCGTACGTCGAAATAACTTGGCCACATATGCTATCAAATATACTCCGAACTTATTTTTAAGATGGTATACGTCTTTAAATTCAATAGCATCATTTTAAACCTGATAAATTTACAGCATGGACCAGACATGCACGTTTCGGGTACTAAACCCTCGTCAGTGATCCTAAGTCTAAACAATGTAATATGGTCAAAAAGTATGAAAATTATTATGTCCAAAAATGAACCAAAAGACGTAGCAGAATGAGTGGGATATGATGCTACAGGACCCACGTTTTAGAAATTTCAAGCAATTTTGTAACAGAAAATTTCAAATGCGTTGAAGAGAAAGACGATCAACCGAAGTTGATCGAACTTGGCTACATGTGCCCTCGGGGACTCTTGGTCCACCAGTTGTGACACTCACCAAGTAGTTCAAATGGTATACGTCTTTAAATTCAATAGCATCATTTTAAACCTGATAAATTTACAGCATGGACCAGACATGCACGTTTCGGGTACTAAACCCTCGTCAGTGATCCTAAGTCTAAACAATGTAATATGGTCAAAAAGTATGAAAATTATTATGTCCAAAAATGAACCAAAAGACGTAGCAGAATGAGTGGGATATGATGCTACAGGACCCACGTTTTAGAAATTTCAAGCAATTTTGTAACAGAAAATTTCAAATGCGTTGAAGAGAAAGACGATCAACCGAAGTTGATCGAACTTGGCTACATGTGCCCTCGGGGACTCTTGGTCCACCAGCAGTGACACTCACCAAGTAGTTCAAATGGTATACGTCTTTAAATTCAATAGCATCATTTTAAACCTGATAAATTTACAGCATGGACCAGACATGCACGTTTCGGGTACTAAACCCTCGTCAGTGATCCTAAGTCTAAACAATGTAATATGGTCAAAAAGTATGAAAATTATTATGTCCAAAAATGAACCAAAAGACGTCGCAGAATGAGTGGGATATGATGCTACAGGACCCACGTTTTAGAAATTTCAAGCAATTTTGTAACAGAAAATTTCAAATGCGTTGAAGAGAAAGACGATCAACCGAAGTTGATCGAACTTGGCTACATGTGCCCTCGGGGACTCTTGGTCCACCAGCAGTGACACTCACCAAGTAGTTCAAATGGTATACGTCTTTAAATTCAATAGCATCATTTTAAACCTGATAAATTTACAGCATGGACCAGACATGCACGTTTCGGGTACTAAACCCTCGTCAGTGATCCTAAGTCTAAACAATGTAATATGGTCAAAAAGTATGAAAATTATTATGTCCAAAAATGAACCAAAAGACGTAGCAGAATGAGTGGGATATGATGCTACAGGACCCACGTTTTAGAAATTTCAAGCAATTTTGTAACAGAAAATTTCAAATGCGTTGAAGAGAAAGACGATCAACCGAAGTTGATCGAACTTGGCTACATGTGCCCTCGGGGACTCTTGGTCCACCAGCAGTGACACTCACCAAGTAGTTCAAATGGTATACGTCTTTAAATTCAATAGCATCATTTTAAACCTGATAAATTTACAGCATGGACCAGACATGCACGTTTCGGGTACTAAACCCTCGTCAGTGATCCTAAGTCTAAACAATGTAATATGGTCAAAAAGTATGAAAATTATTATGTCCAAAAATGAACCAAAAGACGTCGCAGAATGAGTGGGATATGATGCTACAGGACCCACGTTTTAGAAATTTCAAGCAATTTTGTAACAGAAAATTTCAAATGCGTTGAAGAGAAAGACGATCAACCGAAGTTGATCGAACTTGGCTACATGTGCCCTCGGGGACTCTTGGTCCACCAGCAGTGACACTCACCAAGTAGTTCAAATGGTATACGTCTTTAAATTCAATAGCATCATTTTAAACCTGATAAATTTACAGCATGGACCAGACATGCACGTTTCGGGTACTAAACCCTCGTCAGTGATCCTAAGTCTAAACAATGTAATATGGTCAAAAAGTATGAAAATTATTATGTCCAAAAATGAACCAAAAGACGTAGCAGAATGAGTGGGATATGATGCTACAGGACCCACGTTTTAGAAATTTCAAGCAATTTTGTAACAGAAAATTTCAAATGCGTTGAAGAGAAAGACGATCAACCGAAGTTGATCGAACTTGGCTACATGTGCCCTCGGGGACTCTTGGTCCACCAGCAGTGACACTCACCAAGTAGTTCAAATGGTATACGTCTTTAAATTCAATAGCATCATTTTAAACCTGATAAATTTACAGCATGGACCAGACATGCACGTTTCGGGTACTAAACCCTCGTCAGTGATCCTAAGTCTAAACAATGTAATATGGTCAAAAAGTATGAAAATTATTATGTCCAGAAATGAACCAAAAGACGTAGCAGAATGAGTGGGATATGATGCTACAGGACCCACGTTTTAGAAATTTCAAGCAATTTTGTAACAGAAAATTTCAAATGCGTTGAAGAGAAAGACGATCAACCGAAGTTGATCGAACTTGGCTACATGTGCCCTCGGGGACTCTTGGTCCACCAGCAGTGACACTCACCAAGTAGTTCAAATGGTATACGTCTTTAAATTCAATAGCATCATTTTAAACCTGATAAATTTACAGCATGGACCAGACATGCACGTTTCGGGTACTAAACCCTCGTCAGTGATCCTAAGTCTAAACAATTAATATGGTCAAAAAGTATGAAAATTATTATGTCCAAAAATGAACCAAAAGACGTAGCAGAATGAGTGGGATATGATGCTACAGGACCCACGTTTTAGAAATTTCAAGCAATTTTGTAACAGAAAATTTCAAATGCGTTGAAGAGAAAGACGATCAACCGAAGTTGATCGAACTTGGCTACATGTGCCCTCGGGGACTCTTGGTCCACCAGCAGTGACACTCACCAAGTAGTTCAAATGGTATACGTCTTTAAATTCAATAGCATCATTTTAAACCTGATAAATTTACAGCATGGACCAGACATGCACGTTTCGGGTACTAAACCCTCGTCAGTGATCCTAAGTCTAAACAATTAATATGGTCAAAAAGTATGAAAATTATTATGTCCAAAAATGAACCAAAAGACGTAGCAGAATGAGTGGGATATGATGCTACAGGACCCACGTTTTAGAAATTTCAAGCAATTTTGTAACAGAAAATTTCAAATGCGTTGAAGAGAAAGACGATCAACCGAAGTTGATCGAACTTGGCTACATGTGCCCTCGGGGACTCTTGGTCCACCAGCAGTGACACTCACCAAGTAGTTCAAATGGTATACGTCTTTAAATTCAATAGCATCATTTTAAACCTGATAAATTTACAGCATGGACCAGACATGCACGTTTCGGGTACTAAACCCTCGTCAGTGATCCTAAGTCTAAACAATGTAATATGGTCAAAAAGTATGAAAATTATTATGTCCAAAAATGAACCAAAAGACGTAGCAGAATGAGTGGGATATGATGCTACAGGACCCACGTTTTAGAAATTTCAAGCAATTTTGTAACAGAAAATTTCAAATGCGTTGAAGAGAAAGACGATCAACCGAAGTTGATCGAACTTGGCTACATGTGCCCTCCGGGACTCTTGGTCCACCAGCAGTGACACTCACCAAGTAGTTCAAATGGTATACGTCTTTAAATTCAATAGCATCATTTTAAACCTGATAAATTTACAGCATGGACCAGACATGCACGTTTCGGGTACTAAACCCTCGTCAGTGATCCTAAGTCTAAACAATGTAATATGGTCAAAAAGTATGAAAATTATTATGTCCAAAAATGAACCAAAAGACGAAGCAGAATGAGTGGGATATGATGCTACAGGACCCACGTTTTAGAAATTTCAAGCAATTTTGTAACAGAAAATTTCAAATGCGTTGAAGAGAAAGACGATCAACCGAAGTTGATCGAACTTGGCTACATGTGCCCTCGGGGACTCTAAGATGTTGACTTTTTCCATTCATGCATATTTCATAACAATTTCCGTATTTAATGATTATTTTCTCTGTTTTTTTTTTTGTATCTATGGTAAGCAAAGGAACCATATATCTAGTGTTACAGATTTGATTGGCTTAATACCTCCATGCCCCTTTGGTAGGGGTAACTACAAGAAATAAAAAGTTGCACACTATTTCACTATAAGTGTAGACTGACTTGAAATGCCCGAAAGTCTGTGAAATTGGTCTTTTTCGCTTGCGAATCATAATTGGCACGCATAAAAATGAAAAGATAAAGGAGGGCCATGCATGTCCTTTTTTCGCAAATTTTATTTTTTTACAGAAACTCTCCATTCTCATCGAAAATGTTCCAAATTTTACATATTTTCAAATCGACCTGTAGATTGCATAAAAGACAAGATCAAGGTCGAAGTTAAATTTATCACGACTACTGGTCAAATTTTTTTGATTCAATATGCTAAAAATACATTTCCAATATTTTTGACCAATGGTGTGACACTTTTTATTCAGTAATGTTCACCAGTCAAAACAGAGGGGAATCCCCGCGAAAAGTTACAACTGTAAACAAAGTCGCCGTACTTTAGATTTGATCGGTTCAATTCCTCCACAACCATTTAGTACTGCGATACATTTCTGGAGATACAGTGCAAACGGAAAAGATTTTTATTTAATGTGCATAATACTTGGAACACTTTCATAATGGTTATCATTAATGTACTTGGAACTAGTGTTGTAACGATTATCGCCGACATCGGCGACATCATCGCTAATACCCTTCGATTTTGATTAATCGATTATGTTTTCAAGAATCGATTATAATCGGAAATATACAACTTAGAAAAGAATGACATCTCGGTCGAATACGCGTATGACAAGTACGAATAAAACGAAAGTAGATTGACGATCGTTACCACGAGTTAAAGTAACGGTCGTAGCGTAAATAATTCGAAAAGAATACACTTTCTAAGGCATACAATGGGTGGAATTAGGATTATCATTGAATTAAATAGTAATGACAAGTACTCTAATAGAAAACTTCAACGTCAGATGCGATACGTCAATATCTACTGTACTCGTCTACTGTAGAAAAAACCCAACTTTTACGCCGAACTGCAGAACTTTGTAAGAAGGAAAAGGCCAGGTCAGTGAAGTTAACAGTATACTGTTAGCCTAAACTCCACGAAGATTGTTTCATTCCTCGTTGAATGAGCAAAAACCTTACTCTTGGGTCGATTGGAACCCCCCAATGAAACTCTGCATCTGTTGTGTAAAGTTGCCAATCACATATTTGTTTTGGCTCCATTACTGCTGTGATCTTGACAAAATATTTCATTTACTAGACAAGATTTTATCATTCTGTGGTTGGACTTCTCTCGAGACATTTTATTATGTATATTAGTATAAGATTTAGTGAAGTTTTATCATTTACTTGTCATACTCTTTTCTGTAAAAGCAAGCAAAATTTATTTCCGATTAAATCGAAATAATCGATTAAAATCCTCTCCGATTATAAACCGATAATCGATTATGAAATTTGTCCGATTATACAACACTACTTGGAACATTTGCATATACTTGTTATCATGTATAAAGTTTGCTTGAATTTCCTCTGTCTTAGACTCTCTTAGATGAAGATATTTACGGACTGATTTCCTGAAGAAACGTCTGAGTAATCTCTTCCTCTGGATTTTGAGAATAGGACATTTAATATCTGAAATTCTTGAAAATAAATAATTCAGTTCAGAGTTCCTGAAATCTTCTAATGAAATGTTGGACCACAGGAAGCAGTTGTTTTAATAGAGAAAATAACAGTTACTTATTATTCACAACCTTAAGCCACTGTGTTCGACATCTTGTATGTATAATATTTCTAAGAGGAACACAGAGGCCTGAGCTTGTGAATGATAAAACATTTTCTCTCATAAAACGACAGGTTCCTGTGGTAAGACATTTTGGAATTTTTATCTGTTCAAATAATAGATACAACATGAGTTTTTATCGGACCAAATAACCGATACATTTCATGAACTCTCTCCGCTAACAACTTGTCCGTGTAACAGACCTATTACGACGTTAAACAATAAGTTAACAGTAAATAACGACATCGTAGGTTTGCTAGTTGGACAAGCTTAACAATATCATGGGCCTTTTAATTTGTTTCCCTAAAAGCAGCATACACCAGAACATGGTGCATCAAACTGCGATACCTAGCGAAACCACTTGAGTTGTTGAACAGCGTATTCTTAAATGCGACGCTCCTTCTCGCCTGTTGAAATATGCATAGGCATGAAGCGCCGCATTGCTGCATATTTACTGAAAATTATTTGTTCAAGTGGCTTCACTGGGTCATGAGGTTTGATACACCGTACACTGCTTTTTGGAAAACAAAGTGGCCCAATTTCTGCACAACTCACTTGAATTGATATTGGATTAAAACGATTTTGACTGTACGTTACATGTATTAAGGTGAAATCAATTGTTTTATTCTTTTTCTGCTGCACATTAATGTGGAATTTTACAATATGATTTTATTTTTGATGTTGCACTATTGAACTATACTAGCTGGGCATATATCTTTGGATCACTTTATCCGTCTTTTCAAATCAGTAAAAAAGTTATTGTTTTGAAATGTGACTATTTTTTCTTGTTTGTACTATTAAAGGTTGTCTGAAAAAAAAACTCTGCATCCGGCAAAAATCTTTTTAGAAAGGTTGTGGGCTAAAATCCTGGTACTGGCACTATCAGTATTCAATGTCAGTATGTCAATTAGTGCGTGCATGGGTATCAGGTGAGCGTTGTGCCCCCTGGGGCTCTTGCTTATTCAATTAAAATCTATTTTACCCATTAGGTCAAGTAATCGAATTTATTCAAATAAGTAAGTTTGTCTGCTAATAACTTAAGAATTAAAAATAAGAATAGAGTGAAGAACGAGGTGGATAGAATGTAGGATAGGATGTAGGATAGGATAGGATAGGATGTAGGATATGATAGGATGTAGGATAAGATTGGATATGAATGGTAAGGATTGATGTGGATAAGATGGAATAGGATAGGATGGGATGGGATAGGATAAGATAGGATAAGATTCTATCCATTTTCTATCCTACATCATGCATCCTACATGCTATCTTATCCATCTTTTTGTCAAACAAGTTTGTTGCAGGACTGTACATGCGCATGGTTTCGTTTTCCCTACTTATTTGGGCGCTATTGCAAGTGCTGTTGAGATTGTCGTCAGGATTCAGAGGGACATACGCCGTATGCTGAAAGTGCATTAATTTTGCAAATCATTGACAGTTCATTTTTATATTCCTCTTTGATCTGTGAGTAGAGTTAGTTTGAAATGGTCTGAAAATCGAAATATCTACAATATACTATTGAAGATTGGAATCAAAGATAATATCTTTTTTGATGTAAAATAAAATTTCATTCATTACGAAATGAGAAAAGTATTGTTTGCAATCTTAAAAAAGAATGCTTAGTCTATAAATTTTTATTTTCCATTTCTGCAATGTTGAAGACGTTAAACACATCAGGGTAAAATAGTCTACTGTGTTATAATTATAAACACTTATTCCCGTATGTAGTGTGGAAGAATTAAACGTGTTTCCCGTGTCTCAATGTATAATGTGTAAAAATCACTTCTTTCTGGATCTATCGCTTGAAAAAAAGCTTGGTTTCGGCTCTTTGTCAATTTGACATCATATATTATTTTCTTATTTCGGAAAATTATCATCAAAACTAAAGGAGGTTACCATCCTAGCACTATCCCTCCAATGCTATTTTTGACATCTATCGAATCTAACTTTGCAACTACACGAAATGTGGCACCGCGCACTCTGTGCAAAATGAACCAATTGAAATTGAAAAAAAAATCAAATTAAAGGTGTCTGAAAACCAGTTTCACTATGTACAGGACCTACGTTTTAGTAATTTCAAGATTTTTTTGATACAGAAATTTTCGAATGTGACTATATGATACCTTGTGTCCATTATCATCGATGTTCTGGAAACATGAAGTACAATTGTTTTCATCCTAACTTTGTGTCTTTCCCTTGGTTTAATGTTGTATGCACTGATGGCATAACATTTTACTACAGATACAGTGATGAACAGTTTAGAATACATATGATTTGACAAACAAAGGATCAAAACCATATTAAAAACACCTAATGTATTATATCGGTCAAATTCGTATTTTTGCTCACCAAAAAGAGAATCAGTGAATGAAAGTAATACACATTTTTCTTTGAATAAA
Organism: Pinctada fucata; assembly: GCA_028142955.1. Lineage (NCBI taxonomy): Eukaryota > Metazoa > Mollusca > Bivalvia > Pterioida > Pteriidae > Pinctada > Pinctada fucata. The sequence continues at coordinate 11,018,697 of AP027114.1, read as the reverse complement.
GGTTGTACTGAGAACTCTGATATTCATATTAAAAATGGCTATGAGCTCTTATGTTTTTTTTATGTAAGCTTGGATTTAAACAGATAATTTTATAGTGATGTTGTTATGGGTCAGAATACCCCAAAACGCCAGGAAAAATCAGACAAAGACAGAATATAAATGTACAAGTTTAATTATGTACAAAATATATATATTTACAATGATTACAACTTACAATACAATGTCCGGATCAAAGTGTCCGTTACGGTCCACAAAGTCTATCGAATGTGTGGTTTCCGGTAATCACAAACGTTCTCGAAAGATCAGTGTCCAAACGTTGTTAAATGGATTAAAGTCTCAACAAATAAAGTGTCCCAGTATATCAGATTAGATGAATGAATCGTGTCTACGAATGTGTACGAATGCTTACTCAACACAGTTCCTCAGAGGTACAGTATCGACAACGTTATCTTACATGCGTTAATCGTTTTCGTTCGTTTTTTCTTAATCGTTTTGCGTTATGCGTTCGTTTGCTCTGAATCGTTAATCGTTTCCGTTCGTTTAGGGGTGCTCTGGATCGTTAATCGTTATCCGTTAATCGTTATCCGTTTTTCGTTTTGCGTTATGCTTTATCCGTTATTCGTTATTCGTTAATCGTAATCCGTTTTAAGTTATCCGTTAATCGTTAGTACCGTTCCCATATATAACGTATACTCATGGTAGCTTAGAAAGATGACAAATCGCTGTTCAAGAATTTCTAATGTTTCTTAATTGATGAAATTTTAGTATACTGAAAATAAAGTTCTTGTGATCAAGCTGAGGGAGTCCGGACATTTAATAAATGATCAACGAATGAAAGTGTCAAGAGGGGAATTAACGTTACTTAAAAAACTTTATTGAAAAAAAATAAATAAAACACCGGGCGCATGTCCGTCGTAAACAAATATTTGTCTACCACTTCTTGCTTCTTTATTTACCACCTGTCACGTTCTGCATAATATACATGGATTTAATATACATAGCACAGTCTCTTTAACAACTCTCGATTGCTGAGCGATTTAAATAGCAGACGGTGTTGATTTAAAATAAGATGTACAGTCAGTGGCGAATTTAGGGGGTGCGGAGGGGGCGCCCCCCCCCCGGCACTGACCCAAAATTTTCAAAAAAACAGGTATATTTTGGCCCATTTTCGGTAAAAATCGGCAAAATTCGCCACTTGACCCCCCCCCGGCAAAGGGGACGCTGGATCCGCCACTGGACTACATTTATTTATTTATTTATTTATTTATTTATTTATTTATTTATTTATTTATTTATTTATTTATTTAGTCGAAGTATATTTAGTACATATACATAAAAATTAATACATGGAATACCCCCCCATCCAAGAAATTGCATAGCGTACACAACCCGGCTAATATGCATCTTAGCTACATATAGGTAAAGTGCAGAAAACGAAGCCAGTACATTATTGCTGAAACAATAAGATCAATATGATGAATCAGTTATAAGTACCGTACATGTAAATAATCAACTTAAATATCAAGTTTCGCTTATTAGCCTCAGTTCAATGCCCGTGCGCTTCAAAAATTATGCCGCCTCTTTGATTTCACCGATAAAAGTACCGCTTCAGTTTTATTTTAAAACTGCAATATTTTGACATTTGTTACGAAAGTGTTATACACATGTTTATTGCAAAATAGTGTGCAAGTACGTTTAAGAATTTTGAACATATACAGTGGCGGATCCAGCATTTTCAGTTTGGGGGGAGGGGGGACGTAAAGAATTGGCGAGGGGTCTGGGGTCCGCAGCGGGTCCAGGCGGCCGTTTTACGAAGGCTCAACTTTGGTCGTAAGTCGTAAGTTTGGTCGTAAGTCACATTTTACGACTTACGAGCGTTTTACAAAAAGTTACGACTTACGACTTACGGCCAAAATCGATCGAAAACTTACGACCGCCGGGGGGCGACCCTAAGTCGTAAGTCGCAAGTCGTAAGCCTCAAATTATCATTGTTGCCATGGAAAATAAGGAAGGGAATCCAATGTGCCCGTCTTTGCGATGTGACGTTTTAATGAGACTCTTTCAAATTGATGTTATATTTTGTTATGTATGTCGTCTTTAAAATCTTATCTGACCGCTGATGTTATTATTTTTGTTTACGACTTCTTGTTTAAAGTCTTGTTTTTTTTTTATTATTTCTTTTCAGACAGGCTCTCGTACTATAATTTGGCGCCTTTGACAACTTAATAACATTCTAGTACATGTATCCCCGTGTCTCTATTTTGCTCATCGTTGGTTAAAGATACAGTGTCCCTAAAACTAAATTTTACCGAAAATTTATTCCTGAGGGTCTAGATACTGGAGAAAAGGAGCTACAAAAAGTTTTATTTGAAAATATCCAGTAACAACCATAACATTGCCGAATTTGTAAAATTAAATCCCAATAAACTTCTATTGTAAAAAAGTAATACATTGTAGGTGGCGCTAGTGGAATGACTTGAGCTGCGCACCCCAAATTAAAAATTACATGTACGTTTTTAAACGGCTATAACTGCGAATGTATAAGTTAGATTCACCTAAAAATTGAAATTTATACAAATGAGAATGTAAACTTTCATATGAAAAGAAAGATTTTGCATTATGAAATTTTGTACAATTTTTTTTCAGGGACCCCGTACCTTTAAATATGAGATATCTTTTTAATTTATAATTTTTATTGAAAATATATGAAAAAAAGTGTACTGTCCTATAAAACGGTCATAAACTTGTCCGTACATTGCGTTTTTAGCGCAAGCGTGACTTTTTTTGTATTATGACGAGTAAATTTTACGGCACTGGCATATATCCGAAGGAAGTTTCGTTTGACGGGCTCCGCCTAAAAACCACCACATTCAGGATTTTTCTTTTAGAAACTTAAAAATTGTCAACAATCGTTGTGCTTTTAGCAAATGTAGTTCCTCCTCTTCGCTAAATATAAAACTGCGACGCAATTCTAGTTTGCATGAGGTATTATTTAGTATTTTTACCATGAGCGATTCAATTGTTGGTCATAATCGACGTGCAGTACCATATCACGGACGAGATAACGCAAAGTGAATGATACAAGCGCCATCTATATACGTACTATCTCATTAATTTGAACGTTTACCAGTAAAACTTACAGGAACGTTAGATCTTTCTCGGTGATCTTTCTTTTATACAAATGGACACTAAAACTAATATAAGTACATTTGTGTATATAACTACATGAATGACGTTAGAATAGAAGTAACTCCATGTCCGGGTCCGGGGGGAGGGGGTCTGAAACACACCCCCTTGAGATTTTCGGAGAGGGGATCGATCTTTGGCCTACTTCCAACCGAAAGGGGTCTAATAAATGCATAAAAAATATTTAAAACATAAATTTCGCTTCGCTCGCCCTTTACAAATACACAATTATTTTTCCTGCAAAATTCCTTAAGTCTTTTCAATTTTTTATACTAAATATTTCTAAATGTCATGGGTCTCAGGATCTCATATTTTCAATAGCCCCTTACTTTATATGGTGTCATCTCTTCCATCTTTTTCAAGAATTTATCATTATATTGTTTCTGATTATTTGGAAGATGACACATCTGCTCAATTTTTTTTCTGCTCATATTTTTCTTTCTCTTGAAATACAGACAAAAATTAATGTAAGTTTACACCTTTTCTTTTTTTTCAATTTTCACGGCTCGCTCTGCTCGCCGATACATTATAAGAAAATAAGATGAAATATTGCATCTGGATCGAATAAAGACAAATGAAAACTTAATTTCTATATAACATATTTCTTATAATCGCTACGTTCGCCGATTCTTCATAAGGAATATGGGATATGCAACCCCTCCCAAGTCAATCCTTAATGCACACGTTGCCCCACCCCTCCCAAGTCAATCCTTAGTACACACGTTGCCCCAACCCCTCCCAAGTCAATCCTTAGCGCACACGTTGCCCCAACCCCTCCCAAGTCAATCCGTAGTGCACACGTTGCTCCAACCCTTCCCTGTGATTTGCGCTGAAGAATATCTACATGGCGAGTGGACATCCCAAAATTGTGGATCCCCTCTGACCAAAAATGCTGGATCCGCGCATGAATTCTTATTTAGAGTCAGTATAGTGGCGAGGGAGGAAGTCGCTTCATGATGATGCTCAAATTTAATTGTAAAAGGATAGGGACTTAAGCTGAATGTGTGTTTCTTAGTGGATGTACGTTGAAAAATAAAGTGAAATTCGTTACATGTACATGTATGAAAGACGCAATGCCACTGTATAAAATGTTTGAATACCAATATTCTTACGAAATTCGTTGTCAACTACTCAAATATTCGTTCAGCTCTAAAAAGATTACATGATTACTCTTGTTTTACGCGTTTAAATCCACTGGAAATTTACATTAATTGATACAATTTTTATATAGTTTCAGTTTATTAAACAAAACGGAAGGAAATCTATGTGTTTTATTTCCCGCGGACTTTGTGGACAATTTCGTCCTTCATTAACGGGAGAGTTACTTAACGACTTATGACCCAGCCTGCGACTTGCGACTTACGACTTACGCTTACGACCTCTTTTATAAAACGGTCCTACGAAAAGTCGTAAGTTACGAAAGTTACGACTTAGGACTTGCGACTTACGACATCTTTGTAAAACGATCGCCAGGGCAGAGCCCTGGTAGGGGGACCAGGGGGGGGGGGGGCAAAGCCCCCCGGTAGCTCTTGAATATCTGCATTTTAGGACCCATTTTCGTGACTGTAATTGATTAAAGAGTGAAAATTGATGCATTTAACAATTATATTTACTAACAGGTACAAGTACATGTACTTAATATTCACTAATATTTACTATTTTTTGATTGAAAATGATCGTTTTATCCATGATTGGAAAATTTTAGGGGGAGCGTACGCGCCCTACGCCCCCCCTTGAATCCGCCACTGATATAACCTCACATTCGAAAGAGAAATACGTATATGTAGTGAAACACTTGTTGACTTGATCAGTTCTTCTACAACACTGTCAACCAAGGACTTATAAACAGACTTCCTGTGGCGCCGTGGTCTAGCGGATAGGGATTCTAAGATTGCTGGTTCAAGCCTTACTAGGACCATGGGTCGGCCGACTTATATTCTTGTCCTTGTCAATGTATTGTATACATGTCTGTGGTGTTTAAAAAAAATTAACAGACGTCCTTGTGTCAACATTTATAGACATGATATGATCATATGGATATTGCCAATTAAAATTTGAACATGCAATAGTGACGAAATTTATTTAATGTTGATCGACAGTTGAGTGATGAGAACACATGGATGGAGGGGTACAAAAAAGTAAGAGCGTAAGCGTCGTAAGGAAACGAACCATAATAAATCACTTTTTTTCTTTTTCTTTTTCTTTGGACGATATGGATCTTCATCATCCGATTACACCAAAAATCCAAAATCTAACACTGAACAGATTTAGGATCAAGTGGGAGAACAAGGGCTCCCTTTTCGAAGAATTTGCTGCAATCACTTATTTTCGCTTTTTAAGTACATGTATATTCTTTTCAAAGCAGGATTGGAACCCCCCCCCCCCCCCTCTTGACGGCTTTGCCCCCTCTCCCCCTGTGGAAGAGTTTCTATAGCCATCCATACATAATATATACCAGTAAATCTTTTGCATACTGAATTTCGCTCTTAATATATTATTACAAGTATATATTGATTTCAAGCATGCATGTTTTTTTTATGAACAGATACCGTTTAAAGGTGATCGGGAAGGCAAACTTGTTTAATGGGACTATAGCCCCTTCCACTTGAACTTAAATGAGCCACGCATTCTCAAAAACAATGGGCTATTCTTAAAAACTATGGGCCATCTTTCCTCACGAAAGAGCAATTCCAAAAATAATCAATTTTCGAAAAGCTTCAATACATCGGACAAATCTGTTTAACAATGAATAGAAATTCATTTTTTTCTTCAGCACGTTTTATTTTTATTTATTATCATTATTTGGGGGGAGGGGGTTGAAATTCCAAATTTTACCATTTCCAATGTATAATTCACAGTACATTTTTTAACAGCCAAGTCCAATTTCACGTCGGTGCTTTGAGGAAGAGGGACTCGACTGTGATTGACATTTCTGTACATTTTTATTACTTCAATTTGTTCCCATTGATTGCATGACCACTTCAAAATGACATGATAATTTTACAGACGAACGCATACACAGATAAGGTACGAAAGTGGAAGTTGGAGATTTATATCTCAGGCGCAGAACAAGGATAAAAAAGAATGTCGGAGAAAATTCAATATATTTCTGAATAAAATCAGATCTACGTCAAGTAGTATATATTAGTACTAAACTTAAATAGACCAAAAAGTAAATAAATAAATAAATAAATAAATAAATAAATAAATAAATAAATAAATAAATAAATAAATACTAATTTTAAAATGGATACCGCAGAATAAAGCGCAGCAGGGCACAGCGATTTGCAGATGTAATGGACAATTTTTGATAGGAATGAGACTATGATGCAGGTCGCAGCTTTGCCAATCCCTGTCGGCTACCAAACAATTTTAATCATGTACCAAGAAAAAAGAATAAATAAATAAATAAAAAAAAAAAACAACGCTCACCAGACTGGTGGATCCAGCGTCCCTATTGCAGGTGATAGGAGACTATAGACATGTATTGACCCAAAAAATTGCCAAAAGGTTTGAGGGGTAGACTCCGAGCGTAATTCATTGCCGGGATGGGGTCAAATTTCGGCACAAACTTAAAGAAATCTCCCTCTAGTGCGCGCGAAAAAAAAAATCATTTTTACAAATTAATCGTTGATTTTATGTATAATTATGGACATATAAAAAACTTAGTTTCTTTCTTTTTTAATCAAAATTTGATATAGGTATGTGAATCTAGAGAAAAATACGCCGAAATAGAAATGTTTCTTTGCTGGACATATTCACATACACAACATAATTTACAATGTACTTATTGGCAAATACGTTCCCCGTAGAGGGCCCCATTTAATCGTACCTGGTAACTATAGTAACAAGGTTCAGGGTATTTTATATCGCGTAGTTTACCAGGAAACGTGACACTTTCGGGATGTTTATTCAACAATATTGTACGGGACAGGGATAAATGCCTTATAGACGATATGCATGTCAAAGAGTCACAGCAATCTTGTTTTTATGAATTATGTTGTACATGTAAATGGGACAAGAAACAAAGTTAAAAATATTGTTAGAAATCCAAGAAAAAAAGAAAGAAAGAAAACCTATAACCCCCCCCCCCCCAAAAAAAAAAACATTGCAAATAGATTTTCGTATTTCATGATATATGGACCATATAAGGAGAAGAAAATTATACCTAGAAATAATACCTAGAAATTAAATTAGAAATCCAATAAAAAAAGAAAGAAAGAAAACCTATAACCCCCCCCCCAAAAAAAACATTGCAAATAGATTTTCGTATTTAATGATATATGGACCATATAAGGAGAAGAAAATTAATCATACAGTATAACAATCGGGATATGGTGTGCAAGTACATTGATGCACCCTAGTATAAAATCGAAACCTCTTCGAGCGCGCGTCCCGTCCGAAATTAAGAAAAAGGGAATATTTTACTTATTTTACAGAAATTTCCTTACACTTTTCTGATTCGTTCAAGATTCAGATAGATAATAAGTTATACATTCTTTGGGGCCTCCACCGGACTCCGGCTTACATATTGCTGATATTTATTTGCATGATTGCAATTTTTCATTTAAAAAAAGTCGTATTCACAATTTTGAGTGCTATGATAAAACTAAGACATTCTTGTATATCAAAATTAAGATTCTTGCTACGAAAAATCTCCCCCCCCCGGTTTGGGGCGAAAAAAAAAAACCCAATATAGCCCGGAATCAACCCAAGTGCCCCCCCCCCTTCCCCTATCTCTAGAATATCATATGGACCGTGCCTAATATATAGCTCTTCGGAAAACCTATAGCGGAGTTTGATAAAGACGGAAAAACCAGTGACACAGCATTTGGTTTATTAAAAGCTATTCAAATTTTAATACTACCTTCATAAAAGCCATGTTTCTAGTTTATCTTGTGTTTTTTGTCTTTATTTATTTGTTTTGATTTTTTTTCTATTTATTTACATGATTCATCATTTATGAAAAATCAATTTTTTACGAACTTGTTTGGAGTCGTTTGAAGTACATGTTACTATTGTACCAGAACAAGGCGCTTGCATTTTTTTTTTGTTTTGTTTTGTTTTGTGTATGTGTGTGTGTGTGGTTTTTGGTTTTTGTTTGTTTTTCTTTTTTTTTTTTTTAATTACTGGATGCTTTTGGTTTTTCTGAAAATCTTATCGTAAATAACAATTATTTTTTCCTATCAGAAGACTTCATAGGCAAGATACTATACAAGAAGCCATATTTAGTTTTAGGAGCTTTTATTGAAGTGTTTACCTGAGACTATATTTGGTTTGTTCGTTTGTTTGAAAGAAGGAAGGCGTGTAAAAGAAAAAAAAAAAGAATTGGGAAAAAAGAAACTAATTAATGAACGCACGAACATTTTATAAAATAATATACTATCTAAATTAGTGGGAAATGTTGTTATATTCAAGAGTTAACCTGTCTTCCTCGTTCTCGCGGACCAATAAAAATCTTCTGCCAATATGTATATGTGTGCGTCCGGAGAGAGAGAGAGATGTATATGTGTGCGTCCGGAGAGAGAGAGAGAGAGAGAGAGAGAGAGAACTGAATTTATTTTCGATAAAGGCCGGTTTGTTCTAACTGTGAAAATGCGTGTTTCCGATGTTGGCTGAAGTTAGTCGTTGTAGACGTTGTACAACTGTACGTACCTGTACTCAATGGCCATACGTGCATTGTTTATGTTGGAGATTGAAACGTCGTTTATTTAATCAGCTTTGATTACATTAGATTTAACAATAACTCAAATTATGAATAAATTAAAGATACAGTGTCGCTGAAAATAAATTTTATTGAAAACGTAAAATTTATTCCGAAGGGTCTAGATTGAAAATAAAAAGGAGCCATAAAAAAAGTTTTATATATTTGAAAATATGCAGTAGTCACCATAATATTGTCGAGTTTATAAATTTAAATCTCCATTACAATGTATACCTCTATTGTAAAAACGCAAAGCATTGTAGGTGGCGCTAGTGTAATGAATTAAAGCTGCGCACCCCAAATTAAAAATGACGTTTTCAAACGGCTATAACTACGAATATATGGGTTAAATTCGCCTGAAAATTACAAATACAAATAAGAATGTAAACTTTAATATGAAAAGAAAGATTTTGCATTATAAGATTTTGTAAAATTAATTAATGTTCAGGGACACCGTACTTTTAATTAAGCTTATCCATACGGGAGAGGGAGCTCGACCGGGGAGTTTGCTATATAAATAATTTTTATTTATCTAACGATTTGGCCTTGCCTTCTCGACTTTGAGACTGAATAACTGTTAGGTACTTCTTTGATGTTTATTTTACTATATATCATCTGACGGACATTAATTAAAAAGTCTAGGATTTTAATAAAAAGTATCGAGTCTAAACGATGAAAAAATAAACTAGAAAAAAGTCGTATCGTAGCCGAAATGTAAAAATAAAAATAATTTAATTAAGACCAGTTTGGCCCGAACTTTTTTTTTTGTAATAAACACTTGCAATGTACATGCATTTGATCTCAGAAAATTCCCAACTCGAGATCTATGCCACGCCTATAGATATCTGATACTGAGTGACCAACTGTCAATCATAATTATCTATCACACGGACCACAATTGACAGTCAACCGGTAAACTGTGTGATCAATCAAGCGAAAATTGTACACTCGTACATTGTGCTATGGATATCGCATATTTTCTCCCCCCTGTATGTATACAATAGAAGATTATCCAATGCTTTGGGGCTATTGAACTTCATTTTGTACCTTGTAATTTATTCATTATTTATTCTTTTTTTTTGTTCCTTTCTGCAATACAATTACAATTATTTTATAATACATATCACAAATACTCTGTAAATATCTACGTCTACGGACTCCGACAAAAATAGACATACATGCAAAAGATTTTAAATATAAAAGATAGCGAGGAGACAAGAAATCTGAACTGCAAAGTTTCGATAAGTTGAAAATCATGGAAATCGCTTTCATTTTTCTTTCTATTTTATCTTTTTATTTCTTTCTTCAGTTAAATTTTCTATCAAAATATATTTGATAATAATTCTACTTTTCACAATATGCTCTGTCTAAATAAGGGGCAGGTCTTAAAGACTTTGAAGTGACCCTGGCGGTAGATAACACCTTGCGTAATTTCCATATCTAAAGTAAGAAAATTACTGAAGGATTTGTGCGTGTTTTCATTGTTAATACTATGATCGGCTTTATCTATAATTAAATTTGAGACAGTCGTGAGAAAAAAAAATAAGCTAAGAAAATTAGTACTCTTTATTTTGTGAGCTAAATTATTTTTTTCCGTTTTGCGTTTTCAAACAGTTCGACATTAATTTTGGTCAAACTATTTCCCTCTTTCCATCACGTTCACATGCTCCGCCTTAATTAAATTACAACTAAAATAGGAACGTTGCATGTTTGAGGGATAGGTGTGCGGTCATGTTACACCTAATACAGGAGCATAGATATGGGACACTATGAATTACACCGGCTTCTTTGAAAAGCAAAATTAAGTATCGGCAGTTTTATTGATTCTTGCCCCCCCCCCCCTCTCCCCCCAATCGAACGGCAGTCTGATCTACTAAACTCGGCGGGATTTCTTTATTGTTGTGATTAGAATGGTCAGTGTCAAAGCAGGACTTATCAATAAAATAATAGTAGGAAAGAAGTGTATATTAGAGAATCAATTGTCGATTTATCCCCGGGTATCACGTATATTTCCCTTCACTGCCAACCGTTTTTGCCAACCAGCCTCGTTTTCGCGAGATCCGTGATGTCACGGCGAACATCCCTATACGTACACTGTATTGATAATAACAAGTAAGACATTCGTACACTGTACACTTGCACACCTTCTAACCATACGGTGCATATAAAAACTAATAATAATAGAAATATGGATTCACAGGGTACAGAGGCGGCGTCCGACTTCCATGTATATTTTGTCAAATTTTCAGCAAGTTCTGATTGGGATCGACAAAAAGGTGGTACTGGATCCGCCAATGAAAAAAAGTTATAAATATTCGAACATAAATATAAAAACTAACATGCAAAAAAAAAAAAAAAAAAAAATCGCACTATAATTTAAAAATCGTACATTAGTGCTATACATTTTACATGTACGTTGCTGATTTAATAAATCTCGTCTATAACGAACAAAGAACATTTAAAAAATCGAATAACGCATAACGCATAATAGAAAACGATAAACGAATAACGAATAACGGATAACGGAAAACGAATAACGATTAACGGAAAACGGAAAACGAATAACGGATAACGATTAAAACGAAACGATTCCCACAACGTTAAACGTTACCGTTCGTTTTTCCTTAATCGTTATGCGTTATGCGTTCGTTACGTCTGGGTCGTTAATCGTTTTCGTTCGTTTATTGCATGTAAGATAACGTTGTCGGTACTGTATTTATACTTAATACCAATGGATTTACCAGAAGCTTCTAGAGCAATGACTCATTACAAATGATTAACAATAGAGTAAATTCTAGAAATCACAGTCATGTGATGATAATGATGTAACAAAGAACATACTGGAATATTCTCTAAAGAAATAAACATGACATAGTACAATCTAGAAAGAATTATTATGAAATCATTAATTAACATGACTAAGTACATGTGTACCTACATATAAAGTAAAACCAAAACAATACATGACCCACAACACCTCCCCCCTTAAAAAAAGTTTGAATGTCAATGAAAACTTAGGTGGTAAATTCTGCAAAAATCACTCATGAAACTCTCGATAGTGCATCTGCAATCACATTGTCTTTGCCCTTGATATGGTTAATAATGATATTGTACTCTTGCAACAATAAACTCCACCTTGTAAGTCTTTGATTCTTGTTTGACATTTTGTGCAAAAATGTGAGAGGGTTGTGGTCAGTAAATACAAGAATGGGATGTAAAGTAACATTCAAATAAACATCAAAATGTTGTAAAGCTAACAATAATGCAAGACACTCTTTTTCAATAGTAGAGTAATTCTTTTGACATTGTGTCAATTTCTTTGAAAAATAACAAACAACTCTATCTACACCATCATCATTTTCTTGAAACAAAGCCGCCCCGATTCCTACGTCACTAGCATCAACAGTAAGCTTAAATTGCTTATCAAAATTTGGAGCTGACAGGACAGGACTATTCATAAGAACACATTTGATTTTCTTAAAAGATTCGTCCAAGTCATTGGTCCATGCAAAATTCAATTTCTTTTGTAACAGATTGGTAAGTGGACCAACAACTGACGAGAAATTTGGACAAAATTTTCTGTAAAATTCTGCCATTCCCAAGAATCTCATTATCTCTTTCTTATTGGTAGGAATCGGGAACTTTGAAATAGCTTCCACCTTGGCCATGATAGGAGTAACAAAACCTTGACCTACTTTGTGACCCAAATATTCTACAGTCGCATGACAAAATTCACTTTTCGCAAGGTTCACTGTGAGGTTTGCTTTCGCCAGTATGTCGAAGAAGGTACGCATGATTCGGAGATGATCATCCCAGGTGTCGCTGTAGATGATGACGTCATCGATGTACGCCTCGCATCCTTCGAGATGATTTAGGAGCGAATGAATCATCCTCTGGAATGTGGCTGGTGCGTGTTTCATACCAAAGGGCATTACTTTATATTGGTATAGCCCATCTGGAGTCGCAAATGCCGATATTTCTCTGGCTCTCTCGGTAAGCGGGACCTTCCAATAGCCTTTAAGCAGGTCAAATTTACTGACAAATTTTGCACTGCCAATTTTATCTATACAGTCATCGATTCGTGGGATCGGATAAGAGTCAGTTTTGGTGACTGAATTGACTTTTCTAAAGTCCGTACACAATCGGTAAGTTCCGTCTGGCTTCTGAACCAGAATACATGGGGAACTCCAATCACTATTGCTGGGTTCAATAATGTCATTTTCAAGCATGTATTGAATTTCTTTCCGCATGTATTGAAGCTTTATCGGGTTTAACCGATAGGGATGCTGTTTGATAGGTGACGCATCACCTACAATGACGTCATGATGAGATGCATTCGTCTTTTTTGGAACGTCCGGAAAGATGGTCGTATATTCCCGCATTAATTGGTGCACTTCCTCTTTTTGATGCACGGTCAGATGTCCGAGTTTCACTTCTGGACTTGTTAGAATTTCAGAATTCTTTAAACGGACACTTTGAGCGAAGTCTTTTTCAACAGTCTCTTCATTACATTCCGGTTCAACACAATTTTCAAATGTATTTACATTGGCCAAAGTGGAAACTGGTTTTACAAAATTTCGGTCACTTCTATCAAAATACTCTTTCAACATGTTAACATGACACACTCTTTTTTCTTTTCGCCGACCTGGTGTCTTAACCACATAGTTAACATCACTAATTTTACTTTCAATCTCATAAGGACCGAAATATCTAGCTTGCAAAGGATGACCAGGGATAGGCAAAAAGACAAGAACTTTATCGCCTGGTTTAAAAACTCTGTTTCTAGCATCTTTGTCATACCATGTTTTCATTTTCATTTGTGAGGTTTTGAGATTTTCTTGAGCCAATTTGCAAGCATTATATAATTTCTCTTTGAAATTAGACACGTAGTCTAAGAGATTCAAATCGCTAGTCTCAGTCAACCATTTTTCCTTCAATAATTTCAATGGCCCCCTGACCGTATGCCCAAAAACTAGCTCAAAGGGACTGAACCCCAGGGACTCCTGAACCGCTTCTCGTGCCGCAAACAACACGAGGTGAACCCCTTCATCCCAGTCTTTTTCATACTGGTGACAATATGTTTTCATCATAGTTTTAAGGGTCTGATGAAAGAGTTCAAGTGCCCGCTGGGACTCAGGATGGTACGAAGAAGACTTATACTGCCTGATACCTAGCTCATGCATAACCTGCTGAAACAATCCTGACATAAAATTTCTCTTTGAAATTAGACACGTAGTCTAAGAGATTCAAATCGCTAGTCTCAGTCAACCATTTTTCCTTCAATAATTTCAATGGCCCCCTGACCGTATGCCCAAAAACTAGCTCAAAGGGACTGAACCCCAGGGACTCCTGAACCGCTTCTCGTGCCGCAAACAACACGAGGTGAACCCCTTCATCCCAGTCTTTTTCATACTGGTGACAATATGTTTTCATCATAGTTTTAAGGGTCTGATGAAAGCGTTCAAGTGCCCGCTGGGACTCAGGATGGTACGCAGAAGACTTATACTGCCTGATACTTAGCTCATGCATAACCTGCTGAAACAATCCTGACATAAAATTCGAACCCTGATCTGACTGAATAGCCTTGGGAGCACCTACGAAACTGAAAAACTTTGTAAGGGCCTTAACTATGGTCTTTGCCTTAATATTCCTAAGAGGTATGGCCTCAGGAAACTTAGTCGAAGTGCACATAATTGTCAGTAAGTACTGATTACCTGACCTAGTCCTAGGCAAAGGACCTACACAATCAACTAACACCCTACTAAAAGGTTCCTCAAAGGCTGGAATGGGTTGGAGGGGAGCAGGTGGTATAACTTGATTGGGTTTACCTACCATCTGACAACTATGACAAGACTTACAAAACTCAGACACATCTTTTCTCAACTTAGGCCAGTAAAAGTGACTTAAAATCCTATTATAAGTCTTATTGACACCTAAATGACCTGCCATGGGTGTGTCGTGAGCTAAACTCATGATGTCCCCGCGATACGCTACTGGAACCACTATCTGGTGAACAACCCGCCACACTTCATTAGGGGGTGCATCGGGTGGTCTCCATTTCCGCATAAGGATGCCATCTTGTATGTAGAAGCACTCTCCGACTTTGTCCGCTTCTTCTCGGGGAAGTGCCCTCTTGCTTAGTCGGATGATCTCCGGATCTTTAGTTTGCTCGAAGAGGAGCTGCTCACGGCTTAAGGCATCTGTATCTCTGTCTAATGGCGGATGGGAATCATCACCAGGTACTGTCGGAGACTTGTCAACATGAAGTGGTACTGACGTCTCAGGTTCGTTGTTATCAATGGTAGACATGAATGTGTCAGAAAGGTCTATATCTTCGGAGGGATGGTCCTCGTTAAGTGCAGAAGTACTCTCAGCCTCTTTTAGTCTGTTCTTGGCCATCGCCCTGATAACAGCGCAGGCTGGGTACAAGTCGTCGTCTTCATCATCGGACACGACATCGGACGTGATTTTTTCACAATCAATCGGATCGGCTACAACTTTGCCGCGAGCTAAATCGTTGCCAAGCAACAAGGAAACGCCTTGAACGGGAAGAGTAGGTCGAACACCTACGATAACAGGTCCAGTAATTAAGTCTGACTTCAAATAAATTTTATGAAGGGGAACATCAATGACGCCTAGCTCCACACCCTGTAATAAAACTGACCTACCAGTAAAAGTGTGCTCAGACAAAGGCAATGAACCCTCTAACAATAAAGTCTGGGCAGCACCAGTATCTCTCAAAATCTGAACAGGCAACGCTTCGCTAGAATCACTGAGTGAAACAAATCCCTGTGACAAAAAGGGCTTATAATGATCCTCCACAAAATCATCAGAACTAGACTTAGAACCCTGAATCTCAGGAGTGTCAGAACAAATCGAATCTAATGCTTTCCTATCATTTCTAACAGACGCACAGGCCTGTGACTTAAGTTCTTTTTTCTTCTTAAGCTTCAAACACTCACCAATAACATGACCTTTTTTCTTACAATAATTGCATGTAGGAAGCGACCCCACCCCTGGGGATGCCTCAGAACGCTCGGACCTAGAACCGGACATAGAACCACCTTGAGATGGTGACTGGGAACTAATGGACGACTGAGACTCTTGTACATTTTTCTTTGGAACATCTGACGTTTTTGCGCTATCGCTAGATTGAGTTTTTGACACAAAATTTTTCTTATGAGTGAGAGCATACGTATCAGACAAAACAGCGGCTTCTTCAAGAGTTTTAACATTTTTGTCTTCCAAATGAGTTCTTAAATCTTGATGTACACACTCTTTGAACTCTTCTATCAGAATTATTTGACGTAAATCGTCAAATGAATTGGGAATTTTCTTGGAGCGAAACCACTGATCAAATAAATCTTCTTTTTCTCGAGCAAATTCAACATATGTTTGATTTTCAAACTTTTTGTACTTTCTAAACTTTTGTCTGTACGCCTCAGGTACTAACTGATAAGCTCTCAAAATCGTGTCCTTGACCTTGTCATAGTCTGAACTCTCAGCAATACTGAGCGCCGAGTACACTTTAGCCGCTTTGCCAATAAGTACGCTTTGTAATAAAGTTGGCAAAAAATCGCGTGGCCACTTCAGATTGGCCGCGATTTTCTCAAAATGTGGAAAATATTTGTCCACGGACTTTTCTTGAAATTTTGGTACTAATCGGATGTTTTTGGCGGCGTCGAATTCAGACTTGACAAGCGAAGGAACAGGATTTTCCTTAGCGCTTTTCTCTAACTTTAACTTTTCTAACTCAAACTGGAGTTCTTTCTCGTGCATACGTTCCTGTTTCTCTCTTTCTTCCTTTTCTCTTTCAAATTGTCTTATTTTTTCTTCTTTTTCAAATTGTCTTTCTTTTTCTTCTCTTTCAATTTGAAATTGTCTTTCTTTTTCTTCTTTTTCAAATTGTCTTTCTTTTTCAAATTGTAATTGTATTTTCATTTTCTCTAATTCAAACGCATATTTTGACATTTTGGTTTCGCTTGAAACAGGTTCAACAGGAAAATCGTATGACGAAAAGATTTCCTTAGCTAAAAGCTCTTTAGCCACAATATTTCTAATTTCTTGTTTTCTCATAGAAGATTTTACATCTAACTTCAAGTGAAGACCTAAACCAATCAAATCATCTTTCTTCAATGATTCGAACTCTTGTACAGTCGGCGATTTCAAAAATTCAGTGACCGAAAATACCATGATTGATTTCTGCTCGCAAACGTTTAACTAAAAAAAATTTCCTTAAAAAAAAAAAACGAACTTTATGTAAAGTGCAGATATGCAGAGATTACGATCCCGGACGAGCCCCCAGTTCTGTTATGGGTCAGAATACCCCAAAACGCCAGCAAAAATCAGACAAAGACAGAAAATAATTTTACAAGTTTAATTATGTACAAAATATATATATTTACAATGATTTCAACTTAAAATACAATGTCCGGATCAAAGTGTCCGTTACGGTTCACAAAGTCTATCGAATGTGTGGTTTCCGGTAATCACAAACGTTCTCGAAAGATCAGTGTCCAAACGTTGTTAAATGGATTAAAGTCTCAACAAATAAAGTGTCCCAGTATATATCAGAATAGATGAATGAATCGTGTCTACGAATGTGTACGAATGCTTACTCAACACAGTTCCTCAGAGGTATTTATACTTAATATCAATGGATTTACCAGAAGCTTCTAGAACAATGACTCATTACAAATGATTAACAATAGAGTAAATTCTAGAAATCACAGTCATGTGATGATAATGATGTAACAAAGAACATACTGGAATATTCTCTAAAGAAATAAACATGACATAGTACAATCTAGAAAGAATTATTATGAAATCATTAATTAACATGACTAAGCACATGTGTACCTACATATAAAGTAAAACAAGAACAATACATGACCCACAACAATGTTCTTCGTACATCTATGATGCAATAGTTTGTATCTGTCTGTTTGTCCGTCTTTCTCTTCTTTTCTATCTATTAAACATAGACAACCGAGATGCGAACGGAACAAATAACATTTAATATCTAGTCAAGCTAATGATGTCGTCTTTAAACAATACCATTGAACATAACGTATGAAACCAGTTATACAATACATAAGTTAGATATAAAGATGACAAATATGAATAATGACCATATCCCTGTATACAGCACCAAATCGATAATTCAGAAAATCAGAAACCGAAGACATACACAATCATGATAAAACAGGAACAAAAGCAAACAAACAAAAATTCCACTATACGAAAAGAAGCGAACTCCAAATATGGGAGTAAGACCAGATATCCAGGAACCAGAAACCGAAGGCATACAAAATCAGGATAAAACAGGAACAACAGCAAACCAAAAAAAAAAAAAAACATTACACCATATGAAAAGATGCGAACTCCCCATGTGATAGTGGGACCAGGTACCCAGGAACCAGAAACCGAAGGCATACAAAATCAGGATAAATCAGGAACAAGTGTAACCAAACAAAAATCCCACCATATGAAAAGAAGCAAACTCCCGATATGGGAGTGAGACCAGGTACCCAGGAAGAGTAGTCATCTCCTGCTTGAATGCAACACACGCCGCTTCAATTTGGTAGAACTGTCACATCCGGTTACTTCCATTTCGGAAGACATAGACAACAATCTTGTACTATTGAATTCAAAGACGTTTAACATTTGGACGGAATATCTCATGATCAATTATAGAAATCGATAAGTTTCCAAAATGTATTCTGAAAGTTGCAGAAATATTTACTGAAATAAAGAATAATGGTAGCAAGAAGTTTGGTTTGTTATAGAAGAAGGGAGGAGATCTCCAACAAGACCCCGTTCCAGCATCAACAGCAAAACACCAAAACACCCGATGCAAAAACACAAAAGACGAGAACATCACGAGACAGAAAAGAGACACACGACATGTAAACCTCAAACACAAAATACTACACATAAACCGACGAGACCATTGGGCAACTGGTGCGGACTTTGGACGGCCATTTGTCACGCAAGAAGCAAATGTTGTGGTTATCCTGGATTACGTGGGCACAACCCTCTCACTTCTCCAATTACCCAGAGGTCTCGAAGAACGTACAATTGTGGTGTAAAACAACTTCCTCACTGCAAGATTTTCTCACACAAATAAGACCGCGAAACGTAGAGGCCCCAGATACACAGATGAATATGTAAATGGATGTAAAAAGAGGGCATGCGTAATACAGTCCGTGCTCTGCCGGCTGTAGCGAGCTCATGTATGTAATCACCCGAGGAGTCCGACTAATATTCAGAGAGGACAGGTATAACTGACTTATACTCATTTTCACTGAAAAAATAATGATTTTGTTATGTAAAGAGGGGAATATTCTCCACCTTTTTTATAGAAGGGTACACTGAATAGCTATGCTTATAATTATACCTTCAAGAAAAAATGGCATCTATCCTCTCTACACATTGACGAGACTCCTTGGTCAAATACATGCATTGACCCGCTCCAGTCGGCAAAACACGTATTGTTTTTAGCTATTTATATATTCATCTGTGTAATACTTGGATCCTTGTGTTTTGCTTTCTCCTTGTGTAGTCATTTTGTGATGTCATTATACACAATAATTATGCATTTTTCGAGACATTCTGGTTATTGGAAAAAGTGCAAGAATTAAAGAAGGCTAACTTCTTAGCACCATTTCTCCTATCCTAGTTTAAAAAGATTTTATTTGGATATGCTACTAAATCGACCCCACAGGAAAATGGAGCCGTGAACCCTCTACAAATTGCAATATTTAATATGAAAAAAATAATATAACCAGAGGGCACTACTAAAATGAATTTTGGCTGTCTAAAAATGACTTTGGATGGAAACATCACTGAAGAGGATTTAATATCCGATTATCAGATGCATAATAAATTGGTTTGAAATTTTCCTCGGAAGGTATAGAGTTTGAACACTTCCGTATTATGAAGAGGATGTGTCAATGTTTTGCTGATGATGATGAAACCGAGTCTGATTGGATATCTTCTCTTTTCTGTTAATATTGAATAATAATATGTTAATCAATCCCAATATCAATTGTTATCTTGCAAATGGAATATCATTAAGTATAACATTGTATAACTGAAAGGAAAAAAAAAAAACAACTGCACACAGACAGATGTATATTCAAGCATTGCCTTTTGATTTTATGCATGGAATTAAGACCATCATTAATCTGGGCTTCAAAAATATTGTTTGACAGTATATTCTCGCAGTGGTATCAACCAGATGTGGATTTTAAAGAATACGAAGGAACTTTTAGAACATCTGAAATCCACTCATTTTAGTAGAGTTCATTCGATCAAAGCCTTTGATTTTTCGACACTTTAAACTACAATTCCACATTCTAAATTGAAAGAAAGGCTCGCAAAAATTATAAGTAATACGTTTACAAGTAAGAACGGTAATCGCAAATACAAATTTATTGTTGTTAGTTATGACAGAACCTACTTTGTAAAAGAAAAGTCCTATTCTGAAAATAAGCACACTGAAACTGATATTATTCAGATGTTAAACTTTCTGATCGACATCATTTTTGTGGTGTTTGGAGGAAAGGTCTTCCAGCAAATTGTCCGAATTCCAATGGGGACCAATTGTGCCCCACTCCTTGCCGACATTTTCCTTTACTGGTACGAAGCTGAATTCATTCAATGACAAATATGGATAATAACCATATCCCTGTATACAGCACAAATCGATTATTTAGAAAATCAGAAACCGAAGGCATACAAAATCAGGACAAAACAGGAACCAAAGCAAACAAACAAAAACCTCCACCACATGAAAAGAAGCGAACTCCCGATATGGGAGTGAGACCAGGTGCCCATGAAGAGTAAGCATCTCCTGCTTGCATGCAACACCCGCCGCTTCAATTCGGTAGAACTGTCACATCAGGTAACTTCCATTTCGGAAGACATAGAGTACAATCTTTGGTTGGATGGTTCAAATGGTCTATGACAAAATATCATCCACCATTCTGGAGAGTGGGACATCATAGTGTATGACGAGTTTCCCATATCGACCGTAGAACTTCCTCAGTGACGATGATAGTCGGTCACAAACATATCCCTGACTGAGAAACTTATCTACAAGACGCCTAGCTCTCAGAACAAAATCCATATATTTGGTACCTGCTCTGGCATAGCGTATTAACTGACATATGAATACGCCATAAGACCAATCTCTGGTCTCTGAAGGGAAAAGATACTTAGCTTCTGACTTAAACTTCACTTAGAAATACATAGACGATGTGTTGTCCATTACCTGAGCAGTATCTATCCTTCAGAGCTTGAAGTCAAAGAAACTACAGAGACAAATAATTCAGCATCTCATTTGGAAAAAAATGTTGTCCTACGACACTGATCGTCACATGAACACCTCACTCTATGACAAACGTGACGACTTCAATTTCAGCATTACAAACTTTACTTTTCTGAGTAGCAACATCCCTTCATCGCCTGCTTATGGCATGTTCATATCTCAGTTGATACGCTATTTCAGAGCAAGTACGAAATATACGGATTTTGTTCTGAGAGCTAGGCGTCTTTCAGATGAGCTTCTCAGTCAGGGATATGTTTGTGACCGACTAACATCGTCACTGAGATAGTTCTACGGTCGATATGGGGAACTCGTCATACACTATGATGTCCCACTCTCCAGAATCGTGGATGATATTCTGTCATAGACCATTTGAACCATCCAACCAAAGATTGTACTCTATGTCTTCCGAAATGGAAGTTACCGGATGTGACAGTTCTACCGAATTGAAGCGGTGGGTGCTGTATGCAAGCAGGATATGCTTACTCTTCCTGGACACCTGGTCTCACTCCCATATCCGGAGTTCGCTTCTTTTCATATGATGGAGGTTTTTTTTTTCTTTGCTCTGGTTCCTGTTTTATCCTGATTTTGTATGCCTTCGGTTTCTGTTTTTCTGCATTATCGATTTTGTGCTGTATACAGGGATATGGTCATTATCCATACTTGTCATCCACCATAATGTCATCTTACAGTGATGATGTTATTTTACATCATCATTTTATTTTATTTTTCGGAAGACATACAGTACAATCTTTGGTTGGATGGTTCAAATGATTTGTGTGATGTCATCTTACAGTGAGGAGGTTGTTTTACACCACAATTGTACGTTCTTCGAGACCTCTGGGTAATTGGAGAAGTGAGAGGGTTGTGCGCACGTAATCCAGGATAACCACACCATTTGCTACTTGCGTGACAGATGGCCGTCCAAAGTCAGCACCGGTTACCCATTGGTCTCGTCGGTTTATGTGTAGTCTTTTGTGTTTGATGTTTACATGTCGTGTGTCTCTTTTCCGTCTCGTGCTGTACTCGTCTTTTGTGATTTTGCATCGGGTGCTTTGGTGTTTTACTGTTGATGCTGCAACGGGGTCTTGTTGGAGATCTCCTCCCTTCTTTTTACACTACAATTCTCCGTTCCTCGAGACCTTTGGGTAATCGGAAAAGTTGGAGGGCTGAACGCACGTAATCCGCAAAACCATACTATTTGCTACTAACGTAACGAAACGTCCCGGTCGGCACAAATTGCTCATTGGTCTCGTTGGTTCATGTGTGGTCTTTTGTGTTTGATGCCGTGTTTGCTGTCCTTTGTCCCTTTTGTTTCTCTTGCTGTGTGTGAAACTCTACAAGCAGGTTGTAGGGATTCCAGTGGGTACTAATTGTGCACCTCTTGTTGCAGATTTATTTTTATACACGTATGAAAAGGAATTTATCCAAAATCTTCAAAAACAAAGAAGAAATTATGATGTGAAATGTTTCATTGGTACTTCTAGGTACCTGGATGATATTCTTACTATTGACAATCCTGTTTTTGAGAAATATAAAAATGTTATTTATCTACAAGAATTGATTTTAAACTAGGCAAGCGTTTCAAACAAAGAAACATCATTTTTGGACCTAAATATCAAAATTGTTAATGGAGAGATCCATACAAGTGTGTATGACAAAACAGATGATTTTGGATTTAACATAGTATATTTCCCCTGGCTTGACGGTGATGTTCCTAGATTACCGTCCTATGGTATCGATATTTCACAGCTCATCCGGTATGCTAGAGCATGTACTGATGTTTTGGATTTTCATAGTAGAAATTTACAAATTACAAAGAAACTTTTAGGACAAGGTTTTCGCTTTCACAAACTAGTAAAGACTTTCTGGAAATTTTACAAGAATTATTGTTAACTTCTTCTGAAATTCGGACCAATACTGGCAACAGGGTATATTACTATGGGTATTTCACAACCTGCATTTTATGGTGACACAATTAACAAGATAAGAAGGATCAAAGATAGACAACATCACTATCGAAAATGCGTCAGAATCATCAAACGCCTTTTATACCGTGGGTATGATCCTAATGCCACCAGACGGACACTAGGCTTGGTACTTGACCAATCTACAGTCTTGTACAAGCGCATTCTTAAAACTTGCACTCTGACTGACTGTGACGACGGGACTCCATGACGAGCCCTGTCCAAACCTCTTTAGAGAAGACAGGGCCCCGACCACCTGTCCTCTCTGAATGTCAGTCGGACTCCTCGGGTGATAACATACATGAGCTCGCGGCGGCAGAGCACGGATTGTATTACGTACGCCCTCTTTTTATATCCATTTACATATTTATCTGTGTTGCTTGGGCCCCTGCGTTTTGCGGTCTTGTTTGTGTGTGGTCATCTGACAGTGAGGAGGTTGTTTTACACCACAATTGTACGTTCTTCGAGACCTCTGGGTAATCGGATAAGTGGGAGGGTTGTGCGCACGTAATCCAGGATAACCATACCTTTTGCTATTTCCGTGGCAGATGGCCGTCCTAAGTCGGCACCGGTTGGTCTCGTTGGTTTATGTGTAGTCCTTTGTGTTTGATGTTTCTGTGTTGTGCGTAAGCGTTCTTTGTCCCTTACGCGTCTCTTTCCGCGCTTGTCTGCTTTTGTTTTTGCATTGGGTGTTTTGGTTTTTTGCTGTGGGTGCTACAACCTGGTGTTGTTGGAGATCCCCCTCCTTTGTTCTCTTTGTTTTCACTTTGGGCGTTTTGGTATGTTTCTGTTACTGTTGCAACCGAGTTTTGTTAGAGGTCGACTCCTTTATTTCAAATCTATATAGGATTTACATGAAAATTTGTCATAGAGGCAGGATTGTGGGCATGTTATCCGGACAATTTTTACTATATCTTACAAACGTAACATATGACCGTCCTAATTCGGCACCGATTGCACACTGGTCTGGATGATTTATTCGTTGTATTTTATGTTTGATGTCATATGTTATTTTTTATGTATTTTGCTGTGTATGACCACTCTGCTTTACTTGGTGTGTTTTGCTGAGGATGCTGAAACCGAACCTTGCTGGAGATCTGTTCTTATGGACATCGACGGCGGGTGCGGCTTGCCAACAAGGGAAGCATACTCCTCCCTTGCATCTGATCCCACCTCTAGCTTGCTAGGGGTCTGTCGATGCTCAATTTGGTGCTCTGTTGTGAGTGCTGTTGAGATTATTTTCAGGATCTTCTTTAACTCATAATACATTTCACCACAACAAATGTTTTTGTAATATTTATTTCTAATTAACAACAATTGATCTAAAAAACATGTCTTCATTCATTGCACTGCTTTTGTTAGAAAAGTAAATAAATTTCTAAGGTTAAATTCACGAAACTCCTGCGCTTTTATCCAACGATGCCTGCTCCGCTTATCCTGAAGATCATAAAAGAAAAAAAAAAAGAAAAAAAAATATGATGAATGTTTCTTTTATGTGCTAACTGTCTTCTCTTTATAAAGTTTAAAGTCTAAAAAATCTTTGTTTTTCATTTTTCATGTTATATTTGCTTATCGGTTGGTTACTTTCTGATATACGGTTGTTTTATAAGCACAAGCTACTGATACTACTAATGTATATTGAGTAATCAAGCTCACATCAACATATGTTTCCTTTACAGAAATTAAACGAGTCTTACTCAGTTATTTCGCAGATATAGTTATTGAGATCAGTGCATAGATTGTCTGTCCAGGAAGCGTTAAAACCGATAAATGGGAAGTCCTTTCCTCTCATGGCTGTGCAATGCTCTGTACCACCTCTATTGTCGGGTTGGTCTTGACCCCATTTTGCATAGGTCGCTTTCATTGTTGTACCGGACCACACAAACTTACCCTCCTCTACCAGGTCATTAGCTCCTATCCAATAGGAGTCGTATTCTAAAAAATAAAGTTAGTTCAATATCTGCTGACAAGTGATTTTTTATCAGAATTTTTTTTTTTGAAATAGAAAACGATTGGTCCACTACGAACATTTCCCGTATGAAATCTAACTTTATTTAACTCGCTGATACTTTAGGTTGTATTCATCATGATGATAAAATAAGCGGGAGTTGTTGTATGTGCTTTTATACAAAGTTGAAATATATTTTTGTTACATAAGGCAAATTTCATGTTGTTGAAGCAAGCTAAATATAACAATGACCAATGTGGATGATATACTATCTCCATACACTGTACAACATTGAAGAATAGTTTAATGTAAGTACTACAAAGTCAGAAAATAATTCATTCTTACACAATTTGTCAATTTTAAATAAATGTTCTTTTAGAACAAAAAAGTTGACAGTGGTATAAGTTTTTACTACTAAATGTCTACTAAGAGGATAATTTGAAAATAAATGAATGATAAAAAATAGAACTTAAACGTATGGTGCAATGGTGGAAACAAATAACCGTTTTATGAATATGTAATCGCCAAAATGAAAATGCCAATTGTTTCACGAAATCATTATCGTTGGTAACTGTAATTCTGAGAGGATTAATTACTTACGTGATGCGTCGATTAGATTGAACAAAAATGTATCGGTACCCACATCTGGCACTGCTGCTAGTCGTCCCGTTTTCCCGTACGATCTTGCAATTATTCCGCACATTACCTTCATGAACATCAAATATATTGAATGAACATCAACTATAATGAGGTTACATCTTAATTAGGTTTCTGGCATATCTACATTGCTATTATAGGAATATGCATGTAAAATTACGATCATGTCTTATTAAGTTTGATTTGAGTGAAAGAATAATCCATGTTGCAAAATTATCTGTTCTTAAATGATGTTATGAATTTGAAGACGTAATATTTCAATGATAAATAAATACGTGATGTCATTGGTATAAGTTATAATAAATGTTAGTGCAATTTCAGATTTCATGCTTTTAAACTCGAAAACGTATTTTTTTTTCGACAAATTATATGATGATTTTAATAAGGTAATTCAGATTCTATTGGTTGCAATTTGATTTACACTTGCAAACTCGATATACCAAAATCGAAATGTAAAACGTCTTCAAAACTAATAGCATCATTTAAAAATTGATAAATTGGCAATTGGACCAGACATGCACGTTTCGGGTACTCAACCTTCGTCAGAAAACAAAGTCTTTAATCTATATCTACATGACTGTCAATAACTGATTGATTTAAGAAAATTTAGATGATGACTTACATTGTAATTGTTTGAAAATCTTAAAATACCTGTGCATCCGGCATGGTCTCGTTTTCCCTACTTAAGAAGAAACAGTTTGTCTTATAACTTGACCATCCAGATGGACATACGCCGTACGCTGAAAGTGAAATTTGCGAGGTATTGATAGTTTATTTGTTAGATTCCTGTTTGATCTGTAAGTAGTTTTAGTTTGAAATGTTTAAAAAAAAAATGCAATATCCCATTAAAGGTAGGCATCAAACATTATCTCATCGTTGGTGTGAAATGAAAAGTGTATCATTTTATTAAGTTATGAAATAAATAAATATTTGCAATCTGAAAAAAAAAAAATGCTTAGCCTAATGATTTTTTATGATAGTTTTTTTTTCCATTTCTCCAATTTTTTTCTTCTGTATTATTAATATAATCATTTATTTCCATTTGAAAAGTGGAGCAGTTAACTTGTTCCCCGTGACTTAATGTTTAAAATGTAAATATTTCTTCTTTTCAGCTCTGTCACCTGGAATGAGCCTTGTTTCGACCCTATATCAATTTGACATCATATATTATGTTGTTATTTGGGAAATAACTTGTCATTCTTCCAATAACTTATCTTCGAAAATAAAGGAGGTTAACATTTCTTTTAAGATACAGTATTCAACATCTCAAATTTATGAACAATTACTATGCATGTATATGTTTTTATTTATGTTAACTTTCTTATTATTTATTTCTACATATGTATATAATACAGGACCACAATGTAAACTAGTCCCAAGACTAATTGTGTTTATTCTGTTAAAATAAAGGAAATTATTATTATTATTATTATTGTTATTATTACTATTATTATAACATTCTAAGCACCATCCTACCAATGCTATTTTGACATATATTGTATCTGCATTTGCTACTGAACGGATTCTATAGGAACCATGCACTCTTTGCAAAATAAATGCATTTGTTTAAATTCGAAAAACTAGATGACGCTACTAAAATACATTTAGATTTGTCAGATGCTTGGTGCATTAAAATAAATTTTACGTTTTTCTTCAAGAGGATTAACAGTTCACTTCACACTTCCGTATTGATATCAAATACTTTTTAGGTTATTAGGCATACTTCATGAATTTCAAAAATAAGATAGTTAGAAACAAACATTGAATATATGAACTAAAAGTGATAAATGGAAACACAATATGATCAATATATCGTAGAGTACATAAATTAAGTAATAAGTTAGCCTAAGACTAATTTTATGTTGCACTGAACTTACCCACGGCGAAAATGGCAACAAACAAGCAAATATTGTTCAACCCCATTGTTTTGCTTCACTGTGAAAGGCCTGGTAAAAATGTACAGAGAGCTTTTACTTTTATAGGAAGAATATAAATCAAAGGGTGATATTTCAGAACATTTTGTATTCCAGAACAAGTGACCCCTTCTATTGTATCAGATGTAGGCATGCACTTTCGTGTTGTATGAGGAAAGACAAGGTCATGGTAGCATAAAGGTTCTATCCCAGGCGATAAGATTAAATGTAATTACGGCAGAAATAAGCACCAGGAAAATATGCCCCTGACTACATGTAGAAACCATAATTTTTAGGTAGAGAAATTCGTGACGGTATAAGATCTTCGACAGAAATGCTTTGATTTCATTGAATAAACATCACAGAAGTACCTAACAGTTATTCAGTCTCATAGTCGTTTAGGCCAAATCGTGAGAATTTCCATCGGAACGGATGTGAACCCCGCATTGAACAACACTCCGAAGTGAGACCAGGTGCCCGGGGAGAGTCAGCGTCTCCTGATTGCATGCAACACCCGTCACAACAGCTGCATAGAAACCTGTCAAATTCGGTGATTGTCTCGATGTACATTATATATTTATATGTAAAGATCAGGTAAGTATGTCTTGTTTGTTGATGACTACAGCCATTCAATAACAATGTAAAAAGTCAATGATCATTCTGGAAAGGGGCATTGATATGCTTTTATTATATCCCTGTAGTGACAGAAGAACTTCCTCAATGAAGATTTCAGCTATTGTGTGATATTACCCTGAACAAATAGCTTAATTGCAAGCCATGTGGCTCTAACGATGAATTCGTGATGCCCTGGCGTATCGTATCAGCTGAGAAGCAATAACTCAATAAGCAGGAGAAGACGGAGTGTTGCTCATGAAAGGGAAGTATTTCATGTGGACGCTGAAATCGTGACGCTTGTAATACAGTGAGGTGTTCAAATACTGGCCGTTTGCGTCAAAAGATATAAATATTAAAAAAAGTTGCATTGTAAATTCTGATCGTTACTGTTCTCATTTCGAACACTCTTCATCTTATCCCAAAATATTGAAATTAAAGGAGGTTAATATCCTAGCACTATCCCTCCATTGTTATTTGTGACATAGGAAACAAAGGAAGGGATCTCCAACAGCACCAGGTTACAACCAACACAGCGCAGACAAGCACAGAAAAAGACGCAAAAGGGACAAGGAACACCAACGCAGAAACATCAAACACATAGGACTACACATAAACCAACGAGACCAATGGTAAATCGGTACCGACCTAGGACGGCCATCTGCCACGAAAATTAGCAGAAGATGTGGTTATCCTGGTTAACGTGTGCATAACCCTCGCATTTTTCCGATTTTTCCAGAGGTATTGAAGAACGTACAACTGTGGTGTAAAACAACCTCCTCACTGTCAGATGACCACACACAAACAAGACCGCAAAACGCAGGGGCCCAAGCAACACGATGGATATGTAAATGGTTATAAAATAGTGTACATTAACCTATGAGTTGCTATCAGTTGTTTCAAGTACAACAGAGAAGAAGAACCAATTATAATTCACGAGTCCAATATCTAGCGAATATGGTATGATTGTTTAAGTCTTCATTATCAGGGCAATCGTGAACCCCGAATAAAGGCAGGACTTTGGCCCGGAGGAGTGAACGTTCTAACGCCTGATGCCAAAAAAGACCGGTTTAGCGCAGTGGTAGCGCGCTCGCTTCTCACCTCTAAGGTCCCGGGTTCGAATCCCAGATTCGCCGAAGGGTCTTATGTGGGAGGGTAGGTGATCCCCAACCCATGCAGGCCTATGCAGGGAGTTTTCTCTGGGTACTCCGGTTTCCTCCTGCTCCTTGGACCCCTCACGCCAACATCTGAGCGAACGTGAGACATTAATATAAGTTGTGTAACTTGTTTGTTAAACGTTGTAAAATAAATAAAGTTTGAATTTTTTAATGCAAAATAGAAACGTGTTAAATCCGGTAATGTCAAAATGAATAAAAGATGGTCAATTGTAAAGGTACGTATAATATCCTTCATCATACTTAATAACTGGGTAACTGTTTGGTACTTCTTTGATGTTTATTGATGATGGAAAAAGTCAAAATGTGCAATCAATAAATCGTAAAACTTCTTAAGTAACATCTTTAGGTAATGATATCGATGAAGCACCTTACTTGCGAGCCTCTTTGTTTTCGACATGAAGTTTTAGTACATCTAAAACATGCTCTTGCATAGCGTATTAGTTGTGATTTAATACGCCTTTGGCAGGCGAGGAGGGAATGTTGCTGCTCATGTAAGGTAAATTTTGATGATGAAATTAAAATCATCACGTTTGTCAAGTGAGGTGAACAAATGTTCGTCGTCTTTTCCTGTAGTAGTATGTCTAGGTAGGAGGTTGAAGTGCTGCTATCAGTTGTTTCTTTGATTAATATAAATGAAATTCAAAACAATAATATCAAGTAACATAGATTCAGAACTTAAAGACCTCCATGAATAAAATATATCATTGCACGTACTGACAAAGCGGCAAACAATTTTACTTTCGTTTCAAGTCATACTATTTCAAATTCCTGAGATAGGAACTAGGGCTACATTCAGCACCTGGAAATCCAACATACAAGCTTACAAATTAATTTATTGAAATACTTGATCATCACACCTGTTCTTGAGTTCCTTCGTAATCATACTGATGACTCTGATCCTAAACTACCTTATATCTTAGTGGATTCCCAAAATGCACAAAATCCTTACAAGCACTAGTTCATTGCCGGTTTGTCCAGGTGCTCCAAAAAAAAAACACCTCTTTCCATTTTGCTTAGGAAAATATTAATTCGAATCAAGGAAGGTCTTCAATCAAACTGCAAGGCAACATTTTCCAGAAATGAAATTATTATTAATAATTAGATGTTTATACTAAAGAATTCCAAGGAACTTTTGCAAAATTTAAAACCATCCAATTTCAATCATATAACGATCTCTACACTACTATTCCACACCAAAGAATATGGATAATGACAGGCTGGCCTACATTATTCGCAACACCTTACTTTCAAAAAGTGTGGAGAGGAAATACAAATACATTGTCATAGGACGGGAGGATACTCTCTGATTCAAACAAATTATATAGCGAAGACTTATCCGGATTCTTGAGTTTTTGATTGACTGTATGTTTGTGGTATTTGGAGGAACCGTATTCCAGCAAATAGTTGGAATCCCCATGGGGACCAATTGCGCCCGACTGCTTGCAGACTTATTTCTATATTCATACGAAGTTGACTTCAACCAGACCTTGCTCGACTTGGCAAAAGCATCTCGCATCTCAGTTCCATTTTACCTTCAGATACATAGATGACGTGTTGTCCAGCAATAATCCGAACTTTCAAGATCATCTGCATGAAATATATCATCATGAACTAGAGTTCAAGGAAACAACCGCTTCGTACTTTGATAATACCTATACTTCTATTTATCGACACAAACGGTCATGGCAATTTGAACACCTCATTGTATCACATGCTTGATGATTTCACCTTCCACATAACGAACTTCCCTTTCATGTGTAGCAACATTACGTCTTCTCCTGCCTGGCGTTTTTGTTTCTCATCCCAGGGCATGTTCCATAAATAAAGATTTCATCATAAGAGCCAGGCGGCTAGCAAGTAAGCTACTTATTCAGGGTTATATTACACAACGGCTGAAATCATCATTGAGGGAGTTCTTCGGTCGCTACGAGGATAAAATAAAAGCATATCAGATTCCCCTTTCCACAATGATCAGTGACATGATGGATTGCTATTGAATGGCTGTTATCATCACCAAACAAAAATATTTACCCGATATGTACAGCAATATGTACATCGAAACAATTACCGAATTTGAAAAGTATTCATCGGTCTTTAGTTTCGGGTGTTACATGCTAACTCTTCCCGGGCACCTGGTCTCACTTCGGAATGTTATTCATTCTGAGGTTCGGAACCGTTCCTATTTAAATTCTAATGATATTGCCTTGCCTTCTCGACTTTGAGTCTGAATAACTCAGTCTTTCCGTAAATCTACTAGCCCGACGCCCGGGCAAGTAAACTATGGCCCGTAGAAGGCCCGACTGGATACTAAAAATCAATTTTGATTTCGCAGAACGAAATGTACTTACCAAGAATCATCTCTTAAACTTGTCTTGGTCATACATGCGCTTGTTAGTGAAAGGCTGTTTTGTCAGTTGTCTGACTCGTTTTCATTATCCTGAATACTCTTTCATTGGAAAATGAATGTATTTGAGGCCCCCTCGCAGAAAAAAAAACAACGGAAAGAGGAGCCTAAAGTCAACAAAAACATACCGTGTGAAATAACAGACAGCGCCATTTCCAGCAGAAATTGTGTGAGGGTCGACCGTGACTAGTGTACGATGAGAACACGAATCTTATGAAGTGCAACTGGTGCACAGCAAATAAGGTTGATTCAAATTTTGTGAGGGGCATCTCCATCGTAAACTTAGAGTATGAAAGTATTAAGCCGAACGAAAATGGCACATCTGTTTCACGCAAAAATATAAGTTGACAAAGATGATGACCCAGCTGCTATGAAGTGCTTGACGCAATTGCTTCAACATGATCGTGAGAGACTCAGGTCCAAATTCCGCACTGCACATGCGATTGCCAAGCATGGCAATAATTTAAAGGACTTCGAGTTTATATGTACCCTTGGTAGAGTGAAAGGATTAGATGTGGCGGAACAATAAATCTTCTGAATGTTTTATTTCATGCATCGCACATATCCAGAGATCCAAAATCATTGAAATAATCAAAACGACGAAATTCTTTAGTTTTTCGTTCGATGGAACCACAGACTTCATGGGCGAAGACCTCGAGTGGTTTTTTTTTACGTAAGACTCTGTATTGATGGCGTTATAGAGGATATATTCCTACACATAGGCATTGCAGAGTTACCTCATTTTTTGAATATATTTCTAGCTACATCGCCAAATTATTCCTGGACTACGGTATTGACATAAAGAAATAAATTGGATTTAAAGCTTATGACGCTTTAGATATGCAAGGTATATTTTTAAAAACTGACAATGTATTTTACTATATATTATAGTTTTATCGTCATTTCTCAATTGAATATTTTATGAGTGAACACTTTATTTAGGCTTTATGGTAAACGTGTTTAAATTCATTATGCTATAAACTTACTGAATGATATGTATGATGTACTGGCTGACAGTGTCTTCGCTGAACTGGGAGAATTTATGAAATCCTTACATCATTATACATGCATTCTGAATTCATAATTTTATTGATTATTGAAAATAGTTAACAGTGATAAATATGCAACATGAAGCACTGAAAAAATTATGAAACGGCAGTTACTCAAGCTTATTTTGCCATCAAATGTCTTTGTTCAAAATTGTTTTGAGCATTTATAAAAAGCATACTGTTATCAGTCATTATTGAAAATATCTGTAGGGCTGAAGTCTGGACTAGCTGCAAGACGGTTGAAGGAGGGCAGTCACATAATCATATTATACTACGTAGAGACAGACTGGAACTTGCTTACAAGGATGCCGTAAGATTTTTACCAATGCCCTGTATGATAAGGCTATGACCCTGTTGCTTGGTTTATACTACCTATACAAAAAGTCACCAAAGATGAAGAATTCACTGAAAGGGTAATCTGCCGCATTGAATCAGAAGTAAGTGTTTTAGTAAGTTTATACCTAAAATGATTATTTTTGATTATGAAATTGACACCAATTAAGTTCTACATGTATCTCTTCATAAAGTAACATGTGAGGTATTGGATACAAAATTAATTAGCATCAAGTAATGAATTGAACTCAAAGGTAAAGTGTCCTTGAAAATTAATTTAATTTACAAAATTTTATAATGCAAAATCTTTCTTTTCATACGACAGTTAACGTTCTAATTTGTAAATTTTCAGGCGAATCTAACGCATATATTCGCAGCTATATCCGTTTGAAAACGTCATTTTTAATTTGGAGTGCGCAGCTCTAATTTATTCCACTGGCGCCACCTACAATATATTGCGTTTTAAAGTAATTACAGAAGTAATTTTAAACTCATAACCTATATATAACATATTCTAGACACACGCTAACGTCATCAGAGACCACAGTTGATAAGTGTTATTTTAAAAGTACGATGACCTCTTTGTATGTCACAAAGAAATACAAAAATCCAGATGGTCATATTATGATGGAAGCAAAAATGCTGAATATATGGTTCTGAAGAGTTAAATTTTAATTAACAGCGCTTACTTATGTATCTTACCAAAAGAAGTGATTTTCCTCCTCATGAATGTTTAACGTCTTCAAATTCATTAGCATCATTTTAGAGCAGATGAATTTACAGCATGGACCAGACATGCACGTTTCGGATATTTAACCCTCGTCAATGATACTCAATCTTAACAATGTAATATTACCAAAATCTGTGAAAATTA
Source organism: Pinctada fucata (assembly GCA_028142955.1). Lineage (NCBI taxonomy): Eukaryota > Metazoa > Mollusca > Bivalvia > Pterioida > Pteriidae > Pinctada > Pinctada fucata. The sequence goes on along the minus strand of AP027114.1, from coordinate 10,984,541 downwards.
TGTCCTATATATACCGAAAGACGTAGCAAAATGGCTGGGATATGATGCAACAGCACCAAGGTTTTAGAAATTTGAGAAAATTTTGATAGCAGAAATGTTCAAATGCGTTTGAAGAAACGACCAACCGAAATTGATCGAACTTGGCTACATGTGCCCTCGGGGACTCTTGGATTCACCAAAAATTCATCAATCAAATATTAAGATATTCTTATTTAACTCATTAAAAGTACTTCTGATGCTATGGCATCAAGATATAAATAAAATGAAATAGTTGAAGCAAAATTAATTGCATCTTTCACAAACTTTTACTATTAATAGCAGGTTGAAGCAAATTCAGAGTTCTCATCGATTTTTTACCTAACTTTCATAGTTTTTATTTGTCAGCCAATATTATTCTGTTATTGTTCACATTTTTTATTCTGTTAATTATAAGCCCTAATTATAATATTAAAATGTTTTAAGTCTTAGATTTTCTCAAGTTATTATTTTTTGGTAATTTCTATCATAAAATACATACCAAGAAAACAGTACAAATCTTATAGCCATAATTTAAATCATATGGTAATAAAGTATTTACAACATAAATGTTATACAAATTACATACAGATTACAAATAAATTAACTGAAAAAAGTTATTCACTTGCTTTCGAGTATGCATTTCCTTTTGATTTACATTTCAAAACACTGGAGACGCTATTTTTTTTTTATGTCTGTTGAATTTATACAAGGATACTTCAGATTATTATCACGACGAGGTAGAGTTACTATTGAAAAGGTTCAACCAGGTTCTAGAAGGTGCTGGGATAAATTTTGAGTCGTGTCTTAGTGAGTGGACGTCCCCGAAAACATTGGTCTACAAGAGGTAGTTTTCAAAATGTTGGATTTTTACTGTTTGATTCCGTTTATACGTACATACATCATTGTAAATTTCTCATATATGATAATTGTACTTGTATATTAAATAAATGTATGAATCGCAAGCGATATAAGTCCCATACCGGCATTAATTCATGTCCTTGAACTCTGCCTTGACCTGTATTCACACCAAAAGATCAATCTATCATAAAAATAAGTTTAATACACGAATGTCTTTAAGGGTTGTTAAACGTCTTCCAATTCAATAGCATCATTTATAAACAGAAAAAAGGGTCGTGAAAACAGGGAAATTTAATGAATTTTGCTATGTAAGAGCAAATAAATCAAACCCAACTTCAACTTATTCTTTATCAGACTATAATGTATCTGCATACCAAACATCAGCTAAATATCTACAAGAACATGCATGAAAAGACTGGAAACTGAGAAGTTCTTGAAACTTGCTAAGTCCAGGGGCCATAACTCCTGTAGAAATTTGTCAATCAAATTGAAACACTGATATATAATCACTGAGATTTTCAGGAAGTTTGCTAGGGCCAGGAGCCATAACTTTAGAATAAAATTAGATCAATCGAAAAACAAACTCTTACTTAAGCGTATAACACTTAGATGTAAACAATATAAAAATAAGTCCATATCTGCAATATCTTGGAAAAAAAAGTCCGGACAACTGAGAATTTCATGAAATTTGGTAAGTCCAGGGGCAATAAGTTTTGTAAAAATAGGTCAATCGGAACCAAACTCGAGCTTGATCTGTATCACATTGAGATCTACTCACATACCAAAAATGAAATCAATATCTGCAATGACAGCGAAAAAAAAAATCTGGAAAAGTAAAGTGTGACGGACAGACGGACATACACACGGGGTGGAAAGTTTAAGTCCCCTCCGGCGAGCCGGTAGGGGACTAATAATTGATTATCTATGCTTATCATCTAACTCTTCTTAAAATCTGATAAAATTTAAATCCGAAGATTCAGCAGTGAAGCTGACTTGGGAATCGGTATGCTATGCCTGTAAGGACTTGTACAACATACGTCTTTTGATTGCCCTGGTGCTGTCTCTTTCTAAGACATTTGTCAAGAATGAGTATCCGTTCTCTACGATGAAACTAACTAAGGGGAAGAGGATATTCAGGCTGTCAAATTATGCACTGGATAATCTCCTCATAGCAGTGGAGTCACCTTCGGTACCTGTATTTGACCCAGAGTAATAGGTTCTATCACGATCTACTGAGTGAGACAAAAAGAAATTACACCAGTGGCGGAAATTTTGTCTCTTCCCGAGTGGAGCGTAGCGAAGGAGATAAATTAAAAGAAGACGAGGGGGAGGAAAATAAAGAAGAGTCTGATGAAGAAAATGTACAATAGACTCTAGGAATGAAGAAATGCTTAATGAAATTAAGATATTATTTTAATATATGAATGTTTAATGAATAGAATAATATGTATTTGATTTTGTACAGTAAGAGCATTTTTCAGTTCGGGCTAGAAAAAATTATCATTGACTAGTAGATTTTTGATTATCTCTAGACCTAATGCCTAGTGACCTGAAAAAGTTTTTCATGTAACGTTCATCTTTGCACTTGTAACGTTTGTTAAACGTTTGAACATTCAGCGCAACCAATGATACATGTACATTCGTCAACAACTTATCAGGAGCGCGTGAATTATGATGTTTTTAAGTCTCATGGTCTATTACGTCATGATACACAGCGCTTCAACAAATATTTCAAGCGCAAAGATGGACGTTATGGACGTTACATAGACTTTGTTGTCTGTAAAATTTTCTTGCTAATGACCATCCGGTCGAAAATTTGAAGAAAAAGTTTGTTTATCGATGACAAATATGGATAATGACCATATCCCTGTCTACAGTACAAAATCGATAATACAGAAAATCAGAAACCGAAGGCATACAAAATCAGGACAAAACAGGAACCAAAGCAAACAAAAACAAAAACCTCCACCATATGAAAAGAAGCGAACTCCCGATATGAGAGTGAGACCAGGTGCCCAGGAAGAGTAAGCATCTCCTGCTTGCATGCAACACCCGTCGCTTCAATTCGGTAGAACTGTCACATCCGGTTACTTCCATTTTGGAAGATATAGAGTACAATCTTTGGTTGGATGGTTCAAATGGTCTATGACAGAATATCATCCACCATTCTGGATAGTGGGACATCATATTATCTTATTATATTGTTTTAGAACTTAAGCCCACACTTATGCCCTTTGCCGTGTGGAGCTCGAAAAAAAGTTCTCCGTGAGAGGTTCCCTGACGTTGTCGCTATAGCACTTTCTATATAGACATAGCGTCAGACAGTGCATGAATTTTATATATTTTCATTTCCATGCTTCATTAACATCGACGGCGGGTGCGGCTAGCCAACAGGGGATGCTTACTCCTCCCGGGCACCTGGTCCCACTTCTAGCTTGCTAGGGGTCCGTCGATGTTTAATTTTGTGCTCTATTGTAGGTGCTGTTGAGATTATCGTCAGGATCTTCTTTAACTCATTAAGACTGATGTTAAATACTCGAAACGTGCATGCCATGTCCATGCTGCAAATTTATCTGTTCTTCAATGATGCCATTGAATTTAAAGACACATATCAAAACCTCAGCCAGTGCATGTTTTGAGAACATTGTTTTCAGTTTCGTGCGTGAATATCGACGGCGGGTGCGACTCACCAAATAGGGGATGCTTACTCCTCACGGGCACTTGATCCCTCCTCTAGCTTGCTAGGGTCCGTCGATGCGCATTGTGATTCTCTATTGTGAGTTAAAGAAGGTCCTGACGATGAGTGATGTTGAGATTGTCGTCAGGATTTTATTTTACTCGATAACATTTGAACAACTTGATGAGAATCATTGTTCGTGGACCAGTAATCCCCGAGGGTGCATGTATAGCCAAGTTCGATCAACTTCTGTTGATCGTATCGTTAGCACATTCGACAACTTCTGTTTATATGAAAACAGGAGAAACAGTCAAAAACACGATGGACACCTAATCTTTTGAACCGTATCCAGAGAAAATGCTTAAGGCATAGCAGAATGCATAGTGGGTCGCGTTGTGCTAATTATTATCAAATAAGATTTACATTAATTATGTTATATAACTAATGCAAGCTTAGTATCAAAGGAAAACGGACCAAAATTAAACTTCTGTCTAAGTCTTATCAACAATTTTGCTGGACCACAAATAATGGTAAGTAGTGCCCCATGAATAAATTCGATAAAGAAATAGATGTACACAATAATTTGTAAAAAAAATCAATGATCCCTAAAACAAGTTCAATCAACTTCGGTTGATCCTCTTTTCAATACAAAACTTCTGTTATCAAATTTTCTTGAAATTTCTAAAACGTGGGTCCTGTAGCATCACATACCACCCTTCCTGCTACGTCTCTCGATACATTTTTGACATATTAATTCTCACTATTTAGTTGTGCTGTGCTTAAGTACCCGAAACATGCATGTCTGATCCATGCTGCAAATTAATCTTTTAAATGATGCTATTAACTTTTGAAGACGTTAAACATTTGTGAGTGTCAGTGCTAGTGAACCAGGAGTACCCGAGGGCATATGTAGCAAAGTCCGATAAACTCTGGTTGATCGTTTGTCTCTTCAACGTATGTGAAATTTCATCTTACAAATTATCTTTAAATTTCTAAAACGTGGGTCCTGTAGCATCATATCCCACCTATTCTGCTACGTCTTACTGTACATTTTTGGACATAATAATTTTCGCACTTTATGGCCATATTACATTGTTTAGATTGAGGATCACTCACGAGAGTTAAGTACCCGAAACGTGCATGTCTGGTCCATGCTGCTTATTCATCTGTTATGTGATGCTATAGTATTTGAAGACATCTAACATTTGTACTACATGTACTTGGTGAGTGTCAGTGCTAGTGGACCAGGAGTCCCCGAGGGCATATGTTGCTAAGTCCGATCAACTTCGGTTGATCGTCTGTCTTTTCAACTGGTGTGGTTTTACGGATTACCTGTGCACAAATGTAAGTACAATACGACGACAAAACATTTATTAGATGTATAAACGTTGTTTCTTTTCTCAGTAACATTAAGGTAATAAGATACTCAAATTGCATAATGATTTTACATGTACATATGGCATACAGTTCATTACATTGTATATCATGAGTTTATTTTATATCATGTACATATGAAGCACAATCATCCAACGACTCCAGTTCCTGCTACTTTCAGCCTAAAAAAGAGAAAAGTAAATAATTAAACAGAAGAATAGAAATATCTGAAAGATAGCATTAAAAATGTAGGTTTTTGTCGTCTAAAAATGTAACCAGTGGACGCTACTGAAATGAATTTAAGCTGCGTCTTAAGTCACTTTGATGAAGCATTGCTAATGAGGATTTACACTTCGAATTACGTATCTGGTGCATAATAATTGGCAATAAAGTTTCTTCTGGAGTCTGTAGGGTTGGAACACTTACATATATCATTAATCCTAAGCTTTTCTGGTAGTTTTCTGTTTGTAAACATTTTTAGTAGCACTATTATCCTATTGCAACGCTTTTGCGAGGATATCTTGCATCGCTGCCAGGCGTGTGTATGTGTGTTTATGTGTGTGTTCCGATCCAAGGGAACAGGACGGAAGACAGAAAATTCATAATATAAATAACCTTCTACAAATGTTTCCCCTATAGAGAACATGAATTTGATTTTCAATGACAATGATCAAAGGTCAAGGTGTCTGTAAATTTACACATATTTAACATCCTTGTGACCAACTTATAAGTCAATGCAAATTTTAATGGATCACTGAACCTTTATCATAGCATATGAAGGCACCACAGGCATAAATCGAAGTAATGGAATTTCTTGTTACAAGCATATTACAAGTCTTGCTGTCACTCTGACTGACCGTGACGACGGGACTCCATGACGGGCCCTGTCCAAACCTCTTTAGAGATGACACCTGTCCTCTCTGAATGTCAGTTGGACTCCTCGGGTGATTACATACATGAGCTCGCTACAGCCGACAGAGCACGGACTGTATTACGCATGCCCTCTTTTTCATCCATTTACATATTCATCTGTGTTTCTGGGGCCTCTACGTTTCGCGGTCTTGTTTGTGTGATGTCATCTTACAGTGAGGAGGTTGTTTACACCACAATTGTACGTTCTTCAAGACCTCTGGGTAATTGGAGAAGTGAGAGGGTTGTGCGCAAGAAATCCAGGATAACCACACCATTTGCTACTTGCGTGACAAATGGCCGTCCAAAGTCGGCACCGGTTGCCTATTGGTCTCGTCGGTTTATATGTAGTCTTTTGTGTTTGATGTTTACGTGTCGTGTGTCTCTTTTCCGTCTCGTGCTGTACTTGTCTTTTGTGTTTTTGCATCGGATGTTTTGGTGTTCTGCTGTTGATGCTGCAACGGGGTCTTGTTGGAGATCTCCTCCCTTCTTTTGCAAGTATTCATGTAGTGTTTTATGATAAATGTTTTGATGTATATTTGTTTTTTTTTTCTGTTATCTCGCTCTCTCTTATGATCGATAAGATGAGATAAGGTCACATACATTTTGTATATAGTTTTCAAGAAACAGTAACATTCCCACGCATGAATTTTATATTATCATCTATTGAAATTTTTGTATTTTCCATTGCAAAAAAGGTTGAATCAAAACAAGGGATATCCAACACACCAGGTTGCAGCATCAATAGCAAAACCCCAAAACACTCAATGCAGAAACACAATGCAGACAAGCACAGAAAGAGACGCATAAGACAAGGAACGTCAACGCACAACACAGAAACATCAAACACAGAGAACTACCAACCAGAACTACCATAAACCAACGAGACCAATGGACAACCGGTGCCGACTTAGGACGGCCATCTGCCACGGAAATAGCAGAATGAAGTTATCCTGGATTACGTGTGCACAACTCTCCCACTTTTCCGATTACCAAGAGGACTAGAAGAACGTACAATTGTGGTGTAAAACAACCTCCTCGCTGTCAGATGACCACACACAAACAAGGCCGCAACATGCAAGGGCCCAAGCAACACAGATGAATATGTAAATGGATATAAAAAGAGGGCGTACGTTATACAATCCGTGCTCTGCCGAGAATAAATTAATCGATCGATTAATCGATTGATATATCATCTTCGTTATTTGGCCTTCCTTGTCTATAAATTGTCTCCTGCTTGTTTACGCTATGATTTCATAACTGAGTGTTTTGGGGCTTTTTTGCTGCTTGTGTTGTAAGCCAGTGCTGTTGGAGATCTCATCTTTACTTTTGCATGAGATGTCTTCATTAAATTTTGTCTTGTTCATAGAGCGACGTTCTAGAATTTGGAATACTAATTGCATCGTTATAGATAACCAGGCGATGTTTGCAGACCGAATATATGTACCGTCCTTCACTGTAAATTGGCAAACTTACTGAGGAATTTCGCAAATATAATTAAAGGAAGAGGAACAAGGGTCGTCTGTCCATTTGCGACCTTGGCCTGGAAACTTCTGTCCAATAGCTGCTCCGTTCATCAAAGCACACAGCTCTTCTCCTCCTCTATTATTAGGCTGGTCGCTTGCCCAGTTTATGTATGTTGCACTAGCGCCATTTCTAATCCACGTCCATTTGCCGTCCTCACTTAAGGAATTAAGGCCGTTAAAGTATGATGAGGCATCTATGTACAGAAAATGAATATGGCATTGTATATGAATTCTTAAAAGTACATTTGTGAATGAAAGTCAAACGTATAACCTAAACTGAGAATCCACAAATCACTTTAAATAGTATTACATAACTCTGTAAAACAAAACCAGCACCGATATAAGGAGAAGATCCTCGCAATTCAGACAGAGGCATATCGCATTAAATCTAGTTTGACACTTTCTTCTAGAAGGTCAAGAGTAACCCTTCCGTCTGAACACTCTCACTCTCATGTAAAAGATATTTTGATACAGAACATGGTATTATATACATTGACTTACTAGAAGCGTCAATAAGATCCATCAAGAATTTATCTGTGCCAGCATCATTAACTGTAGCCAGACTCCCCTTACCGTGGTACTGTTTTGCGATCCTCTCGCATAATATCTGAGAGAGAAAAGTATAATTCTAATTCCATTGCTAAAATTCAATCGGCAAGATTCAATTAAAATGAGACATTTTGTAATTTGCTTGGATTAATGAGAAAAAAAAAGAAAAGAGATTACTTAATTACGGATTATCTATCATTGTCTAATTCTATTCTGCTTAGCGTTTGAAAAATGTTTTGTCCCGATGGCTGTCTGAATAATCTGATGACTATGTCTCAGAATACCCGTATTTCAGATGTTTGTGTACAAGAATTATATTTATGGCAAATATATTACTCTAATATCGACAGTTTGTCTCGGTAAAGAGGACAGGTAATGCCTAACGATGATATGAGACTTGTGTTGTCTTTTGTATATCTTGATATTAATCTGCATCAGAAATACCCCAAGCCAAATACGAGAAAAAAGTAATTGAGAGGGCCGAATAGCATTTTATTAGTTATTCCTTTTGCTTCAGTGATTCAGCTTGATTGATTTTGTTGTTACCGCCTCTTTTCTAATGAATATATCTTCTTTCCGTTTATTTTTCAGCTAGTAATATTATTTTCTCTGAAGAAATTTGCTCATTTAAGAAAGACGACTGAAAAACATAATTTAGCTTGAAACAAAGTTAAGTTTAGCATAAGCACCTACAAGACGTATAAGGTCTTACCTCGGCATTTGGCATTGTCTCTTTGTCTCTACTAAGGTGAAAACAGTTTGTTAAATACTGATGCCAACCACTTGGACATCTACCATATGCTAGAATTGAGAGAGAAATATTCTATAAGAAGATATGTAGAAATTTGTCAGGAAATGTATATATAATGTATTGAGATTAATGAAACAGAAGATATATTCAATATTGATAATGTATGTTTTTTCACAATACTTAAAGGTTCTTGTTTAAATAAAAGTTACCTGCAGCTACGAAAAGAAGGAACGTTGATAAGCTTATCCAGTTCATACTGATCGAAATGAAAATTTGAAATGAAGTGTCCCATTGTACGATTGTTTTATACCTTTCGCATAAGAGTTCGTATTATAGAACAATCATGTGCATGATCTTATAGAGGGAGCAATATTTGGCACAATGTCTTTGACACGAGGTCTCTTGAACTCATTTTAAATCGATTCGCTGGGATTGGATTTGTCTACATAACGTATTACATCATCTTGAGCATGCATCGATGAAAATTCCCAATTAAACATCATAGAAGTACCTAACAGTTATTCAGTCTAAGTTGAGTTAATTTCTGAAAAGACGATATATAGCAAATCAGTGAAAATTTGAAATATTGAGTTCATCCATTCTATTCTTCTCTGAAAATAGACAAATTCTGTGAATCATTTCAGGTCATCGCTTATATTATAACGAGACAAAAGAAAATTGAAATTTAGACTTATGTCAATTCTTAGTTTATCGTGCCGAGCCCTGATTGCATGAAACATTCGTCGCAACAGCTCCATGGAAACCTGTCATATTCGGTGATTGTCTCGATGTACATTTTGATGCACCTGTCAGGTAAGTATGTCTTGTTTTGTGATAATGAACAAAGGAGGGGACAACCATTCAGTCACAATGCAGAATGTCACTGATCAACAAATTTTAAAAATATTAGTGATATGTTTACTTTAGAAATGAAGAGAAGCTTATTCTTCTATGATCCAAAATACTTCAGATACCTTTTTGAAATTTGGTTTGTTCATGTTAACGAAAAAGAAACGATATATGATTGTATTAAAAAAATCAATCACTATTTGAAATATGTGGATTTTATGATAAAATTTATAAGTCCAGTTACATCGCTATTCACAAATGTTGCGCTGTACACTCATCCAGAACGCCAATATTTATTTTTTCAAGATTTGGACGAGCTACGTAGTACCAACATATATGGGTTTAATCCAGGTGAATTAAGCAACAAACATCGAAGATGTACTTAACAGTTATTCAGTCTCAAAGTCGAGAAGGCAAGGCCAAATCGTGAGAATTCCCATCGGACTGGCTGAATGAACAATACTCCGAAGTGAGAACAGGTGCCCAGAGAGAGTGAGGGTCTCCTGCTTGCTTTCAACACCTGTCGCAACAGCTCCTTGTGTTCGACAGAAAACAAAAATACTTTTTTAAAAATGTCTCCTTCCACAAAATGTCAAAATTTACAAAAGAAAAGCAACGTCAATCAGGTCGACGTCATTCTGAAGTTTCCGTGTAATTTCGAGTGACGCAAATAATAATTTCACGTTCAGCTAACCGTCACAGGATCATCTGATAAATCATAGGCCTGTTAAACCGTGTGTACACACCATTGCCTAATGTGACGTTACATCTACGTAAACACTCTATGGCTCACTCAACGGTACACCAAGATAGAGTAAATACATGTGTGAGCGGTAGAGTTGCAGAAAACGAAATAATAAATTGATTTCAATTCATTTTTATGTCTCTTATACAGTATTCATGGTTTACATGTATTATAGTATCTATGAGTACGTTACTCAAAATCTAGAGCCGCTCAATCTTAACAATAAAATAATAATAATAATAATAATAAATCCAGGGGAGGTCACACTGACATACCATTATATTTTTCTACCAAAAAGCATGTGTGACTAAAATAATCTCTTACAGGTCTCTGGTGCAGCACCACTGCAAAAGACCGAAAACCTCCACCTGAAAATAAAAGGACGACAACTGGAAAAGAAAAAGGGAGATGTTGACCAAATACTGCATTGGTCGCCGTAGTACTTTCTATACAGACATTAACACAGCCAGTGCAAGTTCTTTGGATATTGTTTTCAGTTTCGTGAACACCGACGGCTGGTGCGGCTAGCCAAACAGGGGATGCTTACTCCCTCCGTGCACCTGGTCCCACCTCTAGATTGCTAGGGGCCCGTTGATGCTCAATTTTATGCTCTATCGTGAGTTCTGTGGAGATTGTCGTCAGGATCTACTTTAACGCATTTGTGTCACCCTTTGCAGTACGGAGCTCGTAAAAAGTTACCCGGGAGTGGTTTGTCAGTCGGTGTTTTGAATGTTTACCCTGACAGGGCGCCGTAGCACTTTCAATACAGACATTACCGCAGCGAGTGCATGTTTTGTTGATATTGTTTCAGTTTCGTGTGTGGTTCAGAAGGTTCGGCTAGTCGAACAGTGGATGCTTACTCCTTCCGGGCACCTTTTCCCGCCTCTAGCTTGCTACAAGACTATAAATAAACAAATGAAACCAATGGGCAATTTGGACGACCATCTGTCACGGTAATAACAAAGAGTGTACATGTAAATTTCCGGATAACGTGCGCAAAAACTTCCAACTTTCTCGGTGTCCCAGTAAGCAGGATTCATTTTCCTAAACACACATGTGTCCTTGGCCACATTTATAAGATTTTCTTTTATTCTACGAAGCTTCTCCCGGGTAGCAGATCTGGACAGTCACTTCCTGTTTGTCCTATACGACTTAGTAAGAATAATAGAATATTGAAAAAAGAAGAAAACTAATGACACCATAAATTAAATTTACAGATAAAAGAACAATCAGTACAATGAACAAAAGTTGCAATGAACCGATAATTAAATGCAAAATTCATTTTGCATATGCTACATGTATATATTTTATGAATTAAGTTAAAAAGAAAAAAAAAATAGACGAACTATGTTCATGTATGTTAGAAAAATACGGAAGTGTTACAACTTTTAAAGATATGTCAAACCAATTGTAATACACCAGACACGTGTTTCGGATAGAAGAGAGACGAAAACAAGGCGACATAATTTTAGAAATGGTCAACAATTAGAAGTATATGTGTTAGTTTTACTGATCGAAACTTCAGTACATTCCAGAAGTTCAACCTATAGTGGGCAACATGAATGTTTAGCCATAATCATGATGGTTTCATTAAAGGAGACCGATTTTTATTTGGACACAATTTTTGTTGATAAGCTGCCGCATTCATGGAGTTTATGGTGATTTTTGTCGGAAAGCTTTCCCTATTTTCAAAAAACTTAAGGGTCTGAATTTAAAAGGATTTTCTTTTTCAGGTAGTAAAGGATTAGAGGAAAAGTTGCCTTTGTTTCAAAGGTTATAAATATAAACAACATTTGTGATGCAAATGTATTTAAAAATCTTCTTGTGGACTAATCAGAGAAGCAAAGTAAACGACATGATTTTTTTTTATAAAAAAATGCTTCTTTAAAGCATTAGAATTAAAGTTCTTGTTAAAGCTTCTTTTCGTTTCTTTCTTCAGAATCTGCTTATTTCTAATTGGTTAAGTACCCGAAACGTTTTTGGACATAAAGATATTCGTACTCTTTGACAATATTGCATTATTTAGGTTAAGGAGCACTGACGAGGGTAAAGTATCCGAAACGTGTATGTTTGGTCCATGCTGCAAATTTATCTGTTCTTAAATGATGCTAATGAATTTGAAGATGTGCAACATTTGTAGTTACTTAGTGTGTGTCACTGCTGGTGGACCAGGAGTCTCCAAGGACACATGTAGCCAAGTTGGATCAACTTCGGTTGATCGTTTTTTGAACGCATTCGAAAATTTTGGTTATCAAAATATTTTGAAATTTCTAAAAACGTTAGTCCTGTTGCATCATATCCCAGCCACCCTGCTACATCTTTCGGTACATTTTTGGACATAATGAATTTCGCACTTTTTGGCCATATTACATTGTTTAGATTGAGGATCACTCACGAGAGTTAAGTACCCGAAACGTGCATGTCTGGTCCATGCTGCTCATTTATCTGTTCTTTAATGATGTTATTGAATTCGAAGACATTTAACATTGATACTTGATGCATGATATACCTTATTTATAGAAACAAGGTTATTCTTCTTATCTTGTTATATAGGACATATATAAATATACTGTAACAAGACATATAAAGACTTGTACTCTATATAATGACGATCTATTGTGATTCACCTTTAAGAAAATACACGTGTTTTATGATTGATTAATTTACTATGTCATATCTTTTCTGAAAATGATGGTCAAACAAATTCTAAAAGAAGATATTCCAAAAATGTATGTTTAACGCTTCATATGCTTGATAGCCTAATATTACATTGAAAACAGATCTTTGCCAATGCATGCGTGCTATAATGTCTAACCAAAATCTCCCGAAATAAATTTTCTCTTTGGGAGATTAGGCAAGAAAAAACATTCGGGTAAAAATGCTGCCGATTGGGAAAGTGATAGTTCAAACATAACAGTGAAATTTCTTCATTTAACATCCCTATTTCTAAATTGGATCTTCCTACAATATACTGCATACCATAACTGCACAAATCTCCTTACAAATTTAGATACATTGCTAAGTCTAGCAACTGCTCAACTACAAGTTTGTCTAGACATCTGACGTCAGCCCTCACGGCGGTAATGAACACGTTGCAAAATATTGTGAAACTGTTCTTAACAGGAATGATGTAAATTCATTTTGGTCTATAAAAAATTCCGGGGATGTGATTGACAAGATAAAATCTAGAAATTTTCAAGCCAAAACGATTGCTTCATACGATTTTTCAAATATGTACACCACGCTTCCTCACGACAAGATCGATGATCAATTGTCCAAACTCATAAAATGGAGCTATAATCGAGAGGGGAAAACTTATATTTGTACATCTGAATCAAAGGGTTTCTTCTCCGCTACAGAATACAAATCATACAAATCATGGACATGTAGCGACCTGTGTAGTGCCTTGTCCTTCCTCTTGGACAACATTTATGTAAGATTTGGTGAGAATCTCTACAAGCAGGTTGTAGGGATTCCTATGGGTACAAATTGTGCGCCTCTTGTTGCAGATTTATTTTTATACACATATGAAAAAAAATTATTCAAAATCTTCAAAAGCAAAGAAAACATGATGATGTGAAATGCTTCATTGGTAACTCTAGGTACCTGGATGATATTCTTACTATCGATAATCCTGTTTTTGAAAAGTATAAAGATGTTATTTATCCACAAGAATTGACTCTTAACAAGGCAAACTTTACAGACACTGAAACACCATTTTTGGACCTAAATATCAAAATTGTCAATGGAGAAATTCATACAAGTGAATATGACAAACGAGATGATTTTGGATTCAACATAGTAAATTTCCCCTGGCTTGACGGTGATGTCCCTAGAGTACCGTCATACGGTATCTACATTTCACAGCTCATCCGGTATGCTAGAGCATGTACTGATGTTTTGGATTTTCATAATAGAAATCTACAAATTACAAAGAAACTTTTAGGTCAAGGTTTTCGCTTTCACAAACCAGTAAAGACTTTCTGGAAATTTTACAAAAATTCTTTTGAAATTCGGACCCATACAAGCAACGGAGTATATTACTTTAGGTATTTCACAACCTGCATTTTATGGTGACACAATTAACAAAATAAGAAGGATCAAAGGTAGACAGCATATGTATCGAAAATGCGTCAGAGTCATCAAACGCCTTTTATACCGTGGATATGATCCTAACGTCACCAGACGGACACTAAGCTTGGTACTTGACCAATATACAGTCTTGTACGAGCGCATTCTTAAGACTTGCACACTGACTGACTGTGACGACGGGACTCCATGACGGGCCCTGTCCAAACCTCCTTAGAGAAGACAGGGCCCCGACCAACTGTCCTCTCTGAATGTCAGTCGGACTCCTCGGGTGACAACATATATGAGCTCGCTACAGCCGGCAGAGCACGGACTGTATTACGCACGTCATCTTTTTATATCCATTTACATATTCATCTGTGTTGCTTGGACGCCTGTGTTTAACGGTCTTGTTTGTGTGTGGTCATCTAACAGTGAGGAGGTTGTTTTACACCATAATTGTGCGTTCTTCGAGACCTCTGGGAAATCGGAATAGTGGGAGGGTTGTGCGCACGTAATCCAGGATAACTACACCGTCTGCTATTTACGTGGCAGATGGCTGTCCTAAGTCGGCACCGGTTGCCCATTGGTCTCGTTGGTTTATGTGTAGTCTTTTGTGTTTGATGTTTCTATGATGTGAGTTGGAGTTCCTTGTCCCTTTTGCGTCTCTTTCTGTGTGTATCTGTTCTGTGTTTTTTCATGGGTGTTTTGTGGTTTTGCTGTGGGTGCTGCAACCTAGTGTTGTTGGAGATCCCCTCCTTTCTTCTATGATAAGAAAATTAAAAGGTAGACAGCATAACCATCGAAAATGCGTCAGAATCATCAAACGCCATTATACCGTGACGATGGATAGGATCCCAATATCACCAGGCGGACACTATGCTTGGCACTTGACAGTCTTGTACTAGCGCATTCTTAAGGCTTGCACTCTTACTGACTGTGACGACGGGACTCTATGGCGGTCCGTGTCCAAACCTCTTTAGAGAAGACAGAGCCCTGACCATCTGTCCTGATTGAATATCAGTCGGACTCCTCGGGTGATAACATGCATGAGCTCGCTACAGTCGGCAGATCACGGACTGTATTACGTACGCCCTTTTTTATATCCATTTACATATTCATCTGTGTTGCTTGGGCAATGCGTTTTGCGGTCTTGTTTATGTGTGGTCATCTAACAGTGAGGAGGTTGTTTACACTAGAATTGTACGTTCCTCGAGACCTCTGGGTAATCGAAGTGAGAGGATTGTACGCACGTAATCCAGTATAACCACACCATTTGCTTCTTGTATGGCAAATTGCCGTCCACAGTCGGCACCGGGGATCCATTGGTCTCGTCGGTTTATTTCTAGGCTTTTGTGTTTGATGTTTATCAGTCGGATGTTTCTTTTTTTGTTTCTTGCTGTGCTCGTCTCTGTGTTTTCGCATAGGGTGTTTTGGTGTGTTGCTGGATCAGGTGCCTGGTTGGAGATCCCCTCCCTTCATGCACATGTACAATATTTGATTAAAACCCCTTGTACTGAAAAAAATGACATTTCTATCACTTCTACCGACATTTGTCCTTGCTACCGATAAAAAAGAAATGCTTCAAATCTGCTGCCAGAAGCACCTTTTTGACACGACAAATTAAAATACACTGCGCAACAGATTACCTATTCTAACTGAAGTATTTCTGTTGACAGTATACTGCCAAATGTAGTATAGAAATAATTATTTGCGAAACGTCCACCGTAGTGATCGTTTGTCTAGATAATGATGTATCTTATGATTTCTACAGATAACTATATAAACAAGGAAATAATTCTAAATTAGTTTATCCTAAATTCTCAATCTGAACTTGAAAGATTAATAATAATTAGCTTCACATAATTCAAAACTATGAATCGTGATAACAAAAAAGTTAATGGAAAGTTGTTTTTTTCACCTGCACTTTTTTCTTTTCAAACATTGTCATTTCTATATAAAAAGAATAAAAATTCATAAAATGCAAATATTTGGGTCAAGCTAGTTACTAATGATTTCTATGAAGTTCATCTTCAGAATTATACAGCTATGGATTCGAAACTGTTCCTCAACAGAACCACCATAGTGATATTTTCGGTCGCTGACTGAAAAGTGTCATCTTGGTGAACAAAAGGTTTTTTCGCATACCGATAGACGTTATATAGCAAAGTATTGAGAGTGGAAAGTAATGGAAGGAACCTATGACGGTACAAGACGTAAAAAGCAACACAAACGCTGTAAAGGAAATGCAATGATCTCCAGCCTGTTGGGGAATCCATTTCTTAGAAATAATTGTGTGAATGCAATCATGCCAGTTTTAGTTCCAAAATGACCTTTACACATAATTTGTCAATTGCACGACCAAAAAAGAAACTTGTAAAATATATGTAATATTTTCTTCGGGTGTACAAAGTTTGAAATATTATAGTATAACACGGATACGGATAGCTCTATACGTCCCGTCTTATGACGAGCGGATGAAAGTGTAAGAGTGATAATGCATGCGTGTGTTTGTTTGAAATTTATCCGCCATCTTCATTGAACTTAAAAGCGTACCAATTCGAATACCAAGATCAATGGTCAGCATAAATTAAAAGTACATTGTAAATTAATCATTTAATCATTTTGAGGTTGCATTAGTTATGATCATCAGTGAAAATAAATGCTCTGATGGTGCATCGTCATATAAGTATTAATTGAGCATAAGAACTTACTGATACAAATTGTTTATTCTTTCTTTACATGTATGTTTTCTAGAACTATAGTATTTATGGCAAAATATCAAAATTAGTAAAAAGCTGAGAATTTAAGATAACGAATCAGTTAGTAGAGATAGGTAGAACGTTTTCCGACAGCAGCATTGCCTGGCATGTTCTGCAAATAGAAAACATATGTAAATAACAAGTAAGTCATTATTTCCATCAATGTTTTTAAAAACAATGTGGTTATCATAATGACATATTATATGTTCTAACTTGAAATAGCAAGTTCATCCTATCAACATTTTATGATTATGAATTTATGTACCATCATTGATAATCGAGGTCGAAAAGCCGTTCAGAGAAATTTCATAAGTGTATATATTATGCAGGAAACTGAATCAGAATATAATTTTTATATATCAATTACAATTACATTATCCTATGTTTGTTATCAGAAGGACACATTGATAAAACGAAACATACATCTGACAGTCATTCAAGAAGACTAAACATACCAACCAAAACGCAAATCACATTAATTTCAGCACGTGATAAAAGGGAAACTATCCTGCAGCCGACTAGAAAGCTAAACGCAAATGTCACGCAAAAGAGAATTACATTTAGCATTTTATTTTGCCTAATTCAGAGGTATTTTTCTTATTCAGATTATTCAGATTTTCAACTTACAGGTTTTGATGCCATTTGTACATTGGCACAAGTGACTGGAACAGCAAACGCTGAGATGTCTTGTATACCAGCTGTAATAGCTCTAAATCCAGTACTTCCGATTACACTCTCTGCCAAAGTATATGAAGTTAGGAATGAAAAGCAAGAACCAAGTGATGAATAAATCAATACATAATATAATAAATATTGCCAATAAAAGGGAAACAAAAAACTTTTGTCGAATTCAGAAACATTTCAGGGTTAAATTTGCTGGACAATATTACGTTTAATGTATGTATCTGAGAATAATAATCCTTATATGTTAGGGAAACACTATTTAAAGTTCAAGAACAAAATTCTTGAAGAGAAGAGTAATAAAATTTGCACAAAAAGTCTTACAAATAGCATGGAACAAATTTTGATTGTTCATAAATTTTGCAGCAAAGGTTACGTTCCTTCGTAAATAATAAACACTCAAGTGCACACATTTTTGGCCTCATAGTATTTATGAAGTCCAAAAACGAGAATGTTTATGTTAAACACGTAACATTCATCTTAGTAAAGACTCGTAATGCAAAAAAAAAGGGTTATAAAAAATTATTTAATAATTGGCATATTCAAAGGGTAACCCGACATCCCCTCCCCCTACCCTATATTCAGGCATTGTGCTATTTTTAGATACATGTAGCTATAAAAAAGTTTACCCCCTGTTTCTGCGGTTCCATAGTAACTGTCAGCAATAGGAATGCATCCTTGTCCGACCTCCAGATTGTATGTGTATCCCCCGATCTGCATTTGGTAGATGTCGATGTTCCTTGATAGGCTGGCTACACCTAAATGTGTGCTCTGAATCTTGGTAGCATTGGCTGAAAGAAGGAATTTTTTTTTTCAAATAATGATATTGTCAAACTATAAACATACATGTTTTGATTTTATTAAACCAATACATTCCAAATGAATTAATCAAAATTATGTTAAAGATTAATCGAATAAAAAAAAAATAGAAAAAGAATTTATTTAGAAAATAGATAAAACATGACATTGTATGACTTAAAATACAATTACAATAGAGTGAAAAGAAATATGACAAAGGAATTAGAAAATAAATATGGCTTTAGATTTGGTTTGAAAAAAAAATCTTTATACGATTTCTTGACTAAAGATAAATAACGGCATTACATGGAACACATCTTCCACCAAAAGCCCCGGATGGTTCCTTTGTACATACACCATCGGTCTCTGTGTAGGTTATACCCTGTAACAAAGCCACCAAATTGTCAATATGAACATGGAATGTCAAACAATTTAAGTTAATTTTTCCTCAATCAATTTGGAAATTCGTATACTCATATGCCCGATGCTTTTCGCATAACCCTTTCATTACATATCTCCACTTCTTTTAAATATTTTAATTTCGTTCAGTGAATCTACATTTAAGCATGCAGCAAACAAAAGTAAACAAATCAACTCAGACAAATTCATAATTCGTATAATTTTTATCAATAAGATTTTCAGATTCGTCATTTGTCAGGTAATAGTCAAAAATGGTTAAAATTGTTCATGTTTGCATTTGGGCTCGAAATATCGTTCGAAATCGATTTTATCCCTTTTTATTCATTAAAAATTTAAAGATGTAGAATAATTTTTGTTAAAATAGATCTAACATACCGCTCCGTAGTCCCTGACCTGTTTAACCTGGTATGACTGACCATTCACGCTGAACGTTCCCACGGCGGCTACCTTGTTGTTAATTGTGTCCACGGAGATGTAATACTGTCCCTGTTATCACGAAGAATTAATGTTAGAATAAATATACACCTATAATTCGAAACATTTACAAAAAAAATAATTTTGATAAAGGAATCGGTGAAATTTGAAATGGATAGATTCACAACTAAATATACAAGAAGATTGAATCAGAATTGAGTTGTCCTTCTTAGCTCTATGTGCAGCCCCATGTCATATATTGTTGGATATATCGTCCTCCAGTCTATTGGTTAACATTTCTTTAACTTTTACTTTGTACATAAGTTAAACGGCAATGGAAGCCTCCAATACTTCACATGCAGATTCCTTCTTTCTTAAACATAATCTCCTGCCGACATCGTCCATATTTTTTCGTTGTTTTGCAATTTCATATTGTATGAATTTTTCTAAATTTATTCTCATACTTCAAGACTTCATTCTTCATACGTAAATTATCTAATTATCTTAATAAAACTCCTTACGAACTCCTTAAGAATTGATTTAAGAGAATACACAAATTATTTATGTTTTGAGTGTTGTTATAGTATTAATTTCAAGACAATGTAGGTTTAGGATGTTTCATAAATATTCAAACATTTTTATCCCGAAAAAGATGGTTGATTTCTCGAATATTGCAAAAGAAAACTAGATCGAAAAATCTGATAAGATATATTTCATAAATTGATACTTAAATGCATATCAGGTTATGTTAAAAATTTGATTATGGCTTTATGTTAAAAATTAAATTCAACAATCATATGTCACAACTTACACAAGTACCCGAAACGTGCATGTCTGGTCCATGCTGCGAATTGATCTGTTCTTAAGTGATGCTATTGAATTTGAAGACGTTTAACATACAAAACGTTTAGCTATCTTATGCCGAAAATGATTGTCCATGCCTACTACCCATCCATTGGCTTGCAAGTATTTTTACCTCATACAGATGAGTGATGTATCAAAAGTTTAAAAGTTTTTCCACGCAATATTTACCTTTGTCAGTGTTAAATTTCGAGTCTGTAGATTCACCATTGTAGTTTGTGAGTACTGCATACCTTCCCATTGTTCTGGTGCGCAGCATTGCTGATATGAAAGATGAACGAGGGACAAAATCACAAAGAGGGGAAGCATCTTGAATGTTGTTCGTTTGAAAGCCGACCTGAGAATAAAACTTGGTGTACCATAAGAAGTAGTATCTTAATTCTTGTCTCTTTTAGGGCGTTGATAAGGCATGGATCTTGATATTTGCGAATGTGTTATCTCATTCTTTGTTAAAGTTTGTCAAAATTATTTCACTTTGACATACTAAATGCTATTCTATATTCCACTTATGTACTACTCTATGGAAAGGTACGTGGTGATAACAATAAGGAATATTGCAGTAACACATATAGAAAGAAAACACTAATTTGAAAGAAAAAAGTATTGGAGAAGGAGATATATGATAGATTGTGATGGAGGAAAGGTCTAGGAGCAACATAAAGTCATTGAGCTGTTGCAACGGGTGTTTCATGAAAACAGGAGACGCTGACTCTCCTCGGACATCTGGTCTAGCTACGGAACATTGTTTATTTCGGGGTTGGCAATCGAATCGTTCAAATGGAAATTTTAATAATTTTGCCTTATCTTTGAGACTTTAGAGTGATGGGTACTTCTTCGATCTTTATTGCACAATAACAAATATTATTTTAGATTAAAAATCTTAAATACTAATAAACTGAATTTCTTACCATAAAATAATTTGTAAATTCAAATTTTGATAGCCACGGATACATTTAGGTTGCACATGCTTTTGGAACCTTCTTGTTTTCCGTCGTCTAGACAGAATAACAAATTTGACCTCTAGAGTAATCATCAATTTTTCTTACATGTACATGTTGAATTAATTCCCACTTCGAAATACTGTCTACACACTGTACAAAACTCTGACACTATATGTCATATATCCCTTTTCTCTATGCACAAAATGATACATCCTCTGGTTCTTTGTCTTTAAGAATTCATAAAAAAGATTACAACAGTGTTTTAAAATTCTTCTTTCTACATAAACTGTTATTTTCATTTGTTCTTTTTATTTATATTTTTAAGAAATGTCTGTAATTATTTGTCTGTCTATCGATGTATAGACAAAATAAACCAATGCACAAACTATATAATCCGCGAAGCATCGGGTTTTGTCTATGCATCTATAGACAGAAAATTATCACAGTCATTTCTTATAATTTAATTAAATTACAATTTAATTATCTAGTTTAGTTTGCAATCGATGTCATTTTAGCATTGGTGATTTTCAAGTTCAAAACAACTGGCGACGTAATATTTGAACAAGTCAACGTAGCGGCGCTCGGCGTTAGTGATGTCAAAGTAGGCGACATCGTCTGTACGTTTGTATAGGCGTTATATACATACACTACGAAAATAACAAAATTATTTGGAATAACACACATTTCTCATTGACACAATATCTCTCCCCCCTCTTATTCAGTCGATGACAAATATGGATAATGACCATATCACTGTATACAGCAAAAATGACAAATACGGATAATGACCATATCACTGTATACAACACAAAATCAATAATTCAGAAAATCAGAAACCGAAGGCATACAAAATCAGGATAAAACAGGAACACAAGCAAAGAAACAAAAACCTCCACCATATTATATATATTATATCATCTTATTATATATTATCTTATTATTATTATTACATGTATCTTATCGTATTATATATTATCCAAATATTATCTTACTCAATACCCTCAATGACTCTTATATAATTATTTATAAAAAAAAATATATGTTTCCTAATGATAATTCAGTTCCTTTGCTCCAAGGAGAAATACTTGCACTACTATAATTAAGTTCTAAAAATAAAAACAAGGAAAACAGCATGCGTTGCCAAAGGAAGGCTGCGCCGACTGTTTGTAAACATATTTTATGCCATATTCTTAGAGGGGAAATGTATAATAATAATTCTATCAAGTTGATCTTCTCTGAGATTACTGGTTATATTCAATTTGCCTGTACATCAAGAATTTCCTACATGTTTTTGTAATTAAATGTTTCCTTTAATCTGAGTATATAATAAATAAAGATGCTTCACTCCCACTTACACTCTTAATTTATCACAAACATTCATGTAGATCCTGATAGTAGAGTAGTTTGAACTTAACAAGTGATAAGATAATTCTGTAAAGAGCTTACTGATTAGATAGCGTCTCGAGTTGGTATTAAAGTTTATGTGAGGTTTATGTGTGTACAACATTAAAATGATTTTTGCGTAAAAGTTAAGAGCTGAATAGATATTCACGACTTGTAGTATCAATCTTCTCAAGACAAGCGTACGTACATTGTAGCACCTTACTCCCCCTTGTCGGATGTTATACACAAAACTGCGTCTCCAGTGAGTGTATATACATGTACGACAAGATCAGAGTCTATATTATATTATACTTTATACAAGCAATTTGGGGAGTAAAGTCATTCAAACACATTAACAAATACTTAAATTGCTAGCAGTTCATACGAATTTTTGGCCTGATAAGTCTCCGCTACGACACTCATCGGAGACGCGGTTTTGTGTATGCCATCCGACAAGGGGGGGGGGGTATAAGGTATTACGTACACTTGTCTCGAGAAGATGGTAGTTTAGGACGTATGCTGAAACTAGAGTATAAGACTGTAAGAGGCTTTTCTTCTTTTTATACCCTGGCAACTCTTTTGCCGAGGGGATATATTATCGCTATCGTGTGTCGTGTGAGGGTGGGTGTGTTCGAATTTTTGTGAACAGCAAATTAGTCAAACCAATCATCATAATTACTTCAAACATTCACAAATGTTCCCGATGGAAGGAGGATAAATCATATTGATTTTCAAGGTCGAGAGTCAAAGGTCAAGAACCTAGTTGTCTTTTGAAGAAAATCACAAGTAAAAAATATGTCTTACGCAAATTAGAGGAAGGGATACAAAACAGGAAAAAATTGATGTACGTAATAATGCATGATTGTGTCTTCGGAAAGAGATCTTATCGTTATTTTATCATATTTGCTTCGAAATTTTAAACATGAAAAGAAGATAAAACGAGACCAAGGGGGTTCTCTTATTGCTTGATGATACTTTTAAATTATTCTGTAAATTTGATTGATATACAGTACAGAACATGTATCTTCTTTGGTGAAATTAAGAATGGTTATGTTCTCAAAAGATCTTTGAAAATGTCTTATCACTGCGACGTGATTGTATACTATGTACTTTCCTAAAGAAATATTTTAAGTTTAAGGATATATACTGATTTTTCTGTCCGGGAAATATACAAAAAAAGCAATTAGATATAAAAAAAGAGGCAAATATTAAAATGAGATGTGATTGGCTTGTAATTTTGATACATGTACACACCATATAGCGCAGAGCTGATATAGGACAGACAATTTGCTTTTCATGTATCTTTTTTAAATGTTAGTAATAAATTAATCTTCTTCAATGCCTTACTCAATGCTTTTGCAAAATAAAATCAATTCGAAGCTTGAGCCTGATAAGTCTCCGAACGAAACTCAATGGATACGCAGTTTTGTGTATAATATCCGACAAGAGATAGTAAGGTATTATTACGTATATGGTGTCATATAGCTCCTGGATCTATGACTTCCGAACTACGATTGAAACTTCCTCTGTGGTATATAATTATGTCATGTAGCCCCTGGATCTTTGACTCCTGAGCTACGATTTGTACTTCTTTTGTGGTACACAAAGATGTCATATAGCCCTTGAATCTTTGATTCCCGAACTATGATTTGTACTTCCTGTGTGGTACACAATGATGTCATATAGCCCCTTGATCTTTGACTCCTGCACTACGATTGATACTTCTACCGTGGTGTACAATTATGCCATATAGCCCCTGAATCTTTGACTCCTGAACTACGATTGGTACTTCTTCTGTGGTATACAATTATGTCATATAGCCCCTTGGATCTTTGACTCCTGAAGTACGATTGATACTTCTTCTGTGGTGTACAATGATGTCATATAGCCCCAGATCTTTGACTCCTGAGCTACGATTGATACTTCTTCTGTGGTGTACAATGATGTCATATAGCGCCTGGATCTTTGATTGCTGAGCTACGATTGATACTTCTTCTGTGGTGTACAATGATGTCATATAGCCCCAGATCTTTGACTCTTGAACTATGATTGATACTTCTTCTGTGGTATACAATGATGTCATATAGCCTCAGATCTTTGACTCTTGAACTACGATTGGTACTTCTCCTCTGGAATACATTATGAAGTCTAAGATTTTATCCCATATTGATGTTAATATTACAATCTTCATAATCTCTTCCTAGTTGATGACGTATAAGATTCGCTCTCACTGCATAAACATCTATCCATATTCATATCGGAGTTGTCTTGCGTTACTACATGTACGTGTCCGGAGTCTGATTCTGCGGTGTGTGTTCGACTCTAAATCTCTGATATTCTCTATGTACAGTCCATACAACGTTATTTTTGTCAATTTAATCGTATCGTATCCTGCGTTTATCATATCGTATCATGCGTGTATCGTATCGTATCGTGCGTTTATAATTTTGTTTAACGTGTATCATATCGTATCCTATCCTATCGTATCCTATCGTGTATCGTGTATCATGAATCCTATCGTATCGTGCAACGTGTATCCTATCGTATCTGGTAGCCAATCAAATGGTCGGAATTTCTTTTCCGTTTATCTTGTGTATATTCGGATTGTTTTGATCCCGTTATCGATTCTTTAGTGAAAGCATGCATTGTTGAGGAACAATAAGTATACCTATTACATGTATATACTTCGTTATACTTAATTTAACTGTAATGGAGGATAAAAAACTAAAAGGTAGGTGTAGAGTAGCTTATAAAGTAACTTGACCGATCGATGCCTTCAAATGTTACCTGGTCAATGTACATATGATGTATCCTTCTGTCAAAATGACATCAGTACTATTGCATACATGTACATGCAAATCAATTAAAATACATTTATTTTGTTCTACTTCCATGCAGTCAATTCGCCTCGCTTGATTAATAATGTGCCCTGCCAATTAGGTTACTGTTTATTTCATTATTATTACTTACATGGGTAGAGTAAATAAAAATAATAGATTCCAAATCACGAATTTGATATACGAAAAAAATGTGTGTTTTTTTTAACTAAAACGAATACTATTTATTATCATACAAATATTAACAAAAAACGTACATTACTCACACATTTTATTTCCTATCGTATCGTGCACAGTTGATTTGCTTGCTTTATCGTGTTATTGCGCTGTACAATGCAAGCTAATGCACATTATTTAATGTTTATTCTATCGTGTTTTCTTTCGTATCGTCCATCGTGTAACGTGTATCCTTTCGTATCGTGTAACGTGTATCCTTTCGTATCGTGTATCGTGTAACGTGCATCGTATCGTATCAATTCGTATCGTTTCCTATCGTGCATGAGGTATATCGTGTTTGTTGGTGTATCCTATCGTATCATGCGTGTATCCTATCGTATCATGCGTGTATCACATCGTATCATGTATCTTGTAAATAATAACGTTGTATGGTCTGTACATGTACATTAGATCTTTATGCATTCGATGTATCTAGAATCAGTCTGTAGAATTCCATGTTTTAATTGTTAATGTATGCTAGTAGTGCCGATGTTTCTCATATTTTATTTTATAAATTCATTTTTAAAATACGGATTTAAAGTACAGCTTTCCTGCAACAATTGTCATTTGTTTAGCAGCAAATGTTTGAAACGTCCATGTATCCAATGAGTTAAAGAAGATCCTGACGATAATTTCAACAGCACTCACAATAGAGCACAAAACTGAGCGTCGACGGATCCCTAGCAAGCTAGAGGTGGGACCAGGTGTCCAGGAGGAGTAAGCATCCCCTGTTTGCCTAGCCACATCCACCGTCGATGTTCACGCACGAAAATGAAACTTATATCTAAAATGCATACGCTGTCTGAGGTTATGTCTATACATGCTATATAGAAAGTGCTATGGCGACCATGTCAGGAAAAAATATTCAAAACACTTACTGTTGGAATATATAGATAGGGATTGTTGCATGGCTCACACTATGTTATTTTATGGTACATAAGCTACAAAAAAGCTCACCTGAGCCAAAGGCTCAAGTGAACTATTTCCAAAGTATTTCGTACGTCCGTCGTTAGTCTGTGAACTTTCCTTTTTGTGGACTTCTTCCAGGAAGAAGGATTTTAATGAAACTTTGTAAGCATGGAGTACTAAAGGTCCTCTACCAAGTGGTTTTCATTTTTGCTTCATCCCTACAGGGGTTGATCCAGGACGGGGTCTAATATATCCCAAAGGGTACCCCATCTTAAAATGGTCTTCTCCAGAACGGTTACCACTGTATGGATTGAAAAACTTATGGCATCTGAGTAATATGGAAGGATGTATTATTCAAGTTTGTAAAATCCGATAACTAATTTTTGACGTCGTTACTTAAATGCAGAAAATGAGATTTCTTTATTTTTTTCTCTGTTCTAAGTTTGCTGCCCCAATTTAAAGTACTAATAGGTACTTAATAAAACGGACATTTCCTTTTTATTTGTAAACGGCAAAAAATTATTACTAGAAAAATTAATGGTAAAGCAGAAGGAAAAGCACTATTAAAAAAAACTAGCTTTTTAACCATATAAGACATCATTATTTTGTGTACTCATAGAAAATTAGAGATATTTTTACGATCAAAAATTGTCTAAGTCTTTTTTTTTCTAAACAAGGGTGGAGTATATTAAATAAAACGGCAATACCTATTCATACAGGTAGATAATTGATATTCACTGATCATTTAGGCATAAATCAATGTGTACAACTATAATTATGGCTATTGCATTAATCAACTTGACCAGTGTAGGTTTTAGTTACAAAGTGTATAGAAAAGATGATTTACCGTGCTATTTTTATTTGTGTAGAGGGGAAACGCAAATATGATAACAAAATAAAATTTCATTTTCAAACAGTGCTCTTATAGTTGGTATATATTTCTCTCGATATTCATATGTGTCTATCCCAAAGCGTTTTCATGTAAGATCAAAATTTCTGTTTTCTTAACTGGCTGTTAGTACATTAGTTCATTTTAGCCATAATAAACTAGACATATGCTTATCTGAAAGAATTTTGCTTAAAAGTTTGTTTTTCTATTTTATACATTTTTTAACTGCAAGAAGGATGGGGGATGGTTATTTTCAACTTCTTCCCCGAAATTGCTTAAATACTTTAATTATTTATGTTTCTTATAACTTTTGGAACTCTTCGACATTATTATAAGGAATGCAGCTATGAAAGAGCTTTGTCAAAATATCAATTTCTGGATTTTCAATGATTGTTTAAAATTGAATATACTTATGTTTTCCATGCTGAATGGACCCACGGGTAGTTGGTTCAAATTCCGGCGGGACCAACATTTATTTCCCTACTTTCTGAGCATCTAATGAGATAGAGCATCCTGACGACAATTTCAACAGTATTCAAGGTAGAGAACCAGATTTACCAGATCGACGGCCCCCTAGCAAGGAGTAAGCATCCCCTGTTTGGCTAGCTGCACCCACCGTCGATGTTCACACACAAAACTGAAAACAATAGCTACAAAACATGCACTTTCTGAGGTTATGTCTTTATAGAAACGGCTATGACGACCATGTCAGGGAAAAGCATTTAAAACACTGTCAAACTCCTCGCAGGGTACTCTTTTACAAGCTCCACTCGGCAAAGGGCATAAGTGTACATCTTTATTAATTTTGCACTTCAACATTTTTATTCAAGTAAGCTTTTCCCATGTTCTTTCCCCCAAAATAATATTGATATAATTGTAGTGGTATTGTAGTAGGATTCTATAAATGAATAAATTTATTAACTCATTTTTACAAAGAATTTGAATCTTTAAATATAGTATATCGTAATACTGGAAATGATGGAATCTAACCGTGAGGTTTTGAACCGCGGTAAACTAACTCTAAGTTTCATCATTAAAGCCTAAATGGCAAGCTTTCTCATTTTTAATTTCCCAATGTTTTCATAAGGGTAATGTTTTCATTATTCTTAGGTGAGCGATGTGGCCCCTGGGCCTCTTGCTTATGTGATATATGCTACAAGTCAAATAATCAAATGTCTTTACGGAAAGATAGTTTATCGTTACTGTCATTTAATCTAATTTCGTTCCAGATTTGACAACTAGAAAGAAGATAAAATACTTTTGGGTGATCGTATTGGTTGATGTGTATGAATTGTTCTATAAATTCAATTAATTTGTAAAACATGTAGAAGCTGTGGTGAATCTAAGATAGCTATTATGGCACAAAAGAGCTATTAAACGTCTAATCCCTCGTTAGGCATCACGGTGCACACTGTTGTTTTATCGTAATATCTGTCTATAAATTGTCTACTTTCCTGAAACTAATATAATGTCAATTCTCGAGATATTTACATTATATACATTAGCAATATATACTGTATTCGTAGATCATTCGCTGTGTATTAACCGTCGCTACTTTCGCGTTCAGCCTCATTCCGCAAAATTTGTATCAGTGAATAGAATACCAAATGCATAATTCAGTACCATCAGGAGGTGGTCAGCGAATCATTGCCCAAAACCGCAAAAAAGTACATGCGAATGATTCTACTGATAGTGTAATGTAAATCGAAGGCCATTAATGTTTATAAAGTACATACTGATTTAAGAAATAACACAGTGATGCAAGTTATGTGAATTTTGTTTGATACTGATAAATTTTTCATGTTTAAGTCTTCTGCTTGGCCATGCTACAGAAATAATAATGTATGGACCTCGATGATAAAGTAGACTTATGCAATTACTGGAAATATCGGCGATGTGCTGCAATGCTGCAATTTTATGAATATAAATGATATTAACCCATTCTCTTATTATATCATCGAAATATAGACCCTGGAAGATGTAATAATTGAATAAGAATGATATCAGTTTTTTGCTAGCATAAAAATATGTGACCTCCAACATGCTGTTTCGTGTTCTTTCCAACCATGTCCAACCGCAAAATCAAATGTGAGTTTGCGGGTGCGGCTAGCTCACAGGGAATGCTTACTCCTCCCTGGCACCTGGTCCCACCTCTAGCTTGCTAGGGGTCCATCGATGTTTAATTTTGTGCTCTATTGGAGCATTCTATCGTCAGGATCTTCTTTAACTCATTAGCATGGCGTTTTAAGTCACTGTAGATTTAAATTGTTGAAGAGTTTATCTACGGCAATAATAGTTGTACGACATATATAGCACAATTGAAGTATTTTCAATTTCTTTACGAGAACATTGACATTGGTTTCTATCAAGCGAGATATATGTACTCTCCCGGGAACCCACTGGCAATTTCTCTTGATTTTGCGTTACCATCTCGACATTGAAACTGAATAACTGATAGATACTTCTTTGATGTTTATTCTGTTAGCCCATTGAATATAATTCCGTCTTTTCGATTTGACATGCCTACGTTCGATTTGTGCAGGTATATGACGTAAAAGCATTGTGACGTCATTAAATTCCATTGAAAACGTCATATATGTAACCCTGTTTCCCTGAATTTCAGGCTGGTTTCCATAAAAATTGATGACGTCACAATGCGTTGACGTCAGATACCTGCACAAATGGGAAGTAACTCTGTATTTCGAAAAGACCGAATTTTTTCAATTCGATATTTGGTATTATATATCTGATTTTCAATCAATGAAGTATTCATACGTACATACAAATGTATACAAAATGCACAGCACTATTATATAGTATAGGCTTCAAATTACAACATTGTATGTTGATTTTAAGTAAGGATTGAATGTCATCCCTTTGCAAAAACTTAGTGTAGACAGCTACAGCAAAAGACACAATAGGGACAAGGAACACCACGACTTCAAACATCAAAAAGAAAAGACTACCCTTAAACCATCAAGACCAATGAACAATCGGTGCCGAATTTGTACGGACATCTGCCACAAACGGTTTGGCTATCCGGATTGAAAAAAAAAACCCTTACTTTTCGTCGCTGTATTGAAATAAATCTGCAACAAGAGGCGAACAGTACTCATAGGATCCCTTCAACGTGCTAGCAGAGATCAAATAGAACATAAACGAGCAAAAACATGCAGCCAAGTCATGGACTTTTTCGCCATTAAAATGATCAATTATCTCAAAAAGTACAATGATAATTACTCTTTCACAATGTCATATAATCATTTGATGATCTGGACGTATTGCATCTAAGGATACATTAATTGTTGCTTAAAATTGTGGTGATCGAATAACACGTCTTTTATCTGATACACGCCTGATGTATAGCTGGAAAAAATACCTTATTATTTTAAGAATTTAATCTTTAGCTAAGCATCTGGAAAAACTTATTGTTGTTTATTTATGAATGTCGGTTTAATATAAATTAGGTTTTTCTGCTTAAATCTCGGTAGATATTACGAAATAATTACAATGTATATCAGGGAACATGTAACTATTAACATGATTAATGCACTACCTAGATATTTTTAAAGTCAAGGTTGCGACTTTTAATAGACTTCAGGTGGAGGATTGATAAGTCCACATGAAGGGGAACATATCCTCGAAAACTTCCATCAAACACTCAATATTTGTCCGTCTCATTTTATGGCTGCAAACGTCCATTTTTTACCTATCTTAACATTTCGGTTTTTTAAGGAATCCTACATAGTAAATTTCTAAATTGTGTTAGAATCATCAAACGCCTTTCATAGCGTGGATATGATCCTTCTATCACAAGACGGACACAATTGACTTGGTACTTGACCAATGTACAGCCTTGTACCAGCACATTCTTAATAATTAATATTGCACTTTGACTGACTGTGACGACTGGACTCCATTATGGGCCCTGTCCAAACCTTCTTAGAGAAGACAGTGCCCTTGAGCATCCGTCTCTTTGACTGTCAGTCGGACCCCTCGGGTGATCAGATGCATGAGCTCGCTAGCTTTATATATCCTTCTGACGGTGTTTGTTTCTTAGGCCTATGCGTCAAGCTTTCTGTTTGTATGTTCACTTTACTGTGAAGAGGTTATATTACACCACAATTGTACATTCTTCGATACCTCTGGGTAATAGGAAAAGTGGGAGGGTGTGTGCACGTAATCCGGATAACTACACCGTCTGCTACTTGCGAGGCAGATTGCCGTCCTAAGTCGGCACCGGCTGTCAATTGGTCTCGTTGTTTTATATGTGGTCTCTTGTGCTTATATTGGTAATAGGTGGCGTTCCTTGTTCCTTTTACGTCTCTTTCTGTAAGTGTCTGCTGTGTTTTTGCAATTGTGTGTTTTTTTGGTTTTTGCTGTGGTTGCTGCAACCAAATGTTGTTGGAGATCTCCTCCTTTCCTTTACATACCTCTGTAATGTAGGTCATTTCAAGAATCCATATATATCTATATTTTTCGAGATTCTTCAGATTAATGTGTGAATTAAAAGATTTCGAAAAAAATTCTGAAAAACTAGATAGTTCTCTTATGAATATGATTTTGATGATTGCCATAGCAACAACTTTTAATTTTTATTAGCAGGTAGAAGATACATGAGGTATGCAGTTGCATATTTCTTTTCCTACGTACAGAGATATAGTATTGCTATATCCTTAGGCAGTCAAACCAATATGTCCTCGTATTAGTTTGAGAGCAAAATGACTTTTTCTCTAAATACCGCAATAATTTAACTTACAAAAACCCAACATTTTGACCAAAAAATATTTAGTTTAACTCGAAGTTCAAATTTTGAACTATGATTAATCTCTTTTTTTACAGAGTATAACAAATAGTATGCATTCAGATGTTTGAATCTTTATTAGCAGAATTCAAACGAAAATGAAAAAAATATATATTGTCTGCGATTTCTCTTGAAAAAAAACCCATGAACTTTCCCCCAAGATACCAATTCAACAATGAAAATATCATTGAGTAACAATCAGAGGTAATATCATTTATCGTTATATGTTGGTTTCTTAAATATTTCTTTTATATTTTTTATATCTCTCTGTATTCGCATCCCTAACCGTAAATACTATTTCATTATTCCAGTATAACGGAAATGTCTGCTTGAAAATATTCTACATACATTATATTATACAGTATCATAGGAGAAGATAAATGTAATCAGATAATAATATGATCGTGTTGCAGTGATGAAATGCCACTGAGTGATAAAGAAGAGAAAATGTGTTGGCGTAGTTATACAGACAATTATGTAATATTTATTTGATATTGATATATTTTCATCTTAATGTTTTCTGCTTGGCCATGCCACATAAATGAATAATGTATGGAATTCGATGATAAAACAGATCGTTGCAATCACTGGAAACTACCGTGTGCATATTGGAGACGTGCTGCAATGTTGAATTGTTATGAATATTAAACACATTTAATATATACGTTGCATACAATGACATGCAATAAGAGCATTGTTCTGAAATTGATATTGGAATCTAAACGCATGGAATAGGAACACTTTATATTGTTTTGCATGAAATAATTTCAAATGAAAAAATCTGCAAGGATAATACACACGTTTTATGTACAAACTACATATTAAGATTTGTAGTGCTACATCTTTTAAGTGAACAGTACTTGCTTAAGTTGAAAGGAGAAGCTTTAGATTTTTGCAGTTAAGCTATGTGTAACTGTTACGACGAGATATGAATAAAATGTCATTACAGGCATAAATTTTATGGAAGAGATGCGCAGAATGATGATGCTTAATATACATCGGAAACACTATCACGAGAAGATGAAAAAAGGAATGAGACATATGGAGACAAGATCGTCATACTATTGAAACATGATAGACATAAATATATGTTTGAATAATCCCCACAAAGTCAAATGTATAAAAAAAAAGAAATCCTTAATAGGTGGTGCCAATCAATTGAGTACATCGTCGTTATGTAAAATGAAATTAATCAATCAAGTATAGGTATAGATGTAAATGTTCCATGTAGAACTTACTTTGACTTTTGCCCTCATATGATTATTTGTTGTTTAGGCTTTTTTTTTGGCTTTTATTTTTGCCTTTTCTGACATTCTTTAATCAATTGATTGTTGTTTCATTTGAGAATTTAGCTTTTGTATGTCTGTTTCTTTCGCAACGTTTTGTTATTTTTTATCAAATAAGAAATATAAAGTTAAATTTTAATTTAAAACAAAGCAGCTACATAACAGATCTGTAACTATGGTAATTTCATATTATATAAAACTCGTAGAGAAAATCAGAGAATGATATTTTCATGACATCTTTTTACTGGCGTTAGAAATACATGTGAAAAGTAACCTAGACTCTAGTCTATTACATTTTGTAACATTGCAGATGTAATGAATAAAAAGTCGGTCATGAGAAGACAACACGCTCCTAGGGGATGATCTCATTTTTTGTTAATGACTAGCAATGTTTTCTTGATCTAGTTATGGTTTAATTATCGAAGCTCTGCTTTGTATGACATGCCACTTTATCTGTTCTTAAATGATGCTATTCAATTTGAAGACTTTAACATTTATACCACTTGGTGAGTGTCACTGCTGGTGGACCAGGAGTCCCCGAGGGCACATATAGCCAAGTTCGATTAATTTCGGTTGATCGTTTCTTCAACGCATTCTAAATTTCTGTTACCAAAATGTCTTGAAATTTCTAAAAAGTTGGTCCTGTAACATCATATCCCACCCATCCTGCTACGTCTTTCGGTGCACTTTTTCGACATAGTAACTTTCATACTTTTTTGGCATATAACATTGTTTAGTTTTAGGATCACTGATGAGGGTTAAGTACCCGAAACGTGCATGTCTGGTCCACGTTGCCAATTTATCTGTTCTTAAATGATGCTATTCAATTTGAAGACGTTAACATTGTCATCAAATTTAACACCCTGTGTTTGGATGATATTGGTCAGGGAATGAAAGTCAAAGACAACAGCTAATCGGAATCATCCAAAAGTCACAATCAAAAGGCTTACAAATAATCGAAATAACCATTACAGAAGTACCCATAAGTTATTTAGTCTCATAGTCGAGAAGGCAAGGCAAAATCATTAGAATTTCCACAGGAACAGTTGCGAACCCCGAAATGAACAAAATTCCGAAGTGAAAAAATTAAAAAAAATATATAAAACAGATCTTTTTTAAAGAGAGAATGTGTTTATACATGTATGAACACAAAGCAGTTAACATGTTGCTATTTTATATTTTTGAAACATAGCAAAATAAAACATTTCAGTAATTATTTCACACTATCATAGAATTGTAAACTGCGATTTCAACTAAAATATTAGGACTTTCTGAAACGACCCTCGTAAAATTTGATTTGAAGTACATGTACAATATGTTGTCTTATGCACACTTGTCATCAGGATCTTCTTTAACTCATTTGTCATGTCTTACACAGTAAATACATAATTAATTTGAGAAATATAAAACTACGCTCGATGTAGACTTAATATGAAATCATACAGCTTTTTGTAACTAAATACAAATAATCTTAACAAATCAATTGTCTCCATTTTAGGATATTTTATCAAGCTAAGATTTATTCTGACGATACAAATCAGAATGCGAAAAATATTAGATATACTTCATGATAATGATATTTTCGCAAAAGAATACCTGTCAAGAATAAAAAAAAAATCAATATCAAATGTCCTCATGTTCTAGCATTATAATCACTTTCTAAATAAACAACATTGATCAAGGACGGTGACATGTTTTCTAATTACTTTCAACAATGACGTCAAAGGAGATTTATCATGGATGTAGTGTTGGCAATAAAAGCTTATCTTTAATCTCTAGAATCAGCGGTGGGCAAAGTACACTTCATCATCCTATAGTTTTTTTTCGGGCACTATCAAAATGGGCACTTTGTGTTCCACTCGCATAGATGTTCTTAATTTCTTTTTCGACTTGCATGGTCGCAAACTCTTGAACAAGAATTAATACTTAGAATTTAGAATTTCTTGGGGCACTACTGAAATGATTCTACCTAGCAAAATTAATTTTGCTTAAATTATCATGATATTTATAAGATCTGGGTTAAAAGGTAAGGACGAGATCCCCAACATGACGACATTACAGCGATTACATTTGGATTCTCATGGAACAAAGTGATAAACAAACGGAGCAAGACCAATAACATTACACCATAGGAATCTGAAGGACATACCTATACCATACGTTATTACGGATCCAGACAGATAAAATGGTCTGATATACCTCGACCAAAGCGAGTGAATAAAAATCTAGACAAGGGATATCTGACCATATTACCTGTCTGGATTCGTAATATTCAACATTTTGTCATACTGCAAATCACTTATAACTTGTCATTTCAAAATGGCATCGACATTAAAATTTCTAACTTTTGTGGATTTGATGGATTGTTAAATTTTCTTTACAATTAAAAAGATCGTATTCGTAAATTGTTTATTGAGATTTCTCTCTCTATATGTATATGTTTTATAGAACTCGCCTGGTGTAAAATCTCCAACAAACTTCCAGTTCGCATACACGTAGCTCCGTCCATTCACATGCTATAGAACTTGTGCAGAACAATATTAGAATAGAAATAACAACTTGGTAGTTGTGATTTGTTGTCCAGTAATTCCCCTTGTCGTACGAACCAATCAAATTATCACCTCGCCACTTTGCGTCGGGGAGAGGTTCATTGAATTCGAAGGTTATGATTTTGAAATAGATGTATAAAGTGGGGGTATGGATGGGTCCCCAAGCTGAACTTGCCTGGATCACCAAACTTCAGACTGCGTACCCTCTTGGTTTAAACGATCAAATTTATTGACAAGGAAACATTTCCTCAGCTTCTACCAATATCAACATCTTTTCAATTCGCCTAAACACTAAAAGGAAATACAGGTCGCACGAGAAAAGACGAAACAGACAAAAAAGAAAACGATCCAGAATATACCGCTCTCTCAACGATTTATTTACTATAGCACGCAATGGCGGAAGACATAAGCTGTTACATGCTCTGTCGTCAATACCATTTATGCACTTGAAATCTATCTTGGATGAAGCAGAGGTTGCATTCTTAAGAAACACTGACTGATTCAGACTTAATATCATTGTCTCATTCGCACAGTATAAACTTTATCCTATTGTGGAAAACACCTCATCTAAAAGACGATTCATAAAAATCCCGTTTATTAACAAAGGTTTTGATCTTCTAAACATCTCTAATATTTTTCGGGATCATCGCGTACAAAGTACCATTCCTCAATATTTTGAAAATTTAGAGCCACCTCTAATTTGTTATAAGTACAAGAAACCTATTCGAAACTTTGTTTTTAACTGTAATAAAATTACAACGGATCCTGACATACTTGAATCGTGTCCTGCTTCTTGAGAATGTGCAACTTCTAAATATCTCTACAAACCAGCTGGCCATGTTGTTACAGGTGACTTTTCAATTATTCAAGACAGACAGCTCCGTTGTCTTCTTAAAAAAGGACCTAAGTATAGAATCCCATCCAAGATAGACTTTGTCAAATGCCGTGAAGTGCTTACGGAAGCCTTAGATAATTATACTAAAAGATGATGTAAATCTGAAGGAGTCGAACCGCATGCTCTGAATGACTGGAAAAACCTCATTTTAGATGTAACGGATATTAGAAAAGATAACTTCCATAAAAACCCTCATCTTTTTCAAAATCCATGTTCCAAATCAGAAAGATATTTCAAATCCAAACTAAGTAAATTACATGAAAAATATGTCTTTGCACCAGCTGATAAAGCAGCCAACAACACCATTATCATATGAAAACGTTACTACATATCAACTTTGATTTCGGAACTTTCGTCTACTAATACATATATCAAAGTAATGAAAGTGCATCTAACATTTTAAGCAAGCATAACAGTGAACTGTCTTCATTCAATATCTCTATTTCTAAATTGGATCTCCCAACACTATATTGCATACCGAAACTGCACAAGTCTCCTTACAAATTTCGATTTATTGCTAATTCTAGTAACTGCTCCACTACAATTTTGTCTAGAAATCTGAAGTCAGCACTTACTGCTATTAAAGAACACATAACTAGATATTGTGATTGGTTCTAAGCAGGAACGATGTAAATTTATTTTGGTCTATTAAGAATTCAGGGGATGTGATTGAAAAAATGAAATCTGGAAATTTCCAAGCCAATACGATTTCTTCATACGACTTCTCTAATATGTACACCACACTTCCTCATGACAAAATTAATGATCGATTATCTAATCTCATCAAATGGTGTTTTGATCGAGAGCGAAAAACTTACATCTGTACATCTGAATCGAAGGGTTTCTTTTCCTCGACAGACTACAAATCATACAAATCATGGACATGTAGTGACCTGTGTAATACCTTGTCCTTCCTCTTGGACAATATTTATATTAGATTTGGTGAGGATCTATACAAGCAGGTTGTAGGAATTCCTATGGGTACTAACTGTGCGCCTCTTGTTGCAGATTTATTTTTATACACTTGTGAAAAAGAATTTGTCCAAAATCTTTAAAAGCAAAGAAAATTTGATGAGCTGAAATGTTTCAATAATACTTCTAGGTATCTGGATGATATTCTAACCATTGACAATCCTGCTTTTGATTTTATATAAAAATGAAATTTATCCACAAGAATTCACCCTTAACAAGGCAAACCTTTCAAATACAGAAATACCTTTTTGGACCTAAATATTAAAATTGTAAATGGAAAGATTCATACAAGTGTATATGACAAAAGGG
Source organism: Pinctada fucata (assembly GCA_028142955.1). Lineage (NCBI taxonomy): Eukaryota > Metazoa > Mollusca > Bivalvia > Pterioida > Pteriidae > Pinctada > Pinctada fucata. The sequence goes on along the minus strand of AP027114.1, from coordinate 10,946,291 downwards.
ATGATTTCGGATTCAACATAGTAAATTTCCCCTGGCTTGACGGTGATGTTCCAAGATTACCGTCATACGGCATTTACATATCACAGCTCATCCGGTACGCTAGAGCATGTACTGATATTTTGGATTTTCACGGTAGAAATTTACAAATTACCAAACAACTTTTAGGTCAAGGTTTCCGCTTTCATAAACTAGTTAAGGCTTTCTGGAAATTTTACAAAAATTAAAGTCAACTTCTTTTAAAATTCGGATCTATACATGCAACAGAGTACATTACTATGGGTATTAAACAACCTGTCTTTTATGGTGATATGATAAACAAAATTAAAAGGATCAAAGGTAGGCAACATAACCATCGAAAATGCGTCAGAATCATCAAACGCCTTTTATACCGTGGATATGATCCTAATGTCACCAGACGGACACTAGGCTTGGTACTTGACCAATCTACAGTCTTGTACAAGCGCATCCTTGAGACTTGCACTCTGACTGACTGTGACGACGGGACTCCATGACGGACCCTGTCCAAACCTCTTTAGAGAAGACAGGGCCCCGACCACCTGTCCTCTCTGAATGTCAGTCGGACTCCTCGGGTGATTACATACATGAGCTCGCTACAGCCGGCAGAGCACGGACTGTATTACGCATGCCATCTTTTTATATCCATTTACATATTCATCTGTGTCTCTGGGGCCTCTGCGTTTCGCGGTCTTGTTTGTGTGATGTCATCTTACAGTGAGGAGGTTGTTTTACACCACGATTGTACGTTCTTCGAGACTTCTTGGTAATTGGAGAAGTGAGAGGGTTGTGCGCACGTAATCCAGGATAACCACACCATTTGCTACTTGCGTGACAGATGGCCGTCCAAAGTCGGCACCGGTTACCCATTGGTATCGTCGGTTTATGTGTAGTCTTTTGTGTTTGATGTTTACATGTCGTGTGTCTCTTTTCCGTCTCGTACTGTACTCGTCTTTTGTGTTTTTGCATCGGGTGTTTTGGTGTTTTACTGTTGATGCTGCAATGGGGTCTTGTTGGAGATCTCCTCCCTTCTTTTTACTTTCCTATGTACACGTAAGTACTGTCATTGAAATTCTTTTTAAGACATATAAAAAATATCCCCAACAAACCAAAAAAAAAAAACCAAAAAACAAATATAGTTTTTTTCAGGAGATGACGAAGTTCCTTGATTTTCAGATCAATGGATAAAAGATATTACAAATTTTTCATATAGGTCTTTAATTGAGGGTTTTTTCGGCTCCGCTCGCACATAAGGCTTTGCCTAGATTCATATTCTCGTCTGATATACCTTGTCTTGAATTTTTATTTTCCGAGCCGAAGGATCTGAAGCGAGGGGAAAATTCAAAACGTTTGAACGTTTTTACGGGAAATGCTCGCTATGAAGTCAAGAAATAATAAGGTATCAGTAACGTTACAAAGTTCCACATTTAAGGATGCAAGTTGGTAACATAGTCTCATAATTACGGTTAAACAACCAATTTTAATGAGATTCCAAGAAATGTATTTGCAGGGTGAATATTCAATAATGTTTTTATTTCTTTTTAGAGCGTTTATATTAATTTTCTTCTTTATTTTAGGACTATTTTCTGTTTCGTATTTTGTTTGTGCTGTAGTCTTCAGTGTTCACTGTGTTTCGATTTCGTATTAGCAGATTCAACAATAAATTATTATATTTGGTAAGCTTTGAGATATATTGAATGGTATTTTTTATACAAAAAATAACCTCATATTTCTTAATCTTATTCCTTCAAGACAGCGCCACCGAAACGAATTGTGGTATTTCTTTTATTCTTCATTCCGATTCCATTTTCAAGCGCCAAAACGCCATCACCCTTGATACAGCGATAGGCTTGAAAGACAAATATGGATAGTGACCATTGTATGCCTTCGGTTTCTGATTTTCTGAATTATCGATTTTGTGCTGTATACAGGGATATGGTCATTATCCATATTTGCAATTGGTACTGGACCAATCTACAGCCTTGAACCAGCACATTTGGTTTTGGACATCCTATTTGGACATAATGTTGTCCTACGACACTGATGGTCACATGAACACCTCACTCTATGACAAACGTGACGACTTCAATTTCAGCATTAGGAACTTTCCTTTTCTGAGTAGCAACATCCCTTCATCGCCTGCTTATGGCGTGTTCATATCTCAGTTGATACGCTATGCCAGAGCAAGTACCAATTATACGGATTTTGTTCTGAAAGCTAGGCGTCTTTCAGATAAGCTTCTCAGTCAGGGATATGTTTGTGACCGACTAACATCGTCACTGAGGAAGTTCTACGGTCGATATGGGGAACTCGTCATACACTATGATGTCCCACTATCCAGAATGCTGGATGATATTCTGTCATAGACCATTTGAACCATCCAACCAAAGATTGTACTCTATATCTTCCAAAATGGAAGTAACCGGATATGACAGTTCTACCGAATTGAAGCGACGGGTGTTGCATGCAAGCAGGAGATGCTTACTTTTCCTGGGCACCTGGTCTCACTCTCATATCGGGAGTTCGCTTCTTTTCATATGGTGGAGGTTTTTGTTTTTGTTTGCTTTGGTTCCTGTTTTATCCTGATTTTGTACGCCTTCGGTTTCTGAATTATCGATTTTGTACTGTAGACAGGGATATGGTCATTATCCATATTTTTCATTCTTAAGGACTGCACTTTGACCAACTGTGACGACAGGACTCCATTACGGGCCTTCTTAGATAAGAAAGGACCCAGAGCAGCCGTCTCTCCTCATGTCAGTCGGACTCCTCGGGTGATCATATTTTTCGAGATTCTTTCAGAATATGCATGAATTAAAAGATTTCGAAAAATTATGAAAAATTAGATACTTCTCAGGGTAGTTTCCTTTTATAAATATGATTTTGCTGATTGCCATGTCAACAACTTCTAATTTTTATTAGCAGCTAGGAGGTATACAGTTGCATATTTCTTTTCCCACGATTAGAGCTATGGTATTGCTTTATCCCTAGGCAGTCGAAACAATATGTACTAGTACTTGTATTAGTTTTTGGGCAGAATGACTTTTTCGATAAATACCGCAATAATTTAACTTACAAAAACTTAAGATTATGACCCAAAAACATTCAGTTTGACTCGAAGTTCAAATTTTGAACTATCTCTTTTTTAAAGAGTATAACAAGTAGTATAAATTCTGATGTTTGAATCTTGAATTGCAGAATTTGAACAAAAATGAATAAAATCTATTGATTGCGATTTGTCTTGGAAAAAAAACCATGAATTTTCCCCAAAGATACTCATTCAACAATGAAAATATCATCGAGTAACAATCAGAGGTAATAACATTTATATGTTGGTTTCTTAGATATTTCTTTTATATTTTTTTTATATCTTCCTGTATTCGCAACCCTAACCTTAAATATTCTTTTTTATGATGCCAGTATAACGGAAATGTCTGCTTGAAAATATTCAAATAAGTTATACAGTATCATAGAAGAAGAAGATCAAGTAATCAGATCGTGTTGCAGTGATGATATGCCACAGAGTGATATAGAAGAGAAAATTTGTTGGCATAGTTACACAGACAATTATGTAATATTTATTTGATATTGATATATATTTTCATTTTAATGTTTTCTGCTCCGCCATGCCACATAAATGAATAATGTATGGAATTCGATAATAAAACAGATCGTTGCAATAACTGGAAATTACCGTTTGCATATTGGAGACGTGCTGCAATGTTGAACTGTTATGAATATAAAACAAATTTATCATATGCATTGCATACAATGACATGCAATAAGAGCATTGTTCTGAAATTGATATTGGAATCTAAACGCATGGAATAGGAGCACTTTATATTGTTTTGTGTGGACATCATTTCAAATGAAAAGATCTGCAATGATAATACACATGTTTTATGTACAAACTACATATTAAAATTTGAAATACTACATTTCTGTACGTGAACAGTACTTACTTTAGTTGAAAGGAGAAGCTTTAGATTTTGGGGTTGCACTGGATGATAAATGTCCAGGATAAGCTATGTATAACTGTTACGACGAGAATATGAATAAAATGTTACTACAGGCATAAATACAACGTAATAATAAAAGTCGTAATTTGGATAAAATGGATTTGGGACAAAAACATACGCAAATTTTTACCGCACCTTGGTTCGTTGACTTGAGATTTGCCATTTAAAAAATAAGAAAATGCAAAATAAAGAAGAGATACGCAGAATGATGATGCATCAGCTGAAACACTATCATGAGACGTTGAAAAAAGGAACGAGACACACGGATACAAGATCGTCATACAATTGAAATATGATGGACAGCAATATGTGTTTTAACAATCCCCACAGTCAAATTTATTTTGACAATCGTTCCATTGGAAATTCTAATGATTTTGCCTTGCCTTCTCGACATTGAGACTGAATAACTGAATGGTACTTCTTTACTGTTTACTTAAAAAGAAATCCACAATAGGTGGTGATTCAAATGATTAAATCGTCGTTCTCTGTAGGTCGGCAGCAAAGGTATAACTGTTCCATGTTGAACTTATTTTTACCCTCATCTGACTATTTGTGGTTTGTTTGTTTTGGTTTTTTTTTTGCTAATAAATATACATTTGTATTAGTTTTTATATTTTTGTTTGTTTCGCCACGTTTTGTGATTTCTATAAGATAAGAAATATAAAGTAGAATTTTAATTTCAAACAAACCTACATAACAGATCTGTAACTTAGGCAATTTCATATTATATAAAAATCATAGAGAAAATAGGATAATATTTTACATTGTTTTATGACATCTTTTACTGGCGGTAGAAATACATGAGAAAAATAACCCAGACTCTAATTTATAACGTTTTGTAACATTGCAGATGTGATGAATAAAACGTCGGTCATAAAAAGACAACACGCTCCTAGGAGGGTGCTCCCATATCTTTATAATGACTAGCGAGGTTTTCTTTATCTAGTTATGGTTTATGATCGATATACTACTCTGTATAAAGATAAGGACATGGAATTTAACAACCTGGATCTTCTTTTACTCGTTTGTAAGGGTTCAATTTGTTTGCATGATATGATAGACTTTCTGAAACGACATTCTTGAAATTTGATGTGAAGTACATGTATAATATTTTGTCATGTCTTACACAGGAAACACATATCAATTTGAGAAGTATGAAAATACGCTCGATTCTAGACTTAATATGAAATCAAACAGCTTTGTAACTTAATATAAACAACCTTAGCTAATCAATTATCTCCATTTTAGGATATTTTTTTTTATCAAGCTTAGATTTATTGCGACGATACAAATCAGAATGCGAAATATATTAGATATATATGTACTTCATGATAGTGATATTTTCGCAAAAGAATACCTGTCAAGAAAAAAAAAAGAAAAAAGATCAAATGTCCTCATGTTCTAGCATTATAATCACTCTCTAAATAAACAACATTGATCAAGGACGGTGACATGGTTTCTTACTTTCAACAATGACGTCAAAGGAGATTTATCATGGATGTCGTGTTGGCAATAAAAGCTTATTTATAATATCTAGAATCAGCGTTTGGCAAAGTACACTTTATCATCCAATAGTTTTTTTTTCGGCCACTATCAAAGATGGCACTTTGTGTTCCACTCGCATAGATATATCGTGTTTTCTTGTTTCGTCTTACATGGTCGCTTACTCTTAAAAAGAGTTAATGTTTAGAATTGAGAACGTCTTTGGCACCACTGATTCGGCTTAGCAAATAATGTTTTGCTTAAATTAAGATGAAGATTAAAAGGTAAGGAAGAGATCAGACATTGCAGTGATCACATTTGGATTCTCATGGAACAAATGAGTTAAAGAAGATCCTGACAAAAGTCTCAACAGCACTCACAAGAGAGCGCCGAATTGAGCATCGACGGACCACTAGCAAGCTAGAGGTGGGGCCAGGTGCCAGGGAGGAGTAAGCATCCCCTGTTGGCTAGCCGCACCCGCAGTCGATGTCCATGCACGAAAATGAAAACAATATATAAGATACATGCGCTGTCAGAGGATGTCTATTTAGAAAGTGCTGTGGCGACAATGTCAGGAAAAATATGCAAAAGGGATAAACAAACTCCTTCAAAAAAGATAAACAAACGGAGTTAAAACTTCTAACTTATGTGGATTTGATGGATTGTTCAATTTTTTTTTGCCATTAAAAAGATCGTACCCGTAGATGGTTTATTGAAATTTTCTCTCTATATATGTATATGTTTTTTAGAACTCGCCTGGTGTAAAATCTCCAACAAACTTCCAGTTCGCTAAGCCCCGCCCATTCACGTGCTATAGAACTCGTGCAGAACAATGACAAACATGGATAATGACCATATCCCTGTCTACAGTACAAAATCGATAATTCAGAAAATCAGAAACCGAAGGCATGCAAAATCAGGATAAAACAGGAACCAAAGCAAACAAAAACAACAACCTCCACCACATGAAAAGAAGCGAACTCCCGATATGAGAGTGAGACCAGGTGCCCAGGAAGAGTAAGCATCTCCTGCTTGCATGCAACACCCGTCGCTTCAATTCGGTAGAACTGTCACATCCGGTTACTTCTATTTTGGAAGATATAGAGTACAATCTTTGGTTGGATGGTTCAAATGGTCTATGACAGAATATCATCCACCATTCTGGATAGTGGGACATCATAGTGTATGACGAGTTCCCCATATCGACCGTAGAACTTCCTCAGTGACGATGTTAGTCGGTCACAAACATATCCCTGACTGAGAAGCTTATCTGAAAGACGCCTAGCTCTCAGAACAAAATCCGTATATTTGGTACTTGCTCTGGCATAGCGTATCAACTGAGATATCAACACGCCATAAGCAGGCGATGAAGGGATGTTGCTACTCAGATAAAGGAAAGTTAGTAATGCTGAAATTGAAGTCGTCACGTTTGTCATAGAGTGAGGTGTTCATGTGACCATCAGTGTCGTAGGACAACATTATGTCCAAATAGGATGCTGAATTATTTGTCTCTGTAGTTTCTTTGACTTCAAGCTCCGAAGGATAGATACTGCTCAGGAAATCCGCGAATTTTGGATTATTGATGGACAACACATCGTCTATGTATCTGTAAGTGAAGTTGAAGTCAGAAGCTAAGTATCTTTTCCCTTCAGAGACCAAATATTGAATGAATTCAGCTTCGTACGAGTAAAGGAAAATGTCGGCAAGGAGTGGAGCACAATTGGTCCCCATTGGAATTCCGACAATTTGCTGGAAGACCTTTCCTCCAAACACCACAAAAATGTTGTCGATCAGAAAGTTTAACATCTGAATAATGTCTGTTTCAGTGTACTTATATTCAGAATCTGACTTTTCTTTTACAAAGTAGGTTTTGTCATTGTTAACAACAATAAATTTGTATTTGCGATTACCGTTCTTACTTGTAAACGCATTACTTATAATTTTTGCGAGTCTTTCTTTCAATTTAGAATGTGGAATTGTAGTGTAAAGTGTCGAAAAATCAAAGGCTTTGATCGAATGGACTCTACTAAAATGAGTGGATTTCAGGTGTTCTAAAAGTTCCTTCGAATTCTTTAAAATCCACATCTGGTTGATACCACTGCGAGAATATACTGTCGAACAATATTTTTGTAGCCCAGATTTGATTTCAGATAAAACTTTGGTGAGTAAGATCGATACAGATTTGGTAGAACATTTTGAGGAACCAGCGATGAAACGTTGTTTGTACGGATTCTTATGCATTTTAGGTATGCAGTATAAGTATGGTAAATCTAAATCTAAATTGGTAGTGTCGAAGCCAAAGGAAGCAAGAGCTGATTTGTGGTTATCTATTATTTCAGAGGCAGAAAGTTTTGTTGGGGTGTAAGTGGGATTTCCAGGTGTCGAATTTAAACCCAACTCTTTAACTAGACTGTCGAAATAGTACTTTTTGCAAGTAAATGTGTAATTATTTGAGGCTTTGTCCACTGGTGTGATGACATAATGTTCTTGGAGATAGGTAAGTTCTGTGATAACATCAGGGTCTTTAAATATAGACACGAATCTGGTGTTCACAGTTGATTTTAATCGGTTAATTCTAGATAAAAGTAACCCTCTGATTGATTTTATCCATTCGGAAAGGGTGTCGAGCTGTACATCCTCTTTCTTTGCCCAACGTCTTGCATATTCCTCACAAGAGTCCATAATAATTTTGACATTTTGGTTCCATGTAAAGGACATACTTTCTCTGTATTTGGGACCCTTTTTTAACAATTCTCTCAACTTGTCGTTCTTGACTATACTAAGGTCACCAGTAATAACGTGTCCACAAGGAGAGTAGTTGAAATCCGATGAAGAACATTCGCAGGGAAGTGGATGTAGTGAGGGATTACTTAAGTCAATACACTGCAGGAATCGTTTGTAATTGTAAATTTTAGATGCAACTGTTGGTGTGTAGCTATAGGAAATACAAGGAGTTTCTTTTCTTTTGAAATATGGTGGGATTTATTATTAATATTAGAATAGAAATAACAACTAGCTACATGTAGCTGTGATATATTGTCCAGGAATTCCCCTCATCTTTCGAACCAATGAAATTATCACCTCGCCGCTTCGCGGCTTGGTGATAATTTGATTTGTTCATGCGAATCGGGGAATAACCGGACAACAAACAACGCCTAGCTAGTTGTTATTTCTTAATTAACCACGAATGAAATTCATTTTCGCAGAAAAATAAGATTAAAGGATATGAAGTAAGAGGAAAATTCAAAACGGATGAACGCTTTTAGGGGAATTGCTTTCTATAACGTCAAGAAACAATAAGGTAACATTGACGTCACAAACTTTCATATTAACAGCTGCAGACGGGTAACATAGTCTCATAGCTACGGCAAATTCTAACATGACTTAATATTTTCTCCCTCTATGTACCATAGAACTCGCCCGGTGTAAAATCTCCAACACACTTGCAGTTCACTAAGCTCCGCCCATTCACGTACTATAGATCTCGTGATCTAGAACAACATATGAATAGAACACATAGCAAGCTGTGATTTGTAATTCCTCTCGTCGCATGATCCAATAAAATTATCACATCGCCGCTACGTTCATGCGACTGGAGGAATTACTGAACAACAAACGACGGCTAGCTAGTTGTTATTTCTTAAAACTACCAATGGAATTCCTAGAAAATTATTTGCAATGGTGTTATTTACGCTATTACAGTTCCATACAGGTAAAAGCGAGCGAAGCACGTATTTATGGTGACGCGTACAGTATACGTAAGTATGGGAAAATGCACCTGCAAAATTTACTTAGAGCTGAAGAAAGTTTGGTAAAAAGTCAGCATACACGAGTTCAAGTGACTTTATTTCCTTAAGTGACAAAGTAGGAGAAAATGCCGTGGTAACAAAACTCTTCTTTAAGGATATTTGTGCGGCGCAAGTATGACCTCCCTTTGTAATCTGCAGTCCCGTGTTTACTTTCGGGATGGGTCCGTTATAGTTCTAATTTTAATCGTCAATATATGGAACTCTTATTGTATCGGAGATACAGATGTCGTATGTTTACAATGTCAACAAGACCGCGATCAAAGAAAGGCAGATTTAGATCTAAAGAATAACAATATAAAGTCGACCTATTTATTAAGAACAATGTAGACAGGGAAAAAACAACGAGGGGTGGCGAAGTGGAAGATGAATCAGCGTCGATCGTGCCGGATTCAAGTGATTGCGTCGCCGATAACCATCCGAGAGGTCTAGAGAAATACCCAAATATAGGTACAACATTTTGTTTATCTTCATGTCTCCCTCCCATTTTAGGGCAATATATGTATATTATGTTATTTGACCATGACCAGTTTATCACAGTTGCAGGTGATCTGCTATAAAATCCCTGTGTTGATTGACGCCTCAACTGGGATTTATTACAGCAGACTTCCCTTGACTGGCTGGGATAGATATGTCAAGGTCATAGACAGGTGAATGTCCATATCTCTGTTATCATAAGAATAACATCTTACTGTCGGGAGAAAAATATCATGGATGATAAACAGTTCCCCCATAACTAAGATATGGTTGGATAAAACTAAGTAGAATTCTTCAAGAAGTAATTAGATATATAATATTGTATTTCAGACCATACATACTTTGCAATAAAACTTTGCAATTGTTGAGATTTAGATAAATGTGAAAGTTACGAAGTAGAGTTTACAAACCATATGTCATTTGAGATGAAAAATAGACAGCATTTCAAATGCATGCAGCTGTAGAACTTGCTCAGTCTTCCATGGATACCCGAGCACAGGACCACGGTTTATATTTGAGAGTCAAACTAAGACATATATCATTTTTATTTTCAGGAAATGACAGTCACATAACACAAATAGGAGCTATCGTGGGAGATCCGTTCTACCAAAGAAGAAGGTGGAAACAGGAGCTGTTGCTGTTACCGGGCTTTCATCATCAGGCACGCTATTGTTAAAAAATGGTGAACCAGTTGACGCTAGGGGCATCAAGGATTCTTTATCAGACTTTTCAACATGGCTAAAGAAATTTCCAGATCCAGTTCTTGTGGCACACTACGCTAAGTTTGATGCCGAGATACTGTGCAACACCCTTATCCGCATTAGTGACGTGGAGTCCAATTTCATTGTGGGCTTTGTGGACACCTTGTCATTACTACGTGAAAAACTTCCCGGCAGAAGCTCGTACAAACAGGAAGAACTTGCAAAGGACCTCCTTCAACAGCAGTATAGTGCACATTACTCCCAATCAGATGCAGCTGCTTTACAGAATATTGTGCAATGTGTTTGTTCAAATTCAGATGGTTTTCTAAAACACAGTTTCTCTGTACAGTCTGTTATCAATACCATTCAGTTTGAACACATGAAATCATCAAATATTTCTTCATTGTATATATTGTTTCAGAAGAATGTTATTTCTAAAATGATTTTGACCAAAATTGCTGCATCTGGATTGAACATTAGCCACCTACAGATTGCTCACAGGCGTGAGCCTGAAAATGGCATCAGGAACTTATTGTCAGAAAAAGTTTCTTCTACTGGTCAACCACGAGTTACAGCAAATTCTAGAATTATTTCTAGCATTAGTCATCATTTTCAGCTTTCATGTTCATGATTTTGCAATAGTAAAGAAATATAACTCTAAATTTGAAATTTTGCAGTTTATTCAAACTTTTTTTGATCATTGATATTTCTGAAAGACACATGGTACGTGTAGATGTTATTGGTCTCAGCATGTGTATAATGACTTCAAGGACTTAGATACAAAGTTTTAGGTAAAACAGTCCGGAGATGGCAAAAATATTTGCGAATATGTGACGGTGTCCATTACGAACAATACTGACTTTCCCAAGTCTGGTATGAAGAGGAAGTTGAAATTGTTCACAACATTGGCAGGTTGTGATGCTATTGGGTAAAATGAATTTATATCATTTATAAAGATATTTTGCCTTCCCAAATTTCTGGGAAATCTATCCCGAAACCAGAAACGTGTCGTATCGCCTTAACTCATTAGTAATGGAGGACATTAATTCATATAATTTTTTTTGCGTCGGTAAAATAAGTGAAATACGCCGAATTGTTTGTTTGAAAACTAGTAATCCAGCAGCAAATTAATCCGCTATGTTTATCTCAAATGACGACACAACGTACGTAAATTTTCGTCTATTTGTGACGTAAAGGTAGCAGTGCGTCTATTTTCACATGCTACAAACAAACAAGCTCAATAAACTGTCGCTTTGTCTGTTTGTTGGGTTGGTTGTTCGAAGTTTTTTGGGTATTTTTTAAAAACTGGATTTCAAGGACAGTACTTAGAGAGAAAAAAGGGGACCCATACCCCCTCGTTATACATCTAGACCTGCATATAGACAAGAGATATCCAGATCCTTGACATGGACGTTATATTTTCCAGTGGGACTGGTAGGTAGGTTTCTTTAATTCCAAGGTTAATATATGATTTTGAAATAGATGTATAAAGAGGAGGTATGGATGGGTCCCCCTTACTGTCCTATGTAAATTTTGTCATTGAAATCAATTTTAAAGAAATACAAAAAATACCCCTGACAAATCAAATAGATAAACAAATATAGTTACTTTTCAGGAGGTGACGAAGTTAATTGATTTTGATATCAATGGATGAAAGATTTTACAAATATTTCATATAGGTCTTTAATTGGTTTTTTTTTCTTCGGCTACGCTCGCACATAAGGCTTTGTCTAGGTTTATATTCTGGTCTGATATACCTTGTCTTGAATTATTGTTTCCCGAGCCGATGGATCTGAAGCGAGGGGAAAACTCAAAACGTTTGAACGTTTTTACGGGAAATGCTCGCTATTAAATCAAGAAACAATAAGGTATCAGTAACATTACAAAGTTCCACATTTAAGGATGCAGATGGGTAACATAGTCTCATAATTACCAAATTGAATGAGATTCCAAGAAATTTATTTGGAGAGTGACAATCTTGTATATAGCTATTATTTCTGCTTCTGTTTAGAACATTTATGTTAATTTTCTTCTTTATTTTGGGAATATTTTCTGTTTCGTACTTTGTTGGTGTTGTGTTTGTGTCTAATATATATTCTCTTTTTATATCCATTTACATATTCATCTGTGTTACTTGGGCCCCTGCGATTTTGCGGTCTTGTTTGTGTGTGGTCATCTGACAGTGAGGAGGTTGTTTTACACCACAATTGTACATTCTTTGAGACCACTGGGTAATCGGAAAAGTGGGAGGGTTGTGCGCACGTACTCCAGGATAACCACACCTTCTGCAGCCTGGTGTTGTTGGAGATCCCCTCTTTTGTAATGTTTCTGTGTTGTGCGTTGGTTTTCCTTGTCCCTTTGAGTCTCTTTCTGTGCTTGTTTGCTCTGTGTTTTCGCATTTGGTGTTTTGGGGTTTTGTTGTTGGTTCTCCAATCTGGTGTTGTTGGAGATCCCCTCCTTTGTTTCGTAGTCTTCAGTGTTCGCTGTGTTTCTATTTCTTAATAGCAGATTCCAAAACCAATTATCATGTTTGACAAGCTTTGAGATAAACTGAATTGTAATTTTATACAAAAGTGAACTTCATATTCCTACATCTTATTCCTTCAAGATAGCGCCATAAAAACGAATTGTGATATTTTTTTTCATTCTTAATTTCGATTCCATACTCCGGAGCCAAAACGCCATCACCACTTTTTTTTTTGATAATGCAGCGAAAGATTTTTGAATCTTTCTTGGTTTGATACTGTTGCATGTATTGAGCATGTTGAGTATGAAAAGAAGGGAGGAGCATGATGAAGAATGAAGAATGATGAAAAATGAAGCATGATTCATGATTCATGATGAAGAATGAAGCATGATTCATGTAATAATACTTGAATATTTTTAGACGTAACTTATTAATACAGCGACGTTAATCAACAGCACTACCTACAATAGCACTGTGATCTTGATAGTATTCAACAGATAGTGCTGTCTGTCGTGTTATTATGGTGCTGTGATATTGTTTTCGTCTGTCCGGTTTTCTTTTTTTTTTTTTTTCTCGCAGGAAAGTTTTGTTATATATCCTATGCATATGTTCAAACATTTGTTAGTTTTTTTTTTTAATTCTGAGTTGTGTGATTGTTTTTCATTCACTGAACCATTGTACAAAGGCATTTCTTTATACATGTAGGTAGCTCAACTCAAATTAATTAATTCGGTGCAACACACATTCGAAATGATTTCCATAAATGCAAATCAATAAACAGATACTGACCAAATTTCATATGGATGATAATAGAACTTCATATCGAAGCGAAGGATGTATATCTGCATACTGCTGTTTTAACACGTTTGCTCAGGCCGATATCTACTCTCTCGCACCAAATTTAAAACACTTATTTCTTTTTTTCGAAAAATATGTTACTTCCCATTTGAGACAATATCAAACGTGGACTTATTGTGACGTCATCACATTCTATGGAAACGATCCTTAGACTTTGGGAAATTACGGTATAAATTCGGCTTTATCATACCATTTTCATGACGTCATAATAGGTTTACGTCAAATATCGTCTCAAATGGGAGATAACTCTGTTTTCCACAAAGACTCAATAATGTATATGTTTAAGTTCATTTGACTATAGTAATTATGTCGGTTTCCTATGGTTATCATGAAATAATCATAAATATAATTTTTTTGTGCTCTGCGTGCCGTGTTATAAAACGTTTATCGATTGAATGATTGAGTTCACTCTTGCATGAATTATAAATTTATTGTAAATGCAAATAACAATTTCCAAAGTATATGACGATGTGTACCCGAGAAAAAACATAAACAAGCCAATAATTTGAGAGATGATTAAGGCAAGTAGTATTATATGTTCAAATGGTAGTATCTAATTGTAAACGTCTTCAAATTGAATAGCATCATTTAAGAACAAATAAATTGGCAACGTGGACCAGACATGCACGTTTCGGGTACTTAACCCTCATCAGTGATCCTAAATCCTAAATCTAAACAATGTAATATGCCAAAAAGTATGAAAGTTACTATGTCGAAAAAGGGTACCGAAAGACGTAGCAGGATGGGTGGGATATGATGCTACAGGACCCATTTTTTAGAAATTTCAAGAAATTTTGATAACAGAAATTTAGATTGCGTTGAAGAAACGATCAACCGAAATTGATTGAACTTGGCTACATCTAAAACCTTTTTACATTAAAGCATCGCTATCAACAGATGAAATCATGTGAGACCATACGTAACTTAATTCTAGAGAAATAAAGTTACTATAAAAATATTTTGAGGTGATATTTTACTCGGCATAATTATCAAAGCATCTGAAATAAAAAAAGAAGCTGAATTCATAATGTAAGGTCGATGTATGAACTCTCTATCTTACAAAGCAGGGTTTCTGCAAAATATTGAGAATTGTTTATAACAACGAAAAAACTTGATTATTACGTTGTTTTGTGTTGCAATGTCGAGTATATGTAGCATTCATCTAGCCTTCATTACAAGAGAAACCTCTTGAAAAAAAAAGTTTCAGGATTTCATTTTCTTTGATAATAAAAAAAGGATATAAAATCAAAATGTCTCTTACAGGTATTGAATAAAATATTCTTGATATTGGATTCTAATGTATTTGTAAATAACAGACGCTATTTAGGACTTTCACATTTATTAGAAATCAATGGTATAATTAATAAAACAGTCAATAATGCACCTTTTCATTATCTTGGATTAGGCCACTCTTCAGGTAAACAAGTCGGAACAAAGTGATAAAAATCAATTTCTTCTCTTATCACGAAACGATATCAAAGTCCATGAGCTGAACTTCCGTTCCTTCCTCTTCATCAATAGATTGATGTTTTGATGGGAAACAATTTCTCAACTCAGCAAACCTCTTTCTGATATTCGAATCCCAAAGCCAGACAAAAGGTAATATGAACATAGAAGATGTACCAAGCCATGTGAATCCGATTATGACTTCGTAAGGTGGTACGCAAGACTGACAAATGGACAACAAAAGACTGACGAACTGATGGGGAAACCACATTACCATGAATACGGAATTTGAAACATATAACATGAATAAACACACTTTTTCGTATTCATCCTCGTTTTGAGGTATGTTAGCATTCGCGTCATGTGATCGCCATGTCAAAGATCTTGTGTGGGCCTCCATTTCATTTTCATTTTTCTTATAGGTCCCCATGAGTGTTACTATCATACTTGTTATCAGTAATATGGCTGGACTGAAAAAGGAAATAATTGGAATTAGTAACGGTGCCAATCCGTCCATCACAAATATACAGTATCCAGGGATGTCTGTATTTTCTGAGTTTCCAGAATGGATAATTGGAAGCAAGATTA
The DNA here is from genome assembly GCA_028142955.1 of Pinctada fucata. Taxonomy (NCBI): domain Eukaryota; kingdom Metazoa; phylum Mollusca; class Bivalvia; order Pterioida; family Pteriidae; genus Pinctada; species Pinctada fucata. Next base: position 10,930,432 of record AP027114.1, on the reverse strand, counting down.
GGGAACTTAATATCCACGGTAACATCATCTGAGATAAATAACTTAGTCTCCCCATGGTTCTCATATAAACAGACGGAAAAAATACCAGCAGGAAACGGTCAATAGCTGATTCACAAAACACCATTATTCCTACGAAAGGGATCAGGAGATCTAAGGTTATCCATCCTTTGCAAATGAAATACCCTAACTCCCAAGTGTCGCTGAGTTCATAGTATACCGCTATTGGATTCACAAAACTGCAGGATACGAGGTTGACAATACATATATTTGAGAATGATTGATATGTAACTTTGTTTCGGAGCTCCTTGCTGGACAGAATCGCGACTAGAAGAATGAAGTTCAATAAGGTGGAGAATATTGTCAGAATGATTCCGTAAACAGCAATCTTTGTTGAATATTGTTGGTGGACTTGAATAACATTGTCCAAAAACACTGAAAGGTTCGTTGAAGGAAATGGAGAGTAGAATATTCCATCATTTATGGAAACCACATCTGATTCAATGTCCACCAGAAACGTTTCGTTACCCATCGCCTGAAAAAGAAACAAATAAATGGAATTATTTTGATTGGCATCTCCTAGCGACAAATTGTCACATAGTTTGAAATCTCTATACATATATAATATAGGGATTAACGTGAAATGTCTTACTAGCAAGAAAGCAAAACAGCAAATGGATACAAAGTGTACTTGTACTTTGGTTTATTTACAAGCACACCTTTGCTTACGTAACATTTTTCTTCATCTTTCCGGCTTTTGTCATGTCCATTGTTGCTGGGCAATAACTACTCTTAACGTAAAGTCTGTTAGGTGTATAGATGATTTTGATTAGTGAATGAAAGTCAAACACATCACCCAAAATAAGAATCCAAAGCACAACCAAAGGTATACCAAAAGAGAAAATTAAACCTTATTTAACATATGTGTTAAATAATACCCGCGAGGGGTCTGACAGTCAGTGTTTTGAATATACTTTCTGACATTGTCGCAATAGCACTTTCTATATAGACATAACGTTAGACAGTGCATGAATTTTATATATTTTCATTTCCATGCTTCGTAAACATCGACGGCGGGTGCGGCTAGCCAACAGGGGGTGCTTACTCCTCCCGGGCACCTGGTCCCACCTCTAGCTTGCTAGGGGTTTGTCGATGTTTAATTTTGTGCTCTATTGTGAGTGCTGTTGATATTATCGTCAGGATCTTCTTTAACTCATTTGTGTCACACTTATGCCCTTTGCCGTGTGGAGCTCGTAAAAAAGTTCCCCGCGAGGGGTCTGACAGTAAGTGTTTTGAATATACTTCCCTGACATTGTCGCCATAGCACTTTCTACATAGAGATAACGTTAGACAGTGCATGAATCTTACATATTTTCATTTCCATGCTTCGTAAACATCGACGGCGGGTGCGGCTAGCCAACAGGGGATGCTTACTCATCCCGGGCACCTGGTCCCACCTCTAGCTTGCTAGGGGTTTGTCGATGTTTAATTGTGTGCTCTATTGTGAGTGCTGTTGAGATTATCGTCAGGATCTTCTTTAAACTTATGTATCCGTCTTTAAAATAAATAGCGTTCGTAATTTGAACTTAGTTGGTCATACATCATCTTGTGAGACATCCCGTCCTGTGTGCTTGAATTGAAGATTTTATATGCATAACATCACACACATAATTAGGATTCGTAAAATCATACTCGTGAAGATATCAAATAGAGCGATGTGGTATTGGTGTAATGCATGTACATGAATACATGTATATAGTTCGATGTCTCTATACCGGAAAACTAAATGGTGTGTAGTAGGAGAAGAGGAATACTCCTACCGACATCATACTAGAGAACATCGTACCATCAGAAATCTACTGATCATAGCACGCAACGGCGGCAGACACGAACTGCTACATGCCCTCTCATCAGTTCCAGCAATTCAATTGAAATTTGTCTCGGATGAGCACAGGTTGTATTCTTAAGATAGACTGATTGATTCAGACTAAACATCATTGATGCATTTGCGCAGAATAAACTATATCCTGTAAATAAAACACCTCCTCTATGAGACGATTAAAACATTCCATTTATAAACAAGTTTTTTGATCTTCTGAGAATTTGATATTCGAAACGCATGTCTGGTGCAGAAAAATTGGTTTGGAATTTTCTTCGGGAAGGTATAGAGTTGGAACACCTCTGTATTATTCTGAACATATCTTTTATTTTTCGGGATCATCGCGTACAAAGTATCATTCCTCAATATTTTGAGAACTTAGAACCTCTTCCTATTTGTTACAAATATAAGAGACCTATTCGAAATTTCGTTTTTAACCACAACAACGTTATATCAGATCCTAAAATACTTGAATCATGTCCTGCTTCTTGGGAATGTGCAATGTCTGAAAACGATGGTCTAAATCGGATGGAGTCGAATAGCATGCTCTGAATGACTGTAAAAACTTAATTTTAGTTAATACCGATATTCGAATTGATAACTTCCACAAAAATTTTCATCTTTTTGAAAGTCCAAGTTCTAAATCTGAAAGATATTAGAAATCCAAGTTACGTAATATACATGAAAAATATGTCTTCGTGTCTGCAGACAAAGCAGCCAACAATATTTGAAAACATTACTACACATCAACTTTAGTTTCGGAAATTTTGTCTACAAATACTTATATCAAAAGCAATGAAACTGTCCCCCACATTTTGAGCAAACATAACAGTGAAATTTCTTCATTTAACATCTCTTTTTTCTAAATTGGATCTCCCTACAATACATGTATACTGCACACCAAAACTACACAAGTCTCCCTACAAATTTCGATACATTGCTAATTCTAGCAACTGCTCAGCTACAATTTTGTCTAGAAATTTGGCTATAAAGGAACACGTGACCAAATACTGTGGAACTGTTATGAACAGGAATGACATTAACTTCTTCTAGTCTTTTAAAAATTAAGGGGATGTGAGTGACAAAATGAAATCAAGAAATTTCCAAGCAAATACGATTTCTTCATACGACTTTTCTGATATGTACACCACAATTCCTCTCGAACAAAATTAACGATAGATTGTCCAAACTCCGATCCTCTCTGAATGTTAAACGTCTTCAAATTCAATAGCATCATTTAAGACCTGATAAATTAACAGCATGGACCAGACATGCACGTTTCGAGTACTAAACCCTCGTCAGTGATCCTAAGTCTAAACAATGTAATATGGCCAAAAAGTATGAAAATTATTATGTCCAAAAAATTGTACCAAAAGACGTAGCAGAATGGGTGGGATATGATGCTACAGGACCCACGTTTTAGAAATTTTAAGAAATTTTGAAACAGAAAATTTCAATGCGTTGAAGATATAGACGATCAACCGAAGTTGATCGAACTTGGCTACATGTGCCCTCGGGGACTCTTGGTCCACCAGCAGTGACACTCACCAAGTAGTTCAAATGTTAAACGTCTTCAAATTCAATAGCATCATTTAAGACCTGATAAATTAACAGCATGGACCAGACATGCACGTTTCGGGTACTAAACCCTCGTCAGTGATCCTAAGTCGAAACAATGTAATATGGCCAAAAAGTATGAAAATTATTATGTCCAAAAAATTGTACCAAAAGACGTAGCAGAATGGGTGGGATATGATGCTACAGGACCCACGCTTTAGAAATTTTAAGAAATTTTGAAACAGAAAATTTCAATGCGTTGAAGATATAGACGATCAACCGAAGTTGATCGAACTTGGCTACATGTGACCTCGGGGACTCTTGGTCCACCAGCAGTGACACTCACCAAGTAGTTCAAATGTTAAACGTCTTCAAATTCAATAGCATCATTTAAGACCTGATAAATTAACAGCATGGACCAGACATGCACGTTTCGGGTACTAAACCCTCGTCAGTGATCCTAAGTCGAAACAATGTAATATGGCCAAAAAGTATGAAAATTATTATGTTCAAAAAATTGTACCAAAAGACGTAGCAGAATGGGTGGGATATGATGCTACAGGACCCACGTTTTAGAAATTTTAAGAAATTTTGAAACAGAAAATTTCAATGCGTTGAAGATATAGACGATCAACCGAAGTTGATCGAACTTGGCTACATGTGCCCTCGGGGACTCTTGGTCCACCAGCAGTGACACTCACCAAGTAGTTCAAATGTTAAACGTCTTCAAATTCAATAGCATCATTTAAGACCTGATAAATTAACAGCATGGACCAGACATGCACGTTTCGGGTACTAAACCCTCGTCAGTGATCCTAAGTCTAAACAATGTAATATGGCCAAAAAGTATGAAAATTATTATGTCAAAAATATTGTACGAAAATAGTAGCAGAATGGGTGGGATATGATGCTACAGGACCCAGGTTTTAGAAATTTTAAGAAATTTTGAAACAGAAAATTTCAATGCGTTGAAGAGATAGACGATCAACCGAAGTTGATCGAACGTGGCTACATGTGCCCTCGGGGACTCTTGGTCCACCAGCAGTGACACTCACCAAGTAGTTCAAATGTTAAACGTCTTCAAATCCAATAGCATCATTTAAGACCTGATAAATTAACAGCATGGACGAGACGGACTCCTCGGATTATCACATGCATGAGGTCGCTGCATCCGGCAGGGCATGAACTGTATTTCGTATGTCTTCTGTTTTTTATATCCATTTACAAATCAATTTGTAACAGTGGGCAAAATAATTATGAACTTGCGCACTAGTTCATTTTTGCGCCCGCCCGGGGCTGGACGTACAGCAAAACCAATAGTGTCATCACGTAGAGGATACCTGGGTTAGTCGGAATCCACATCTCATTTACCTGTAGCACACCTGGTACCTGAGATATTCACCTTAATTACAAAAAAATCCTGCGGGAAATAAAAAAATCCTGCGGGAATTATCGAAATCCTGCGGGAATTATCAAAATCCTGCGGGAAATTGATGAATTCCTGCAGGAATTTTTTTTTTCCTGCGGGAGAAAAAAAATCCCGCAGGAATATTTTCTTCAATTTTTTTCAAGAAATTCCTGCGGGAGAAAAATTTTCCCGCAGGAATTTTTCTTTAAAAAATCTTGAAAATGGTGTTCCTGCGGGAAAAATAAAAATCCTGCGGGAAAATTTTTGTTCTTAAGAAATTCCTGCAGGATTTTTTTTTCCCGCAGGAATTTTCTGAATATTGAAAATTCCTGTAGGATTTTTATGTTCTGATAAAAATCCTGCAGGAAATTGTATTTCTAAAAATTTCCTGCAGGATTTTTTTCAAATCTACAAAACCACTTCTTTATTCTTAAAATATTTATGAAAGATGTTATGATCGCTGAGCGATATAAGTCCCCTGCTGGCGGCATATATTTATGTCCTGCAACTCTGCCTATGAATTTATCTTCAATTAAATATGAGTTTTAATTAAACTTACTGTCTGGGCAGCTCAGTTCTAAGGTTTTATCTGCTTTATCGATTCGAAGAATAGGTCAAGCGTGACAAAAATCGAACTTGCTCTGTAACTATCCAAGACTAAGCCGAGTATCAAATTTTACTTGAATACCTATTTGTTGCAGAAAAAAGTCTGGAAAACTGACAAAAACTGCATTGTACAAGTCATCAAGGGGCATAACTCCTCGGAAAATAGGGCAAGCGTGACAAAAGTCGACGTTGCTCTGTAACTATCCAAGACTAAGCCGAGTATCAAATTTTACCTGAATATCTCTATTTGTTGCAGGAAAAAGTCAAGAAAACTGATCATCGGACAATCGGACGGACAGACAGACAGACCGAGAGGAAACTAATTAAGAGTCCCCTTCGGCGTTACCAGTAGGGGTCAAAAAAGCCCCGTAACATATATAAAAGAACATCCTTTCTTCTTGATTTATACAAATTTTCAAAACATTTCACCCAAAAAATAGATTTTTAGGTAATTTTTAACTATTTCAGAATATTTTCATTGTATTGAAAAGAATGTAACTTACGTAAGTCCCGTAACTCCGTAAAAACAAATCAGATGAATCTGACAATTGAAAGGCGGCTGCCTCTCCAGTCTGATCATAATGTACAAAAATCACAAAATCCGTCGATGCATATTTACATGTAGGTTATTGCGTTCCATAAGTGGACGGACAGACAGACAGACAGGCGGACTTTGCCATTCCATAATACTTCTTGTCAAATGACAGGCTTATAAAAAAGTAGTTCGTGTTTTAGTTTTTAGTTTAAACATATTTTATTTCCATAAACATGAAATGGGAATTGGGCACAAGTTATACAAACATTGTTCAAGCCCTTAGTTCGTGTATTGAAGCAATTTCACACATTGTATATAAAGATTCTAAAATCCTTGAATAATGTTGGGTACAAGGGATCATTACTATATTATTGGTAATATGAAATTTTCCTATCTGATTCATATGTTCACTTACTAACTAAAAGTAAGACAAAATTATGGCAATTTCACAAGTACAATTAATATGATTTTGTTTGAAATCAACATCTGTGAAATAAAAATTATTTGCCAAAAATGTACCCTATAAATCCAAGAAGTATGACTAATAACTTATAAAGGGCTGATTCCGTCATAAAGATTGTGATGGAATTCTTTAAAACAATATTCAGAGAGAAAGCTCCAGTCTTTGTCAGTTTGAAAATATCTGTGTTGTGAGTTAAAAGTTTAAGACTTGGTATTATGGTGAATGAAGGTAGGTACAAAATAATCCAATGTTTAAGCACTTAAGCACATAATACAGTATTGTGCATGGATTCTGAGTTAAAATCAAAGTATTTGAGTGAAAAAGGGGGATCAACTGAGCTCCCCATCTTAATCTGCCACTGGTTGAAAAAAATTAAGCCTAAAGCTTATCTCTAAAGAAGATACTAGTGATGCAAACTGAACATAAAACTTAAACAGATACATAAGCATCATATGTATGTCAAGTAAAAAGTGCAGGTAAAATAGGAAAGAGAAATTTTAACGTTGTAGGTAAACCTTCAGTACTTTTAATGGGAGCACTATTGAAATCATTCTGTGCCTGTGGGTATAAACAGCAAAATAAATTTGGTCTTTTCGAAACACAGAGTTACTTCCCATTTTTGCAGGTATCTGACATCAAGTTATTGCGAGTCATCATATTCTGTGGAAACAAGTGTAAAATTCAGGGAAACATGGTTACAAATTTGACCTTTTTTTAATGAAATTAAAGACTCACAATACGTTTACGTCAGATACCTGCATAAATGGGAAGTAACACGGTATTAGCCTGTTTCGCATACATGTAACTGCGGTCCAGTTATTTTGGACGGCAAAATAACTACTTTTCCCGCAATATGACGTCAAGGACAATCAATATTTAAATGTGACGTAACGAAATTCGGTACTTGCCGTCCACAAAATGCTAGTCACGCAGTTACGTGAAAAAGGCTTATTTCAAAAAGAACGAACTTATGATTTAATCATGTTCATTCTTGCATAATTTGCGAATGTGATGAAAAATGCGACACCTACATGAAAGTTCAATTTCTTAAACTTTAATTTTACAAGTGGAACAAATGTCAACCTATAACACTACATGTTTTCTACACTTCTGACAGCACATGTCATCTTATGAAGGATTCAAGGAAATTCGAGCTAACAATGTTGCTCGTATTTTGAGTTTAGCAGCTTTTACTTGGCTATCGTATTAGAAGTTAGTAAATACGAATACGATTGTCAGTAAATATCACCTCAGATCGCCTAGTTCTACCAGTTTTAAAAAGCTCGAAAGTTGTTCTTCTTTCTTTTTTTTTTCTTCTTAGCTCGCTTTGTCATCGAACAATTCGTTCCTCTTCTCCTTCTTATCATAAGTATTTTCCCCTGCTATTCGGAGAACCAAAGGGGAATATGAATTGATGTGGAATTCACTTTAGTCAGGGCGGATCCAAGGGGGATGAAAGGATACAGGGGCGGATCCAGAACACCAACTGCCGAGGAAGCACATACAATTTTTGATGGGAATCACCTGCGAGGCCCGAAAGGCCGACTGGGGGAGGATATATACATAGGAGGGGGTGGTTCCCCCCCTTCCCAATTGTTGGGGTACGGGGGCCTCCCCCGAGAAAATTTTAAAAAATATGAAGCTATTTGGTGATATCTGAAGCATATTTTAAGTGAATTTAGAAGGAATTCCTTCAGTGTTCAACAATGATTTGTATATCGAAAATTTTTTTCGAAAAACGAGATAAAAACTATTTTTGCAAATTCCAGGCGAGGCCATGCAGACCCCCTAATCATCACTCTAGATCTGCGCTTGTTTGTGAATTTTTGTAAGGTAGAAAAACAAACAAGTCATAGAGATCACGAGTGTCCCGTTCCCTGCAGCGTCAAGATAGAAAGATTAATAGAAAAACATTCATTTGTAGACTCTTTGCAAAGTTCTTGGAGGTAGCCAGTCCAAATCTGGCCAAAACAATTTTTATTCATTTAAAAAAGATTGATCACGACCTCAATTCTAAAACGATCTTAATTTTTTCAATGCCGATTTTATAGAAGGTAATATCGAAGATTTGGTTAAGAAATATGTGAGTGTGTTTTATGCCTTACATAGGACTGAACATCACTCTCCATTTATCCCTCAGATGAAGAAAATTTCGGAAACTTGTATGTCCATGTAAAGCTAGACAATGGACATGGCAGCAATGCATCCATCCCGACTTTGTTATCTATCCCCGAAAAAATTTTGGAAAATTTTTTCAAATCTGTGGTTTCTGAGGTTTTTATCGAGCATTTTCTGACTAATTTCATAGAAGTACTATTAATTTGATGCTTCCAAAAGCATGTCATAAGTGCCCCTTCTTTGGGCACTGTCGGGGGGACGTGCCCCTGTGCGCCCCCCCCCCTCCCTCCCCCGACTGAATCCGCCACTCGGGTAGTCTGGTCTACTCGAGGTTCTTGTATAAATACCAACTTGGAATGTAGGGAAACGAAAAGGACTGATTCTCCCTCTGAATCAATGACCCATATTTTTCCAAAAATAAGTATATATTTTTGCCTTAAAGAAGAATTCAAAGAGAAAGGCGAAAAAACAATGAAAACGGCCGGGTTGATTAGGGCGTGTGTCACCTAGACAATCCTGATTGTCCAACATTTGGAAAATCCCATATCCTGATTGTCCAACAAAAATATTAAGGTCACCTGTATTGTTATATAAACACACCTGTTTGTCTAAATAAACATACCAATTATGGCTATTTTTCATAAATCTATTTTCACCAAATCGTACAAAGTTGATTTAAATTTGATATATAAAAAAGTAGAATAAATGTTAAAGTTTCACTCAAAATTAATTTATTTCTCAATTATGATTTTCAGTAGATCATCGGCTACATGTAATAGTAGATAATTACTTAAAAAGATGAGACCAATAAGGAGAAAAATACACTACAATCTTTAGTAAAATTCTTCAAAAAATTCCTAGAAAACGAGCTTTTGCAAAAAAAAAAAAAAAAATCATATATATTTTTTTTTCATTTTTTTATGTACGTGCATCATGTATGACATGCAAACAACAAATTGAGGATTTCATAGATTTTAAGAGCTTTGCAGCTTTTCTCTAGCATATCCATTATTACTATGTTTGAGTTTGTTTCACTCCAATATTACATGATTTCTGAGTTAATGCCTATCATTTTACGAATTTTAAGTCTCAGAATTTTGTCAACTTTGGCATATTTTCTATAAAATGCTAGCGATTCCTGTAATAAATGATATGTTTTCCATGGTTTTACAATCGATTTATATAGTACTAGAAAAAATAACTTTTTCCCTATATCTTGGAGTAAAATGGAGGTTGTTCGTGCCCATGCAACTCTTATATGCTAAATATTTGTTATAGAATCAGTAAATTGTAATATGGATGGTTATGTCTGCTGTCTGTCTTACATGCCTGCTGTCTGTCTGCTAGTTTGAGATAAAAAAAAATATGAATGGAATTTCTCCGCTACTCTTATAAAAGCCGCCAATATCTACAAGTATATATATGACTGTCTATTTCCTACGAAAAAATTGTTTTATCAAATATAGTCCGTAAATGTTCATAGGTGTCTGCACATATTATCGCCCCCCCCCCCCCCTCTTTCTTTCTCAGAATCATGGCTAAGAAATAGAAGATTTTCCACATACGCTTAAAAGTTATATTTCGACAAAACATTGCATAAATGTTTTATGATCTTTATCAATTCACTCTTCGTTCTACAGCTAATCATCAGCGGTAATTTCGCCCCAGTCTTCGTATGCGTCCTCGTTACGGCGCATGCAGCGTTCCTCCCAAGCACGCGCACTAAACCATCGTCTGCAACGAACGCCTGGTGACCAAAAGTCATCGTCATCTAGCAGATCGGCGTCCTGCGGGCGCACGTTAACCTTTGCTGTCATACGTGCGAACGATGATCTCGGCTTGAAAAGAATAAGATGCAATATCTTGGCACCTTTTGATTCTATGTAGTTATGAATTCCTTGTTTCGTGGACTTCGGGTCTATTCCGGATAGATAGTACTGTACCTAGCATTCCTGAAACGTCTTACGCCAATGAAAATATCCTCTGGATCCTCCCTTATTCCACCGCGGGATTTACTTTCATCTGGTTCAAGAGGGGGGGGGGGGGGTGCACCCAACCCAGTGATACATCCCAGACTAAAGTACTTTAAAAAATTTAAAAAATACTTCAGATACATGTACTTAGTATACGTCTTTTATCTTATCTATTTTACATTCATGAGGTTATGGCATATCTATCCAACATTTACCTGAGTCAATTAGCGGCAAGATCAATGTGATCAATTAACTAAGTAATTATGCAAACAATGTAATTGGTACTACCTAAAATCCTGATTGTCCAACAAAAAATATACCTCATTTTTACCTTTTTATATAAATGTTGGACAATCAGGATGACACCAAATTAATATGGTATCAATAATCATATCTATATATCTAATTAACGGACTCCGGACACTTCTAAATTAATAGTATTGCTTCGCTGTTAAACTTTTATATCATAAATATGGCTTCCTTCGCTACGGTACGGAATATAGCTTTATCAAATGTTTGTGAGAAGGATAGACATTTGCATTTTTTAAATAATACAATGTACCCATGGTAAAATCTTCCTGTTGGCGGTGATTTTTTCGATGTTTGACATCCCCTCCCCCTTCCCAGAAGAACACCCCCACCAAAAAGTACAGAAAAAAAGAAAATCTCCACTAACCCATCAATGCGTATTTCACGGCATTCTAGTTGTTTTCGACTATGACTTTAGTTTTATTATTCACTTTTACAATACAAGTAATTATTCTTATACATGTACGCTGACGGTCGTATTTTCCACCAGAGACAAACGATACACGTGAACAGTTGACGTACAAGCACAGGTCACCGGGGAAAAAAAACCAGGAGAGGTGGCCAACTCATAATGGTTTTAAAAAACGTATAAATATAGAGGAAGTATTTATGTTAATTCTTCTTGAATGACTCAACACATTGGGGGGGGGGGGGTGGCCAGGTAATTATATCCTCTCGGTATTTGCCATCCTTTCTAATTTTTATGTTTTACTGTATTATATTTTTCTTTCAAAGTCATATACTGGACCCTCCCCCCCCCCCTTTTTTTTAATGGCTGGAACCCCCTCTCTCGGAAAATTCTCTAGATCCAACCATGATGTTGACATACATGTACATATAATTTCCCATGGTTTCTAACGACCTTAATAAACCAATCATTCTTGAAATATAATTGTTTTGAATAAGTGGTAGTTTCAGGGAGCTCGAAGGAAAGCTCCCACAACCGCACAAGAAAATTTTATTTCCTGAGTCTTCGAGAAATTTCACCTTTCCTTGTTTCTAGAATTTATGAAGATAAGGGCATATACATGTATACGACATTTCCGGAGAGAATAAGATAATATTGTTAAGTTGAAGAGGCAGATCCAAAAGCCCGAACCACGACTTCAAGGGAGGTGCCTTTTCTGTTGGATAATTTGCAAGACACGGAGAACTGAATGACAGTAGATAGAACTAGAATACAAACACATCATGATCACTTTTAATAAAAGATAAAAAATGATATACCGGTATTATAATCAAAAAGGAGATTTTATCAACAATGAAAACATGATTCAAGACAAAAATCTATCGACGGCGAGAGAAAGAGAGTAGAATGGTACTGTATATTGTCATCCAGGGGTTCACACTTGGTGGTTACGTAATATACACGTTTCTTGAATTTACCCGGAGGCGTACTTGCGCAATATATATCTACCCCTGTGTATACATGTACTTAATGCCGCAGGGCGCAGGGGTGTCACCCATCGCTTTGGTCAGACCCGCCGATAACACGAGTGGGAGGAATGTTGTAGGACAGTGAAAGACATCTAGGGGGTGGGGCTGGGGTGTTTGACAATTAAAAACATAGTCATACAGGATTTTGGATAAAATGTTTGAATAATGAATAAAAAAATCATAGAGTCTATATACGGGAAAGATCTTTATGTGAAAAAAAATCACGAAGTCTACACGGGAAAGATCTATAACAAAATACATGCTCTCTCTCTCTCTCTCTCTCTCTCTCTCTCTCTCTCTCTCTCTCCTCATATTTCATTTTTAAAGCATTTTCAAAATAATTATGTGGTCTAATTATGACATGTATTGCGCCTATGCAGTATATGGGAAGGAATTGAAGCCCTCACTCTCTCTCTCTCTCTCACACGTACACCCTCAAAAATAACCGAATACGACCAACGTGTAAGAAGCTATTACTCGGGTATCTTGAATTTTTCACATGGATAATTGTTTGTGTTTTATGATTTGGGAAGTAGCAATTAACCTGTTTCTGAGAGAGAAAGGCTTGTTTTTAGGGAAAGGGGGGGGGGGGAGCGGACATTTTCATAGCCGAAAATTCCTCTGCGACCAGTTGGGTTGGATGATATTTTTTTATCCACAACCCCCCCTCTCTCTCTCTCTCTCTCTCTCTCTCTCTATATATATATATATATATATAGATCTCCTTCTTGGTATTCATTTTGCGGATGTACAAATAAAAAAAAATCGAACGGTCCATGTAGCCTTGAGGATAACAATTCACTGAAAGCTTTCGTATAGAATACATGCCATTGACGTTCTACTATCCCCCTCTTTTACCTTCAACAAATCGTGGTACTGTCATATATTTCAATATGTCCGTATGCTATGTACAAAGTTGCATCAAAATATGCTCATTCGTTTTGAAATAATCCAGCCAAAATGAAGCCCAATTAGCGCTTTTTATACTTGACAAAATTAATTACATTTTCATGTCCGTTTTTTCAAGACTGTCCTGTTCTCCTCAAAATAAGATATTTACACAAAATAAACCATGTGTCTTCTTTCAACTTTGATATAATGATATTTTAAATGTAAAAACTTCAAATTGCATTTTTAGAATTTTTATGGTTTTTTTTTTCAGGAGGCCAGAGAGGGGTAATTCAGACTCCAAATAATCGTGTAAAATCAACCAGAAAAAAGATAATTTTAGGCTAGTGTTGTAAATTTTTCCTTGTACTGTGTCAGTGACCATTAAACAACTCTATAAAGTGAAAAAGTACGCATATATCGATACAACGACTAAATTTTCCTCTATAAAGTGAAAAAAGTACGCATATATCGATACAACGACTCGTGGTAAGACAAAAACGCAACCCCCCCCCCCCCTTATTTTACAATTCCTGCGTTTTTCCTGTATGTTCGGTATAAGCTAAGAATAAAGCCTAAAATTGTATATTGGGCTCCGAATTTATAGTTTTCCACATTAAAATAAGATAAACATCAAATGCGAATTATGTTCTACATAAAAGTTTCGTTTTCATAACAATGAATACAAAAAAAAACAAAAAAAAAAAAAAAATTAATATTAATAATCCGGGGGGGGGGGGGCATTTCGAAATATATGCTTAACTTCATCATCAATTTATATATTTCTTATCATATATGGTTATAAACACAAAACTTTGTATAAATCTTATTTAAATTAAATGAAAATTAATGGGGCGAGGGGCGAGGAGGTGGGGGGAGGGGGTTTCGGCGTCATTATAGAAAGGGGGGAGGGGGCGTTCGGCGCCTTAAGTAGATTGAATGAGCGTGTAATATGTACACGTCAAATAGATATGTTAAACCCATGGCCATCAAATAATATTCTGTGCCAGTATCTACATTCTTTCATGAAATAATAACAACACTACATCGTTTCCTTATACAATTTTATGATACAAAATATATTTATTCGTGAACACTCACTCTTGAATACTGAATTCGGCGTCAGGCTGAAATATCAATGAAATGTGCACGCAGAGCGTCTGTGTACGATTATTTCAAGTATATATTTCAAAGTGTGATACTAAAATACTGTATTTTCACAAATTTTCACGATTCCTTATGATATAGATAAAATCTGTCATCCTTGGAACCGCTTGACCTACATATTTCTAGGATCCAGAACCCAGTTATTTTTCAAGCACTTTCTTACCAAAAATAGGAGAAAAATTCTCAAATCGCATCAGCTCAAATACATTGACACTACTTTCAAATTATTAGAAATCTTATTTGAATCACAGAGAAAAAATGTCGAAAGATTGAAAATACGCAACTTTTAAAATAATTTTATAAAGTCGTGCACCTGGTTCCGGACCGGAATTATTCGAATTTCCTGTTCTGAGGACCCATTTTCACTTGTATTCTTCCACACATATACTATACATGTCTTACACACTTTAAAATATAATAAATTATTCAGAATTTTATTTCGTCTATCAAGTAAACATTGATGGGGAGACAATTCAAGATAAACCTTATGTGCATTTCCCAACTGAATTATTAAAAAAAAAATCAAGCTAAGAAATAATAGGAACTATCCTACAGGTGTGATCGTCTGGTCAATACCGTCCATCTACAGGGATTTATCGCGTTTCCCAGTTGCTTGATGTACTATGGGCTATACATACATACACGTAACCAATAGTACGTACATCAAGCAATCGAGAAGCGCGATGAATCCCTGTGCGCCCATCTAATTTACGTTTGCATGATGTGCACACCAAAATACACACATGCATAACAATTATTATAACAGAAAGAAAGGAAATCAATTTCATAGATGAGATTGTACAAAAGAGTACATTACATGTATTCTATGAGGAGTCTGAATTTTCATACAAAAATTTATAAAAAAAAAAAGTATATGTAATTACTCGTCCCTATACAGGAGAGAATTCAGAACCTGAACGGGGGCTCAAACTCTTTTCGAGTGATGCTTTGCGAGGCCCGAACGGTCCTTCGGTGGTTGGGGTGCCTCTCCCGTGAAAATTAATAAAATGAAAAAAAAAAAAAAATGAAGTAAATTAGTGGCTTCTGGGGCATATTTGAAATGAATCTAGAAGTTATCATTTTCTCTTCTACATGTCAATGTTTAATGCAACTTTAAATTTCTCTTAGGAAATGGACGGATTGATCAAGAATTAAATCTGACCAAGGGTACAGCCAATATTCGGGAAGATCCAGCTTATGATTTTGAACCAAAAAAAAAAATTGAAACAAATAAAAACCCCGGAAACTCCGCAATTTCCAAGAGCTGGATGATTTGCTATTCAAAATTTTGTTTTGTCGCCGGGGTTCCCCCGCCCCTAAACTCCCTACCAGGGGACACCACGCTGGGGACCAACACTAGTCGAAACAGGTCTATTTATAGTCACACGTCTAAAAAGTGATATATATATTATACCCTTTGTATAAGATTAAGTGGCGGATTCAGGGGGGGGGGGGGGGGGGGTTCTGCGGAGGAGGCGCCCGCCCCCGGAACTGACCCAAAATTTTCCAAAAACAGGTATATTTTGGCCCATTTTCAGTCAAAATCGGCAAAATTTGCCCGTTGACCCCCGGTAAAGGGGGCGCTAGATCCGCCACTGAGATTTTGAATTTCTTAAGATATTTTTTTACGGATTTGCCCATCTTGGACTTCATGAATTTTATACGGCATGTATCTATATACATTTGTGTACTTTTTGGCTGCTTCTGCCCGGGGGGGGGGGGGGGGGGGGAGAGGCAGAATTTGCTTTTTTTTCACGGGTATTCCCCTGCCTTATCTACCGGTCTCTCGTATCCCCCTCGGACCTTCCTGTCTAGCATGTCATCCAAAACCCCCCAACACAGTTGCGGATTTAGAGGTGCGGAGAGGATCCCCCCCCCGAGGGGAGGGGGCGGCACTGACCAAAATATTTTCAAACAACCCTATATTTTGGTCCATTTTCATTTAAAAATCGGAAAAATTCCCCCCGGCAAAGGGGGCGTTGGATCCGCCATTGCAACAGTTTAGTTTCTGGATCAGCACCCATATATCTCGCTGTGAAAATACCATGCAAACTACTCTTTAAGGCGAACATTTTTATAATGAACAAGAAACAACTCAAAACAAGTGAATCTATATTTAGTCCAGGGAACCCCCGACCATTACCCAACATGTCCAAAGACAGAAAAGTCGAAGAAACGATGAAAACAGGGTAAATTGTGTACTCACAATCATATTTACAGGAATTTTATAGAATTAATGATATGATTGGTGGGTGATGCCTTCGTTTCAGTATCAAGTGGGTAATGTTTGAGATGTAACTCGAATTGCCTCTGACTACCAAAGTCACACATGTACATGCCTTGCGTTAAAAGCTTAACAAACATGTTTTATTTTATTCCATTTTCTTAATTCACTTTCAATCTAATTGTAAGCAACCAACTTCAGTACTTTGCATATTTACCTAAGATAAAGCGATTATTGTATCTTGGAGGTGGGGGAGGGGCTACATGTACATGTAAGTGCAAATACACTATTTTTAGCTCTACTGGTCTCAGACCAGTCGAGCTTATGCGATACCCCGTCTTCCGGCATCCGTCCGTCTGTCCGTCCGTCCGTCTGTAAACAACTCTTGTGCTCGCAACTCCTCTGAAACCATAGGTGATAGAAAGTTAATTCTTTTTGCATCCTACTTTGTATGTGGTCTAGTTGTGCACCTGACATTTGGTTTCAGCCCCTGACCCCCAGGGTCTTAGAAAATGGGTGTGGTTATGAAAATCCATGTAATCTTGTGCTCGCAACTCCTCTGACACTATAAATGATGGAGACTGAATTCTTTTTGCAATATGGTGGGTCTGTGGTCTAGTTGTGCACCTGATATTTTGTTTGAGCCCCTGACCCCCAGGGTCTTAGAAATGGGTGTGGTCATTTTCTCCTATATAACTCTATGTAATCTTGTGCTCGCAACTCCTCTGACACTATAAATGATGGAGACTTGATTCTTTTTGCAATATGATGGATCTGTGGTCTAGTTGTGCACCTGATATTTTGTTTGAGCCCCTGACCCCCAGGGTCTTAGAAATGGGTGTGGTCATTTTCTCCTATATAATTGTGCTCTCTACTCTTTTAAAGTTATTAATGACGGAGAGTTAATTCTTTATTTCTATTTTCTAAAAAAAATTCTATATATGTTCTATATTTTCACACACAATATACCTATATTCCTATATTTTGAGTAGGGGAAGTTGCTATGAACCATGATATAAATACCTGATAGATCTCAAAACATTCAAGAAATGATGATATGATCTAAATAAATTGTTGTCGCTGAACTTTAAATAAAATATTGGGCAAAGTACAGAAATGCTTTTATATCTGTATTTTAAATTCAGGATCGTGATATGAATCGTATCATGTGTAAATATTATAATACATATCATATCATGGGCTAGGCATATCATTGCAGCCCAATCATGGTTGGAAATCAAATGGACTTACTTAAAGGTTCATTCATTCATTCATTCATTCATTCATTCATTCATTCATTCATTCATTCATTCATATACTCATTCATTCATTCATTCATTCATTCATTCATTCATTCTTTATTTGTAGTAGTATTTTTTTTTGTAAATGTACTGCAAGATTTTACTTCTTTATAAAAAAAACCTGCAGGAGTTCTTTTTTCTCAAAAAAATTCCTGCAGGAATTTTTCTAAATAAATTTCCTGCAGGAATTTTTAACAAAGCATAATTTCCTGCGGGAAAAAAATGTTCATATAATATTTCCCGCAGGAATATTTTAAGTTCAAATTTTTCCTGCAGGAATTTTTTTCTCCCGCAGGATTTTACTTCGAAAAAATTTTCCCGCAGGAATTTTATTTTTCCCGCAGGAAATTTTTTTTTCCTGCAGGATTATTTCAAGCAATTTTTCCTGCGGGATTTTGAAAATTCCCGCAGGAATTCATCAATTTCCCGCAGGATTTTGATAATTCCCGCAGGATTTTGAAAATTCCCGCAGGATTTTTTTATTTCCCGCAGGATTTTTTTGTAATTAAGGTGAATATCTCAGGTACCAGGTGCGCTACAGGTAAATGAGATGTGGATTCTGACTAACTCAGGTATCCTCTACGCGATGACACTTTTAGTTTTGCTGTACGTCCAGCCCCGGGCGGGCGCAAAAATGAACTAGCGCGCAAGTTCATAATTATTTTGCCCACTGTTTTGTGTGTTTCTTGGGTCCCCTTCGTCATGCTTTCTGTTTGTATGTTCATCTTACAGTGATATTTTTTTACACCACAATTGTGCGTTTTTCGAGACCTCTGGTCATTCGGAAAAGTAGAAGGGTTGTGCTGTGCGCACGTAATCCGGATAACTACAGCATCTGCTACTTGCGTGACAGACGGCAGTCTAAAGTCGGCACCGGTTGCCCATTGGTCTCGTTGGTTTATGTGTGGTCCTTTGTGTTTGATGTTTCTGTGTTGTGCGTTGATGTTCCTTGTCCCTTTTGAATCTCTTTCTGTGCGTGTATGCTCTGCGTTTTTTGTATTGGGTGTTGGAGTTTTGCTGTTGACGCTGTAGCCTAGTGTTGTTGGACATCCCCTTCTTTCTGTCTAATCATACAAGATCAAAACAAGTTCATGCATGTGCTGCTACGTATAATTCCATGTTAGAAACATATGTAGCAGCGTGTGCATTAATTTGTATTGACATTTTCTCATGATGAGAAACAAATAAAATTAGATCTTTCGGTCAAGAATTCATGGACTGGCATGCAAAAAAACTAATTATGTCTTCTGTTGGTATATTCAATGTATTGTACCTTAAACCATGCATTTTTGTAAGGAAGTTATTATCCACTGATATAATTTCATCAGAGTCAGTTAAAGTCTATTCAGCCATGAGCTTCTAACTTGACTATAACTCAATCACAGTTGTCTTTAAGAGATTGTAAAATCAGATAACTAGATACCGAGGCTGAATACAATTATTAAAGTTTAACATATTTGATTAGTTGCTTGTCGACGATTACCATGATTACTGATCATTTTCAAGTAAATACATTGGAGAAAAAAGAATGTTTATTAAGACTGCCTAGGAGAAATTCTAGGATAATTGCTAAAACTATCAAACATATATGTGGTCTTATCCTTGTCAGTTGATTTTTTATGCTAGATAATCATTCCTCGGAATTCTACTATTTCGATTTAATCGAAGAAATTAAGTAAGGTAATCTATAAAGCAATTCTGTGCTTGAGCAATTCCTACTTGTATCATAGAACATTACGAAATTAGCACCGTTTACCACTGATTGGATTCCATCAATGAAAAAAAACATTGTTAATTTGAATTTCTCTGTGGTAGTAATTTGAAAGCTCATTTTTGAAAAAAAAAAGAAAAAAAATTGATTATTATCTAATTTGTGTAACATCATTCATGCATTTGTGTTTTGTTTATCGACAAGTATTCTCGCAAAGAATCTTATCATTGGAAAATGACGTCACAAGAGTTTGGTTTTAAGGTTTTTGATTCGAAGATAATTTAAAGTGTTTATATCACACAAACATCATAATGCGGATTGTGCAACATATTTGTGTGTCTTATCAAGGAGCAAACAACTCATAAGAAATAACTTTAATTCGACTCTGCATTGGAATGACACATTGTGTTGTAAAGAATAGCCTTTATCAGAGTATTATTCTTCTCTTGCCTTGATAGGAAGACTATTTTTAAAGATTATTTTTCAAAAAGAATATCATGCCATTCTGATAAGTTAATTGAATTTTTCAGTTGAAACAATTATTAGAATCTGCCAATCAAGTCGAACCAAACAAAAAAAAAAAAAAAACCGATAACAAATAATTTTTTGTCACGTGAAGAGTAAATATAAGATTTCACCAATAAAAATATCACACAAGACGTAAACTGATGTTTTTCTAATAAATGAATTGGGAATAGAATGACCATATGTACACATTTAAGCCAAATACATCGATTCTGCTGCAGGCCGTCTAAGGTCGACGAGAACACTTCATTTATAAACTTTCTTCAATGACATATATGTAAGAACCGCACGGGATTCTATCAATCCAAGACTATAAACAACTAGCTTAATCTCTACGTCTTTCGGTACCCTTTTTCGACATAGTAACTTTCATACTTTTTTGGTATATTACATTGTTTAGATTTAGGATTTAGGATCACTGATGAGGGTTAAGTACCCGAAACGTGCATGTCTGGTCCACGTTGCCAATTTATCTGTTCTTAAATGATGCTATTCAATTTGAAGACGTTTACACTCTTTAAAGAAATTAAAACTGGCTGCTTTAGCAGAATACGCATTACAAATGACACATTTACCAGAAATGTCACACACATCTAATTTTGCAAATTTTCTCATTGTACGCTAGTATGTATGAATCTATACCGTCATTATGTAACTCAAACGTCAGTTCAAAAAATAAATCTAGAGGGCACTACTGAAATACAATACTGCGTCAGAAGATATTTTCATTATTTAATAAGTATCACTGAAGTGGATTTACTATCCAAAACGTGTATAACGTGTCGGCACCTGGTGCACATTGGTCTCCTTTTATTTGTTGTCATCAATGTTTGATGTTTCTGTACGTCTGTTACGATTGTATTGTATGATGTTATGGTGAATATTGTTGTGTCTTTTTGCGATTTGTAGTTTTGTACGATGTCATTTATGTGTCACTTTCTTGTACGTTTGTTTCGCTGGGTGAGTGCAGGGTGGTCATGCTTGAAACATTCCCTTTCTTTGTGCATTAAAAATTGGTTTGATTTTTTTCTTCAAGAAGGTAAAGAGTTGGAGCACTTCCGTATTATTTGTTTTCAACATGTTGTATAATGTAGAAGAGAGACATTCTTTCATTCTTTCCATGTCAATGAATCCAGACTTCACAGCTTCTTAAAAATCACAGCAATATATATCTGCTTTGTAAAATATAAACAAACAGTACGATTACGTGGGGAGGGGGGGGGGGTTGTGCGCCAAATCGCAAATGACATTATGACCTCAACCAAATTACCCAAAATAATTGCATGTAGCAACATCCTTAATAAATTCGTATAAATCTGTTTCGACAAAGAAATACATTCATACTACAATTCATTAATGCAATTCCAATGATCCAAAAGCCCGCCAAACATGACATTTCCTTATGGAATCCGCCAATACAAAACAGAAACTCAACGAACACAAAAATGATGCAACAATCAACTTAACCTTTCTATTAGACTAAGTTTAAAACTAATTTAAAGCTCTTTAGTACATGTAATACAAAATTTCAGACCATCCAGAAGAGAGTTAAATTTTTAGTAAATTACATGTGTGCGGCTCCGAGCAAATTGATTTTTACAGTGCATCGTACAAGACTTTTCAATTGTACAAAAATTCTATTGAGATTCAAATAATACAATCAACTTAAAACATTCTGCAACGAAACATAAGTAAATCCTCAATAGAGATTAGAGCAGGTGCCCGGAAGGAAAAAACATCTCCTGTTTGCTAGCAACACGCGTCATTTAGGTCGTGCGGAAAAAAGGCTTATCCGCTAAATTGTTAAATTTGGTGTTTTAGATGGTTCTTATCTAAAATATCTTCCAACATTCCTGTATATGTACACAGATTGCATTGATAGAAGAAATTACGCAAAATATTTAAAATCATGTTCTGTTTTGATTGATTGAAATAATTACTATTTTGATGATGTTACTAATTTATAATAGACAATAACAAAGCGCTTATATTTGCTAAAATTGAGGTACAAATAATAATCATTTGACGTATATATAGTAAAAGAAAGGAGGTGATCTTCAACAGAACCCGGTTGCAGCACCAACAACCAAACAACAAACTACCTCTTATTGACTTTTACTCCCTGATACATCATGATTTTATGAAGGTTTTTTGTTTTGTGTTTGTTTTTCATTTTCTTAATTAAAAGGCATTCCTAACTTTGTTCCTCGAAATAAAAGTCACGTGTCTACACAACTTTAATTATCAATATAAGAAGTCACGATTTTACGATAAATCTAACATAATTGACGTCAGTAATAAAGGAGTCTATGGGAATTCAATATGTTTTAATCAATTAAGCTGACGGTTGCGATTACATATTAGGTGAAATATTTCAACGGATAAGAGCTTAGTGTTCATCACTAAAATTTATCTCCGACAAACTGAAGTTAATATCTATTTTTTCCAATTTTTCCCTCGCCTAAATTCTTCTTGTGTTATCTAACTTCAATGAAACGCACATTTAATTTTGCTCATTGTGCTTATCTAAAGATATTACCACACATATTGGTTTCCTTGAAAGAAATATCAAATTGAATCAATTAAAGGGTAATTCTTTGTTTTTTTTAAATATCAATTAAAAGCGTTTGAAGTAAGATTTCCCAGTGCCGTTAGTTTTTCGTTATCATCTTATGTGGTTATGTGTATTTCGGTTTGTTATTTGTTTTTGTTTCTTGTTGTCCCTTGCCTTTGTGATCTCTCTCTCTCTCTCTCTCTCTATCTCTCTCTAGGAATGTGTTTTCTTCAATAATGGCTATACAATTACTTTGAAACTAAAATAAGACTTTATGTCATGTAAATACTTTAGTGTGGTACTTTTTCATACAATTTACAAGATATTTACAATCAGTTGACATATTCTCTCACAGTTTCATCTTACATGAAATATTTTTAATGGACTTCAAGGGGTTTTTATGCGTGTTGGAATTCATTGTTTTTCTGCGTATAGCACGCATATTTACGACACAATTTTCACAGACTTTGGCCATATTTCATTGTTTAGATTGAGGATCACTAACGAGGGTTAATTAACCGAAACGTGCATGTCTGGTCCATGTTGTAACTTTATCTGCTCTGAAATTATGCTAATGAATTTGAAGACGTTATAAACTGAATACTGGTAAGGAATGTTCCTTCCCTTCCACAGTTAAAATATATGTCAGTAAAAGGATTTGCTATCGCATGAACATTTAAGGAGGTATTGAACACTTGGACGCCAAATTCAGTTTTTTCTGAAAATTTCTGAAATTATATTATTCTTGTCTGTCCTTGACTATACAAACTTACATTTGATTCTGTCCACAGGAAAATTTTCTACGAGACTTTGAAATATGCATTAATCGACGTTTTCGTAAAATTCTTCATGACGTCATAATATTGAAAGTGTCTTTCCAGTTCTCGTAAAGCTATTGGAAATTACTTTTGATTTAACTTCCAAAATATCCATAAATATATTGCACTTACTTTTGGAAAAGATAAACTGAATTGTGTTTTAAACACAAGCAGGATACTTGAATAAAAGATGACACTGTCGCTAAAATAATTGCAATTTCGAGCCAATTTACTGTAGTTACTAGTTAATTATTAGGAATCCTGTGGATGAATCTTTGTGAAAAACTATCAAAATTACCAAGAATGTCCAGCGATGATTTCATGATTGAATGTGAAAAATTGAATTTAGGATTAAAATATTACAAGGCTTTATATTTTCCAATTTTTTTCTTCCAAAGTCGTCCATTTTCAATTAAGTGACATCCGCTTTGCTGTGACGTAAATTTGTCAACGAATACACAGTGATGAAGATATAATTTTATATTTTATACATGCTAAGTTTCAATGCAATACGTTTAATAATACTGTTTTTATTGCATTTTGAATGCGAAAGTTTTTGACGCCATTTTTCCCTGATAACGTCAAAATGACGTCGTGGTTCGCTCATGGATAAAACTCCCAAAGTCCTAAATTTCGAAATTCACCATTATTTCTTAAAATGACGCCGAAAATTATTCAAACTTCATCAGGATACTCAAATGCGTATATCAATCAGAGTATCAAATAAGGGAGTTTAGACTGTACTTTTCCTAGGAAGCGAGAAAACGAATAATGACGCCGCCATCTTGGTGTTCAAACCCTCCTTAAGACTCCATTTTACAAAATGCAAAACTTATCTAAAGCTCATTAACAGGACAAAAATAGATTGTTTATAAGAACATATTATTTATTTTCTGCGCGTCTATCGTTCGTTTATATTGGCTTTGAGTCTATATATGACTGCTATTTTGCTAAGGGTACGTCGATGCTCAATTTGGTGCTCTATTGTAAGAGCTCTTCAGATTATCGCCAGGATCTCATTTAACTCATTAGTGTCACACTTATGCCCTTTGCCGTGTGGAGCTCGTAAAAAAGTTCCCCGCGAGGGGTTTGACAGTACGTGTTTTGAATGTTTTTCCCTGACATTTTCGCCATAGCACTTTCTATATAGACTTAACCTCAGACAGTGCATGTATTATATATATAGTTTTCATTTTCGTGCGTGAACATCGACGGCGGGTGCGGCTAGCCAACAGGGGATGCTTACTCCTCCCGGACACCTGATCCCACCTCTATTTTGCTAGGGGTCCGTCGATGCTAAATTTTGTGCTCTATTGTGAGTGCTCTTGAGATTATCGTCAGGATCTCCTTTAACTCATTTATGTCACACTTATGCCCTTTGCCGTGTGGAGCTCGTAAAAAAGTTCCCCGCGAGGGGTTAGACAGTACGTGTTTTGAATGTTTTTCCCTGACATTGTCGCCATAGCACTTTCTATATAGACCTAACCTCAACAGTGCATGTATTATATATATTGTCTTCATTTTCGTGCATGAACATCGACGGCGGGTGCGGCTAGCCAACAGGGTATGCTTACTCCTCCCGGGCACCTGATCCCACCTCTATTTTGCTAGGGGTCCGTCGATGCTCAATTTGGTGCTCTATTGTGAGTGCTGTTGAGATTATCGTCATGATCTCCTTTAACTGATATATACCTGATTCTTTGATGTTTACTAGGTTTCTTTCATATGCTTTGAAGTGAACCCTAAACAAAGGATCACAACGTGTTGCCTTTATGAACGAAGTACCCAACCTGTCATCTCACTGATATCAATGTAATGCTATGACATGTAAAACGTTTGATCTCTTAATTCTAAAGAAAAACGTAGATCAAGTATTTTATCAATTAAGAAATATATATATGATCTTCCCTCACGGGTACTATTTCTTAACACGCCCTATTCATTCTGATTGGATACGGAGGTCAATCTCCGAAACCGACGACTGTAGCTAGATTCGTTCTTTACACCTTATAATTTTTAATTTTTACAGTTTGTATTTTTAACCTCCTTTATGTGGGCCTCTCGTGATATGACTTTCTATTCACACTGACCCGCGCGTTGTCAGTTTAGTAAGTATCTCTCTTCAGGACGGACGTGTTTTTAATTGGGGGATTTTTCGTTTCATTTTACTTAGTCAATCGAGTCCCTTACGTTTATATAGAGTGGGGGAGGCGGTATTTTGTTTGATTTTACTCACTTGATAATATGTTACTTAATCAGGGAGCATCTTTTCAGTTTTTGTTTTTTTTTATTTTGAACCTATAGAAGTCTTGGACGTGTTTCTATCGATCAGTCCGTCCAGACTTTTTGGCAGCGGGTGTTGCATGCAAACAGGAGACGCTGACTCTACCTAGGCACCTGGTCTCGCCCCTCGCGGGGTCTGCTTTGGTTCATGAATTGAGAATATTACCTACCTGGCTACTAGTTATAGCCTTTCGAGCTTCAGTATAGTACAGGTTCTGACTAGCATGAGAGTGTGTGTATGTTTTTTTTATGTACTTTGTGTCCGAACGGAATGAGGGACGTACTGTCCCTTGTTCCGTCTGGATACAAGTACATATTCGTGTATCCAGAGGGCTCAAGGGATGTGCTGTCCCTTCCGCTGGGTTTAAACACGTTTAGTGTCGTGGTCGCTTGTACCTTTTTTGTGCTTTTATATCTTTTTTTTCCAAGCGACGTGCATTCGCCCTTTGTTGGGCTGATCCGACATTGTCTGAATAGTGAACGTGGTTGTTTTCACCTCTTTTGTGCTGTCTATATATATATATATATATATATATATATATATATATATATATATATATATATATATATATATATATATATATATATATATCCATTTTGATCTTTCCTGTTTTGTGTTCTTGAATTCGAATTATGTTTTTCTTCACAGCTTCATCGAACCCGATTTTAAAACAAAACCAAAAGTGTCGACGCCTACAATACGCTAGTTGTTGATTCGAATTTCAATGTCACGTTTTTCTCAGTTCTATTTGTCGTGCACACTGTTGAAAAAACTTTTAAAGATGTTCCCAAGAAAATAAATAAAACATGTTCTTTCTAATTTCGAAATACTTATCTTACTGTTCATTTTCTTCGATGAGGCAAATTAAACGGGACATTCAATAAATAAAAGAGTAAGACCCTATTTGTTTTTTTTTCTTAGAAAAATGACAAATTTCAGTTTTGGTATATACATTTAAATCTAAATTCATCAATGAAAAAAGATTTAAATTTTAAGATAATGGATCGACTCGCCCCCGGTGTCAAGATAAAGACGTACGGAAAAAGAGAGCAAATGTTCGAAAGAGATACAAAACTCTTCCATGAAAATTTGATCAAAATTTATAATTTTCTACTTAATTTAGATTCTTTACTCTTATAAAATATTTTTTCAATATGTACTCAGAAAACTATCCTTAATCAGATATCCTGTTTTTTCTACAAAAGAAAACTTTAACAATCGTTTTCCTGCATTTTGCACTCTCTTCAAAGTAAATACACAAAATTAACTTCTAGAATAAGAGGGCACTACTGAAGTACATTTGGCTGTATTAATCACTTATTGAGGAGAATATACTATCGGAAACACGTGTCTGGTGCATTAAAATTGGTTTGAAATTTTCTTCCAAGAAGGTAAAAAGTTGGAACACTACCTTATTATTTTTTGAGAATTCTATATTTTTTCTTGTACATGTAAAATATTTCGTTGGTTACTGTTTTTTCCATTTTTTGATTTTTCTTCTCAATTTTCAAATCAGAAGCATTCGTAAAAATTCAATACCTAGTCTCTACTGTAATTTTAACGATGTATCCTCCACAACATAATCAACGCTTTTCGGGAAATTAAACTTTAAAGACTAAGTTTTCTACAGAAAAGTGCAAGTTAAAACAAATAAAATTTGTTTTATTAAAACAGATACTTTATTACTTGTTCAAAGTTTTAAAAAGAAGACGAAAAAAATAAATAAATAGAAAAGGAAATTAAATTAAAATCCAAGAAAGAAATAACAATATATGAGTTTCAAGCTTGTATATGTATCTTCAATAAGAGAGAATATCTGAGAAAAAAATTATCGTACTTGTATCGATAAACAAAACAAAAAGATATTGGGAGTTATGAATAGAGAACAAATTGAACTGAAAGTAGTGAAATGTGTGCTTCTGATAAATGAAATCATTGCTTACCGTTTGATACAACTCCATTGCTGAAAAACTCCCAACTTTCTCAAATAACTTGCATTATTGAAACGTAAAGCAGAAATATAAACTACTGCAAGAGATGAACCCTCGATCGTATACTTTAATATAAAGCACGATGATATATCAGGACTGATGAACTGCTTATATATATCCACAACATAAGGCTAAGTACATGAATAATACAACGATTATTATCTTATATAGCTCAACTAGCATTAGAAACTTAGCCGCACTAGCGAATTCAAGAGAGCAATCAATATGGCTATTCCACATGATTGAATGATTTAATCACGGTTTGGATACTTCGTAGGGGTAATCTCCCATAGGAGTTTTACGGATTTTTTCATATCTAATCAGTTAAACGTTCCTTTGCATTTCTGTAATCCTTATAATGTCGTACGTAAACATAATAAGATATTTTCAGAAAAAAGTTGTCTTTTAATTCTAAGACTACCAGTAAAAGTTTACTGGTAGTCTTTTTCACAAAAATTATTGTCCACTTCTTTTGAAATTCGCATCAATACAGCCAACAGAGTAATACATATTACCTTGGGTATTTCACTACCTGCATTTTATGGTGGGATAATTAACAAGATAAGAAGAATCAAAGATAGACATCATAAATATCGAAACTGCGTCAGAATCATCAAACGCCTTTTATACCGTGGATATGATCCTAATGTCAACAGGCGGACATCATATCCTAGCCATCTTGCTACGTCTTTCGGTAATTTTAGGACATAATTTTCACTTATTTTGGCCATATTACATTGATTAGATTGGGAACACTGACGAGGGTTAAATACCCGAATCGCGCATGTCTGGTCTGTAAATTTATCTACTCTAAAATTATGCTAATAAGTTTGAAGACGTTAAACATTGGTTCTTATGCAATCTAAAGTCTTGTACCAGCGCATTCTTAATACTTTCACTCTGACTGACTGTGACGACGGGGCTCAATGTCGGGCCATGTCCAAACCTCTTTAGAGGAGACAGGGCCCCAACCACCTGTCCTCTCTGAATGTCAGTCGGAATCCTCGGGGTGGCAGAGCACGGTTGTTATTACGTAAGCACTCTTTTGATATCCATTTATATATTCATCTGTGTTCTTCGAGACTTCTTATATTAATCGGAAAAGTGGGGGGGGGGGGGGGGGGGGGGTTGTACGTACGTAATCCCGGATAACAGCACCTTCTGCTATTTCCGCGGCAGATAGCCGTCCTGTTGTCCATTGGTCTCGTTGGTTTATACGAAGTCCTTTGTGTTTGATGTTTCTGTATTGTGCGTTGACGTTCCGTGTCCCGTTTTTCTTGTCTGCTCTGTGTTTTGGCATTGGTTGTTTTGGGGTTTTGCTGTGGATGCTGCAGCCTGGTGTTGTTGGAGATCCCCTCCTTTGTTTTACTCTATAGAATTTTGAATATGTTACAAAACTGCGAATAGCATTGACTATTACCAAACAATCAAACGTCATTCTAAAACCTAATAAATCTATATGAATTTAATAAGATACAAAATGTGTATAAATTTTGTACAATGTTGTCAGAAACAGCCCAACATCTAACATGTCAAGAAAGTTAGTAGCAGAGCGTCTTGCAGTTCCAGTTGAGACAGACCAAGATGCTTGAAAATATTGCCTGTCGTCAAACATGTAATATCGTCACTCCGGTAAGTAACTTGCTGTATGTAAAATGCTCAATACTACATGAGCGCATTTTAATTTTTTGATTGCGTTTCGGTGATTCAATAGAATAAAAAAAATGTCATGTACTTTTTGAAGAAAAAGTTGTCTGATTGTTGGATCGTCTGATTGTTGGCAGAGTTTATCATTATTTAGAAAGTTTGAGTTTATCTTTGTGTCCATTTTTCTATGTCGAGATCTTGCTGTGCTTGTCTACCCTGTGTTTCGCATAGGGTGTTTCGATGTTTGTTTTCTGTGGATGCTACAAACGAGCCTGGTTGGAGATTTCCTCCTTTGTTTTATGTATAATATTTGGCAAGTGCTGAAAATATTCATATCAACTGATCCTGACAGTGTAGAGTGCCCGTGTTTCGTTCCGTAAAATAATGTCGCGTCTTCCATCAATCAACATTTATGTTTAGAGTTTTCTTCTTGACGTTTTATGGAATTAAAACGATCTGTTTATTAAACTTTCTTTTTCTTCCATATTGACATCTCTAGACATATTCGGGCTTCGATGGGGTTATATTGTAAAAATTTATTTTGTATTGTAAACACGAATTTCATGATCATATATTTAAAACATATTCGGCGATATGAACGATATATTTTTGAAATTTGAAGACGTGTATGTCTAGGGGTTCTCTTATTGATGAACAAATCATTATATTAGTTTTATATATAACAACACTAGCAACAAAAACAACAGAATGCTTTATTTTCATAAATATAACATTGTCAAGTGCATTGTAGAAAAATCATCGCATAACATACATGTATATAAAACCGTTTTGACTTTGAGTTCCTATGTTGTTGACAGTCATTTCGATGACCGGTTTACTGGTTTCATGCATGGACATTGACGGCGGGTGCCAAACAAGGGATGCTTACTCCTCCCGGGCACCTGACCCCACCTCTAGCTTGATAGTGGTCCGTCGATGCTCCATTTGGTGCTCTATTGTGAGTGCTGTTGAGATTGATGTCAGGATCTTCTTTCACTCATCTATACATATAATACTTGATTGGTATCCTCCACACCGATATATCCTTATGAACTTTATAAGCGGGGGCTTAAACTAGCATATATATAACACTAAAAGTTTCCCTTTTATATGGTTTGAAATTAATTGAAGGAATTGAACTTCTAAAGTATTCATCGTATGAGTATGCTATCATTTAAGGTTAGGGATGCGACTACAGGGAGATAACATCAAATCACATAATATTTGAAAACGACAAAAACGATCAATGATATAACGTCAGATTGATACATTATTTCAGAAAAGAAAATAACAGTCCTTGAAATTTTCATTGCTGAATGGGTATTTTTGGAGAAATATGTATATTTTTAAATGGAAAATCACCGAAAATAGAAAAAAAAAAATTCGCATGAGATCTGCTACCAAAGAGTCAAACATCTCATTATGTTCTTTAAAAGTTAGATAATAAGATATTTGAACTTCGAGTTAAAGCAAAGGAGGGGATCTCCAAAACACCAGGTTGCAGCACCCACAGCAAAACCCCAAAAACACCCAATGCAAAAACACAAAGCAGACAAGCCCAGATAGAGACGCATGAGGGACAAGGAACGTCAACAGGACTACACATAAACCAACGAGACCAACGGGCAACCGGTGCCGACTTATGACGGGTATCTGCCACGGAAATAGCAGGTGTGGTTATCTTGGATTACGTGCGCACAACTCTCCCACTTTCCCGATTACCTAGAGGTCTCGAAGAACATACAATTGTGGTGTAAAATAACTTCCTCACTGTCAGATGACCACACACAAACAAGACTGCAAAACGCAGAGGCCCAAGCAACACAGATGAATACGTAAATGGATATAAAAAGAGGTCGCATGTAATAGAATCCGTGCTCTTCCGCCGCGAGCTCATGTATGTGATCACCCAAGGAGTCCGACTGACATTCAGAGAGGAGAGTCTTCTCTAAGAAGGTTTGGAAAGGGCCCGTCATGGAGTCCCGTCGTCACAGTCAGTCAGAGTGCAAGTTTTAAGAATGCGCTGGTACAAGACTGTAGATTGGTCAAGTACCAAGCCTAGTGTCCGTCTGGTGACATTAGGATGATATTCCCAGTATAAAAGGCGTTTGATGATTCTGACGCATTTTCAGTTATGTTGTCTATCTTTGATCCTTCTTATCTTGTTAATTATTTCGGAAGAAGTTGACTATGATTTTTGAAACATTTCCAGAAACATGAGAAAGTCTTAACTAGTTTGTGAACGCGAAAACCTTGTCCTAAAGGTTTCTTGGTAATTTGTTAATTTCTACTATGAAAATCCAAAACATCAGTACTTGCTCTAGGATACCGGAAGAGCTGTGAAATATTGATAGCATATGACGGTAATCTAGGAACATCACCGTCAAGCCAGGGGAAATTTACTATGTTCAATCCAAAATCATCTTTTTATGGATCTCTTTATCAATTTTGAGATTTAGGCCCAAAAATGGTATTTCTGTGTTTGTGGCGTTTGTCTGGCTTAGAATAAATTTTTGTGGATGAATAACATTTTTATACTTTTCAAAAACAGGATTGTCGATAGTAAGAATATCATCCAGGTACATAGAAGTACCAATGAAACATTTCACATCATAATTTTTTCTTTGCTTTTGAAGATTTTGTTTTGAGATCAAAATGTTGATTTTGTGGTATTTTTGCAAATCATTCTAAAGATTAATTCGGGTACATATTGGCTTGACTGCTTTATACGTAGAACAAAATGTGCTAACTTCCAGCTATTAATAAGACATCGACGGTGAGGCTAGCGAACAGGGGATGCTTACTAATCCCGGGCATCTTGTCCCACCTCTAGCATGCTAGGGGTCCGTCGATGGTCAATTTTGTGCTTTATTGTCAGTGCTGTTAAGGTTGTCGTCAGAATCTTCAGGTCATTATCCATATTTGTCATTAATCGCATTTTTGTCATACCCATACCCTTTGCAGTGTAGAGCTCGTAAAAAAGTTCCCAGCGAGGGGTTTGACAGTAAGTGTTTTAATTGTCTTACACTGACATGGTCACAATGACAATATCTGTATAGACATAACCTCAGTCAGTTCATGTATTGATATTGCTTTTGGTTTCGTGCATGGATTTTGACGGCGTTGCGACTAGCCAAACAGGAGATGTTTACTCCCCCTGGGCACCTGGACCCTCCTTTAGCTTAATAAGGGTCCGTCGATGCTCAATTTCGTGCTCTATTGCGTTGTCGTCAGGAACTTCTTTATCGCATTTGTTTCATGATGGTTTCAGTGAAATGTGAATATAGAACACCCATTTCTTATGCCATGAAACCAATTTCAACGAACGATAGAAAGTGTAAATCTAATATAAAAACTCTTTATTGCGTGTGTGCAAAATGTTAATCAGGGGTTTTGCTGAGATTATATTTATGTTTTCCGTAACACGAGGACGTCTTTGCAAGGGAGACGAGTTTGAAATCATCCATCATTGAACATAATAGTTGTCTTATCCTTAGAAATAATTGATCATCTTGCTTTTTCCGCTTCCGCAACTACTTCTTTGTCACATATTTTGATGCTTAACTGCATTTGACATTTGCTGCCTCGTAAATTAATAGCCATTCTCTGTAAGGACCAAAATCGTTCGGCACGGCATGTCATGGATTTTGATGATTTTCGGTGTAATGGGTATATATTAAGTACTGACCATGAAAATAACACTTTTCAGCCAATGTGACCTCTGGTTGCCATGGTAACGACGTCATTCTATTTATAGCACATTTGGGACCATGAAATAAGCCAGCTCTGGAGACTTTGTTGCCATGGATACCACTGTAACAGCTTGTTCATCTTTATATAATCTATTCTTCCTTACTTCCATTCTTACTTAGTACACTTAGATATGTGATATTTATTACAGGAAGCTTATTGTATTAAGCCAAAATAAGTCAAAATGAAGCGAAAAATAGAGGTGAAAATAAGGGCCATTTTGGTGTGTTTTTGACTATTTTCAATCTTAAATATCACAAAAGGCACCAATAGGAGAATAGTGATTTTCATTAATGGAAATGTATGTTTATTGAAAAATAAAATGAACGAAAAATTGGAGTGGGTATTTAAGAGTTTTACCCAAATTCTGTCGTCAAAGACCGCTGCCATGGCAACATTAGACCTTTTTGCTTGTTTCATATCATCTTTGAAATTGATTTTATTCATCTTTACAGTAAACTAAGATTGTCAAGATGTATGCATGTATAGATATGACTTAAATCTTTCATATAAGAACAATTAAAATGTTCAAGGTCATTGGCTTGATGTTCAAGGTCATTTATACTTTGAGACTCAAATTTTGCATAAAATATTGATTTTTTAATATTTTTGTTACCGATTTTAGTGATTTATTTATTTAAATATTTTCATAGGTCATATGTATTATGAAAGCACATGAACATAAGAAAGACAAATCTTAGAATTTATTGAATTGCAGCGATTCAATAGGAAAATATTTTTCCGTCAAAAAACAAGAAAAATACAGATTATTTCGTCCCTTTTTTATCAAAATACTCACCAAGAATTTAGATATTCGAAGATGTGAAGAAACGTAATCAATAGTTCTAAGAAATAAGTGATACATGTATCATTTTATGGCAAATAATTGTTAAGTTAAATATTTCAAGGTTTCTAAAATATTGATACATTCATTTTATGAAAAATCGGGATTTTTCGTCAAATCTGGTCACTTAAAGTTTAATGACTTTGATAATTCAGTGGGTGACCTTGAAAAATTTTCAAGGTCATTTTTATATTAAAACGCCTCTGATAGATGTATACATGAACTTCTGTTCCGATATCATGCTTAGATAGTTTGATAGAGGTTGTGTTTAAATTCATCGTATTGAAACCTTTCAGCCGATTGTTGCCATAGCAACTAAATCTGATGCTGCTTTGCATATAAAAGGACAAATAAGCCCGATTATTTTTTTAAATCCATGTAGAGTTTAAAGATGATACTTATTGGATAACTAGAATTTGGACTTCAAAAACTGGTGCTTTTATGAAATTTTCAACCTTGTAAAACAGTAAAAACATGCAAAAAAGGGTCTTTGAGTGCCTAAAACAAAGCCTTTTGATACCCTATTTTGGCCCAATTTTTCATCTTGTATACATAAGGCATCCGAGATGAATGTAAAAAAAACTTTACAATATGCTTAATAATAAGGATTAAGAGAAAATAATCAAACCAATTTAAGATTTAAAATGTACCTGTTTCCATGGTAACGAAGCCTACAAATATGACTTGTCCTATAGATTTTCCCGATTTTTGAAACTTCAGACACGGTTACCATGGCAACGACAACCTTTTTGAAAAAACTGGGGTTCATTTACATACTAGTACTTCATATTGAACTTCCATATACCAAAAATCTCAAAAATCCATGACATGCCATGCCAAAATGTTTTGAAATTCTTTGGTTCTTACAGAGAATTGCTGTTAAGATTTAAGGATATGTTTGATATTAGATTTCAAAATTGAACAATGTATTGATAAAAAAAATTTTGAAAAGAATTCTAATTGTAACAGGTTATATCAATAATCAATTTCATGTACGGTAACCAAAAATTCAAGTTTTAGACGCAAGAATTAGTTCCAAGAGACAATACCGTGTAAGAAAACAAATAATATAAAGTAATTATACAATGTATCAATACAGTTGTAATACGTTCTGGATAGATGTAGGGAAGTTCCAAAAGTAATTCGAATTGAAATATTTTGATTATATCAGACAATATCAAGAAGATCTCAAGCGGGAAATCTTTGTCTTCAGACCATATAAAACTTTTCATTAGTTAAACATCAGCGGGCAGGTAAGGTTGTCAGGGTATTGATATCGATTGTAAAAAACAAACAGTCAATTTCCATATTTCCCGGTCTCCATTCGCTTTTCTCAAGGCAGACTAAGTAATGTAGTCTTAACAATTTGCAGTGATTAGGTAACCTGAAAATCAACTATAAATGACAAAAAGAAAAAAAATTATTTTTTTGAAACTTTGTTTGTGTTTCTATCATTAAATCCTTTTCTCTGAGATATTTCTTAATTTTTTTTATATATTTATGTATGCCTGTCCTTTGTTTTAACAGATAGGTAGGTAGGTTTCGATCGATTGCTTGACCTAAAGATCAAGATAGAAAAAAAAGAAACAGGTATGGCGGCTAATTATATAGCTAATTTTAATGTTAATTTGCTAAAACAACTTCAACAAATAACAGGAATCAATTAGACACACAACAACACAGTAACTATGCTTAGTTCAATACAAATGAAAGCTAACGAATTTTAATGAAGAAAACCAATATTTAATGCATTGACAAATGAGTCAATGAAGATCTTAACAAAAATCTCAACAGCACTCACAACAGAGCACAGAATTGAGCATCGACGGACCCCTAGCAAGCTACAGGTGTTACATGGTGCCCGGGAGGAGCAAGCATCCCCTGTTAGGCTAGCCGCACCCGCCGTCGATATTCATGTGCGACAATAAAAACATCTAAAATACATGAACTGTCTGAAATAAAGTCAAAACATAATTAGAGGATACGCAATGTGTACCTTGTGCCCTTAGATTAACTCTGAGATTTTATGGCATTGTCAATACTCTAAATGAATCGTGTTGCTGTGATTTTTGTTTCTGGAATGTTTTTCATTCTATGTAATCTAATAATTTTCAACATATTAGAGTAACAAACTATATCAGCATGATCAGTAGTAATCAAAACTGCTATTTCTCAATTCATAAACAAAAAAGGTTGCCAAGTCTGCCAATGAGGGATATTACTAATAAAAATTAACATAAAAAATTGTCTAACAGTTATTCATTCTCAACGTCGAGATGGCAAGGCGAGAGAATTCGAACAACATTCGAAAGTGAGATCAGGTCCCCGGGGAGAGTCAGCGTCTTCTGATTGCATGCAACACCCGTCGCAACAGCTCGATGGAAACTTGTCAAATTTATTTTTTCTCTAAATTAAAAATCTATCTTCAGATATTCTAAAATGTATGAAATATTTGCATCGTGCATAGCATCTTTAGGGTCTGATACTTGAACAAAGTCAGGCACTCTTAGTGGAAAATCATATTTTGCCCAAATTTTGAGTATATCAAAGGAAAACTGTATAAAAATAAATATAAGGTATCTAAAGTCAAATTTTCTAATGGAAAACTTGTTTAAGAACTGAAGATACTTATTATAAGCAGTAGAAGACAAGACAATTGTAATGTTTTGAGAAATAACAATGAAATGGTCAAAATGTAACAATTTGCGGACTAATATTTGATGTCAAAATAAGCCAGAGACTATATTCATATGCCCTTTAATTAAAGGAAACCCCCTGCAAAATTCCTTTTTCGTCATTAACATGATTTAAGGGTGAAACAATTTATAAGTATACCACATTCTAAGGAGTTTCGACCATAACTTTTAAAGATATTGAACATTTAAATACAAAAATGCTATATTTTAAGCCAAAAATGCGTGAAAACCTGTATGACGAACAAAAAAGTTACAAAATTTGAAGGATTTATTTATTCAAGCATCATTAAATACATTCGCAGGGTGTGCTTTTTGGGTTTTGCTTTGGGTACTACAAACGAGTCCGTTTTAGGGATCGGATGTTCCTGTATGTTTTTTTTTTTTTTTTTTTTTTTTTTTACATTTTTTAATTCACTTACGACGTCTTTTAAAGTTGCTTAATTGCAACGTTTCAACAGTTTTGTATGACTTCACCATTATTAACACAACAATGTTTTCCAAAGAAAACGGTTACGGTTATAGCGGTTTTTTCACAAATTTGATTAATTAAGGATAAATGGAGAAAACTAACAATCTGCGATCGTAAACAACAGAACAACATTGTTGTTGTTTAGTCTATTGATTACATCAAAACATATGATTCCATACGACAGCAAACCTATTTCATAAGTGAGCTTTGCATTCTTTTTTTTTTTAATTCGGAGCCTATTTTTTTCTATAAGTGCACGATGAATCTCAATCTGGTTTTATATTTCCGTTTCTAGAGTGCTGTTGAAGATCGTTAATCATAGCTTGAAGCGGAAAATTTCTGTTCTTAGAAGTTCTTAAATGAGATAAATGGGATATAGAATCAAATCTGAATGCCAATAGAACTTGAAAATATCATAACGTGACGTGAATGCACTTGTTTACAGGAGTGAGATTTCAAAGGAAAATCAGGGTGTTGGGTATTTGTATATCTGACATGCTTTAAATATATGTTTGTTTTAATTCAATGCCATGATTTGGAATATATATCGTCAAATCAGATACTTATATATCAATTTTACCTCTTGAGATAAAATTGATATGAAAACTCTTTTAAATTGGTTAATATAAAGGTTTTGCGGAAAACATAATTATTTCCAATTTGTGACATTGTATGACGTAAAACTATTATGACGCCAATAACATGGTATTTCAACGCCAATGTATATCGTCATTTCAATGTCCTTATGGGTTATTTCAATAAAACTTGAAAATGTCAAAAGAAGGAAGTTCGGTAAATTGGAAAACTGGCCCTAATTTTCAAGTTGTTTAAATTTCGATTATATTCGATATCAAAGATGTAACATTGCTGTTTGTAAAGAAGGGAGGAGATCTCCAACAAGACCCCGTTGCAGCATCAACAGTAAAACACCAAAACACCCGATGCAAAAACACAAAAGACGAGTACAGCGCGAGACGGAAAAGAGACACACGACATGTAAACATCAAACACAAAAGACTACATATAAACCGACGAGACCAATGGGTAACCGGTACCGACTTTGGACGGCCATCATTTGAAATACCACATGAACATTTGATCTTAAAGTATTGCACTAAAATATACGGCTGCAGAAATTCGTAAATTGATGTCAAATGTCAGGAAAGAAGTCAAATTTTAGTACAAATCAATAAAAAAGTAGGACTCGAAACGCCAACCAAAATGATTTCTACACTAAAAGATAGCTATGTTATTTATCTTTCTTTCTGTATAAAATCTATTTTGGTTGAGGGTTCGCGCCAATGTTTATCTAAAAGAACTTGCCTAACATATGGTGGTTTTTAGCTCACCTGAGCGAAGCTCAAGTGAGCTATTGTCATAGCGCGCCGTCCGTCGTCCGTCCGTCCGTCCGTCGTCGTCGTCGTCGTCGTCGTCGTCGTCCGTCCGTCCGTCCGGCGTAAACTTTTAACATTTTCAACATCTCCTCTGCAACCGCTGCACAGAATTTCTCGAAACTTCATAGGAAGCAAGTACTCAATGCCCTCTACCAAGTTTGTGTTTTTTGTGCCGATTGGTCAACAATTATGGCCGCCGAGGGCTCTGATTGGCTGACACATTTTCAACATCTCCTCTGCAACCGCTGCACAGAATTTCATGAAACTTTACAGGAAGGAAGTACTCAAGGTCCTCTACCAAGTTTGTGTTTTTCGTGCCGATCGGTCAACAAATATGGCCGCCGAGGGGTCTGATTGGCTGACACATTTTCGACATCTCCTCTGCAACCGCTGCACAGAATTTCATGAAACTTTACAGGAAGGAAGTACTCAAGGTCTTCTACCAAGTTTGTGTTTTTTGTGCCGATCAGTCAACAAATATGGCCGACGAGGGCTCTGATTGGCTGACACATTTTCGACATCTCCTCTTTAACCACTGCACAGAATTTCATGAAACTTTACAGGAAGGAAGTACTCAAGGTCCTCTACCAAGTTTGTGTTTTTCGTGCCGATCGGTCAACAAATATGGCTGCCGAGGGCTCTGATTGGCTGACACATTTTCGACATCTCCTCTGCAACCGCTGCACAGAATTTCATGAAACTTTACTGGAAGGAAGTACTCAAGGTCCTTTACCAAGTTTGTGTTTTTTGTGCCGATCAGTCAACAAATATGGCCGCCGAGGGCTCTGATTGGCTGACACATTTTCGACATCTCCTCTTTAACCACTGCACAGAATTTCATGAAACTTTACAGGAAGGAAGTACTCAAGGTCCTCTACCAAGTTTGTGTTTTTCGTGCCGATCGGTCAACAAATATGGCTGCCGAGGGCTCTGATTGGCTGACACATTTTCGACATCTCCTCTGCAACCGCTGCACAGAATTTCATGAAACTTTACTGGAAGGAAGTACTCAAGGTCCTCTACCAAGTTTGTGTTTTTTGTGCCGATCAGTCAACAAATATGGCCGCCGAGGGCTCTGATTGGCTGACACATTTTCGACATCTCCTCTGCAACCGCTGCTCAGAATTTCATGAAACTTCATAGGAAGCAAGTACTCAATGCCCTCTACCAAGTTTGTGTATTTTGTGCCGATCGGTCAACAAATATGGCCGCCGAGGGCTCTGATTGGCTGACACATTTTCGACATCTCCTCTGCAACCGCTGCACAGAATTTCATGAAACTTTACAGGAAGGAAGTACTCAAGGTCCTCTACCAAGTTTTTGTTTTTTCGTGCCGATCGGTCAACAAATATGGCCGCCGAAGGCTCTGATTGGCTGACACATTTTCGACATCTCCTCTGCAACTGCTGCTCAGAATTTCATGAAACTTTTACAGGAAGGAAGTACTCAAGGTCCTCTACAAAGTTTGTGTTTTTTGTGCCGATCAGTCAACAAATATGGCCGCCAAGGGCTCTGATTGGCTGACACATTTTCGACATCTCCTCTGCAACCGCTGCTCAGAATTTCATGAAACTTTACAGGAAGGAAGTACTCAAGGTCCTCTACCAAGTTTTTGTATTTTCTGCCGATCAGTCAACAAATATGGCCGCTGAGGGCTCTGATTGGCTGACACATTTTCGACATCTCCTCTGCAACTGTTGCACAGAATTTCATGAAACTTTACAGGAAGGAAGTACTCAAGGTCCTCTACCAAGTCTGTGTTTTTTGTGCCGATCAGTCAACAAATATGGCCGCCGAGGGCTCTGATTGGCTGACACATTTTCAACATCTCCTCTGCAACCGCTGCTCAGAATTTCATGAAACTTTACAGGAAGGAAGTACTCAAGGTCCTCTACCAAGTTTTTGTATTTTCTGCCGATCGGTCAACAAATATGGCGGCCGAGGGCTCTGATTGGCTGACACATTTTCGACATCTCGTCTGCAACCATTGCACAGAATTTCATAAAACTTTACATGAAGGAAGTACTCAAGGTCTTCTACCAAGTTTGTGTTTTTTGTGCCGATCAGTCAACAAATATGGCCGCCGAGGGCTCTGATTGGCTGACACATTTTCGACATCTCCTCTGCAACCGTTGCACAGAATTTCATGAAACTTTACAGGAAGGAAGTACTCAAGGTCCTCTACCAAGTTTGTGTTTTTCGTGCCGATCATTCAACAAATATGGCCGCCGAGGGCTCTGATTGGCTGACACATTTTCGACATCTCCTCTTTAACCACTGCACAGAATTTCATGAAACTTTACAGGAAGGAAGTACTCAAGGTCTTCTACCAAGTTTGTGTTTTTTGTGCCGATCAGTCAACAAATATGGCCATCGAAGGCTCTGATTGGCTGACACATTTTCGACATCTCCTCTGCAACCGCTGCTCAGAATTTCATGAAACTTTACAGGATGGAAGTACTCAAGGTCCTCTACGAAGTTTGTGTTTTTTGTGCTGATCGGTCAACAAATATGGCCGCCGAGGGCTCTGATTGGCTGACACATTTTTGACATCTCCTCTGCAACCGCTGCACAGAATTTCATGAAACTTTACAGGAAGGAAGTACTCAAGGTCCTCTACCAAGTTTTTGTTTTTCGTGCCGATCGGTCAACAAATATGGCCGCCGAGGGGTCTGATTGGCTGACACATTTTCGACATCTCCTCTGCAACTGCTGCACAGAATTTCATGAAACTTTACATGAAGGAAGTACTCAAGGTACTCTACCAAGTTTGTGTTTTTTGTGCCGATCATTCAACAAATATGGCTGCCGAGGGCTCTGATTGGCCAACACATTTTCGACATCTTCTCTTTAACCACTGCACAGAATTTCATGAAACTTTACAGGAAGGAAGTATTCTAGGTCCTCTGCCAAGTTTGTGTTTTTCGTGCCGATCGGTCAACAAATATTGCTGCCGAGGGCTCGGATTGGCTAACACATTTTCAACATCTTCTCTGCAAAAAAACCACTACACAGAATTTCATGAAACTTTACAGGAAGAAAGTACTCAAGGTCCTCTACCAAGATTGTGTATTTTGTGCTGATCAGTCAACAAATATGGCCGCCGAGGGCTCTGATTGGCTGACACATTTTGAAATCTCCTCTGCAACCATTGCACAGAATTTCACGAAACCTTGCAGCAAGCAAGTACTCAAGGTCCTCTGCCAAGCTTGTGTTTTTCTTGTCGATAGGTCAACAAATATGGCTGTCAAGGGCTTTGATCTGTAGGAGTATTTTTGTGACTTTAAACCCTTTGTCTGCAACTCAGGTGAGCGATGTGGCCCCCTTGGGCCTCTTGTTCTTTATTTCCTGTACATCAGAGGAAATGACGGCATAACCCGTCCGTTTTAGTCTATCTTATGCACGTGAAATATGAATCGTATATATTCGCTCATATTCTACATGTAATGAAATAATAGAGAAAGAAAATCATAATTTTCATATAGTTATTTTCATGAAAAATACAGGGCCAACTTTAGGGACAAGTGGACCTTATCGTTTGTCCACATTTTGATGCTATTGAATTTGAAGACGTTTACCATTAAAATTGAAAATTAAAAACATTTAACATTGTTTTCAAAAACATTAATACCCCTTTCCCCTCTCGCATTAATGTATCCAGAAAAAAAATGCAATCGTGGTTTCAGTCGTCCCTCCAGGGCAGTTCTAGTATTTGTTTCTGTACTGTCTAAAAATAGGGAAACAATGATGTTTCGAAGTTCGATGATTCTATGCTTCACTTGGTTCTTGTACTGTCACAAGTATGTGCGTCCTAGAAGCAGAAAAGTAATTTGGACATTTTCTCTATATTAAAACCTAGTTTCTGACTTCTGTGTTTTCGGACTTGTGATTAATCGAAAAAATGAAGTCCATGTGAAATAAAGCATGTCAATGGCTTTGGATAATTATGGCAACACGAAATATTGCAAAATATGCCTATGTTTATTTTTGTTACACCCTTACAGACATCTCGCTGATATAAATAAGGGAATGTTGAATTATCACTACCAAAGACTAAATTTTGAAATTATTGCATTGAAATTACTTAACAGAATGATTGGACTCATCAAATTAAGTATACTTCTTTGGCGTATATTCAAGGGAAAATAGACATACGTACGATAAACGTCTGTGTATTTATGTTTGTCAAGCTCAAGAATTACGTTGGTATCCCTCTAGATATATCGATTGCAAAATTCATATATCATTTAGTCTAAATAGTCGTCTTTAAAATAAAATCTAATTTGCTAAGTCGAAAAAAGAAGGGAGGAGATCTCCAACAAGACCCCGTTGCAGCATCAACAGTAAAACACCAAAACACCCGATGCAAAAATACAAAAGACGAGTACAGCACGAGACGGAAAAGAGACACACGACATGTAAACATCAAACACAAAAGACTACACATAAACCGACGAGACCAATGGGTAACCGGTGCCGACTTTGGACGGCCATCTGTCACGCAAGTAGCAAATGGTGTGGTTATCCTGGATTACGTGCGCACAACCCTCTCACTTCTCCAATTACCCAGAGGTCTCGAAGAACGTACAATTGTGGTGTAAAACAACCTCCTCACTGTAAGATGACATCACACAAACAAGACCGCAAAACGCAGAGGCCCGACGAGACACAGATGAATATGTAAATGGATATAAAAAGAGGGCATGCGTAATACAGTCCGTGCTCTGCCGGCTGTAGCGAGCTCATGTATGTAATCACCCGAGGAGTCCGACTGACATTCAGAGAGGACAGGTGGTCGGGGCCCTGTCTTCTCTAAAGAGGTTTGGACAGGGCCCGTCATGGAGTCCCGTCGTCACAGTCAGTCAGAGTGCAAGTCTCAAGGATGCGCTTGTACAAGACTGTAGATTGGTCAAGTACCAAGTACTGAGTTCGCTTTAGAGGTACAATGAAGTGTCAATCTCTGCTTTTATAGAGAGAAGGCTTCCAGAGAGAAATCTGTAAACGCCGCGCACCAGATACGCACGCCTTGGACAACTTACCCCTACACGTGGTTCCCCAAGCAAAAACGATTTAAAATGCACAACTTTGTCTTATCAAGACCCCCAGTTTGATTTCAAAATTTTATATATCGATTATGCAAGGATTGAGCGTGTTCGAATCCTGTGAATTTTCTATTC
Organism: Pinctada fucata; assembly: GCA_028142955.1. NCBI lineage: Eukaryota > Metazoa > Mollusca > Bivalvia > Pterioida > Pteriidae > Pinctada > Pinctada fucata. The sequence continues at coordinate 10,886,710 of AP027114.1, read as the reverse complement.
ATTCAATATAAATTACTGAAAGGGCTTTGATTTATTGGTTTATGTGTTGTCTTTTGTGTTTTCTGTTTCTATGTAATATGTTAATGTTGCTTGTCCCTTTTGTGTTCCTTTCTGCGCGTGCATTTCGTGTTTTTGGCGTGTTTCAGAACACACATGAGTGGGACAAAAAAAGTGAAAAAAAAGTACATAAACAGAGAATGATACAGATAAATTAACATCAAAACGACAACCAAACAAATATGAACACTATGGAAACAAGAACGAAAACCAAAGCGACCATTCTTCCACCTGAGAGTAGCCATCTTCGGAACCAATGGTCGGTCACTCTAAAACTCTCAGCTGTCCATTGGTACATTTTGGACAAAATACGTTTCATACTTTTTGGCCATATTACATTGTTTAGACTGAGGATCACTGACGAGGGTTTAGTACCCGAAAGGTGCATGTCTGGTCCATGCTGTAAATTTATCAGGTTTTAAATGATGCTATTGAATTTAAAGACGTTTAAAATTGTTACGTCGATGGAGAGTAGCATTATGGACAGATATTAAGAAATGCAGTGCACCAGACATGATTGTTAGGATAAAAGATGGAACAGCATTATGTTCAATTTCTCGCCACACCATATCATGTCAAATTAAACACTTCGATATATCACATTTCTGTTAATTTAAGAGTAATAATATTCTGTTCTAATGATTCCGATATTTGCAACAACATCAGACATCTCCTGATTGATCCTTACGTGAAAAAAAATGCTTTTTCTGCTGCAGTAGGTTTTGTTTAGTAATAAGATGATGTCATTGCAAGCAGACTATGTTAGATATCATATCCACCACTGAACATGTAAGAAGACTTGTCCTTGGGGTGATTGATCGTTTTGCTATTTACAAAATCGATGTTCCTTTTCTTATAAGGCATTTGAAACCTTACATTTCTTAGGTCATTGAATTCATAAAGGGTTTTATCAGATTCGTTGAATTCTGCGAAAAACCCTGAAGATGACTTATTTGCAGTAATCACAGCAATGTACACATGAATGAGACGTAAAATCGGATGCAGCAGTTCGGGGAAAAAATCCAGAAACATTGATTTTAGTTTCCGTAAAATTCCAATGTAAAAACAAAAAAAAAATGTTGTAGGTATCGGTGCTTAAATTAGTCCTTTGGCCTCGTACAAATTTTAATATCATACTAAGGCTGTGACAAATAAAGTAAAACATGCTGACTAGATATGATCCGCGTATCCCATCTATCTTGCTACGTCTTTCACTATTCCTTTTTATTGCATTCACAGTCCTTTTGTAATATATTTCATTTTTAGGATTGAACATCTCTAATATTTCATTGTTTGGATTGAGGATCACTGACGAGGGTTGAGTACCTGAAACGTGCATGTCTGGTCTATGCTCCAAATTCATCTCTTCTTAAATGATGCTATGAATATGAAGACTTCTAACATTCGAAGATGTGAATGTTTTTTAGAAGAAAGAAGAAGGAAGTTTTTAAATCCTTGTTACATACTAGGATAAATCAAGAATCCCCCTCTCAAAGAATTCTTGAATTTTCACTCTTTAGTAAACAAATTTCTCTTCGAATTTGTCATTTAAAATAATTTATTGTCGAAAACTTGAGGACTCTACTAGATGTTAAACGTCTTCAAATTCAATAGCATCATTTAAGACCAGATAAATTTACATCATGGACCAGACATACACGTTTCGGGTACCCTCATCAGTGATCCTCAGTCTAAAAATGCAAAGTTTGGAAATTATTATGTTAAAAAAAAGTATTGAAAGATGTAGCGGAATGGGTGGGATATGATGCTACAGGACCCACGTTTTAGGAATTTCAAGAAATTTGTAACAGAAAATTTTAAATGCATTGAAGATGTTAGTTTCACGTTTTCTTCTTCTAGAAACTTCATTAGTAATTATTGATCTTTAAGTATAATTTCATTTTAAGTCTTATATTTTAAGTTGAAACTCAATTGATAGACCCTAATTATACAAATCAAGCTTAGGTCTTTTTGTTTATTGCTGAAATTGTTTTTGGTGGCTCCGCTGAAAGCATCACTGATGAGAATTTAATGTTCAAAACACGTGCCTGGTGTATGTAAATTGGTTTTTTCAAGAAGGTAGAGAGTTGGAACCCTTCGACATTATTAGTTTAGACACTTATTTCACGTTGCAGTGTGGAGCAGTTAGAATCGTTCCCCGTGGCCTGATGTTTGTCAAATGTATTAATTACTCCTTTCCAGCTCTGTCACCTGAAAGAAATTTTGTTTTCGCCTTTTATTAATGTGACAACATATAGCCATTTCACCGATAAATATCATCGAAATTAAAGGAGTTTAACATCTTAGCACCATCCCTCCAATGCTATTTTGAACATAGATTTTATTGGATATGCTACTGAATCGACCCTACAGGAAATTTGAACTCTCTGTAATGTAAATGTAAAAATCTAACTTCAAAAAATTAAAGAGGGCGCTACTGAAATTATTTTTGGCGGCTCCGCTGAAAGCGGATGAGAATTTAAAATGTATTTAAACACGTGTCTGGTGCATGTACATTGGTTTGGAATTTTCTTCAAGAAGGTATAGAGTTGGAACCCTTCGACATTATTGCTATGTCAGTAAATATGGACACAATCTCTTACTAATGAGCGAAGAACTTGTGCGTTTTGAATCTTACTACATGTATTCCAAAACAACCTCGATACTATCTTATTAAGGTATTTAATAGGTAGTTAGAAGTAATTGGGATACCCATTTATGGAATCTGGAGCTCTAAAATTTCAAAATAGTTAAGATGCAAAGAATATGTAATTTTTTTGACTAATTAGTTAATGAAATTTCATTGAAAACCAAAACTTCACAAAATTGTTCTCTTCCAATCGAATATTTCTATTTTCATCGTCAAGGGGTAATAACTCAAAAACATTTTCCATTTCAAATTATGTCTTACATTGTATTTCAATATCTATAAGCCTGGTATATATATATTTTTTTAAGTTATTATAAGACACAAGCAGATAATATTATTTAATTTATTTCTAATTTCAATATTTTATTACATAAGCATGCAAATTTCTATCATTACCCATTGAATATTTGAAACGGTGAATGATATTTTCTTCTACGAAAAACCTTTGTTTTTCTCTTTTAAGAGCACGATAAATCACGTGATATATATCCGTTTCAGATGTAATTCCGTAGATCATTAATCATACCTTAAGGCGTTAGATAACAATTCTAGGAATGTCTCTTAAAATAAGATTAATGAGATGTAGAAACAAATCCAAGCATCAATCGAACTTAAAAAATCTTTCGAAAATGCCCTTGTTTACCGAAGAGAATAAACGAATTTAATTTTGTCTAGAAATACTTGTACACGGATTTTTTCCGATAACACACCATTGTTATTCAGTAAGAATACTTGTAGTTAGATGTCAGTTGTTTTTGTGTTGATTCCACATTTTGATACTATTTGTTGTACGGAAAGTATATTGATCTGGGTCAATGGCGTCATCTACAATAAATTATATTTCAAATTCAAAAGAAAGGTAGTTTCAAATTAATGATGTAACCAAGGTATAGTGAGAACTACATACTTGAATGGCCATAAACCGTATAACCAGAAACTTTCGCGAGTATCAATTTTTTGCGATTTTTATGGTAAAATAGGATGTCTTTATTTTTGCGAGTACAATTTTTCGCTATTCCTAAGTTACAAACAAATATGTTCATATGATGTGACTGTTTTGTACTTTTTTAAAATTATTGAAGTTGTAATTAGTTCTATCATACGAATACATTCAAATCAATCCTCATTACATTTAAGGTGCGTCATTGGTCACGATTTTGGACTATTCTTGCGCATATCCTGTTTTAGCACTCATTGAGCTTGACTTTTATAGATATTTCAATTTATTATGGTCAATGTATCATTTCTTACTCTTTTTAAGACTTTAATTTATAAGACACATTAATGCGGCCAAGTTTGAAAATTTGATCAAAAATGGAGAATGCGTAAGAAAATGCTTTGCGGTAATTTCTGTAAAAATAACGTGGAGGTACTTTTTTCAAATGTTCGGATTTCTTTTACGTTAGTAATTACCCATGAATTTTGTTTTACGCATGGAATATTATTGACTTAAGCTTTTTTCATAAGTTATGGCTGATGAATACCGACAAATTATAAATTGTTTAAATTCCACCCAAAGTAAGGCAAATTTTCAACTATGACACTTTTTTCAAGAAAGCATTTTTGAGCGTCTGTTCTCTCTTATTTGAACACGGACATATACTTTTTTTTTCAATATTTTGAAAAGTCTTCCTTAGGAGCACGTTTTATTGTGTGTTTGGAAAAATTGTTGAAATTCGGTATCCCTGAAATTTTGACCTTAACTTGGATGATTTTTGTTATTTCTGTGAAAAATCTAGAAAATTTTAAATTATCGGTGAAGTTGGTACCTAAGGTAACACTTTATCAAATTCTACTTTTATGCAAAGTTTCTAAGCTGTTTTATTGTATAATAACGAAGAAAAGTAAAATAAAAATCAAATGAGTGCATTTCAACACTTTTTTGTATTTTATGTACAAATGTGCTATTTTAACCAACAAATTTCCGGCATTTTTACCGAGTTTTCAAATAAGCATAAAGCTTGATTTCCATCACTGACCTATTCATGTTCCTTTATAAAATTATTAAGTGACATGAATACTATATTTTTGTGTCGCCTGCAAAGCATAGCGACACTTAGGGATCACTTTGTCCGTTGTCCGTCTGTCCGTCCGTCCGTCCGTCAGTCCGTCTGTCTGTCTGTCACACTTTGGGTGTCACAGCCCATAACTTTTGATTGGTATGTGATAGGGCTTTGATATTTCACATGTGTTTTCCTTGTGACAAGACCTTCCTACACATACCATAATTTTTGACCTAGTGACCTTGACCTACATATTTGACCTACTTTTCAAAAAAATTAAGAATGGATATATCTTTTGATTGGTAAGTGTTAGGTCTTTGATATTTCACATGTGCAATCCTTGTGGCAAGACCTTTCTACACATACCATAATTTTTGACCTTGTGACCTTGACCTAGATATTTGACCTACTTTTCAAAAAAGATAAGGCTTCGATATTTCACATGTGTATTCCTTGTGACAAGACCTTCCTACACAGACCATAATACTAGTATTTATTTGACCTACTTTTCAAGAAAAGTAATATTGGCTATATCTTTTGATTGGTAGGTGATAGGGCTTTGATATTTCACATGTATTTCCCTTGTAACATTATACACATACTTTTTTACCTTTTGACCTTGACCTAGCTATTTCACCTTCTTTTCTAAGGTTGTATATATCTTTTAATTGGTAGGTGATAGGTCTTTAATATTTCTTATGATGAGACCTTTTTGTTACCAATTTTGACGTAGTGACCTTGACCTAGATGACTGGCACTCTTTTCTGAAAATTTGAGAATGACCATATCCTTTAATTTGTAAATAAAAGGTCTGATATTTCAAATGAATTTCATTTGACAAGACTTTTCTACTGATACCAATAATTTTGATCCACTTTCTAGAATAATAATCAAACCGCTTCGCAGGCGACACAAGCATTCCTTGGATTGCTATTTTCTTATTGTTGTCATAAAGTCGTTGAAATTCCTTCGTTTAAAGCTTGAATTTTTCAAAATGTTGGCATCTCAGTAGCTTAAAAAATAGATGACGAATAGATAAAGGAACGTCGCATTAAGCTTTCTAAATTTCGTCAGCTCGGCGTTTAACCTTCCGACTCGTTGAGGCTGTATATTCATTACCACCATCTCGACTTTGAGACTGAATAAGTGTTACTGTACTTCTTTGATGCTTACTGCATAGTGTGTTGTTTACCTAATACTACTACTAATTTGTATGTAGTAATTTGTGTTTGATGATTCTCTGGATTTTACGTTCCTTGTACCATTACGTCTCTTTCTGTGCGTGTCGTCTGTGTGTTTTTACATTGGTTGTTTTGGAGGTTTGCTGTTGGTGCTTCATCTAGGTGTTGTTGGAGATCCCCTCCTTTCTATGACGTATGGGGGTTAGTTTATTTCATATGGGACGAGGGCGAAGCTCGGGTAAACTACACACTATTTTACTAATATTATTACATGTAAACGCTCATTTCTGAAGAGTAAGTCAAACGAAAAAGGTATAATTAACAGGATATTTCTTGAAATATCGTTTTCTTAGATTTATTTTTTTTTACATACATATTAAGTTTAATTTCATTTGAGAACTTTCCGCCCTTTGTCAAATTATACGACAAATCGACGGAACAAAAGGCTTTAACTCTGCAGTGTCAGTCAATAAAATTGTATTCGATAGAACTTATCAGATCGACTGAAAACTAGAACAAACAGGTTGGGAAATCAATCAAGCAGTGATTCAGTTCTGTAGAGACAAAGAATATCTTTTAAATTTTCTTTAAGTCAGCAACTCATATCTTTCATGGTAATACCTTTCATGTGTTGCAGTCAGAGAATGAAAGTCAAACACACACACACAAAAATAAAAAAAACCCCACCGAAATGAGACTTATTATTATGTTTTGGAACTGTCCGTTCGTCCGTCCGTTTGTCCGTTCGGTCGTCCATCCGTCCGAGATCATGTTTTCCGGATGTTGAAGCCTTTCAAGATTATGGATTGAAAATTGTCATATGAATTTACATCAAGTGACATAACATCTAGTTTTAGCAGAGACATGGCCCTTGAACATAGACATTCAACAAGTTTATTGTTTTTCGGACTTTTTTTCGCAGCTTTTGCAGCTATTTAATTATTGCAATGAATTCTACGCGATGGGTGTGAAAGTAAGTGTTTTAAATACTTTTAAACGTCAAAGCACTTTCTATATAGACATAACCTCAGACATATATGTTTTGTTTTCATTTTCGTGCGTGACCATCGACAGCGGGCGCGGATCACCAAACAGGGGATGCTTACTCCTCCCGGGCACATGGTCCCACCTCTTGCTCGCTAGGGATTCGTCGATGCTCGATTTGGTACTCTATTGTGAGTGTTGTTGAAATCGTCGTCAGGATATTCTTTATCTCATTAATGTAAACCTTCATAATAAATAATTACAGATCAAGTTCGAGTTTTGGAAAAAAGAAAAGGTATAAGTAGAGTTATTTCCCTTGATAAAAGACATTTTCAACAATTTTCCAGTTATCAGGACTTTTTTATGGCAGCCTTTGTAGCTATTGAATTGAAACATGGTATACATATTCATAATAATGAAGGGGACATAAATTGCATAACTAGCTTTGATCAATACATTTCAAAACGACACGATTTCCCCCAATGTTTGTACACCTTTTGCATATGAGTTAAAGAAGATCCTGACGATAATCTCAACAGCACTCACAATATAGCACAAAATTAAACATCGACGGACCCCTAGCAAGCTAGAGGTGGGACCAGGTGCCCGGGGTTGCACAAAGAACTGAGCTTCAATCAGAAAGAACAAACTCTTTTGATTTTTGCCCAATGTGTTTCAAATACTTGTATAGGAAGATCTAATATTAACATTTAGATAATGGTGAGGTGAAAAACAGCGAAGGACCATCTAGTACGTATTTACGAGCCTAGAGTATCTTCCGTAATGATCAGAACTGAAAAGAAAGAATCGAAAGTAAGTATATTTGAATAGCTTACTCTCTAAGGTGAAGATCGATATCCTTAGTGCAACGAAGACTCGTAGAGTAATGCAAATCTTTAAAAGGATGAAAGGTGTCGATGAAGTATATTTCAATCAGACACTCGATTTTATTGGAGATGTACCCATATCGTATTTACGAAGTTAGAGTTTCTTCCGTATTGTTCAGGGTTGAAAGGAACGAATCAAAAGTATGAATCTGGTTATCTAAGTTAAAGATCGATATCGGAATCTCTTAGTGGATAAAAGGACTCTTAGACTCATGTACACGTAAACCTGTAAAAAAAAGAACGATGTCGACGAAGTATATTTCATTTTAAACCTTTTAAATACTCGATTTTGATTCAGATGTACCTGTACCTGGCATGCAAGAAGAGAAGGCTTACTATTCAAGTCCCCCAATTAATTTTATCTTTTTGGAGAGGGGGAGGGGTGACAAGTGTTCCTGTTCACAATAAAAGATGCTTCAATTGCTTGTTACCTCTAGTATTTTTAGGTTCTTATTCGTTCCTCTATCTTTGTTGAAATATTGTCCTATGATTGCATTAAAATACATTTGCATTCCGAAACTTGTTTATTAACATCAAGCAAATTTCCTCTTAATAGGTACATGCATGGGCTCTCTCTCTGTTCGAGGAGTTTATAAATTTCAAGAATAAAGATTTACGAACTATAATACCAAAGAGCAGCACAACCATGGGCATGAATAACAAGATCCTTATGGATTTTAATTAACACATATCGTTGAAGAAAAGACGAAATCATCCTGATTTCGCATTTAGTTTAATATGTCAATGACATCAGGTCAGATTGTCTGACTTTTTATTTTGTTTAAATTTCTTAACGATGTTTAACTTGTCCCAGTTATCTAGGAGATAAGTACCTTAAGAGAATAGAAACAGACATCGATATTTTATAAATTGTTTCCTCTCACGAAATTGTGTGTCTTGAAATTACAGTTTAAGAAGATGTAAAGAAGCTGTATCATTAGAGTGCAATGTAAAATGCCTACGAATATGGGGGTCCTTGTAAAGTGCGAAATGAAACAAAAACGAAACGAAACAAAAACGAAACGAAACATCGAAACGAAACGAAACAAAACGAACGAAACAATTCGATACGAAACGAAACAAAACGAACGAAACGAAACAAATCGAAACGAAACAAATCGAAACGAAACAAATCGAAACGAAACCGATCGAAACGAAACGAAACAAAACGAAACCGATCGAAACGAAACAAAACATAATACTTAAAGAACTTGAAGGAAGAAAACATAAACAGGAATCATTGCTGAGAACAAACATTTAAAGACAATATCTGCATTTCCATAAGTTCTAGCATGTGCTAGAGGGTATCTTGAAAGAGTCGAAGTTGACTTTTAGAAGAATAAATGTTAAATGCCAAAGATGTATTCTAGTGAACTAAGAGGGCGAGGATAAATGACCTCGTTATGATAAGAAAATATATCGGTGGATCCAGTTTCAGAAAAAAAGTGTTATTCCTTTGCAAGCAGAATATGCCATCTCCCTCATTTTTCTTGATAAAGTTTTAAAAAAACACAGAATTGAACAGTCCCGTCTCCTCTGTACTAGAATCATGATATTTTTCATCCGCCTATGACGAGGCCATCTTTCCCCTCCCCAATTTAATCCTCTCAAATGCAATTATATTTGAATGTCAACTTTTTCTTTTCAAGAAATCCTCAATGCACTTTCTAAAACTAAAATATCAAAATGCAAAAACCCTTCCGCATAATTGATTTTACATAATCGGTCTCGGTGGAATTTCCCCTCTATATGGCTTTTCTCTATGTTCTTTAAGATGTATGTTTTGTTTCGTTTCGTTTTGTTTCGTTTCGATCTGTTTCTTTTTGTTCCGTTTCGTTTCGTTTTTGTTTCGTTTCGCACTGTAAGGGGACCCCGAATATTGTACGGTTTATATTTAGATATCGAGGTTGCAATAGAAAACCATTAATATATACTTCATCAATTTTTTGTCGAGGAAGGGCATGATGTTTTGATTGATAGTTTTAAAAATATTAACGTTGCCCGTTGCAAGAGAATGGACGTAATCATGCTCGTTACATGTACCTTCGTTCACAACATTGGAAACCAATTCTAATGTACCAATGTTTCGGATAAAAAAATCCTTATCTGTGGTATCTTACCGATCTACAGCCTTGTACCAGCACATTTTTTAGACTTGCATCCGACTGACTGTGGCGACGGGACTCCAAAAGGCCCTGTCTAAACCTCTTTTGAGAAGACACGGCCCCGATCGCCTGTCCTCTCTGAATGTCAGTCGGACTCTTCGGGTGATTATATGCTTGAGCTCGCTACAGCCGGCAGAGCACAGACTGTATTAAGTACGCCTCATTTTTATATCCATTTACATATTAATCGGTGTTACTTTGGATTCTGCGTTTTGCAGTCTTGTGAGTCTTTTCAGAATGGAGTGTTTTATACACTACAATTCTGCTTTTTCAGAGACCATTGGGTAACCGGAAAAGTTGGAGGGTTGTGCACACTTAATCATAATAACATCGCCATATTCTATTTACATGACAGATGACCGTTGTAAGACGACACCGATTACCCATTGGTATCATTTGTTTATGTGTATTCTTTTGTGTTTTGCCGTGGATGCTGCAACCGATTTTGGTTAGATATCCCCTCCTTTCTTTGATGAAGATTCAACACACCAACACAACAAAGAACAATATACCTGAAAACTAATATCAAGCAATGCACTTTATCGAGACCATAAATATACCCACCAAAATACCTTACAGAACATGTAAACTATGTTCTACAACACTCATAATTTCTAATTTAGAATTAATGAGAGAATTCAATTAAAACAACACATGTACATTGCAGAACAATCTCACAAGCACATTATATAGTTCTTCGGTCGCTATGGGGATGTTATAAAAGCATGTGAGATCCTCCGCCGATGCTCAATTTGGTGCTCTATTGTGAGTGCTGTTGAGATTATCGTCAGGATCTTCTTTAACTCATTTGTGTCACACTTATGCCCTTTGCCGTGTGGAGCTTGTAAAAAAGTTCCCCGCGAGGGGTTTGACAGTAAGTCTTGTAAATATTTTCCCTGACATGGTCACCATAGCACTTTCTATAGAGGTTGAACCACAGACAGTGCATGTATTCTATATATATTGTTTTCATTTCCATGCATGAACATCGACGGCGGGTGCGGCTAGCAAACAGGGGATACTTACTCCTCCCGGGCACCTGGTCCGACCTCTAGCTTGCTAGGGGTCTGTCGATGTACAATTTGGTGCTCTATTGTGAGTGCTGTTGAGATTATCGTCAGGATCTTCTTTAACTCACATAACTAACTTCCCTTTCATGAGTAGCAACATTCCGTCTTCTCCTGCTTATGGTGTTTTTGTTTCTCAACTGATACGTTACGCCAGGGCATGTTCCAAAAATGAAGGTTTCATCATTAGAGCCAAACGGCTTGCAAGTAAGCTATAGTTCAGGGTTATGTTACACAACGACTGAAATCATCATTGAGGAAGTTCTTCGGTCGCTACGGGGATGTTATTAAGGCATATGAGATTCCCTTTCCAGAATGATCAGTGACATTCTACATTGTGATAGAATGGCTGTCATTATCACCAAACAAGACATACTAACCTGATATCTACATAAAAATGCACATCGAGACAATCACCGAATTTGATAGGTTTCCATGGAGCTGTTGCGACGGGTGTTTCATGCAATCAGGAGACGCTGACTCTCCCCGAGCACCTGGTCTCACTTCGGAATGTTGTTAATTCCGGGGTTCACAACCGTTTCGATCGGAATTCTCACAATGTTGCCTTGCCTTCTCGACTTTGAGACTGAATAACGGTTAGGTACTTCTTTGATGTTTATTATACATATACATTTTGTACAATGAAGAGCAGACAACAGAATTATTGCAGACGGCGCAATTATATGTAACCAACTATAAGAAAAAGATTTAGAAGTTATAGATATACAGTGCTCAAATGAGTTTTGGTGTTCTGAAGGTATTGCAAAAAAGAACAACAGTTCGAGGAATCAAAAGTGCCGCGTGAAGTTCGTAAAAAAGTTCCTCGCGAGGGGTTTGACAGTAAGTGTTTTGAATATTTCCCCTGAAATGGTCGCCATAACACTTTCTTTATAGACATAACCACAGACTGTGCATACATTTTATATATCATTTCAATTTCGTGCACGAACATCGACGGCGTGTGCAGCTAGCCACCAGAGGATGCTTACTCCTCGCGGGCTCCTGATCCCACCTCTAGCTTGCTAGGGGTCCGTCGAAGCTCAATTTTGTGCTCTATTGTGAGTGCTGTTGAGATTATCGTCAGGATCTTGTTTAACTCATTGATGAACCAGCCCAGAAAGGCAATGATTCGAGAAATAGGGAATAACTAACTTCTGACGTTAAGTTTGCGGACGGTAAATGCTGATTGTGTTTTTCTGGCGATGCGTAAGCGGAGCCAGTAAAGAACGGATGTTTTCAACGTAAAATCAGCATTAACCGTAAGTAAACATAACGTCAGTATCTAGTTATTCCCATTGTAATGCATTCTATATTTTGTTGTAAAAATAAGGCAAAATATGACGTAAGGAACGCCAAAGCCTAGTATGTTCTTGTTTTACAGCCTTAACTAAGAAGCAAACAACCAATGAAATTCGACATTGTAGCGATGCTGCACTAGAATGTGTTATCTATGGTTTATGGATATTTTCTTTTCTCTAACCAACTGACTGCATTTTTTTTTTTCATTTTGCTTTTGTAGACCTTCGATCATTGTTTTAAGAAAAGCTGATAAGGGTCCGACGTTTTTGGTTTCGATTATTTCGGATATCTAATCGATATGATACCTTCCAATTTCTATGACATTTATTTTGCAGCAAGTCCGCTGCATAAATGATAAATATTTGTAAATGCAGGATAAAAAAACGACTTGTCTACCGTAATTGACATTATGAATGCCTTATATGACGTTGGTTTTTCTGAACGTTTTCCATTTCATGGCGGCTTTAACTCCTTTCAAACCTGTGCAAAGATCCCGAACAATGTAAATCACAAGTGCTCTTTCTTTTCATGAAGTGCTTTACATAAATATTAAAGAAGAACCTATCAGTTGTTGGTATATTTGTTTTGGTATGAAAGAATGGCATATCCAATTAAACTCGGTTGCAGCACTCACAGCAAACAACAAAAATTGCCTGAGGCATTGGTGCATAGGAGATACACTTTTTACCAGCTCTTAACCGTCTTTAGGAAAATTTAAAACCAATTTACAAATATATTTCAAGTCAGTGTAGGAACACTGAAAAACAAAAAGAACGATATCATTGGCGACTAATGTAAATAAGAAAAGATATCAATCTACTGATGCTAGATGATAAAATAATTAATAATACAGTATAATGTTTGGTAATTTCATTAGTGCACCATTTTAACCAATACAATAATATTAGATACACTTGAGGTCAAAATGGGAAATCCGCATTATGAACATCCGAAGATGGAAAACCTGAACATGACTTCAATTTAAGCCAAATATCGTAACGTTCCAAAGGTACTAAACATTTTTTCTTACAGTGTGCACAGCTGTCTGAAAATATCACATTCTTCAGGACGAAAGCATACTTAGTGCGCACACCATAACCTATCGTACAGAATGAGATATGATTGAATAATTGATAATAACCCCTCCCACCGTCTGGATTAAGCATATTTCAGTATATCTGCTATGTATTTTATGATTTTTGTGATACTTCAATATAATATAAGCCAAACATCTAGAGGCAATATATTTGAAACAATTAAAACAAAATTATACATTCTAAACGACAAAATTTTTTTTATCTAGAAAGTTATCAAACAACAATTGTTTTCCTTCTGAAGTGAACGAATTTTACAGACCGCTTCACAAATGCTTTCAATCAAAAACCCTTTTAGACACTCCTTCAAAGCAAAACATGTCAAAAAAGATAAATCATAATACTGAATTCGCAGCTTCAACAATTCCGTTACCAAAGATAAGCTAAGATGGTCGAGCTATAAAAAGATACATTATGTACATTTTGTTTATCGAAGGAGAAAATTAGGCTCAATAGATTGTTATTTGCCTTCATAATTTGTCTGCACGGATATTTTCTTGCGAGATACAACAGAGATAACTGTCATTTGACTATAATTTTATGTGTCATTATCTGATGATCGCGATGAATGGGCAAGGATGATTTGTGCACTTCATTCTCGACGATTCTCGCATATTTGGACAGAATGTAGTTATAGATGGATCACTTACGTATAATAAATATAAACACTTATTTCCTGTTGTAGTGTGGAGTAGTTAAAATCGTTCCCTGTTACTTGATTCAAGAAGGTATAGAGCTGAAACACTTCCGCATTATTTAGAAAATTGGTTTCGGTTTCCGACAAGATTTTTGTTCGGACGATCGAACCATATTTAATATGATATTTCAACAGTCCGGCTGTTATTTAGAATGATTATTGCATGTTTTGATAAAAAATGTAAGTTACACTTAATCCGAATAACATTCGTATTTTATAACGAAATATCGGATGGACATATTAAACGTCTTCAAATTCAATAGAATCATTTAAGAACAGATAAATTTGCAGCATCGACCAGACATGCACATTTTTGGGAAATTAACCATCTTCAGTATTCCTCAGTCTAAACAATGTAATATGACCAAAGAGTGTTAAAGTAATTATGTCCAAAATGTACCGAAAGACGTAGCAGGATTGGTAGGATGTGATTAAGGACCCACTTTTAGAAATTTCAAAAAAAAAAAAAAATGATAACAGAAAATTTCGAATGCGTTGAAGAAACGATCAACAGATGTTGATCGAACTTGGCTACTTGTGACCTCGGGGACTCCAGCTTCACCAGCCGTGACACTCACCAAGTGGTACAAATGTTAAACGTCTTCAAATCAAATAGCATCATTTATATCTGTGTCTTTTCAATAACTTTAAATATTGAGAAGTGTTTATACATGTATTAGTTTAGGTAGGATTCCGATGTGATGAATTTTCTGTTGAGAAGGCCTCTCTCTCTGTCATTAGATATAAAGAAGATCCTGACGACAATCCCAACAACACTTACAAAAGAACACCAATATGAGCATCGACGGGCCCCTAGCAAGCTAGAAGTGGGACCAAGTGCCTGGGATGAGTAAGCAAGTAGAGCCCGACACTTTGTTTTTCTGGAATCTATTCACTATGTCAGTTTCAAGCTTTTCTACATGTAGTGTAAAATTAGGGGCAGTGTTATCGACAGTTGAATGAGTCAAAGAAGATCCTGACGATAATCTCAACAGCACTTACGATAGAGCAGCAAATTGAGCATCGACGGACCCCTAGCAAGCTAGAGGTGGGACCAGGTGCCCTGAGGAGTAATCATCCCCTGTTGGCAAGCCGCACCTGCCGTCGATGTTCATGCAAGAAAATGAAAACAATATCTGAAACACATGCACTGTCTGCGGTAAGTCTATATAGAAAGTGCTATGACGACCATTTCAGGGAACAATATTCAAAACACTTACTGTCAAACAAAATGTTGAAGTCATATAAACCTATCAAAGAAATGAGGGTTTATTGATTACATCTTGGTCTTGGAAAAAAATCCTCAACCTTGTGTTCAGAGAGGATCGTACGTACCCTATCTGAGGAAAACAGCAATTGCTTTTATTAATTCAAAATGATCACCATATGTTTTTTTTTTCTTTTTAAACCCATCTTCCCATATGTTGTAAATTTTAGGACATGTTTTCGGCAGCCTTGGCAGCAATCAAATAAAGCTTCTAAGTACAATATGAAGGTCAACCATGAGAACATAGTCACATGCCGATCCATGTACTCATATGAAAAAAATGACATGGTTAAAAGAAGGGGGGGGATCTCCAACCAGCACCAAGAGCAAAACGCCTTATGCGAAAACACGGAGAAGGCGGGCACAGCAAAAGACAAGAAAGATACATACAACATAGAAACATTAAAGTTTACACATAAGTCTATATATAAACCAACGAGACCAATGGGTAACTGGTGCCGGTGACCACACATACATTAGTGTTTACAGCATAACGCAGGGGCCCAAGGAACATATGAAAAATGCAAATGGATGTCAAAAGGGGGATGGGCGTACGCAATACAGCTCATGCTCTGACGATAGTAGCGAACTCATGTATTCACCCGAAAAGTCCGACTGACATTCAGAGTGGACATGTGGTTGAGGACCTGTCTTCTCAAAAGAGGTTTTGACAGGGCCCGTCATCGAATCATACATGTACAAGATCGATATCGGACACATAGAAATGGATCAAATATATTCTTAAGAAAGTAGGACAGCATTTTAAATGGACATACATGTATTAATTAACACCTTTTCAATAACTTTTTATCCTGTTCAAACTTGTTAATACCAGATTGGAGTACAAACTATATTACAAGAAGGTGCGCTTATGGTGCACTAAACTTTTATAATAGAACATTTCTTTCAATATTGACAATTTTAACTGGTTTCGAATTATACAAAACAAAGGAGGGGATCTCCAACAACACCAGGTTGTAGCACCCACAGCAAAACCCCAAAACACCCAATGCAAAAACACAAAGCAGACAAGCACGGAAAGAGACACATAAGGGACAAGGAACGTCAACGCACAGCACAGAAACATCAAACACAAATTAAAGGACTACACATAAACCAACGAGACCTTTGGGCAACCGGTGCCGACTTAGGACGGCAATCTGCCACGGAAATAGCAGAAGGTGTGGTTATCCTGCATCACCCAACATCCATGCAAATCAATGATTATCTGGACCCGAAACTGTAATTGATTCGAGTTTCTTATTCATTTGCAAATTCAATTAGCAGTCGTGATATTGCTATAGTCTCGACTTGATAATACAGTGTTTCGACGGTTTTCAGCAGGAGATGCTCACTCTTCCTGTGCACATGATCTCACTCCTTCGCAGGGAGTTCACCTTTCTTCATTTAGTAGATATTTTTATTTCTGTTCCTTTGCCTAAGTTCTGGTTTTAACCTGAATTTGTATGCCCTTGGTTAGATGATTTTTCGATTAACGATTTTGCACTTTTTAATAGGGATATTTTTTTTTTCATATTTGTCATTAAAGCCCGTCACATCAGTGGTCTACCTTAATTATATATTCGTGAATGTATGTCATGTTCAGTGCATGTAATGGATTTTGGAACTTCTTTTGGAACAAAATTTCAAACCTATCTTAAATCATCAGACACATGCTTAAGGTTGTAGATCTTTATCAGTGGTACTTAAAACCAAAGTGATTTTCCGACAAAGTCAAATTTATTTTAGTGACACCTTCTAAAGTATCATAAGGTAGACAACTACCTCTTTTGAGACACCATTACTAGTACATTGTATAGATATATAATATTACTCTCCGTTATAAGTGGTTTTCTTGTACTCGTGGTTTCATGGCTACGCTTGAATCATCACTGATGAGAATTTAATATTCGAAACACGTGTCTGGTGCAGAAATTTGGAATTTTCTTCATGAAGGTATAAAGTTTGAACGGAAATGTGCAATAAGTTCTTTTCAGACACAATAGTTAAGTTGATATACAGTCAAACCTGCCTTATGTGACTCTGCAAGGGCCGACATAAAATAGGTCACATAAGACAGGTGGTCACTGAATACAGGTTCAAGTTGATCTGACTTTTACCAACACAATTTTCGTAGTATAAGAGACATATTATTTAATGAATCACTGCATATATCAACTTGTGTTTTTATTGATTAATCGTATTGTACATATAAAATCATATTAGATTTTATTTATCACAGAAGATTTAATTATGAAAGACACTGATGAAGATATTTCATGTAAAATATTATGTAGTTTTGGTCCTTTTCAACTCTAAAAGTCGTAATATACAGGTTCAACTTAACTATTGTGTCTGAAAAGAACTTATTGCACATTTCGACATTTGCCTATCAAGGAAGATTAAGGGCATTCTTGAGTATGACCTTTGTAAGCAACCATCTTCTATCCACTTGGACATTACCAGATTTGACACGTTTTCATTTGGCATTCGCAGCGAGTCATTCGGGAGATCGCGATTGCCTTATAAATTGTGACTTACACAATTATACCATATTTCCCTAGATCTATCACTGTGAACTACGATTGGTTCTTATTCAAGGGTATACTTAACTCTAAAGTATTGAAGGATGTCAGATGGTTTATATTCAAGTAAGGGAGTTTTCAATAATTATTTGAAAATAGCCATGAATAAGTTGATAACATTTATATATATATCATTAATTCAAAGAAAGGCATTCACACCATTCTCTTATTCTCTGTAATCAGTTTTCTGGTTAGTAATGATAGTCGAGCAACGTAATTCGGATTTAACTTATTTTCTTTTATAGATCTTAGAAGGTCAATAAGGAGGCAATGACGGCTTTGATGACATGCTATTTGCTCATCACGTTCACCTAAGAATGATGGATGCTAAAACGTAATAATCATAACGCTAATCTATGATCACATTCAAATGTGGCACCTTTTTTCTGTAATAATATTAATAATATTGATTTTCTTATTCTTTTCATGTTGCGACATTTGACGACACTGGATGTATACATGTATAAAAATAGAGATAATCCAATGTGCACGTGAAAGGATGTAAACGGTCGCCAAGGAAGGATAAAAATGTTCCCTTTAAGTTCGTATCTAAAGAGAAATACATGGAACTTCTAATTACCTTGGACAGGACAGGAAAGTCTGTTAGAAAAAACGAATATATTTGAATGACTTAAGTAAGAATAATGCCAGGTATATTAACAGAAAAGCGAGACGGAGTATGCTTTTGATACGCGGATTTATGCATTGTTGAAATAAGTTCGCGAGTTAAGCATTTCAAACCTAAATAAATTGTGACGGATCACTTCTGTTAGTAGCATCTCAATCTTTTATTTGTAAATGAGATGAAATAAAAGTAAAAAAAAAAGAACCAAGTCATGAAGGAAAGCGACGCTAAGCATCTTTTTGGATTGTTGGATATCATAAATAAACATTAAAGAAGTGCGAAAGATACAGGGAACTTTTCCTTTTATGTACAAAGATTTAAAACCCCTCACGTGCAGGCTAATGCCATCTTTAAACGAATTAAATTTTGTTAGAACTAATCTATTATCAGTTTGATCAGTGTTGGATTCAACAAAAGATTATAAAAAGATAGGATGAAATGTAAACGAAAGAATATTTATTCTGTTGCAATAAATTCAGTGCATCATTTACGCAATTCATAAAGTAATGTATTATCAGTGATGCTTTGGGCCTTAATAGAGAAAAACTAAATAAGAAACATAGTAAAGCAAAATGATAAACATGGCACAAAATTATGCAAAAGAGCCATATACGAAAAATGAAAAAAAATTCCCCATCAAAGGAAATATAAAGCACATGTAACAAAGTTCCATCAAGTTCGGTTGATCTTTTCTTCAACGCATTCGAAATTTTCTGTAATCAAAATTCCATGAGATTTCTAAAGCGTGGGTCCTGTAGCATCGTATTCCGCCAATCCTGCCACCTCTTTTGGTACATTTTTGAGCAAAATAACTTACACACTCTTTTGTCATATTACATTATTTAGATTGAGGATCACTGACGAGGGTTAAACAACTGAAACATGCTGCATATTTCCATGTTCTTAAATGATGCTATTGAATTTGAAGACGTTTAACATTTAGTAGCACTTGGTGAGTATCACTGCTGGTGGAACTAGAGTTAACTAGGGCACATGTAGTGAACTTCGATAAACTTCGCTTGATCGCTTCTTCAACAAATTCAAATTGTCATGTGATTTCTAAAACGTGGGTCATGTAGCATCATATCCCATCCATAATGCTACGTCTTTCGGTACATTTTTTAGCAAAGTAACTATCACCCTCTTTGGTCACATTACATTGTTTAGATTGAGAGTCACTGACGAGGGTTAAGTAATTACCCGAATCGTGCATGTCTGGTCCATGATACAAATATTTCTGTTCTTAATAATGCTTTTGCATTTGAAGACGTTAAACATTTAGTAACACTTGGTGAGTGTCACTGCTGGTGGACCAGAAGTCACCGAAGGCTCATGTAGCCATGTTCGATCAACTTCGATTGGTCTTTGCTTCAACGCATTCGAAATTTTCTGTCATCGAAATATCATGAAATTTCTAAAACATGGGTCCAGTAGCATTATATTTCAAAGATCATGCTACGTCTTTCGGTACAGTTTTAAGCATAATAATTTTCACACTTTTGGTATAATAATATAACATTATTTAGATTGGGGATCACTGAAGTTGGCTTATGTGTAGTCATTTGTGTTTGGTAATTCTGTGTGACTGGTCGTTCTTTGTACCATTTTCGTTTTTCTCTGTGCGTGTCTGCTTTGTGTTTTACAGTCGGTGTTTTGGGATTTTTAAATTTTTTTTCCACACCGCATTAGTCATAAACAACTATATGTCAATTTCAAGGTGTAGGGGTTTTTTCTCTCGCTCTCATTCTATACCCATTCACACACTCATACACGCTTTATGCCATTCTGTACAACTAATGAAAAAAAAATCTTATTAGTATCAGGAAGGATGACACAAATCATAATGACAATGACAACATTCTGGCTTAAACAGCACATCTGTGGCATACATGTACATTAAATAATGAACATACGCATACAAAAGGTGACATCAGGAGATAAGGCTCAATACATGATGGACAACACACACACAAAAACCAAAACCGTACAAAAACACAATACTACCAATATACCCTTCAAACATAATATAACAATAAAAGGTAGTATCTTATCAACTTAAAATGTTAAGATTTCCCCATCTGATTGTGAATTTATCTGTAAATGAGTACATTTTATTTTCAACTTTTTGGTACTGTTTAAGATATGAAAGGCAACCAGCTATTGTTGGTAAAATATTATGTAATCTTTGATTATTTACAAATTGTTTAAAAAGAAGTGAAGTTAAGATGATTGCATCTGAAGCATCCGATTTTTTTTCAAAAATGATATCTTGAATAGACTTAAGTAATTTGTAATTCTGCTATTCAGCCATACTAAAAATTCATTCCTTAAGTTTACAAGATATTGACATTCATAAAACAGGTTGACTATAGTTTTCTTTTCTCTACCACAAAAAGTGCAAAGTTCAGAATTAATTTTATGATTGTATAGTATATAGATAAGAATTAGTTGCAAGAATTCTTTGCAGGATACGAAACTGAAACCAGTGTATTTTTGTATCTTTGGTAACTTTATAGGTTAAAGAATAAAAATTTTTCCATAAAAAGTTTTCCCTTTATGAAAGTTTCCTTTCCCATTTCACTTGATGTTTAGGCTTATCCTGCTTACTTGAAATGAAATATTTATATAATATATATATTCTTGCATCCTTTTTTCTCTGATAAAATAATATTAAGGTATGAAGGTATTATTGGTCTTTCAGGTTTCATCAGCTGTCTATCTTTAATCATATTTTTAATTTTCCAAGAGAAGTTGTAATATATTGTAAAAGGCATGGCAATGTTAATTTTTTTCATTCAGATCTTGCAAGCTAAGTAGTTCTATATCATCATCTAACAAGTCACATGAAGCTATCATCTATCTCGCTGAATTTATTTTATTACTATAGTTAATTTTTATTATTTCTGTCAAATTTAAGGTAAAGGTAATTCCAAGATATTCAAGAGGTTCCTGTGACCAATTAATACTGTACACTGTGTTATACTTAAGCTGAGAATTTTTCATTAATCGAATCTTAATGCAACTAGTTTTATCGTAGTTAGGCTTAAGTCCTGAAAATTTCGCAAATCGAAATATCAAATAAAGTGCAGATTTTTCTGTGCCATCTAATAGCAATGTAGTGTCATTAGCGTATTGAAGTAGTCTGTAATCCATACCAAATAATTTTATCCAACTAATATCCTTATCTCCCCCTTTTTTATTGGGATTATATATTCGCCATGGATCAACAAGATTTAAATCATTTTTCAGAGCCAGAACTGTTTCTCTACTTCTAGCATTATTTACATTATTATAATTGTAGTAATCAATTTCAGGGTTTTGTACAAGATTCCAGTCTCCACAAATTATGACAAAGTCAGATTCAAAAGTTTCAACTGTGGATCTAATTAAATAAAAGAATCCTGGATTGTAACTATTGGGACCATATATATTTATTAAACATATTGTTAATTGATTTTCTATAAGAATCTTTAACGCCAGGAAGTTACCGTCTGAATCATTTATAGAATCCAATACTTTATATTCAAAGTTCTTTTTCATAAGTACTGCAACACCCCTAGCATTTGATCTTCCAGGAGAGAAATATAATTCTGCACCCCATTGTGCTCTTGCAATTTTATAATCACTAGAGGCAAAATGGGTATCTTGAAGGCATACAATGAAGTACTCTTGTCTTCTTAGGAAGTTAAAGACATCCATCCTTTTGGAAGTGTCTTGTAGTCCTCTACAGTTAGCAGATATAAATTTTAGAACATGAGGCATGTTAATTGTTTTGTGAAATTTCTTTATTTACTATCTTTAATACCCTATACGAAGAAAGAATATCCTATCATAATGACGTTTTTGACGAGGACAACATTGAAACACAAGATATATATAAATAAAGATAATGACGGTACAGAGGGCATAACAACACATACACACAAATATTTAAAGACATATAAAACACAAGAAAACACATATATAATAATATATTACCTAAAAAGGACGCATAAAGGTGGAAAATACAGCACGTGTTTTCATTTCTCTTTTGCCCCTTATTAGGAAATATGTAAGTGTGTAATACTTTCTTTTAAAAAAATTCAATTATCTCAGTAAAAGGGGCGTAATATACAAGAAACACAGACATTATCTGGAAAGGGGGAGGGGCAGTAAATTTGGCGGTACATGTAAATAGCAATAACACCAGTCTATAGTATATATACTGCATGTTGAAAATTAGATAAGTTCTATATATATGCATGTGGTAATCAGTTGGCTAAATTACTCTGACTCTGACCCAGTTTCGTAACCTTTAGCTAAGCTGCCTCAACGGGCGGACCCCGGGAGACTTTTTCGGATTTTCTTCTCAATATTGTCTGAAATATCGAAACGAATTTTTCGATCTCCGAGGCTTCGTAGTTTCGCAAACACATTTCCGTTGAAATACCACGCCTCATCTACAACGGGGTGTTCGGATAGTGAGCGGATCAGAATAGCATTGTCTTTGGTGACATCATCTGACAATCTCGAACCAGCTCCTTTTTCCCGGAATAGTTTTCGTTTCTTCATTACTCGACTTTTAGTTCGGTGTTTTTTCAGTTTTAATAATATTGGTTTAACGTATCCAATGTACAAATTAAGATCTCGCGGACATCTCGTCCATTTAAAGTGTTAGAATTTTCTCGGTAATCTTCGGCAGTGTCTCGATAGTTTCCGTGGCTTGAGCAACGGTCGGCATGCTGACCTTCGATGATAGAAACCATTATTTATGTTGTATTAGGTATATTTAGGTAAAAATATGCCATTATTCTAACTACATAATACACCTGATATTTATGTACAACGGACACCTTAACGTCACCTTTACCCGGAATATGATGAGTAGCTACGATGTCCTGGGGGGCAATCTCTACCTGGATAGTCTCCTTCAGTAAACTTAGCACGGTCGACTGCGTGTCCTCAATTCGTCCGTCTAGTAGCTTCACTTCTTTTACTCCATGAATTTTTATGTTTGTTTTGCGCGAATACTGCTCTTTCCTATTCGCTCGAGCCTTCGCATCGTCTGCAACCCGCTTAGACTTGTTCGCCGTGACATCTATACGTTTTATTTCTTTATTACACTCCTGATTTTTTTCCCTGAAATCTTCGTTTTCTAAACAAAGCTTGTCATAATCATCTTTGAGTTTTCCATACTTTTTGTCTTGTTTTTCTTTTAGAACATTTATCTTCTCCTCCATTTCTGACCTCATTTCAGTTCTCATTTCTTTCATCATACCCATGACTATCTCTTGTACCACACCCTTCAAATCGTCAGACTTTACATTCTTTTTCAGTTCATTTTTAATATCAATCAATTGATCAAGTATTTGTTGATTTGCCATATGTAAAGCTGCCGCACTATCCATAATGTGTCATTGCGGTTTTGTTTCGTTTGTCTGTTTTGTGTGTTCAAATTGTACAAATAATATTTGAAGACGTTTCAATATTACGAAAACGTTATAATGTTGTATGTTAAACGTCTTCGTAATATTGAAACGTCTTCAAATTCAATAGCATCATTTAAAAACAGATGAATTAGCAGCATGAACCAGACATGCACGTTTCGGATACTTAACCCTCGTCAGTGATCCTTAATCTTAACAATAATCTAAACAATGTTATATTACTTTTTCCCAATATATCTGTAGTCTGTCACAAGTATGGTTTTTCTGAGTGGTTATTCGGGTAGCCGCCTCGCCCTTCAATCGAGGTCGTTACAGTTTTAAATTGCTTTTAAAATACCTATAAATTGCTATAGTTATTGCACTGAAACCTTGTATAATTAAACATGCTAAAATGTTTGACATAAGCCTTCCATGAATTTAAATTCATTCAAGATAGATATAAAGGCAAGATATATAGTGTGACAGTACCTGCTTAAAAATAAAAAAGACCTAGATATGCAATGAATGTTTAAGATTAATTCTACTTTATTTGTTCTTCTCTAATTATAATAATTCTATTTGAATTTATACATTTTTAATGTGTGGTATCTTGTCTAAAGGAAATCTTGAGATTGAAATACTAGAAAAATCGGTTGACAAAATAAGCTAGCCTACATTAAAGTTGAATAATCCTAGAAGGCATCTCATTAGGCTTTCATTCAATTCGTCATAAGCTGTGTTTTTGCTATAATTGGGAGGCCTCGGGGAAAATAAAAGCACTAAAGCTGAAATCTTCATATGAATCCAGAGTTCATTTCTTAAGACGAATTTTGAAGAGAAAAGTCCGAATCAATACGAATGCGATCTTTGTAAAATTTCAACAAAATTCAAAATTACACTGCTTCCTGAAATCGAACATTTGGAAACTACATCAAAAAAAGGGTATCGTCGAATTCATTAGAGAAAACGACATAGATTAGAATACGTTCACATTGTAAACTTCATTCAAATGAGTGGATGATAATGGTGTTCATATAAGAAAACTGAAGTGTTCCAGCTTCTTGAACAACAATTTAGACCAATGTTAATGTACTAGACACGTGATTCGGCTAGCAAACCCTCATCAGTGGCAATTCAAGGATGGAGGTTTAAGTAAGCCAAAATTGTTTTAGAAGAGCTCTCTGATTATTAATTATATGTATTTATTCTGTAAGGAATGCACAGCTCCAACTTTCCTGTAAGGCCAATAAAGAAAAAAGAAGGTTAATAAAGACCTATGTACACCAGAAGCTAAAGGACCATATATGTAACCCTCTCAAAACGTATTTGCTTACCGACAATTTTCTGCTGGACCTTAAATTATTAATAAATTATAAGGATGGATAAATAAGATATGAAAAAAAAAATCTTTAGTCATATTTATATATCTTTCATGTATGCATCTTCTACATATACAATAAGCTTCTGTTCATGTTCAGACATTTGACGTCATTATTGTAAAAGAAAGGAGGGGATCTCCAACAACTCTTGGCCGCAGCACCCACAGCAAAACCCCAAAACAACCAATGCAAAAACACAGAGCAAACATCAACAGAAAGAGACAAAGAAAACCAACTTACACAATTCAACCATGACACACAAAAGAGCACACATAAACAGACGAGACCAATGACCAAATAATGTATGAAATAGTACAATATTTATGTAAAAGCTGGTGTTGACAGCAGTTGAATATCAAGGAAATTGGAAATGACATCTAAAGAGGAAATGTACCTTACAACCTTCCATATATTGAGGATCGTTGAGTTAGGCCAAAGTTTTGTATTTTTTTTTCTGTTTTGCGTCCGCGATGGGTAGGTTTTTGTACCACTTTTTCCAAAAACAAACAAAATATTTGGTTTATTTCTCAAATACATAATTCCAAAACCTTTTTCGATCCTTCAATTATTTTTCATAATGACGACGTCGATACGCTTCAATCGTTCCTAAACACATACCGCATCTGTTGAAGCGCCAAAGTAACATTGAACTAAGTGCGACGAGTGCCAGAGATGAATCAAGGAAAGGGCATTTCGTCTCCTTTCAAGAATCAGAATGATTAGCATGGCTACAATTGACGATATTTATCGCCACTCCAATCATAAGGAAACATAAGGAGTTTAAAATCTAAAGTCAAAGAGGTGCATAGTGCATATTTCTAGTCATAGTTTAATATTTCCAACGAAAAATAATTAGTTGTCATGCACAGATCTGATTTTTTAAAGGGAGGGTGATTTCATGGATGAAGAGTTGCTAAAAATAGAGCTGTTCAAGTTTGGATACGGTAAGTGTTCTATTTTTAGCTGGAATCATATCAATTTTAGCAGGTGAGCACTGATACAAAACTACGCTAAGGATGTGTACTTGTTCATTATTTGAAAATTCATTTTTCTGTCACTTTGCTTCCTGTTGCCTGTGTGGCAAATATGATATATGGTTCCGCTAAAATAAGTACACGTACATTGTGTTGCCTATTTTGATTCATGTCTGACCCTAAACATGTGACCTTAACCTTGAAAGTGACATTGATCTACATTTAATTGATTGACCAAACCTGCATGTCCGATGAATTATAATGCATATCAATCAAATTATATTCATTTTTATGAAAGTATATAACTTCCTGACAATATGACAGACAAAAAGACGGGTTCAGGACAAATTTATTCCTATATCGTCACTCTTGCGTTGCACTCAACATGATAAAAAGAGATTGTCATGAATCTATGATCATTAAAACACAAGAGGCGTTCCAACTATATAATGTCAGAGAGTACTGCATTTTAGCCCATTTGCCTGTACACATTTAACATTGAAAATACATGTATATTGCTGCTATTCACTGATCTATTCGAGGTGTTTAGGACAGGGTAGAACTCTTTGGAATTTGGAGGGAGGGGGAGGGAGTTGAATTGTTTCCATCTTGTATCGTTTCAGAAAATTAAATGCTTAAATATGCAAACTGTTTAGACTGGTATGTATGGGACATAAAGGAATGTTATTCTTGATATCAGTTAATCTCGCTAATATGGCATTACTTATACTTAGAATAACTTTTACTTGCTGATTGAATATTAAAATCATTCATGAAATATTGATTGGGCATAGTCAATAGAAATTCAAAGTTTAATTGTAAGTGTTACATGTATTTCTTAGATTATCATCACCCGGATGTAAAAGAGTAAGGAAAGGAAATAGCGCAATCATCTATGAAATTCTGGCTCAGGCGATATTTCGGTGTTTTTTTCAACTTGTTTTTTTTCGCTTGCTGTATGGTAGGTTTTCATATCACAACCTAACGCAAAACTGAAAAAAAACCATGACCTTACTTATTTCTTCCTACAACCATATCCTTACATTACACGTGCGATAGGATGGCATGCTACATTGGTACAAGCAAATTCTGCGCACTCGGTTTGCATGTTAATGGTATATTTCAATTATCTTAATATCAGGATATACACACATAGTACATATGACGCATCGTGTATCGTAGATCAAATATTATGTGATATGAAAATAGAGTTATCTCCTTGTAGTCGATAACCTTTAATGCAGCAGGATTATTTTCGCTTGTCGGAAATATTTGCAAAGTTTATTGATTTGTGAAATACGCGAAACTGATCCCAACGCGAAATTTTCACGTTCTACAGTTAACTTATAATTATGTCACTGTCCAGACGTACTTGTACTGTTAGCATCTTGTCACATTCAGATATTTGACGTCGGTGGTGTAAAAGCTACAGGCACATGAGATGTTGTTAAATGTCTACACGGTATTAAAGGCAGTTTAGTAACCAGGAAATTTCAAATGACATCTTTTGAGGAATATGGGTCATTCTTAATATTTTCTGTCACAAACATGTGAATAAATGACGTACATATTTCTTCCTTAGTTCCTTTCCTTACAAAGTACATTGCATTATTGACAAATATCTAATTCACACGAGGGGCACTACCGATAGGTAGGGATTGCACATTCACAGTGTAGGAACGCTCATTGTCACGACCAGTAACATATTTGATTGGTACCATACATGTGCGATAAATACCTTTGAATTTGAATTTTGATGACAAGAATTACTTAAACCGCACAGTTCGTGTTTATTAATTTTCATTATTTTAGCTTTATTTCTATAAATACACAATCAAGTTTGTGTTTACGGAGTACTAGGTTATGTAAGCTTTCTTTACATATGGAACTTGTCATAGTGAACATACCTAGGTACTCAAAAATCCCAATTCAACGATAGAATTTTCCCGTATTCCATTGATTATACTCTTTAAGTTGTAAATTCACTGCAATCTAATTCATTTAAATAATGAACTACTCCCTGTCTATTAAGTATCAGTTTTAAGGATATATTCTGTACTGAATCTATAGCAGCATGCGTTCTAGTGTATACGCGATAGATGGATATTAAATTGACAGATGTAAATCTCTCGCTTCGGAAATCGCAAAAACAAATCATTTCGTACAAAAGAGTTCCTATACTGTGACATTTGTACAAACATATCCCGGACACTCGGTTTGGATTCCGTCGTCATTGATACATATATTTCAATTGTCATAACAGCAGGAGACACGCATATAGTGCATATGAAGCATTGTGCATGGTCGACAAAAATATTGTAAATGTAGGAAACGTTGGGGTAATTTCAACATTTTTGGCGAATAGAGGAGTTTCGCCAAAATTTTCCCCACATGAAATTATTCCGCTTGCATTCTTACAATTGAAAAGACATTTAACTGAATATTTCCCGCAGCCGAAAAGTCTTGATGTTATTATCGCGAAATTTTCCCCGCGAAATAACCACGTTTTCAGTACATGTTTCAATGCCATAAAATTGTTGTGCTCTTTTTCCACTTTCGTGTAAATCAAGAGGCAGTCTGTAACACAAAAGGATGATTAATTATTCTGAAACTAACGAATATATCCCTGGCAGAAAAGAGCTTTCTTAAGCTATTTTGCATAAAACTTTGATTATGTATACAAGAATGGAGAAGATCTCCAACAATACTCGATTGCAGCACCCATAGCAAATTTCCAAAACAGCCAATGCAAAAACAAAGAGAACAGACACAGAAAGAGACTCAAAAGAAACACCAACTCACACTATAGAAACATGAACCACAAAAGACCACACGTAAACAAACGAGACGAATTGGCAACCGGTGCCGACTGCAGATGGCCGTCCTAAGTCGGCACCGGTTGCCTATTGGTTTCGTTGGTTTATGTGTAGTCCTTTGTGTTTGATGTTTCTGTCTTGTGCGTTGACGTTCCTTTTCCCTTATGCGTCTCGTTCCGTGCTTGTCTGCTCTGTGTTTTTGCATTGAGTGTTTTGGGGTTGGGGGTGGGTGCTGCAACCTGGTGTTGTTGGAGATCCCCTCCTTTGTTTTAGGACGGCCATATGTCATGCAAGAGGCGGACGGTGTGGTTATCCAGATAACGTACGAACTACCCTTCAACTTTTTCGATTACCCAGAGGTCTAGAAGAACACTCAATTGTTATGTTAAATAACTATCTTACTGTAATAAGAAGATCCTGACGACAATCTCAACAGTACTCACAAAAGACCACAAAATTTAATTTCGACGGACCCCCATCTAGCTAGAGGTGTAACCAGGTGCCCGGGAGGAGTAAGCATCCCCTGTTTGTTTAGCGGCACCCGCTGTCGATGCCCACGCACGAAAATAAAAACAACATCTACAAAACATGCACTGTGTAATGTTACGTCTATATAGAAAGTGCTATGGCGAATATGTCAGGGAAAGACACTTAAAACACTTACTGTCAAACCCCTCGCGGGGAATTTTTTTGACAAGCTCCACACGGTAAAGGGAATAAGTGTGACACAAATGAGATAGAGAAGATCCTGACGACGATATCAACAGCACTCACAAAACAGCACAGAGTTAAATATCGACGGACCCCTATCAAGCTAGAGGTGGGATCAGGTGCCCAGGATGAGTAAGCAACCCATGCCTGGGATAAACATGTCTGGTCCATGCTGCAAATGTGCCTGTTCTTAAATGATGCTATTGAATTTGAAGACGTCTATTTAGTGTCTATTCAACGCATTCAAAAAATCTTAAAATTTCTAAAACGTGGGTCCTGTAGCATCAAATCCCTACCATCCATGCTGTAAATTTATCTTTTCGTAAATGATGCTATTGAATTGGAAGACTTAAAACATCCCCTAAAAGACGATTCATAAAAATTCCATTGATAAACAAATGTTTTGATCTTCTGAACATCTTTAATATTTTCGGGATCATACCGTACAAAGTGCCATTCCTCAATATTTTGAAAATTTAGAACCTCCTCTTATTTGTTACAAATATAAGAGACATATTCGAAAATTCGTTTTTGTTTAACTAGAACAAAGTTACATCAGATCCTAAAATACTTGAATCGTGTCGTGCTTCTTGCGAAAGTGCAACGTCTAAATATCTATATAAACCAGCTGGTCATATTATTACAGGTGACGTCTCAATTATCCAAGACAGGCAGCTCTGTGGTCTTCTCAAAAAAAGACCTAAGTAAAGAATCCCATCCAAGATAGGTTTTATTGAATGTCGCGAAGTGCTTAAGGAAGCTTTAGATAACTTTATCAAACGATGGTGTAAATCGGAAGGAGTCGAATCGCATGCTCTGAATGACTGTAAACCCCTAATTTTGGATATAACCGATATTCGAAAAGATAGCTACCACAACAATCCTCATATTTTTGAAAATCCAAGTTTTAAATCTAAAAGATCTTTCAAATCCAGGTTACGTAATTTCCATGAAAAATATTTTTTCGCACCTGAAGACACGTAAATACGATTTCTTCTTACGACTTTTCAAATATGTACAAAATGTACACCACGCTTCCTCACGACAAAATAAATGATCGACTGTCCGAAGTCATTAAATGGTGTTTTGATCGAGAATCTGATTTGATCTGAATCGAAGGGTTTCTTTTCCGCCACATATTACAAATCATACAAATCATGGACATGAGGTGACCTGTGTATTACCTTGTCCTTTCATTTGGACAATATTCATGTAAGATTGTTGAGAAACTCTACAAGCACGTTGTAGGGATCCCTATGGGTACTAATTGTGCGCCTCTTGTTGCAGATTTATTATTATACACATATAAAAAGGAATCTACCCAAAAAACTTCAAAAGCAAAGACAAAATGATGATGTGAAACATTTCATTTGTACTTCTACGTACCTAGACGATATTCTTACCATCGACAATCCTGTTTTTGAAAAGTATAGAAATGTTATTTATCCACAAGAATTGATTCTAAACAAGGCAAACGCTACAAACACATAAACACCGTTTTTGGACCTAAATATTCATACAGGTTTATGACAAAAGAGATGATTTTGGATTTAACATAGTAAATTTTCCACTGGCTTGACGGTGATGGTATCTACAATTCACAGCTCATCCGGTATGCTAGAGCATGTACTGATGTTTTGGATTTTCATAGTAGAAATTTACAAATTACCAAGAAACTTTTAGGACAAGGTTTTCGCTTTCACATACTAGTAAAGACTTTCTGGAAATTTTGCAAAAAGTATTGTAAACTTCTTTTGAAATTCGGACCAATATAGGCAATTATTCTATATTACTTTGGGTATTTCACAACCTGCATTTTATGGTGACATAATTAACATGGTAAGAATGATCAAAGATGGACAACATAACTATCGAAAATGCGTCAGAATCACCAAACACCTTTTATACCGTGGATATGATCCTTATGTCACCAGTCGGACACTAGGTTTGGTACTAATCTACAGTCTTGTACAAAGAATGGAGAAGTGGTCGGTACCATGACTTCTCTAAAGAGGTTTGGACAGGGCCTGTCATGGAGTATTGTCATCACATTCAGTCAGGGTGCAATTTATTCTATGATACAAGGCTGTAGATTTGTCCAATACCAAATAAGTTAAAGACGATTCTGAGGACAATCTCGACAATATCCACAAAACATGCATAGTGCTATGGAGACCATGTCAGGGACAACATTTAAAACAAAGGAGGGGATCTCGAAAAACACCAAGTTGTAGCACCCAAAGCAAAACCCCAAAACACCCAATGCAAAAACACAAAGCAGACAAGCACAAAAAGAGACGCGCAAGGGACAAGGAACGTCAACGCACAACAAAGAAACATCAAACACAAAGGACTACACATTAACCAACGAGACCAATGGGCAACCGGTGCCGACTTAGGACGGCCATCTGCCACGGAAATAGCAGAAGGTATGGTTATCCTGGATTACGTGCGCACAACCCTCCCATTTTTCCGATTACCCAGAGGTCTCGAAGAACGTACAATTGTGGTGTAAAACAACCTCCTCACTGTCAGATGACCACACACAAACAAGACCGCAAAACGCAGGGGCCCAAGCAACACAGATGAATATGTAAATGGATATAAAAAGAGGGCCTACGTAATACAATCCCTGCTCTGCCGCCTCGAGCTCATGTATGTTATCACCCGAGGAGTCCGACTGACATTCAGAGAGGACAGGTGGTCGGGGCCCTGTCTTCTCTAAAGAGGTTTGAACAGGGCCCGTCATGGAGTCCCGTCGTCACAGTCAGTCAGAGTGCAAGTTTTAAGAATGCGCTTGTACAAGACTGTAGATTGGTCAAGTACCAAGCCTAGTGTCCGTCTGGTGACATTAGGATCATACCCACGGTATAAAAGGCGTTTGATGATTCTGACGCATTTTCGATAATGATGTTGTACAGTCCCGATTACGTTAACTGTCCCCCCTTTAACGTTTTTTCTCCCTTCATCTCTCCAAATTTCGCTTCTATTTTTCAGTCTTCATTTTCTCTCACAAAATTTCTCTTCTAATTTTCCTCCTTTATTTCGCCTTAAAATTTCGCCTTCAGCGTTGAAGAGAAAAATGAACACGAATTTTTGAGAAACAGAAGCAAAGCGTAAAAGGAAAGAGAAACGCAAAGCGTAAACAGAAGAGAAACGAAAGCGAAATATTTCGCTTTCATTCCGCTTTCAGTCCTCTTGTCAATCAAAGCGAGACTTCCTCATTAGCATATTAGGGGATTTCCCTAAATAGTAATGTAATGTAATTTCTTTGTGTTGCATTAAAATACACGACTAATTAGTTTTATTTAGATACATTGTAAACGAACTTTTTTCTGCATATTTAACATTTATTAGTAAATCGAAAAGTAGTTTTTTTGTATGTACATGTATAATGTACAAATCGTGGTTTGTTTTCTTCGCATTTGTACACCTATAGCACAAATCCATTTTTTTAAGTAACATACCAATTTACAAATCGTTGTTTTGACAAATACATACATGTAAATCAACCGCGCAGGGTACATGTACGTAGGTGTCGTTTATCCATTACCTGCCAGGTGTGAAAATCATCGGAGCGTGATATCACCATGCGGTCATTTCAACTTTAGATAGGGAGAGAATATCTTCCCAATGAATTTAAGTAAAAAAAATAAATTTAATGTTATGACTTGATATAATCAGAGACGTATATAAAAATATATACATCCCTGATTTAAAGATACAGTGTCCCTGAAAATAAATCTTATTGAAAACGTAAAATCTATTCCGAAGGGTCTAGATATAGGAAAAAAGGAGTTATAAAAAGTTTTATTTGAAAATATGCAGTATCGGCCATAATATTACCGAATTGGTAAAATTAAATCTCCATATACCTTTATTGTAAAAACGCAATACTTTGTAGATGGCGCTAGTGAAATTAATTAAAGCTGCGCACCCCAAATTAAAAATTACGTTTTCAAAAATGAATGCGTTGGCTTCGCCTGAAAATTTTAATTTATACAAATGAGAATGTAAATTTTCATATGGGAAGAAAGATTTTGCCGTATAAAATTTTGTAAAAATAATTTGTTTTCAGGGACACCGTTCCTTTAATGATGTAATTAAATATGTAAACTACCTGCTACAAATGTACCTTTCACGTACTCAGCTTGCATGTGCACATGTAGTGTACGTTCTCATTTTACACTGTTTTCAAGGATGGACTTTTAAAGAGATTAATTTTTTTCTTCACCTTTTATTTATTATATCGTATTTTTTTTCTTTTCCTTTTTCATAATGACATATTGAAGGCAAAAATAATCATACATGTACAATGTATATATTAGAATTTTTGGCAAATTCTGAATGGATCGGGAGTCCTCCTATTCTCGCTCTAGATCCGCGCTTTCATTCAAACAATGTCTCTAGATCTATAACACGTTAATATTTTTATGAAAAAAAATATGTCAACAATGTGCCTAATTCATCTCATGACCAGGGCTTCACATACCAGGATCGTCAATCAAGCACAGCATGTTGTATCGGGAATGCGCCCCCAATACAAATTGAAAGAATATAGTTTTTGTCCGTCGAGAAAAGTTTTCAATTGTTTGATAAGACGGCCGTAATTCCTTCCCGAAATGGTACATGTACCTAGCGATCGTTATGTTGGAATCCGCGAGAACTTAAGTCTTTGAATCACATCATGGACCAAAGAAGGATTTTTATAAGTGGATGAAAGAACAAGGAAAAAACGAGATAAAATCGAAATAAAGATGAAG
This sequence comes from Pinctada fucata, assembly GCA_028142955.1. NCBI lineage: Eukaryota > Metazoa > Mollusca > Bivalvia > Pterioida > Pteriidae > Pinctada > Pinctada fucata. The sequence goes on along the minus strand of AP027114.1, from coordinate 10,852,101 downwards.
AATCTTTAAAAAAACAAAACAAAACAAAACAAAACAAAACAACAAAAAAAAAAAAAAACAAAAAAAAAAAAACAGTGAAGTAAGAACTTCTTTTTCAGAGCATGGAATTGGACCTCCCGCAAATAAATACAAAATGGGTATGAAAATTAATTCGTACATGTAATGGCGAAGAAGGAAGGGAGCATTGAGTATAGAAATTTGCCTCGTATACACAAATGACCGAAATTAAAAAAAAAATAAATAAATAAAAAAAAAAACCCCAAATATATTCGTAAGGGGGAATTCCCTTACGTGTTTCCTTTAGTTATTGTTGAAAGAATAGAAATAAAACACACTATCACTCTAAAATATTTTTTATACATTTTATATCTGACCATTCCAGACACTGTCACTTTTGGACGTAAATACTTAAACGCATGACTGACTCCACACAGGTAGACTACTATGGGTTCAATCCTGATTGTCCAACATTTTGAAAATCCCATATCCTGATTGTCCAACAAAAAATTTAAGGGCACCTGTTTTGTTAAATAAACACACCTGCTTGTCTAAATAAACATACCAATTAGGGCTTTTTTTATACTTGAAAATCTATTTTCACCAAATCGAACAAAGTTAATTTTTTGATATATAAAAAAGTCAAATAAATGTTAAAGTTTCACTCAAAATTTATTTCATTCTCAATTATTATTTTCAGTAGATCATCGGCTACATGTAATAGTAAAATCCTAGAAAACGAGATTTACGCAAAAAAAAATATGATAATCATATATTTATTTATTTTTTTCATTTTTTTATATACGTGCATCATGTATGACATACAAACAACAAATTCAGGATTTCATAGATTTTTTAAAGAGCTTTGCAGATCCAATATCACTGTGTTTGAGTTTGTTTTACTCCAATATTACATGATTTCTGAGTTTATACCCATCATTTTTACGAAAAGCCTCAGAATTTTGTCAACTTTGGTATAACACAGTCTAATTAACCTTGACAATGAGTCCTACATGTATGACCTTAACAATTTCTAGGTGACTTCTTAATCAATTTTAAAGTTCTTCAGTTTAGATGTACTAATAGAAATTGCTTCAAAATGTATTAGGGGCAGCTATAACTGTTTATTTACTCTATGTGCTATTGTGTTGACCAGAATGTAAACATGGTAACCGTCTTTGTACCCTTTTGAGTAGAAATGGGGAGATGTCTGTTCAAGTCTTACATAGCAGTTTTAAAATAAGGAGCAGATTTCTTGATATTTTCTATAAAATGCAAGCGATTCCTGTATATTATACATGTATATGTATTCCATGCTTTTACAATCGATTTATATGGTACTAGCAAAAAAAAGTTACTTTTCCCCTCTTTTTTGGAGTAAAATGGAGGTTGTTCATGTGCATGCAACTCTTATATACTAAATGTTTGTTATAGAATCAGTAAATTTTAATATGGATGGTTATGTCTGCTGTCTGTCTTACACGCATGCTGTCTGTCTGCTAGTTTGAGATAAAAAATATGAATGTAATTCTCCGCTAATCTCATAAAAGCCGCCAACATGTCTATTTCCAACGAAAAATTTGTTATATCAAATATAGTCCGTAAATGTTCATACTGACCACAGGTGCGTGCAGACATGATCGTTCCCCTCCCCCCTTTTTTCTTTCTCAGAATCATGGCTAAAATTGCCGTGGAGTAAAAAAAGTGGAAAAAAGAAAAAAAAATCCCCCTCCTTTACTATCGGCCATTTTAGCCATGATTCTGACAAAGAAAGAGGGGGGAGGGGTTGGAAACGATCATATCTGCAGGCACCTGTGATACTGACGACATGAAATAGTGACGAAGCAGGGACGTACATGTATATATGTCCGTGGTATAAGTACTTTAAGAAAAAGTTTTAAAAATACTTAAGATACATGTACTTAGTATACGTGTTTTATCTTATTTATTTAAAATTCATGAGGTTATGGCATATCTGTCCATTTATGAGAATGAAGAATTGTCATTGTCCAACATTTACCTGAGCCAATTAGCGGCAAGATCAATGAGATCAATTAACTAAGTAATTATGCAAACAATGTAATTGGTACTACATAAAATCCTGATTGTCCAACAAAAAATATACCACATTTTTACCTTTTTATATAAATGTTGGACAATCAGGATGACACCCTACTATGCCTACCTGAACGACACCTGTCATAATCGATCGATTACGGGGTATATACATGTAAAGTACAAGGGGTCAATAATGAGAACTGACATCTAGATGAATAAAATGAATTGCTTCTTGACTCATATTTTAAAATAATTGTTAAATAAGTTCTATAACCCGTTGAAACGGACCTATTTTACACGATAAATTTAGCTGTTTTAAAGTGATTAAATTTTATCCAGAGACTCAATATATCTAGACATATTAAAACAATTATTATAGCGTATAATTCGGTAATTAGTGTGATAAAAGCAAAAGAGTGTAAATAAACGTTTTAAAATATTGTAATATTTAGATATTAAGCCTACATTGACCGCATTAAGCCCCGCCCATATATATTTCCAAAACGAGGCTGGAGGCGAACATTGAAAGAGAACTGAAGGCGGAATTTGAAAGAGAAACGTAAGCGGAATCGTAAGAGAAACGTAACAGAACATGAAGAGAATCGAAGCGGGAATTAAAGGAGAAATATTTCTCTTTCGAGTTCGCTTTCAGGGTTCTGGTTTATTTCACCTTACAAATTCCTCTTCTCTTTCTCCTTTCACCTCGCAAATTTCTCCTCTATTTTTCTTTGTACATTTCGGCTTAAAAATTCTTCTTCTATTTTTTCGTCTTCATTTTACCTCACAAAATTTCTCCTTCGTCTAACAAAAATTCCCCCCTGAGGGGTAGACAGTTAACGTAATCGGGACTGTATATCTTTGATCCTTCTTATCTTGTTAATAATGTCACTATAAAATGCAGGTTGTGAAATACCCAAAGTAATATACTCTGTTGCCTGTATTGGTCCGAATTTCAGAAGAAGTTGACAATAATTTTTGTAAAATTTCCAGAGAGTCTTTACTAGTTTGTGAAAGCGAAAACCTTGTCCTAAAAGTTTCTTGGTAATTTGTAAATTTCTACTATGAAAATCCAAAACATCAGTACATGCTCTAGCATACCGGATGAGCTGTGAAATATAGATACCATAGGACGGTAATCTAGGAACATCAATTTCAAGCCAGGGGAAATTTACTATGTTAAATCCAAAATCATCTCTTTTGTCATACACACTTGTATGGATCTCTCCATTAAGAATTTTGATATTTAGGTCCAAAAATGGTGTTTCTGTGTTTGATACGTTTGCCTTGTTTAAAATCAATTCTTGTGGATAAATAACATTTTTATATTTCTCAAAAACAGGATTGTCGATAGCAAGAATATCATCCATGTACCTAGATGTATCAATGAAACATTTCACATCATCATTTTTTCTTTGTTTTTGAAGATTTTGGATAAATTCCTTTTCATACGTGTATAAAAATAAATCTGCAAGAAGAGGCGCACAATTAGTACCCATTGGAATCCCTACAACCTGCTTGTAGAGTTTCTCACCAAATCTTACATAAATATTGTCCAAAAGGAAGGACAAGGCGATACACAGGTCACCACATGTCCATGATTTGTATGATTTGTAATATGTGGCGGAAAAGAAACCCTTCGATTCAGAAGTACAAATAAAACACCATTTAAAGAGTTTGGACAGTCTATCATTTATTTTGTCGTGAAGAAGCGTGGTGTACATATTAGAGAAGTCGTATGAAGATATCGTATTTGCTTCAAAATTTCTTGATTTCATTTTGTTAATCACATCCCCTGAATTCTTAATAGACCAAAAGAAGTTTACACCATTCCTGTTCATGACAGTTTCACATTATTTTGCCACGTGTTCCTTTATAGCCGTGAGTGCTGACGTCAGATTTCTAGACAAAATTGTTGTTGAGCAGTTGCTAGAATTAGCAATGTATCGAAACTTGTAAGGAGACTTGTGAAGTTTTGGTATACAGTATATTGTAGGGAGATCCAATTTAGAAATAGGGATGTTAAAAGAAGAAATTTCACTGTTATGTTTGTTCAAAATATTGGGAACACTTTCGTTGCTTTCGATATAAGTTTTAGTAGAGGAAAGTTCCGAAACTAATGTTGATATGTAGTAGCGTTTTCAAATAATTATGGTGTTGTTGGCTGCTTTGTCTGCAGGTGCGAAGACATATTTTTCATGTAAATTACGTAACTTGGATTTGAAATATCTTTCAGATTTAGAAATTGGATTTTCAAAAAGTTGAAGATTTTTGTGGTAGTTATCTATTCGAATATCGGTAATATCCAAAATGAGGTTTTTCCAGTCATTCAGAGCATGCGATTCGACTCCTTCCGATTGATTGGTATAGGTATCTAAAGCTTCCTTTAGCACTTCGCGACATTTAATAAAATCTATCTTGGATGGGATTCTATACTTATGTCCTTTCTTAAGAAGACCACGGAGCTGCCTGTCTTTGATTATTGAAAAGTCACCTGTAATAATATGACCAGCTGGTTTATATAGATATGCAGACGTTGCACATTCTCAAGAAGCAGGCCATGATTCAAGTATTTTAGGATCTTGTGTAACTTTGTTGTAATTAAAAACGAAATTTCGAATGGGTCTCTTATATTTGTAACAAATAAGAGGAGGTTCTAAATTTTCAAAATATTGAGGAATGGCACTTTGTACGCGATGATCCAGAAAAATATTAGAGATGTTCAGAAGATCAAATCCTTTGTTAATAAATGGAACTTTTATGAATCGTCTTTTAGGGGGGGGGGGGGGTGTTTTTAACCAAAGGATATAGTTTTTTTTGTGCGAATACAACAATGATATTTAGCCTGAATCAATCAGTGTTTCTTAAGAATGCAACCGGTGCTTCATCCAAGATAGATTTTAATTGAACTGCTGGAACTGAAGAGAGAGCATGTAGCAGTTCATGTCTGCCGCCGTTGCGTGAAATGATCAGTAGATCTTTGATGGTACGATGTACTCTAGCACTTTTTCTGAGTTTTTTGTTTCTCCTTTTACCATGAGACCTATGCTTCCTTTTAGTGTTAGGGCGGATTGAAAAAAAAACATTAATATTTGAAGAGGTCGAAGAAATGTTTCCTTGTCCATAAATCTGATCGCTTGGTTATCCAGGCAAGTTCAGCTTGTAAGCGGCGTTTTTAATTTCAGTTTTACTTTGATTTTTTAAAAGTTTTTGGAATGACTGTACTGGAGTAATTGTTATATCCGAAATTGAATGATTGTATTAAACGAAGTGATTATATAGGAAATTTATATAGGAAATTTAAAACACATACTGTCAAACCCCTCGCGTGGAATTTTTTTAAGTGCTCCACACTGTAAGGGCACAAGTGTGACACAAATGATTTAAAGAGGATCCTGACGACAATCTCAACAACACTCACAAAATAGCACGACAATGAGCATCGACGGACCCAAGTCAAGTGTTGGCCTGGTGACAGAACGATTTTATTCACCGTATTAAAGTCGTTTGATGATTCTAACACAATTTCGATGGTAACTTTGTGTACCTGTCATCCTTCTTATTTTTTTTTATTATGTCACCATAAAATACAGGTTGTGATACACCCAATGTTATTTACTCTGTTGCTTGTATGGGCTTAATTTCAAAGGAAGTTGTCAATATTTTTTGTAAAGTTTTTGTTTAGAATTTAGCTTTTCGTAATCTTATTAATTCACTATTGTCCTCTTTTTCGGACCCGATTATCACTGATGAGATATTTACCATTGAAACGCACATATAGCGTATTGAAAATCATACAATAGGAAATATATATTATTATTGATAATTGTTATTTTGTTGTTGCTACGATGTGGCAAAGTGACTTGATCAACATCCGTCATTTTTCGCGATCAGAGCATAATTACATAAGGAAAATCAGTCTCAAACCCTTTTCACTTTAATGAAATCATTGAAAGATATGTCTCATTAGGCTTCCTTTCATTCTGCCACAAGCTGTGTATTGGATATAATTGGAAAGACTCAGGAAATTGAATCACAAGTACGTCTCCTTTAAGTTCACATATTATGAGGGACATTCTGAAGGGAAACGTGTTATCAATAAGAAAGAGTCCTTCGTCCAAGTAAACATGGTATAGCATCCAATGAGTTCAGCTCTTCGGCTATACTTTTCTTATAATACTAATGCATACATTACAATGCATTTGTTTGTGATTTTCAAAAGTATAAGAAATCAAATTTTAGAAATAAAATGTTTTATCGATATTTATACATTGTTTATTCGACAATATCTCTTTACATCTATAGACGGAAGATTACCGCGTTCGCAAGATGATGCAAAACGATTTTTACTACATGTACGAGGGCTGTCCGTAAAGAGCGAGGACAAGTCTTAAATTAAGGAAAATTAGCGTCAAATATATTTATTTTTAGTATATTTCTTATCATATACTATTTGCGAATTACGAAATGTTAATATTTATCATATTTTGATTTTACTATTACAACTACAACTCGTAATTAGACATAGGATGTTGACCCGGAGCATGGTAAATTTTTACAGAAATATGTTGTTTATCATTTTACTAATTTTATTTGCATTTTGTAAAATTCTGCGGATGAAACGATATTTTTTTTACATTGTGATGTTGACAATAGTTATGACATCACACATGCAAAATTTGAACGTTCAACGTTTCAAGGTGACAGAGAAAACCTGATTTGAAGGAAATAGGATGTGATCGTCATTGTTCGAAAAAAAATGACATTTTCTCGAGAGGCGGAGCAGAGAGAAGTGATAAAATTTTGCATAGGCTTCAGAAAAACACCGACAGAGACTCATAGATTCCTTAAACAGTCGGAAATAATGATAAAGCTAGTTGTTCGCAAGTCTTCAAGTGGCAAAGAGGATTTTTAGACGTTAGGGACAGTTTGCAGGACGGTATAAGCAAGAGAAGACTTTCTACAAAAGAAAGGCGTACTTTTAAATGAAGAACATGACGTGCTTCATAGTTATCGGCGACTAACATTTCGGGAAATTGCAATTAACTTTGGAAGTAAAAAAAATCGAGCAGAAGATCATATTCAATGATCCTACAACGAGTCATGTCTGTGCTTGATGGGTTCCGAAACTTTTTTTAAAAATCTAAATGTAGCGAGTAGAGTAGAATTGTCAAAACAGTTAGTAACGGATAACGTCAAGGATTCTCGTGCTAGTGCTCCGGGTATAAGGAAATGTCATTTTTATATTGTAGAGAAATATAACTATTTGTGCTTTGTTTGTGATGAAAGGAGCAGGTTCGGGAACATGGAAAATCGGCCCTGATTTTAGAATGTTTTAGATTTCGATTGTATTTCGTATCAAGGAAGTAAAATGTGTGGTTGTTTGAAAAACCAAAAAAAAAAAAAAAAAATATTCTAATTTACGTGCATTATACCGAAAGATATGGCTTCAAAATCAGCTTAAAGTTTAAAAATGCTGAAAATCGTAAGAAATTGTTCTGGTCAAAATTTATGAAAATAAGTAGGGCGCCAGCCCTAATCCAAAATAATTTTTATATAAAAAGTTAAATTTGCAATCTATCTTTCAATCAACATAAAATTTATGTTGGGTGAGGGTTGGCGCCAATACTAATTTTAAAGATTTATGCAAAAAATTTGGCGATTTTCCTTCATTTTCCGTCATGTAGAGCAAATGACGTCAAAAGGTGACGTCATAACTAACGCACGTGACGTTTTGACGATGAAAAATATTTACTTTCTATTTCGTTAGGTATTTGAGATAAATATAAGACATACTGAATAATAATTTTTATAAAATAATTTTTCGCTAAATTTTAGGGCCGATTTTGGCAGTTAGTGAACCTACCCCTTTTGCATATTATTGATATGAAACTTGAATTTACATGAGAAAAAGACAAATCATTAAAGCAATGAACGTGATAGATGACACTACTTCGAGTATCTCGCTCTTCGTATATTCCCTTTTTGATTTCTATTATTTTGGCATCAAGCATCACTGATGAGACATTATTTCTTAAACAAAAAAATAACAGTATCAAATATGCGTCAACTTGATAATTCTGCTTAAATGACAAATATGGATAATGACCATATCCCTGTATACAGCACAAAATCGATAATTCAGAACATCAGAAACCGAAGGCATACAAAATCAGGATCAAACAGGAACCAAAGCAAATAAACAAAAACCTCGACCACATGAAAAGAAGCGAACCCCCGATATGGGAGTGAGACCAGGTGCCCAGGAAGAGTAAGCATCTCCTGCTTGCAAGCAATACCCGCCGCTTCTATTAGGTAGAACTGTCACCTCCGGTTACTTCCATTTCGGAAGACATATACATGTAGTACAATCTTTGGTTCGATGGTTCAAATGGTCCATGACAGAATTTCATCCACCATTCTGGAGAGTGGGACATCATAGTGTATGACGAATGGCATAGCGTATCAACTGAGATATGAACACGCCATAAGCAGGCGATGAAGGGATGTTGCTACTCAGAAAAGGAACGTTTGTAATGCTGAAGTTGAAGTCGTCACGTTTGTCATAGAGTGAGGTGTTCAAGTGACCATCAGTGTCGTAGGACGACATTATGTCCAAATAGGATGCTATACTATTTGTCTCTGTAGTTTCTTTGAATTCAAGCTCCGAAGGATAGATACTACTCAGGTAATCCGCGAATTTTGGATTATTGATGGACAACACATCGTCTATGTATCTGTAGGTGAAGTTGAAGTCGGAAGCTAAGTATCTTTTCCCTTCAGAGACCAAATCTATCTTTTCTTCTTCATTTCTGCTTTTGTACATATGACTCTAAACCCTGCAGCTTTGAGTCTCCAACCATTATCATCCGCAATCGTGACAAAGTTCGTAAATATAAGGATACCCGAAAAGTATGCACATTTACCCATTCATTTGTATAGCATCAACAATGTATTTTAGGCCATATACCGAAACGTAGAAGCAGAGCCTTAGCAACGGGTTTTAAACGTATCTAAACGTCATTTTAAGCGTAACAACGAAATGTAAATATCCATAATTACTGTGTTATGAAATGTGATTCAATATTTTTGGAAATAATAATTTTCATACTTTTTGGCCATTTTACATTGTTTAGACTGAGGATCACTGACGAGGGTTTAGTACCCGAAACGTGCATGTCTGGTCCATGCTGTAAATTTATCAGGATTTAAATGAATCTATTGAATTTAAAGACGTTTAACTGTAATAACCAACAATTGATCCAGGACTTATATTTCTCATTATGCACTAAAGCGCATTCTGGAACATGATTCCTGGATCCATTGTAAGCTATAACAGTACATTCTATGAGACAGTTATTGTATAAATAAAGCATTGTACTTATAACAGCAGAACACACACGTATGCGACTGGAAAAAGATGACAAATAACGATACCAATCACGTCATTCAAGCATGTTGTAATGCACAATATATTTGAATACTCTACACATTGTAAAAATGAAAAGAAAAAAACCTTTCTACAAACTAGTTTAGCTTCTTTTATGCTACAATAATCTCAATAGAGTTGCAATTGCTATGATACGAGTTGTGTATTGGTAATAATTGGAAACTACAACGATATTAAATCATTGATGTTGAGTTCTTAATGAATTGAAATAAAAACCTCATTTCGTCAGGCGAATTGAGAAAAGAAGTGTCTCATCATTACAAATGAGATTGTTGTAAATAAAGATGTTACAAGTCTGACGATCCGTCCCTGGCAAAATTGTTTAAAACATACTCTATTAGGCTATTTTCATTCTTAGACAATTGAAACGTCATTTAATATTATATTATACACAGACGAGCAACAAGTCAATAAATTGATTCTAAGTAAATACCTTTCAAATAAGGTTGATTTGTATCTTTCAGATACGTTGTACATCATTATTGCGAACTTTGAATTAATATATCATCATTAACTAGAAATCAAGAAAACAGCCGAAAACGACGTACTTCGTACTTGCATATATTATTTTGCTATCAAAAAATATATATGATGCCAAATTGCTACTTATGTAGGCTTCACACTGTCCCGATTATGATATCCGATGGACACACGAATATGAAATTTTCAATTTCGTGCGAAGTTACTCCCGAATATGGTTAAGATCCGCTCAGCAACCGGTGTTTTTACGATGCTAAAAGATGATTACACGATGCCAAAAGATGACTACACGATTGTATCCGAACCGCTCCCGATGACAACACGACGGGACGAATTTTATCTTAAAACATATCCGAGGGTCATACGAAGGCTTACGATGTATTAACGAAGGCTATTAGATTGCTTTACGACGTCGTATCTAGAATGCGATGCATCGGATTATAACCAGGAATGCATCACGTTTTGGATGTTTAAAAATTCTTTTTTAAATCAGTAGCGCAGTGTCAACGGTTTTCTCCTCCGCCTTATATTATTTCTGTCTCAGAAAAATATAAAAAATACCCAAAAGTTAGCAACTCAAATATATGTTATCGAATATCTGAATCGCACTGTCTATGTAGTATGATTAGCAAAGATATATGAATGTTGATTTTTATTATGCCCGACCATCTTTGAAAGTTTGATTTTACAAGGCATACCATTACAGTTCGTTATGTGAAAGTGTGACTACTAGACGGAAAAATAGACAGATAGGGTTCAGTTATCAGTGACATTTGCGTAGCAATTGACATGTCAACCAAAATCGTCTTAAAATATCACGAATTTCATAAATAAACATCATTGGTGGAAACAAGTGAATCATTAAATGTAAGAAAGATGAAAATGGATATATGTCACACCAATATACAAAATGTACTAGTTTTACCAGACTGAGTCTGTACATGCTCTGTCAGATGCATTTAAAGAAGCAATGTTGCTGCCTTCTTTTTCCTTATTGCAACATTATCACGGCATGTCATTTTGCTTTATAATGCATTGTGAACTTGCAAATTGAACTTGCAAAGGGGTAGGGCAAAAGTGACCGTATTTGGCTCCAATCCGAATTTTTTTAAAAGTCGTTTTTTCATCTTCCATATGCATCATGTAATTTTAACAAAAAGTACTTATTTTATATTATTTCTTGATAATCCTAATTTTTGGGGCAAAAACATTGAAAATTCAGCTCTGTTACTTCACAATAGAAGTTAAGATTTTCCGCCAATAGACAATCATAATTGTACAGGTCCTGTTGTATGTCCCAGAGCAAGTGCATGTAACAAGTTCAAACTTTTATGGGACATTCCTGTTTACATTGCAAATGTACATGCAAAGCATGACTCTATTTTTTAGACTTAAGATCACTGACGAGGGTTAAGTACCCGAAACCTGCATGTCTGGTCCATACTGCAAATTTATCTGGTCTTAAATAATGCTATTGAATCTGAAGATGTTTAACATTTGTTACACACACTTGCTCTATGTACAATCATTTACTACGTATTGGAATCCAATCTCCTATCATTTCACTACTATTTTCAGTAAGAATGTCCAATTTTGGCAGGAAATATCACTCATATAGATTCAGAATATCTATTTTCAACACTACTTCAGTAAATATGAATATCTCAACAATGTTTTGAAATGTGGAAAATATTTGAAAACAATTTTTGAAAATAGCAAAAATTGGGGCCAAAAACAGATGATTTTGCCCCTTCCTCTTTGAAGAAGACAGAAAAGTTTTTATTTTGATAAATTTGGATTAACTCAGAAATATACTTTAAAAATGGCTTTGAATATAATGTATTTGAAATGTTTTGTTTAATATTTGTGTTTGTCATCTTTTGTATCATGATCCCATCTTAACGTCATCGTACAAGAGTACGATGACATTACTATGTCATTTTGATGGAATTGCGAGGTTGTCACGAAGTCGTATAGCCTTCCTAACTCCATCGGGAGGTTCTTGACATGTTCGTAATGCCTTCGTATGGCAAAATTTCCCCGATTGTCTCGATGGTAATTCGAAGGAGAAACGAAGATGTTACGAATACGCAAGATGCCTTCTCGATGGTCTTACGAAGGGCAAGATGATTACATGAACCTGTTTCGAAGATGGTCCTTCGTGAGTGCCATCGGGAATATTTTGGCATGCTAAAGATTTTGACAGCACTCCCGAAGTTGTTCCCGAAGTTTGACAAATCAAGCCGGTGGTCATACGATGGTTCAAAATGACCTTACGAATAGCCCGATGATATTACGATCACACCCGAATTTGAAAAAAATCCTTTATCGTATGGCTATCGGCTGCTTAAATCGGGACCGTGTGACGCCAGCATTAAGGGCCAAAACAAAGATTCCTTTAGGCGAAAGGGCTGGAAAGAAGTAATTAATACACTAAAGTAGCCTCATTCCGTCCTCTCATGCTTCTTGCGTTTTGTTTCTCAGCGAAATCGGTAAGCCAGCGCATTTTTAAAATATGATGATTTCATTCGAATAAGAAACTCGCTCAGGGTTACGTTATACTACGGCGCCTGAAATCATTGAGGAAGTTCTTCGGTCGCTACGGGGATATTACAGTGACATTCTGGATAGCGATTGAATATCTGAGAGCATCACAAACAAGACATTTTTACCTGATATGTTCATCGAGTCAATCACCGTATTCGGTTTTTTTTTTCATGGAACTGTTGTTACGAGTGTTGTATACAAACGTAAACAGTAGACTCTAACTATCCCCGGTCACATGGTCTCACTTCGGAATATTGTTTATTTCGGGCTTCACAACTTTTCGAATGGAAAGTCAAATGATTTTGCCTCACCTTCTCGACTTTGAATAGCTGCTTGATGACAAATATGGGTAATGACCATATCCCTGTATACAGCACAAAATCGATAATTCAGAAAATCAGAAACCGAAGGCATTCAAAATCAGGATATAACAGAAACCAAAGAAAACAAACAAAAACATCAACCACATGAAAAGAAGCGAACTCCCAATATGGGAGTGAGAGCAGGTGCCCAGGAAGAGTAAGCATCTCCTGCTTGCTTGCAACACCCGCCCTTTCAATTCGGTAGAACTGTCACATCCGGTAACTTCCATTTTGGAAGAGAGTACAATCTTTGGTAGGATGGATCAAATGGTCTATGACAAAAATCATCCACCATTCTGGAGAGTGGGACATCATAGTGTATGAAGAGTTCCCCATATCGACCGTAGATGGTTGCTTCTTCAATATGTATTACAAGTGGCTACTGTAATGTACATTTTGCAATACCACGACTTTATAACCATCCTTTATTTTTCGCTATCTGGATAGATTTTTGTGGACAAGGTGCTTATCTCAGAGCAAATAATACACGCATGTAACGTGCTTGCTAGGGGTCCGTCGATGCTCAATATGGTGCTCTATTGTGAGTGCTGTTGAGATTATCGTCAGGATCATCTTTAACTCAATTGAAATGTAGCAATCGATAACACTATTGAAATATTAAGAACAGCATGATTTATATCCCACAGTAAACACACGAAATTCATGAAAAGAAAATCGGTCGGCAATATTTCATCGCTTCTTTTATGATTAAACATACCTCATCTCATCTCAATTGTGTTTCTGTCCCACGCTGTGTATTTCTATCATTGGAGAAGATCAGGACATAAAATCATTGAAGTTAAGGTTCTTTTAGTGATGGGAACTAAAAGCACATATCATCATGAGACGAATTCAGAAGAGAAATGTTTAGTAACCGTTAATGGCATCTTTATAGAAGCAAAATTAAAGATAATATCGCGTCCGATAATCAGGCTCTAGGAAGACTGTATTAACGTATCGTCAAATCCATTGGAATGGATAACGTAAAGTGCATAACAGGCTTTTCCTCTTAAAAATATAACTGTCGATTTCACCAAAGAATCAAGTGCCAGTTCGTTTACATGTACATGTTTTCCTGCAGGAAGTAATTTCCTTATGCATCGGTTTCATTTCTTTTCCCGTAATGTATAACTGGGCAACTAAAATTAATGATGAATTTTCACCTCCAAATAAATTCGTTAGAATGTGTTATAAAAGATAGTTTCTTAAAAGATAGATGCATATTACATTGTTAAGATGCAGGCTTACTGACGAGGGTTAAGTACACGAACGTGCATGTCTGGTCCATGCTTCAAATTTATCCGATCTTAAATGATGCTATTGAGCCATTAAGAAAATATATATTATAATAGTACAAAGCAAAGGAAAATATTTCCACCAGACAAGAATGCATTTAAAACAACGAAATACAAACAAAATTATAACAAAATTAAAAGTGAAGGAAATAACAAAGATTGCGTCAAACAATCACATTAAATGCATCCAATGATAAAAAATTAAGAAAAGATTATTTTCTATAAACTGTTTGCAGGAAGAAGAAAGGAGGTAATCTCCAAGAACACTCAGTTGCAGCAATGGCAGCGAAAAATCAAAACACCCCAAGTGAAAACAAGGGCCTTAGAATACGACAACGTAAGCTCGTCGCTCACTCGTAAGGTCAGGGTTGTGACCTGAAGGAAAAAAAAACAGCGGATAATCTGATGGGAACATATCATCAAACTTTTCATGTTAAAACACAAAAATTAACCGATTTAATTATTTTTTGCGTTTAATAAAACTGAAGTGTTCCAACACTATACCTTCACGAAGAAAATTTCAAACCAATTTATGATGCACCATACACCTACTCCGGATAAAAAATCAATGGTGCTTCATGCCTAAGTTCATTTGAAGGCCTTTTCTTACATTTACATATTTTAGTAGAATGTCATATTGTAACTCATATTATATCCCGACCCGAATTTGTAAAACAATTTAGATAATACTTCTTTTCTGCACGACACACCTAACGGGAGTTGATAACAACCTGGTGATGCTTAGAGTCCCCGGACACTCTATCTCATCTACATTAATTTATACATCTTTGCAGAATGTTTAGGTTAATTGTATTACTTGAATTTCCACAGAATGTTTTGTAGAATCGAATTTTATTGTAGGTAGCGCTTTAAAAATCAATTTGCGAGGCGCCAAACACATGTAAATTTCTTCTGATTAGTCTGAAATTCTGATTTGTTTAAAACATTAAAAAGATGAAATATTTAAGTTGATTGTTGTGTTATTTTAGTGTTCGCTATGTTTCTTTTTTCAAATGGCAGATTCAAAAAGAAATTATCATGTTTGGCAGGCTTTGGGATAAGTGAAATTGGATTTAACAATTGAAGAAACATGCAGCAAAGGAAAACGTAGCAAAATATTGTGAACTGTTCTAAACAGGACTGATGTACATTTCTTTTGGTCTATCAAAAATTCAGTGGAATGGTTGAATGATGGTGTGAAAGTGGTATGATAGCTATCTTTCTTTTCCATTCTTTTCTCTCTCTCTCTCTCAAAATAAAATCTGCATCATATCTCTGGATTATCTCTATTGTCATTATACAACAATGATTCCATCTTACTCATATATATGGTAAATTTATCATAGAATGTATATGCAGTTAATGCTGATGCTAACAAAAATCAGTGGATGTGATTGACAAAATTAAATCTCAAAATTTTCAAGCCACTTCTATGATTTCTTCATACCACGCTACTTAACGACAAAATTATTGATCGATTATCTAAACATCTAAATCAAATCGTTTCTTTTCCCCATCAGACTACAAATCATACAAATCTTTTACAATGCAGTGACCTTTGTAATGCCCTGTCCTTCCTCTTGGACAACATTTATTAGTTTCGGCCTTTGTGTTTGTCTTTCATTCACTTATTAACATATATCCGTAAAAAATCAAGAATCAAAATTTGTAAGACTTCTTTAGGTTTTTAAATAAGATTTGTTTAGGATTTTGAACACTTCCATTTCATTATGTGTAAAAGTAAATTGAAAAAATATTTTCATAAAATAAGATGAGATCAGCAGTTAAAGTTACTGATTTTTTCATCCATAAATATTATGTTTTAACTAAGAACAATCACCATGGTTTTTACTCACAAGAAAGGAAGTATCTAAACGTTTTAAGATAGAAGCGAAAAAGTGTTCTTAATCAATACCTGTTATCCTTCATCACTACATGTATATACAAGTGAACATCTGTATCAGTGGAAGGAACTCGTCTACAAACTAAATTAAGCTTCTTTTACGCTAAACTTTTCCATAAAGAGTATCTCATTAGACTTTCATTCAGTTCGTTGCAAGCTGTGTATTGGCTATAATTGGAATTTTCAGGAAATGAAAGCACTGATGATGAAGTACTTAAATGAAATGAAAATCAGATGATATATCGTGCGGCAAGTTATGCCGAAAAGTGAAATATAATCAAAAATAAGATCTCTGTACTAAGTAATCTCAAAATGGCACAGCGTCCAATGATCCCCATCTCGAAAATGTCCTTTTTAATTCGATCTTTATATTGGAGTCTCATTGTCATATGCATTCATTTTCATCCCGAAATTTAAGGAGGTCAGCATCTTAGCACATCGCTCCAATGCTATTTTGAACATAAATTTTATTTTAATAAGCTATTGAATCGATCCTACAGGGAATTTAAAACCGCGTATTCTCTGTAAAGTTAATACACAAATTTAAATTAAAAAAATAAAACAAGAAGACGCTGCTGAAATGAATTTTGGTGGCTCCGCTGGAAGCCTCACTGATAAGAATTTAATATTCGAAACACGTGTCTGGTGCATAATTTAAGTTTGTGTATTTACTTTACAGAGAGTACGCGGTTCTAAATTTCCTGTAAGGTCGATTCAGAGGCATATCCAAATAAAAGCTATGATCAAAATAGCATTGGAGGGATGGTGATACGATGCTAACTTGTTTTTCCTCTTCGTAAAATTAAGATATGTCAGTAACTCTAAAACATTACATAACACAATGTAATTATAAGATAAAACCACTCATTAGACTCGGCACAGTTCATAGGAAATAAAATGAAGTAATACTATGTTGGACTCTGATATTATGATCTAAGGTCGAAGGTTGGTGAAAAGTTCCAAGCTCTGATGTATACATGTAAATATGCTGTATACATAATCTACATCATGTACGCATGCGCTAGATTTAATGCGTTCTCATGACAAAATCTAATGCGCATTAAATCTAACTTGATAGGAATTAAAGCAATGCGAATTAAATTTGTCGTGTGAACACAGGCGCAAAATCTAATGCGCATTAAATTCGATCTAATGCGCTTAAATTATTTTATGTCAACAGGACATCTTTCCCACTCTACGATGACTGTTTTGTATTTTGTTTGTTAAATTTCAAAGTATTTGAACAAATAATTAATTACTTACTTTTTTATATAATACATGTACATGAATATTATAATTTTCATTTCCAATGTTGCAACTTCTAACTCAAAATTTCGATATTGTAGTTTCACTTCCTAGTTTCAATACTTTTTTTTTCGGACTTTAGACATGTAACTTTTTCCGGTACACCAGTATCCATATATTTTATGAAATATGCATGTTGTGTTTCATATCCATTAGACATTTTTCATGCTTGCGGTTTTCGGGCACTTCGAAGAGACCGTGTCACAAAAGTAAAATGTTGATATTATCCTAATGAAACCAGAATACGTCTTGTAAAGAATATATTTGTATACGTGAATTTAAAGCTCTCCCCCACTGCCATTTTGTCCATTTTGTTCATATTTTACTTTTCTGTTGGTACCTCCTTTCTTTGATATGGTCTAGAAGTGCGGAGTCCGGAATAAGAAGTCCGAAGTACGTCAAGTTGAAAAAAAATGTTTTATTGCACTATCTTAATAGAACTTAGGAGGCTAACATCCTAGGACCATCCATCCAATGCTACGTATTTTGAACTTTTTTAGATTATTGTCGTCCTATCCAGTTTCGACATCACATAAATTTGGACTTGGAATAAAAAATATAATATCATTCGCTAAAACTTCAAGGTATACAAACCCTGTGCGCAGTATTTTTCGGTGTAATTAGATCAAAAAGAGTAAAACTCTGGAATCTCTTATTGTTTAAATAATCTTACGACTTTTAATTAATTTTGAAGTTTTATATCAACCGTTCCAATCTGGAAATTATAAATACTCTGAACACTAAATAAGATGTCGTGCTATACATTAAGTAAACAACAGAGTAAGGTTTTAATGATTATAGGGAAGCAGATTTAGATTAAAATGAGTTTAAATTCATTTTATAAAAATTTTGATGTTTCAATTCGAATGAATTATGTAACACAGTCGTTAAATTATTGAAGTTAGATTTAAAATCACGTCTATATCTCAATTTAGATTATCTAAGGGGATTGTCTTGGCGCATAAAAGATCAAGGAAGAAGACAAAGACAGGAATAGATTTTAATGAATAATCTGTAACGCAAACGCACAAGCAAGAACACGTGCCACGTGCTTGGTATTGCGCAATACTACCACTCCTCGCAAGACCTATAAACCGAAGGTATAGATTCAGTGTATATTAATTCCGAAACAGCAGTCTTAATCTTGCAGTTCATGTGTGTTAATGATAGATGGTCACATGCGAATTCCGTGATTCTCAAAGCAAAAAAAAAAAAGGATTGCACGTGGCTAATTACAATTATACATCCATGGACGACAAAAAGAAAGTAAAACTGTCATCATTAATTAGATCTACATTCTTACTAGCCAACAGAACAAATATCGCATATATTGATGAAAAAAGCGTCAAAATTTTCATAATTTTTGTATATTCTCCAAACATTCAATTCTTGAAAATAACATCACGATTGGTCAGCCGAATTATTGGAATATAATTCTGGGGGCCAAACGCTAGTTTAACTTTTGCTATCTTAGACATCATCTACATTGTTATATAACTTGTAAAATAGAACATGATTCTTTCTTAAAATGATCATTTAAAAATTTCACTGTGCCTCTTTTCTGAAAATAAGGTTCTTGAAAATGATAACCTTACGAATAGTGTTAACAAAATGTTAACGATAAATTCATGTTAGAAACACATGTAATTACTTTTGTTTAAAGTTAATGTTGAAGAGATACTTTCCATCAATTTTATTCGCTATAGATGAATGAAATATCTAAAAATATAAAATGTATGACAATACATAATTTCTCCCTTGTCAACGATATTGTTATTAAATGGACATTAGAATTTGTAGTTACATTGTATATATATAAACTGTTTTGTTTAGGACAAATGTTATAAGCTTATTCCATAAACAGTCATATTAGTCTAACAGATAACCAATTAAAAAGACCTTATAATGAAGTAGATTAGTAATGTATGATTCAAATCAGTAATTTATCTAATGTCATTTTTTCATGTTTAACTGATCATGGTATATCTTTCGGTATATTTAGGACATTATTTTCACAGGTTTTGGTCCTATTACATTATTCTGAAGACGTTTACATTAGATTGAGGATCACTGACGAGAATTACGTACCCGAAACGTGCATGTCTGGTCAATGCTGAAAATTTATCTGCTCCTAAATGATGCTATTGAATTGGAAGACATTTAACAGTTGTACCACTTGGTGAGTGTCACTGCTGGTGGACCAGGAGTCCCCGAGGGCACATGTAGCCAAGTTCGATCAACTTCGGTTAATCGTCTCTTTACCAAATTCAAAAAAATTTGTAATCAAAATTTCTTGAAGTTTCTAAAACGTGGGTCCTATAGCATCATATTCAAACCATCCTGCTACGTCTTTCAGTTAATTTGGGACATAACAATTTTCACACTCTTTGGTATTATTAAATTGTTTAGATTGAAGATCACTGACGAGGGTTAGGTACCCGAAACGTGCATGATTGATCCATCTTGAAAATTTATCTGTTCTTAAATGATGCTTTTGAATTTGAAGACGTTTAACATAGACCAAAGTTGTAAGATTGTAGGTACAAAATAGAATTTAGACTTGACTTAAATTGTTCCATGACATCGATCCTGGATAAAATATAACGATATATAGCGAAAAAATAAAATAATACTTAAAATTGTTTAATAAATAATTGTGTTATACATGTATAAACAGTATGCTGATGAGACGTCTTGTGACCTTTATTCATCATGTGGAATTAGTAAATGCGGGCTTTTGCTTGTTCTGTAAACATCATCTAAGTAGTGATTACTGCCACTTATGACTGACTGATAAGACTTTGCATAGATGTTGTTAATGTCATACTCCAGCTTTATTCTAAGTCTAAAGATAAAATAATTAAGTAAGAAGATTCGATTGCGAGTATTTCAAACTAAATGAATTCATAGAAAAGAGCATATATTAGTAAAGCAATATAAATCAATATTTCTTAATAACTGGTTTACATTTCATAAATTGGGAAATAGAATAAAATAATTTACATGTTAAAGTGTAAATACAAAAAACCCCAATGATTTCATTGAATGGAGGTGAGATCAAATGCCCAGGAAGAGAGAATACCTCATCAATTAGGCATTCCAGCTAACCTTTGAGGGCGTTGTCTGTACTTTCGTTTTGAATGTATAGTCTATTTCGTCGGTAGTTTATTTCATTCATTTGATTGTTTTGACGTGTTAAAAATAGATATATGAAACGGCCTATAGTAATGGAGGTTCACTCTCTTAGACAGGTACGCTTAAGATTTTCTTTGTAGCTGTGACCATTTTGCATCTTTTGAATAGTAAAACTACAGTTTATTTTTAATTATTATGACTAATACTTGGACGGCGATGATGAAACATCATGATACAAGTTATAAGTTCATATTTTTCTTCATAATCTATAGTATTTTTTCTCGTATTTATCGCACGATTTCTGTAAGAAATATCCTTCCTAAAGGTTAACTGGAATATCTACATAAATACGAGAAGGGAGGGGATCTCCAACAAGACCCTGTTGCAGCATCAACAGCAAAACACCAATACACCCGATGCAAAAACACAAAAGACGAGCATAGTATGAGACGAAAAAGAGACATACGACATGTAAACATCAAACACAAAAAGACTATACATATACCGACGAGACCAATTGGCAATCGACTTTTGACGGCCATTTGCCACACGAGTAGCTAATGGTGTGGTTATCCTGGATTACGTGTGCACAACCCTCTCACTTCTCCAATTACCCAAAGGTCTCGAAGAACGTACAATTGTGGTGTTAAAATACCTATTTCATTTTATGGGAGTTCATTATTGACCAATCACATATGAATAAATCTCATCTTCCAATGGTGTTTGTATGCATCACGTTTTCTTTGTGTATTTCAGTATCATTTTCTAGTTAAAATTATCAATATTTATATTTATGTTCGATGGTAATAACTTCAGTGCATCATTTGCGTATTACGATATTTTTTACCATTCAGCAATCCTGTAGCATAGATAACAATTTGAGCATCGCGGTTTTAGAACCTTATCGTGGTGTAAAATCTAGATAATTAGGACTTCCCGGGGCAACAAAATAACTGATAGCTGTGAGTATTCTAGACATCCACTTTCCAATTTATTAACTTTTGGATTGTGTCATTGATTACAGCTAAGATTTCTGTTATAAATAACATTAGAATGTCGTCCTTTCACGGTTGGTTGTTCAATCAGATTTCATATTGTGTAGGAAATTACACAATGGTCGCTATCATAAGATCTCTATGGTCCACGCGTTAACACCTGAACACATATTTCTTAACGTTTTAGCACTTTCAACACTATCAGGAGAGGTATTTGGTAAGAGAAAGCATTATAATTGCGGATAGCAGACGTATTAGTCATCGTGGGACAACAATTGATCATTGAGGAATAGGATCTTGTGCTTAATGTCTTCAATTTTATCTACTTGTTTTCGTAAGGTTTTTTTTCTTTCTTTTTCTTTTGTTTTATCTTCAGGGTTCAAGTGTTTTGATTTTTGTTGGCTGGTACTTTTTGATTTTCAATGTTCCGTATGTTTGCACTTGTACGATAAAAATGTATATGGACTTCGAAAATGAATGAATGTAGAGGTTTTCTTGAAACAAGATGAATGTGATTAATGTCATTTTACTTGTTGTCACGCCCATTAATCGTTTACATCATACCAACGTCCGCAATACGGCGCATAGAGTCTGACATGTATACTCTTAAAATTTTGTTAAGTCATTTATGATAAAAAAATTAGGTACAAATGTATCCAGTGAAACATCCTAAGTATCACATAAAAACACCTATGGTCGTACGAACTATCAAGCTTAACTTGTTATGAAATGGAAATAATAACAACTTTGGGAGATTAATATACAGATGATATCCTTGTCTAGCCAAAGCTTAAGAATTACTCCTCTGTGAACTACAACTTTGTAAAAATATTTTCTCAGCATGTTTATTTGCACTGATCCAAATCTAAAAAATGTTGTCATTCTTTCGTAAAATTTACATTTCAAAGAGATCCAGCAACTACCATTAAGAATGAAAAGGAGTCAATATCAAACGTCAACGTGGCCGATCTGCGAAACACCAACAGAATAGCAACATTCAAAGAATACAAGACGAAACAATGTTTAAAATAAATGACTGGGGACAATGATGATATGGAAGTATTCCAACTCTTTATCTATTGAAAGAAAAGTTTTAACCAATTTAAAGCACCAGACACATGTTTCAGCTAGCAAATCTTTATCAGTGTTACTTATTAAAAGCCGAAAAGATTCTCAGGCACAGTCAAATGTATTTCAGTAGCGCGCTCTGCCTAATTTTTTTTTAAATTACAGTTTGCGCATTTTCGTCACAAAGAGTGTGGAGCTCCACATTTTCTAATATAAATTTCGATGTCGGTTTTTAATGAAATGACAAATTTCCGAAATAGCGATTTTCTTATGATCTTATGAGTCATAACACAAAATCCGAACGTATTGTTTCGTATGTAAAGGTGATTGACCAATCAAATCGTGTGTGTGCCTGTCGATGTTTCAAAGTGCATAAACATAACGATTGATTATCAGGAACAAGCATGATTGTTGTACTATTATTAGTAATGTTGGTTCTGAAGAAGACAGCTCTCTTTTCTTTTCTTTTTTTCAATTAAAAGACCCATTCCCGCCTCTTCAATATAAATATCACTTGCTGTCCGCGCGGTTCACTTCAAAACTGGATAAACGCAATTTTGATTACTTTGTCGTGCTAAACTAAAAATGAAATCTATATAATTGAATACATCTCGCTAAGTCGTAAAAACATTCAGCCTATGGCGAGCGTCAAGACGTCACGGGAAAAATAGCATGGTAAATGGCCCAACTTTTAATGGACTATCAAAGTTTTATTGTACATGCAGGCACTGACTATCATACACCTGATGCCAAAATTTACGACTTAGCGAGATGTATTAAATGGTATCAATGATCAATTTCGTTTACATTTTGGCATCATAAAATTGTCAAAATCGGGAATATCCAGTTTCCGGAATAAGTCGACGGGACAATAGGAGACACACTGCGTAGTTTTGAGAGCAAATATATGTATTCATGGAAATTCCTAGCTAGATTTCTAGCTAAATATACGTGTTTTTCAATCAAGATTCTATGAAGATCGATAAATTTATCTGTAACTCGTCGTTACATAGTGCTGTTGAAAATCTGATGCTTATGGGTAAATAAATATATACATCTGTCTAACCAGAGCATAACAAAAACACAAGGAACAACGGTTACAAGAATATTGTTCGTTGATAACTTTTGGCAATATGAAGAAAAAAAAACATGTTTTTTTCCTCCTAGAAGTATAGAACATCTGACTTTCTCCCTACGTCAAATGACAATTGCTTGGAAAATATACAGAAAATATATGAAATAAATATATATATCATTGTCCATTTAGAGATATATTTTAGGTTTGAACCATCAAAAACACAAAATCTAAGCAAGAAAATAAAGAAATGGAATAAGAAAGACAATCCAAACAATACAATGTGAAAATAGCAAACCCTGCATCCACGCAAATCAATATTTAAAAGGACCCAAGTTTATAACTATAATACAAGTATGAATTGATCAAAATGGTGTTCTTGAGAATAATTTGTGTTTTTCGATTTTGATTTATGGCATCACAGAGGGAAAGGGGGGGGGGGGGTTGAAAACCTCAATCAACTAAACATAGAACTTTTTCACGATAATTGAAAAACAAAACATGAAAATTCTTTAATGTTGCAGTTGTTTGTTATTTTAACCGCAAGTTTATATTCAATATTATCGCATAACATTCTTATACAAATAGCCTGACCGAATTAGATCTTACTAAGCATTCCTTAATTTATGAATAATGGTAAACTATTTTGGTTTCCCAGTAAATGTAAATGTAGCAGGGATTTTTTTTTCAAGTCTTAGGGTAGAATCTGATTGTTTCAATGCCCCAAAGTGGCATAGCTCTGCACGCATACAAATCAAGGGTACACCTATTTCAAATTCATCTAATAATAACCCATAATGCATTTGAACCATTTCTCTCATATATATAATTATATTTTAAAGATATCAAAATGTTTAATCTGAGCATACAAAATATGAATCAGATTAACATGATCGACATTGATGTTTTATTTCATGTATACTGACCAATTAGTGGAATACTCTTTCTGTAAAACAAGGCTAAAATCTATATCAAAACGAAGCCGTGGTGAACAAAGATTAGAAAAGCGAGACAACACGTAATGCAACGTCAACAAATAGATAGACACAACGACATCAGATGAATCAATGACAAATATGGATAATGACCATATCCATTTATACAGCACAAAATCGATAATTCAGAAAATCATAAACCAAAGGCATAAAGAATCAGGATAAAACAGGAACCAAAGTAAACAAACAAAAACATCCACCTCATAAAAAGATGTTTACTCCCGATATGGGAGTGAGACCATGTGCCCAGGAAGAGTAAGCATCTCCTGCTTGTATGCAACACCCACCGCTTCAATTCGGTAGAAATGGCGCATCCGGTGACTTCCATTTCTGAAGACATAAAGTACAATCATTTGGTTGGATGGTTCATATGGTATATGACAGAAAATCATCCACCATTCTGGAGAGTGGGACATCATAGTGTATGACGAGTTCCCCATATCGACCGTAGAACTTTCTCAGTGACGATGTAGGTCACAAACATATCCCTGACTGAGAAGCTGATCTGAAAGACGCCTAGCTCTCAGAACAAAATTCGTATGTTTGGTACTTGCTCTGGCATAACGTATCAACTGAGATATGCACTAGTCATAAAGAGGCAATGAAGGGATGTTGCTACTCAGAAAGGGAAAGTTTGTAACGCTGAAATTAAAGTCGTCACGTTTGTCATAGAGTGAGGTGTTCATGTGACCACCGGTGCCGTAGGACAACATTATGTCCAAATAGGATGCTGAATTATTTGTCTTTGTAGTTTCTTTGACTTCAAGCTCCGAAGGATAGATACTGCTGAACTGCTGAGGTAATCCGCGAAATTTGAATTATTGATGGACAAAAATTGTCTATGTATCTGTAAGTGAAGTTGAAGTCAGAAGCTAATTATCTTTTCCCTTCAGAGACCGAACATTGAATGAATTCAGCTTCGTACGAGTAAATGAAAATGTCGGCAAGGAGTGGGGCACAATTGGTCCCCATTGGAATTCCGACAATTTGCTGGAAGATCTTTTCTCCAAACACCACAAAAATGTTGTCGATCAGAAAGCTTAACATCTCAATAATATCTGTTTCAGTGTACTTATTTTCAGAATCGGACTCTTCTTTTACAAAGTAGGTTTTGTCATAGTTAACAACAATAAATTTGTATTATTTATACTTTTTGCGAGTCTCTCTTTCAATTTGGAATGTGGGATTGTAGTGTAAAGTGTCGAAAAATCAAAGGCTTTAATCGAATAGCCTCTTCTGAAATGAGTTAATTTCAGATATTCTAATAGTTCCTTCGAACACTTTAAAATCCACATCTGGTTGATACCACTGCGGGAATATACTGTCGAACAATATTTTTGAACCCCAGATTTGATGCCAGATAAAACTTTAGTTAGAAAGATCGATACAGATTTGGAAGAACATTTGGAGGAACCAGCGATGAAACGTTGTTTGTAAGGATTCTTATGTATTTTAGGTATGCAGTATAAGTAGGGTAAATCTAAATCTAAATTGGTAGTGTCGAAGCCAAAGGAGACAAGAGTTGATTTGTGGTTATCTATTATTTCAGATTCATAAAGTTTATTGGAATGTAATGAGGGGTTTCCAGGTGTCGAATTTAACCCAAACTCTTTAATTAGATTGTCGAAATAGTACTTACTCCTCCGGGACACCTGGTCCCACCTCTAGCTTGCTAGGGGTCCGTCGATGCTCAGTTTGGTGCTCTATTGTGAGTGCTGTTGAGATATTCGTCAGGATCTTCTTTAACTCATTTGTGTCACACTTATGCCCTTTGCCGTTTGGAGCTCGTAAAAAAGTTCCCCGCGAGGGGTTTGACAGTAAGTGTTTTATGTGTAGTCCTTTGTGTTTGATGTTTCTGTGTTGTGCGTTGACGTTCCTTGTCCCTTGCGCGTCTCTTTGTGCTTGTCTGCTTTGTGTTTTGCATTGGGTGTTTTGGGGTTTTGCTGTGGGTGCTGCAACCTGGTGTTGTTGGCGATCCCCTCCTTTGTTGAATATTTTCCCTGACATGGTCGCCATAGCACTTTCAATATAGATATAACCTCAGACAGTGCATGTATCTTATATATTGTGATCATTCTCGTGCATGAACATCGACGGCGGGTGCGGCTAGACAACAGGGGATGCTTACTCCTCCGGGGAACCTGGTCCCACCTCTTGCTTGCTAGGGGTCCGTCGATGCTCAGTTTGGTGCTCTATTGTGAGTGCTGTTGAGATTTTCGTCAGGATCTTCTTTAACCCATTTTGCAAGTAAATGTGTAATCATTTGAGGCTTTGTCTGCTGGTGTGATGTCATAATGTTCTTGGAGGTAGGCAAGCTCTGTGATAA
Organism: Pinctada fucata; assembly: GCA_028142955.1. Taxonomy (NCBI): domain Eukaryota; kingdom Metazoa; phylum Mollusca; class Bivalvia; order Pterioida; family Pteriidae; genus Pinctada; species Pinctada fucata. The sequence continues at coordinate 10,825,113 of AP027114.1, read as the reverse complement.
CATCAGAGTCTTTAAAGATAGATTCGAATCTGCTGTTAACAGTTGATTTTAATCGGTAAATTCTAGATAAAAGTAACCCTCTGATCAATGGATTTTATCCATTCGGAAAGGGTGACGAGCTGTACATCCTCTTTCTTTGCCCAGCGTCTTGCATACTTCCTTTGTCATACACAAACAACCATTTAAATGACAATCGAACAAGCAGATTAAATTAAATTTTAAACGGCAACACATTAAACGAAGGAAGAAGGACTATATTGTATTGGCCGTTTGCAATGGAATTTTAAACGTCTTCAAATTGAATAGCATCTTTTAAAATCAGATAAATTGACAGTATGGCACAGACATGCACGTTTCGGGTACTTAACCCTCGTCAGTGATCCTCAATCAAAACTTTGTAATATGGCCAAAATTTTTGAAAGTTATTATGTCCAAAAATGTACCGAATGACCTAGCAGGATGGGTATGATATGATGCTTAAGGACCCACGTTTTAGAAATTTCAAACAATTTTGATAACAGAAATTTTAGAATGCGTTGAAGAAACGATCAACCGAAGTTGATCGAACTTGGCTACATGTGCCCTCGGGGACTCCTGGTTCACCAGCAGTGACATTCACTAAGTGGTATAGATTTGTAACGTCTTCAAATTGAATAGCTTCATTTAAAAACATATCATTTGGCAGCATGGACCAGACATGCAAGTTTCGGGTACTAAACCCTCGTCAGTGATCCTCAATCAAAACATTGTAATATGGCAAAAATGTGTGAAAATTAAAATGACCATAAATGTACCGAATGATGTAGCAGGATGGGTAGGATATGATGCTTAAGGACCCACGTTTTAGAAATTTCAAACAATTTTGATCACAGAAATATTAGAATGCGTTGAAGAAAATAGATTCCAAAATATGGTCCTACTGAAGTAGAATATGAGCACCAATTGAATATAATCTTTAACGATGATATAATCCTAAACTCATCTAAAATCACTGGGCATAGTACTGGACCCATCTACAGCTTTGTACCGGTGTCTTTCCCAACGTCGCACACTGGTAAACAGTGGTGATGGGACTCAATGATGGGCCTTGTTGAAATCTCGTTAGATAAGACTTGGTCTTGACTCTCTGTCCTATCTGAAAGTTGGTCAGACTTCTCGGGTGATTGATATTGAGCTCCCTTCCGCCAGCAGAGCACAGACTGTTACACGCATGCAATGGAATTTTCAAACTCATTTACGAAGAATCTGTGTTACAAGAGGCCACTTCGTTTAACTCTTGATTTTGATGTCACCTTACAGTGTGAAGTTTCTGATTTTCTGGATTATCGATTTTGTGCTGTATACAGGGAATACAGCCGTCGATTTCTGATTTTCTGATTTATCGATTTTGTGTTGTATACAGGGATATGGTCATTATCCATATTTGTCATTCATGTTTATACAACAATTGTGTGTCTATAAAGATCTCTGTGTATCCGGATAAGGGGGAGGGTTGTTTGCACGTAATCCTGTAACCACTTCATTTGCTAATAGCAGATAGTTGTCCGAGGTCGACACCGGGTGCACATTGGTTTCCTTCCTTTTATGTGTTGTCATCAATGTTTGATATTTCTGTACGTCTTTTACAATTGTTTTGCATGATGTTCTAGTGAATATTGTTGACAATGTGTCTTTTTGCGATTTGTAGTTTTGTATGATGTCGTTTACTTGTTATGTCACTTTCTTGTGGGTTTATTTCACTGGGTGAGAGCAGAGTGGTCATGCTGGAGATCATTCCCTTTCCTTTGTCGTACATTTTACACAAACAACCATTTGAATGTTTAAGGTAAATGAAATCATTATGCACAATGTTAAAATGACCTTCACTGCATGCATAGAGATCGCCCAGTGATTATATTCAAACACTTGCTTTCTTATGCCCTCTCATATACGCCACGTTTAAAATTCGTCCGTCTGTTAACACATTTCATTTTTTGTAAATAATTGCACAGAATTTCCTGAGGTTTTACAGGAGCCAAATTCCCAATGTCCTCTACCAAGTTTGTGATTTTCGTATCGATCGCTTAACGAAAAGGGCTAGCGAGGGCTCTGATTGCCTGACACATTCGCATAATTTTATGAAACCTTACAGGAAGCAAGCACCCAAGGTCTGTTTTTGCGTTTTTCGTGCCGATCGGTTAATAATTATAGCCACAAAGGGCTTTGATTGTCCAACACATTTTCGACCTCTCTGAAACTGCTGCACGGAATTAAGAGAATTTTACAGGAAGCAGGTACTCAAGGTCATATATCAAGTTTGTGTTTTTCGTGCCTATCTGTCAACAAATATGACTGCCGAGAGCTCTGATTGACTGACACATTTTCGACTTCTCCCCTGCAACGTCGCACAGAATTTCGTGTAACCTTACAGGAAGCAAGTTTTAAACCACATTTCTTGTTAACTATAAAATACTTATATAGTTTTCATTTTCACTCCGGTTCATTTCATATTGAAATTATTTCAGAGGCCGAATATAAAGTCAATGTCAACTGTTCTTAGGTGATTTATGTGGACCAAGAGCTTTTTTTTTTTCTATAATCATATTCAGTTTTCCTATCTGAGTACCTCTTCCTCTTCCGACCCTTATTTTAGAATATTAGGAGTATTTCACATTGATGAATTACATATCAGTCTTCATATACTAAATGTACATGTATGTTAGTCAGGGCAAAATAAGGTTTTTATTCTATCAGCTCCCTTTATCTGCAAACTAAGCGGCATTCTAGACATATACATCGGCAGTCTATTACCTAATCAATAACTTTCAGCTGAATCATTAAACATAATTATCAACATCCAATCAATGATGAAAATCAATTTCATCCCTACTCAGCCAGTTATTTAGATTTACACCGTTTTATTAACAAATGAGGGCTCAATGACATATCTCGGTGATCATAATTACATTTCATATATAATTTGTCTTTTTATATGCAACTTACACAAAAATGGATAGTTCTATAAAAAGATTTCCACTAATAATAATATTCTTGTTACGTGAAATCGTGCACTTCAGCTTACTCGATAACGTAGAAAAGAGCATTAAAGTTAATGAAGTCCAAGTCTCCTAATAGACACAATATCCGTCTTCACAACAGGAGATTAGACGGAGGTCTTATCAGACACGATGTGGTGATTACCTTTCTTTGCTCATTATAACAAATAATGGCACTTGGTCCTTGTGGTGATGAATATACGTGTACTTTAAAGATTTCGAAGTCTAGAAAAAAGTTTCATTTAGCAATTAGTTTTTGGATATCCCCACCTTTCTTTTTTAAGCAAGATGCATTTACATTGGCTGAAGTTAAACTTCTGTTAGGTCAGAGAAAAGCAAAAGTTATAAACAAACAAATAAACACGATTTTGGACCTAGGTATAAAAAAATTGTAAAGGGAGAAATTATTCATACTATATTTGTATATGTTAAACGAACGCGTTTGGAGTAAATATAGTAATTTTTATCTGACCTCAACCTAGACTTCAGCCATACGATATTTCAACGAATCCGATGTATGTTTGAATGTACTTATCTTCAGGACGTTCACAAATTAATAAAAAAAAAAAGAAACAATAAGTTCAGGATTTCCCTTTCTTTAAATAGTTTCATCTGAAAGACCTTCTTGAAATTCCTGAAAAGCTACAAGTACTCTTGACTTCTTTTAAGATTCGGATCTATATATACAAATGACAAATATAGAAAATGACCATATCTCTGTATTCAACACAAAATCAACAATTCAGAAAATCATAAACCGATGGCGTACAAACTCAGGATAAAACAGGAACCAAAGCAAAAAAACAAAAACCTCCAACACATGAAACGAAGCGAACTCCCGAAATGGGAGTGAGATCAGGTGCCCAGGAATGGTCAGCATCTCCTGCTTTCATGCAGCACCCGTCAGTTCAATTCGGTAGATTTGACACATATCCGGTAACTTCCATTTTGGAAGATATAAAGTGTACTCTTTGGTTGGATTGTACAAATGGTTAAGAGATTATAATCAGTCCGCTTACTCTACCTAGGCACCTGGTCTCGCCCCTCGCGGAGTCTGCTTTTCTTTATTGATTGGGAATATAACCTATATGTATGCCAGTTGAAGTCTTTCGAGCTCCAGTAGGTCATAGGATCTGACTAGCATAAGAGTGTGTATGCTATGTACGTTTGCCCCGACGAAGGGACATACTGTTTCTTCCGCTGGACTTACAATGTAAAACGTTTTAGTGTCGTTCCTTGTTTGTGCTGTTTACATAGATTATAGTACATGTATATACCTTTGGAAATTTTAGAAATCGCTTAAGTTGTCCTAACAAAAAATGATATTGATAGACTTGGTGGACTGAGTTTCCATTGAAATGCAACACAATCACCGATCCCCTGATAAACTGTAGATATTACATCTAGTCAGGTCACACCACAAGGGCATTGTATGATCTTTGGTCATTCTACAGTCATTCTTGAACAGTTGTACATTGACCGACTATGACGACAGGACTTCATAACGCGCCATTTGCGAAACATGTTAGAGAAGACAGGGACATGAACGATGGACTTCTCTGAAAGTCTGTTGGACGCCTCGCGTGGTTTCATAAGTCGACAGAGGACTGTTACGCCCGTTGATTTACAAATATTCACCTGTTAGTTTCTTGAATCCCTGCGTCTAGCTCTCTTGTGTCATCATCCAGCAGTGAGGATATTATTATATGCAACAATTGTTCGTTCTTCGAGACAAATTTATCATCGCAGAAGTGGGAGGGTGTAATCCAGATAACTACACCATTTGTTGCTAAAGTTTAAGACGGCCGTTTAAGTCGGCGCTTGTTGCAAAATGAAAAGAAAATTGAAGATTGATTTTTCTTTGTGAGAACAAAACCACTTTTTTCAAAACGTTCATTATCTCTTATATTAAAAAAGACTTTTCTTGTCGATTTTCGAAAAGGGAGGAAATCATGATGTTTGAAATGTTCCGATTTTAACTTTTATTTTTGTTGTTGCTTACAATGATTGCATTTGACAAAATTGCGTGTACATTATGTAATGAAGACGTAAATTAAATCATTATGTTGTTTAGGAGATTATTCTTTACTTCTCTTTGGGTGTCTGTCCTGTGTTTCTTGCATTTGGTGTTTAGGGTTTTGCTGTGGGTGCTGAAACTGAGTGCTGTTGGAGATCCCCTCCTTTCTTCTCCTCTGGTTATATAAAAATTCGAGATGAAGTCTCAAGTACATTTATTTAGTATATTTAACATATGTTTTACAGACATTGAAGTTTGTATCTATCTTAAAAGTTTTTCTGAGCGGGACTATATACCAAAAATCATATTCAGTTATTCTTCTGATATTTCATAGATTTTATTTTGATATGCTACTGAATCGACCCTACAGGAAATTTGGAGCCATCGCATATTATTTTTGAAAGAAATGTTTTTTTTTTTCAACACACTTTTTATTTCCGATATATCCTCCAAAGAATCGGTCAGTAATTTATATAGCACTAGGAAAGGACCCGCGCAAGCGCGGGGAAATGGTTAATTCAGTGGCGTATATTTCATATAGGCTAAAAGACTCAAGTCTACACATAAATTTTCCGGATTTTTTTTTTTTGATAGATCATAAACCTAAAAACGGTCTATTAATAGCATTCGTAGATTAAAAAGAGGCGTATCCGACAGACTTCCGCCCCATTGTAAGTTTCCAAAGGTTGATAATTTTGCCTTAAAATCACTCCCGACCCCAACCTGCGGGAGGGGCTACACATCTTAAGTATACAAAAAAGAAAAAAATATATATATATGCGAAATTGTCCGTATCCAAGTCTGACACTGAGTCATTTGAAAACGTCATGAGAAAAATAGCATGTAATTGGTCATTGAAAATACATTGAGTAGTTAAGAAAAATATCCAGAAAACAGATTGGAGCAAGAATTTGTGTACGTCCGCCATCGACGGGATTCGAACCTAGACTCTTCATATTGGATGTATTGATAGATGTACGCCGTTTTACCAAATGAGCTGTAATTCCTTTTTCTCAATTGTTCTCTTGTAAGAATGAAGGTCGTAAATTTCAGAAAACGAATATGTAGTTTTGAATTAAATCAGCCTCCTATTAACATTAGAAATGTTTTGAAAGAATCGCCTTACTAAATCTATTATACTTAAAATATCGGGGATTAGAAAGGGAGTAAAAATCAGAGGAAAATATGAAGTTAACGGTTAGTGTCCGTCGCTGGTTTTGAATTTTATATTTTCTGAGATTTGATTCAGGAAAACGGTGAGACATAATTAATGATTACACGTTAATTAGAAATAATTCCTTCTAAACAAGTATCAATTTCACATTCTCATATCATATACTATATCTTCATATCACACCATTTCTCTCTGTCCTCTTCGTTTCGACGGAGAATCGACAAATTCATTCCTTTAGTAGTATATATATGAACCTAACGATATGGCGTTGAGTGGTGTCATTAATGATGACAGTTCCCTTATTCCGGATACAACAAAGTGGTCTGAATTTCTAACACGTTATCGATAGACTTAAAATGTCAATGAATCAGATACGTTTTGGATGAGAAATACATATTAAATCGAACATAGCCTTGATCAATCAACATAATCTTATATTGTTTATTTTAAAAACTAGTATCGCAATTGTAACAAAATAATGTACAGTTTTTAGACATCGAACTCTTATTTATTCAGTCAGTTATTTATTCCAGTTTCTGCAAATCATGAATTAAAGTTTGATAAAATCATAGCTTGTCTGTTAGGACGGTGACGAGAATCATTTACACGGTTAGCATAAGTATCAGCCGCGGACATAAAGAACTTTAATGCATAACGCATGATGATTAAAGATGATTTTGCGATACAAAATGAAGACAATATGTATATATGTAGATGGCGCCAGGAAAATTCACTTTGGCTATATTTAAACTGTTCGACATGAAGTCCTACTGACCAGGATTAAAATATCCGAAACACGTGTCTAGTACAACAAAATTGGTGCTACATGCATAGAGCATCTTTTTATAATATTGACAATTTGATAGATCTTGATTAGAAGAAAGGAGGGGATCTCCAACAACACTAGGTTGCAGCAAAATCCCAAAACACCCATGCAAGAAGTTACTCGTTACTCATAACATTTTAATAGATCATTATTACGATACAGAACTCGCATGTCAATGTTAACTTTTGTACGACTTCGGCGATGTTGTAATGTCATACACGTCATGGCAAAATTAACAAAGAAAAGGTCCCATCGAAATAAGTCTGACTATTATTCACTGATACTTGCCCATGTGAGTATCACAATTGTAAAAGAATTTAAGACAAAACTAGATCTATCAAATTAGGCACATCTTATTGAAAAACTTGAAAATAAAATTAACAAATCCCGATTTTTCGATTTCTGATGTGATCATCTTAGACAGAAGAACAGATTACCACCCTAGTCTGTAAATTAAATTAATCCTTATAATAATATAAAAGTGTTAAGGAATTATACTTTTCACTTGGTATTAATGTAACAATTTGTACCCTTGGCAGTTTTTTATTTGTTCATTTGCAAATAAACACGATGCACCAATAAACAAGATCACCATTAAGTTTTCTTTTTTTATAAATCCGGATTTCTTAAAGCCATATTTATCCTTAATGGTGCTTTTTATGCCTTAATTGCGGACTAAAAGGATCATGGGTACTTTGGATAAACGTGTTGACCATCCCTTGATTAAAGAAACGAACAGTCTAGACAGTGCTCCAGAATTAGCAGGGTTTGAGATTTCCGATTTTTATACCTTGCTTTTAAGTTTTCGTTCCATACTGGTCGCAAGAGCCTGACCTAGAGCAGTAAGAGTAATGGACGACCAATGGACTACAGATTTATTCAGTTTTGTCATCCGTTAAACGCCCGCTCGCGTTATGCGGTACATTGTAAGCTGTGACACTCGTACTTTTCATCAAATGACTTTCAAAAAACTCCTTTAGAATTCAATGAAAAACTTATCTCGGATAACTTTCTTTTCTAAATATAATATGACAAACTTAACTTTATCCTCACAATATTTGTTTCAATTTTATGGACAACATATCAAACGAATGATTGACAATGTCGAGCTTTATTTTATGAAGTCAGCATAGGTGACCACCGTCGATGAATTTAGATTCAGCTACTAATATACATGTACATGTACTTATTCACTTTGATGTTTGGAAAGTTAACTTTATTATTATCAACTTTTCTTTTGTTTGCTCAATATTTTATTGAACTCCATGATTCCGGTCTAGTAGGAATACACTCTGCTTGTTTTCCGTATAATAACATTCTCTATTATACCTATGGATTTTGGTCATCCCCTTATTGCTCCATTTGTTAATTCGTTTTCAGTCTTAAAGCATAATTGTGTTGACGCGAATAAAACCATAGGTACTATATACTAGTGGATGAAATGATTGAGGAGTTAAAGGCAGACGGGGGACTATATAAGGGGACAGATACATTTTCTGTCATTTCCTAACTGACCGCTTTAGGCTTAACATCTCTTATTGGTATCTGATTGGTTCCCTTTAATCCTTTTACACCTATTGATTTTTGATAGACAGCGTAAAACAGATGAGATTCGGGTATCTCATTAGCATAATAAATTACCTGGCGGTTTGTCTTTGGTATAACACGCCGCTCGCAGACGCCGTTGTCTTCAAAGACTATACCACGCCTCTCAAGCTGATGTCAGTCAGTTATAGCTATTAACGACCGGGTGGTTCCCAATGTCGGCCTTTAACACCGCATTTGTTATTATTTTAGCAGGTGGTTACAACCAGAATTAGAACCCCAAAATATTGCAGATCTCCTTCACCTCAAAATAAACGCCGGCTTGAAACCCGTTCTCTTGGTCTTAAGATTTTTCCGTATCAACTTGAGTTTCAACAACAACCCTCAATTATATACGTCCCTTCTCTACAGTACTTTTTATCAAAATGAATCATGATCACGATCAGAATTTAAAAATTCTGATACATGTGGTCCCGCTTGAACAATATATTTCTCGAAATTGATTTATTATACAAACAAATATTTTTGTAACATGAAGCCAAGTTCGATCAACTTCTCTTTCAACGCATTTGAAATTTTCTGTTACAAAATTTCTTGAAATTTCTAAAACGTGTGTCCTGTAGCATCATATCCCACCCATTCTGCTACGTCTTTCGGTAAATTTTTTGACTTAATGATTTATGATTTTCACACTTTTTGGCCATATAACATTTTTTAGACTGAGGATCACTGACGAGGGTTAAGTACCCGAAACGTGCATGTCTGGTCCATGCTGCAAATTCATCTGGTTTTAAATGATTTAAAGACTTTTAATATTTAAGCAAACCTGAAATACGCTCTTTGGACATGTTACATTGTTTCCATTTAGAATCAGTACCCGAAACGTGAATGTCTGGTTCATTCTGCAAATTTATCCGTTCTTAAATGATGCTATAGAAATGAAGACGTTTAACTTTTGTACCACTTTGTGATTGTCACTGTTGGTGGACCAGGAGTCCCCGAGAAAACATGTAGCCTAATTAAATCATCTTCAGGTGATCATTTCTTCAACGCATTTGAAAATTCTATTTTTTTTTTCAATATTCTTGAAAATTTCAGAAGCTGGGTCCTGTACAAGCATATCCCACTCATCCTGTTTTGTCTTTTGGCACTGTTATTGGACGAATAAATTTCTCACTCTTTGGCCATATTACATTGTTAGATTTAGGATCACTGACAGAGGTTAAATACCCGTAATATGCATGTCTGGTAAATGCTGTAAATTGATCTGTTTTTAAATGATGCTATTGAACTGATAACAAAGCTCACAAACATAACATATCAAACTATCCTTAACTAGCTCAGAAACATTATTTATCCGATAAATAATTAATTCTAATGCACTCCGTTTGTAAAGTGCATTCTGATCGGCTGAGCGATAAAAAAACTGCAAGGGGATTCACGTTTCACAGCACTTTTTGCTATGACGTCATACGTTGCTGGGGCGACGTCGTTGAAAGCAGGCGTTTTCTAGCCTGTTACTGGTCAAAGCATTAAAATAGGGTTACAAAAGCGGACAGGTAATCGGCGAGTCCCCTGTCAGAAATATCCGTTTACGCCTCGAGGTAAAACTCAATTTCTGACAGGGGATTCGCCGATACCCTGTTCGCTTTTTGTAAAACACACGCATGGTAACCCCTACATACTTTTTTTTTTCGTACAACGTCACTAGCTTGAACACATGTATTCGAAATGATTAACCAATCAGAGAGGGGCTTTCCCTGTCCTTGTTTAATTTTGTTTTGTTTAAGAACCTCCTCTTATTTGTTACAAATATAAGAGACCTATTCGAAATTTCGTTTTTAACTACAACAAAGTTACACAAGATCCTAAAATACTTGAATCATGTCCTGCTTCTTGAGAATGTGCAACCTCTGCATATCTATATAAACCAGCTGGTCATATTATTACAGGTGACTTTTCAATTATCAAAGACAGGCAGCTCCGTGGTCTTCTTAAGAAAGGACCTAAGTATAGAATTCTATCCAAGATAGATTTTATTAAATGTCGCGAAGTGCTAAAGGAAGCTTTAGATAACTATACCAAACGATGGTGTAAATCGGAAGGAGTCGAATCGCATGCTCTGAATTACTGGAAAAACCTCATTTTGGATATCACCGATATTCGAATAGATAACTACCACAAAAATTCTCAACTTTTTGAAAATCCAATTTCTAAATCTGAAAGATATTTCAAATCCAAGGTACGTAATTAACATGAAAAATATGTCTTCGCGCCTGCAGACAAAGCAGCCAGCAACACCACAATTATTTGAAAACGCTACTACATATCAACTTTAGTTTCGGAACTTTCCTCTACTAATACTTATATCGAAAGCAACGAAAGTGTTCCCAATATTTTGAACAAACATAACAGTGAAATTTCTTCTTTTAACATCCCTATTTCTAAATTGGACCTCCCTACAATATACTGTATACCAAAACTTCACAAGTCTCCTTACAAGTTTCGATACATTGCTAATTCTAGCAACTGCTCAACAACAATTTTGTCTAGAAATTTGACGTCAGCACTCACGGCTATAAAGGAACACGTGGCAAAATACTGTGAAACTGTCATGAACAGGAATGGCGTAAACTTCTTTTGGTCTATTAAAAATTCAGGGGATGTGATTGACAAAATGAAATCAAGAAATTTTGAAGCAAATACGATTTCTTCATACGACTTTTCTAATATGTACACCACGCTTCCTAACGACAAAACAAATGATCGACTGTCCAAACTCATTAAATGGTGCGTTGATCGAGAGGGGAAAACTTATATTTGTACTTCTGAATCGAAGGGTTTCTTTTCCGCCACAGATTACAAATCGTACAAATCATGGACATGTGGTGACCTGTGTATTGCCTTGTCCTTCCTTTTGGACAATATTTATGTAAGATTTGGTGAGAAACTCTACAAGCAGGTTGTAGGGATTCCAATGGGTACTAATTGTGCGCCTCTTGCGGCAGATTTATTTTTATACACGCATGAAAAGGAATTTATCCAAAATCTTCAAAAACAAAGAAAAAATGATGATGTGAAATGTTTCATTGGTACTTCTATTTTATATATTTTCATTTTCGTGCGTGAACATCGACGGCGGGTGCGGCTAGCCAACAGGGGATGCTTACTCCTCCCGGGCACCTGGTCCCACCTCTAGCTTGCTAGGGGTCCGTCGATGCTCCATTTGGTGCTCTATTGTGAGTGCTGTTGAGATTATCGTCAGGATCTTCTTTAACTCATTCTAGGTACCTGGATGATATTCTTACTATCGACAATCCTGTTTTTGAGAAATATAAAAATCTTATTTATCCTCAAGAATTGATTCTAAAGGAGGCAAACGTTTCAAACACAGAAACACTTTTGGACCTAAATAACAATTGTTAATGGAGAGATCCATACAAGTGTGTATGACAAAAGAGATGATTTTGGATTTAACATAGTAAATTTCCCCTGGCTTGACGGTATGTTCCTAGATTACCGTCCTATGGTATCTATATTTCACAGCTCATCCGGAATGCTAGAGCATGTACTGATGTTTTGGATTTTCATAGTAGAAATTTACAAATTACCAAGAAACTTTTAGGACAAGGTTTTCGCTTTCACAAACTAGTAAAGACTTTCTGGAAATTTTACAAAAATCATTGTCAACTTCTTCTGAAATTTGGACCAATACAGGCAACAGAGTATATTACTTTGTGTATTTCACAACCTGCATTTTATGGTGACATTATTAACAAGATAAGAGGATCAAAGATAGACAATAATCACTATCGAAAATGCGTCAGAATCATCAAACGCCTTTTATACCGCGGGTATGATCCTAATGTAACCAGACGGACACTAGGCTTGGTACTTGACCAATCTACAGTCTTGAACTAGCGCATTCTTAAAACTTGCACTCTGACTGACTGTGACGACGGGACTCCATGACGGGCCCTGTCCAAACCTCTTTGGAGAAGACAGGGCCCCGACCACCTGTCCTCTCTGAATGTCAGTCGGACTCCTCGGGTGATAACATACATGAGCTCGCGGCGGCAGATCACGGATTGTATTACGTACGCCCTCTTTTTATATCCATTTACATATTCATCTGTGTTGCTTGGGCCCCTGCGTTTTGCGGTCTTGTTTGTGTGTGGTCATCTGACAGTGGGGAGGTTGTTTCAACCACAATTGTGCGTTCTTCGAGACCTCTGGGTAATCGGAAAAGTGGGAGGGTTTTGTGCACGTAATCCAGGATAACCATACCTTCTGCTATTTCCGTGGCAGATGGCCGTCCTAAGTCGGCACCGGTTGCCCATTGGTCTCGTTGGTTTATGTGTAGACCTTTTTGTTTGATGTTTCTGTGTTGTGCGTTGACGTTCCTTGTCCCTTACGCGTCTCTTTCTGTGCTTGTCTGCTTTGTGTTTTTGCATTTGGTGTTTTGGGGTTTTGCTGTGGGTGCTACAACCTGGTGTTGTTGGAGATCCCCTCCTTTGTAAATACTTCCGGAACGGTTTGTCGTAGAGCGAAGGAAAATGGCCAAGGTACGAGTAAAACATATTTCTCGGCTTATAAAAGGCTGTTTGCGTCCCAGTATTTGAAATGACAAATATGGATAATGACCATATCCCTATTTACAGCACAGAATCGATTATTCAGAAAATCATAAACCGAAGGCATACATAATCAGGATAAAACAAGAACCTAAGCATACAAACAAAAAGCTTCACCATATGCAAAGAAGGGAACTTCGGTATGGGAGTGAGACCAGGTGCCCAGGAAGAGCCAGCATCTCCTGCTTGCATGCAACACCAGCCGTTTCATTTCTGTAGAATTGTCACATCCGGTTACTTCCATTTTGGAAGATATAACGTATGATCTTTGGTTGGACGGTACAAATGGTCTATGACAGAATATCATCCACTATTCTGGAGAGTGGGACATCATAGTGCAAGACGAATGTCTCGTATCGACCGTAGAACTTCCTCATTGACTATGTTAGTCGGTCACAAACATATCCCTGCCTGAGAGGCTTATCTGAAAGACGCCTAGCTCTCAAAGTAAAATTTGTATATTTGGTACTTGCATAGCGTATCAACTGAGATATGCTATTCAATTTGATGCTATTCAATTTGAAGACGTTTACATATAAACACGCCATAAGCAGGCGATGACGGAATGTTGCTACTCAGAAAAGGAAGGTTGTGATTCTGAAATTAAAGTCGTCACGTAAGGCATAGAGTGAGGTGTTTATGTGACCATCAGTTTCGTAGGAAAACATTATGTCCAAATAGGATGCTGAATTATTTTTCTTTTGGTTTCTTTGATTTCAAGCTCCGACGGACAGATTCTGCTGAGGAATTTTGGATTAATGATGGACAATACATCGTCTATGTATCTGTAAGTGAAATTGAAGTCAGAAGCTAAGCATCTTTTCCCTTCAGAGACCAAAGATGGAATGAGTTCAGCTTCATACGAGTGAAGAAAAATGTCGACAAGGAGTGGGGCACAATTGGTCCATCTATTTTATGTATGTGTTTGGCTATTTTTAAAGTCTTAAGATGAGACAGCAAACAAAATTGACATAATGATTTTGCTTGATGAAATTCGCTGATCGAACGTGTCTATCGGATTTTTGTAAAAACAAATGGAGAGAGAAATTCCTTGAAATAAAGATAAAAGAAGTAGAATGCGATTGAAGAATCATAATATCGAGCTCCTGTGACAAAATATTTTTGGCCGCAAAATGCTTCTTTGACACATTGTGTTCAAAACACTTTTATAATTTATAATTCGTTTTATATATCTATATACGGCAGTACCTGTGACTTTTTAAGTGGCTTGTCTGTAATGTGGTTGGCTTTCAAAGCGATTTAAGCCTGCTTTACACTGTAGAGCTGACAAGAGGGTGAAATCTGCGCTTGGTAACACTCTGACTTGCACTTTGACAGACTGTGACGACAGGACTCCATGATGGGCCTTGTCCAAACCTTTGTCCAGACAATGATATTTGCGCTTGGTAACACCGACTTGTACTCTGACAGTCAGTGACGACATGACTTTATGACGGGCCTTGTTCAAAACGTTGTCCAGACAATGGTATTTGCGGATTTTACCACACACAATTGTTCTCTGACTGACTGTGGCGGCAGGACTCCATAAAGGGCCCTGTTCAAACCTCTTTAGAGAAGACATCGCCCCAACAATCTGCCATCTCTGAATCTTAGTCGGACTCATCGGGTGATGACATGCACGAGCTCTCTACAACCGGCAAAGCTCGAACTGTATTTCTTACTCTTTCTGTTTGTATATCTATACCCGTGTGTTTCTTGGGCCACTGCGTTATGCCGCCTGTTTATGGTCATCCTCCAGTGAGTAAGTTATTTTACACCATAATTGTACCTTCTTCAAAACCTCTGGGTGATAGGAAAAATTGGAGGGTTGTGCGCACGTTATCCGGATAACCACGACGTAATCTAGTGGTAAGGCAGATGGCCGTCCTTACTAGGCATCGATTGCCCATTGGTCTCGTTGGGATATGTGTAGTCAATTGTGTTAAATGTTTCTATGTGATTTTGGCGTTCCTTGTATCGTTTGCGTCTCTTTCTGTGCGTTTACGCTCTGTGTTTTAACATCTGGTGTTTTAGGATTTTGTGGGTGCTGCAAGCGAGAGCTGTTGGATATCCCCTCCTTTCTTTGATATCGTTGTTGGTGTTTCAAGCGGGGGATGCTTACTCCCCCAGGCACCTGGTCCCACCTCTGGCTTGCTAGGGGTCCGTCGATGCTCAATTTTGTGAGTGCTGCTGAGATTATCGTCGGGATCTTCTTTGACTCATTTGTCCCTTTTGTATCTATTGCTAGGGATGTCATCTCTGTAATTTAATTTTGGGTGTTTTGTTGTGGATGCTGCAACCGGTTCTTGTTAGAGATCCCCCTATCCTTGGTCATATTCAGTGTTCCTGTATCCATGTGGTAGCGCTATGCTTCAGATGATATCTAGTATATTGTTGCTCTATCCTTCATAATTTTTCCTTTTCTGTTGATTCCTTTTTTCGGTTATTTGATTGTGATCTTTGAAATTAAAATCTTTTTTTTTTTTTATTTTCTTAGAATATCGATACATTAAGACTGACATTTGTTCATTATATAATTTCACGACAAACCATTTTTCTCCTGTCATTGTGAGATATGAAAGATAAATAATGTGTAATTGTAAAGGAACCGATTCCCATATTATTGATTCAGGCATATTTCCACTTTACTAAAAGGAAAAAAACTCTGAAATGGACACTTAAGCCAAACACTATATAATAACATTGATTGTACGTCCAAAGTACGATATAATTTCATAGAAGTGATAAATAGCATATCATTAAAGACAGGCAGCGCTTTAAACCATAATTTATATTGTAGAATTTGGAATGGGAATCCTTTGTATCATGTATTGGAATAATGTAAGTAAGAAAGGATGCTAGATAAAATATAAATCAAGCGGAAAATATGAATGTACAATAATCGTTATAAAAATATGTTTTAATTCAACTAAGTACTTTTAAGCGTTCAATTATTTCTACACGGATGTCCTTGTAACGGATTCCATAAGATAACTCTCATTTTCTTCATGTTGTTGATCATTATTTTTAAAACGTTTGTATAATTTCCAGAAACGTAATTTGACTTCCCATCTGATCTGGGAATCGAAGAAAGCAAGTGGCACGACGAAGGAGGTGAATGCCCCCAGCCACGTAAAACCGACAATTACTACATAGGGTGGAAAACATTCGTCACAGTATGTTAATAATATAGAGACAAACTGATGGGGAAACCACATTGCAATAAACATGGAGTTAGCTAGAAATAGACGAACAGTTGAAACTTCATGCTTTGTTTCTTCTTCGAGCATTACTTTGCCATTAGCTACAGTTTCTTGATCTTTTAAGGTATTCGTAACGCCCACATCCTCCTCAAAATCAGTTTGCTTTAGGAAAATCGCCAAAGAAATGGCCATAATTAAAATAATACAAATTGATGGTATGAAATACGTTATCAGGGGAGACAAAATAGCGGCTCCCTCCTTAAGCCCGTATATACATTTACCATCTAATTCTGGTAACGAAACGGCTCCTGCAATCCATATCGGCAAAATCCCGCATATGGCTAATACCCAAGGTACTATGAGGTAGACGGCCGCCTTCTTTCTGGTATAATATTTGCGGTAAAATATATTACACGTTAAAGACGTCAGGGAGTCGGCTGACATGAATAACAAAACCGATATTGTCACGAAAGGAAGTAATACATCCATAATTATCCAAACCGCGCATGGCGTTTGACCTAGTTTCCATTCCGGCTCAAGTTCCAGGTGAACAGCTAAAGGTGTTACAAAAAGACTCAAGACGGTGTTTACGGCTGATATATTTGCCACACATATATACGAGATTCTCTTCCGTAAATCTGAGCTTTTACAAATTATTATCAGCATCAAACCATTGAGAATAAGAGATATGGCTGATAGGAATATGGCAAAGGCTGCTATCGTGATGGAATGAGGCTTGTGTTCCGTCTCAAAGCTTTCTAGAAAAG
The DNA here is from genome assembly GCA_028142955.1 of Pinctada fucata. Classification (NCBI taxonomy): domain Eukaryota; kingdom Metazoa; phylum Mollusca; class Bivalvia; order Pterioida; family Pteriidae; genus Pinctada; species Pinctada fucata. Next base: position 10,807,912 of record AP027114.1, on the reverse strand, counting down.
CAGATAGATTTTTCTTGGTGAAGTGAATAGTCCCATTTCCAGGCATCTTCTAGCTTACCTGAAAGTAAAATCATTATAACATAAACTCTACTTCCACAAAAAGGTATTTTTAAAACTCTTAATTCTGAGTTGATACAATGTAAGAATCAATAGCCCGCGATAAAACGCTGTTAGATAAAAAGAGCTTGGAATTGAATTTCTGTAATCCAAAAAAAAAAAAGAAAAATAGGAAAACAAAATGAGTATGAACTTCTTTGATTGAGTTATTTTATTTCTTTTAACACCTATTTTTTAAAGAAAATAAAGAGAACAACGTGAGTTAAAAATGCCTAAAAAGAAATCGTTATTTTGAAATACTTTATTGAAGACGGACCAAATGGATATCTATTCAGAATTGCCACATTGCAATTTTTCCCCTTTAATTGGATGCGAATAGTTGAACGGTATGCCAACGGCTAAGTATAGATCAGAAATTGATAGGGGCTGTAAAATTATGGCTGACTTATAGAACGAAAACTTACCTTTAAGCCAAAAATTATATCCTTTTATTACAAATTTATGTCACACGTCCGGTCAAAACTGCGCTACTTAAAGCACAAGGTTTGCCATGTGATGTATGGGGTGTATCTGAATGATATTTTGCACATCTAAGGGATGGGAAGCAAATGTGATTGGAGACTAAGCAGATCTTATATCAATACGATTCCCGTCAAAACCAATATCGACTTCTGTTTATGAAATGGTGGTGGTCTACATATAACTCAATAACATTTGCTTATCAGTGAAGCAATAGTGCAGTTAACTTCATATGTGAATTTGTCAGTGATAATGACGAAGATGAAACGTCTATTTTCATGTGTTAAAATGAATTTTGTATTCTTACAATAATGATTCATTTGCAGTTGAAATCAATAAATTAAGGTTCACAATATTTCTACAGTTATTGGACAATGAAGATATTTAAATATTTGATAATGCTTTATAACATGAATAGTCAATGTTAAAATATTATATTGAATTTGTAGGGAAATTGCAGTACATGTTATTTGCTATTAACTGAAATAATTTATCTGGTTAACTTAACTTAACACTTACAAATAGGTGTTGACTAGAGAAATGTTAAATGCAAAATATACTGTATAAACACTTCTCTTTTTAAAATATTTTTTAATTATTTCAAACCCTTAAAACACATCCTTTCCTCAAAATAATACATTGTAGAGAGGATACGAAGGAGGGGATCACCAAGGGGAGTCGGTTACAGGACGTACTGCAAAACGTCAAAGCAACCTACATTATACAAAAAAGAACACGAAGTGAACTAGTACAACAAGTGACATAGAAGGGACAATCAAGACCAAACACCTAAGCCGACATTACAAAATTATCAAACCTATACATTTACCAACGAGATCAATAGGCAACCGGCGCCGACTTTAGATGGTCATTTTTAAACTTAGTTTATGATGCGCAAAAGCCCAAATGGAGGAGTGACATAATTACCATCGATATTGAGTTCGGATCTTCAAACGCCTTTTATACCGTGGATATGAGTCTGCTGTCATCAGACGGACTCTTGGTGTGGCCTTGTACCAGCGCATTCTGAAAGATTGCAATCTGACTGTCTGTGACGACATGCCTCCATGACGTTCCCTGTCTAAAACTCGTAAGAAATAAAAGGGCCCGTATCTTCTGTCCTCTCTGAATGTCGGTCGGATTCCTCGAGTGATAACATGCACAGACTGTATTTCTTATGCCCTCTATCATTATATCCATCTGTGTTTTGCTTGGGCCCCTGAGTGAAGCTGTCTTGTGTTTAGAGTCATACCACAGTGAAGAAATTATTTTACCCTTATACTATGAGTTCTCCGAGACCTATGGATGGACACAAAAGAGGGAAGGTTGTGTGCCAGAATCTGGTTAAGCACAACATTTGCTATTGGCGTAACGTAAAGCTGTCACAAGTCGGTTCCGATTATCATTTAGTCTCGTGCAGTCTTTTGTTTCTATGTTGGGTTTTGATATTCTTAATGCGTTAGTCGGCAGTGGTTGCTTATTGGTCTCGTTGGTTTAAGTGTAGTCTTTCGTGTTTCATCTTTCTGTAGTGTGAGTTGGTGTCCCTTGTCCCTTTTGCGTCTCCTCCTGTGGGTGTTTGCTCTGTGTTTTTGCATGTATTGAAGTTTTGCTTTGGTTGCTGCAACCGAGTGGTGTTGGAGATCCCCTCCTTTCTTGTCCCTCTTGCGTTTATAGGTGGTATAAATGTGGTATTTGTTTTTTAGTTTTGCTGTGGGTGCCGCAACCGAGTGTTTTTAGAGATCCCCTCATTTCCGATTTAAGCATGCGGTTTTGTTTATCGAAAGCACATGTGTCATTCTTTTTTTTCAAAGTTCATTTACAAAACAGATATTTCTTGGCTTTTATGAGAGAAAGAGAGAAAGTGCATTATGATAATCTCTGGGGACACATTGTTCCCTCCTGTCAAACTAGATCAGATTCGGAGGTCTGATCATATAGGAACTAAGAAAATGACCAGGAAGACTTCCTTGATCAAATTACTGCAAATTATACCTACAGGTTATTATTAGGTAACTGTGCATGTGTTTCATCGTAGTGTAACAAAATAGGGGATCTCCAAGAAGATCCAGTTACAGCAAGATATCAAAAACCCATAGAGAGAACACAGAATACATACACAGCAAGGGTCGTAGAAGGGACAAAAACACAAGGAAAGTAAAAGGGACAAGAAATACCAAAACACAACATGAAAACAGCAAACACAAAATACTACACATAAATTAACGAGACCATTGCGCAATTGGTGCAGACTTAGGGCGGCCATCTGCTACATTTACGTTAGTAGGAAATATTGAGGTTATCCGGATTACGTGCGCACCAACCTTCAACTTTTCTCGAAACCAGAGGTCTCGAAGAACGCACAGTTGTATCGTAAAATGACCTCCCAACTCTACGATGACCGCACAAACAAGACAGCAAATTGTAGGGGCCAAAACGCAGATGAATTTGTAATTGGACATTAAAACAAAGGACAAACGAAAATAAAACCATGCTCTGCCGGCTGGAGCGAGCTCATGCATGTTATTACCGACATTCAAAGAAGACAGGCGGGCTGAATGCTGTCTTCTCTAACGAGGTTTGGACAGAGTCCATCATGGAGTACCGTCGTCCCACATGTCCCAGTCAGTCAAAGTGTAAGTCTTGAGGATTGCGCCAATGCAAGGTTGTTGATCTGGTAAGGTAACACTAGGATCATATCCACGTTATACAAGGTGTTTGATGATTCTGACGCATTTTCTATGGTTATAACAAATATGGATAATGACCATAATCCTGTATACAGCACAAAATCGATAATTCAGAAAATCAGAAACCGAAGGCATACCAAATCAGGATAAAACAGGAACCAAAGCAAACAAACAAAAACATCCACCATATGAAAAGAAGCGAACTCCCGATATAAGAGTGAGGCCAGGTGCCCAGGAAGAGTAAGCATCTCCTGCTTGCATGCAACACCCTCCGCCTCAATTCGGTAGAACTGTCACACCCGGTAACTTCCATTTTGGAAGACATACATGTAGAGTACAATCTTTGGTTGGATGGTTCAAATGGTCTATGACAGAATACCATCCACCATTCTGGAGAGTGGGACATCATAGTGTATGACGAGTTCCCCATATCGACCGTAGAACTTCCTCAGTGACGATGTTAGTCGGTCACAAACATATCCCTGACTGAGAAGCTTATCTGAAAGACGCCTAGCTCTAAGAACAAAATCCGTATATTTCGTACTTGCTCTGGCATAAAGTATCAACTGAGATATTAAAACGCCATAAGCAGGCGATGAAGGGATGTTGCTACTCAGAAAAGGACAGTTTGTAATGCTGAATTGAAGTCGTCACGTTTGTCATAGAGTGAGGTGTTCATGTGACCATCAGTGTCATAGGACAACATTATGTCCAGATGCTGAATTATTTGTCTCTGTAGTTTCTTTGACTTCAAGCTCTGAAGGATAGATACTGCTCAGGTAATCCGCAAATTTTGGATTATTGATGGACAAGACATCGTCTATGTATCTGTAAGTGAAGTTGAGGTCAGAAGCTAAGTATCTTTTCCCTTCAGAGACCAGAGATTGAATGAATTCAGCTTCGTACGAGTAAAGGAAAATGTCGGCAAGGAGTGGGGCACAATTGGTCCCCATTGGAATTCCGACAATTTGCTGGAATACCTTTCCTTCAAAGACCACAAAAATGTTGTCGATCAGAAAGTTTAACATCTGAATAATATTAGACCTGTTGCGTCTACGGACACATACGCAACAGGAAACTTAGGTGTCCCTAGAATTACCTTACACGACATTAGAGATGAAACATTTGTAGTTAGTAACAACCATGAGTTTTGGTATAAACATGCAGATGGGTATATTAAAATCAAGCCCTGTAAGATTGAAGTGGTCGATATACTAAAAGAGCACCTATTTTCACCAAGCGATTGCTCAATTTCTAAGTGTGGCATGAAGAACTGCAAAACTTGTAACATCCTAATAACAGACACTTCATTCTCAAGTAATCTCACAAAACAAACATTTAACACGCATAGTTTTGAAAACCTTAACTGCATGACATCTAATGTTGTGTACGGAATAGAGTGCTCACTTTGTGGATTGATTTATGTGGGCGAGCCAAAGGCCAGCTCCGAAAAAGAATGTCAGGACACCGGTCAAAAATAAATAATAAAGGAAGTCAACTCCTTTATCGACATTTTGACCAGGCGGATCATTCTGTTTTATCTATGAGAGTCAGAATCCTAGAGAAAATATATCACCCCACAAACAATCCCAATTTGAGCACACCTCTCCGTCGCAACAGAGAAGAGTTCTGGATAAAAAATCTTAACACTGCAGCGCCCTATGGGTACAACGATAACATCAGCACTATAGGAAACTTAACAAGTCCCGGTTGTCAATCGGTAAATGTGACTAGCTTATTCAACAGATCACAAAGAAGACCTCGAAGTCATGGCATTCGAAAATATAATAGGCTTGAGATACATAGTTTCTCCTTCGATGACTTGGTTCCATTTTTGAATGAGCCTCTAGGCCTGCATTATATTCGTACCAAATTATACTCTGTTCCTTTACGGAAGTTACACGAAATCTACGATTATACGAAGGACCTCGCATATACCGATACACGTTCCCCAGAATACAGACTACAAGGAGTCATCTTGGACATTTCTACTTTTCGTTTATTTCAAGCAGTAAGATCAGATAAATCATAGGAGAAAACAAACCGCCCTTTCATTAAAGTAAGATTTGCAAACAAAGGTATTGATAACTTGAATCTTGGTCAAATTTTGAATCACAAAACTGTCACAGAAAAAATCTCACCATATTTCAAAAGAAAAGAAACACCTTGTATTTCCTATAGCTACACACCAACAGTTGCATCTAAAATTTACAATTACAAACGATTCCTGCAGTGTATTGATTTAAGTAATCCCTCACTACATCCACTTCCCTGCGAATGTTCTTCATCGGATTTCAACTACTCTCCTTGTGGACACGTTATTACTGGTGACCTTAGTATAGGCAAGAACGACAAGTTTAGAGAATTGTTAAAAAGGGTCCCAAATACAGAGAAAGTATGTCCTTTACATGGAACCAAAATGTCAAAATTATCATGGACTCTTGTGAGGAATATGCAAGACGTTGGGCAAAGAAAGAGGATGTACAGCTCGACACCCTTTCCGAATGGATAAAATCAATCAGAGGGTTACTTTTATCTAGAATTAACCGATTAAAATCAACTGTGAACACCAGATTCGTGTCTATATTTAAAGACCCTGATGTTATCACAGAACTTACCTACCTCCAAGAACATTATGTCATCACACCAGCGGACAAAGCCTCAAATAATTACACATTTACTTGCAAAAAGGACTACTTCGACAGTCTAGTTAAAGAGTTGGGTTTAAATTCGACACCTGGAAATCCCACTTACACCCCAACAAACCTTTCTGCCTCTGAAATAATAGATAACCACAAATCAGCTCTTGCTTCCTTTGGCTTCGACACTACAAATTTATATTTAGACTTACCATACTTATACTGCATACCTAAAATGCATAAGAATCCGTACAAACAACGTTTCATCGCTGGTTCCTCAAAATGTTCTACCAAATCTGTATCGATCTTACTCACCAAAGTTTTATCTGAAATCAAATCTGGGCTACAAAAATATTGTTCGACGGTATATTCTCGCAGTGGTATCAACCAGATGTGGATTTTGAAGAATTCGAAGGAACTTTTAGAACATCTGAAATCCACTCATTATAGTAGAGTCGATTCGATCAAAGCCTTTGATTTTTCGACACTTTACACTACAATTCCACATTCTAAATTGAAAGAAAGACTCGCAAAAATTATAAATAATGCGTTTACAAGTAAGAACGGTAATCGCAAATACAAATTTATTGTTGTTAACTATGACAAAACCTACTTTGTAAAAGAAAAGTCAGATTCTGAAAATAAGTACACTGAAACAGACATTATTCAGATGTTAAACTTTCTGATCGACAACATTTTTGTGGTGTTTGGAGGAAAGGTCTTCCAGCAAATTGTCGGAATTCCAATGGGGACCAATTGTGCCCCACTCCTTGCCGACATTTTCCTTTACTCGTACGAAGCTGAATTCATTCAATCGTTGGTCTCTGAAGGGAAAAGATACTTAGCTTCTGACTTTAACTTCACTTACAGATACATAGACGATGTGTTGTCCATCAATAATCAAAAATTCGCGGATTACCTGAGCAGTATCTATCCTTCGGAGCTTGGAGTCAAAGAAACTACAGAGACAAATAATTCAGCATCCTATTTGGACATAATGTTGTCCCACGACACTGATGGTCACATGAACACCTCACTCTATGACAAACATGACGACTTCAATTTCAGCATTACGAACTTTCCTTTTCTGAGTAGCAACATCCCTTTATCGCCTGCTTATGGCGTGTTCATATCTCAGTTGATACGCTATGCCAGAGCAAGTACCAAATATACGGATTTTGTTCTTAGAGCTAGGCGTCTTTCAGATAAGCTTCTCAGTCAGGGATATGTTTGTGACCGACTAACATCGTCACTGAGGAAGTTCTACGGTCGATATGGGGAACTCGTCATACACTATGATGTCCCACTATCCAGAATGGTGGCTGATATTCTGTCATAGACCATTTGAACCATCCAACCAAAGATTGTACTCTATATCTTCCAAAATGGAAGTAACCGGATGTGACAGTTCTACCGAATTGAAGCGACGGGTGTTGCATGCAAGCAGGAGATGCTTACTCTTCCTGGGCACCTGGTCTCACTCTCATATCGGGAGTTCGCTTCTTTTCATATGGTGGAGGTTTTTGTTTTTGTTTGCTTTGGTTCCTGTTTTATCCTGATTTTGTATGCCTTCGGTTTCTGATTTTCTGAATTATCGATTTTGTACTGTAGACAGGGATATAGTCATTATCCATATTTGTCATTCAGTGTACTTATTTTCAAAATCGGACTTTTCTTTTACAAAGTAGGTTTTGTCATAGTTAACAACAATTAATTTGTATTTGCGATTACCGTTCTTACTTGTAAGCGCATTACTTATAATTTTTGCGAGTCTTTCTTTCAATTTAGAATGTGGAATTGTAGTGTAAAGTGTCGAAAAATCAAAGGCTTTGATCGAATCGACTCTACTAAAATGAGTGGATTCCAGATGTTCTAAAAGTTCCTTCGAATTCTTTAAAATCCACATCTGGTTGATACCACTGCGAGAATATACTGTCGAACAATATTTTTGAAGCCCAGATTTGATTTCTGATAAAACTTTGATGAGTAAGATCGATACAGCTTTGGTAGAACATTTTGAGGAACCAGCGATGGAACGTTGTTTGTACGGATTCTTATGCATTTTAGGCATACAGTATAAGTATGGCAAATCTAAATCTAAATTGTTAGTGTCGAAGCCAAAGGAAGCAAGAGCTAATTTGTTGTTATCTATTATTTCAGAGGCAGAATGGTTTGTTGGGGTGTTAGTGGGATTTCCAGGAGTCGAATTTAAACCCAACTCTTTAACTAGACTGTCGAAATAGTACTTTATGTTAGTAAATGTGTAATTATTTTAGGCTTTGTCCGCTGGTGTGATGACATAATGTTCTTGGAGGTAGGTAAGTTCTGTGATAACATCAGGGTCTTTAAATATAGACACGAATCTGGTATCCATATGTACACACGTTGTATTTCCTTGACATTTGACAGACTGAATAATTAAATACAGCATATGTTGCGAGGGCGGTTTTCATAACCGACCAGCGTAATTCATTAAAATGACAACGATTCAAATTATAGATATATCAAATGGTTCAAAGTTGAAATGAACATGTGTCGTAATCTTCTCTTTTATGTTTGAAATATGAATTCTCAAGAAAAGATTCCATTGAAATGCCCTATCCAATGTTGTCATTAAGAATGTCAAATATAAAATACTGTAATATCATTTTAGATTTACAAGATCTTAAAATTTAACTTTGATTTCGAGTAGATAAGGAAATTTAAAATGAAATATTTGTATTTACCTTTGATAGATACCCCTTATCCAGGCGAGGGTAGTCTAGCTTGAGACCTTTCCCGTCTCGTACTATTTTTATCTTTTAGACCTAAATGCTATTGAATAAGTATATTCATGAACGTGTAACTAGCTTGAATTCTTTGAACATGGTATAAGTAACTGTTTTTGGTGCCTTCACTTTTTTGTATCTCACTGCTCATTTCGCTATTGATGTTCCACACAGTCATTATTGTCATCCTTTGCTTGTCTCTATGCCTATGATACAACCTTAAGGTAGAGTATCCATCAGCTCAGAATTTTGAAAATTTTATGCCTGGATACCATATTTTTTCTCTTCAGAATATTTGTTCAGGGTATCAAACTAACATAGTTTTGGGAAAAGAAAATTCTATAGTTACACTTTATCACCTCTAAGATTGGTATTTTCTTACTTTTCCCATAGGGTCAAATGTTAACGTTCTGACTCCTTACGTTCTCGTGATATTCATGAAATCACAAATTTTATTTGGTTTGTATATCAGGTTTATCACAAATTTCGAATATATGACAAAGAAAATATTGAAGTTGAAATTTTGGAAATATTAGCATCTGAGACCTGAGGGATGCTCTACCTTAAATGAGGTTTACCAACAAATCATTCAATGGTCACCGGTTAGAAAGCTTTGATGCAAATGTTTAACGACTTCAAATTCATAGCATCATTAAAAAACAGATAAATTTGCAGCATGGACCAGACATGTACGTTCCGGGAACTTAGCCCTCGTTCTTCATAACATTAATTTCATTTTCATATGGTAAACAAATGAACAAGTACGTAGAATTGTTAAACACCCCATGAGCAAATCGATTTTTGATGTCTAAAACCGTCATCAAAGTAGTTATAATACAGAATCAATTGCCAGATGCACATAAATTGCATTTCGTTGACATTTGGCAATGTAAATAATTGAATACAGCATATTTTGCGAGGGAGGATTATATCAAATATCAGCGTTATTCTATGAAATTGCGATAAATAAAAACAGATGATTTGAATAAATTCTTCGGTGAATGTCGACATTTAAAAAAAAATACTCATTAATTTGCTTTGTGCTTGGTTAAATATTTGAAGCAAAGAACTATTGTTCCCTAGAGATGACAAAACCAAATACGGACTTAAAGATATTCGACACGCAAATATATCATTATATGAAAACATTGTAACATCAATTATAATTCAGTGTTCCTTTCTTTAGGCCTTAATAAATATTATGTTTAACGTCTACCGCACCCGAAGGTTTTGGAAAATTCCCCAAAAAGAATTATTTTATAAGTCCCGACCTGTCTCATACGGATTTTTGTAACCGTCATAATTGTAAATGTTACATTCACATTTCGTTTCCATAAAGGAAAACCAGCTGCAGAGGAGTTCAAACAATTATTTTGACATTCCGAGTCGCTTTAGCCTTCAATTGTTTTGACATTCCGAGTCGCTTTAGCCTTCACAAATGAACATAAGTCTTTGAAAACAGCGAGGGTTAGTATCAAATTGTGTCCAAAAGGTGGCATAGTATTCTGATACAAGATTTGATGAGTTAAAGAAGGTCCTGACAATAATCTCAACATCACTCACAATAGAGCACAAAATTGAGCATCGACGGACCCTAGCAATTAAGCTAGTGGTGGGACCAGGTGCTCGGGAGGAGTAAGCATCCCCTGTTGGCTAGCCGCACCCGCCGTCGATGTTGACGCACGAAAACGAAACAATATATAAAATACATGCACTGTTTGAGGCTATGTCTATATAGAAAGTGCTATGGCGACAATGCCAGGGAAAATATTCAAAACACTTACTGTCAAACCCCTCGCGGGGAACTTTATGACGAGCTCCGCACGGCAAAGGGCATAAGTATGACAAAAATGAGTTAAAGATGTCTATATAGAAAGTGCACAGAAATTAAAGAAAAGTGATCGTCATTTTTGCTCTTACTATAATAGAGGGATACATAAAACACTTTCATGATCTTAAGTGATCCTGGTGCATGTAAACTGAAATTACCATTATAGTGTCAAAGCAATATATGTAGAGAGAATAAGTGCCCTCCTAGGTTTTAAAAAAATGAACCTGGACGTTATACGTATAATTTGTAAAGGGCAGACAAGAAACTGTTTCGTGTACTGTAATTACTTTTAAATACAAAAAAATGTGAAGTGAAATATCTTCTTTCAATTTTGGTAAATTACGAAGTTCTATCAAGTCATAACCATACAAATCACTTAAGGTAGAGTAACCCTCATGTCAGAATTGCTGGTAATTTTTTACCTGGATACCCTATTTTTTCTATTCATAATATTGTTTACATTATCAAACTAAAATGGTTTTGGGAAAAGAAACTGCTATAGTTACATTTTATCACCTCTAATAAGGGATGTTTCTTAGTTTTCCCATAGGACTCAATGTTAAAGTTCAAATGGCTTGATTTCTAGGTATAATCATATTTTATTTGTATATCAGGCTTAACAAAAGCTTTTGGATATATGGAAGTGAAACTATTTTGAAAGATGTAATTTAGGAAATATGATCATCTGAGACCTGAGGGATGGTCTACCTGGGTACCTTTACCATACCATTTCCATAGGAAAAATTGAAAAGTTATTTTCTACGTGACTGTACATCGGTTAAAACATACATTTAATGCTTTTACTTATTTTTCAATTTATCAAAAAGATAAGATATTTTTCCTTTATATGCAATCTGTACTTTCCTTTTAAAGGCGTAATGCAAAATTTATGATAATACTTGCACAAATTGCAGTTAAAATTTGAAATTGTTTATATAAATAGATATAAAAATATGGCGTCGTAGTAAGTTGAAAAGATAATTAAGGATATTTAAAAAACGATAATTAATCTGCATTTAATTTACAAGAAAATATAAATATCTGTAGTTATTAACTATAAATAGTGATTTGCAATCTGCTTAAATGATCAGGGTCCGGCATCAAAAACTATAAATTGACTTCTTAAAATACGAAATATAACAAATCAATATAAAATTGAAATATTTAGTTTATCCATTCAAGTCTACTCTGAAAAATTGAAGTCATCATTAAAAAAGAAAATTGAAATTCAGACTTAAGTCAGTTCTTAGTTTATGCTGACGAGCCCAAATGCACCGTTTCGTATTATGAATTTATTAACTTGCGACGAGGTCAACATTATGATCGATGGATCTGAAGCTTAAATGTTGCCCAAAGTCATAGGACGAGAGCTACATTTTGTCTGAGGGCAGAACAAATCATATGCTCTCAGAATTTCCAATCAATTGTTTTATTTTGCAGTTAACCTCCTTTAATTTTCAGTGAACGAATTGCAGGGACATATTTACTTTCAATTTCGCATTTACGAACAAGTGCACAGAGTTAGGAAGGGGTTTAAACCTCATAAATAAAATGGAGTGACGTGACTCAATAAACGGTTTTAATTCTGAACGGTGGTCAAAAATCTACGGAGCATTGACAACATTACAAATTTGGTACTTTTTATCTTATGAGTTTTAACATAAAAATGCCGAGTAGTGTTTAACAAAAGCGTTTATCTGTTAGTTTAGAGAACCACTGTAACAGTGCACGTAACACTTAGTAAGCCAAAAAAAAAAGAAATAGTGTATTAATTTTCTGTAATTATATGACTTTGTACTTAGAACTCTGTGAATAAAACACACGAACGTAATTTCCAAGCAGCTATTAACAGGCTTCAATACGAAATTAATTGTTTTTACCGGTAAATCAATGCAATAATAGTGCAAAGCGTTTATCAGAATAGCTCATTTACTAAGAAAAACATTATATTTAATTTTCATGAGGACATTGATATAACATTGTAATAATAACCTCATCAATATTTCATTATAAGCAAGTGCAACTGGGTAATTTGATTTTAGACTTGCTGGCATACATATACCTACAAATGAACAGTTGATTGAGAGCCTTGGTATAAGACATTCGTATTTAGTGTTCTATACCGTCATACGATACAAGAAAGTTAAACGTTTTCAAATTCAATAGCATCATTTAAGAACAGATCAATTTGCAGCATGAACCAGACATGCACGTTTCGGGTACTTAACTCTCGTCGGTGATCGTCAATCTAGACAATGTTACATGGCCAAAGAGTATGAAAAGTTTTATGTGCAAAATTGTACCGAAATATGGGGCAGGATATGATGCTACAGGAGTTAAAGAAGATCCTGACGATAATCTCAACAGCACTTACAATAGAGCGCAAAATTAAACATCGACAGACCCCTAGCAAGCCAGAGGTGGGACCAGGTGCCCGGGAGGAGTAAGCATCCCCTGTTGGCTAGCCGCACCCGCCGTCGATGTTTATGAAGCATGGAAAAGAAAATATAAAAAAACTTCATGCACTATCTGACGTTATGTCTATATAGAAAGTGCTATGGCGACAATGTCAGGGAAGTACATTCAAAACACTTACTGTCAACAGGATGCTACAGGACAAACGTTTATGAGAACAATCTCCAACATTACAAAGGTGCTATGAAAATAGCTAAAACGTAAGCTCAACAATTACGTCATCGGTAGACAACGAAACGAAATGAAATAGAACAATTACTACAAGAGGACTAACAAATAAATCAAGGAAAGACTAGTAGATATTATTTTTCAAAGCGAACAAAAATTTTAAAAGGTAGGAAACTGATGTTTGGCAAAAGACTGTCATCTGCAGAAACGTGTGGATATCTGAACGACATGAACAGAGTCCTTGCTTCAATCAGGATATACAATGATTTCCTTTGACGCACATCCGACCAACGAAGTACATAGAAATGTCATATGTAAGACAAGATTTGAAGGATATCTGCATATAGCTTTTGGAAACTGATAAAAGTATAGTTATTGAAGTTCTTTAACGTATAAAGCAAAAAATGGGAGTGTGATAGGGTATCCGCGAAGATTTACTTACTCTTGCTTAATATCAAAAAGGTCATTTTTTTCAATGAATAGTGCGAAAAGTATGTATTGCGTAATCCAAGAAGCAATCCTTCTACATTTAATTAGCTGGTAATTTTTTTTCTTTGCTCTCACATCATTTCAATTTTCTTAATAAAAAATCCTTTGAGAAGTACCCATCAATTATTCAGTCTCAAAGACGAGAAGGCAAGGCAAAATCATTAGAATGAATAAATTTCCGAAGTGAGACCAGGTGCCCGGGGAGAGTCAGTGTCTTCTGAGTCTCTGTAGTTGAAACACTTGGTTACCAGTTGTCTTGATCTCTCAAGAAAATAAAATCTCATGACTTCGCTTCATGAAAAGAAGGGAGGAGATCTCCAACAAGACCCCGTTGCAGCATCAACAGTAAAACACCAAAACACCCGATGCAATAACACAAAAGACGAGTACAGCACGAGACGGAAAAGAGACACACGACATGTAAACGTCAAACACAAAAGACTACACATAAACCGACGAGACCAATGGGTAACCGGTGCCGACTTTGGACGGCCATCTGTCACGCAAGTAGCAAATGGTGTGGTTATCCTGGATTACGTGCGCACAACCCTCTCACTTCTCCAATTACTCAGAGGTCTCGAAGAACGTACAATTGTGGTGTAAAACAACCTCCTCACTGTAAGATGACATCACACAAACAAGACCGCGAAACGCAGAGGCCCCATAGACACAGATGAATATGTAAATGGATATAAAACGAGGGCATGCGTAATACAGTCCGTGCTCTGCCGGCTGTAGCGAGCTCATGTATGTAATCACCCGAGGAGTCCGACTGACATTCAAAGAGGACAGGTGGTCGGGGCCCTGTCTTCTCTAAAGAGGTTTGGACAGGGCCCGTCATGGAGTCCCGTCGTCACAGTCAGTCAGAGTGCAAGTCTCAAGGATGCACTTGTACAAGACTGTAGATTGGTCAAGTACCAAGCCTAGTGTCCGTCTGGTGACATGAGGATCATACCCACGGTATAAAAGGATAATTATAAAGGAAATTATACTTCAGGACAGACATATCATATTTCGACTCACCAGACATGAAATGTTCGGATAATAAATCTTCATCATTAATTTTACATGCGTCAATTTCTTATTCGATTGCATGATGGCCTACAGTTGTAAGTCGATTAATCCATATTTATTTAAATAAAATTATTGAAATCCCCTTTTGAGATGAAATGATTTTATTGATACAGAGAGTTTATCTCACATATTCTAGACATAAATCAACAAACGACCTCCCGATGCCTTTATCTGGAGAAAATACATTCGACCAAACATTAAGCAAATGTAATCTTTTTCATACAGCGAGTGACTGCAAATATTGGTATAATTTGGTTTGTTTTCATGGAGGGTTCTTATCTTTCTGGTATATGAATGGTTTGATCCTTTATAAATTTATTTCGAACACTCCCCTGCTACCGAGTGTTCACGAAATGTTCCTCTCCCGTCTCATTGATATTCTTTATACTGTACAGGCGATAACTTGATTTACCAGTTATCACATTAGTGACGGTCATATTGAAATGATTTCCCCAGAAAATTAGATTTGGCTTAGTTGAAGACTATATTTGGATGGCTATGACCTCTAGATCAATGTCATAGAATAGAAGGAAAATCATCCGATTCACGATGACTAGTTGAAAGAAAGCATTTTCGTACATATGTATATTCAAAGAATCCCTACTCATACATATCAATAGGAATTTTTTCTCGGTGAAAACGATAGCGAAAATAAAGCTTACTCGATATTTGTACCTCCGACCTCAATTCATCTGACTATGACAGACACGTTTTAGCACTTATCAATGAAATCTAATATGTACTTATACAGTTGATGTTCACGTGCTTTATGTGTCGTCTCACATTTTTTTAAATGAAAATAGAACTTCAAAAAAAGTTATGAAAGCATGAAATGATCTAAATGTTTAAATTCATCGATGACGTACGAATATGATTCTATTAATGAAATAAATGAGATTTTTGCGCATTTTAGTGTTATTTTTTTCTAACTATGTACTATTATTTCGCAGATGTTGCGTTTCTTCCATAAAATCTGTAGTGCCAATTGATCTCATTTATATGTTTCGTTTGTATGCCTTTTGTGTCTCTTGCAGTTTATTTTACATGACCCATGTTTTAGAAATTTCAAGATATTTTGATAAGTTAACAGAAATTTTTGAATGCGTTGAATAAACGATCAAACGAAGTTGGCTGCAAGCTCCTGGTCTACCAGCAGCGACACTCACCAAGAGGTACAAATGTTAAACGTCTCCAAATTTGATAATAAATTTAAGAGCAGATATATTTGCAGCATGGACCAGACATGCACGTTCCGGGTACTTAATTCTCGTCAGTGATCCTCAATCTTAACGATGAAATATGACCAAATATAGAGAAATTCATAATAACGTCTTATTCATTATATCATGTATATAAATTTAGCCCTTTTTTCAAGTGACTTGGATGATTCCTAAAATATGTTATGTTACTATGTAAATACCGAGTAAGATATTATTAGTTATACAGTGTTTTAAAGGGGTGATACGGAAATATATTACGTCCATGAAAAAAGTTGTATCGGGCGAGGCGATGAACCCAATATACGTAATTTCCGTATCACCCCTGTAAAACACCGCATAACGAATTTATCCAACATTTTTTGTCTGACATACTATATAGTATACATGTAGAAACTACATATCATCCACTTGATATCCATGTAGAACTGTACATGCTTCCTTTACAAACACAAGGAAGGACATGCGCCATTTTATGCCACCATTTTATGGGCTATAAATATTTCTTGCCAGCAAATTGCAACTTTTGTGACTTTCCAACATTACAAGAGACAGACTTGACCTTGTGACCATTGGACAAACGTATCGCCTCTGTAAATCATTGTACAAAGTTATCCAAATGCAATCTTCAACGGCTTTAATACTTCTTTGTGAACCCATTATCTTCTTGTTATATTCAATTTACAATTCCATTCAACATAAACAGTGTTGGAAAAACACAAAAATTGCCTGTTGCATGTATGGCTTTGGCAGTGAAATGTGACAATAAGCAAGTGCTACTTGACAGACAGACTAACTAATTCCTGTGTGTGTTAAGACAAGTTTATATTATAGAATCTTTTACAGACTTTTCATTGATTGGATCATTTCTGTTTAAATCAACCCACAAACTTAACAGATGAATATAACAAAAAAATTATAACAGATGAATATAACAGGCAATATCACAGAAAACAACAGTACATGTACATTGTATGTTTATCTTGTTTGAAATTTTATTCTAACGGTAACAACGTACAACGTTTCATAGCTGGTTCCTCAAAATGTTCTACCAAATCTGTATCGATCTTACTCACCAAGGTTTTATCTGAAATCAAATTTGGGCTTCAAAAATATTGTTCGACAGTATATTCTTGCAGTGGTATCAACCAGATGTGGATTTTAAAGAACTCGAAGGAACTTTTAGAACATCTGAAATCTACTCATTTTAGTAGAGTCCATTCGATCAATGCCTTTGATTTTTCTACACTTTACACTGCAATTCCACATTCTAAATGGAAAGAAAGACTCGCAACAATTGTAAGCAATGCGTTTACAAGTAAGAACGGTAATCGCAAACACAAATTTATTGTTGTTAATCATAACAAAACCTTTGTAAAAGAAAAGTCCGATTCTGAAAATAAGTACACTGAAACGGATATTATTCAGATGTTAAACTTTTTTATCGACAACATTTTTGTGGTGTGTGGATGAAAGGTCTTCTAGCAAATTGTCGGAATTCCAATGGGGACCAATTGTGCCCCACTCCTTGCCGACATTTCCCTTTACTCGTACGAAGCTGAATTCATTCAATCTCTGGTCTCTGAAGGGAAAAGATTCTTAGCTTCTGACTTCAACTTCACTTACAGATACATGGACGAAGTGTTGTCCATCAATAATCCAAAATTCACGGATTACCTGAGCAGTATCTATCCTTCAGAGCTTGAAGTCAAAGAAACTACAGAGACAAATAATTCAGCATCCTATTTGGACATAATGTTGTCCTACGACACTGATGGTCACATGAACACCTCACTCTATGATAAACGTGACGACTTCAATTTCAGCATTACAAACTTTCCTTTTCTGAGTAGCAACATCCCTTCATCGCCTGCTTATGGTGTGTTCATATCTCACTTGATACGCTATGCCAGAGCAAGTACGAAATATACCGATTTTGTTCTGAGAGCTAGGCGTCTTTCAGATAAGCTTCTCAATCAGGGATATATTTGTTACCGACTAACATCGTCACTGAGGAAGTTCTACGGTCGATATGGGTAACTCGTCACACACTATGATGCCCCACTCTCCAGAATGGTGGATGATATTCTGTCATAGACGATTTGAACCATCCAACTAAAGATTGTACTCTATGTCCTCCGAAATGGAAGTTACCGGATCTGACAGTACTACCGAATTGAAGCGGCGGGTGTTGCATGCAAGCTGGAGATGATTACTCTTCCTGGGTACCTGGTCTCACTCCCATATCGGGAGTTCGCTTCTTTTCAAATGGTGGAGGTTTTTGTTCGTTTGTTTTGGTTCCTGTTTCGTCCTGATTTTGTATGCCCTCGGTTTCTGATTTTCTGAATTATCGATTTTGTGCTGTATACAGGGATATGGTCATTATCCATATTTGTCACGGTACATCTCTACACACTTTTATATTCATGTCTTTGAAAAACATCCAAGTCCACTGAATAGAGAGCTGGAATTTACAGGATATGTGGTGTATGTAGTGTAATGGAATCGAAAATGAGTGGATTTCAGATGTTCTAAAAGTTCCTTTGAATTCTTTAAAATCCACATCTGGTTGATACCACTGCGAAAATATACTGTCGAATAATATTTTTGAAGCCCAGATTTGATTTCAGATAAAACTTTGGTGAGTACGATCGATACAGATTTGGTAGAACATTTTGAGGAACCAGCGATGAAACGTTGTTTGTACGGATTCTTATGCATTTTAGGTATGCAGTATAAGTATGGTAAATCTAAATTGTTAGTGTAGAAGCTGAAGGAAGTAAGAGCTGATTTTTGGTTATCTATTATTTCAGAGGTAGAAAGGTTTGTTCGTATGTAAGTGGGATTTCCAGGTTTCGAATTTAAACCCAACTCTTTAACTAGACTGTCGAAATAGTACTTTTTCCAAGTAAATGTGCAATTATTTGAGACTTTGTCCACTGGTGTGATGAAATAATGTTCTTGGAGGTAGGTAAGCTCTGTGATAACATCAGGGTCTTTAAATATAGACTCGAATCTGCTGTTCACAGTTGATCTTAATCGGTTAATTCTAGATCAAAGTAACCCTAGGATTAATTTTATCCATTCGGAAAGGGTGTCGAGCTGTACATCCTCTTTCTTTGCCCAACGTCTTACATATTCCTCACAAGAGTCCATGATAATTTTGAAATTTTGGTTCCATGTAAAGGACATACTTTCTCTGTATTTGGGACCCTTTTTAAACAATTCTCTCAACTTGTCGTTCTTGACTATACTAAGGTCACCAGTAATAACGTGTCCACAAGGAGAGTAGTTGAAATCCGATGAAGAACATTCGCAAGGAAGTGGATGTAGTGAGGAATTACTTCAATCAACACACTGCAAGAATCGTTTATAATTGTAAATTTAAATGCAACTGTTGGTGTGTAGCTATAAGAAATACAAGCTAAGGACGGTTTATTTTCTCCTCTGATTTATCTGATCTAACTACTTGAAATAAACGAAAAGTAGAAATGTCGAAGATGACTCCTTGTAGTGTTTCACATCAATATAGGCTGAGATATAAAAGAAGGGAGGAGATCTCCAACAAGACCCCGATACAACATCAACAGCAAAACACCCGATGCAAAGACACAAAAGACGAGTTCAGCACGAGACGGAAAAAAGAAACACGACATGTAAACATCAACACAAAAGACTACACATAAACCGAGAGATCAATGGGCAACCGGTGCCGACTTTGGACGGCCATTTGTCACGCAAGTAGCAAATGGTGTGATTATCCTGGATTACGTGCGCACAACCCTCTCACTTCTCCAATTACCCAGAGGTCTCGAAGAACGTACAATTGTGGTGTAAAACAACCTCCTCGCTGTAAGATGACCTCACACAAACAAGACCGCGAAACGTAGAGATATAGCACCAAAATCTTGTAAACGATACAGTTAACCATAAGTCAGAAAATTATTTACATATTCTGTAATTTTAAGCCCTATCTTCATGGGACTTTGGTGCTTGCCAAAGACATACGTGTATACAAAATTAATGTATTAAGATATGGGCTCCTAAACGAAAATGTACAGTAACCATAACCATATTTTAAACATCAATTTGCAAAACAAATGTGTATACAATGTAAATATTCTGCATATGTCAGTCCTCTATTAAGGTGAGGTAGATGTTTCCCAAGACATGAATGCAAATATATGCTTTGATGTACTGTATTTTACGTTAATACCGAGTGAGATATGGGATCCAAATCCAAGTATCGCTTAGGTGAGCTTATATTCTTAATGATATAATGCAAGTTTCATCATAATCTCGCCTCGACGAAGTTAATTTATTGAAATAAATTTATGCTTTACATCCAACGTCCGTGTCCATGTCCGGTCATTCGATCAATTTTTCTTTCGTGTCTATATAGCCCTGAGTCATTGTCTCGGTCTGTCTGTCCGATCCTTTTTTTTTAGTTTTGAGAAAGTTTTATTTTATATTTTGCAAGAATTTTCATTTTCAGAATCGGATATAGGCTTTTTGTTTGACTTTTATTCGCTGATTCTTAATCCCTTACTAAGAAAAAAATGTTTTAAGTGAACTTTTCTGCCATGATAATATGCTGCCGCGAGGAAAGTTTTGAAATAATTGGTTACCTGTGTTTTATTTTCCATGTTGTGTATTTTTACATGTACGTTCAAGTGAACGTAACCTCTGCTATATAAGTGTGTTCCTGATTTATTAACATTGAAACGTCAAAGTCAATGGATGAAGACCAACACCAAATCTTGGCAGGAAATCTTCTGACTTTCAGTTCTGTTGTTGTTTATGTAACAAAACCTGCATTCTTGGCTAATGCACGATGCAATTACTAATTGATTCTAATCAATCTTCTTCCTGGCAACTATGAAAGTGTAAACAAATGTAAACAAAGCACTTTTTATGGGTGAAGATATGAATATTTTATTTTAACACATATTTTGAGAGGATTTCTAACCTTTCTTGCTACAAGCAACAATTTTAGTGTTTAAATGAGTTAAAGACGATCCTGACGACAATTCCAACAACACTCACAATAGAGCACAAAATTAAGCATCGACGGACCCCTAGCAATGACAAATATGGATAATGACCATATCCCTGTATACAGCACAAAACGATAATCCAGAAAATAAGAAACCGAAGGCATACAAATTCAGGATAAAAGAGGAACCAAAGCAAGCAAATAAAAACCTCCACCACATGAAAAGAAGCGAACTCCCGATATGGGAGTGAGACTCGGTGCCCAGGAAGTGTAAGCATCTCCTGCTTGCATGCAACACCCGCCGCTTAAATTCGGTAGAACTGTCACATCCGGTTACTTCCATTTCGGAAGACATAGAGAACAGTTTTATGACAGAATATCATCCACCATTCTGGAGAGTGGGACATCATAGTGTATGGCGAGTACCCCATATCGACCGTAGAACTTCCTTAGTGATGATGTTTGTCGGTCACAAACATATCCTTGACTGAGAAGCTTATCTGAAAGACGCCTAGCTCTCAGAATAAAATCCGTATATTTGGTACTTGCTCTGGCATAGCGTATCAACTGAGATATGAACACACCATAAGCAGGCGATGAAGGGCTGTTGCTACTCAGAAAAGAGCACGGCAAAGGGCATAAGTGTCACACTTATGAACTTTGCCGTGTGGAGTTCGTAAAAAAGTTCCCCGCGAGGGGTTTGACAGTGAGTGTTTTGAATATTTTCCCTGACATGGTCGCCTTAGCACTTTCTATATGGAAATTGCCTCAGCCAGTGCAGTACATGTTTTTTTTATATATTTTCATTTTCGTGCATGATCATCGACGGCGGGTGCGGCTAGCCAACAGGGGATGCTTACTCCTCCCGGGCACCTGGTCCCACCTCTAGCTTGCTAGGGGTCCGTCGATGGTAAATTTGGTACTCTATTGTAAGTGCTGTTAAGATTATCGTCAGGATCTTCTTTAACTCAGAAAAGGAAAGTTTGTTATGCTGAAATTGAAGTCGTCATGTTTGTCATAGAGTGAGATGTTCATGTGACCATCAGTGTCGTATGACAACATTATGTCCAAATAGGTAAAATTTTGACACACCCGCACCCGCCATCGGTGTTTACGCTCGAAAATGAAAACAAGATATTTAATTCATGCACTGTCTGACGTTATTTCTGCATAGAAAGTGCTATGGCAACATTTTCAGGGAAATATATTCAGAACACATTCTGTCAAATAACAATGTAAACAAAAATAACACACGATATACCTTAATCTTGTGGAACATGTGCATGTAACACATCAACAGAGGGTGCGGCTAGCGCAGTAGGGGATGCTTAATCCTCCCGGGCACCTGGTCCCACCTCTAACTTGCTAGGAGTCCGTTGATGCTCAATTTGGTGCTCTATTGAGAGTGCTGTTGAGATTATCGTCAGGATCTTCTTTAGGTAGCGCCCTCTTCTTTCGTTTTTTTTCAATTTAAATTTGTACATTTGCTTTACAAATTGTGCGCTGCTCCGAATTTCCTGTAGGGTCGATTCAGTAGCATTTCTACGAATCCCTTTCAGCTATCAGTTGTCGTGACCTTATTATCTGTAAAGTGTTTGTTTCGATTTTTTTCTTTGTAAAGACATAAGAAGTTTTTTTTTCTTTGTAAAGACATAAGAAGAGCGGCAATTTAGACACAATTTTCTTAATACTGTGCGCTAGGTATGCATAAATTTAGGTAGACCGTCCCTCAGGTCTCAGATGCTCATATTTACTAAATAACAATTCTTACAATATTTTCATTTCCATACATTCAAAACTTATGTTAAACATGATAAACAAACCAAATATAATTCGTGTTTTTATGATTATACTGAGAACTTAAGCCATTTGAACTTTAACATTGGACCCTACGGGAAAAGTAAGAAAAATCCCTTTTTAGAGGTGATAAAATGTAACTATTATAGAGGTTTCTTTTCCTAAAACCATATTAGTTTGATAATCTGAACACGATTCTGAAGAGAAAAAATAGGGTATCCAGGCAAAAGTATACCAGCAATTCTGACCTGAGGGATACTCTACCTTAAAATACTTCAGTACTTTCAACCAAAATGATTCAATTTGATGAAAAAATTAGTTACATGTAACCATCCAATGATTTAAATTCAAACTGTCATATTTTGGAAGGGGTGATAGGGTCCAAATTTTATTTAGCCTTAAGGTTTACAGAGTCTTAAGTAAAAAGATATTATTGGAGGAATTGTGCAAGGGTGTAGATCAGCTGCATTTTGATGATAATTTAGAATGATATTGACAAGTTTTAAAACATTATCTTTCAAACATGTTGTTACATTGTTATTTCACCAAAGACAAGCTTCTCTTAGGTACCAGCAGTATCCTAATAAGTGTCTATGCTGTTCTCGTAGTGTAGTCAAATCTTATGATGTTATTTTTATGACATTCAAATAAAGCAAGAAGTTCTTTTAAAAACATCGTTGTCCTTAGAAAACCTCTTTTTATTGGAGAAAGCGAGAGCGAAGAGCGCACATTCTCTGGATATCCAAAAAATTGCTTCTGGAAAGTAAACGGCAGCAACCGTGATATATTGTTGGGGCTGTATCTTTAAAACTTAAACGAATTTTGAAGTAAGGAATTTCAGTACTTTCTACAAGTTATCATCAAAATGCAGCAGATTTTGTAGTAAGGACGACACGGGAAAATGTGGCTAAAAAAAGTCATGTCTTATTAGTTTCTCTTCAAAATTAAAAAGTTAATATTTCACAATGAATAGAATGGAGTATATTATGATTCAATTGAAAAGATAAGTCGACAAATAGTTGACAAATTCATAAAATAAGGGTAAGGACAGTTTGCTGATTGTGCAATGCCAACCGTAAAGTGTTATTTCTTGTGAAGTTGTTTGAAGAACAATTATTTAAAGAGCTTACATATTGTTCTGGCAAGAACTGAAAAATAACAGGTGCGATATTTGTTTCTGAGAGGATTGTAACGGAATGTTAAGAGCTTTCCATGTTTATCAGAGATGCTAATCCACTTGTATATTGTTTGCAAGGAAGTGTTACATAGTAAATTCTATTGACATAGATTTTACGATGTTTTGGGTGCACGTTGCTTTCGAAATATAATCATTGAAATAGTTTTCATATTGCTTAAGCTAGACTGTACCTCTGTCCAAAATCGGAGAAAATCATGCATGGATACCCAATATTGCACATTTGGTAAAAACCTTATTATACAGGTGTCAAATATTTTTTGGTAACAAATAGGTGAATTCTTGGATTTTTTCAATGAGTGTAATGTTAAAGCTGTGGTCATCCGAATCTATAGACAATAAAGACATCCCTACAATCTAGGGGCTATATGAAGTTTTCATAAAAGGTTCAAAGATTTTAAGAATGAAATTCCAGAAAAGTGATCATGGGATAATATAAGTTACGAGCTTATATATAAGGTACGAGCTACCTCCGTCTCATTCTTTCGGTACATTTTTGGACTTGATAATTCTTTTCCACTCTTTGGCCATATTACATTGCTTAGATTGATGATCACTGACGAGGGTTAAGTAACCGAAGTATCCGAAACATGTATGTCTGGTCCATGCTGAAAATGTATCTGTTTCTAAATGATGCTATATTTTGGAATTTGAAGACGTTACTTTTAGATATTGGACTTACCTAATATCGCTACTGATGTACCGTATTGAAATATAACGTTAAACTGAAATATTTCAAAAATAAAATGTTATTATTAATATCTATGATGATATACATGTAGGTTTAATGTAACAATTTAAAGAAAAAATAGAATATGCAAAAGTCATTTTATTTGCTGGAATCATCGTAACGTTGAATGGTCTTAACTTTTGATAAAAGTGTTTATTTTAAAAATTTGCTTTGCGTATGATAAAGTTTGCAAATGCACAACTACAGATATATATGTAAAATTTGCAAGATATCAGAGAGAAATCCTCTACAATTTTATCTTAATTTTGTCAATTACGTGAATTCAAAAAAACCAAACATGCCGTGCGGAGGCGGTTTATTTAAATACGTTGAGCTTGAACGTAATCATGGTAATTGCATTGATATCGAACGCACAGTAGTAGCACTGATAAAACACGGCATACTTCATTAAATTAAACAAGCTAGGATCCAACAAGTAAGCATGTGTTTATAATGATAAGATACCATTAATTTCATATATCTGAAGACTCTTTCTTATAGACATTGCTCTATGTATCTATACCTATTTTTGTAGCTTAATGATATTTTTTTTTTTCGTAACATAAAAAACAGAGAATTATTTCCAGATATCACACACATTTTGTTTATCGGAGGGAGCAGCCGATCAATCTTGAAGACTTTTATTTTTCTTATTTTGTAATTAGGAATAGATGACTCGAAACCGAAAATGATATCCTGCACTACTATAAGCGATAAATTTTTCACGTTTTAACACCTATTCTCCGTAAGCACCAAAATATTTTGGAAATGCATGCTCTCAAAGGTTCATGAAATTTCATATTTGGGTTGGAATAAAAGCAAGGCATAGAGAAACATCAACATATCGTTGCCAATGGACTTGGTTGCCATGGTAATCAGCTCACAGGATACTAAAATATGAAAATGAAATACTTTCAAAGCCTTAATGTGTCTCATACAAATGGTTCATAATTTCAACCATTATCAAATTTAAAAACAGAGGCTATACGATATTCAACCATATTTGTTATCTTTTTAGGTGTTCTTTATAAATATGGTTACCACGGCAATAAGTATTGCTCATTATGGCAATTGTTTTAAGATGTTAGATTTTATTTTCTGTTTTTCCATTAATTTGAGTTAAATGAGAAGCAATTTCATCTAATAATTTGAAAGTACTTGAAATATACACTAAAATAGGTAGGACCTATATTTCCATAGCAACCGTTTCCATGGGTTTGAAGTATAGATAAATTGGACTTTCTGAGTTTGAAAGATAGAATATCAACTTCATTGCCAAAATTTGAACACATTTTAGTGTAACATACAATGCAGTCTTTCAAAAACTTAAATGAAATAAGTGAGGTAAACGTTACCATTGCAACCGTTAAAAAAATGTCGAATTTAAAAATTCAAATTTTTGTATGATAATTATTTGCACTTAATAGGAAATTACTTAATTAATAGAATTGAATTAAATAAAAATTAGACAAACTTTTGTATGGTGACTATGGAAACAAGACCAATTTACACAAATATAGCATAACCTTCATTCAATTAATCCTACATATTATGTTTCCTTAGCAACAGCTTATTTCTTTCAGTTTTGAGCGAGATTATTTTCATAAAAAATTAAGATTACCTTAAAAGCGTATAAATAAATCAAACTAAATGAATGAAAATAGGTCTGCAATTTGAAGTAAAATGAGTACTTTTCCATTGATAATTTCCAGGTTACCTTGGTAATCGAGAAAAAAATACTTGTCATCTGATTAGTTCAAACGTTTTACTTCCTAAAACATCTCCACTCTCCACTCTCCATTATTTCACTTTAAAATGACAAATTACTGTTTTCAGTAAATTGTATATTTGTTGCCATGGTAACCCTCTATTTTTAATTTTTCTCTTCATGTAATGATTTTATCAGAGGTAGTACGCAACATTACAGTTCAGTTGTATATTTTTGTAGAAAAAGTCTTTTTAAGATCCTGAAGCTGAAATAGCACTTTTTAGTGTTTGCAACCCGTTTTCGTTGCAACCAGCATGTCATTGAGCTTGAGTAATTTCTTATCAATTTCAAATATTCTCGTAAGGCCTTTCATTTGAATGGATATCGTAAGGATCTGTGACCTAGCGCTTCCAGATCCCTATACAAAATTACTGGTGCTTACAGAGAAATTGTGTTAAAGTTTCTTTGAAGAAGAAATAAAATAATCAGCGTCCTTCAAAAAGCTCAAACATTCGGCAAAGGAGCAACGGAGAATCCGTGAATGAAAGTAATCCAACAAAACAAAACAAAACAAAATAAACAAACAAACAAACAAACAAATTAACAAACAAAACAAGAAACAGATTCCAAAAAATCACAATCAAAAGGCTTACACATTTTTAAAACTAATATGAAACGTAATTGTATTGAGAGGAAAGAAAAATCTGACAAACAGACGGAGACAATAACTTCGCTCAAAAGAAACACGATGGACAACTTTATTTAATGAACAGTTTCCAGAATTCAGTGCAAATGCGGCATATATTGTAGGTGGCGCTTTTAAAAGCACCGTGCTTATAGTAAACTTTAAGCATTTTCATATATTACATGAATCATGATTCATAAACATGGCGAGCCATAGCATCTTAGTAAGTAGGACCAAAAAAAAAAAAGCCTCAACCTGATTCAGTCGATCTCGCTTTAATTCTATTTATTTCAAAACGTTTAACAAACAAGTTACAAAACCTATATTAGTGTCTCACGATGTCTCAGACGTTGGCGTAAGGGGGTCCTTGGAGCAGGGGGAACCAGATTACCCGGGGGAACCTCCTTGGACTGAGTTAGTGACCGCCATACCCTCCCACATAAAAACCCTTTGCAAAATCAGGGATTCGAACCCAGGGCCTTAGACGTGAGAAGCGTGTGCGCTACCAGTACGCTAACCCTGCCCGTGCATTATTAAAAATCAAGGCGGAGAGGGGGAGGTTTTCTCATTGCTGATGGAATCATGATCGATGTACCCTGGGATGATATGCAAAAGAAAGTCTAAACTTGAAATTCCTAGGGTTGTGTATTCTTTATTTCCATTGGTCATCCTCTGGTTTTCATCCTTTAATTGCGTCTGTGATTGGTTAGTTCGTTTGTTTCACCTCTATCATAATTGACCTGTCTTGTCTACTTCTTATAACTGTATTATTGATTGCCTTTATTTCTGTTGTGCTTTTGCTCCCTGTGTTTTGTCGTCTTATTGGTATCGTCTTGCTGGGATACCTTTATTTTGAAATTAAATTCATTTATCGCTTAAACAAAATGATTCTTTGAACTTGAGGCCTTCCTCCAGGATGTCTATTTGTGTCTTAACAACTTTGATTCTTGTTTTTCTATTATGTTAAAGGGAAAGAGGTTGACAACAAGACTATCCTACACTGTTCCCCTACTGCTCAGTTTAGGATAGTCTTGTTGTCAACCTCTTTCACATCCGTCTAGAGTGTATATAAGGATATTCACTCGGGCAGATCTGAAACATTACAATTTGAACTTTACTTGAAAATTCGCTCAACATAAGAAATGGGTAAATGGTAACCCATAATGGAACCTTGCGAGACCACTTGGCAACTAAACGAAGTGTAGTGTTGTGCGCACTTGATAAATTTACATGACACCATTTCAATAGCTACAACCTTGGTAGATAACCGTACTAAGTCGTCAACAGTTGCCAAATGGTATTTATAATTTACGTGTATTGTTTTGCGTTTAGTGCTTTGATGTCATATTTCATGTTTGGTATTCCTTGTTCTTTTGATCTCTCTTGGTTGATGTGCGTTTCTACTCTGTATTTTGGTAAAACGTGTTTGGTGCTGCCCTCGAGTCGTGCTGGAGATTCAATCATTTCTATAGAGAGTAATAAAAAATTTGGCGAATAAATCAAGTTTGTGACAAATGACCTTGAAAATCATCAGGGATCTTTTTACATGTATTGCTATCATGGTTGTGTCGAAGTTTCGCTAAAACATCTGCCCTTTATTGTATCAGTTCTTCACAGATGGTTGATATATCATGGTATGGTAGATTCACGGAAACTCATCTGGTCCTCAGAAGGAAGTCGTTGTAGTTTGAGATTGTTCAGAGTCCTTGCGTTTGCCATATATTAAAATATTGTTGCCACAAAATATCATGAAATTTAAGTACATGAGTATTAAGCGGTTATATCTGCATTTAATTCTGGATCACATTGATAGATTGCGCCCAGGTAGATGTAGTTCGCAGACTTTGGATTCTTAATGTCATCAATGCATCTTTTTATAGAATTGAATTGAAAGTTCAAGAGATTCCTCCCGTAAGAGTGACAAATATGGATATTGACCATATCCCCATACACAGTACAAAATTTATAATTCAGAAAACCCTAAAACGAAGGCATACACAATCAGGATAAAACAGAAACCAAATTAAACAAACAATAACCTCCACCAGATGAAAAGAAGCGAACTCTCAATGTGAGAGTGAGAACAAAGACAGAGCGAATCTCGGCTTCATATAAATATTAATACAGGAAAATATTAGAAACATGTGAAGAACATCAGGTCCATTCAAATTCCAACACTTTGTTGAATGATCAGAATTCCTTAACACACAACAAAGAATCTGTCACAGGATAAGTTTTTGTCCATAAACCGTTAAAGTCCATGAATGTTTGGTCGCCATGTTTAGTTTTGAAGGTACGTATATGCTGTTTATAATTTAAGAAAATATTTCTTTCAATTTTGGAGAGGATTACTTGTAACGACATCGCCTGCTACTGGCGTGGCAGATGGCCGTCCTAAGTCGGCACCCATTGGTCTTGTTGGTGTAGTAATTTGTGTTTGATGTTTCTCTGTGATTTGGCGTTCCATGTACCATTGCGTCTCTTTCTGTGTGTTTTTACAGTGGATGTTTTTGGGTTTGCTGTTGGTGCTGCAACTTGGAGATCCCCTCCTTTCTTTTGTACATAAATAGTGGAAACAATCAATAAGATTTCGATTTCAATTGATAGGAGCAAACATTCTTTATATTTGTTCGCATATTTGTAACGCTCTACTTATCTTAACAAAATGTCTAGAATTAATTCTGAATTCTGTCATTATTCTTCAATTTTGTTATACACAGAACCAATATGTGTTTTAAACATTTAATTTTCATAACAATTCATAGAAACATTACATTAAATAGATGACCGTGCCTGTGTATGGATGAGATGAGTTTCTGTGTCTTCGTCTTCATCGTCATCTTCCCTTGTACAAAGTCTGCCCACAAGAAACCAATAAAATGTTCTTAAGCGACATCTAAGTCTCTGATCAAGAAAAGTAAACGGCACAAACAGCGAAGTTGACGCACCGAGCCATGTGAAACCCATTATCACAGAATACGGAGGAAAACAATTGTCACAATATGTCAACAGAATACAAACAAACTGGTGTGGAAACCACATCGCTACAAAAAGACTGCTGGCAAGACATACTGTCCCAATGGAGCATTTACCATTATATGAAAAATGTGCTCGCTTATTCCTTTCTAAGCTTGACGAGTTGGACATATAAGTACTGGCTGTTAAATCCTCGTCAATGTCATTTTGTCTTAATATATTAGCGATTGATATAGTAATTGTGATCACGATCATGCCAGTAGGAACGAAATATGTGATTAAGGGCGATGCCAGGGCTGCTTCCTCTTCTAATCCATATATACACACGCCATCTATTTCCGGTAATGGCTTCCGTCCCATAATCCAAAGCGGCACGACTGTTGTTATTGCTATTACCCATGGCAGGATGATCAGAATGGCCATTTTTGTTATGGTTTCAGTTTTTCGATAAAATTCAACACTTATTGTATAAATCAGTGAGTCTAAACTCATCGTTAACAGAATCAGCATTGTTACAAATGGCAGAAGTACGTCCATGATGATCCACACTGCGCATGTCGTGTGACCTAAATCCCATATGGTCTTAAGTTCAAGATGTACTGCTAACGGGGTCACAAAAACACTCAAGACTGAATTCACTATTGAGATGTTTGCTATGCACAGATACGATGACTGATATCGAAGGGTATCGGAAGTCAATATTACAATAATCAATATTGCGTTAATCAATAATGATAATATCGATAAAACTATGGCGAAGATAACAATGTTTGAAGAGTGTACATCATGTTCCTCCTTAACACTGTCAAGTAAAGCGGTAAGATTTCCGTAGGGTAAATCGAGTAGAAATAATCCATATTGATCATAGTCTGTGTAAATGGATCTGTTATATTCGGTGTACTCCATCTGTAACAAAAGATGACAGATTACTTATATAGCAACGTTAAACTGTCGTGGAATGTATACGTATAACAACATACAATAATGAAGAAAGAGAAGAAGGTATCAAAACACTTTTGCTCCTTTTATTTTATGACGAAAGTTGCGATTATTCCTGAAAATTTTCAAAAGTGTTTTAGTAAAACAGGCAGAAGATATTCTTTGATCACAGCGGAGCTTTCACGCACAATTGTGATACATGTTAATAATCTACATATAAAACAACCACTGCGACGACGATATAAAGGCAAACAAGAGAGGACACATCAGTTACAAATGTAACACGAAAGATGAAGGATAACATCACCGTCAAGGATATTGTGCACCCGGCCTTCCTTTGCATTTTGAAGAAGTAATGGTGTAGTTAACCGGAATACATGCAAGTTATTGTTTGCTGGGTAAACTCTGTTAGTAAAGAGATATAATTAGATATATGTGTTCATGCATTGCACAATTACACTTAAGAGCAACAAAAAGAAGTTCTCATCAGTTTTAATTGAGGCAGACAGGAGACATTTCAAAGTTTGATCATTAGACCAGAGCAGTTTAAAATAAGTAGTTGCATCAGACTAATTTAATGATAGAGATATGTATATGCTTTTAATGACATAACCTGAGATTTATCTATCACTTTACTTTAAATTTGAAAAATCTGTATACATGTATATCCACATGATTGCGTATATAGTTTGAACTTATTTGAGAAGTTGTATGTATATTGTGCAATGTAAAATGTAAACGTAAAATAGTTCATTTTAAACTTCGTTTTTTTTTTTAAATAATAAAAAGAAAACATATTTGCCTGAGGAAAATCTGTTAACATAAACTTGCATACTGAAATCATCTTGTCCAAAAAACTCATTAAATTTAAGTTACACAGATGTGTGATTTTACTTTAGATCTGGCATTGATGTCAAAGTCTTAATAAATGTTCGTAACAAGTGGAGGATTTCGTCTGATAAAAATGTAATATTGTAACATCTTTCATCCAAATATTTATTACCCCGTAACCCGTTTGTATCAAAAATTTGAAGGTTTCAAACATAGCATTTCTTATCCATCTATTTGTGTGAACCAGTCGATGCACATTAGATATTTTGTAATGGACTATTACAGTTTCTGTCATAATCAGTGGCGTAGCATATATGTTGAAACATCCACATTTTCAAAGAACTTAAGTCAAAAGGTTTTTTTCAAGTGTTTTTTTTTTCTCGAGCTGTCGATGGCAGGGCTTCAAATTGCAATCGCCCCCCCCCCCCCCTCCATTACAATGGAAATGACCTCCGCTTGTGTCCTCTATCTGGCCCTCATACCTTTTTTATTAAATCATGAAAAAACATCTGTTTCATTTTCTCTAGCTGAACCATTGATACACTTGAGCAATTATATAATAAGTATCAAAGCTCTGAAGGAACTGATGGCGAGTTTCGTTTATTCATTTTAGAATGATATCAAAATATTTTATGGGATTTTTAAATATTGTATTAGTAGATAGACCAAATCCATTTTCCAATGTTCAGGAATAAATTATTTATGTACTTATGTCAGCATGACTGCTATAGTCAGTGACGGATTCACGGGGGGGCGTAGGGCCCCCCTAAAATTTTCCAATCATGGTAAAACGATCATTTTAAATCAAGAAAGAGAGAATGTTAGTGAATATTACCTACCTGTAAGTAAATATAATTGTTAAATGCATCAAATTCGATTCTTTAATTAATTACAGTCACGTAAATGGGTCCTAAAAAGGCTGAAATTCAAGAGAATCCAGGGGGCTTCGACCCCCCCCCCCCCCCTAACAGGGCTCTGCCCTGGACCCGCTGGGGACCTAAGGTCAAGGGTAATTGGGCCACACGAGTTAAGTAAATATTTTCAGCTTACGTGATGCAAATCTGAGGTCACGTGGTTCCTGCGATCGCTATAGCCGAGCTCGCTTCGCGAAACTCGCCTAATAAAAAGAAGTACCCATCAGTTTATCAGACTCAGAGTTCTATGAAAAGAGGTCAAATTCGTTGGTTGTCTCAATGTACGAATCAGGCAAAGATATCTTGTAATGACATACATGTACATGTATTTGAAAAAATCAAAAGAAATAGAAAACATTAAGTTTGAAATACATATGCTCTTCTTCATCGAGGCATCAAATACATATACTTATGTACATGTATCAATGTAATGCTAACGTCACCTTACATTGCATCTACATGTACCTTTATATCCGTTTTACATGAAGGATGTTTCGTCCGTATGGGCGTTAAAATATCATTTAAATTACAAACAGGATGAATTTTATCATTAATCTTATTATTTTTTGTAGAATTCTATTGCAACGTTTCTAAGCTTAATATGCATACACGTATGTTACAATATATAAAACAAAATTGCATATCTGGTCCATGCTGCAATTTTTTTCTGTCCTTAAATTATGCTATTGAATTTGCGGGCGTTTACGTGTAATATTCATATCGTATATGCTGAAACAATTCATTTTATTTGCATTATGTGTGTACATTAAGGTATGATGCACAATACATATATATCACTTTACATTATGAAATACATATATGTATGGAAACTACTATAACATTTCAACATTGAAAGTTTTCAGATAAAGATTTAAATAAATTCTTCAAAAAAAAAATTAATAAAATCAAGATACTCAGTACATGTGCACGTAAAATATTCCATGTAGATTTATTCAGAATTATTTTTCTACGAAAATGAGATAATATTTTCAGCATAGAGTCTTACGAAAACATAATGCCGGATTTCCTGCCAAAAATTGGATATTCACGTAAAAAAATCAGTTAATTATATTATTTACAAGTCTTACCTTATGCGTGAGAAAGATCAATCACTTCCCAGTAATACATACAAATAATATTCTCCACGCAAAATAATGATATTTTACTGCATTTTCTACAGTTCATGCAGTAAAATCAATTCGCTGAATAAATACTTCATGACTAAAAGCAAATACAAATCTGCGTTGATATATAGTTCTGCTTCAAGGAACAATTATTCAGTAGCACTGTCGTCGGGATTTATTGATAAAGCCCGAGACTCCGAATATAGAATTTTCTATATCGAACGGCGGGATCTTCATGCAACATGCAAATTTCATCATTATAAGATGTATACGTTGCAGGGGCAAGCAAATTTAAAATAAGGGACCTCTGTCTCAAGAATTTGAACAAGAAAAGAATAAACAACTAGAAAGGTTTCTTGTTGCGGTTGCAACAAGAGTGTCTTCCTCCTATACAATTTTTGGTTTGGAAATATGAAGGACGTCACATTACATGTATTTATATTATATATTTAAGTTTTCAAATAGCAGTAACATTAAATTTTCAAACCGATAATTGTTGGTGAGCAACCATTTGATTTGGGGGGGGGGGGGGCAGGAATTCTATTGCCAGCCAGTAAAATTTTTTCAGCAATTTTCTGAGCAGTCCATTTTTTTTCAGCCATTACCAGAGTCGGAGAAAAATTTTCGCCGGTTCTTCGGGCTGGATTTAAACAAATTGTCAAATGTTGTGAATGTCTGTGTAAGTTAAACTCCCCGCTGTTACAGAGTATGAGTTAATAACCGTTCCTTCAGATGTCTCTTTGCAATTAGCGAATTTCAGACAGATTGTATGATGTTTAAATAGAACCTTTTCTAGATTTTTGTGCCTATGCGTATTAGGTCTCTGGTAGATACAGCTATGTGAACAGTTTGTATTTATATTAATTAATTTTTTTGACTTTAAATTGTCTGGCACAAAGGGCCAGCAAAAACTTCCATATCATGCAATGTATCCTTACTTTTGCATGGTCCGGGAAAAAAAAAATTGCCGGCCCTTTGGGCCGGAATATTTTTTTCAGCATTTTTCAGAGCCGGGATTTTTTTTTTTGCAAATTCTTCCTGTCCCCTTCCCCATAAAAAAGGCGAGCTCGTAGCTGTAGAACCAATTTTCTTGAGAAGAGAAATGGTAATAACAAGTTACATTCAATATATATATATAAATAGCATGAGGTTCTCGCTGTGCAGGTTCAAATTTGGACCCCCCCCCCCCTTCCCTTTTTTCAAAGTTTATTTTGAATTTCCATCATGGCGACATCGTTCAATATAAACAGAACTGTTTTCGAAAAACGAAAGAATGTTGGAGAAATTGTCCATCAATTTGTAAATAAACGAACCGAAAATTATGTTCGAACGTTTGCTAGAATTAGAAATTAAATTTGATGTTCAAAATATAGTTATTGAAGTTTAGAAACAGGTTTGTAGGTTAGAAATCGGAATCAAACTACCACTTTTTTGTGTGTAAATTCTGGTTTGTAGCTGATCTCTTCTAAATTAATCAACTGTTTTAAAATCAAATTGTGTACATCGAAATGTATTTATGAAATGCATATTCATCATTGCCGTGAAATCGGAATTTGAAAATCTCAACACTGCTTTTCTCGAGTCGGACTCGGACTACCAATTTTAGTGTGCGCCCGATCTGTTGGCGTGAAGGTGTATCGAAATACCCAACTCAAAATTTCGATGCTCATATCTTTTCAACAGTAAGAGATAGGAAAAATCAGAAAGACTAAATAAGACAGATATATGGATAAAAAATAATAATATTGAAATTTTTAGGAAACTTCATAAGCTTAATTTTTGTTTACTATTATAAGCAAAAAAGTGTCTTCCTCCTATGAACTTCTGAATTTGGAAATATGAAGGACGGTGAAGGACGTCATCGTAATAAATCGTTACAGTGTGCATCTAGCATTTCATATCTTGCATGGCTGTCGACTTTCAAAAAGAATGGAAATTGTAGATAGCAAAATACGAGATATTTAAGCTTACAAATAGCAAAACATAAAATTTTCTGTCCTTTTGAGTAATTCGACGCTCCCGTCAAATATTTGAATCTACTAAAAAACATGATAAAAAAATAACAGAGACCAAAAATAAAAAAAGACCAATCTAGCTTTTACTCCAAACGTAACGTTGGAGAACTTTCATTGTCCTAGCTTACAGGGTTCTTGAGAAATCGCTGATCCAATTTTCCATGGTTACGAAAACAATAGGTCTTCCGACGGAAGTCGGAAGACCTAAAAATACGAAAGAAAAAAAAAGAAAGTTTTACGTATAATTTAAGATTTTTTTTGCAAATCCTTCCAGTTCCCTTTCTCGCATTTTGGTATCAAGTTTTTTTAAGTCTACAGGCGCATAGCAAAGCGTATGCAAATGCTTCCATGTCGTTTTGCGAAAAAAAAAAGAAAAAAAGAATAAAAGAAAGTGTATAAAGGGTCATATTAACGTAGAAAATTGTCCTGTAAATGTTTAAAATCCATTCAACCCCTTGAATCTCCACTGGGGCTTCTCCCTGGACCCATTAGGGGCCACAAAGCGATCCCCGAACACCCTGACTATAAGTGCTTCCTCTTGAAAAGTACTTTATTAAAACATAACACAATTTTTCAGGGACTACATGTAAATATTTATCAACGATCCGAGCAAGCAAAAATACCTGAAGTCGTATAATGCAACATTTAATTATAATATGACAAACTTTTCTCAAAATTCCTCCCAGCCAATTTTGATTCTCAGAGTTTATACGTCTTATCTAAACAGCTCTTTTGTAAAGTTTTGTGGATTCAATCAGTGAAGAGGATGTAAACAAGTCAAAAATATGAACATTTATCAATCACATCTTAACGGAGCCCAAGTTTACTTTCAAGGTCTCATAAACAAGTTTAACTACCGTGTACATCTAACGTTTTATTACATTTTTCTATCGCAGTTTGCACAATATAATAATTCAATATCGAAATGATATACGCAGTATGATTTTAAGAATTTGCAAACCATTTCTCTTTTTCTGACATATCGTAGATAAAGAAATCTGAGTAAATAAAAGTGAATGGTGTTCTCAGTTTATATTCGG
Source organism: Pinctada fucata (assembly GCA_028142955.1). Taxonomy (NCBI): domain Eukaryota; kingdom Metazoa; phylum Mollusca; class Bivalvia; order Pterioida; family Pteriidae; genus Pinctada; species Pinctada fucata. The sequence goes on along the minus strand of AP027114.1, from coordinate 10,771,038 downwards.
AGAATACATGACTATGAAATGTACTATACTAGTCAAAATTTCTAACTTACATTTTTCCAGTTACTTCAATATCACAATAAGTAGAAATCAATTGATTAATATCTATATTTATAATAACAAAGAAAGATTTTTAAAGTGTAAATGAATAAATGATCATCCTGCGATGTGTATCTTCAAATTCTACAACATTTTAGCAAAGAATCATCCGCTTCCGGTTTGTAAGAACACTTTGTCTCTTGACTGAAAAAGGCTACAATAGAAAAGTTCCTACGGTTATCATGCGATTCGTTTTTCGGAGTTTGAAATATCGGCGATTGAAACTGTTATTTCGTCGTGATATGCTTACAAATTTTCTGATGCGTTGCGAGTCAATAACACTTCCGGTATCATTGATATACCGGGTAAGGATTTTTGTGTTAAAACATTTCCTGCGAATGCGATATTTAATTTTTTCCTGTGCTATGCCACTTTTCTTGAAAAGTAAGCCTAGAAAAAGATGTTTGGTGAATGGAAGCTCATTTTACGCACCACTAACAAAAGTTATGAGCAAGCATCCATTTTATGGAAAATTCTTTAAGTTTTATTTGCTTATTATCGCCTTTGTAATTAATGCATTCCGTTTAATTTGTGTTTTTCTGATCAAACTTGGTACAAACAATTCTTTAAAAGTGGTTTGATTTTAATTTTCCGACAAAATACGCGAAATTCATGAAAAGTGTTCAAAATTCAAATTTCGTCACGGTCTCTTTCCGTTGAAAGAAATTTCATTTTTCTTGATTTTAAAGTAAAGAGTGAAATGTTGTATATCAAATCAAATTATCGTTAAAATAATTTGAATTCCACATTAACGAAAATCCATACGCGTAGACTGGTAAGTTAGAAATTTTGACAAGTATATATATGATCTATAAAATGATAGATAACTGATCGAATCATGCAATTTATATTAGTTCAATTACATTTTTGTTTCCTTAAATATAAATTTTCTTTAAGTTTTGTAGTATAAGTTATTTACTTTTTTCTGTAGATAACGGACATATAATTTCTTCTTCAAATAAAGAATCGTATTTGAAATATTAAAGTGAGAATAATTGAAACCTTTCATGAAATACAATTACATGTATGTTTTTAAAGAATGAGAAATCTTTAAAAAAAATATATCATACTTTTATTTAATTATTTATCCAACTTTTATTTCATTACTTATCTATCTTTTATTTCATTGATTTTTTAAGATCTGTATTATTTTGAATTCATTTTCAATCATACAACATAAAACTTTCAATTTTAAAACGACATAAGTTATACATATACTGAATATTATATTCATCTCAGTCTTTATTCAATCATGACAATACAAAATTATGTTTTCATTCATTTCATGCCATTTCATAGGAAATAATAAGGGGAATAGAAATGCATTCTTCATTGATCATTATACAAAATAGAAAACAAACCCCTACCTTGACACATAAATTCCTTCTCAGGTTCTTAGAAATATTGAATCTCTCAGCTTTAAACTTCAGCTATATACCCTTACTTCTTAGAGGCATCTGTAACAACTTATGTCGGTACTTTGTAAGCGTCGCTGGCGTTAAAGATGTTAATTAGCTGACTAAGAAACAAATAAGTGATTAGTGATCTCAGTCGGAAGAAATGCCCTTAATCTTTGTCTTGTGACATGGCAGACCTACACGTGCAAGGAGAAGAAATGGAGTGTTCTATTAGGTCATATTTATTCGATTTTGATCATTTAACTGTCTTGAAAAGTTTAAATGGAAAGAAAAAAAATCAATTCAAGGAATCGTGGTCCCCCGCTTTTGGGTGTTTGTCTTTAAAGAAATGCTTCCAGACTCCCCCCCCCCACCCCTTATTCTCAATTTTTCATAATATTTCTCATGTATTATCCAAATTCTAAAAATCAAAAGATTAAACTCCAAGGAAAGGTCCAAAGGTCCAAACTTTTGTTACCAAGGGAAAAGGCTTGTGAAAAAGAATGCGCTTGTGAAATATGAAAGTATTATCATTTGAATTACCATCCAGAAGTTATGGTCGAGGTTGAAGTTTTGAAATGGTGGTCAACCTGCAAAGTCGAAGTAAAAAGGTCAGAATGTTGTTATTAACAGAAATGTCTCGTCAGAAGGAATACACATGTGAAATATGAAAGCCATACCACTTACCATTCAACAGTTATGGTCAAGGTTAAAAGTTTTGAAAAGTACGTCAAACTCCGAGGTCAAGGTCAAAAGGGGAAAAAAATTGGTAGTCCCATAAAAAGGTCTTGTCACAAAGAATACACATGTGAAAAATGAAAGCCCTACCACTTACCATTCAAAAGTTATGGACAAGGTTAAGGTATTAGTGTCTGACGGACAGACAGACGGACGGACGGACAGGCAAACAAACCCCGAAAGCGAAAGCGGGGGACAAACATGTCAGCTAAGATGCATGTTGATGATGTCGGTGCAAAAATTCTAATTCTTTTTATCACTTTATTCATCTTTTGCTTTGATTAAAGAAATTAAAGACACACTGATGGGGAAATTATCTAGATATATATATATTATGGAAACGTTTGCGGAAAATTAAAATAGGAATCAAGAATGACAACACCCGGAACCTATTCGGGGGGGGGGGGGGTATTTGAATAAAATAATTCAAGATATTTGTATTTATTTGAGAATTTCGATCATTTTTGTTGGCGTAAAAATGAGGAATTTTATATTTGCAAACAGCATGATATCATTTAGCGATAGTTCACGCACAAATTTACCAGAATAAGCATTGGCAACCATTGTCTTATAGGATATTTTATAAATGATTATCTTAGATGGTAGATTAAAAAGTTTTGTATTAATTGTCGAGTTATTCTTCTAACTCAAAATTAAGACAGCTGTATGTCCTCTCTGTTCTCTAAAGTTTTGGTTTATTTGATTGTCTGCATAGCGACTCTTAAATACCATTAACGTATCCCAACGTCCACAAAGAAATTTTGCTCAATCCTTTTATCATTTTCCTGTTCCCTTTCAAAACAAAGAGATGATAAATGAAGCATATTAGCAATATCTAAATAAACAAATAAACACTTCAGCGTAAGAGGGTGTTGAAAGAAAGAAAGGAATGCAAAATACTCAAATAACAGTTACATTGAAGAATTCTACATTATCTCCCAATACCACACTAAACCGCAACAGCCTTGTAATTGTTGATAATGAACTTGACCGATTTATTTCGAAATTGCATATGAACAATGATGATTGATGACAAATATGTAGGATACTTCAGTTTGCACTCAGTAAAATGCACTGAGCAGTGTTCGTTTAAGTGCCCATGTGTTCACACAGTACATTACGTACAACTAAAATCAGAAAACATGCAGCAGAAATTTAGACTATGGTAAATATGCACATTTTGATAATTTTGAAATAATGGACAAGGATTTTCAATAAAACTCTATTTTCGATAATTCCAAAAATGCAAAAGTATCACAAATACAACTTTGAAAGAGAAAGCATCCAAAACCATATACATGTATAGAATAAAATGTAACACTTAAGATATCACGAATGAATCGTAAATTGGCCAATTTCTAACGACAATTCAAAATATTTACATTACTGGTAGATTCCTCATGTTAAACGCCCATTAGGCAACTAGAATTATATTCCAATAACTTGGGTTGCTATTGTGACGTCACGTTCAAGTTTTGCATGTAAGGAGAATTTTCCAACGTTAAAATACATTTGACGCTGTTACAGGCAAAATGTACGATGAACATGCAAATAAAAATGACCGATAATTAAAATAAATGAAAATATAAGTAATGACTGTCTTACCTTTGGTGTTCATGGGTGTATAATTCTGGTTGTACACGTGCAAATTTTTCGAGAATCGCTTCGCGATTCACGGAATTTGCACGTGACCAACCAGAATTATACACCCATGAACACCAAATGTAAGACAGTCATTTCTTAAATGAATTCTTACTAGAGAATTATTTGGTAGCACAATTTTTCCATGGGAACAGAACACTAATTCCAAAGGATGGTATTTAGACTCGAGCAAGTAAACGTCGTGTGTGTTCGAAACTTATTCGGATTAAATATCCTAAATTGTGTTGCACTGTCTTTTGTTTAGATGGTTGTATGTCAGACATCATCGAGAATCCACGGAAAATTACACAAGTCAATCTCCTGCCTTGCTGTAGATATGTGCATGCACTTCAAATTCAATGCCATTTTCGTTACTCACAATGTCCTTTAAAGTAGCTCATATTGAAGTCATAAACTCACACAACAATTTAGACAAAAGACAGTGCAACAAAAGTGATGATTTATTATATTCATTACGAATAAGGTTCGAACACATAAGATGTTTACTCATGGAATTTACTAGACTATATACGGAAGTGCTCCAACTCTATGCCTTTCCGAAAAAAAATTTCCAACCATTTTTATGCACAAGATACGTGTTTCGGATGTTAAATCCTCATCAGTAATGCTTCCTTCCAAAGAGATATTTATACACAGCCAAAAATGCATTGTAGCAGCGCCCACTGGTTATATTTCTTTATGTTGTTTTGCAGCATTTTACTTAATGTATAAGCAATCTGAGCTATATAAACGATTGATTTTGTATTAAAATGGCTGTACTGAATAGTTCGTAAGTACTTCAAGCTAGTACTTTTATATAATGAGTTAAAGAAGATCTTGACGATAATCTCTACAACACTCACAAAAGAGCACAAAACTGAGCATCGACGGGCCCCTTGCAAGCTACAGGTAAGACCAGGTGCCCGGGTGGAGTATGCATATCTAACTTTAACCTACGGTCTAGTTACATGAATACATGGGATGTATGGAAAAATATTCAATATTTCGACTTTTACCGAGACGAAGATTGCCAAACCATGTATGTAACTATGTTCTGGTTGGGGATATTGAATTAAAGAATCTAAAATGCAACCTCATACGACTCTTGAAATTTGATCTCTATTAACCGAAATGAGAGATGTTTTATTTAAATAATAGTCTCTTGATATACTCTGATAAATGTTGCCACTCTCTTCTCCTCAGCTCGTGTAACGGAACCTGAGGTGGCCTCATTTGCAGTAATTGTGAGGCATGGATAAGGTATTGTCAAACACAAACCAAAATCGGAGTTAAACATTTACAATTGAAATACTAAACCAGAAAAAAATGCAACCCCCCAAAAAAAAACCCCAAAGAAAAGAAAACAAACAAACAAACATAGTGCTGGTAGCGTAGTGGTTAGCGCGGTGGACTACGAATCCGTAGGTCGTGGGTTCGAGTCTCACTGTCGCCGATCATTGCACACATTGTAACCTTGAGCATGTTACTTTATACTACGTTGCACTCACTCCATCCAGGAGTAAACCGGGTACCTGGCACATGAGACGAGCTTGTAATGTGAATGAAAAGCATTAGCGCCTAAACGGCAGCTCTGCCTGTATACTCCCAAGGGAATTGAGAATGCACTAGATTGTACAGGTCTCGCCAGGGAGGTGATGGTAGAAGTCGCGTGAAGCTCAGGCGAACGAGACTATAAACCCTACCTTTACGTTTTATAAAACTCAACAAAGAATACAAATGAACATCAAAGAAGTACCAGTCAATCACCCAGTCTCAAAATCGAGAAGGTGACTTAAAGGCAAAATCATTAGAATTTCCATTCGAACAGTTGCGAACCCCGAAATAAAGAAGATTCCGAAATGAGACCAGGTGCCCGGGGAGAGACAGCATCTCCTGTCTGCATGCGACACCCAACACAACAGCTCCATGAAAACTTGTCAAATTCAGTGATTGTCTCGATGTACATGTCAGATAAAGATGTCTGGTTTGTTGATGATGACAGCCATTTAATCGCAATCCAGAATGTCACTTCTTATTCTTGAAAGGGTGGTCCGATATGCTAGTGAATCTCTGATGGGCATGAAATCAAGTTCATGACTAGAAAAAGCATTCGTGTTTTCTACTTGTAGAAGCATCATCATCTTGAGTAGTTAAAAAACGAAAAGGTTCTAGATTTGGCGACCTTGGATTTTGGTTCCTTTTTATTTATACAGTTATTTTTGTTATATTTGTCACAGTTTACTATGAAATTGGGATGAATAAATTCTCCTGTTAAAAATATATGACTCCTACAACATTAGACGAACAGTTCCTCTATTCCATGTTAATGTCCCTTGAATATTCTGCTTGAATGTTGCAATTATGTTTGCTCACTTGCTCAAAAGCTTTCTAGGTCCTGTAAAATCATATCCCACCCATCCTGCTACGTCTTTCGGTAGTTTGGACATAATTTTCACAGGTTTTGTCCATATTATATTGTGTAGATTGAGGATCACTGACGAGGGTTAAGTACCTGAAACGTGCATATCTGGTCCATCCTGCACATTTATCTGTTCTTAAATGATGCTTTTGAATTTGAAGACATTTAACATTTGTACAACTTGGTGGGTGTCACTGCTGGTGGACCAGGAGTCCCCGAGGGCAAATGTAGCCAATACGATCAACTTCTGTTGATCGTTTCTTCAACGCATTCGAAAATTTCCGTTATAAAAAAAATTCTTGAAATCTCTAAAACGCGGGTCCTGTGTCATCATATCCCACCCATCCTGCTACGTCTTTCGGTACATTTTTGACATAATTTTCACAGATTTGGCCATATTGCATTATGTAGATTGAGGATCACTGACGAAGGTTAAGTACCCGAAACGTGCATATCTGGTCCATGCTGCACATTTATCTGTTCTTAAATGATGCTTTTGAATTTGAAGACGTTTAACATTTGTACCACTTGGTGAGTGTCACTGCTGGTGTACCCGAGGGCACATGAAGCCATGTACGATCATCTTCGGTTGATCGTTTCTTCAACGCATTAAATTTCGAAAATTTCTGTTTTAAAAAAATCTTGAAATCTCTAAAACGTGGGTCCTGTGTCATCATATCCCACCCATCCTGCTACGTCTTTCGGTACATTTTGGACGTAACTTTCACAATCTTTGGCCATATAATATTGTTTAGATTTATGATAACTGACAAGGGTTAAGTATCCGAAACCTGCATGTCTGATCCATGATGCAAATTCATCTGTTCTAAATGATGCTATTGAATTTGAAGACGTTTTTACATTTCTGTGTATTCAAATTTAGGAAAACAAACAAATAAACAAACAAAAAACAGTTCAACGGAATCAACTGGAAATAAAACCGATCTCTGCGATTAGGGAATATCACCTTGTGTAATGTCTCGTAATATAATAAGGTTTAATTTCCCAATGACATAACAGAAAAGCATAGCATGCCATGAAATACTAATGCTATATCAAGGACAGATATCAACCCTGTCCATGCATGTCCCATGTGCTCAATACTTGGTTTGGCGCAGACAACAAAAATAAATTATTCCTTTAATCTCCGTCGGTGCTTGACACCAAATTTACAAAGCGATAAACACAGACGGTTTTATTAAATGAGAGCAATGGAGAATATCGATAAGTGTGACAGAATGTCCCCTTTTTGATTGACTTCTTGGGAATTGAATTTGTCTGAGACTCTTGACTGAGGGAATTTCATTTTCCATGACATCAATTCCTGATTGAGTAATCTTAGGCATTCATGTGAAGGGTGCGAATTCTACAGTGAGCTGAATTTCTTTTTCTTTATTTGAAATGCTAAAAAAGGGAATATGTAGCAAAATAATCATAACTCGTTTTTCCATGTTCCATTCAATTGCGGACAGCCTATATTATGTTTTAATCTGTCAGATGTAAAATCATTAAATGCAATCATTTTCATATGTGCCTTTTAAAACTATGCATTATATTTCAGTACAATAGATACTGTATTTTCTCTCATTTTGAGAAATATTCTCCTTTCTGAGATGCATGATTTGTTTCTGCATCTCAAAACAAAACGTCGAGATGTTAAAGCAAACCATCACAGCCTTGGCTCCGTCATTTAGCATACTTATGCGGAAGGGTTCCAACTCTTTACCTTCTTAAAGAAAATGTAAAACCAATTTATTATGTACCAGACACGTGTTTCGAATGTTAAGTTCTCATCAGTTATGCTTCCAGCCGAGAGATGGTGCTAAAATGTTAACCTCCTTTAATTTCGATAATATTTTTGTATGAAATTACAAGTTTGCGAAATGGCCGAATAATATGCATGATATACTGAACATTTTCATTGGATAAAAATTTCAATATTAATTGCAACGTTGATATGAAAACGGTTTCGTTGGCGTTAATTAATACCAAATGAAGTCGGAATCTTGCATCCTTAAATTATTTGTAACCATACAACACAATATCATAATCACAATCAATATAATTTCTATTTCAAACAATATATATGTAACACTTATGATGCGAGCATCGTCTAAAGGGACTACCTGCCCAAAGACACGGAACAAGCATGACCCTTAACGCTTGAATACTTCATCATAATTATATCATATGGTAAAATAAATCAAAGGAACACTTTTAAATCTGTATTTCATATTGCTAAAAGTATCTGGAACGAAAGGCTCGAGGAAATACAAAATAATCAGAAAGTTTTCACATTGATGTTCCACAGAAAGTATCAATTTCCATGTAAAACGGAGTAATTTCCAATGTGAATCGGAGTAGAAACGATAACACTTTACATGTACATTGTATCATCAATGTATTCTATTATGCAAATTGAAAGGTAATAAATTCAAGTACGAGTATATGCATTGAATTCATCTGTAAATCATTTACAGCTTCAGGTTCTTCTTTCTAGCTCTGTCGTCTGAAAGAAGCTTTGTTTTGGCCCTTTATCAATGTGACATTTATATTTTTGCTATTTCGGAAACTTGCCACTTCATCGAAAAATATCGAAATTGAAGGAGGTTAACATCTTGGCACTATCCCTCCAATGCTATTTTGAACATAGATTATATTTGAATATGCTCCTGAATCGACCCTACAGGCAATTTGGATCCGCGCACTCTCTGTCAAATAAATACAGAAATCTAAATTCTAAAAAGTAAGCCAGAGGGCGCTAGTGAAATGAATTTGGTCTGATTAAGAAAAGCAGTTTAGCTGGAAGCATCACTGATGAAAATTTATTATTCGAAACACGTGTCTGGTGCATGAAAATTGGTTTGAAATTTTCTTCAAGAAGGTATCGAGTTGGAACACTTCCGTATTATTGTATGAATATGCTAAAAAAGAGGCACTTAAATACTAATGAACGAGCACACAGCCTTAGAAGATGAACGTTATTCGTTGCAATATAGGTTTGTGTGTTACTGTAATTACTGCAAAATCGAATGGCTGGAGATTTTTCCTTTATTCGTTAATGTTTTGTATGTCAAAAAGGTACAGTTACCCTGCCATTTACATGTAACTTCATGAACTGAACAATTTTATTCAATTTTAAACTCGTAAAGACAGCAAATTGCCCATTATCTCCGCAATTAACTAGTTTTATATGCCAGTATAATTGGTATGTGTAGGAAACATGATTCGAAAATAACTTTTAACAATTCAGTGATAAAAATGTGTCACTGGGTTAACGTTTGTTCTTAAGATACGCAGACAAGTCAAACGCAAAAATATAATGTCTCTGTTAAAGTCTGAACCTAAATGCTATCTGGTTTGTAAAAAAAAACATTATGTGCCTGTATTATTTCTAATTACCTCCTAGTGAGAGGGAAAGATATTATATAAAAAAGTCCCTCTAATAGGAGCAACCCGTAATACCTTTACACTGATGTGCATTGGGTAATATAAGAAAAAAATATTCCAAAATATAGTAATCTCATCGCCATACATCTGCATGAAACACGTATTTCCACAATGTCAAAGAAAGGAGAGCATCTACAACCTGACTCGGTTACATCACCAATAGTAAAGCACCAAAATACGTAATGTGAAAACAAAGAGTAAACAAGCACAGCAAGAGACACAAAAGAGACATACGACATAGAAACATAAAACGAAAAAAGACTACACATAAACCAACTAGAACAATGAGTTAGAGAAAATCCTGACGATAATCTCAACAGCACTCACAATAGAGCACAAAATTTAGCATCGACGGACCCCTAGCAAGCTAGAGGTGGAACCAGGTGCCCAGGAGGAGTAAGCATCCCCTGTTGGCTAGCCGCACCCGCCGTCAATGGTCATGCACGAAAATGAAAACAATATATAAAATTCATCCACTGTCTAACGTTATGTATATATAGAAAGTGCTATGGCGAAAATGTCAGGGAAATGTATTCAAAAACTTACTGTCAAACCCCTCGCGGGGAACATTTTTACGAGCTCTACACGCCAAAGGGCATAAGTGAGTTAAAGAAAACCCTGACGATAATTTCAACAGCACTTACAATAGAGCACAAAACTGAGTATCGACGGACTCTTAGCAAGCAAGAGGTGAGAATAGGTGTTCGGGAGTAAGAATCCACTGTTGGCCAACTTACGGTTGTCATCTGCATCGGAAGTAGCGAAAGGTGATATTATCTGCATTAGGCACGGTCCATTTTATATTCGGGGGGGGGCTTGGTTTTTTTTCGAAAAAAATAATTTTGCTCTGAATTTTGATGAAAAAAAATCATTTTGCTCATGATGAGTCAGAAAAAAATAATCTTGCTCTTATCTGTAATCAGAATTTGAAAAATTGCCAGAAAATTTCGCTTAAAATTCCTGAAAAATTTCCGCCTCGCTTCGCTCGCCGCATTTTTCAATTTCTATTCCAATAACATTTTGGCTCGCTTCGCTCGCCATTGTTTTTATGAAAACATTATTCCTTTAATGGCATACTTCATATTTGAAAAATATATAGGAATGAAGTATTACAAAAAAAAATAGGTTACCTTAAAGGATTATTAATAAATACCATCAAAATAATGTATTTATAGATGCATATCACCACTGAGTCTAATTTTTTACACAAGCTTTGAAGAAGATCTTAAGTTTTTCACCAAATTTTACAATTCTTAATTTGAAAAATTCTCTGGAAGATCCTCCCTTCAGCCCTCTAAATTGTACCTTATTTAAATTTTGTTTACTTAGGATTATATTGTAAAATTCTTTTATCTCTCTGTTTATAAGCGATTTAAATTTTTGCATAAAAAAAAGTATTATTTTAGAGTTTTTAGTAAACATAAAGAATTTCTATTTATAAAACATAAACCTTCTTATTATATTTTGCATCACTAATGTTTGAAAAAAAAATTTCTTGCTCAAACTTTGCAAGACAAAATAATTTTGCTCTGGTCTGGGGTGAAAAAAAAAATAATCTTGCTCCGACAAAAAAACCCAAGCCCCCCCCCCCCCCTCCCTCTGGAAAATTGAACCTTATGAAATATCCCTAGGGCTTGAAATTAATCTATATGCTCTACCTCAGCGACGAGAAATCACATAGATTTGGATATCAAATATTTGTTCCCTTCTTTGCATGGATGCAAAATTTAGCGGGATATAGGAAAAAATGAAGCCTTATGACGATGAACTAAAATATACCTACAGGAACATTTCACAGCTCATCAGGTATGCTACAGAATGTACTGATGTTTGGATTTCCACAGTAGAAATTTACAAATTATGAAGAAAATTTTTGGTCAGCGTTTTCGCTTTCACAAACTAGTAAAGACTTTCTGGAAATTTAACAAAAATGTCAGCTTCTTTTGAAATTCGGGCCCATACAAGCGACAGAGTATATAACTATGGGTATTTCACAACATCCCTTTTATAGTGACATTATGAACAAAAATACGGACAATCCACTTTCAGACAGAACTACCATCGGTATTGCGTCAAATCATGAAACGCCTTTTACACCGTGGATATGATCCTGCTGTCATCAGTCGGACACCTGGTTTGATACTTTACCAATCTATAGTATCAACGCATTTATTGCGGATTGCAATCCGACCGGCTGTCACGACATGATTCCATGTCGGGCCCTGTCCAAAGCTCTTTAGACAAGACAGGGCCCCGGCCACCTGAATGCCGGTCGGACTCTCGGGTGATAAGATGCATGAGCTCGCTACATCCAGCAGAGCACGGACTGTATTTCGTAATGAGTCTATTTTCATATCAATTTACAGATACATCTGTGTCTTGCTCGGATCACTACGTTATGCTGTTTTGTATGTATGGTCATCGTACGGTGAGGAGGTTATTTTACACGAATATTGTGTTCTTTGAGACTCCTTGGTACAAAATCGTAAGGTTGTCCGCCAGTAATCAGGATAAATACACCCTTTGCGACTGGCGTAGCAGATGGCCGTCCTAAGTCGACACCAGATTCCATGTTGTCTCGTTTGTTTATGTATTGTCTTTTGTGTTCCATGTTCCTTTTTATGTTCCTTGTCCCTTTTGCGTCTCTAGCTTTGCATATAATTTCTATGTTTTTGCATGGGCTGTTTTGCTGTGTGTGTGCTACAACCGAGTGTTGTTGGAGATTCCCTCATTTCTATCATTAGGATATTCTGACAAAAGAAGTATTTTCTGTACAAATTAATCACATTCGCGTCCATTGCACCAATTACATGTATCTACGACATATTTAGCAACTTCGGGAGTTTTATTGAGGAAACTTAGGAGAAACAGGCTCATTTAAAGGTACAGTGTCCCTGAGAATCTGTTTTATTGTAACCGTAAAATTTATTCCAAAGGGTCTCGAAAGAGGATAAAAGGAAGCATAAAAAGATTTATTTGAAAATATGCCGTAACGACCCTAATAGTGTCGATTTTGTTAATAATTAAATCTCCATATACCTCTATTGTAAAAACTCAATAGCTTCTAGGTGGCGATAGTGGAATGAATTAGAGCTGCGCATCCCAATTCAAAATTACGTTTTTAAAGGTCTATAACTGCGAATGTATGCGTTAGATTGGCCTGAAAATTTGCATTTATACAAATAAAAATGTAACATTCATTTGAAAAGAAAGACTTTGCATTCCAAATTTTGTAAAATTTATTAATGTTCAGGGACTCCGTCCCTTTAAATGACCAGACTCGACTTATATGTAATTATGTTCTTTGACGTTACTTTCAAAAGATACGCCAAATATTGTAAGTAATTGTCCACTTTTGATCGCAAATAATCTACGAAAACTTTTACCATGAAAATGTTTCTGGAGAGCACATTGCATTTACGTTTATCGCAGATAATTGCAAATAGAGGTATTCTAAAAGATATAAAATTGTGCCTCCTAATGAATATAAAATTGTGGGATTTATTAAAGGGGAAGTGTAAATTGATTTTGGGTTTAATAAGTCAAAAGCCAAGGCCATTATTGGGATAATAAAGTGAAACTGTTTCCAGTGAAAGCTAGAGAACCCTTACGCCTTTATCAACCAAAACGTTTCCTTTGTGATGAAAATTAGAAAAACTAAGTTTTACGAGTGAAAAGTTATGTTTTCGCTCGTAAAACTAAGTTTCACAACAGAAAAACTAGGTTTCACCCTAGTTTACACTCGGAAAACAAATTTTTGTGACTTTGGCGTGCCATAGATATCTTTTTTTTTTTTTACAAAACATTACCTCCAGTTTTTCTTCTCATATTGTAGTTATTCTAAAGTAATATAGTGATTAAGGGTACATGAGAATAAAACAAATCTATTGAATTCTTATCAGCCAAAACATAATTGTAGTGCTTCCAACAATAATTCCTTTTCAGCAAAATTTAATTCGGTTTTCTCATGATGCTTTTTGTGCTCTTTCGTGGTTTCTTTTGCTAATTTCATTTTAATATATTTTAGGCTTATTAGCATTTTCTTTTTTAATAACACACTGCATTAATAGAAATATTTCAATAGTTTATCAAAGTACGAGATACTGACAAATTATCTATTTATTTATAGACGCAAAGGACGAGTTTCAAATTAGATACCCTTATACAGTCATGTATCTAGGCTGTTCTTTACATTATGTTAACTCCAATTGCGTTGATTGCTTTTATATGATGTTGATTTACTTCATTGAAAAATAATATAAAGTAAAACTTTATGAAGATACAGATTGAGCTACTTAAAAGGGCTAGAAGCTTTTGCTTTTTGGAAAAGTAGTTGAAGGGGAAAATTACTATAACACATGTATAATGACTTAAATAATGGTTTCCAAATGCGAACTAAATATCCATTCATCTAGGGGAATAGAAGCAAAGTGAAAAATCGGTGTAAGGAAAATTACATTTAAAAACATTCTAAAATTGATATCTTAAGTAAAAGGGGATGATCTCCAGCATGACCACCTTGCACTCACCAAGCGACACAAACCCACAAGAAAGTGATACGTAAATGACATCAGACAAAACTACAAACCACAAAAAAAAAATACATGACAAAAAGCACTAGAACATCATACAAAACAATCGAAACAGACGTACAAAAACATCAAACATTAATGACAACACACAAAAGGAAGGAGACAATGTGCATCCGGCGCCGACTTTGGACGGCCATCTGCTATCAGCAATCGTTGTAGTTATCCGGATTACGTGCGCACAACCCTCCCACTCATCCGGATACACAGAGGTAGCAATAGACGCACAATTGTTGTATAAACATAAAACTACTCACTGTTAGGTGACGTCACAAAAAAGACAGTTAAACGCATCGGGCCTTTGTAACACAAATTCTATGTGAAAGGATCTCAAAAATATATGGCATGCGCATAACAGTCTTTGCTCTGCTGGCTGAAGCGAGTTCAAGATCAATCATCCGAGAAGTCTGACCAACTTTCAGACAGGAAAGAAAATCAGGACCCAGTCTTCTCTGGCGAAATACCACAAGGCCTGTCGTCATGGTTGGCCAGTGTACAATGTTGGGAAAGACACTGGTACAAAACTGTAGATTGATCTAGTACTATGCCCAGTGTTCTTTTGATGACGTTGGGATCTTATCCTCAGTAAAGCACGACCGACAATTTTCTTTTATTTGTGGCTGAAGTTCGATCTGCCTTCGATCCTTCTGATTTTGTTTACTAAGTCACCGTAAAATGAAGGTAATGGAATTCCAAATAATACATACGCTTATGCTGGAGTTGTCCCCAGATTTTAGAAGTTCAGAATAGTTATTGTAAAATTTCCAAAAAAAATATTTTACAAGTTTATGGTATCTAAATCCTTGATTGATAAGTTTCTTTGTAATTTGTCTGTTGTTGTCATGGAAGTCCGAAACATGGGAGCAAGGTCTATCTCATGAGCTGAGAGATGTAAATGCCGTAGGATGGCAAACTTGGAACATCGCCAACAAGCCAAGGAAAATTAACTTTGTTGAAACCAAAATCTGCTCTTTTATCGTATATCTTTGTCTGAATTTCTCCGTTATTGATTTTGATATTAAGATCCAAAAATGGACCGTTTCACCTATCCTAACCTTATCTAAATAGATGCTTTCTTATCAAGAGAAGAAACATTTCAAGACTTACCATATGGCGCACAATGTTAAGAAATTTTAACGTCTTCAAATTCATTAGCATCATTTTATAGCAGATATATTTACAGCATGGACCTACCTGCACGTTTCGGGTACTAAAACCTCGTCAGTGATCCTCAATCTAAACAATAAAATATGACCAAAATCTGTGAAAATTATGTCCTAAATATACAGAAAAATGTAGCAAGATGGCTGGGATATGATGCTACAGGACCTACGATAATGTTTCCTAGATTAATGCCCTGTTCACACGAATGCGCATCAAATCTAATTCGCATTAGATTTGATGCGCATAATTTTAATTCGAATTAAATTCGCATTGCGTTCACACGACAAATTCTAATGCGCATTAAATTTTGGTACATTTGCTCTGATAACCGTATATTTTCGAATCACTAAGGTGAGAATTTATGCCAAATTATTGGAGTTCTCACTTTTTTTTTCTCTCTTCGTAAATTCTTTCCAGCAAGGCTAAAGCTTACAAAGAACGATGTCATTAAGGGAAAAAATGACGTCATAATGTTTGTGACGTTACTGAGCGTAAGTCAAGAGACGTAGTGCAGTGCTTATAGTGAATGAAATCGATCTAGTATTTGGTCTATTCTGTGATTTGAGATCCAATGGCAGTGAAAAGTGCCAAGTTGTGGTGTGTACGTACTAAAGAATTCAAGTACGTCAAATACGCATGCGCTAGATTTAATGCGAAATAGATTCGCTTTGCGTTCACACGACAAAATCTAATGCGCATTAAACTAATGCGAATTAAAGTAATGCGAATTAAATTTGTCGTGTGAACGCAACAAAAATCTAATGCGCATTAAATTCGATTTAATGCGCATTAAACCCTTCGTGTAAACAGGGCATAAAACTAAAGAGCATGTGGACCACATGTACATTTTGGATTAATGCTTCCTTATCAGCAGAAGCAGTTGCAGAAGCATATCGATCGTCGTGGTCAATGTTTGAAAAAAAAATTGCAATATGGATTTCAGATTATAACTCCAGCACTTAATATTTAAATTAATTTTTTTTTAAAGTATGATATTAAATGAATGCTAGATGACACGAAGTGGAAGAAACTTATTGGTTTTAGGGCCAAGGTGACTTTTTCCATTCACTAATTATTGTCGTAAGAGTCATCATGTATCGGAGCGGGGACATATGTTTCGCAGACATTTTGTCTAGTTTGAAACGTACAAGCGATCTTGAAATATATTTATAATTTGTAAATGATTATATAACAAATAGTCCATGTTTATAGGATATGCTCACGTGTCTACTGTTGGTTTTTTTCCGTTGAACAGTTTTTGCTTTGAAATCATTTGAAATTCTGACAGGAGACGCATTTTCTCGCACTTGCTAATCACATTCGCGTCCACGACACCAATTATCTACGACAAATTTGGCTGCTTCGGGAGCTTTATTGGGAAAACGCAGGAAATAGAGCCTCATTTAAATGACCAAAACCGACTTATATGCTATTATGTACTTAGACATTTCTGTCAGAAAAGCCCGCTACTGTCATTTATTTTGCAGCTTTTTGTCGCAAAGAATCTATGAAATCTTTTAGCATGAAACGGTTTCCTTAGAGACCATTGTAGCAATGGACAATCGCAAAAATATTAAATTTAACGTATTCTAACGGATATAAAACTTGGTATGAAAAAGTTAAAAACATACAAACTTTGAATTCTTTTATTGACTCTCCGTTGTCTATATATAGCCGCTCAGTTTGGCAAGAGGTATTTTAGTCTACATTGTAGACGGCGCCTGGAAATTTCACATTAAATTTGCTTTATGTAACCTGTTTGACATAGAGTAATACTGACGAGGATTTAATATCCGAAACACGTGTCTAGTAAAATATCATCAGTACTATAGAACATATATGTCAATATAGACAACATCTATATATTTTAATTGATGAATATCGTTTTTGATGCAGTACACGTGCACGCTCATACACATGTAGTTGTTCCAGTCTGCTCGACACTATCAATTTAACTCATTCAGATCCATCGGTACCGACAGCTTTGACGGATTCCTTGTTTGTAGATGAACGGTTAAGAATTTAATACAAATTAATGTTTTAATGTCGGATCATTTCTATGTCTCAGAAAGATGAAAGGAGGAGATCTCCAACAAAACTCGGTTGCAGTACCAAGGACGAAAACGAAGAACGCCCAAGAATAAATAAAAAAAACCCCACTATCAATGGGCTTACAAATTAAAATAGAAAAAGTGTTTGTAAAACAAGAAATGTAAAACGACATTCATATACGCATATTCATTTCAGATTTTCATTATATTTTGTTATAAATGTATTTTTGAAACATTTACTCATGATATTTGATAACTGATAACTGCGTCTAGTCCTTTTTAATTATCAATTAACTCCTTAACAATCCCAATGCTCACAATAGGAAGAATAAAACTATTCCTAATGTAAATCATATATAGCTTCTTATTCTTGGTAAAGGTCACTTCAGTTCATACAGAGAAAGAGAAGATAAAGGTTTGATATCAGTGAGCAACAATCAAATGTTTACATAATCATTTATATCAGCAACTTTAATATACTCTTGAAACAATCAAAACACAAGAAGTATTAATAACAGTAGGAAAGTTCGCATTAAGTTGTCAAAACAGCACCGATAAGCTGTAAAATAACCTCATCTACATGGCTTTACGATGATTTATAGTGAGGTAAACAGACGCGAAATATGTACACCATTTATCATCCATTTAAACAGAATGCACTTAAGTACATTCAACATTTGACAGACAGATCAAAGTTTTCATATACTGAACTGGTGTGCCTTTAGATAATTCGTATCTATGTGCAACTGGATGGAAAGCATCACATAGTCCGTTATTAAGTGAACTAGTAAACCAAAGGGCTCAACAAAAAATCAGCCTAAGGCGACCAATCTTTAGAATTCATACGACATTGTTCGTAAAATTAGAATTACGTACTATTTGAACATTAACCTACTAACTCTGATTACTTTCTTGATAGATGCAGTACACAAAATATCTTGTTCGGATAATACATTTTGCTTGTAATTTTAGACCGGATAATTCGAAGTGGAAAATCAATGTGGCGTCCCCTTATTCAAGTGCACTAGGAACACCTATCGCAGGGAAATTTATACCATCAACGCTTGATATTACGGTTACATACCATGTTATGTACGCAAAGGACCCCCTTCAATTGAACAAGGGAAATACTATCTAAATTTTCGTCATATGGAATTATTTAAGGTCTTATATATGAACAACTTTATCAATTATATGATGGCAAATCTTTTCTGATCAAGGAAAGATGTATATCAAGAAGATGAATATATATTAATTATTAATAAGCAGAAAATGTTAGCATTTTTGGCATGTTATGACATGATGCAAGAAAAATGCGGAAAATTTTAGCTTAAGTGTCCTCTCTCAATACACCTTGTTCAATCGAAGGGGATTCCAATTCACTAGATTTTTTTTTGCGTATGCGACCTTGAGTATACCTATGGTGGAAACCAATGTGCGGACGTTACAACTTTTGCCAGGTGGGTCTGGATACGGTAAATATGCTTGGTTAGGGGGTGACGGATATCCGCAGTGGTCAATACCATGTTTTTCTCAAATACATGTAGTTATAAACTATAAATTCCAGAAGCAGATAATACAATTCTCAAACATCCAACAATAAACGATGATTTCTTCCTTTCAATTTTATACATAGATAATACATTTAACAACTCATCAATCATATAATCAGTTCAATATTCATTTTTCCTTTTTGCGTTTTCCAGTCTTCGTCGAGGGTACATTATGAATAAATGGGCCAATTATAAAAGGGCTCGTACAAATTTTAGATAACAGCACAACACAAATTATGCATCAAAACAATGTAACCAAAAAAAGCGGTGTTTAGTAAAATGAGCAACGACTGAACAACAAGAAGTTGTGGTGTTCGTTCATTGAGGAGGTAAGCAAGAGCGATCAGCACTTTGCCTATGACATGTGAAATAAAGAAGACTGATTGCATGAATTGTTTCGTGTTCAGACTTTAGTATGTTTTTATTTGCCTTTGAAATACCGAATGAAGTAATATCTTTCCGTGTGACTGAATCCCGAATTATCTTAGAGAAAAGAATGGGAAGGTAGATAAACTATAGCATAAGAAATAAATAGCAATAGTGATGATCTTCATATTACGACTGTTTTAAATATGATCCTACGTGTACCATTCACTTAAATTTCCATTTTCTTTTCTTTCTTTCCCTCTTTGTATAAGTTTTGCATCCTGCTTTTCTTTCTATACATCTATGTTAATTATAACGTGACTGTCTACTCGAAGTAAAGTGTGAGAGAGGAATTACTATGAGTGGTTTGTCACTTGTTTTCGAATCTCTATATACATGTTATATATTTTTGTCTGTTAATGTCATGATGTGCTTTCTTGAACAAATATTGTGTAATACTAATAAATGTGAACCCCTTCCTTCCTTCAACATTTAATTTATCTTTTGAAACTTGCCTACAAGAAACGTAAATAAAAAAAGAGAAATGTTCCTTACCTTCAGTATAGGAAGCAAGCTGGAATGGTATATAGAGTTTTCAGTACGATTAAATCCTTTTTACAACCAGGACGTATATACATTACACATATTCATTTCAAATGATAAACTCCTACTCTATTTGTATATGTTATTACGCTATCATTTTTTTTCTGTATGTGGTTCCGGATTATTCTTATTAACATAATTTCTTTTATTATATGCTGTCACTTCATGTACCATTAACTTTCCGTTTAGACGCATTACGTATCTTGAGGAGTTTTATGTCATATACAGTGATGATTCGTTAGTCCGGAATTCGTTACTCCGGAAAATTCGTTACTACGGACGATTTCTCGGGGAACAAACGTGCATAGTGCAAAACTGATCCGATAATCCGGAAATCCGCGTTCCGGATCCGGAAGGTAGTTTTCGGGAACGGACGTGCGGATCATATGTTATTTTGTCCCGTTAGTCCGGACGTTATAAGCAACTACGGACGTGTTTTCATAACAATTTATTTTTACCTGGAGAAATATACACGGACGTGTTTTCATAACAATGAATTTTTACTTGGAGAAATCTACACGGACATGTTTTCATAACAATTAATTTTTACCTGGAGAAATTTACCGGAAAACCAGCAGATTAATTAATTAGGCGATGAGATACGCAGCACTAGTCACGGCTTGGGGTACGCGTACTTACGTGGTTATCAAATCTATGCATTAAAAGACTAAATTGTTCGCTTCTTTTAGTCACTTTCTTAATTCTTATTGTGACATTTTTCAGCTTGTAGCGTTCGATCATTATTTTGAACAGATGCGCGCCCTAAAATCATTTCAAATTAAAGTTTATATTTTCAATTTTAATGTTTGTATCACGATGAAGATGAGAGTGAACTGAATGTTAGCGTTAGCTGAGATATTGAGGGCTTGTTCTTAGTTAAAATAGAATCGAAAACGACCGTCAACCGCTCTTGACAGACGGTGATTTCCGGATTTTTCAAGAAGAAAAGTGGTACGTTTCGGAAGGTATTGGTAACTATCGGCGCCCGCGGAGCCGCGATGTTTAGATAAAATTTTATTCTTATTTTAAAGGTTAAAGTAACGCTCTATATTGATCTCAGCGTATAAAACGGCGGCCTCCTTCCACTTTCGTTTTATCTTTATTCTTGTGCATTTTGTTCTATTCATTTCTATTAATTTGATTAGAATTATAAAGAAATAAAACTACTTGTACATGTTGTATATTTATTTTCAATGATGAGAAAAGTATTGACTTCAAGACGATCTTAAAAAGCGAAGACAAATCCCGGCGCCCGAACAACCTTCCCTTTGTCTACATTTTAGCGCTCATGCTTTAAAGACATATCTAGAGATTTAGATTAAAAAAAGGCCGACCCTCCCCCCTTTCCTTCGGAATTTCGCGCTCAAGTTTTGACATTTTTAGCATGATTCAGTAATCCGGAAAATTCGGTAATCCGGACGAATTCCTCGGGAACCAAATCGTCCGGACTAACGAATCATCACTGTATATAAGTTTTACCTGTATTTTGCACTAATTCTAATTATTTTTAGTGTCGAAAATCATGAAAATCAGGCTTAATGCATACATTGTTATTTGTAATCTATCTGCGGTCAAGAATTACGAAAATGAAAGTTTGTTTTTTAGGCGTGCATAAAATTGAAAAAAAAAAATGACACCGTCACCAATATCATGCACTTCCTGGTACTGCAACATAAACGGATGTTTATGGAAAATTTCGTTCATGTAACAGGCACGCAGTCTAAAAAATAAAGTGAATTCTAGGATGGTAGAACTCTGATATAAGGAAATTATATACATGGACTTTAATTCGGGCTCTTTTTCAAAACATGAATAAATCACATAGGTTTGTATATAGACTGGAGTTGCCTGCTCTTACTTTGCTAACGCGTCGGGATTTAGATATGATTAAGGTAATTCAAATCCCGAAAATTTTCCATAGACTTCCATTATAAGGGTTTTCCCAGTTGGGCTTCCATACTTCTGTGAAAATCGGCGATTTCAAAAATGAGTCATTTATCATAAGACAGAACAATAATTCATCTACCATTTAATGTTATAAAAAATGGGGGTTACCGTTGCTTTTCATCCTCTAAATTTAGAATGAATAAAAAAGTGAAAAAGTGAAAAATTAAAATTTGATAGGTACCCCTCGTTATAAAACCCATATAATTTCTGTTCATGTCATAATTAATTAGAAATTAATATACGACGTGAAAGTCTATCTATTATACTTTCACTCATGTGAATATTAGCCAATCACAAACGCGCGTTCATTCAATCCGGGCTCCAGTTTTGGGTAGCCAAAAACGGCCCATAACTCGTTTTAAATCAATGGCATATTCATACCTAAAGCAAAAATGTGAAATGACCTACATTTGACAAATTGTGTCATCTTGGTATTTTCTTGTTATTCTATTCTATCCAGAGTTTAAATCAATAGTCATTACTATCAAACATACCTAAACAGGAAAATTATGGGTTCTTAATCAAGCCTACCCCCCTTTTTAGTACGTAATTGATAAAAAATTTGCCAAAAGTTAATGACATTTTTGTATTGTAAATTGATTTATAGGAAAATATTTGAAGTATACGTTGTCACATTTACTATCAATGTAATATTCTATCTTTACTCTTTCTTCATGTCAAGAGACCGAGAGAAAACAATAAGTGTAGCAGGAGTTATATCATCTTGAAGAACGTTGGCGATGTTTGCGCACCATACTTCCAGAAATCGAACAAATTCCATGAAACTATCGAAGGCAACGATGAGAATGCTTGCTGAAAAGATAGATTGCAGTCCAGACTTCTCATTCTTACAAAGAAAGTTTCCTTCAAATACCAATTGTATGCAACATGCCATTTTATAAATGTGACATACTCGTAAAAATTGCAATTATTTTATGGGGGTATACTTGCACGAAGTTGTCTAGGTGGAAGAACATCGATGTAAAATTCAAACTTAATATATTAATTCTTTCATCAATAATAGTAGAAGTTTTCAGAATTAATTAAAACGACGCAGGCGGCATACCAACCCTATGTAAGGGTAATAACTCCGAAAAAAATTGTGAAATATTTAGAAAATTCGACATCCTGTCTTTCGTAACAAAATCTCGTCATTTTGAGATTTCTAAATTTGGCAAAACAATATGAAAATCTAACGTGAAATAGTTATAATTCATTTTAGCTGAAAAAAGTTACAAGATAACTTTTTGTCTGAAAATTCATGGTGCTTTTCTCATTATTTTAGTCAATTTTATGTGTTTTTGATGCCTAAACTTTGGGTCGCTGGATATCAACAGATACGCTTCCAGAAAAAAATGTGATATTTTCTTCGTGTATAAACATCAATTTACTGTCAAAAAAACTTAAAATAAAGCAAGAAAAGGAGTTGCTTCCGGTTTCACAATTTAGGAAACACCCCCCTTCCTTTTTCCAGTATATTACGTAAATGGCCTACAAATCATAAAGTTTGCTTTGAACACCCCACTTTTGTACAAAGAAATAATAAATAAGTCCAGAGGCATCGTTTGGTATCAAATTGACCAAAATCTCAGTCCTATTTAGATATGATTAAGGTAATTCAAATCCCGAAAATTTTCCATAGACTTCCATTATAAGGGTTTTCCCAGTTGGGCTTCCATACTTCTGTGAAAATCGGCGATTTCAAAAATGAGTCATTTATCATAAGACAGAACAATAATTCATCTACCATTTAATGTTATAAAAAATGGGGGTTACCGTTGCTTTTCATCCTCTAAATTTAGAATGAATAAAAAAGTGAAAAAGTGAAAAATTAAAATTTGATAGGTACCCCTCGTTATAAAACCCATATAATTTCTGTTCATGTCATAATTAATTAGAAATTAATATACGACGTGAAAGTCTATCTATTGTACTTTCACTCATGTGAATATTAGCCAATCACAAACGCGCGTTCATTCAATCCGGGCTCCAGTTTTGGGTAGCCAAAAACGGCCCATAACTCGTTTTAAATCAATGGCATATTCATACCTAAAGCAAAAATGTGAAATGACCTACATTTGACAAATTGTGTCATCTTGGTATTTTCTTGTTATTCTATTCTATCCTGAGTTTAAATCAATAGTCATTACTATCAAACATACCTAAACAGGAAAATTATGGGTTCTTAATCAAGCCTACCCCCCTTTTTAGTACGTAATTGATAAAAAAATTGCCAAAAGTTAATGACATTTTTGTATTGTAAATTGATTTATAGGAAAATATTTGAAGTATACGTTGTCACATTTACTATCAATGTAATATTCTATCTTTACTCTTTCTTCATGTCAAGAGACCGAGAGAAAACAATAAGTGTAGCAGGAGTTATCTCATCTTGAAGAACGTTGGCGATGTTTGCGCACCATACTTCCAGAAATCGAACAAACTCCATGAAACTATCGAAGGCAACGATGAGAATGCTTGCTGAAAAGATAGATTGCAGTCCAGACTTCTCATTCTTACAAAGAAAGTTTCCTTCAAATACCAATTGTATGCAACATGCCATTTTATAAATGTGACATACTCGTAAAAATTGCAATTATTTTATGGGGGTATACTTGCACGAAGTTGTCTAGGTGGAAGAACATCGATGTAAAATTCAAACTTAATATATTAATTCTTTCATCAATAATAGAAGAAGTTTTCAGAATTAATTAAAACGACGCAGGCGGCATACCAACCCTATGTAAGGGGAATAACTCCGAAAAAAAATTGTGAAATTTTTAGAAAATTCGACATCCTGTCTTTCGTAACAAAATCTCGTCATTTTGAGATTTCTAAATTTGGCCAAACAATATGAAAATCTAACGTGAAATAGTTATAATTCATTTTAGCTGAAAAAAGTTACAAGATAACTTTTTGTCTGAAAATTAATGGTACTTTTCTCATTATTTTAGTCAATTTTATGTGTTTTTGATGCCTAAACTTTGGGTCGCTGGATATCAACAGATACGCTTCCAGAAAAAAATGTGATATTTTCTTCGTGTATAAACATCAATATACTGTCAAAAAAACTTAAAATAAAGCAAGAAAAGGAGTTGCTTCCGGTTTCACAATTTAGGAAACACCCCCCCCCCTTCCTTTTTCCAGTATATTACGTAAATGGCCTACAAATCATAAAGTTTGCTTTGAACACCCCACTTTTGTACAAAGAAATAATAAATAAGTCCAGAGGCATCGTTTGGTATCAAATTGACCAAAATCTCATTCCTATTTAGATATGATTAAGGTAATTCAAATCCCGAAAATTTTCCATAGACTTCCATTATAAGGGTTTTCCCAGTTGGGCTTCCATACTTCTGTGAAAATCGGCGATTTCAAAAATGAGTCATTTATCATAAGACAGAACAATAATTCATCTACCATTTAATGTTATAAAAATGGGGGTTACCGTTGCTTTTCACCCTCTAAATTTAGAATGAATAAAAAAGTGAAAAAGTGAAAAATTAAAATTTGATAGGTACCCCTCGTTATAAAACCCATATAATTTCTGTTCATGTCATAATTAATTAGAAATTAATATACGACGTGAAAGTCTATCTATTGTACTTTCACTCATGTGAATATTAGCCAATCACAAACGCGCGTTCATTCAATCCGAGCTCCAGTTTTGGGTAGCCAAAAACGGCCCATAACTCGTTTTAAATCAATGGCATATTCATACCAAGAGACAGGTGACTACCGCCATTTCCACTCCAGCGTGTGATATTTATAGCACCAGGGGCAGATAAGCCTCTGTGTGTATACATATTTCGTCTGCTGCATACGCAGCGTTGATATAATATTAATGGGAAGGAGCATGATTTTTAGCCCCGTGGACGTAATAAATCTGCCAATTATATTAGTTGAGTCTTGATTAATAAACGAAACAAAATGATAAAGCATACAATGGAATGTATGCTGTTCACCATCCTATATAAATTCCAGTAATCTTAGATGTAGATACATACTTGTATGTATATTGAACATTAACATTAAAAGAAACAGGTAAATTATATTACAAGAAAAACAACCAGAGATATGTGCTGTTTGTACAAAAGAAGCAAATGAGAACCGTGCAGGGAAATCCAGAATGATAAAAATAACCAGTATGCGTAAGTCGGCCTCGCTTTGAATTAGTGGTCACCTGTCTAGATATTTATATCTAGACACGCAATGCCAGTCTAGTTTGTATAGGGATATGGTCATTATCCATATTTGTCGTTTCAATGAGCGATTGTCGCAAGATGTGTGTTTATTTACAATATTATTATTTGTCGAAGATATCCGAATATGTCGTTATATAGAAATTTAATGACAAATATGTTAAATCTTTCATTCAATTCAATGTTTCCTTCAAGGCACACAGAAAATAGGATGGTCCTACTGTGAGGAATAAACATCGAGGTCAGAATCTAACTGATCCTCACGCCAAAGACAGTAACAATGTCACTCCCGAATTGTGATACGAATAAAGTTCTTCCCGAGAGGTTACACGCCATGTACTGTGGTCGTCCTTCCATAAATTCCAGAGAAACAAGTGTTTGCAGCCATTTCCCACTCTTGCTCACCGATTCAATCTTTTTGTTTGTCATATCTGCAACAACAAGTTGCCCTCTTAGTTCAATAACACCACACGTGTTTCCCAGCAAAGGACATTCCCAGATAATTGTCAATGATGGAATGCTTATTCCAATAATCCTCTTGTCTCCAAGTCCACAACCAACATAAGCACACAGTTCATCCATTTCGATGTAAAATCCAAAGTTGAGTTGTTTTCCGTTGTGATCATAGAACCGCCTATAATTTATAACCGCATTTATTGGTTTGCCTATGAACGTAAGCGAATCAAGGTGAGGATGCATTGTACATATTAATCCGGTATTATTACTTATACCGAAGGCCATCTCATGTACTTGGATTGATTTCAAAACTGAAATGTCTCCTCCTTTTACTTCCCAGATCAAAACTGCGCTGCCGGAACCACATGTTGCCACCGACTTCTGATTTACTTTCGTTATTCCCCAAGGGACATGTGGAGTATCAGCCGCAGTAATGATACTACCGTTGCTGTCAAATAATTTCAGTTTCATATTATTTTTATCCACGATAAGAAGCTCTTTATTGTCCATGGCAACACATCCAGTGACGTAACATTCTCTGAAGTCATCAAATGTGCTTACACAAATATCAGTGACGTAGTACGCTGTAAGCGTGTCCTCTTCAAAAGAGATATTTTTCTGAAATAAGGAGACAATCGTATCAATTGATTGCCTATCCTTGAAGTCAAAAGGCGGAATTTTCTCCAAATCGGGAAAAGGTTTGCCTTCACTTCCGTCGATGTATTCCATTTTATGCCCCGCCATAAACAAAAATCTATGTTCAGGGATACAGGCTCCACAGTATTTCATATCACATTCCTTACATTCAGCCACTGCCTTCATATGCACCCCATGTCTTGAGCAAATGTCACACAACTTGGGACTACAACTATCCACGTCTGAAACCTTTTGTTCAGCCATGATTTCTAACACTTCAGCGAAAATGATAGTAATGAAAATTTCCTCTCCCACAATTGACTTTGTTGCTTGTCTTTTTTGTTCAGCCAAGGAAGGAAAATATATGATTTTTACATACTAAAAGGAAGTAAACATACAAATATACATATATAAGCCGCTATTCAGTTTATTTCCTTATTGAAATTCTGAATTATTTCCTTTTCTCATTTTCTAATTGTAAACCTACTTTGATCATAATCATTTGATGTTTAACGTCTTCAAATATTATCTTATTCAGGAAATGCATTTTAAGGCCACTTAACCCATGTAACCCAAAATAAAACTTCAGAGTGCCCGTGCTTGATTTTTCGATATCTTTTATTTCGACGATTCCTTCTTCAGTCCGAAGAAGGTAAGAAACAGGGTTGCTAAAGGTTTCGGCCGTTTTCCTGTTCAGACCCGAGAGGTTTCGGCCCAGAAGTTTTGACATTATTTTCTTGTTCAGCCTCCACTTTCTTTAAAACCATATATGTACAGATAGATAATGAAAGATATTTTAATGTAAATAATGAGAATGAAATACGTTCTCAATTCGACTAACATTATATATCTCAATACTCTGAACAAGGACCTTTACAAGGAGAAGACCCGGCGAAGTTTGCAAGTTCTTGATTTAGATGTTAATACCCCAAAGCAATACTTATATTACTATATTAATTCAATTTAGTTTGAGGCGCGAAACATCAAGGCCGAGTCAGATGCGCGGGGGAGATATTTTAAAATAGAAAAATCCGGCTAATATCATGATGTATACAAGTATTACTTGAAATACTATTATTTGAGAAAAGAAAAAAAGCATGTATGAAAATGGATCAATCTAACACGTAATTCTCATTCTTTTACCCAGGACAACTCACATGCATAATTTGATTACCACCAGGTAATTATGTATTTTCTTGTACCTCTTGAATGTATTGTGATTGACCCCCCCCCCCCCCCTTTCCCCTCTGTTTAACTCTTTTTCATACATATTACTTTCAGAACGTTTATCGAAAAAGAGGGAGCTAGGTGAAAAATTTACTATACCTGTCCCCGAACTTTTCAACGTGGAGGGGTATACTAGGAATGCCTCCTTTCTCATATGCCTTTACAATGGACAGTGCATATTTTGTAAATATTGTTTTCATTTTTTTCTGTCAACATCAACGGAGGGTGCTGCTAGCCAAACAGGGAATGCTTACTTCTCCCGGCCACCTGGTCCCATCTCTACCTTGCTAGGGCTCCGTCGATGCTCAATTTTGTGCTCTTTTGTGAGTGCTGTTGAGATTGTCGTCAGGATCTTTACCTCATTTGTCTCAATGATTACTGATAATTATATCAAAGACCGCACGAGTGAGCATTCATGTCTTTATCAGTGAATGTACATTTGTGAATTCACAGTTTTGGTCTCGGCGAGTTCTATAGTTTTTGGGGTTATTTTTCAGTCTGTTTTTTTTTTTTATTTTACACCGGTCTTCGTTGAGTTTGCTAGGTGAAATGGAGGGAGAGGGGTGTTACCCCCCTTCCCCAGATTAATGCACAATCTTAGAAAGATTTCCTTAATTCCGTGAATAAGGGACAAAGTCATATTTCTACGGTTTTTTACATTTCTGAAAAGATTCCCCCTTCATACATGTCATAGTGATGCTTTAAAAATTTCAGGAATTTCCTGTGACCATAATTTTGAGAGATTCGACGGTAAATGTTTTGAATATTTTCCCTGACATGGTCGCCATACGTCAAACAGTGCAATGCATGTATTTTGTTTTTATCTTCGTGCATGAGAATCGGCGACGGATGCGGCTAGCCAAAAGGGTATGCTAACTCCTCCCGAGCACCTGGTCCCACCTCTAGCTTGCTAGGGGTCCGTCGACGCTCAATTTGGCGCTCTATTGTGAATGCTGTTGAGATTATCGTCAGGATCTTCTTTAACTTATTTGTGACACACTTATGCCCTTTGCCGTGTGGAACTCGTAAAAAAATTTCCCGCGAGGGGCTTGACAGAAAGTGTTTTGAATATTTTCCCTTTCATGGTCGCCGTAGCACTTTCTATATAGGTATAACCACAGAAAGTGCAATGCATATATTTATATATTGTTTTTATTTTCGAACATCGGCGGCGGGTGCGGCTAGCCAACAGGGGATGCTAACTCCTCCCGGGCACCTGGTCCCACCTCTAGCTTGTTAGGGTCCATCGTTACTCAATTGACCCTTCCGAACGCGGGAAAAATTTGAGAAATTCCATGACGTCACAATGCAATTTCAATGTTTGACCGAGGTTCGAAGCTTGTTTGTCCGAGGTGAACACATGGTAAAAGCATTGTGACGTCACGAAATTTTGCATGTTTTTCCCGCAATCGGAAGGATCAATTCGGTGCTCTATTGTGAGTGCTGTTGAGATTATCGTCAGCATCTTCTTTAACTCACTGGTAGTAATGAAAACAAGATACTACTAGATGAATATATACGTTTAAGCACAAGCGGCATTGGGGAATTTACATCAAATGAAAATAGACCTGCAGATAAACTATTTTCTGTTAGAGGGTTGCGTGTTCAGGAGTGCACTAAGATTCAGGAAAGGTAACTCTTACTTGTGATGTTTATTTTTTTTCAAAAATTTTTCTGAAAATAACCATCTTTTTCCAAAACAAGTGTGGATACCCCCAAATTTCTGTATGAAATCAAGTTTAGTTTTTCATTTACAAAGCAAGAAAACAATTTAAAATATTCTTATTACCTTTTCCGATGAAGTAAAACATTTTTTTTTACAGTTTCCATAGACGAGAGTGTAAAGTTTAAGTGGCTATATATCAATAATTTTGGTGAATACAAGTCATATAACTTTCTCATTGATTCTGGAAAGAGAAAAGAATATACAAGCAAATGAAATTCGTTTATTAGTCGTATTCATCTCCATGAAACTTTTACAAACTTGAAACCTGTGGGATCCTCTACCTTAAATCTATATAGATTTACAGGATCATTATTTAATTGGATTCCATCCTTATGATAATAAAGAATTGAAGCCAAGGTTTTATTTAATTATGTTTGCTTAGAAGACATTTTAATTTACAGAGCCGGGGCAAGACAACATTGTAGCGAAAAAGGGGGATAGTACGACCAATCATTTTGTATAGGAGACAATCATCCGTGCATCAAAATGACAGTCAACCCGGTGTAAAATAATCATGACTTCAAATAGAACAACGATACCTATACGATACCAATTATAAACCGATGCCAAGAAAGGACGGCTATCTGCACGGTTAGTAGTATATTAATTGGTTATCGCATACCGAGGAATACCCAATAGGTATATGTTATAGCCTCCAAAGATTTTGGTTGAAATGTGAGAGCTAAACTTAAGAGTCTAAATACCAAAACACACCATAATACTATAAGGTTGTATGAAAGAAGTCACAGTCCGCCAAACCTTTAGAGAAGACAGATTGTTAGGGTCATGTCTCCTTCATGACGGGAATTCATGACGGGGCCAGGCCAACCTAACAAGGTATTGACAGGCTCAATCATGAAGTCCTGTCATCAAGATTCATCAAAGTCCTTTCAGAGCTTCAATACGAGACGGAAGTACGAAGACAACGTAATTGTCGACAAGGGAGAGAGTCTCTAATATGACTCCATTGCAGCATCAACAGCAAATGTGAGACCCAAATGCAAAAGCATGAAGGTAACAATCAGCGAAGGAAAATCAACATAAGAGCCAAAATCAGAATTCTGGTCCATGCTGCAAAATTATCTGTTCTTAAAAGATGCCATTGAATTTAAAGACGTTTAACATTTTTATCAATTGATGAGTTTCACTGCTGGTGAAGCAGAAGTATCCAAGGGCACATGTAACCAAGCTCGAATAATTTCTGTTGATCGTTTCTTCAACGCATGGTAACTTCATGATATTTCTGAAAATTGGGTCCTGTAGCAATATATCCCACCCGTCCTACTACGTCATTCGATACATTTTTGTACATAATAACACACTCTTTGGCCATATAAAATTGTTAGACTGAGAATTACGGGTTAAGTGGAACGTGCATGTATGGTCCATGCTAAAAGTGTACCCGTTTTTAAAATGATGCTACATTTTCACATTATCATAATCACTTATTTCGTTATTAATCACTTCAGATCCTTCTAG
This sequence comes from Pinctada fucata, assembly GCA_028142955.1. Taxonomy (NCBI): domain Eukaryota; kingdom Metazoa; phylum Mollusca; class Bivalvia; order Pterioida; family Pteriidae; genus Pinctada; species Pinctada fucata. Next base: position 10,739,298 of record AP027114.1, on the reverse strand, counting down.
TAGATACCGTATGACGGTAATCTAGGAACATCACCATTTGCTTCTCTTTCTGTGCGTTTCTGTTGTGTGTTTTTGCAGATGGTGTTTTGGGGTTTTGCTGTTGGTACTGCAACCGGATGTTGTTGGAGATCCCCTCCTTTCTTCTTCAAACTCATTCGAAAACTGATCTTAATTTTTGTCTTCTCATGATTTCTTAAATGTGGGTCCTGTAGCGTCATATACCAACCATTCTGCTACATGTACATATAAGTATTTTTTACCTAATTTTACATATTTGCGTACACTGCAAAAAAAAAATTAGGGAGCAAGGTTTCTACTTTCATATCACCGCTGCTTATTCTATATGATAAATATAGATGTTTTCAGGCATATTTTATAGTCATTTCTTAATTACCAATGTCTGTACACATGACAAAACTTGACGGTCCCATTAGATATTACATTCTATGTAACATTATATTACAATGGAAAATAGCTCCTTTAATTTTTTTTTTGAGCTGTGTATTTATTTCATTGTTTAGATTGAGGATCACTTATAAGGGTTAAGTACCCGAAATGTTAAAGTCTGTAATGTTAAACGTCTTTTAATTCAATAGCATCATTTAAAACCTGATAAATTTACAGCATGGACCAGACATGCACGTTTCGGGTACTAAACCCTCGTCAGTGATCCTCAGTCTAAATAATGTAATATGGCCAAAAGTATGAAAATTATTATGTCCAAAAATGTACCAAAAGACGTAGCAGAATGGGTGGGGTATGATGCTACAGGACCCACGTTTTAGAAATTTCAAGAAATTTTGTAACAGAAAATTTCAAATGCGTTGAAGAGACAGACGATCAACCAAAAATGCTTCATATTTATCTGTCTTCAAATGATGCCATGAATTCGATTACGTTATCAATGGTTGTCCTAGTCCCTTCTGTGACTCTCTTGTATATATCTGTTTTCACTTAATGTGTTTCGGTGGTTGCTGTTGGTGCTACAACCGAGTCTTGTCTGTTCAATGCCAATAAGAGGTTGCCCGTTGGTCGATGTTTTATGTGTGGTCCTTTATGTGTTAAATATCTTCTAATTAATTAGCATCATTTTAGAGCAGATAAATTTACTGCATGGATCAGACAGGCACGTTTCGGGTAATAAACCCTCGTCAGTGGTCCTCAATCTAAACAAAGTAATATGACCAAAATTTGTGAAAATTATGTCCTAAATATACCGAAAGACGTAGCAAAATGGTTGGAATATGATGCTACATGACCCAGGTTTAAGAAATTTGAAAACATTCTGTAAACAGAAATTTTCAATTGCGTTTGAAAAACGACCGACCGAAATTGATCGAACTTGGCTCCAAGTGCCCTCTGGTACTCTTCGACCACCAGCGGTGACACTCACAAAGTGGTGCAAATGTTGAACGTCTTCAAATTCATTAAAATCACTAGCTCCACTGGTCAAAGACCAGTCGAGCTAATGCGATCGCCCTTCGTCCGTCTGTCTGTCCGTCCGTCTGTCAGGCGTCCGTAAACAATTTTTGTGAACCCAACTCCTCTGAAACTAAAATGATAGAAATGTAATTCTTTGTGTAATGTGATTGGTCTATGGCTAGTTGTGCAGCTCATATTTTGTTTGAGTGACAAATATGGATAATGACCATATCCCTGTCTACAGTACAAAACCGATAATTCAGAAAATCAGAAACCGAAGGCATACAAAATCAGGATAAAACAGGAACCAAAGCAAACAGAAACAAAAACCTCCACCATATGAAAAGAAGCGAACTCCCGATATGAGAGTGAGACCAGGTGCCCAGGAAGAGTAAGTATCTCCCGCTTGCATGCAACAACCGTCGCTTCAATTCGGTAGAACTGTCACATTCGGTTACTTCCGTTTTGGAAGATATAGAGTACAATCTTTGGTTGGATGGTTCAAATGGTCTATGACAGAATATCATCCACCATTCTGGATAGTGGGACATCATAGTGTATGACGAGTTCCCCATATCGACCGTAGAACTTCCTCAGTGACGATGTTAGTCGGTCACAAACATATCCCTGACTGAGAAGCTTATCTGAAAGACGCCTAGCTCTCAGAACAAAATCCGTATATTTGGTACTTGCTCTGGCATAGCGTATCAACTGAGATATGACAACGCCATAAGCAGGCGATGAAGGGATGTTGCTATTCAGAAAAGGAAAGTTCGTAATGCTGAAATTGAAGTCGTCACGTTTGTCATAGAGTGAGGTGTTCATGTGACCATCAGTGTCGTAGGACAACATTATGTCCAAATAGGATGCTGAATTATTTGTCTCTGTAGTTTCTTTGACTTCAAGCTCCGAAGGATAGATACTGCTCAGGTAATCCGCGATTTTTGGATTATTGATGGACAACACATCTTCTATGTATCTGTAAGTGAAGTTGAAGTCAGAAGCTAAGTATCTTTTCCCTTCAGAGACCAAAGATTGAATGAATTCAGCTTCGTACGAGTAAAGGAAAATGTCGGCAAGGAGTGGGGCACAATTGGTCCCCATTGGAAGTCCTTGACCCCCAGGATCTTAGAGAAAGGGTGTGGTCTTTCGTACGCAACTTAATTGTTTCTTACATTATGGTTGGTCTATAGTCTAAATATGCACCTTATATTTTGTTTGAGCCCTTGACCTGAAGGGCCTCAGAAAAAGGGTGTGGTCTTTTTGTCAGGCAGTTCGAAGATCTGTACGTTTTTCAATTATCTTCAGAAAATTCTATGGATTGAAAATTAAAACCATGGCTTAGTTTGGTATATTCCATTTTTATGAAGTTCTCCTGTCTAAATAGTATCACAATTGGATGCCAGTGTTTATTTTTCTTTTTTTGTTTTCTTCTTCTTTTTTTTCTGCTATAATTCATGCACGGATATTAGCTTTTACCAAGCCATATGGGTTGAAATACATTTATCTGTATTTGAAAATGCAAAGACAGTAAGACTCCAGGTTTTTCTTTCATTTTTATTCATACTTCAAGTCTTTTTACATGAAATTTCTGCTTTATTGTAGGTAAGACAAAGTTTTTCAAAAAATGATTTTGATAAGAATTAGTTTCGAGGTCGAATTGTCTCAAAAGTTGTACTATTTAAAGAAGAACAGCAATGACAGTCACTGCTCCCTCAGTTCAGTTCTGTTTTCCCTCCCAGATAAATAAAACTAAAGGCATTTCTCTTGAAATACTTCATGTAAATTATATTTATGCTATTCATCATAATTTTTAAAGTACCACATGTTTAATTTTTCAAAACTTTTTTTCCCGAAATTACTGCACCTTGACCAATATTTCAACTAAGTGACTAATCATTCTTATGACAGCTTTAAGGAAGGAATTTGGAAATTAAATTATGTACATAGAATTCTGTGTAATACATATATTTTTTTTTTTATTTAAGAAAACAGCATTTAGTTTTTAAGAGCAGGAAAGGAAAGGGGAGGTTTACGATGTGTCATAAGATTTGTCCACGGGCACTGTGGCTCTGGATTCGAACATTCGTATCTTTAGACCTGTGGCATGAGGTACAAACAAGTTTCTGATTATTCTGTAACGGTCATGTGTTCATTGCAGAGTAATAACCTAGTTTTTTTGTAATCATAATCGTTTCTTTAATTATGCATACATGTACTCAGTAATTTAGCAACTGACTGATTGGGACTAAAGCCTGGTAAGCTTTCAAATCAGTTACAAAAGATGCTGACGATAATCTCAACAGCATTCACAATAGAGTACCAAACTGAGCATCGACGGACCCCTAACAAGTTAGAGGTGGGATTAGGGGCCCGGGAGGAGTAAGCATCCCCTGTTTGCCAGCCGCACCCGCCGTCGATGTACATGCACGAAAATGAAAACAATATATAAAATACATGCATGTGCACTGTCTGAGATTATGACTATAAAGAAAGTGATATGGCGACCATGTCAGGGAAAACATTCAAAACACATTCTGCTTTACTTTTTTTGCATCTTGTGTTTTGGGGTTTTGCTGTGGGAACTGCAACCTGGTGTTGTTGGAGATCCCCTCCTTTGCAATAAGAACAATTCTATAGATAGAAAATGACAATAGCACGAGTAATGCTACTTAGAAAAAAAGAAAAGAAACAGAGAACAAGTTAGAGAAAAAGAGTTATCTTTCTTACACCGTGTTATATTTAATAAGGACTACTTGTGTGAAGAATAAATAGTGTTAAACAAAACTACAAAACTGAATTCTAAATTCTACAAGACTAAATTTTTGTTATGGCATTTAAAATGATTAAAATAATCATGGATAAAAGATAAGTACTGGAGGTATTAACATCACGATTCATCTTAATCTGATCAAAGCTCAATATTTCATCACGAAAAGTCTGTTGTGACCTTGAAATCGAACAAATGACCTTGGGTCAAGGTCGAAGCTAAAGATTTTGATGTTAGGAATATTTGAGTAAAGTTTGAACTCTTAAGGTCAAACAGTCTTTGTTTTATATGCAAAAGTTTGTTGTGAACTTGAGAATGAGAATTTATCCTTGGGTCAAGGTCAAGGTGAAAGGGCTCGACTAAACGATTATATGTATGAAGTTTGAACTCTGAAGGTCAAAGTGTCTCTGTTCTATAGGCGAAAGTTTGTTGTGACCTTGAGAATCAAAATTTGACCTTGAAACTATGTCAACATTAAATGACCACTAATAAGTTACCTATCATCCAAGTTTCAAGTCAAAATCTAAAAAAAAAAACTGTAGGAATTGGCACATTGCCAATTTAAGTTCCATTTTCAACTCGATAAAGCGCGAAAACTTTTTGACTAGAAAAAAAATTATTCCGCTAGTTCTTGATATGCTCTTTGATATTGTACTTTTCGTTTCATCATATATAACGGTACTTTTTTTTAAAAGTGTCCGCAACGCTGGGGGCAAGAATAAGAATAAGAACTAGATGGCTACTGTTGCAAGCAACAGACGGATTCCTCCTTTATCAGACCTTCCTTGGAATTGAAGTGTTAAAATCCGAATAAAGAAGATGGGAAAATGAATAGTTGCTTTAGTACCTTACCTCTGGGTAATTGGAGAAGTGAGAGGGTTGTGCGCACGTAATCCAGGATAACCACACCATTTGCTACTTGCGTGACAGATGGCCGTCCAAAGTCGGCACCGGTTGCCCATTGGTCTCGTTGGTTTATGTGTAGTCTTTTGTGTTTGATGTTTACATGTCGTGTGTATCTTTTCCGTCTCGTGCTGTACTCGTCTTTTGTGTTTTTGCATCGGGTGTTTTACTGTTGATGCTGCAACGGGGTCTTGTTGGAGATCTCCTCCCTTCTTTTTATTCACTTCAGCAAATGAGTCAAAAGAGCTCATGTCTAACTTGGGACTCTTATTTATTTATCAAGGAAATAGAAGAAATAGATAATAAATACCTTTTTTATCTTTTGGAGAGCTCTATACTCCATGATCTATCAGTTTTAAATCCTTTAAAATTACTATCTCAAAACAAAATTGCACAATGATTAGGAGTAGAAAGAAAGTAAAGAGAGATAGAGGGCAAAGGCGTACAGGGAGATAAAGAAATTGCAGATTAAACTTGGTAAATAGGAAAGAGATGTTGAAAAATACAGAAAAAATCTACAACGAGACAAATTGAAGATAAAATCAAAATACAGATTCGCCAAATTCAAAGACACTGGAATCAGTCAGAGGACAGAGAGTATTTTATGACGTCAGACGAACCCTCGTTTTCCATCATAGCCTAATGAAGGAAATCAAGGAAAAATACAGTTTGGAAAACGGAATAAAAAACAGAGCCAGCCTAGTCAATACGGTATCTTCAAAGCTTTTGAAAAAGTACAGATTATCAATACATGCCTCTCAGGAGCTAGGATTTTCGAGAAAGAGGATGTTTTTGCGAAGAAGAAATCAGAGGAAAGTACAACTGTTGAAGGGAACACGTTCAGTGATTTTCGAGATAATGAAAAGTGGTCAAACCTCTCTACAACGAGAGGATAATAGCAGAACATCTGATGGGAAAAAAGAAACCCTCACCAGGCACAAGGTAAAAAAGAAAAAGCGATTCCTGAATGACGACCTCAAGCACCTCCATGTGAAATTTCTTTCTGAAAACCCACGTATAAAGTAATCCATGTTCTGCAGATTGGGACAGTTTCGGGTTTATAAAGCCACTGCTTATGCATTAAACATGAAAAATCCTCAGTACAAGGCGGATAAGCTGAAAGATCTAGGCGTTATTCAAACTTCCAATGTAGGAATATTGGCACAAAAAGTTTGTTGCGATACAAACAATAAGTCATGCATGTACAGAGAATGTCGTGTCTGCATCGACAAAGTGGTCTGCATTAATGAGAATGAGCATGGACGACAGACAGTTTGGAAGAAATGGTCATCAAGAAGAGTTCAAGGTGACGACGTTAAGTACGTAGCGTAAATTACACTTCGAGAGGAAGAGAGCGGATCTGTTACAGCCTTAGTAAGCGAGTTCCAAAAGGACCTCCTTTGTTTTAAGAAAACATGTAAACATCTATTCAACATCAAATATCAATACGCTTCAAAGAAACACTTACGGGAAAATCTTGAAGAAAATGAAGATGTTATCCATATCGATTTTTCTAAGAATTATCAATGTAAATATGACTGAGAAATCCAAATCGTGCATTTTGGAGCTAGTCAAGTCCAGGTCACTCTACATACGAGGGTATTTCACTATAAAGACAGCTGCTCAGGATTTTGTACACTATCTGATGACGACCGACATGGACCACCAGCAATATGGGGACACATGAAACCAATCCTTCGTATAATTAAATAGAAAAATCCTGATGTCGACACAATATATGTCATAAGCGATGGTCCGACAACCCATTATAGATGCAAAGCCAATTTCTTCCTCCTTTCAGTCTTGCCATTTGAAATTGGATTCCGAGCTGTAACATGATTAGCATATACAATTTCATTATAATCATAACTGGTGATCTTCACTTTGATACTCTGAACAATATTCTGAAGAGAAAAATAGGATATCCAGTGATAAAATTTTCAAAATTCTGACCTGAGAGATACTCTACCTTTAGTAAAGGCTATTGATCTAAAGGACAGCTGTAATCCCTATTAGGAATTATTTTAATCTCGGTTTATTCAAGATATATCATGCACTATTTTAGTAAATACATTTTTATGGATTATGAGACTTTGAGAGTTTAATCTATAGGCTTCGACGTCCTTCATGAAATAATGAAGTACAACAAACCATGTGTATACGTATACAATGACAAATATGGATTATGACCATATCCCTGTCTACAGTACAAAATCGATAATTCAGAAAATCAGAAACCGAAGGCATACAAAATCAGGACAAAACAGGAACCAAAGCAAACAAAAACAAAAACCTCCACCATATGAAAAGAAGCGAACTCCCGATATGAGAGTGAGACCAGGTGCCCAGGAAGAGTAAGCATCTCCTGCTTGCATGCAACACCCGTCGCTTCAATTCGGTAGAACTGTCACATCCGGTTACTTCCATTTTGGAAGATATAGAGTACAATCTTTGGTTGGATGGTTTAAATGGTCTATGACAGAATATCATCCACCATTCTGTATAGTGGGACATCATAGTGTATGACGAGTTCCCCATATCGACCGTAGAACTTCCTCAGTGACGATGTTAGTCGGTCACAAACATATCCCTGACTGAGAAGCTTATCTGAAAGACGCCTAGCTCTCAGAACAAAATCCGTATATTTGGTACTTGCTCTGGCATAGCGTATCAACTGAGATATGAACACGCCATAAGCAGGCGATGAAGGGATGTTGCTACTCAGAAAAGGAAAGTTCGTAATGCTGAAATTGAAGTCGTCACGTTTGTCATAGAGTGAGGTGTTCATGTGACCATCAGTGTCGTAGGACAACATTATGTCCAAATAGGATGCTGAATTATTTGTCTCTGTAGTTTCTTTGACTTCAAGCTCCGAAGGATAGATACTGCTCAGGTAATCCGCGAATTTCTTACCAAACCATAAGTATACAATTCTTACTAAACCATGCTAATCATGTTCGGGCTGTACCTCTTGAAACAACATAATGAATCTCTTTCGTGTTTTAGTATGATGTTGGCCATGACTCAAAGGTTTCACGTCATCTTGGTCCAAGGTCATGTGACCAAGGTCAAAATAACTTAGATACATCTGTTTTTTTTTATAGGAAAAACATTTTTTTATTCCATCTCCATTTCTGTTACAATTGAAAAGGGAAAAGTGATTTGAAGACAGAATAAGAATAAAATATACACACCTTGAAGAAATAGACAACTTTATATCGTTCATTCATTCGTAACTGTTGTCAATTTCGTCGAATGATTATTCAATGAGATAGATAGAAGAAACTGACAACTTTTATCGATTGAATCACTTTTATGACCGATTGTAAAACAAATAACCCATCTTCCGGTTTATCATTTTCTTACTTATGGGACACAGCTCTACCCCGAGTTACAGAAGCCCACTTTGTCAGAAGATTATTTTTAGCGATATACACCTTTGATGAATGCGGTATAATGTAACTCGGGATGGAACAATACTGTCATAAAACTTTTCCATTGATTTCTATGCGAAGTTGTAACCAAAATATTTCTTTCTTTCTTTCTCTAAATACTGCTTAACCCTCGCATGGAGTGAACTTAGCAGCGTGCGCGTCTGTGCATATTAGTTTGTACAGTGCTTATTAAGAGAGAAAAATATGTTACAATTAAAAGTGGTTAAAAACAAAGTGTTAAATTAAGGGTTGAAGTGTGGGACCTGAGCAACAGTGGACCTAAAAGTGTCCAGGTCTCGGATGTTTACAATTTCAGAAGGGAGGCTATTCCAGAATATGACTGTTCGGGGGAAAAACGAATATTTGTAGAAGTCTCTAGGTGTATGAACCTGATAGAAATGGAAGTCGTGGTTTCGGGCCGAGGACCTAACTGTGACAGTAAAATAAGATGGCATTTTGATGGCCACAAGTTGGTAAACAATTTTATAGAAGAGGACAACCCTTGATGTTGACCTTCTTTGTTGTAATGACTGCCATCCGAGCTTATCAATCATGCAAGAGACACTGCTATATGGGGAATAATCATTCAAGCACCACGTTGCTGCCCGTCTTTGTACATTTTCAATTTTGTTTATTTTATCTTATGTGTATGGATTCCAGACACTGGGAGCATACTCAACCTGTGGTCTAACAATGGTTTTATAAGCAAGCTCCCTGGTCTTAATGTGTCTGGTTTTGATGTTCCTTTTTATGAATCCTAATGATTTGTTGGCCTTGTTTGTTATGTTATTTACGTGTGTGTTCCAGTTTAGTTTGTTTGTAATTGTTATACCTAAATATTTTGCTTCTGTCGTTGTTTCTAGGGTTTGTCCATGTAAGGTGTATGTTGTTGTGAGTGGTGTTCTGGATCTGGAAATCTGTATTACCTGGCATTTAGATGGATAAAATTCCATATCCCATAATTCTTCCAACTTTTCTAGGTTGTGTAAGTCAGTTTGAAGGGTCCTGCTGTGTTCTGTTTTGTTCAGTGTGAGGTATAGGGCGGTGTCATCGGCAAAAAGCCTGACCTTGGACCTTACATGACTAGGCAGGTCATTTATGTAGACGAGGAACAAGATCGGTCCGAGGACCGATCCTTGTGGTACCCCGGAATTTACAGGCACTTCCGGAGACTCCTTCCCGTCTACAACAACTGTCTGGGTCCTGTGACACAAAAAACCTCTGACCCATTCGAGGACTTGACTTGTAACTTCGTAGTTTTTTAGTTTTAGGAGAAGTTTTTGATGGTTAACCTTGTCAAAGGCCTTGCTGAAATCCAGTAGGATAAGATCGGTCTGCCTACCCTCCTAAAGACTTCTAGCACGGTATTCGACAAGCATAACCTATTGGGTCTCACACGACCGTTTCCGTCTAAAACCATGTTGTAGGTCGTACAGAATGTTGTTTTGGTTTAAGTAAGTTTGTAGTAATTATGTGTTCTAGAAGTTTGCAGCATATACATGTTAGTGAGATGGGTCTGTAATTTGATGCAGAGCTTTTATCACCTTTTTTTGAAAATGGGGGAATCACGGGCCTTGGTCCAATCGTCGGGTAGGGATCCAGTGTCTAGGGAAGTTTGAAAAATTACCTGAAGAATGGGTGAGATCTGCTGACTAAGCTCTTTTAGAACAATAGGTCGGATGCTATCTGGTCCGGCTGCCTTTTCTGGATGGAGACCTTTAAGTAGCTTGAGTATACCTTTATGTGAGATCGTGATATCTGGCATTTCTGGATGTTGGGTTCTGAGCCTGTTTTCGGGATCTGAAATTTTACCTATAATTTTATGTGGTCCTGTACTGACATACTGCATAGCTGTTTGAGACTGTGGGGTGATTTGGGTGTGAAGACGGACTGAAATTGATTATTTAGGATGGAAGCTTTTACCTTGTTATCGCTGTGAAGTAGACCATGGTCTTTCAGGGGCGCAATTCTACTGGAGTCTTAAGTAAATTGTCTGCTGTTTTTAAGATAATGGAACAATTTCTTTGTAGAGTACTTACCTTCGGTGTTTTCTGATGATGGTCCCAAGCCAATCAGGTCATTTAGGTAGTCGTTGTGAGCTGCTCTCAACTTTCTTTGGGTAAGATGTTTTTGTTTTAGGTAGATATTTCTGTCTTTTTCCTTACCTGATTTTTTATGTTTTTTATACAGATGGTCCCTCTTTCGGATGTTTCTAATGACCTCTTGAGTAACCCAGGGTAAGGATCGTTATTATCTAAGCCTTTTGGTTGGTATGAAATTCTTTATAGCTTCATGTAGTGAAGTTTTTAATTCTAACCGGAGTGTGTTGGGTGATTTACCATGGGAGTTTTCAAGGAATGATTTCTGAAAGTTGGTCATATATTCCTTAAATTCCTCCCATTTTGCTTTTTTGAACATATGCACTTCCCTTCTTTTGTGTTTTGTTATGTTTGGTGAAATATTCACATCTGCTAGGACTGCATCATGATCGGACAGTCCCGGGATGGCTATGATGTGTACAAGTAATGTTGGATTTGTGAGGAGGAAAGGATCTAATGTGTGTTCCAATCTTGTAGGGAAGTCTACCACTTGATGTAAGTTAAGGTTATGTAGCATGGATTTGAAATCTTCATAAAGTGTGGTGTGAGTACAAGATGGTTTTATACTTGGGAAAGTATTTTCCATTCCATTCTCAAATGAGCATAGTGAATCATACATGCTTGACAATGACTCGGATGACAGAGGGGTGTCCATTAAAATGTGGCTATAGTTTGGATTTCCACATATCGTACATGCCCATGATATACTACTGTGTTCAGACAAGATATTGTACGTATTTGGACCAATGCCCTGACAGCTGGCATGATACCAGGTTCCACAGCTGTCACAGCTGATGCCCTAATGGTCCAATGTTACCGTTGTATCCCAGGAACCACAAAACCAGTATGATTTTGGTCCAGGGTTAGCCTCTATATTGGCTGAGAGAATGAGTAACAAGGAGATTATTGTAGGGACAGTCTTATTTTGGCGTGAAGTCAGGTAGATAGACATCCTGTGTGACCGTACAATCAGCCAAGTGGCGTTAGTCCGAGAGGCCTCTGACTTTTGTGGTCTATAACAAGTTAAACTGGTTTGGTCCTCTAAGTGGCTAATTTGTCTCAAGACTGAAGCATATAATGATGACAATATGCATAAGAGAGATGAAACACTTACCGTGATGGGTATCATGCTAGGTGCAGTAGATTAAAACGAAAGCTTACGTTAGTGATCACGTGAGCGCGGGATGTTTGAAAAGGTTATGATGATGGTGTTTCAAATCGACAGATCTAGGTGATGTTTACGATCTTCAAGTCATAAATCGTGGTCCAGGGTTCGTATGGGACGACTCAACACAAGATCAAACCTAGGATGTTAAAAACTGTGCAAAGATTTGTGAGCTGTAAAGAAAGGCATGTTATGCACGATGCATGCGCACTTTCATATGAATAATACATGTTATATTTAACATTACAGTTAATCAAAATGTGGACCCAGTACGTTGATATTTTGAATGCAACATTTTCATCAATTTTGCATTTTGAAATGTTAAACGTCTTCAAATTCAATAGCATCATTTAATAACAGATAAATTTACAGCATGGACCAGATACATTGTCTTCACGTTTCGGGTATTCAAACCTCGTCAGTGATTCAGAATCTAAACATTGTAATATGGACAATGAGTGTGAACAATATTATGTCCAAAAATTTCGACTAATTCATGGCAGATTTTACGTCTTATTCTAACAACTCCTTATATTTTTAACGATATAAAGCAATGATTATTTGCTGAATTAGAGGATATGCTTTAGTTTATATCAACCATTTGCAATCAAGCGAACAACTGCAACGCCCTCTCTATAATTGGTTGCCAAGGATCCTGTTCAGACGAAGTTTCAGTCTCATTTTTGATTGATAATATCCTGTGTAAATATCTCCGTCGATACGATGTGAGAAGTGAACAGTTTTTACCAAGACGCGAGTTTGATTTTCTGGAAAAAAAAAACATGCTGTTATTTCAAAGACAATTACACTTTCAACGATATAATAATTTATCATCAGGCACAGTCCATTTGCCATTTGATTTTATTTTTTGGAGGGGGGGGGCTTGGTATTTTTATTCGAAAAAAAAAATTTCGCTCTGAATTTTGATGAAAAAGAATAAATTTGCTGATCGTGTGTCAGAAAAAAATAATCTTGCTTTTACAAGTAATCTGAAATTGAAGAATTACCGTTAAATATTTTGCTTTTTAAAATAAGTTCCTGAAAAATTTCTGGCTCGCTTCGCTCGACACAGTTTTCAATCTATACAAAAAGTTTGTAGCTCCTCATACACATGTACAAGCATTGAAGGACAGTTATTCCCCATTTACAAGAAAGGAGGGGATCCCCAACAACAACTAGTTGCATCACCAACAGCAACCTCCCAAAACACCGATTGTAAACCATAAAAAAGACACCCACAGAAACTGATGCAGTGGTACAAGGAACGTCAATGAATTAAAGATCGATAATCTCAAAAGGTGGGACCTGGTGCCCGGGAGGAGTAAGCATCCCCTGTTGGCTAGCCGCAGCCGCTGTCGATGTTTAAGCACGAAAATGAAAATGAAAATATATAAGATTGATGCACTGTCTAAAGTTATGTCTATATAGAAAGTCCTATGGCGACAATGTCAAGGAAATATATTTAAAACACTTACTGTCAATTCCCTCGCGGGGAACTTTATTACGAGCTCCAGGCGGCAAAGGGCATAAGTCTGACAAATCACAGAAAAATATCAAACACAAATGACTACAAATAAACCAACGATTACGTGCGCACAACCCTCCCACTTTTTCAATTGCCCAGAGGTCTCGAAGAACGTACAACAACCTCCTCACTGTCAGATGACCACACACGAACAAGACCGCAAAACACAGGGGCCCAAGCAACTTAGATGAATATTAAATGGATATAAAAAGAGGGCATGCGAAATACAATCTGTGCTCTGTCGGTTGTAGCAAGCTCATATACAGTAGGGTGGCTAAGAGCGATTTGCTCGTGCGGCGGTAAACAGGAAAATGTGAGCCCGCTAACCGGCGACGCACTCTTTCTCGTCGAACGAATCTTTTTTTCCGGATGTTCATCACTTTGAAACAGTCATTTCTCGTAATGTTTAGTTTTTCACACGACAATATATCAATTTTTTTATGAAAAGGATAAGATTTATAAGATAGATTAGTGTTGATGAGATATAATTGAATTTTTCATGGGGAAAACAATCATTAAACTTAGCTCGGTTTTCCCGGGGAAAAATGATCAAATTTCTGGAAACTACGAATGAGGTACAAAAAAATGGTCCCTCACAGATTCGGATGGTATTTTTAAAAATTGAAATTCACATTGGCACCTTTGACAATTCAAAAAATCAAAAAAAAATTTTTTTCCATATTTTGAAGAAATCGACCTCCGAAAACAGCTGATCACGCTCCCTGCCCGACATGCGCATACTAGCATAAATCATGAACACATGTCAAGGATCGTGTTGTTTGCATGTGGATGTTTTTCTTCATTTTATGGATAAAAGAAATATTACTGTAAGAAAAAAATGTGATAAATTTACAAAGAGAATAAGTAATCATAGAAGAATATCAAATATTCGATTTGAGAAGGATTTCTAACATATTTCATTTAACGATGTATAGCTGTGCTGTAATAACACTGATGTCATAAGTTATCGCCGTAACGCACTTGTGTACATTACATCACGGATTGTTTGTTGACAACACTGCGCTGTTCGGTATCGGGAGTTTCACTTTGTAATGTGAAATTAAAGGAAATCTTATTTATTCAGTCACTGATCATTCAACTTATTTATTCATATAACGACAGACTTCAGCAGTAGCCAGTACAGGTGCGTCTCTCTCTCTCTCTCTCTCTCTCTCTCTCTCTCTTTGGGTCTGTATTCATTGCCGATTAATATCTTTATAATATTGATATACAGTTTTTGTTATCCGTTCCTTTGATTTATTTTCACAGCTTTATTTCATCTACCCTGTAGATAGTACTTAGAGGCAGTACACAACAAAGCCAAAGGATGTATTTTCATGATTCCAGTCCAGAATCGCCTCGTTCTTCGTTAAGTATAATGTACAATAGCTTAGCCTTAGGTATCAACTGTAGAGCAAGTGACCATATTTCGCCGCATTTTTTCTAGGAATTTTCATTTCTCGGTGGCCGATTCAATGATTTGTTTTGATAAACGTTAGTTTAACTCCATTCTCGATCGAAATACATCAAAAATGATTTATTTTACTCACTCCACTGTTTCCTTATAAAACGTTAAAGTATTTCGTTTCCATGTTTTCGGTGGTGACCATATTGCGCCGTTTTTGCTGATAAGTATCCATTTTGCACACAAAACGGGCAAAATTATGATTTTCTTATCAGGAAATCTTTTGCTGTCACTATTTCTACGAGATGATGCCAAATAAAATGTTTTCTTTGTTTGGACTTTGTAAAATTTCGGATGTTTACGTCTACAGTTTTATGATTTCATTAAATTTTCCTCATTTTGTTGTATTTTTTCGTCACATTTGAGTGCAGGAGAAAGAAGTCACAATATATCAAAACATGACTGCTACGGTCATATTTGATAGGATATTGAATAATAAAGTTGACAAATAACTCCGATAACCAACGAGAAGCAATTAACTTTGAAACGGCGAAATATGGTCACCGGCGAAAAATGGTTCCCCGCTCTAGCACTTACATTCTTATAATAATGTACATTGAATGTGTACAGTACTGTGCAGAAAATGCACATGTCTGTAAAATTATTTATCTGTTTTTCGTACAGTAGTGCACTGTAACAATTTAACATAAGTGAAATAATGCAATTATGACAAAATTGTCAAAGAAAATGTTTCAGATGCACAAAAAACCTCATTTATTTGGAAATTGATAATATATTTCAATTAATCAATTTTGAGATTTTCATTTATTGAAAAGTTTAATCATTAAAAATAGATCTATGTTCTTCTTCAAATTGAAAGAAATTTATATCAATGAATGAAGCTTCAAATAACATTACAATGCATTGATGGATTCATTGATTTTGAAATGAAAGCATTCATATGATTAATTTGAATTCATCCATTTAGATGCAGTATGTATTGATATAGTTTAAACACATATTGAAATTAATTTTCTTTAAAATTTATTCATTCATCGTATATGCCTTTTTCAATAATAATTCTTTTCATTCTGTTTTCAGGTTCATGAATGGAATGCCATGGTCGTCATATACTGGATTATATTATAATTCAGTCATGTGAAAGAAAAGTGCATTTCTGTGTAACAAAGAAGTGTATTTATTTCAAAGTTTGGATTAACATTACACTACAGTTTCCAGCATTTTGAATTTCATGTGAATGCAATCATCATCTGCAGCCTGAATTGAGAAAAACAGCTTTTGCAGTGAAAATTCATTCCTTTTATTGGGCTGGGGGTAGGAGACAACATTAGTGATGAATAGTGAACTGTTAATTCAAATAAATATTACACATGATCAGTAGGAACATGTAAATGTCCAGTTTTCTATTCTTTGTCATTTCTGAATCAAATATTATGTAAAAAAATCAGATATCTAGATAAAGATGAAAAGTATTATTTAATTGTGCTTATTATATGTTTCGACATACAAAATTCAATTATGATTTGTATTTTCTAATGAATGGTTGAAATAATCCAAAACGTGGAATAAATTCTTTGCAAAGTGTTCTACTGTAGAGCTACAAGTACACAATGATGCTTCTTTTGTGATCAGAGGAAATTTGGAAAATGCGATATCGAAGATGTGGAATGTAAAGGAAAGCAGTCATTATTTTTCAAATCAGCAGTTCAAATGAGCATAGACTGATTGAAACCATCCAGGTTATATGTAGAATTCACAGGAAATTCCCTTTGAAAGCGAAATCAAATATTAAGACGATCAGCTGATCATCGGTCTCGAAACTTTGACGATAAAAAAGAGAGGGGTCAGTTTAGAAGAAAAAGGTTCCAAAAATGGTCCCTCACAGAATTTAACGAAAATTGAGTATGTTGTTTATGAATAATTTCTCTACAAGATATGAAAAAATTAAAAATGAGTTTTTTCCGATTTTTTCTGTAATCATGACATCTTTTCATGATAGGTGTCTGAAAAATCTTATGGCCGTGTAGAGATCGTGAGTTCGTCAGTCAGATTTCACCGAAAAGACTATACCAATGATGTACTTTGTATCTGTTCAAGAAATCTTTAATCTTGTAAAAATAACCACGGTCAATATCAATTATGTGATCGCACGATATCATTGAAATCAGATTTTTCATGCGACTAATTATAACTTTCGGACAAAATGTGCCTAGTAACGGCGACGCTAGCTGGAACGCATATTCATGCGCAATCCTGAACGGTTGCCGCACATGCAAATCGCAAATGGCCGCCCTACTGATATGTTATAACCCGAGGAGTCCGACTGACATTCAGAAAGGACAGGTGGTCGGGGCCCTGTCTTCTCTAAAGAGGTTTGGACAGGGCCTGTCATGGAGTCCCGTCGTCATAGTCAGTCAGAGTGCAAGAATAAAGGATGCGCTGGTACAAGAATGTACATTGGTCAAGTACCAATTCACGTGTCCGTTTGGTGACATTAGGATCATATCCACGGTATTAAAGGCGTTTGATAATTCTGACGTATTTTTTATGATAATTCTACCTTTGAACCTTCTTATTTTGTCTAAATTCGAACATTTGTCTAGAAAAGCCTCCCCTCAGACCCTTATAGATTTTATTTACTGATGATTATATTGTAAAATACTTCTAGCTTTCTATATTTCATTAGAATAAAGTTACATTTTAGCGTTTTGAATAAAAATGAAGAATTTCTATCGATAAAACACAAACATTGTTAATATTTTGCACATCACTTGTAAGAAAAGAAGTCTTGCTCCAATTTTGCAAGAAAAATATAATTTTACTCCGTTCCGGGGTGAAAAAATATCTGGCTCCGATAACCCCAACCCCACGAATATCAAATTGACCGTGCCTTAAGATAAAAAACCACACATCCCCACCCTTAAAATTTAATGAACGCTACATGAAGCAAAAAAGAAAATCCAATTATCACTCGATTTGGATTGTTTTTAACTTTACCATATATAAATAGAATGTTAAGAGTTTTAAAAATTTGAAATACACCTTTAAGTTACTCAAAAGCTCTCTCTTTTGAAAATGTCATTACCACAGTTGGACATAAAATATTAAACCTTGTTTATGTATTAAATTTAGTGTTTTTTATGGCTTTAAGATGAAACATCTTTTACATTATGTAGAAGAAATCGACCGTGCATCTCTGGATGCTTTTTTTGTATCCGGATATATCGGAGGGTTGTGGTCACGTGATCAAATTTCACAACATGCTCAGTTTTTCTCAACACACATGTGACTTTCTGTAGTAGTCTAGTCAGTGTGTTTTAAGATGTAAATTTTTTCAGCTGAGCAATATAATAACATGTATACCGAAACTCGTACAACAAGGGACTTTGGAGATAGAACTTGGGAGTGCTGTTGAGATTATCGTCAAAATTTTCTTTAACTCTTGGACGGAAATCACTACAAATGACAAATATGGATAATGACCATATCCCTGTCTACAGTACAAAATCGATAATTCAGAAAATCAGAAACCGAAGGCATACAAAATCAGGATAAAACAGGAACCAAAGTAAACAAAAACAAAAACCTCCACCATATGAAAAGAAGCGAACTCCCGATATGAGAGTGAGACCAGGTGCCCAGGAAGAGTAAGCATCTCCTGCTTGCATGCAACACCCGTCGCGTCAATTCGGTAGAACTGTCACATCCGGTTACTTCCATTTTGGAAGATATAGAGTACAATCTTTGGTTGGATGGTTCAAATGGTCTATGACAGAATATCATCCACCATTCTGGATAGTGGGACATCATAGTGTATGATGAGTTCCCCATATCGACCGTAGAACTTCCTCAGTGACG
Organism: Pinctada fucata; assembly: GCA_028142955.1. NCBI lineage: Eukaryota > Metazoa > Mollusca > Bivalvia > Pterioida > Pteriidae > Pinctada > Pinctada fucata. The sequence continues at coordinate 10,720,696 of AP027114.1, read as the reverse complement.
ATGTTAGTCGGTCACAAACATATCCCTGACTGAGAAGCTTATCTGAAAGACGCCTAGCTCTCCGAACAAAATCCGTATATTTGGTACTTGCTCTGGCATAGCGTATCAACTGAGATATAAACACGCCATCAGCAGGCGATTAAGGGATGTTGCTACTCAGAAAAGGAAAGTTCGTAATGCTGAAATTGAAGTCGTCACGTTTGTCATAGAGTGAGGTGTTCATGTGACCATCAGTGTCGTAGGACAACATTATGTCCAAATAGGATGCTGAATTATTTGTCTCTGTAGTTTCTTTGACTTCAAGCTCCGAAGGATAGATACTGCTCAGGTAATCCACGAATTTTGGATTATTGATGGACAACACATCGTCTATGTATCTGTAAGTGAAGTTGAAGTCAGAAGCTAAGTATCTTTTCCCTTCAGAGACCAAAGATTGAATGAATTCAGCTTCGTACGAGTAAAGGAAAATGTCGGCAAGGAGTGGGGCACAATTGGTCCCCATTGGAATTCCGACAATTTGCTGGAAGACCTTTCCTCCAAACACCACAAAAATGTTGTCGATCAGAAAGTTTAACATCTGAATAATGTCCGTTTCAGTGTACTTATTTTCAGAATCTGACTTTTCTTTTACAAAGTAGGTTTTGTCATAGTTAACAACAATAAATTTGTATTTGCGATTACCGTTCTTACTTGTAAACGCATTACTTATAATTTTTGCGAGTCTTTCTTTCAATTTAGAATGTGGAATTGTAGTGTAAAGTGTCGAAAAATCGAAGGCTTTGATCGAATGGACTCTACTCAAATGAGTGGATTTCAGATGTTCTAAAAGTTCCTTCGAATTCTTTCAAATCCACATCTGGTTCTTTAACATCCACATCAATCCAAACATGAACGACACACTCAATGGAAAATGTCCGTCATTCAAAACACAGTGAAATCGATGGTTTATAAACTCATGAAAGCCAACTTTAAAAGGTATTCAACTCCTAATGCATTTTCAATAATGAACACCAGAGATAAGAATTTTCAATCTCTTAAAAAATAATGCTAAACATACTATTCTAGCTAAAATTAGGGATAGCACTTCTCATATTATGATCTACTCTCTCACCCCGAAAATTACCGACTATTTAATTATCGCCATTCCTCGGGAAATTATGAAAATGTGCATAAATTTTAACCGAAAGTACTCTATAAGGGTGCGGGATCCTTAACTACAGGTACATCGTATCGGAAAGAGGAAAATGAGAATAGTTTTACCAGAAATCTTTCCAATAAGTCAAAGAAGATCCTGACGATAATCTCAACAGCACTCACATTAGAGCACCAAATTGAGCATCGACGGACCCCTAGCAAGCTCGAGGTGTGACCAGGTGCCCGGGAGGAGTAAGCATCCCCTGTTGGCTAGCCGCACCCGCCGTCGATGTTCATGCATGAAAATAAAATCAATATATAAAATACATGCATGTGCACTGTCTCAGATTATATCTATTTAGAAAGTGCTATGGCGACCATGTCAGGGAAAATATTCAAAACACTTACTGTCAAACCCCTCGCGGGAACTTTTTTACGAGCTCCACATGGCAAAGGGCATAAGTGTGACACAAATGAGTTAAAGAAGATCCTGACGATAATCTCAACAGCACTCACATTAGAGCACCAAATTGAGCATCGACGGACCCCTAGCAAGCTAGAGGTGGGACCAGGTGCCCGGGAGGAGTAAAAATCCCCTGTTGGCTAGCCGCACCCGCCGTCGATGTTCATGAATGAAAATAAAATCAATATAAAAAATACATGCATGTGTACTTTCTGAGTTTATATCTATTTCGAAGGTGCTACATCGACCATGTCAGGGAAAATATTCAAAACACTTACTGTCAAACCCCTCGCGGGGAACTTTTTTACGAGCTCCACACGGCAAAGGGCATATGTGTGACACAAATGAGTTAAAGAAGATCCTGACGATAATCTCAACATCACTCACATTAGAGCACCAAAATGAGCATCGACGGACCTCTAGCAAGCTAGAGGTGGGACCAGGTGCCCGGGAGGAGTAAGCATTCCCTGTCCGGGAGGAGTAAGTATCCCCTGTCCGGGAGGAGTAAGCATCCAAGAATCGGTCTCTCTATTTGTTGAAGACTATGATATTTCTTACATTTGAAGTCTTCGCAACAGAAAGATTTCAACAGTCCGAAATTTGAATGTATTTAACAAATCGGTACATTACTTTGAACTTATCTTATAATCCTTTTCTTTATGACAGAAGAGGTACATTACATATTTTAAAAATGAGTTAACAGATAATGGTATGATATATAAATTTAGAATCAATGAATGAAAGTCAAACAAGAAGCCAATATCAGAAGCCAAAACTCAAATGACGACTCGATTAACGATTTTGTGCTTCTTTACACAACAATTGTACGTTCTTCGAGACCTCTGGGTAATTGGAGAAGTGAGAGGGTTGTGCGCACGTAATCCAGGATAACCACACCATTTGCTACTTGCGTGACAAATGGCCGTCCAAAGTCGGCACCGGTTTCCCATTGGTCTCGTCGGTTTATGTGTAGTCTTTTGTGTTTGATGTTTACATGTCGTGTGTCTCTTTTCCGTCTCGTGCTGTACTCGTCTTTTGTGTTTTTGTATCGGGTGTTTTGGTGTTTTGCTGCTGATAGTGCAACGGGGTCTTGTTGGAGATATCATCCCTTCTTTCTTAATGGGGATATGGTTTTGTCCATATTTGTCACAATTAACAGGTTCACAAAACCATGAAAATAACATGACTAAGACAGGGAGGTGATTGCCAACAGTACTGACAGCCAGACACACCGTCCAGGGTCGAGAAAAGGTAACATACGGATCGAAACAATAAGATACTTGTAACTTGTTCGTGATAATTAAGAAGAATAAATAAGAACACAACGTTTAGAACACTTCAACACAACACCCGGCTACATCGTCTGATCTCCATTTTAAAAACGCTTAAGCTCTTTTATATATGCCTGTTTGGTTAGTCTTTCATTCACTCATTGAAACCAAAAAATAAACAAGTTTTAAAATACATGTAATAATACACTCATACTAAGAAAGTATTTTTGTTCTTAAAGGAAGGAAATATGATGAAGAGGTCCCTTATTGCCGAATTATATGACATTTTATGTTCAAGATGAATCTCAAATTCTCAACACAGAATCCATGTCGCTCATCAGAATGAATTGGAGAATAAGTTGCGAATAACTTCCAAATTTGATTTGATAAACTGATAATATGGGTATGAAGATGCTACAAGTACATTTAAAACAAATGATGTATTAAGCCGTGAATCTGATCAAGTATTTCTTCTACACAATGATCTATACGCAAGAAAATCTTGATAATTACTAATATTGTAAAGTATAGCCAAGTTCGATCAACTTCGGTTGATATTTTCTTCAACACATTCGAAAATTTCTTTTATCAAAATTTATTGAACATTTTAAAACGAGGTTTCTGTAGCATCATATCCCACCCATCCTGCTACGTCTTCTTGGTACATTTTTGGACATAATCCCTTTCATACTCTTTGGTCATATTATGTACATAGTTTAGATTGAGGATCACTGACGAGGGTTAAGTACCCGAAACGTGTATGTCTGGTGCATGCTGCAAATTTATCAGTTCTTAGATTATGCCATTGATTTTGAAGACGTTTAACACATGTAATGTATTTGGAGATTCCTCATACAACATTTATTTGCATAAGCTTATTTCAAGATACCTAAAGGACAGTCCAAACTGTAGGGGGTAGCCATGTTGAAAAGAAGCTAATACCGATCAAATAACGTTAAACATTTAACAATTATATAGCTAATATGGATTTCTATAAACTTTAAACCATAGTTAAGAACTTCATCCATAAATTTTAAAATCTTGAATCTTAAATACAGTTATAATTTGTAATAATTGGCTATAAAGTAGGCATTTTAACGCAAAATACACACTGTTTAGAAATAAATAACACACTCTTGTTTATTTCATTCAAAAATCTTTTATATGTGAATATATTAAGAATAAAGAAATGAATGACTTTAAGGGGGGGGGGGGGGGGGTGAAACGTTGCTTATATTATGACCTAAATGCTGATTCTTAAAAAAGCCCCCACCCTCCATTTTTCAGTTTTTAGTCTCTCTGGGGCATTGTTCTCATTCATCCAAGCTACAGAACCCCGCTTGGTCAAAAGTTGTGAATTAGTGTAAACACCATCTGTAAAAGTGACATACGTAAAAAAAATTGAAAAAAAACTTCAACATGGTTTGCAAAACATTTTTTTTCTAAAAATAACCCATGTCTTATGTATGGACTTGAAATAAAACATGATCACGAATATGTATCTCGTATACAGTATATGTACATTTTAATAATTTCAAGATATTTTGACAACAGAATTTTTCGAATGCGTTGAAGAAACGATCAGACGAAGTTGATCTATGAGATTTTTGTAATAGACACACAGGAGTTTTTCAAATTCTTTTTTACTACTGTTTCACCAAGAACAAGTGCAAAATTCAAAGAAACTTTAAACACAAATCGATTAGAGGAATTGATTGAATTAGTAACTAGCAAATCGAACAAATGTTTAGAATCTGCGTATCATAATGTAATGGTACATTTCTTTGATAATACATGTAGTTTAAAGATCCTGAGAATAAATTACTCCTTCTAATTAGAAAACAAATTGTGCACTACGAAATGATTTTAAATTTCATTAAAGCTGTTAGAAATTTTTTTTTCAAATCTTTTACGATTATGTTTCTTAGCGTAGTGCTCATATTCATATTTTGTTTGATTTCTATTTTACATGATGTCATTTTCTAGGAATCAATCTAGAGTGGGATAAACATCCACTACATTCAATTGACACGTGATTGCCTTTATCCGCTTGAGAAATATATAAAATCCCCACTTCCACACTATTTGATGAAAATACAAGATAAAGACAAGCTTAATACTTACCGTCGAAAGCGAAAAGAAACACAGCAAAGGGAAAAAAAAGCAGAACACGAAAAGGTATCTGTTTTCTAAATCATCTTTACTTTATTCAATGTAAAATTGTTTAAATCTTCCATAAAAAGCTACGGTAGCTTATTTTCATTTCATGTATATATCAAAACAAAAATAAATGATACTGTCTTTCTGGATATTTTTATTTATTATAAAAATCTGCCATTATGACTAGACAATACTACTTGAACTGAAATAATCACGTGTTTCACCACAAATTACTCTTTGGGATTGGTCACGGTTTTCTGTTGCCGAGGACAAAAGATTAGAGTTAACATATAATTATTGTTTAATTTATATAAGAATCACAGGGAAGAAATAAACAACAGCGTTAACTATTCAGAAGATGTCGGATCGGCCAAAGGGCTAATGCATGCTTCTCGCAGTAAAAAGATATAGACTGCACGGCGAGAGACTCGTGGCACTAGAATAAAGGGGTAGGGCCACGAGACCCCTATATCGGCCCTCGATTTTTCACTAGAAATAAATTTCCATGGTAATACTTGATATCTCTCATGCAAATACACGAATATTTACCGCTTTTAATGAAAAGAGAAATATCACTAATCATATAACAGTCCATACAACATTATTTTTTGTCAATTTAATCGTATCGTATCCTACGTTTATCGTATCGGATCATGCATATCGTATCTTATCCTATCGTATCCTATCGTGTATCGTGTATCATGAATCCAATCGTATGGTGAAACGTGTACCGTGAATCCTATCGTATCTGGTAGTCAATCAAATCGTCGGAATTTCTTTTCCGTTTATCTTATTGATATTCGGATTTTTTTTATTTCGTTATTGATACTTCAGTCAAATGATGCATTGTTGAGGAATAATAAATATACATTTATATTCTGCTTTAAACTTAATCTTATTGTAATTGGGGATAAAGAACTCAAAGATAGGTGTAGAGTAGCCGGTAAAGTAACTTGACCGATCGATGCCTTCAAATGCTACCTGGTCAAAGTGACATTAGTACTACTGCATATATGCAAATCAATTAACATAAATGGAACTTGACGTCATACATCATGCGCGTGACGTTATGAGGGCTCAAAATTATGACGCCGTTTTTTCACAAATATTAAACATTGCAAAAAGTGATGATTTATAGTACGCTTGTCAAATGCATTTTTCCTCGAAATTATAGGACCGATATGAGGGGTTAGCGCACCTAGTCCTTTGTATATTTCTTTTCTATTATAGAATGGAGGAAAATTTAGACGTTAGATATCTATCAACTGGATTGTACAGAATTGTACAAAGAAAGATTGGCTTTGAAGAAACTATAGAGGCAAGGCGGTTTGTGGTTAAATTGAAGTCTGCGTTTCAAGAAATTGAAAATGGATCATGTGGAAAAGATCTTTTAGCAAGTGGTAGCACGGCGGAGGGATTCTCTTTTAGCACATCAGATGAAGATTATATGTTAGTGTATAAAAATATAATGGTAGGCATTGGTAGTATGGGCAATAGGACTAATCTACCTATACAAAATCGAGAACACTTTAGAATGGAGACAGAACAAACCCGTCCGGGATTCTGTCTTTTACGATTTCTTTCTCAGCCAAATGCTGCTGACATAGAACAAGACATTACTCAGATGCTTGTTCGTTTTCAAAATGCTATTTATTTATCAAGCATACTCTGGAGAGATCAAATAGCACATATTCTTCCACAATCTCTTCCTCATGGTCCATGTGAAAGTGTTATATTTGGTGGTGCGGAAACGGATTTCGCACACTGCCTTAAATTACCAACATGGCCTTTGTCAGCTTATCCATGTTTACAAAATCTAGTACGGGTGGAATGGCCATCTATCCAAATTATTTCGAACATTGTCCGAAACGGTTGTCACATCGTGCCTATCGGTGACAAATCATCAGACAAAGAACTCATAGAATGGCGTGTATCTTTTTCAGAAGCAGAAAAAACGTTGATACAGGAAATGAATCATTGTCAGTTCCTTACGTATGGGTTGCTTAAAATGTTTCTCAAAGAAGTTATCAATACAAGACAAGATGTGGACGGTTTATTGTGTTCTTACTTTCTCAAAACTGTAGTTTTCTGGGAAATAGTTACAAACGGCAAAGAATGGATGGAACATGAATTCTTGAAATGGTTTTGGATATGTTTCAGGCGCTTGTTATCCTGGATAGCAAGTGGCTACTGTCCAAACTTCTTCATACCTGAGAATAATATGTTCTTCGGGAAGATTCAGGGAAGGTCTCAGCAAGTTCTTATACGCCATCTGACGTTCCTTTACAGATTGGGATACAAATGTCTTTTGGGTTGCTCTTTTAACCGTGAGTTTCGTGTTCTGCTTCGTCATCCTGTGTCTTTTCAATTGATTCAGCTTTCTATAAAGGAGCTAAAAGACATCATGCTAACTGATCGGCTACTTAGCGACGTAAAATGTTCGAATCGTCTGCATGTCATACACAAAAGCATATCTTACTTATTTCACGTGCGAATGCAGAGTCAAACTTTCACTAAAACTGTAATTATCAATACTTATTTACAATACTGTTTGCAACGACTTTTATACGGTGCTGCACAAAAGTCGCTTCCTTCATCCATTTCATGTAACAGGATATTATATAAATCAGTTTCTCAATATATTAATTCTCTAAAAAGAATCAGGTTTGATGTTTCATCTCATAGTATACTATCGGCGATGATTTTACACAGAGAAAAAATGTATCGCCATGCCATAAGGACGGTAAGCAAGATAATAATACATATGAAAAGTCCATATGTAATTTACGAGAGGAATGGGATTGATGCATCAAAATATCACGAGTTAGGGGGAAATTTCACTCCTGTGGATGTCATGATAAAATCATTCTTCGTAAACAATGTGAGATTTGGAAATGACATTGGGATACCTGAACTTTACCTTGAACACAGCTGTACCGATCAACAGATTACATACTCCCCTTTGGTCCTGCTGAACTTTATGTTGTTTTTAAGCTACCATCATTTATTCATGCCCAATGAAGCCAATGCAACATTAGATGAACTTACAGTTTTGATAAACAATGACTATATCCATAGGGCTCGTAGAAATATTTCCTGGGAAATTTTGGGGATAAGTCAAGAAATGATGGGAAGATTTGAAGAAGCTTATGTTTCCTATCAAAATGCGTTAAAAGAACCGTACTTTAGCTTTTTCCGCAAAGCAACTCTATTAAGAATACAAAACTTATGTTTAAAAATGAATAGCTGATAATTTCAAATCATTTTGAAAATTTCTCTTTATATATTAATAAAAATTGGATGAAGCTGAATGGCAAAGAGAGCATATGAAAACCTTATTATGAATGCAAAATATTCATGTAAACAGATGTGAATTGAATCGGCTTTTTGTCATATAATCATTAATTTTGTCAAATGTAAGAGCTTAAGATATCAGTCAAATTATGTTAATGTCAATTTTACCTTTTATGCATTATTATTCAATTCATGGAATAAAGATATAAAATTTTAGTAATATCATATTTCTGTGTGAAACATACAAACAAGCACAGGATAGTTAGACATCATCAGATTTAACACAAGAAAGGAAGAAAAGACTAGAATATATGTTAACAGTTCTTATCAAATACCTGTTACATGTATGCCCGGAACAGTGCTTACATAGACATTATTCGGTCAGACTTATGATAGGGTCTTCAAATTCAAAAGCATAATTTAAGAACATATGCATTTACAGCATGGGCCAGACATGCACGTTTCGGGTACTTAACCAAATCATGAAAAGCAGGGAAAACACATCGAACATGACAACATTTTTTATGATCAGAGCAGTGCTTACATAGGAATTATTCGGGCAGAATAATATATGAAAAGCAAGGAAAAAACATCGAACTTTACAGAAAACTCGATGCAAAACAAGAAAATCCTTGCACATTTGAAATTATCGTTTTCGCACAGGCAAACTTCACTTTACTAAACTATAGAGGCAGCATTCAATGCATGCATGTGTGGGCTGCAGAAATTAGCACAACGTATGACACGTGACCCATTAAAATATCTGATGACGCATATAACAAATCTAGTGCAAATCATCTATGCAAAGCACACATTGGACTGAATTACTATTGTTTTTTTTACTCTAAATTCAAACTCGTAACTATTTTCGTAACAATATGTATATTACAGATAACTTTCTTTTATCATCTAAATGCATCTAGATACAATCTGATGACGCATATAACAAATCTAGTGCAAATCATCTATGCAAAGCACACATTGGACTGAATTACTATTGTTGTTTTACTCTAAATTCAAGCTCGTAACTATTTTCGTAACAATATGTATATTACAGATAACTTTCTTTTATCATCTAAATGCATCTAGATACAATTTGATGACTTATATGACAAATCTAGTGCAAATCATCTATGCAAAGCACACATTGGACTGAATTACTATTGTTGTTTTTACTCTAAATTCAACCTCGTAACTATTTTCGTAACAATATGTATATAACAGATAACTATCTTTTATCATTAAAATACAACTAGATACAATCACAAGGCTATGCGGGCCATAAACAGTATGTAATAAGTTTTGGGGAAATTAATATCAGGAATTTTGGGGTGAATTTGAGGGGGGGTATTGGGGAAATTCATATCAAATTATATCGAGTATGAAACTCAAAAAAAAAGTTTTACAAAATAATTTCAGTCAGGAAATGATAACTCAAGATTTCATCTGTATATGACCTTTCATTATGATAAAATTAAGAAGAAAAACAGGAAACTTCGATGATGAAAAGATATTGTGGCAAGTGGTAGTACTAAAAACAAAGGACATTTTTAAAGGAGTCTCTGAGATGGAAACTGAGATTGAAGGACAGAACACAAAACATAATTTGGAAACCTTCCAAGTATCATGCAATTCTTTAGTTCCCTTGCGAAAGGAGCTCTTAAGATAAGGCGTAAAATCTGCCCTGAAAAGTGGAATTTTGAAAATTGAAATTTCAAGATTTCTTTTTTGTAAAATGTATACCTATAGGGTATCCCATCAGAAAATGAAGTTATTTTTTATCTGTTTCGCATAATATTGACCGAATTTTGACAGGTTTCCTTGGATCTGTTGCGACGGGTGTTGCATGCAATCAGGAGACGCTGACTCCCCCGGGTACCTGTTTTCACCTCGGAAGGTTGTTCATTCCGGGTTAGCAACCATTCCGATGGGAATTCTTACGATTTTTTTCTTGCCTTCTCGACTTTGAGACTGAATAGTTGTTAGGTACTTCTTTGATGTTTATTGCTAATTTTTGGGTCAAAACTTATCTTTTTCTCATAGAAATCAATAGAAATCAATAGAAAACGGAAAAGGTTATTGAACATTGTTCCCCCCGGATATACAGAAAGCCACATTTACTGGAGGTGCGTATCCATGATACAATTGTTTTGCCAAGGTGGGGTTCTGTATCTCCGGGGAGAACACTACCCTAATGACGAAAAACAAACAAAAAATGGAAAGGGGATGAATTTTTAGGAATCGAACTTTCTGACCATAAAATATAGCACAAATGTCTATTGTTCCTCTTTGATCCATCAAAATTGTATACTGAATATGATCGAATGAAATATACAAGAATAAGGAACGTAATGCAAGAATGATGTTCATTTCTCCGCCAATGTGTATTTTTCGCTAAAAGGCTTACATTGTAGCCATTGAAAGAAGAATAAAACCGTATCTTAAGTTTCGAATTTCATTGTTTACTGATTAAAGGAGGTAGAACGTTCGAAATCTATTTCTGATACACAATGTAAACATATTTGATGTCATTTAGCTTATATTTAACCATTTTAGGTAAAAAAATTCTAAAATTTCTACGTTTTTTGTCAATATTATCGGATTTTCTATCCAAGCACCCTTACTTTTATCTTAAGAGTTTGTTAACAAAATGTAAAAAGTCTGCAAATACATTATGAGTTAAAGAAGATCCTGACGATAATCTCAACAACACTCACAATAGATCAAAAATTAAGCATCGACGGACCCCTGGCAAGCCAGAGGTGGGACCAGGTGCTCGGGAGGAGTAAGCATCCCCTGTTGGCTAGCCGCACCCGCCGTCGATGTTAAAGCACGAAAATAAAAACAATATATAAAATCCATGCACTGTCTGACGTTATGTCTATATAGAAAGTGCTATGGCGACAATGTCAGGGAAATATATTCAAAACACTTACTGTCAAACCCCTCGCGGGGAACTTTTTTAAGAGCTCCACACGGCAAAGGGCATAAGTGTGACACAAATGAGTTAAAGAAGATCCTGACGATAATCTCAACAACACTCACAATAGAACAAAAATTAAGCATCGACGGACCCCTGGCAAGCCAGAGGTGGGACCAGGTGCCCGGGAGGAGTAAGCATCCCCTGTTGGCTAGCCGCACCCGCCGTCGATGTTAAAGCACGAAAATAAAAACAATATATAAAATCCATGCACTGTCTGACGTTATGTCTATATAGAAAGTGCTATGGCGACAATGTCAGGGAAATATATTCAAAACACTTACTGTCAAACCCCTCGCGGGGAACTTTTTTAAGAGCTCCACACGGCAAAGGGCATAAGTGTGACACAAATGAGTTAAAGAAGATCCTGACGATAATCTCAACAACACTCACAATAGAACAAAAATTAAGCATCGACGGACCCCTGGCAAGCCAGAGGTGGGACCAGGTGCCCGGGAGGAGTAAGCATCCCCTGTTGGCTAGCCGCACCCGCCGTCGATGTTAAAGCACGAAAATAAAAACAATATATAAAATCCATGCACTGTCTGACGTTATGTCTATATAGAAAGTGCTATGGCGACAATGTCAGGGAAATATATTCAAAACACTTACTGTCAAACCCCTCGCGGGGAACTTTTTTAAGAGCTCCACACGGCAAAGGGCATAAGTGTGACACAAATGAGTTAAAGAAGATCCTGACGATAATCTCAACAACACTCACAATAGAACAAAAATTAAGCATCGACGGACCCCTGGCAAGCCAGAGGTGGGACCAGGTGCCCGGGAGGAGTAAGCATCCCCTGTTGGCTAGCCGCACCCGCCGTCGATGTTAAAGCACGAAAATAAAAACAATATATAAAATCCATGCACTGTCTGACGTTATGTCTATATAGAAAGTGCTATGGCGACAATGTCAGGGAAATATATTCAAAACACTTACTGTCAAACCCCTCGCGGGGAACTTTTTTAAGAGCTCCACACGGCAAAGGGCATAAGTGTGACACAAATGAGTTAAAGAAGATCCTGACGATAATCTCAACAACACTCACAATAGAACAAAAATTAAGCATCGACGGACCCCTGGCAAGCCAGAGGTGGGACCAGGTGCCCGGGAGGAGTAAGCATCCCCTGTTGGCTAGCCGCACCCGCCGTCGATGTTAAAGCACGAAAATAAAAACAATATATAAAATCCATGCACTGTCTGACGTTATGTCTATATAGAAAGTGCTATGGCGACAATGTCAGGGAAATATATTCAAAACACTTACTGTCAAACCCCTCGCGGGGAACTTTTTTAAGAGCTCCACACGGCAAAGGGCATAAGTGTGACACAAATGAGTTAAAGAAGATCCTGACGATAATCTCAACAACACTCACAATAGAACAAAAATTAAGCATCGACGGACCCCTGGCAAGCCAGAGGTGGGACCAGGTGCCCGGGAGGAGTAAGCATCCCCTGTTGGCTAGCCGCACCCGCCGTCGATGTTAAAGCACGAAAATAAAAACAATATATAAAATCCATGCACTGTCTGACGTTATGTCTATATAGAAAGTGCTATGGCGACAATGTCAGGGAAATATATTCAAAACACTTACTGTCAAACCCCTCGCGGGGAACTTTTTTAAGAGCTCCACACGGCAAAGGGCATAAGTGTGACACAAATGAGTTAAAGAAGATCCTGACGATAATCTCAACAACACTCACAATAGAACAAAAATTAAGCATCGACGGACCCCTGGCAAGCCAGAGGTGGGACCAGGTGCCCGGGAGGAGTAAGCATCCCCTGTTGGCTAGCCGCACCCGCCGTCGATGTTAAAGCACGAAAATAAAAACAATATATAAAATCCATGCACTGTCTGACGTTATGTCTATATAGAAAGTGCTATGGCGACAATGTCAGGGAAATATATTCAAAACACTTACTGTCAAACCCCTCGCGGGGAACTTTTTTAAGAGCTCCACACGGCAAAGGGCATAAGTGTGACACAAATGAGTTAAAGAAGATCCTGACGATAATCTCAACAACACTCACAATAGAACAAAAATTAAGCATCGACGGACCCCTGGCAAGCCAGAGGTGGGACCAGGTGCCCGGGAGGAGTAAGCATCCCCTGTTGGCTAGCCGCACCCGCCGTCGATGTTAAAGCACGAAAATAAAAACAATATATAAAATCCATGCACTGTCTGACGTTATGTCTATATAGAAAGTGCTATGGCGACAATGTCAGGGAAATATATTCAAAACACTTACTGTCAAACCCCTCGCGGGGAACTTTTTTAAATTTCAATTATGATTGATGTTTTTCTGTATACGATTCGCCTTGCGGAAGAAATAAGTGACTAGATTCAGGGCTAAATACGCATACGGCCCTTACCTTAAGAGCTCCTTTCTGTTTGACATTTTTTAAAAGAATTTGTCATCCTTTTTGTTGTTTTGTTTTTTTTTTTTTGGAATATGACTTCGGGTTTTGTGTTTGACCTTTCTTCCCTGACACAATATTTCACTCCTTTTCTAGTCTTCATTGCAAACTTGAATTTGCTTTCGACGTTAAATAAAAATAATTTGTGCATTTCATCATTTTTAACAAAACAAATTAATTTCACCAACCGGAAACAAAAGAATAAAGAACAAAATTATGTGTTACACAGATCTTAAGGGCGCTACGCTGTCATTTGCTTCCAATATATATTTTCAGTAAAATTTTGGCCACAATCATTTTTACATGATTTTTTTTTCTCGTGTGCTTGTGTGTTCCGCTGTGATCAATGTAACGTTATTATTGGGGAGGTTCAAAATAATTAAATATAAATGTGATAAAAAAAATCGTTATGGGGAATAATTGCTATATCATTTTGAAAAGAAAATATATCTTTTACGATATAAATTACGGAATATTTGCAGAGGTAAAAGATGTTCTTTGTTATATATAAACCGATTGCAATCAAGGGGAACAACTACATCAAATTGCATTATAATAAGTTATAATTGACTGATACAGATACTGTACAAACATAGTTAAGTACCACTGTATATATAATGATTATATTCTGTATAAATTCCTTAGTTGATATGGGAATAGAAACAAGCAACATTTCGAGCTTTGTTTTGAACATGATGTGAATTTTATATGCCGAAAAATGTGTTATCTCATGAGAAGAGTTTTAAAGATGTCGTTATTTCAAAGACAATAACACATTCCTTTTACTACAACTATATCTTATTCTTTCGAAAGAATACAGTTTTTTTTTAATATTATGAACACTACATTAATGAAATATAAAAACGTCATTATCAATAGAGAAGAAGAATATCAGGAGCTTAAAAATCTTGAGTTGAATTAGACCAGTAAAGAACTCTAGTGTGAAAATAGCGTTACCAATCAGTCGTGTAAGAAATGTTAAACCCGGGTTTTGTATCGCATTTGGTGCTTTGGATGGCTAAGTTGTGTCAAACGACAAATTCTATAGCATTATTTAAGAACAGATAGATTTGCAGTATGGACCAGACATGCACGTTTCGGGTATGTATACCTCGTCAGTGATCCTCAATCTAAACAATGTAATATGGCCTGTCAGTCAAAATTGAAATCGATGTTTTACAAACACTGGAAAACGATAAGATAAGAATGATGATGGATATGATTTAACTACGCCTTCTTCGTAAAAGGAAATCTATTGTAGTAGTTTCTTTCCCTTAAAAGGACATGATACTATGAGATAGGAGAGAGGGAAATGAGAACAAGTTTTAACTAGAATCTCTCTCTTTCTCTTTCTATTTGATAGAGACTATGCGTATTTTAATTCTTCGCTTTAGTCAAATTAAATCAGCAATTCGAATATATTGAAACAATCGGTGGTATGCTTCATTATTTTGAACAATTCCATGATCGTCCTAGTTGTAACAGAAGATTTTTCAGTATTGGGTTTTAAGAAATGTTTAAACAGGCAATTTTCATAAAAAAGGCAGTATCAAATAAACAGAAGCAATGATTGCAAACTAAAACAAAATTCGTATTCAGTAGGTATACAAACAATGAAAAAAAAATAGAAAGACAATGATGATATCCCCAACTTTGACAAGAGTTAAAGAAGATTCTGACGATAATCTCAACAACACTTACAGTAGAGCACCAAATAGAGCATCGACGGACCCCTATCAAGCTAGAGGTGGGATCAGGTGCCTGGATGGAGTAAGCATCCCCTGTTGGCAAGCCGCACCCGCCGTCGATGTTCATGCACGAAAATGAAAACAAATATATAAAATACATGCAGTACTGATGTTTTGGTTTTACAAAGTAGAAATTTACAAATTATCAAGAAACTTTTAGGACAAGGTTTTGCTTTCACAAACTAGAAAAGACTTTCTGGAAATTTTACTACAATTGATGCGTTTGATGTTTCTGTTTTGTGCGTTGACGTTCCTTGTCCAACATGCGTCTCTTTCTTTGCTTGTCTGCTTTGTGTTTTCGCATTGAATGTTTTGGGGTTTTGCTGTGGGTGCTGCAACCTGATGTTGTTGGAGATCCTCTCCTTTGTTCTCGAGACGAGAAAAAAAAGGAACACACAGACGGAAACAATAATGTCACTTGTTCATGAATAGATAAGAAGAAAAAAAAGACGGAATCTCCAACAACTTTTGTCGATTTCAGCACCCACAGCGAAACACCAAAACAACCCATGCAAAAACAGAGTGTAGACATGCACAGCAAGAGACGCAAAAGGGACATTGAACAACAATACACTATAGAAACATTAAACATAAAAGACTTCACATAAACCAACGAGACCAATGGTCAATCGGTACAGACTTTGGACGACTATCTGCCAGGTCAGTACTAAATGATGGGTTTATTCTGTTTACGTGGGCACGACCATCCCTCTTTTCCAGCTACCGAGAGGTCTTGAAAACACACAATTGTAGTGCAAAATAAACTAGACTGTTACAGCAAAACACAGATGGACATGTTAATGGATATAAAACAGAGGCTGAACGAAATACAGTACGTGCTCTGCCGGTTTTAACAAGCTCATTCGAATTTCAGAGTGGCCAAGTGGTCAGAGACTTGTCTTCTCTAACGAAGTTTGTTGATCGTTTCTTCAACGCATTTTAAAATTTCTGTTATCCAAATTTCTAGAAATTTCTAAAACGTGGGTCCTGTGGCATCATATCCCACCCATCCTGCTACGTTTTTCGGTGCGTTTTATCGACAAAGTAACTTTCATATATTTTTAGCATATAACATTGTTTAGATTTGAGGATCACTGACGAGGGTTAAGTAACCGAAACGTGCATGTCTGGTCCATGTTGCCAATTTATCTGTTCTTAAATGATGCTATTCAATTTGCCAATTTATCTGTTCTTAAATGATGCTATTCAATTTGAAGACGTTTATATTGGACAGAGTTCGTTGTGCAGCCCTGTCGTCACAGTCAGCTAGAGTACAATTCGTAAGAATACGTAGGTACAAGGCTGCAGATTGGTGGAATGTCGTGCCAAATGTCCGTCTGGTGACAGCATGAGCATATCCACGGTATAAAAGGCGCTTGATAATTCATAGGCAATGTAGATGGTAATTCATCGCGTTTATTCGATCGATATTAATCACAAAGACATCGTAATCGCAACATATCTCTCTCCTCCGGCTATATATGGTTTGATTTTCGTTGGGGAATTTCATGCGCTCCTTATTTTCTTTCAAAGACGTTTCGTTGTTCCCTTCGTTTTTTCATGTTTCATTGTATAACTTTTAATTATTTTTTTTTTAGATTCTGAATTTGCCTATATTTGTTTTGTCTCTCAGTCACATATTTACCAAACAATAAAGAAGGAAGCAAATGTAACAATATGCATACTTAGAATTTGTTTATCCTCGAAGGAAGGAAATATGATGAAGAGGTTTCATATCAGGATGGGAGAGTTACATGAAGGAGCATGGTATGAGGAGATAACCACTACTCGAAGAAAAATAAGTTTAGATTATATTAATCATTTTAGCAAATAATTATGCTGTCCATTAAAGACATTCCTGTCACATTTTACCTCGAACGGTACGGAAGAAAAGGATTGAAAAGGTATTGTTTACCAAAAATTTCTTCTCTCTTCAACGCATTCAAAACTTTCTGTTACCAAAATTCATGGAATTTCTAAATTGTGGGTCCTGTAGCATCATATCCCACCCATCCTGCTCTGTCTTTCGGTATATTTTTTGACATAATAATCTTTCGGTACGCTTTTTCGACATAGTAACTTTCATACTTTTTTTGGCATATAACATTGTTTAGAGGATCACTGACGAAGGTTAAGTACCCGAAACGTGCATGTCTGGTCCATGCTGCCAATTTGTCTGTTTTTAAATGATGCTATTCAATTTGAAGACGTTTAACATTTATACAACTTGGTAAGTGTCACTGCTGGTGGACCAGGAGTCCCCGAGGGCAAATGTAGCCGAGTTTGATCAATTTCGGTTGATCGTATCTTTAGCGCATTCTAAAATTTCTGTCATCAAAATTTCATGAAATTTCTAAAACGTGGGTCCTGTTGCATCATATCCCACTCATCCTGCTACGTCTTTCGGTACGCTTTTTCGAAATAGTAACTTTCATACTTTTTTTGCATATTACATTGTTGAGATTTGAGTATCACTGACGAGGGTAAAGTACCTGAAACATGCATGTCTGGTTTACGCTGCCAATTTGTCTGTTTTAAATGATGCTATTCAATTTGAAGACGTTTAGCATTCACACTCTTTTGCCATCTTACAATATTTAGATTAAGGATCACTGACGAGGGTTGAGTACCGGAAACGTGCGTGTCTGGTCCATGCTGCAAATGTATCTGTATATAAATTATGACTTTGAAGACGTTTATCATTCCATATTGTTATGGGTCAGAATACCCCAAAACGCCAGCAAAAATCAGACAAAGACAGAATATAAATTTACAAGTTTAATTATGTACAATATATATATATTTAAAATGATTACAACTTACAATTCAATGTCCGGATCAAAGTGTCCGTTACGGTCCACAAAGTCTATCGAATGTATGGTTTCCGGTAATCACAAGCGTTCTCGAAAGATCGGTGTCCAAACGTTGTTAAATGGATTAAAGTCTCAACAAATAAAGTATCCCAGTATATTAGAATAGATGAATGAATCGTGTCTACGAATGTGTACGAATACCCCCTCAACACAGTTCCTCAGAGGTATTTATACTTAATAACAATGAATTAACCAGAAGCTTCTAGAACAATGACTCATTACAAATGATTAACAATAGAGTAAATTCTAGAAATCACAATCATGTGATGATAATGATGTAACAAAGAACATACTGGAATATTCTCTAATGAAATAAACATGACATAGTAAAAACTAGAAAGAATTATTATGAAATCATAATATAACATGACTAAGTACATGTGTACCT
Source organism: Pinctada fucata (assembly GCA_028142955.1). NCBI lineage: Eukaryota > Metazoa > Mollusca > Bivalvia > Pterioida > Pteriidae > Pinctada > Pinctada fucata. The sequence continues at coordinate 10,701,964 of AP027114.1, read as the reverse complement.
ACAAATAAAGTAAAACTAAAATAATACATGACCCACAACAATATATCAACCGTGTATTCTGTATATATACTTAATACGAAATGGATAATTGTGTTAAAGCTCTATTTTAGTCCAAACAAGACATAGAGAATTTTCAAAACATATGTTTTGTCAATCTCGGTAATGTACCTGTCAAGGTATAACGAAGAACAACATTTCCTAGAACCGTTCAGCAAAATTCGATCAGAGGAAATTCATACAATTATTTAAAAGGAAATTGAACAGAATACTTGTACATGTAATATGGTTGAAGAGAACGGAAAACAAATCCCTCCATATTTTTTGGCAGGCTAAGGGCATATTGTACTTCTTAAGACCATACATTCAAAAGTTTTTTTTGTTGGTAATTTGAAGTCGTCAAATTATAAACCCTCCATTGGGATCACTTTTGTCTCTTCGTATGGTACTTTTTCCACTCAAAAACAATGAAATGACGGCATACCGTTCTAAACCGTGACTTGCATTGCTGTTCCATGACGTTGTCTATCGATTGTCAACATGTCCTATTTATTATACATTCCCAAAAGGAAACAAAACACGGTAGTCAAACATTAAATAAAGAACAATGTAGCAATTATTACAAATGGGTGTATAAACCATGTAATACATGTATAAATTTACAATCAAACTTAGCAAAAGTAAATATCTAATATATATGAGATGAGATATCACAGGAAAGTTGATTTCCATTCATGGCATATTATTCTGCTTCCTAGTAGAGCCCTTGCTTTGTACTGCTCGGATGATTATTCTGGATCCTAGTATCTCCCTTGGTTTCTACTGCTCGGATGATTACTCTGCTTCCTAGTATCTCCCTTGGTTTCTACTGCTCGGATGATTATTCTGCTTCCTAGTATCTCCCTTGGTTTCTACTGCTCGGATGATTATTCTGCTTCCTAGTATCGCCCTTGGTTTCTACTACTCGGATGATTGCTCTGCTTCCTAGTATCTCCCTTGGTTTCTACTGCTCAGATGATTATTCTGCTTCCTAGTATCTCCCTTGGTTTCTACGTTTCTACTGCTCGGATGATTATTCTGCTTCTTAGTATCGCCCTTAATTTCTACTGCTCGGATGATCATTCTGCTACCTAGTATCGCCTTTGGTTTCTACTGGTCGGATGACTATTCTGCTTCCTAGTATCTCCATTGGTTTCTACTGCTCGGATGATTATTCTGCTTCCTAGTATCGCCCTTAATTTCTACTGCAAGGATGATCATTCTGCTTCCTAGTATCGCCTTTGGTTTCTACTGGTCGGATGATTATTCTGCTTCCTAGTATCTCCATTGGTTTCTACTGCTCGGATGATTGCTCTGCTTCCAAGTATCTCCATTAGTTTCTACTGCCCGGATGATTATTCTGCTTCCTAGTATCGCCATTGGTTTGTACTGCTCGGATGATTGCTCTGCTTCCTAGTATCGCCATTAGTTTCTACTGCTCGGCTGATTATTCTGCTTCCTAGTATCTCCCTTGGTTTCTACTGGTCGGATGATTATTCTGCTTTCTAGTATCTCCATTGGTTTCTACTGCCCGGATGATTATTCTGCTTCCTAGTATCGCCATTGGTTTCTACTGCTCGGATGATTATTCTGCTTCCTAGTATCGCCATAATTGATTTCTACTGCTCGGATGATTATTCTGCTTCCTAGAACATGAATTGCCCTTGGTTTCTACTGCTCGGATGATTCTCTTTTTCCTAGTATCGCCCTTGGTTTCTACTGCTCGGATGATTGCTCTATTTCCTAGTATCTCCCTTGTTTTCTACTGCTAGGATGATTGCTCTGATTCATTGTATCGCCTTTGGTTTCTACTGCTCGGATGATTATTCTACTTCCTAGTATCGCCATTGGTTTCTACTGCTCGGATGATTATTCTGCTTCCTAGTATCGCCATTGGTTTCTACTGCTCGGATGATTATTTTGTTTCCTAGTATCGCCCTTGGTTTGTACTGCTCGGATGATTAATCTGCTTCCTAGTATCGCCCTTGGTTTCTAATGCCCGGATGATTATTCTGCTTCCTAGTATCTTCCTTGGTTTCTACTGCTCGGATGATTATTCTGCTTCCTAGTATCGCCATAATTGATTTCTACTGCTCAGATGATTATTCTGCTTCCTAGAACATGTATCGCCCTTGGTTTCTACTGCTCGGATGATTCTCTATTTCCTAGTATCGCCCTTGGTTTCTACTGCTCGGATGATTCTCTATTTCCTAGTATCTCCCTTGGTTTCTACTGCTCGGATGATTGCTCTATTTCCTAGTATCTCCCTTGTTTTCTACTGCTAGGATGATTGCTCTGATTCATTGTATCGCCATTGGTTTCTACTGCTCGGATGATTCTCTATTTCCTAGTATCGCCCTTGGTTTCTACTGCTCGGATGATTATTCTACTTCCTAGTATCGCCATTGGTTTCTACTTCTCGGATGATTATTCTGCTTCCTAGTATCTCCATTGGTTTCTACTGCTCGGATGATTGCTCTGCTTCCAAGTATCTCCATTAGTTTCTACTGCCCGGATGATTATTCTGCTTCCTAGTATCGACATTGGTTTGTACTGTTCGGATGATTGCTCTGCTTCCTAGTATCGCCATTAGTTTCTACTGCTCGGATGATTATTCTGCTTCCTAGTATCTCCCTTGGTTTCTACTGGTCGGATGATTATTCTGCTTTCTAGTATCTCCATTGGTTTCTACTGCCCGGATGATTATTCTGCTTCCTAGTATCGCCATTGGTTTCTACTGCTCGGATGATTATTCTGCTTCCTAGTATCGCCATAATTGATTTCTACTGCTCGGATGATTATTCTGCTTCCTAGAACATGTATCGCCCTTGGTTTCTACTGCTCGGATGATTCTCTATTTCCTAGTATCGCCCTTGGTTTCTACTCCTCGGATGATTGCTCTATTTCCTAGTATCTCCCTTGTTTTCTACTGCTAGGATGATTGCTCTGATTCATTGTATCGCCTTTGGTTTCTACTGCTCGGATGATTATTCTACTTCCTAGTATCGCCATTGGTTCTACTGCTCGGATGATTATTCTGCTTCCTAGTATCGCCATTGGTTTCTACTGCTCGGATGATTATTTTGTTTCCTAGTATCGCCTTTGGTTTGTACTGCTCGGATGATTAATCTGCTTCCTAGTATCGCCCTTGGTTTCTAATGCCCGGATGATTATTCTGCTTCCTAGTATCTTCCTTGGTTTCTACTGCTCGGATGATTATTCTGCTTCCTAGTATCGCCATAATTGATTTCTACTGCTCAGATGATTATTCTGCTTCCTAGAACATGTATCGCCCTTGGTTTCTACTGCTCGGATGATTCTCTATTTCCTAGTATCGCCCTTGGTTTCTACTGCTCGGATGATTCTCTATTTCCTAGTATCTCCCTTGGTTTCTACTGCTCGGATGATTGCTCTATTTCCTAGTATCGCCATTGTTTTCTATTGCTAGGATGATTGCTCTGATTCATTGTATCGCCATTGGTTTCTACTGCTCGGATGATTCTCTATTTCCTAGTATCGCCCTTGGTTTCTACTGCTCCGATGATTATTCTACTTCCTAGTATCGCCATTGGTTTCTACTGCTCGGATGATTATTCTGCTTCCTAGTATCGCCATTGGTTTCTACTGCTCGGATGATTATTTTGTTTCCTAGTATCGCCCTTGGTTTGTACTGCTCGGATGATTAATCTGCTTCCTAGTATCGCCCTTGGTTTCTAATGCCCGGATGATTATTCTGCTTCCTAGTATCGCCCTTGGTTTCTACTGCTCGGATGATTATTCTGCTTTCTAGTATCTCCCCTGGTTTCTACTGCTCGCCGACGGATGATTATTCTGCTTCCTAGTATCGCCCTTGGTTTCTACTGCTCGGATGATTACTCTTCTTCCTAGTATCGCCCTTTGTTTCTACTGCTCGGATGATTATTCTGCCTCTTAGTATCGTCCTTAGTTTCTACTGCTCGGATGATTATTCTACTTCTTAGTATCGCCCATGGTTGCTACTGCTCGGATGATTACTCTGCTTCCTAGTATCGCCCTTAGTTTCTACTGCTCGGATGATTATTCTGCTTAAGTATCGACGAAAGTGTCCAGTTATTTACAAGCAATATCTTGAATGCAGCAGAACATGCAATACCTAACAAAATTGTTACTATCAGACCTAAAGACCCCCAATGGATGCATAATGATATAAGGAAAGAGATACGAATTAGAAATAGGTTCCATAAAATTGCTAAGGCACGGTCCATTTGATATTCTGGGGGGGGGGGGCTTGGGTTTTTTTTTCGAAAAAAATAATTTTGCTCTCAATTTTGATGAAAAAAATAAATTTGCTAATGGTGTGACAGAAAAAAATAATCTTGCTCTTACAAGTAATCTGACTTTGAAGAATTACCATAAAATTTTGCCAAAATTCTTGAAAATTTTCCGGCTCGCTTCGCTCGCCACAGTTTTCAAAGTGTATAAAAATTTTTTGGCTTGCTTCACTCGCCATAGTTTTCTAGCAAAACATTTAGTTCATATATTTGAAGATATCAAAAGTTATACATGTATGTGAATGAAAAAAGGGCTTCCTTAAACATGTTTTATCAATATTTATGTATTGCTATTAGCACATGTTGCATATAGTCTAATCTTATGTTCCTGTAAGCTTAGAAGGAGATCTTCAGTTATTCACCAATTTACAATTCTCAGTAACATTTAAAAATCTGTCTAGGAGACCTTCCCCTCAGACCCTCTTATACATGTTATATACATGATGTACTCAATATCAAATATTGAGAATTGTATTGTAAAAATCTTTTACATGTATCTCTGTTTAAAAGTGAAAATTGAAAACTTGATAAAAATAAACTAATATATTAATATTTAGAGTTTTGAGTAAAAATATAAATAATTTCTATTGATAAAACACAAACATTCTTTATACATGTATGGACATCACTTTGTAAAAAAAATTTCCTTGCTCCAACTTTGCAAGAAAAAAATAATTTTGTCCCGATCCGGGGCAAAAAAAATAATCTTGCTCCGACAAAAAACCCAAGCCCCCCCCCCCCCCCCCCCCCCCTGAATATCAAATGGACCATGCCTAAATCTTCAAATGATCGGTCCTCCTGGGAGGCTTTCAAATCCCAACGTAATAAAGTGAATAATCTAGTTCGAACTTCTAAAATTAATCATTTCAAAAAACTAGCAACTTCTCTACAGCAGGGTAATTTGAATTTAAAACAATGCTGGACGGTCACTAAAGAATTTTTTAAACAAAACAAAGAAAGCGATATACCATCGATAGTTTATAACAATAAGTACTATAACACACCACAAGAGAAGTCTAATATTATAAATGATTATTTCTGTATGCAAAGTACCATAGATGATAGCAATGTTACTCTACCTCAAATAGTCCCTCCAGTACATACTCTTGAATATATTGTTATTTCACCGCAAGATGTTGAAGACGTCCTTAAGCTATTAGATACTAGCAAGGCTAGTGGCCCAGACCTTGTAAATCCTCGACTATTAAAGGAGGGTGCAGAATTTCTCTCAACCCAATTCTCCTACTGTTTAACAAGTCCCTTGACCAGAGTAACTTTCCCTCAGACTGGAAATTGGCTAATATTATACCTGTGTATAAAAAAGGAGATAAAAGTGACGTTTCAAATTACAGACCAATATCCCTCCTCAGTTGTATAGGCAAAGCTTTTGAAAAATGCGTTTTTAAATACTTTTATAATTTTCTTAGGGATAACAACATACAGTTCAATCTGGTTTTACCCTGGTGATTCTTCTGTTTACCAATTGATTGACCTCTATGACACATTCTGTCGAACCTTACATGATGGGAAAGAGGTCAGAGTTGTCTTTTGTGACATCAGCAAGGCTTTCGACAGAGTGTGGCATAGAGGTCTCCTTTTTAAATTGGAGCAAGCTGACATTTCTGGTCCTCTCTTGGGATGGTTCGAAAATTACCTTTCTGATAGATTTCAGAGAGTGGTTCTTGAGGGGTGTGTCTCGGAATTTCAGGGGATAGCAGCCGGCGTGCCCCAGGGGTCCATACTTGGGCCCGTAATGATCTTAATCTATATCGATGACATCATCAATGATGTAAATTCGTGTATTCGCCTTTTTGCCGATGGCACTACTCTTTATTTAATTGTGGACAATCCAGGAGAATCTGCTGATCTAATAAACGCTGATTTAGATAAAACATATTCATGGTCCTCTACCTGGTTGGTCAATTTTAATCCTAATAAGACTGAAGAGGTTATTTTCTCCAGGAAAACTGATCCTCCTTATCACCAACCACTAACTATGAATAATACCAAGGTCCAATCCGTACACACCCACAAACATTTAGGTATCACTTTTAATAAAGCATGTACATGGAATGATCATATTGCAGATATAACATCCAAAGCTTGGAAGCGTGTTTAAATTCTCCGTTCCCTCATGTTAAAATTAGATAGAAAAACTTTAGAAACAACATATTTTTCCTTCATTAGGCCCACCCTCGAGTATGCTGACGTAATATGGGACAATTGTAATGAAAATGATAAATACCAAATTGAAAAGATTCAAACAGAGGCTGCATTGATCGTCACCGGTGCGACTAGGTCTTGTTCTAGAAGGAAACTTATGGAAGATACGGGTTGGGTTAGCTTAGAAAAAAGAAGACGTAACCAAAGATTATTGATTTTCTATAAAATGTGTTATAAAGACGTTCCTACGTATTTAAAAGCCTTAGTCCCTCCCAGCGTTCATCAGGTCAGCCAGAGAAATCTTAGATCTAGTAATAACTTACAACCTCCAAGATGCAAAACAAACCTTTATCAAAAATCATTTCTCATTCGGACGATACATGACTGGAACGAATTACCCGAAAATATTAGAAACCTGGACTCAGTTAGAGACTTTGAAAAATACTTAAATAAAGATATAAAGAAAACCCCTCCCTATTACTATATCGGTGAACGAAAGTGCCAGATTTTACATTCTCGTTAAAGGTTAGGTTGCAGTTCTTTGAATAACGATCTGTTTTTAAATCATTTGCCGGACAATAACAACTGTATATGTGGAAGTCCAGAAACAGCAACACACTATTTTTTGAATGCACTAATTATGACACTGTAAGGATATCAACATTAAACCAAATTCCACACCAAATTAATACTGATATACTTCTTTTCGGCTGCCCACTATACGACAGTGAAACTAATGGAGAAATATTTAGATCTGTTCACACATTTATAGTAAGAAGTAAACGTTTTGATTAATCTTGTTTTCGCTTCCTGCCTTCTATTTACCTTTGTTATTATCAATTTTTTAAAAAAGATATACATAAGTATTTTCATGTACCCATATATTAATTAATCATGTATATTTTCGTGTTTGTCATATATAATATACATATGAGTATAATTTGCATATATATGTATATCTTCCTGATATTGCTTTCCTATTTAGTCATATCTTCTTTCTTTCTTTCTTTCTTTGCTCTTTCTTTCTTTGGACTTTATTACAAAAACCAGGTTTGATCAGTGTTACATTAATGCATATTTATGTCGTCTAAGTTTTCGAGAAAGCAATTTTACTTCAGGGAGAGAGTTTAATATAAGAGCTACTCTTGTTACTCAATCCCAAATTTACAGATTTGTACTTACATCATGTGTATTCTATTCTCAATAAATACTGTTTAAACCAACTTCTGGGTTATCAACATTGGAAGGGTTGTGCGGACGTAATCCAGTATAACCACATCGCATGCTAATGACGTGGCAGATGGCCGTCCTAAGTCGACACCGATTGGACATTGGTCTCGTTGGTTTATGTGTAATCATTTATGTTTGATGTTTCTATGTGATTTGACATTCATTGTACCAGTTCCGTCTCTTTTTATGCGTGCCTGCTTTGTGTTTTTGCAGTGGAAGTTTTGGGATTTTGCTGTTGATACTGTAACCGAGTGCTCTTGGAGATACCCTCCTTTCTCCAATACGAAATACCGTTTGGTCTCGTTCTTATAATGAATATATTACAGCGGTATTCTTGTATTTTATAGGACTACTTCTTTATATACCGAATAAAGAGTTCGACAAAATTTGACGATGTGAATGTTCACTGACGGCTTCCTCGTCCTTTCTGGACGTCTTGTTAGACTTATCCAGGTCATGGTATAAAGTTACATTGGATACAACGCCATTCAACGACACAAGATCAAACAGGGGACGGATAAGGAAGAATTGAAGAATTCAAGAATACCAACAAAGTTATCAAACGTTTTTGGAAAGTTACTGTAAATTAGATCATTTTCCTTTTCTGTGTTGAATTATTTCTTCTTGCTGCATTCGTATCAATCAAAAACATAGAGATAATTTTGGAGAAAAGAAATGAGGACAGATTTTCAAGTTTAAAGCATTTCACGTTCATATTAACATTTATCCATCAGATTGCGATACCGATATTCATACTTTTGACGTACAAAATGTGCAGGTACATTTCAAAAGAAATATAATTTATTTTTTTTCAATAAAAGTAAAAGACAAATACTTATCAATAGCAACAAACAAAAACAAAATACTCCAGAAAACTAGAAGCCTATGCAGTCAGTCTGATTGTTGTATTTGGTAGTTTGTGTATAGATATGCAACGTTATATATGAAATCACAGATTACTGTAATGAGTTAAGGAAGATCCTCTGGCGATAATCTCAACAGCACTCACAATAGAGTACCATATTGAGCATCGATGGACCCCTAGCAAGCTAGAGGTTGGGTCAGGTGCCCGGGAAGAGTAAGCATTCCCTGTTGGCTAATACAACAATGTTACATTTTCTCTTCCGTTAGAATGTAGAGTAGTCTTACTTAAAATGTTTTACTTACTTTAATATCAGCGTGGAAGTGAAATCTCATATTTCTGTTAAATGCTGCTGATTGTTTTTAGTTTGCCAGTTTACATTTCTGATTTCGGCTTTTGTGATTGACTATCCTTCACCTATCTGAACAAAACGAAAGTGTTCCAAATTTATATATTCTTGAGGAAGATTATACAACATTTACTTATCAGAATTACAATTATTACTTTTTTCATACAATTCAGTTTCACTTTCATTCACTTACCCGGTGGTAAGGAATTAAATATGTTCTCTATGGTAGCCTTGAATTGTTAATGTTGTAATTCTATATTTTTAAAACATTATTATGTAAGAAAATCAATGTGCAGAAAAAAAGAATTTTTAACATATTCGTTTCTTGAAGGATTCTGAGTGCTTATTTTGTTCATTGACAAACATTTGTATTTCGTTTTTTTATGAGAAGGAGAGAAGTTTTTAAAACGAAAAAAAGGTTATCTAGCGGCATTATTTGATATCATTATACAGTAATAACATTGCATATATTTAAAAGTAGATAAATTATGAATAAACAGATTATACACTGAATTTTCACTTTTTGCGATGTGTTGATTCTTCCAACATTGAAACACTCTTGCGCTTCGGAAAAATGAAAGGAGTTGGATATCAGAAATCATTTAACCACCATAAGGAACAAGTAATATAACTATTTTACATTTTTTTTTTCTTATCATTGCCAAATTTCAGTTTTTTTTATATATAATCGCTGAAAAGAATTAGATGGAAGTTCCTTTTATAAATAATTTCAACAACCAAATATCTTATTATGCTCAATAATGTACAAGCAAATTCTTAGTTATAAAATCTCTCCAATTGGTATCAGAGTTTGTAAGATGTAACCGAGAAAGTTCTTTGATCGCTACTAAGAAATGATTGCACATTTTGACAATTGGCCTTTATAGCCGATTACGGACATTCTTGAGTAGACTTTTCCAATTAATCGTCTTTTACCTATTAGACTTTGCCGGATTTGACATGTCCTATTTGGCCTTCGCGGCGAGTGTAGCTAGACGTCGCCCACTCCTCACACCATTCAGGGGTTTCCAATTGTTCATGGATACTTTCAAATGACAAATATTGATAATGACCATATCACTGTATACAGCACAAAATCGATAATTCAGAAAATCAGAAACCGAAGGCATACAAAATCAGGATAAAACAGAAACCAAAGCAAACAAACAAAAACCTCCACCACATGAAAAGAATCGGACTCCCGGTATGAGAGTGAGACCAGGTGCCCAGGAAGAGTAAGAATCTCCTGCCTGCATGCAAAATTACATGTATGCCATAACCCCCTGAATCATAGACTCCTGACCTACGATCTGTACGTCTTCCCTGATACAATTGACTTACTTTTTAAAATATTTAGTGTTCAGACGTCAACATCAAGGCTTACTCGAGTTTCAGTTAAACCTAAAAGACTTCCATCCTTTATTGTAAAATTAAAGGTTGTGTATTATCTTATTAGTCCCCTATCGCATCGCTGGAGGTAACTTATAGTTTCCATCCCGTTTGTCTGTTCAGCTGTTACCATGGACACGAGCCTTGTAAAAATGCCATGTCACAAGTATTCTACTGTTGCGTAAAATTTCAAACATGGTTTCCATAGCAACGAAAACTTAATTTGTAAAAAGGAAGTTTATTTATGTTTCAGTACATCATATACACCTTCCATACCAAAAAGCTTCAAAATTGGAGACATGCTATTTCCACGTGCAATTGAAATTATTTTGGTCCTTACAGAAAAATGCTATTAGATACAAATTGGGCCAGACGGAAAATGTATTCAGAGGTCAAATTCAGAAATCGTGCGGAATTTCTACCATTAACTAATAAAGTAATCAATATTATTTCGACACTGATCAATCAGTCGATATAAGAAATCACTAAATGACATCATACTTTAATGACTGATCTTAAATTCTTTCCATTGTGTTTAGATGATGATGACTGCGATTTTCCTCATTTTAACGTCTGCCTCTTCCCCCCTTTTTTTTTGTCCAAAAGCACATAGACTGCAACGTCATCATGTTAATGTATCGGTTTATGTTAATGTAAATCTTGTCTTTTAAGATCACGAGCTGAATTTTGTAAAACGATGGATGGATAATACAAAGTGTTTCAACCTAAAAACAAATTGATATTTACAAAGAGCTTTGTAATATATCATGAAAGATAAAATCATTCCATTGTTAGAACATTCATGTTAACTGACAGAATTATGTCATAATTAATAAAATTGCAATATAATGTACGTTGTACTTCCATATTATTGAAGTTCTTGTCAATATCGAAATGCATGTTATATAGTACCGAATTTATTGTGCCAGACATATAAGAAAGGAGGGGATATGTTTCAGATATATTATGATAACTGATAAATCTGCATTTTGATACAATAGTCTATTAGATAAAAGAATATATATGAGATGCTAGGATAAGGTGTCAAATCTGTCCTGTAATATCTCAAATTTTGAAAAGACCGAGACAGCATTTTTGTTAACATGATACCAATAACGGATCCCATTATATTATCAAACTAGGCAAAAGGTGTATGATATCGGATATTTAACATTTGGCTCAAAATGTATCTTGTTCTCATAGAAATCAATGGAAAACCTTTCGGATACTGAATCCTCGACAGTGATCCTCAATACAAAAAATGACATATGACCAAAGACTGAAAGTTAGGTCAACAAAATTCAGAAATACGTAGCACGATGGGTAGAATATGATGCTAAATGTTCAATATTTGTTTTAGAAATTTCGAGAATATTTTGTGAATAAAAAAATTTTGGAATGCGTTTGGAGAAACAAACACCCACCCGAAGTTGATTGGAATTTGCTGCTTGTGTCCTCTGGGACTCCCAGTTAAATTGAAAGTGACATAACCTTTATTTTGTTCTAAAACTAATTATATCGTGCTTTTTATAATGTAAAATATTATATCTGGGACTTCTGGTCTACAAGCAGTGAAACTCACCAAGTGGTACAAATGTTACGCATATTCATATTCATAGCACCAGTTATGTCAACATTTTAGAGAAAATGAGTTTCATTATCTCGGGGATGCTTGTTCGTACCAAATTTATCAAATATAATGAAATATGTCAATTTTTACCATATACACATTTTCTTCCATTGAGTAATTTTTTTGTCATGATCAAAAAAAAAATAACATTTTATCTTTTCACGAATATGGTCACCAGAATACTTAAATATATAACAAATGTGAGAACATCAACTTCAAAATTATAAAGTTGTACTTTTCGTTGTTGTTACATTCCTTCGTTCTCCTTGCATATTGTGTATTCATATCGCAATTTGTACGCAATACCAGATCTTGCTCTAACTACAATGACTTCGTTCTGAGCGCAAGGGGAATAAAACGAAAACCTACTGCACCACGGGTATATTTGTGAGTGACGGACACTGTCATTGCAAAAAAAGACATGTCTGGACTATACAATGAATATTGAACACATTATAAAATCTGAGTGGGAGACAGGTAGACCTAAAATGAATTAAGCTTTCTGAGAAAGTATGTAAACGACAGCAGGTTTATGTACTATGCTACTACATCGACGGCGAGTGAGGCTAGCCAACAGGGGATGATTACCCCTCCCGGGCACATGGTCCCACCTCTGGCTTGCTGGGGGTCCATCGGTGCTAAATTTTGTGCGCTATTGTGATTGCTCTTGGAATTGTCGTCAGGATATTCGTTTTGCTCATTGATGGTCTGTCACGAAGAATACACAATTCATACAATCATGAAAGGAAGGGGTCTCCAACAAGACTCGAATCAATGTGTAAATTTTGATTGCCCTGATCTGCACGAACAGCTATTTATTTCATTTATCCGATGTCCCAGATGGATTTATGCCCGGTTTATTATATACAATATATTCAAGAATACAATTCATCAATATAAGCATCGTAGAAATACCCATCAGTTAACCAGTCTGTAAGTCGAGACGTTAATGCTATGTTATCGCCCTGATTGCCCACGATTAAGGTGAATCGTAGGTAACGTAAGAGAACGTGTTGTGGAATCGTGAAGATCGTAATAGAGCGTGGTTGAATCGTGATGATTTTAGGAAATCGCAGATCATCTCGACCCACACGGTCTGCGGCGTGTCGATAAGTACCGGCACGGTTTCAACGATTCAGTCCACGATCAACTAATTAGATTGCGATTTCAATATTCCTAGAATGAAAAGTATTATAAGACAACCTGTTTTTAGCTCACCTGAGCCATAGGCTCAAGTGAGCTATTGTCATAGTGTTGCGTCTGTCGTCCGTCGTCCGTCGTCGTCGTAAACTTTTCACATTTTAAACTTCTTCTCCAGAACGGCTGAAGGGATTTTGATGAAACTTAGTAGGTATGAAGTACTCATAGTCCCCTACAAGTGTTGTTATTTTTCGTCCGGATCCGTCAAAAGGTGGCGCCACCACAGCCAAAAGTAGGTCACGGGGGGTAACCTCCTTTGACAAACGTCTTCTTCAGAACCGAAGCGTGTATCGACAAACCGAAAGCATCAGGATGATCTAGAGAGATGTCTTAAGAAGTGTTGTCATTTTTGGTTCCACTTCGAAGTCAAATTTTTGACGCGTTTTGACGTCTTTTCGGACTTAGTCAGAAATGCACATTTTTGCACTATTTCTTTAAATAACTCAATAAGTGTATGATTTTACACACTCATTTACTACATATTTATCATATTTAACTTACTTAATGCTTTGATATGTATTTTATGCTTAAATTTTATTTTTTTGATTTTTTATGAAATTTTTTCTTATGTAAAAAGGAAGGGGGGTTGATTTTCATACATTTTCTGCTTCTTTTCTATAACCACTCTTCAGATTGTCATGACAATTTGTAGGTATGAGGTACTCATGCATGGTACCCTACAAGTGAAAGAATTTTTTCAAGATATCCACTTTTGGATTTTTAAGGAATATTTTTTAAGATTGTACATAGGTATAATGTATGTTTTCCATGCCCAATGGACCCATGGGGAGTGGCTTCAAACCCCGGCGGGACCCCGACAAAATTGTTTTTTCCCTTTTTAGCTCACCTGAGCCATAGGCTCAAGTGAGCTATTGTCATAGTGTTGCGTCCGTCGTCCGTCGTCGTCGTCGTCCGTCGTCGTAAACTTTTCACATTTTAAACTTCTTCTCCAGAACGGCTGAAGGGATTTTGATGAAACTTAGTAGGTATGAAGTACTTAGAGTCCCCTACAAGTGTTGTTGTTTTTCGTCCGGATCTGTCAGCAGGTGGCGCCACCACAGCCAAAAGTAGGTCACGGGGGGTACCCTCCTTTGACAAACGTCTTCTTCAGAACCGAAGCGTGTATCGACAAACCGAAAGCATCAGGATGATCTAGAGAGATGTCTTAAGAAGTGTTGTCATTTTTGGTTCCACTTCGAAGTCAAATTTTTGACGCGTTTTTGACGTCTTTTCGGACTTTGTCAGAAATGCACATTTTTGCACTATTTCTTTAAATAACTCAATAAGTGTATGATTTTACACACTCATTTACTACATATTTATCATATTTAACTTACTTAATGCTTTGATATGTATTTTATGCTTAAATTTTATTTTTTTGATTTTTTATGAAATTTTTTCTTATGTAAAAAGGAAGGGGGGTTGATTTTCATACATTTTCTGCTTCTTTTCTATAACCACTCTTCAGATTGTCATGACAATTTGTAGGTATGAGGTACTCATGCATGGTACCCTACAAGTGAAAGAATTTTTTCAAGATATCCACTTTTGGATTTTTAAGGAATATTTTTTAAGATTGTACATAGGTATAATGTATGTTTTCCATGCCCAATGTTTCAGGTGCAACTACAGGAAAAAAAACCTTCTTTGTATGATTAATCATTTTTAGATCGACCTTTCATCCATAGTTACAGCTGATAATTCAACAAGTGACACATGCTTCAATGTCTTATTGATTGACCTTTTATGTGATATGATTCAATTATTTAAATTCTTTATACTCATTTCGAATTTTATTTTGAAAGTCGGGAACAAGATTTCAAAAGCGGCCATGTTTTGCCGTGTACCCGAAGGGGATTCCCCATGTAGAAATGTGATACCTTTAGTACTGCGATACATTTCAGGAGATACAGTGCAAACGGAATATATTTTTATTTAATGTGCATTATACTTGGAACACTTTCATAATGTTCATCATTCATGTACTTGGAACACTTGCATATACTTGTTATCACGTATAAAGTTTGCTCGAATTTCCTCTGTCTTAGACTCTCTTAGATGAAGTAATTTACGGACTGATTTCTTGAAGAAACGTTTAATGAGTAATCTCTTCCTCTGGAATTCGAGAATGCATAGGACATTTAATATCTGAAATTCTTGAAATAAATAATTCAGTTCAGCGTTCCTGAAATCTTCCTATGAAATGTTGGACCACAGAAAGCTGCTGTTTAAATAGAGAAAATAAATTATTATTTACAACCATAAGCCACTTTGTTCGACATCTTGTATGTATAATATTTCTAAGAGGAACACAGAGGCCTGAGGTTGTGAATAATAAAACATTTTCTCTCATAAAATGACAGGTTCCTGTGATAAGACATTTGGGAACTTTTATCTGTTCAAATAATAGATACATGATGAGTTTTTATTGGACCAAATAACTTTTTGTCGGCAAATCCTATGCAACCGATACATTTCATGAACTCTCTCCGCTAACAACTTGTCCGTGTAACAGTCCTTTGATGAGGTAAAACAATTTGTTAACAGTAAATAACGACGTCGTAGGTCTGCTAGTTGGACAAGCTTAGCAATTTCATGGGCCTTTTAATTTGTTTCAAACTATGAAACCTAGAGAAACCACTTGAGTTGTTGAACAGCGTATGCTGAAATGCGACGCTCCTTCTCGCCTGTTGAAATATGCATATTCACTGAAAATTATTTGATCAAGTGGCTTCACTGGGTCATGAGGTTTGATACACCATACACTGCTTTTTGGAAAACAAACTGGTCCAATTTCTGCACAACTCACTTGAATTGATACATATTGGATTAAAACGATTTTAACTGTTCGTTTCATGTATTTGAGATGAAATCAATACTATTCAAAAGCATTCATAGATTTCAGTATACTTTAATATGAATAAAGGCAAAACCGAAAAATCTTTGTTTTTTATGCCCCTGGAATAAAACATTCGGGAGCATATAGTTTTTGGCCTGTCCGTTTGTCTGTTTGTCTGTCTGTTTTCCGAAAAACTTTAACATTGGGCATAACTTTTAAATGGAAGCTGGTGATAGAGGTTTCATATTTCACATGTGTATTCCTTGTGACAATACCTTTCCATTGATACCAAAATTTTTGACCTCGTGACCATAACCTTGACCTTTGACGTACTTCTCAAAAACTTTAACATTTGGCATAACTTTTGAATGGTTAGTGATAGAGGTTTCAATTTTTACATGTGTATTCCTTAATTTGACAAGATCTTTCCATTGATACCAATATTACGCTGACCCTGACCTCTCACATACTTAACAGAAAATGGCCTTTATACTAACAAAGATGCCGCCGGGGGCATTCTTGTTTCACAAACACAGGCTTTATAATTTCTGGCATGCTAGCTATCAATAATGAAAGGTTTTGTGTTCAATTTCAAATAAACTCAATTTATGAAATCATTTCATTGTTTTATTCTTTTTCTGCTGCACATTAATGTACAATATGATTTTATTTTTGATGTTGCATAATTGAACTATACTAGCTGGGCATATGACGTTGGACCACTTTATCCGTCTTTTCAAATCAGTAAAAAAGTTATTGTTTTGAAATGTGACTATTTTTTCTTTTTTGTACTTTTAAAGGTTGTCTGAAAAAAAAACTTCTCTGCATCCGGCAAAAATCTTTTTAGAAAGGTTGTGGGCAAAAATCCTGGTACTGGCACTATCAGTATTCAATGTCAGTATGTCAATTAGAGCGTGCATGGGTATCAGGTGAGCGTTGTGCCCCCCGGGGCTCTTGTTGTATTATTACAAGAGTTTTTAACATCCTCAACAATTTCTGGCATATGTAGAAGCCACAAAAAGAAGTCTTGATAATAAATGTAGCATTGCATTAACTGTTTCCGAATGATTTACAAATGTACATAATTTATTATATACACGCAGTCAAAGATTTGAATTGCTCAACAAAAAACGTTACCTTTAATAATCAAGAAACGAAAGAGAATATAATGTTGATCAATGCCACCTCCAGCGTTTTATGATATAAAACTTCATCTCTTGGATGTTAAGCTTAATCTTGTTTTCGAATATTGCAAGTGGTATTGAGACTGGTAGTCCGTTTCAAATCAAATCAAATTATTAAATCGCGACAATTTTTATCTCATTCTAGTCCTGCATCGTTACAGATCGCAACAAAACTTGATAAGCGTAGGGAATCGTGATAGAACGTGGTAAAGCGTAATAGCTCATCTTGGTAATCCTACGGGAACAAGACGAAGCTTGAGAGCACGGGATGAAAACCGTGACAGATCTAAAATCGCAACAACTCGCTACAGCGCGTATCAAATCGTACGATGAGCGTGCTGGAGCGTCGGAGAGCGTGTGAAGACCAAAATTATTTTATTTATAGAATTGTAGAGCTCTACGATTTTGCTCAGTCGTGGACATCGTAGAGCATCGTGGTTAAGTGTGAACATAGCATAAGGAAAAATCTTTAGATTTTCCGTTGAAGCAGCTAAGAACCCCAGAATAAACAGTATTCCGAAGTGAAACCAGGCATATTATATTGGTTAGATTTGAGGACCAGGCATATTACATTGGTTAGATTTGAGGACCAGGTATATTACATTGGTTAGATTTGAGGACCAGGCATATTACATTGGTTAGATTTGAGGACTAGGCATATTACATTGGTTAGATTTGAGGACCAGGTATATTACATTGGTTAGCTTTGAGGACCAGGCATATTACATTGGTTAGATTTGAGGACCAGGCATATTACATTGGTTAGATTGGAGGATCAGGTATATTACATTGGTTAGATTTTAGGACCAGGTATATTACATTGGTTAGATTTGAGGAACAGGCATATTACATTGGTTAGATTTGAGGACCAGGCATATTACATTGGTTAGATTTGAGGACCAGGCATATTACATTGGTTAGATTTGAGGACCAGGCATATTACATTGGTTAGATTTGAGGACCA
Organism: Pinctada fucata; assembly: GCA_028142955.1. Lineage (NCBI taxonomy): Eukaryota > Metazoa > Mollusca > Bivalvia > Pterioida > Pteriidae > Pinctada > Pinctada fucata. Next base: position 10,683,808 of record AP027114.1, on the reverse strand, counting down.
GGCATATTACATTGGTTAGATTTGAGGACCAGGCATATTACATTGGTTAGATTTGAGGACCAGGCATATCACATTGGTTCGATTTGAGAACCAGGCATATTACATTGGTTAGATTTGAGGACCAGGCATATTACATTGGTTAGATTTAAGGACCAGGCATATTACATTGGTTAGATTTGAGGACCAGGCATATTACATTGGTTAGATCTGAGGACCAGGCATATTACATTGGTTAGATTTGAGGACCAGGTATATTACATTGGTTAGATTTGAGGACCAGGCATATTACATTGGTTAGATTTGAGGACCAGGCATATTACATTGGTTAGATTTGAGGACCAGGCATATCACATTGGTTCGATTTGAGAACCAGGCATATTACATTGGTTAGATTTGAGGACCAGGCATATTACATTGGTTAGATTTAAGGACCAGGCATATTACATTGGTTAGATTTGAGGACCAGGTATATTACATTGGTTAGATTTGAGGACCAGGCATATTACATTGGTTAGATTTGAGGACCAGGCATATTACATTGGTTAGATTTGAGGATCACTGACGAGGGTTAAGTACCCGAAACGTGCATGTCTGGTCCATGTTGCCAATTTATCTGTTCTTAAATGATGCTATTCAATTTGAAGACGTTTACATTTCTTGGGAACGTCAGCATCTCCTATTCGCAAGTAGTTAGATTTGAGGACCAGGCATATTACATTGGTTAGATTTGAGGATCACTGACGAGGGTTAAGTACCCGAAACGTGCATGTCTGGTCCATGTTGCCAATTTATCTGTTCTTAAATGATGCTATTCAATTTGAAGACGTTTACATTTCTTGGGAGAGTCAGCATCTCCTATTCGCAAGTAACATCCGTAGCAACAGATCCATTAGAACGTGTTAAATTCTATGATTGCCTTAATGAACATGTCAGGTACATATGTTTTGTTTGGTGATGTTGACCGCTATCTAATCGTAATTAAGAATGTCGCTGATTATTATGGAAATAGGGAATGGCAAATAAACACTTTTAAGTTATACACACTTACCCATTGTTCTCGATGATTATAAGCAGTGCAGTCTTTTTTTGTTTGACGTTTCTATAATGCGATTTGGTGTTACTTAATCTTGAGCTCGATTCAGCCAGCAGAGCACACACTGTTATACGCATGCCATAGATTTTTTTAAATTCATTTTCATAGAATTTGTGTCACAAGAGGCCGCTGCATTTAACTGTATTGTTTATAATGTCACCTTACGATGAGAAGTTCTATGTTTATACAACTACTGTGCGTCTATGGAGAGCGGTAAATATGATTTACTAACCCTCTGCCCCAAATAAATCAAAATGTATGTATCTACATGATTATTAACTTGAGGTTGTACCTTTATCGTATTTTATAAAACTCAATTACAGATATTGCGCAGTTGTTTGAAATGTTAGTGAAAATATGAAAATCCTAAATCATCAAGATCCTTTTTTAAAATTTCGCTAATTTTTCTCTAAAGATTTCATCGAGCATAAGTTATTTATATACATATGATGTACTGTTAGCATTACCATAATTTTTTATTATAATACTAACGATTCTGAATAATTGATTTCGAATGACAGGCAAGCATATATATTTGTTTGCGCATGTCTGAGTTTATAAGGAGTCACTGTTTTCAATCTATACACTCGATATTTTGTTCACTCAGGCAAGTTGGAAGATGTTGCCGAAAGCTCAATATTACATAGCTGTTGCGCATTTCATACTTCTTCTAAGTGGTAAGTTGATTTTAATAAACTTTTAAGCTCAAATTATGGAACTATTTTGTTCATACCATAGTATTTATGTAGAAAAACATACTCAACAATTTCGGTGAATTGAAGGTTTTCATGCTTTAATTATACTGAGAATTATTATTTTTACAATGTTACGTCCGCTCATAAATTCAGATATTTGGCACGGTACAAAAATGTACTTGACCATTCTACAGCCTTCTACATGTACCAGCGCATTCTTAAAACTTGCACTCAGACTGACTGTGACGACGAGACTTCATGACGGACCCTGTCCAAATCTCATTAAAGAAGACAGGGCCCCGACCACCTGACCTCTCTGAAAGTCGGTCGGACTCTAGATTTTCGGATGATAACATGCATGAGCTCGCTTTAGCCAGCAGGGCACGGACTGCATTTCGTATGTCTCATTTCCTTTCTATATTTATTTTCATACACATCTGTGATACTTTGGCTCATGCGTTTTGCCGTCTTGCTTGTTTTGGTCATCTTACAGTGAGGTACTTATTTCACACTACAATTATGCGCTCTTCGAGACCTTTGAGTAACCGGGAAAGTTGAAGGATTATGCACACGTAATCCGGATAACCACACTATTTGCTACTAACGTAGTAGATAGCCATCCTAAGTAGTCACCAATTGCCCATGATTCTCTTTGGTTTTTGTGTGGTCGTTTGTATTTGGTGTCTTGGTTTAAATAATGTTTATTTGAAAAGCAAAATTACACATTAATCAATTAACATAAGCACAAATCAAGGTTTGAACAACAAGATTGAAATTTATGCTAAGCTCTCTCTTTAATGATATTGAAAATGTAATTTGAATTTTTGGACGACTTACATGTAATAAGATGAACCAATTTGTAAAATTATGAAAGAAAGCAAAATGTAGAAAAATCCTAAAACAAAATTTTGAATCAGTCTTGAAAAACGAAGATGTAATCATCGACTTTTCATCTCTCTAAATGTTAAAATCCAGTACTCCAAACTACTTCATAATACCGCCCAGCGTCCAACAGGTCAGTAACTGAAACTCAAGATCCTCTGATAACTTACATTTCAACAACCACCCAGATGTAAATGAATCTATATCAAAATTCTTTCCTTATCAAAACGGTTAACGATAAAAAATATTAGTATAAAGATATTAATTAATTAAAAATTAACGGTTAAAAATATTCCATGGAGACATATATTTGTAGAAATGAAATAATTCATTTTTTTAAACGTGATAGGAAAGAGTGGACTCTCCGTTCGTATTGTTATCATACAAGAGATTTTTAGAAAGCAGAATATCGATATCAATTTTATAAGGCAACTGAGAAATAGTTGAAAATCTTAAGGTGTCATATTTTAGATATTCCAAAAGATAAAGTTGAGCTATATGAGGTTGCCCACAAGAACATCTATCATCTGTTATTAAATATTCTAATATGACTTGATTCTTTTTCCCTATTAAGACAACAGACGCGAGCCAGGCTCTATTCTCCAATATAGGCCCTATAGCGATAAGCCACGCCTACCCATTTTCTGAAAGCAGGTAAACCGGCAGGAACTGATTTTACCAAGAATCGAAAGGTCTAAGTTTGGTCATCATTAGAATAGAAATAAAAAAAATGACAAGCCGGGCTCTATTGTCTCATAATGCCCTCGCGTCCTCAGCCAATCATATTTATCATAATAAAAAGATCATAATCTATGGAACTGCAGGACAATCGAAGTCTAGAATGTAAGATCTGGCTCCTACGATCACCCAGATAGAAATAAGAAGATGTTTCTTTAAATTCTGCTTAGCGTTTTAATACATAAGTTGACATAGTCAACTTAATGTTGTGTGGTAAGGAATTCCAATCGTTAACCGCTTTGATAAGGAAAGAATTTTGATATAAATTACATTTACATCTGGGTGGTTGTTGGAATGTAAGTTATCAGAGGATCTTATGTTTCGGTTACTGATCTGTTGGCGCTGGGCGGTATTATTAAGTTATCTGCAGTACTGGATTTTAACATTTAGAGAGATGAAAAGTCGATGATTACATCTTCGTTCTTCAAGACTGATCCAAGCCGTATCCTTCATCAGTCATGTTCTGGACACTGATCGTTTCCCCCTGTAACCATAATCGCAGCCTCAGTTTGATTTTTTTTTCAATACTTTGTTTTTCAAAAGCAGTACAATTATTCCATATCACATTAGCATATTCCAAGGTAGGCCTAATAAAGGAGAAAAATAAATTGTTTTAAGTGTCTTCCTATTTAATTTATGCATAAGTGATCGAAAATGCTTTTCCATGCTTTACAAGTTTTCTCTGCCAAATGAGCTTACCAAGTACATGATTCCCAAATGTTTATGAGTGACAAACTTTTTTTATCTGAATATTATTCATGACCAATTTCGGTGGAGTGGATAAGTCTTTCTAGAAAGGAGCATTTCTGTCGGGGTTTTTTTTTGGGGGGGGGGGGATAAGAGTTACAAAATGTAACGAGCATAACCTGTGACCAATTGTGGATGTTTGGTGTTTTGGTGCTGTGTTTGCTCTTACTTGTCCCTTTTGTGTCTGGTGCTGCGGATGTCTTCTCTGTGTTTTGCTGTTGATACTGCAACTGGGTCTTATTGGAGATTCCTAACTTTTTTTGAATTTCTGATAGGATAGTAATGCCAAATTCCACCCTTGAAACTTTCCATTGCAAAATTTATTTTCGTGTGGACAGAAAAATAGACAGCAAAAATAATTTGCACTCTTTCTAGAAATATAAGATTGATGGATAATTTTGTTGTTAGTCGCCTACATGCATCATACAAAAATTGCTTAAGGTATTCCATGGAAAATGTATGAAGTAATGTAATTCATCAGTTAATTTTTTTCTAAGCCACATGGTATATTAGAAAAAAAATTCTATACATGTACGAGACGAGACAAAAAAATGAATAGGGTTATGTTTGGGCGATATGATGAAAAATTAAGATAGCACTGTAGAAAAATGAGTGGATGAACCTCTGTTTTTTCTGCTACATTTGATGATATATATACATTTATATCTGTATCAATAAATAGTCAATAAGTTCTTTCCACAAGTTTCAATATATTGAAAAAATAACAAACGCCCAACTAAGACTCAACCGGTTTCATTGGTATCATCAGGAGTTTAAAAAAAAAACCTCCTGATGATACCAGTGAAACCGGTTGAGTTTTAGTTCGGCGTTTGTTATTTTTGTGTTGCCTGCGAAACATAGAGACACTAAGATATAACTTTGTCCGTTGTCCGTCTGTCAGTCAGTCCGTCCGTCTGTCTGTCACACTTTGGATGTCACACCCCATAGCTTTTCATTGGTAAGTGATACGGCTTTGATATTTCACATGTGTATTTCTTGTGATGATACCTTCTTACACATACCATACTTTTTGACCTAGTGACCTTGACCTAGATCTTTGACCTACTCTTCAAACAAAATTGGTTATATCTTTTGATTTGTAAGTGATAGGTCTTTGATATTTCACATATGTATTCCTTGTGATAAGACCTTCTTACACATACCATAAGTTTTGACCTAGTGACCTTTACCTAGATATTTGACCTACTTTTCCAAAAAAATAAGATCGGCTGTATCTTATGATTGGTAAGTGATAGGGATGTTTTATTTCACATGTGTATTCCTTATCATGAATCCTTTCTACACGTGCCATATTTTTTTTATACCTAGTGACCGTGACCTAGATATATGACCTACGTTTAAAAAAAGTTAAGATTGGCTAGAACTTTTGATTGATAATTCATATGATTTTAATATTTCAAGAATGTATTTCTTCTGATGTTCCCAAAAAGTGTACCTAGATGACTGACCTTTTCTGAAAGTAATAGATTGACCATATCTTTTAATTGATAAGTAAGAGGCATGTTTGCTCATTTGACAAGACTTTCCCACTGATACATGTACAAGTATTAAACCAAGTGACCATGACCTACATACTTGATCAACTTTTCAAAAATAGGCCGCTTCGCAGGCGACACAAGCATTCATTGGAATGCTATTTTTTTCATTATACATGTATATGTATATACAGACAGAACAAAAGGGATGAAAACAACCACATTCACTATTTAAGCAATGTCGAAACCATCCAATGAAGGGCGAATGCACGTCGCTTGGAAACAAAAGATATAGATAGCACAAAATGTACAAGCGGCAACGGCAGTGAACGTGTTTAAAACCAGCGGAAGGGACAGTACACCACTTACGCCGTCTGGATAACTTGTATGCAAACAGGAGACGCTAACTCTACATAGGCACGTGCCCCCCCCCCCCCCCCCCTGCGTGGTCTGCTTTGGTTTATTGATTTAGAATATTACTAACTTGTGTACTAGAAATAGCCTTTCGAGCTGCAGTACATTGCAAGTTATGACTAGCATGAGAGTGTGTATGTTTATTACATGTATGTACTTGTGTCGGGACGGAATGAGGGACGTACTGTCCCTTGTCCCGTCTGAATACATGTACATATTCGTGTATCAAGACGGCTTAAGTGGTGTACTGTCCCTTCCGCTGCGTTAAAACATGTTTAGTGTCGTTACCACTTGTACCTTTTTGTGTTATCTATTTATATTTAAATACATTTTTAGAAATTATTGACAAATCGATATTTCATGCCCAATCATACTCTTTGAAATTTCACTAAAATAACTTGTTCCCATAGAATTCGATGTAAACCAAAAGGGCCAATATTTCTTTAAGAAATCATTTTCGAAATACCATCGGTCAAAAGTATTATATTTTACATTATGATGGCATCCCCTGATTGGCTGGCCGCAGCCGCCGTTGATGTTCACTCACGAAAACGAAAAGAATATCTACAGCTCATGCTCTATCTGAGATTATGTTTATAGAGAAGGTTTTCTTGAGACTATTTCAGGGAAATCATTAAAAATACAATTAACTGTCAAACCCCTAGTAGGGACATGTTTACGAGTTCCATGCGGCAAAGGGCATAAGTGTGACACAAATGAGATAAAGAAGATCCTCACGACAACATTAACATCCCTAACAGTAGAGCACCAAATTACTATCTCAAAGCAGAAATTGCACATTTATTTTGCAATGGAAAATTTCTATAAATAACAAATGACAAGATAATGAAAGAACAGACAATGATACGGAAGTGTTCCGTCTAAGTCATGCTACTTAGACAAAAAGGTAAAAAATGAATGATAATGAAATAGTGATCTCTATTAGAACATGTTAAGTTTAAATAAGAAGGAAAACCTTTATGAAGAAAAAATAGTATGAGACACAAACTGTATTCTTAAAGTAAATGTTTGTTATGACCTTAAAATTTAAAGCTGACCTTGAACCAATGCTCGGAAAAAAACAAGTTTGGAAGTTATTTTCCTCAAGATTGATATTAATCTAATTAAACCTCAATATTTTATCATTAAAAGTATTTTGTGACTTTGAAATCGAATAAATGACCTCGAGTCAATGTTAAAGAGCTTGATGCAAGGACTATTTGTGTAATGTTTGAACTCTCAATGTCAAACAGTCATTGTTTTATAGGCAACAGTTTGTTATGAGCTTTAGAATGAGAATATGACATTGTGTCAAGGTCAAGTAGAAAGGACTTGGCTCAACAGTTACATGTATGAGGTTTGAATTCTGAAAGTAAAATAGTCTTTGTTCTATAGGCAAAAGTTTGTTGTGAACTGAATGATCAAAATTTGACCTTGACACTAGGTCAATATTAAATTATTGCATATAAGTAGCCTACCATCAATGTTTGAAGTCAAAATCTAAAAAACAAGGAGAAATTGGCATCTTGCCAATTTAAAGTTCCATTTTCAACTCGAAATTGTGCGAAAACAGTGAATAGTTTATCGAGCATGTAAGCGTATAATAATTTGCAAAATTTCCAAAGAACAATATAAAACAAATTTATTTCCAATTGTACGATAAGTTATGAGTTAAACGATTTGGCGACTTATGACCTCTGGCGGGAGCATATATGAACTTTTCGACAACAAACAAAAATAATTGAGACCTTTATATGCTCTCCAATATGTATCTTCGTTTTATCATATCATGCGGTGTCCGGAACGATCAGGGGATAAGAACAATGATAATAAGAACTAGATTCCTCCTTTAATAGCTCTTCCTTGGAAATAAAATGTTAAAATCCGAATAAAGAAGATGAAAAAGGGTAAAGTTGCCCTATTCACCTTGGCAAATGAGTCAAAAGAGCTGATGTCTAACTTGGGACTCTTATTTACTTATCAACAAAATAAAATAAAAATATACTTAATACCATTAATGTTTGCAACAGCTTTAAATTCCTTTATCTATAGATTTTTATTCCTTTAGAATTACTACTTCAAATAAGAAACTACCCAATGATTTTTGATTATCCGCGACAGACAGCTCCGCAGTCTTCTCAAAAAGGACCTAAAATTTCTTCTCAAAATTTTACGTTCCTCGAGACCTCTGGGTAATTGGAGAAGTGAGAGGGTTGTGCGCACGTAATCCAGGATAACCACACCATTTGCTACTTACGTGACAAGTGGCCGTCCAAAGTCGGCACCGGTTGCCCATTGGTCTCTTCGGTTTATGTGTAGTCTTTTATGTTTGATGTTTACATGTCGTGTCTCTTTATCGTCTCGTGCTGTACTGGTCTTTTGTGTTTTTGTATCGTGTGTTTTGGTGTTTTGCTGTTGATGCTGCACCGGGGTCTTGTTGGAGATCTACTCCCTTCTTCTAATTATAGAATCCCATCCTAGATAGATTTTATCAATTGGCGCGACGTACTAAAGGAAGCCTTAGATAACTTAACCAAACGATGGTGTAAATCGGAAGGAGTCGAACCGCATTCTCTGAATGACTGGAAAAACCTCATTTTGGATATAACAGATATTCGAATAGATTACTTCCACGAAAATCCTCATCTTTTTGAAAATTCAGGTTCTAAATCCGAGTGATATTTTAAATCTAACATACGCAATTTACATGAAAAACATGTCTTTGCTCTAAAAAGACAAAGCAGCCAACAACACCATTGTCATTTGAAAACGCTATTACATATCAATTTTAGTTTTGGAATTTTGTCTGCAAATTCTTTTATTAATGATCAGGAATTATTGCCGAATTTGCTTATTTCTGATTGATGGAGACGCTTTTTGATAGAGTGTACGTCAGAGTGAGTAAATCGCTAACGCTCCAAAGCGGTCTATTCCGGATTAGCGCGTGCATGACCATCGCGTACGTTTATTTTTGTAGTGTAAGATCTTTGACTTCGCGTATAATTGCAATGCAAAGGAGTAGGTGCGCTAACTCCCTATATCGGTCCTATAAATGATAAAGGAACTATTAATTATCACTTTTTGCAACGTTCAATGTTTAAGGAGATACCGCGTCATGTTTTCGAGCCCTCGTTCCGTCACGCGCGTGATGTATGACGTCATATTCTGACGTCATTTGCCCTGAATTACGCAAAACAAAGGACGATCATCGTATTTTATATACAAATCTTCAAAATGCATCTATGATACAGGCCTCGCCCTCGATATTTTTTATGGAAATTAAAAGGCCGATCAGAAATTCATCTATTGCTACAAAAATTATCACGGGCAAGGCCTGGATCGATACTTAATTTCATAAATTTCTATCGAAAGTTCGCTCATTTATTGATATTTTCAAAGATTTCGTGTTTTTAGACATTTTTAGCGACGTATTATTCAACATAGGACTGTGAAATCAAAATAAGCTTTCCTGATATGGATTCAACATACATTTGACATTTTAAAAACTAGAATATTTTGCAAATATGAACAACTTTGAAGATAGGGCCGATATGGCAGGTTTCCACACCTACCCCATTTCATAAAATCCTGATTATTAAATAAAGCAGTTATACACTTTTGATTTCGGTTTACTCGTTACTATACAGACCTTGTCAGGCATTGCTTAACCTCGGCATTCAATCAATACCTGACCAGGTCTGTATAGTCACGAGTCAACCGAAGTTCGTCGAACTTAGCTACATGTGCCCTCGGGGACTCATGGTCCACCAGGCGTGACACTCACCACGTAGTACAAATGTTAACGTCTTCAAATTCGATAGCATCATTTAAGAACAGATAAATTTGCAGCATTGACCAGACATGCACGTTTCGGGTACTTAACCCTCGTCAGTGATCCCCAATCTAAACAAAATAATATGGCCAAAGAGTGTGAAAATTATTATGTTAAAAAATGTACCGAAAAACGTAGCAGAATGGGTCGGATATAATGCTACAGATCCCACGTTTTAGAAATTTCAAGATATATGGTAACAGAAATTTTCGAATGCGTTAAAGAGACAGACGATCAACCGAAGTTGACCGAAATTGGCTACATGTGCCATGGAAAAGATTTTATTCAAAATTTTCAAAAGCAAAGAAAACATTGTGATTCGAATTGTGTCATTGGTACATCTAGGTACATGTACTTGGATGATATTCTAACTATCGATAATCCTGTTTTTGAAAAGTATTAAAAAGTTATTTATCCACAAGAATTGACTCTAAACAAGGCAAACGTTACAAACACAGTAACACAATTTTTGGACCTGAATATCGAAATTGGTATTGGAGAGACTCAGACAAGTATTGGGTATTTCGAATCCTGCATTTAATGGTTACATGATTAACAATATAACTAGACTGTCGAAATAGTACTTTTTGCAAGTAAATATGTAATTATTTGAGGCTTTGTCCGCTGGTGTGATGACATAATGTCCTTGGAGATAGGTAAGCTCTGTGATAACATCAGGGTCCTTAAATATAGACTCGAATCAGGTGTCCACATTTGATTTTAATCGGTTAATTCAAGATAAAAGTAACTCTTTGATGGATTTTATCCATTCGGAAAGGGTGTCGAGCTGTACATCCTCTTTCTTTGACCAACGTTTTGCATATTCCTCACAAGAGACCATGATAATTTTGACATTTTTGTTCCATGTAAAGGACATACTTTCTCTGTATTTGGGACCCTTCTTTAACAATTCTCTCAACTTGTCGTTGTTGACTATACTTAGGTCATCAGTAACAACGTGTCCACAAGGAGAGTAGTTGGAATCCGATGACGAACATTCGCAAGGAAATGGATGTAGTGAGGGATTACTTAAATCAATACACTGCAAGAATAGAGCGTTATTGTACATTTTAGATGCAACTGTTGGTGTGTAGCTATAGGAAATACAAGGTGTTTCTTTTCTTTTGAAATATGGTGGAATTTTTTCATTGACAGTTTTGTGATTCAAAGACCAAGATTCAATTTATCAATACCTTTGTTTGCAAATCTTACTTTAATGAAAAGACGGTTGGTTTTCTCCTCTGAATTATCTGATCTTACTGCTTGAAATAAACGAAAAGGAGAAATGTCCGAGATGACTCCTTGTAGTCTGTATTCTGGGGAACGTGTATCGGTAAATGTGAGGTCCTTTGTATGTTTGTAAATTTCATGTAACTTCCGTAAAGGAACAGAGTATGTCTGGTCCACGTTGCCAATTTTTCTGTGCTTAAATGATGCTAGTCAATTTGAAGACGTTTACATTTATACCACTTGGTGAGTGTCACTGCTGGTGGACCAGGAGTCCCCGAGGGCACATGTAGCCAAGTTCGATCAATTTCGGTTGATCGTTTCTTCAACGCATTCTAAATTTCTGGTATCAAAATTTCTTGAAATTTCTAAAAAGTCGGTCCTGTAGCATCATATCCCACCAATCCTGCTACGTCTTTCGGTACACTTTTTCGACATTGCATAATTTTTTGGCATATTACATATTACATTGTTTAGATTTAGGATCACTGATGAGGGTTAAGTACCCGAAATGTGCATGTCTGGTCCACGTTGCCAATTTATCTATGCTTAAATGATGCTATTCAATTTGAAGACGTTTACATTGGTACGAATAAAATGCAGGCCTAGAGGCTGATCTAGATACTTGTTCAAGACTGATCTAAATCTGATAAAAGCACAAAATTTTATCAACAAAATAATATGACCTTAAAATCGAACAAATGACCTTGGGTAAAGGTCAAGGTGAAAGTGCTTGACGCACGGAATGTTTGTGTAACGTTTGAACTCTCAATGTCAACTAGTCTTTGTTCTATAGGCAAAATGTTGTTATGGCCTTGAGAATCATAATTTTACATTGAAGCTATATCAACATGAAAATGACTACAGTAAATTACCTACCATCAAAGTTTTAACTCAAAATCTGAAAAACTGAAAAATTGAGATTATATATCTTTATTTGCTCTTTTACATAGTACTTTTCATTTTATCCTATGATGCAGTACTTTTTTTGGTAAGTGTCCGGGATAAGGGTATAAGAATAATAATCATACAAATAAAGAAAAGACATTGTAATAACAGAAAGCATTCCGATGGAATAGTCGGAATCCTTAAGAATATTAATTAGAATAAAGAAAAGACATTACATTAGTAGAAAGGATTCCAACGGAATAGTCGGAATCCTTAACAAGATTCGAGGATATAGGGTATACAACTTTAAAAATTAAATAGCAACCTATTTTGCCCAAATTACGAGTTATTTCTCTACCATATTTAGTTTGTTATTAGAATAAAATATAGAAAAAGTAATAGAATAAAATATGAATAAACAAAAGGGATATTTGAGAACATTTTATAAGCTGATGGGTACTTCTTCGATGATAATATAGATATCAATTATAGCTATTTGAGTGACTTATTCTTTGTTTTGTTAATTGATGGTACTAGAATAAAATATAACCTTTATTTTATCGCTTGGTATAACGGAGTTTCATTTGCATTTTTAAAACCTGTGTCTTGTTTTTCGTGTTCAAAGTTATAATGTGACCAAAGCAAATTCTATATTTTTTTTTATTTTTTTTTATTATTATTATTTCTTATTATTATTATTTTTTATTATTTTATTTTATTTTATTTTATTTTATTTTTTTTTTTTTTGCTCAGAAAGTTTGGATAGTGATCTTGTTAGGAGGAAAGAACGTCGAGTTTGAACGAGTACAAATGGTGTCTTGTTTAGTGAATTACCGTCAGTCATGACTGACGGTATACTGTATTCATTCGTGACCTACATGCACGGATTGAATACCTCTTGGCAATATGATTGGTTGACAATTGCCAAAAATGCAAATATTCGGTTACATTCAGCACCTGGAAATCCAACATACACTATGATGTTCATTCTCCTGAATGGTGGATGATATTCTGTCATAGACCATTTGAACCATCCAACCAAAGATTGTACTCTATGTCTTTCGAAATGGAAGTAACCGGATATGACAGTTCTACCGAATTGAAGCGGCGGGTGTTGCATGCAAGCAGGAAATGCTTACTCTTCCTGGGCACCTGGTCTCACTCCCATATCGGGAGTTCGCTTCTTTTCATATGGTGGAGGTTTTTGTTTGTTTGCTTTGGTTCCTGTTTTATCCTGAATTTGTATGCCTTCGGTTTCTGATTTTCTGAGTTATCGATTTTGTGCTGTATATAGGGATATGGTCATTGACCATATTTGTCATACACACATACAAATTTATCTGCATCTGGAATACTTGATAATAACAAATCTTTTCTTAAGTCCTTCGGTATTCACACTGATGACTCTGATCTTGAACTACCTTATATATACTGGATTCCCAAAAGGCCCAAAAATCCTTAAAAGCACCGCTTCATCGACGGTTCGTCAAGGTGCTCCACTAGACCTCTATCCAATTTGCGAAAATATTATCTCGCAGGAAGCAAGGTCTTCAAACGTACTGCGAGACAATTTATTCAAGAAATGGAATCAATCGGATGTGGACCCTAAAGAATTCTACGGATTTTTTGTATAATCTAAAGGCCTCAATTTCGATCATATTACCAGCATATAGTCTTTCGACTTCTCCACGCTATACACTACCATCCCACACCAAAAGCTGAAAATCAGACCTGCCAATATTATTTGCAACACCTTTCTTTCAAACAATGGTAATATGTGATACAAATACCTTGACATAGGTCGAGAGGATTCTTATTTCGTGAAGGAAGACTCTGAGTCAAACAAAAAGCATACTAAAGACGATATCATCTGGATGCTTGAGTTTTTGATTGACAAAATTTTTGTGGTGTTTGGAGAAACCGTATTCCAGCAGAAATTCGGCATCCCTGTGGGTACCTATCGCGCCCCACTGCTTGCGGACTTATTCACATGAAGGTGACTTCATCCAGACCTTGCTCGCGACTGGGCGAAAGCACATCGCACCTCAGTTCAATTTTACCTTCAGATACATTGATTACGTGTTGTCCATAAATAATCCGAACCTTAAAGCCATTCTCTGTAAGGACCAAAATAGGGCGGCACGGCATGTCATGGACTTTGATGATTTTGAGTATAATTGGTATATATTAAGTACTGATGATGAAAATAATACTTTTCGGTCAATGTGACCTCTGGTTCCCATGGTAACGAGGTCACTTTTAGCACTTTTGAGTCCATGAAATAAGCCAGCTTCGGATGCTGTGTTGACAACTGTAATAGCTTGGATTCATTTTTACATAATTTGTCCTTGCTTACTTCCTTTCTTATATCTTCGGTGGAGTTGGACCGCGGGTTCAGTGCGTTTGCATTGTTTTCGCTCTGAGGTATTTCTCACAATTTTCAAATCTAATTTGGAAATATCACAAAAAGGACATGGTCACGGGTTGATGGAAAGTCTACTCTATCTTCTGATGCTACTGTTTAGATCAATATCTTAAGGTTTCTGAAATATGGGTGCCTTCAGTTTATGACAAATCAGGATTTTTTGTCAAATGTGGTCACTTAAAAGTTTAATGACCTTGGAAATGCAGTGAGTGACCTTTCAATATTTTCAAGGTCATCTTTAAATTGAAACGTCTCTAATAGATGTATACATGAACTTCTGTTCCAATATCAATCGTGGATAGTTTGATAAACATTTTGTTTAAATGCATCGTATTGAAACCTTTCAGCCTATTGTTGCCAGAGCAATTGGAAGTTGTTTTGCTTATAAAATGACAGATTTACCCAATAAAATTTCTATATCCATGTATAGTTCAAAGATGATACTCATTGGGAAACTAGATTTTAGACTTCAAAAACGGGTTCTTTTATGAAATTTTCAACCTTGTAAACAATAAAAATGCAAAAAGGGCCTTTAAATGCCCAAAGAGAGATCCTTTTGATACCCTGTTTTGGCCCAATTTTTCATCTTGTATTTAAAAGGCATGCGAGGTTAATGTAACAAACATGTATAAAAAAAGAATTGAAAGAAAATAATGTAATTTAAGATAAAATTGTACCTGTTTCCATGGTAATGAAGTACAAATATACCTCGTCCTATGAATTTTCTCGATTTTTGAAACTTCAGACACGGTTACCATGGCAACGACAACCTTTTTGAAAACAAAAAAAAAATACTAGTACTTCATATTGATTTTCACTACCAAAAATTTCAAACATCCATGATATGCCGTGCCAACATAAAATTCTTTGGTTCTTACAGAGAATTGCTCTTAAGGATCTATTCTCATGAACTAGAGATCAATGAAACAACGGATAGTGATAGATCCGCTTCGTACTTGGATATACTTATATCTTTTGACGCAAACGGCCATTTCAACACCTCATTGTAAGACAAGCGTGGCGATTTCAGCTTCAACATAATTAACTTCCCTTTCATGAGTAGCAATATTCCATCTTCTTCTGCTTGTGTTCCAGGGCATTTTCCAAATATGAAGAATTCATCATTAGAGCCATACGGCTTGCAAGTAAGCTATTTGTTCAGGGTTATATTACGCAACAGCTGAAATCATCTTTGAAGAAGTTCTTCGGTCGCTACGGGGATATAATAAAATCATTCCCCTTTCCAGAATGATCAGTGACAATCTACATTGGGATTAAATGGCTGTTATCATCACCAAACAAGACATACCTGCCTGAATGTACATCAAAATGTACATCAAGACAATCTCCGAATTTGACAGGTTTCCATGTAGCTGTTTCGTCGGGTGTTGCATGCAAATCATTAACGCTAACTCTCCCGGGCACCTGGTCTCACTTCGGAATGTTGTTGATTCCGGGGTTTGCAACCGTTCCGATAGGAATTCTCACGATTTGGCCTTGCCTTCTCGATCTTGAAACAGAATACTGTTTGGTAATTCTTTGATGTTTATTGTTATTATTAAAACCATGTACATACATAGTAGGATTCTTTCATCAGGTCGGCTCAAGAGTCTAGGTGACCTGACAATTCAGTCATATCGCATCAAAGCATATTCGTCCGAAAGATGCAGTGAAAATTCATTGTAGCGATACGTCTCAGAACAATCATACATCTTTGGAAATTTCCGTCGCTTGAGTCGGAAAAAATTAAAAACGGAAAAGCCCTGAAATACAAAAGAAACAATGCATTATACGGATCGTGTTTTTCGATTTTTTTTCTTACTTAGATTTACAACATTTAATGTCAGCTTACCGACGGCTAGCTTTTTTTTTTGTAAAAGGCTTATACTTGTAAGAAAATCTTATTCGTCCATGACGAATTAAAAGTGAAAATTCACGTTGGACTTATTTATGTTCCTGATGTAAACTCCATAAATACGACAATAATTTAGTAAATAGTATTTCATATTATATGTTAGATGAATGATAAAATCGTCAATTTATTTTTGGCCGAGAGCATATTAACTCCATAACATTTAAATGAATTTTCAGGACATATTGACGGTGCGTATCGGAGTGCCATCATGACCAGGGCCTCTCTAGTCATGACAGATATGACAAACATAACTTCAAGACAAGTACCAACTTCCAGTCGAGCAGAAGGTGCACTTAGATGTTTGTATGATGCCAACTGTGTATCTTTCTTCTACAATCAGAATGGTTCTTCTCGTTTCTATTTCCTTCAACATGATTCCCTACCAACAAATGAAGTATCACATCTCAATCTCAATCAGGAATATTATGTTCATAGAGGTAAGAGGTACGCGGATACAATGTATCTAGATTTCTTTAGATGATGGTGTTACAGCTCATTTCATTGATGAAAACTGGAAAATTAAAAAGTACATATTGGCCAAACTAATGTTAAGAACATCTCATACAGGAGAGAACTTTGGAAATGCTCTAAAAGAAGTAATAAGTGGTCTATACATACTCCTGCAGGTGTCGCAGTTTTCAGTGGCAATGCTGCCAATATGAAATTTGCTGCGACGACATCAAACCTTTCTTCCCTTGTTAAAAGCTTTGCACACACCATTAATTTGGCATGACAGATGGGGTTAAAGGTGGCGTCATTGGCAAAACTGTTGTCTCCTATCAGAAGGATTGAGACCTTTTTCCATCAGTCTACAATTGCAACAGCTGTTCTACGTACATAACAACTGGAACTTAACATCCCTCAACACAGATTGATAAATTATTTACTCTTTAATTGTAAAGTAAATGCAGAAATTTAAATTCAAAAAACAAAACCAAAGGGCGCTATTAAAATGAATTTTGTCGGCACTCCAAAATCGCATTGGCTTGAAGCATCACAAGCTTCTTACATGAATTCAAAGTTAAAATTAAAGCGTTTGACATTCTTTCAAAATGTTACACGAAATCCAAACAGCAGTTGCTACTAACGAGGGGGATTAAATTCCTTTATCGGCATTGGTCTCATTGTTTTTTGTTTGGCATTAATTGTTAAAATAAACGTTTTATGTAATTTGTTGTTTATCATTTTATGACGAGTTGCAAAATTCGGCTCTTATTTTTATGTGAGACGGGCGGGCAGGCGCCAACAATTGGTTTCCGGACTATAAGTGCAGTACGATACATGCTAGTGCAATAAAACTTCATACACTTACTCCCCATGAGTCAAGGATGAACCCATTGATTTTGGGGTCCAAAGGTCAAGGTCACAGGACTCAAATGATTGAAATTGGTTTCCGGACAATAATTCAAGAACAATACATGCTAGTGCAATGAAACTTCATACACTTACTCCCCATGTGTCAAGGATGAACCCTACTGATGGGGTCAAAAGGTCAAAGGGCAAGGTCGCAGGACTCAGATGATTGAAATTGGTTTCCGGACCATATTAGTATGTATTGCACTTGTGATCATGAAACTTGCCAGAAATGTGTCCCATGAATCAACGATGACCCTATTGATTTTGAGGTCAAAGGTCAAGGTCACAGGAATCTGATTATTGAAAATGGTTTCCATACCATACTATAGAGCCTGTATTTCACCTATAATAATAAAACTTGCCAGAAATATTTCCCATGAATCAAGAAATCCTCCTATTGATTTTGAGGTCAAAAGGTCATGGTCATAGGACTCAGATGATTGAAAATGTTCTCTGGACTATATTTGAGCATGTATTGCACATATGATCATGAAACTTGCCAGAACTGTTTCCCTTGAATCAAGGATGATCCCTATTGATTCTGCTATCAAAAGATCAAAGGTCAAATTCGTAGGACTCAGGTAATTGAAAATGGTTTCTGGATTATATATGAATATGTACAATGTATCAACCTGAAACGTTCAAGTAATGCCTCCCATCTGTCGAGACCATGTATTTATACAATTCATGTGTATTTTAAGCCTGAATATTCATTATAAGTTACATTGAAGTTTTGCAACTCGGCACTTTGCATCTTTCATTCATTTTAAGCTTATCATCTTTTTGTCTTTTTGGTGTCCCTTGTGTTTATTCCGACTTTGCTTTTGTATATGGTTGTTACGTTGTGAGTAGTCTGTTAATCGTCTGTTATATATCGTCTGGAGCCAATTCTTTGTAGTTATTGATTACAATTACATTCTCATTATCATATATCGTTACTAAAGAGGTATTTTTTCTTTTCTTTTTCAGAAAGGGCATGTGAACGTTCAAAAAGGGCATGCAGACGTGATGGATTTACTGTTATGCATCAAGAAAGCCTCTGTACATGTTATCTGGTCGACTATTCATGGATTAGTCATGCAGGATCTCTGAAATTTTGTGAGGACAGGCAGTCTCATCTTTTCAGAGTCGACAGTCAAAAGAAACAAGAGCTCTTGGAAAAGATAGTAAAATCTACGAAAAGATGGTCTCGAGGTATTTTTTTTCCTCTTAATATCCTGAAACTGAGAATTGGACATACACACAGACGGATATGTCAATCAATATATATCATTGAAATTTTATGGCAGGGTATAATAATTGAATAAATGTGACGTTGTAATGAATTGATTTTATTCGAATAAATTTATATAACACCGACAGGAACACTCGACGCCGCCCTACAGTACCGTTGTCAGGAGTATTTAAAATCTGCATTTAAACCCGTCCGTTAACATTATGCCACAGGTATACGTAGGAAACGTAGGAATACGTAGGAAACTTCGTAACGTAGGAATACGTATGAAACTTCCGTTATCATGAAAAGTATAATAAAAAAAAGAATATTCTAAAAACCCACTTATATATCATGGTATAATCTTTTTTTTAAGCCAATGGGGTTTCCACATGCTTATGTAATCAATTCATACCATGACATCAATAATATTCCCTGTGTGATATGAGGAGATCTGATTGACGATGACCTACTGTCAGCATGGGAGGTGGAAATTTGAAAAGAAAAACTGTATATCACTTGATTATTTGATTTTATATACCAAGTTTTCGTAGATTACATTACCCAAACAATATTTGTGAGAGACCGGCTTGTACATCGCATATTTCATGTATACTTTGCTTATTTGATAAAGTATGTCCGTTATCATGACAAGACAAGAAGATATGGTCCGTTGTCACGACTCTCAGTATGTAATTATTTCTCTTCAAAAAAACCTATTTAAACTCTTTAACAGTTTTTGAGCATGAATAAGAATTTAATCTCTATTTTAATTCTAAAACAAAGGATGGGATCTCCAACAACACCAGGTTGCAACACCCACAGGGATACCCTAAAACACCCCATGCAAAAACACAAAACAGACAAGCACGTGCACAGAAAGAGACGCGTAAGGGACAAGGAACGTCAACGCACAACACAGAAACATCGAACACAAAAGACTACACATAAACCATTTGGCAACCGGTGCCGACATAGAACGGCCATCTGCCACGAAAATAGCAGAATGTGTGGTTATCCTGGATTACGTGCGCACAACCCTCCCACTTTTCCGATAACCCAGTGGTATCGAAGAGCGTATAATTGTGGTGAATGAAGCTGATCTAAAATGCATTTTTCAAAGAATTTTCTGAGTTGATTTGAAAATTTTTCATGGGAAACATTCAAAGAAGCAGGTCTGATTAAATTTTTTATAACATCCAAAATTTTCCTAATGCTAGAACAATTGCCTTTTTGAGACAAATTTTCATCTTTAATAAAAGCTTCTTTTAAGATTTCATTTTTAAGAGAATTGCCAACGTTCTGTTATCTTGAATAATATTTAAACATGTTCATACATTCTAATACATAATGGATAAATTCCTAATAAACATTAAAGAAGTACCGATCAGTTATTCGTTCTCAAAGTCGAGAAGGCAAGGCAAAATTATTAGATTTTCCATAGGAACGTTTGGGAAGCTCGGAATGAATAAATTCCGAAGGGAGACAAAACAGCAAAATTGGAAGCTTTTCTATCTGCCCCAAGAATATCTCACTCCCATATCGGGAGTTCGCTTCTTTTTATATGGTGGAGACTTTTGTTTGTTTGCTTTAGATCCTGATTTTGTATGCCTTCGGTTTATGAATTATCGATTTTGTGCTGTATACAGGGATATGGTCATTATCGATATTTGTCATTTTAAATGTTAAACGTCTTCAAATCTAATAGCATCATTTAAGATCAGATAAATTTGCAGCATGAACCAGACATGCACGTTTCGGGTACTTAACCGGGGTACCTGTAAAGTGTGAAACGAAACAAAAACGAAACGAAACGAAACGAAACAAGTCGAAATGAAACGAAACAAATCGAAACGAAACGAAACAAATCGAAACGAAACGAAACAGATCGAAACGAAACGAAACGAAACAGATCGAAACGAAACGAAACAAAACATAAAACTTAAAGAAAAAGAGGAAAAATCGCCGAAAACGAATATTTCATAACAAGATCTTATTGAAGGGTCAGAGGGTACCACTCTCCTCCTGCCGCCTCCCCTTCCCCGTGGGGGGAGGGGGTCTTGGGCGGTCAAGACAAATGTTTAAACTTTAATTGTAAATTGATGCAGAGGGAGGGGGTCTTGGGCGGTCAAGACAAATGTTTAAACTTTAAAGTGTAAATTGGTGCAGGGGGAGGGGGGTCTTCGGCGGTCAAGACAAATGTTTAATGTTAAACGTCTTCAAATTCTATAGCATCATTTAAGACCTGATAAATTTACAGCATGGACCAGACATGCACGTTTCGGGTACTAAACCCTCGTCAGTGATCCTAAGTCTAAACAATGTAATATTGCCAAAAAGTATGAAATTTATGTCCAAAAATGTACCAAAAGACGTAGAAGAATGGGTGGGATATGATGCTACAGGACCCACGTTTTAGAAATTTCAAGAAATTTTGTAACAGAAAATTTCAAATGCGTTGAAGAGAAAGACGATCAACCGAAGTTGATCGAACTTGGCTACATGTGCCCTCGGGGACTCTTGGTCCACCAGCAGTGACACTCACCAAGTAGTTCAAATGTTAAACGTCTTCAAATTCAATAGCATCATTTAAGACCTGATAAATTTACAGCATGGACCAGACATGCACGTTTCGGGTACTAAACCCTCGTCAGTGATCCTAAGTCTAAACATTGTAATATTGCCAAAAAGTATGAAATATATGTCCAAAATGTACCAAAAGACGTAGCAGAATGGGTGGGATATGATGCTACAGGACCCACGTTTTAGAAATTTCAAGAAATTTTGTAACAGAAAATTTCAAATGCGTTGAAGAGAAAAACGATCAACCGAAGTTGATCGAACTTGGCTACATGTGCCCTCGGGGACTCTTGGTCCACCAGCAGTGACACTCACCAAGTAGTTCAAATGTAAACTTTAAAGTGTAAATTGGTGAAATAGTGAAGTTATTTGGGTTATTTCCTTTTTTAAACCTTGAAAAAAGAAATAGACCTGTTTAGATGAAAAACTAAGGTGAGCGAACGCATAAGAGCAAGATTATTCATATTAAAAGTAATTTCCTAATTTTGTGGGGTTACTGTTACCCTCCCAATCATCTGTCCCTCCTCTCACCCCCTTTCCTCTCCTCCCGCTCCCTTCTTCCCTCCTCCCGCTCCCTTTCTCTCCCCTTCCTTTGTCCCTGTCCACCCCCTCATTATTGCCTTCAACCATTAGTTCTTGTGGCTGGAGGGTTTTTTAAAGGATCAAAGTTGACGATTAAAACATAATATATACGGTATATAGCACAATTGCATTTTAGGCACGGTCCATTTGATATTCTGGGGAGGGGGGCTTGGGTTGCTTTCGAAAAAAATAATTTTGCTCTGAATTTTGATGAAAAAAATAAATTTGCTTATGGTGTGACAGAAAAAAATAATCTTGCACTTACAAGTAATCTCAATTTGAAGAATAACCATAAAATTCGCTTAAAATTCCTGAAAATTGTTCGGCTCGCTTCGCTCGCCGCAGTTATTATTTTCTATAAAAAAAATTTCGCTTCGCTCGCCATAGTTTTCTTCTGTAATGGCAAGTTGATATTTGAAAATATCAAAAGAATGCATGTGACTGAAACAATTAAAATGCTTAAATACATTATTACTATAAATTATTACTTTTAATAGATACCTGTATCACCATAGCGTCTAATTTTATATACAAGCTTGGAAGGAAAATTTAAATAACTTTTTAAATATTTTTTCATTTCTACATGTAAAAACTTGCATCAGGACCTCTTACATGTTACATGACCTTATGTACATTTTGTTTACTGAAAATTATATATCGCATATTGTAAAAATCTTTCATCTCTCTCAGTTTAGAAGTGAATACAAGTTTTACATAAAAATAATGTATGGAGTAATTTAGTAAAAATAAAAAAATCTATTGAAAAAACATAAACATTCTTAATAATCAGATCAATTTTTATAAAAAAAATTCCTTGCTCCAAGTTTGCAAGAAAAAAATAATTTTGCACCGGTCCGGGGCGGAAAAAATAATCTGACAAAAACCCCAAGCTCCCCCCCCCCGAATATCAAATGGACCGTGCCTTAAAGGAGAGTGATTGGGATGAATAACCTCGTCACAGACGGAAAAATATTATTGAGCAGGGAGGAGTCTAGCGCAGAGGAGCCGGAATTGTTCCGTTATGTGTATTTGAAAATTTTATCAGAAAAATGAGAACAATTAAAAACTGGGGGGACATTTTGTTTGAAAAAGGATAAGATTTTTTTTTCCTATAATGTGCCCCCACCCCGTTTTATGATATCATTATGGTGTTATAGCGTGGTTTTCTATCCCCTCCCTTTTATTCCTCTTTAGGTATCCGATGTACAATAGGGCATTTTTCTATGCCTGGTAAGGTACTATAAACTATATATTTTCTGAAAGGTTATAATGCCCACTGCTCAAAAATAATAATTTTGGGGTCAGAAAAGTAAAGGGGAATAACTGGTGAAGCATTTAAATTGTCTATTTTCTCTATATAACCTATGCAAAATGACAAAGTTGTAAAAGAGTTTTTCCCCTTTGATTTTTTAGACCTAGGAGCCTTATATCTGTACTCAGGGCATCATTACCTTTCAGAAAATATATAGTTTAAAGTACCTTACCAGGCATAAAATTTACCATACTTTACAATGGAGATGAATAAAATGCTATGTAAAATGACTCTATTGTACAACGGATACCTTAATTACATGAATGGCATTTGACATTTACTTTTTTTAATTGTCAACTTTGACTCTTTCAAGAAACCCTCTCGGCACTAGTTACAAATGTAGAACTCTTTGATTTAGGCAATATTACATGCTAATCTTGTCTTGAAATATTCGTTTTCGGCGATTTTGTCTCTTTTTCTCATTTTCTTTAAGTTTTATGTTTTGTTTCGTTTCGTTTCGATCTGTTTCGTTTCGTTTCGATCTGTTTCGTTTCGTTTCGATTTGTTTGTTTCGTTTCGATTTGTTTCGTTTCGTTTCGTTTTCGTTTCGTTTCGATTTGTTTCGTTTCGTTTCGTTTCGTTTTTGTTTCGTTTCGCACTTTACAGGTCCCCACTTAACCGTCGTCAGTGATCCTTAATCTAAACAATGTAATATGGTCAAAATCATATTTTGAATTTTCTCTATTGGAGTTTTACTTATTACTAATGTAAACGTCTTCAGATTGAATAGCATCATTTAAGAACAGATAAATTGACAATATGGACCAGACATGCGCGTTTCGGGTACTGCACCCTCGTCAGTGATCCTCAAATCTAAACAATGTTATATGCCAAAAAGTGTGAAAGTTACTATGTCGAAAAAGCGTACCAAAAGACGTAGCAGGATGGGTGGGATATGATGCTACAGGACCCACATTTTAGAAATTTCAAGAAATTTTGATAACAGAAATTTTAGAATGCGTTGAAGAAACGATCAACCGAAATTGATCGAACTTGGCTACATGTGCCCTCGGGGACTCCTGGTCAACCAGCAGTGACACTCACCAAGTGGTATAAATGTAAACGTCTTCAAGTTGAATAGCATCATTTAAGAACAAATAAATTGGCAATATGGACCAGACATGCACGTTTCGGGTACTGAACCCTCGTCAGTGATCCTCAAATCTAAACAATGTTATATGCCAAAAAGTGTGAAAGTTACTATGTCGAAAAAGCGTACAAAAAGACGTAGCAGGATGGGTGGGATATGATGCTACAGGACCCACGTTTTAGAAATTTCAAGAAATTTTGATAAAAGAAATTTTAGAATGCGTTGAAGAAAGTATGTCTATTTTAAAATCTGCTAACCATATTTCTGAAAAGTAAGTATTAATATGTATAATCAAGGATTGGTACAGTTTTAGCAATACTTCTACTGAGAAATTTGTATTGCAAGGAATTTTTGATTTTAGAGAATAATATGCGTTTCTTGTGTTATCTATAAATAGATAAATATATACAAGTATAGAGAGGTTACAAGACTGTTCGTAAGGATTATAATATTGTGCTGCATGCTTTGGCTCTACATGATACATGGATCCCTAGATTATAAGTCCATGATATATTAGATTAAAATTTACCACTTTCATACTAAACAAGACCAATCATTTGAGAAATGGTTGCATGCGCATAAGTTCATGACAAATAAGAATTTTGATTGGACTATGAAAGAAGGGAGAAGATCTCCAACAAGACCCTGTTGCAGCACCAACAGCAAAACAACCGATGCAAAAACACAAAAGACGAGCTTAGTATGAGACGAAAAAGAGACATACGACATGCAAACATCAAACACAAAAGACTACACATAAACCGACGAGACCAATAGGTAACCGGTGCCGACTTTGGACGGCCATTTGCCACGCAAGTAGCAAATGGTGTGGTTATGAAGACGCGTTGAGTGTCTGAATAAAAATATTCGTAGGTCGAATTTTATCAGAGCCACATGTCACCTGATATTCATGACGATGATTGTATTAATAAAAGTGTTTCGTTCTGAGGATGCAATTTTAAGCTGTATAATATTTGTCCAGAATGGTTCTAGCTGTGTTAGACCATTTGAAGCACCCAACAACAGACTATATACTAAGTCTTATATCTTCCGAAATGCAAGTAACCGGATGTGATATTTATGCCGAATTGAGGCGACGGGTGTTGCATGCAAGCAGGAGATTATGACTCTTCCTGGGAACCTGGTCTCACTCCTAATTGGGAGTTCGCTTCTTTTAATGTGGTGGAGGTTTTTGTTTGTTTGCTTTGGTTCCTATTTCATCCTGATTTCGTATGCCTTTGGTTTGTGATTTCCTTAATTATCGATTTTGTACTGTGTATTGGGATATGGTCATTGTCCATATTTGTCATTGTGCATAGCAGCTCGTCTGTCTTATACATTGATCATTTAATATACGCGGATCTAGAATTTTTTATGTAAAAAAAGAAACAACAACTGAAAAAGAGGGGGATATATCTGGTCAAGCAAGGTCTTTTGAGCTAATGATTTTGAGAGAACTTTACATAAAGTGGGAAAATCGGTACTTTGCAAATTTTATACAATTTTGTTTCAAAATGACTCCATGTAAGACGGGCGTGACTATTGAAAGTCATGTGCTCACACCGACATTATGACCGTGAATATATTCATGGCTGCTATGAAAGCGGATAGCAAATACGCATGTGGAAAGGGCTGATGTGAGGGTGTGGACGAGGTGGAGGATACAGGAATGACAGAGTGAATATTAACATGTGTAAATATTTACTCTTAACATTTCGTAAATGATAAGAGTAAGAAAAGGGGAAGGGGGTTGACATAGTCAAAGAACTGATTCGAGTACCGCCGAGTGTTGATGGGTACACGGTTGCATGCTTTCTTCATCATCATGTACATAATACTTATTAGTACATGTAGAATAAACATGTTTATATATAAAACAGAATCATTTATTTTATTTCAAATTCACTTATAATGTAATATGACCAAAATCTGTGAAATATATGTCCTAAATATACCGAAAGACATAGCAAAATGACTGGAATATGATGCCACAGGACCCATGTTTCAGAAATTTGAGAAATTTTTTAAACAGAAATTTTCAAATGCGTTTGAATAAACGACCAACCTATATTGATCGGGGACTCTTGGTCCACCAGCAGTGACACTCACCAAGTGGTGAAAAAGTTTAACGTCTTCAAATTCATTATGTCTTTCCCTGACATGGTTGCCATAGCATTTTCTATATAGACATAACCTCAGCCAGTGCATGATTTTTGAATATTGTTTTCAGTTTCGTGCGTGAATATCGACGGTGGGTGCGACTAGCAAAGCAGGGGATGCTTACTCCTCCATGACTCCTGATCCCACCTCTTCCTTGCTTGGGGTCCGTCGATGTTTAATTTGGTGCTCTTTTGT
Organism: Pinctada fucata; assembly: GCA_028142955.1. NCBI lineage: Eukaryota > Metazoa > Mollusca > Bivalvia > Pterioida > Pteriidae > Pinctada > Pinctada fucata. The sequence continues at coordinate 10,656,968 of AP027114.1, read as the reverse complement.
GAGTGCTGTTGAGATTGTCGTCATGATCTTCTTTAACTTATTGGTACCAAAGGCATAATTATGTACGAAAAAAAACAGTCCATATTCTGCCAACTTGAACGAGCTTACATATCCATGCAATCACCCGAGAAGTCAGGTCAACTTTGACAGTGTGTGTAATGATCGTCAAAGCCCCATCTTCCCTGCCAAAGTTTGAAAAAGACCAGTTATGGAGTGCCGTTGTCAAAGTGAGAGTGCAACTAACACGCTGGTACAAGGCTGTTTAACTGTCAAGAGTCATGTAGAGTGTCCTTCTTGTGCCAACAGTATCATATCCTCGGTATAAAAGGCGTTTGGTGATTCTGACACATTTTCGAAAGATATATGTCAACCTTTGATCCTTCTTATTTTGATAATTAAGTCAACGTTAAAGACAGGTTGTGAAAGACAAGCGATATGTTCTATTACATCCTACGAGAAATGGGTATTTTTTTCTGTTTTCTGTTTCCTGTTTTTCTGATTATTTATAAGAAACCAAAGTGGAAGATTTAAGTAAACAAGAGAACAAGTACTCATGGTAGAGGAAGAGTCAAAGATCCAGAGGAATAATGCATAATTGTGAAAGTGTCCATTAACAAAGCAATCGCGAACTTTGGAATTGAGACAGGACTAAATTCTTTTTTTTTTTTTTTTGGAGTGAGTGCGTGAAACTCCCGCCGCGAATACCAGATACAAACGTATGAAATCCGGTAATTTCCAAATAGGTAAACGACGCTCAGTTTGAAAGGTCCTACCCAAGAATGTCCTCAGCCATCCTTGATTGGAAATGTCGACATGTGCAATAAGTGCTTAGCGACCATAGAACTTCCGCATTGACATCTTAAGTTCTTCATTCAAATTACAAATAACTTCATATGTCGAGGACAACGAGATGTGATAACGTTGATTCTATCATGACTTGAGAAGTTCTCCCTATATGTACTATAGAACTCGCCTGGTGTAAAATCTCCAACAAACTTCCAGTTTGCTAAGCCCATCCCTTCACGTGCTCGTGCAGAACAATATTAGAATAGAAATAACAACTTGCTAGCTCGTCGCATGAACTAATCAAATCATCACCTCGCCGCTTCGCTTCTTGGTGATAATTTGTTTGGTTCATACAACTCAGGGAATTACTGGACAACAAACAACGGCTAGATAGTTGTTATTTCTTAAATATTCCACACATGCTCTTTTATAGCGTACTAGTTGTGAAATGAATCCTTCATAGACAGGCATAGAGGGTTTGTTGCTGCACATGAAGGGGGGGGGGGGGGGGGGTTGTGACGGTTAGATTTAAATCATGACGTTTAAACATTTGTCATAAAGATAAATGCTCAAATACCCGATGTCACTGAACGAAAGAAGTGAGTCTAAATAGGAGGCTGAAGTCCTGCTCTAGCATAATGGGATGGTGCTAAGATATTAAACTCCTTTAATTTCGATGATATTTATCGGTACAAATGGCTAGTTTCCGAAATAGCAAAAAGAAATATGTATGATGTCACATTGATAAAAGCTTCTTTCAGCTGACAGAGCTCGAAAGAAGTAATTAATACACTTGACAAACATCAGGTCACGGGGAACGATTTTAACTGCTACACACTGCAACGTGAAATAAGTGTTTATATCAATAATGTCGAAGGGTTCTAACTCTATACCTTGTTGAAGAAAATTCCAAACCAATTTCCATGCACCAGACACGTGTTTCGAATATTATCACCCGAGAAGCCCGACTGATATCCGGAGAGGACAGGTGGTCGGGGCCCTATCTTCTCTTAAAAGGTTTGGACAGGACCCGTCATGGAGTCCCATCGTCACAGTCAGTCTGACTGCAAGTCTCAAGAATGCGCTGGTACAAGACTGTAGATTGGTCAAGTACCAAGCCTAGTGTCCGTCTGGTGACATTAGGTTCATATCTACGGTATAAAAGGCGTTTGATAATTCTGACTAATTTTCGATGGTTTTGCTGTTTTCCTTTGATCCTTCTTATTTTGTTTATCATATCACCATAAAAAGCAAGTTGTGTCATGTACTCTGTTGCGTGTATAGACCCAATTTTTGTAGAATTTCCAGATAGGTTTAACTAGTATATGAAACCGGAAACCTTGACCTAAAAGTTTCTTGGTAATTTGTAAAGGGTTAGGGCCACGAGACCTCTAAATCGGCCTTCGATTTTTCCCTAGAAATAAATTTCATAAGAAATAATTGATATCTCTCATGAAAATACACTAACGTTTACCGCTTTTAGAGAAAAGAAAAATGTCACCAACCAGAGTGCTATTTAATTGCAAAGACGTCATAAAGTGACGTCATTTTGACGTTATTGACTAATATTCTTTCACATATAATTATTTCATCTTAGTTAATGCATGCTGCCATTGCTAATTTAATTGAGATATGTAGTTTTTATGTCAATTTCGCGACATATGACCAATTTTGGTGTTTTCAAAGGGCTAAAACCTAATGATAAACGCAACATTTACAAAAGATAGATTCGTGATTCAGTAGAGAACGTTTCAAAATGTCAAATAACAGTTAAGAATTCTATGAAGTACAATGTTCAAAATTAGGGCCAATATCGGGCTTCGTGGCCCTTCCCCTTTCTTCTGTGAAAATCCAAAACATCAGTACATGCTCCAGCGTACCGGATGAGATGTGATATGTAAATGCCATACGACGGTAGTCAAGCCAGGGGAAATTTACTATGTTGAATCCAAAATCATCTCTTTTGTCTTATACATATGAATCTTTCCGTTTATAATTTCGATATTTAGGTCCAAAAATGGTATTTCTGTATTTGTAAAGTTTGCTGTGTTAAGTGTTAATTCTTGTTGATAAATTTCATTCTTATATAAATCAAAAACAGGATTGTCAATAGTAAGAATATCATCCAGATACCTAGATGTATTATTGAAAAATTTCAGATCATCAAATTTGCTTTGCTTTTGAATGTTTTGGATAAATTCTTTTGCCTAAGTGTATGTATGGAGATTACGTTTTCAATGAATCTGTAAGTCCAATAGAACTATGATGCTAGCTTATTTCTGCTGTCGTAAGCAGGGACTGTATGAATTCTGCATCGTATGAATATAGGAATATGTCAGCTTGGAGAGGGACGCAGTTTGTGCCCATTGGAATTCCAAACGTTTGTTGATCTTTGCCTCAAACAACAACGAAAATATCGCCTATCAAAATTTTCATCATCTTGATGTTGTAAACGTCAGTGTAATTGTTAAACCTCTTCAATTTTAATAGCTTCAATTCAAATCAGAAACAAATACAGCATGGACCAGACATGCACCGTTCGGATATTTAACAATAGTGATCCTCTATCTAAACAATGTAATATGCCCAAAAATTTACCGAAAACCTAGCAGGATTGTTGGGATATGATAACAGAAATTTTCGAAAAAGTTGAATGAGTTAAAGAAGATCCTGACGATAATCTCAACAGCACTCACATAAGAGCACAAAATTGAGCATCGGAAGAACCGTAGCAATGACAAATATGGATAATGACCATATCCCTGTTTACAGCACAAAATCGATAATTCAGAAAATCAGAAACCGAAGGCATACAAAATCAGGATAAAACAGGAACCAAAGCAAACAAACAAAAACCTCCACCATATGAAAAGAAGCGAACTCCCGATAAGGCAGTGAGACCAAGTGCCCAGGAAGAGTAAGCATCTCCTGCTTGCATGCAACACCCGTCGCTTCAATTCGGTAGAACTTTCACATCCGGTTACTTCCATTTTGGAAGACATAGAGTACAATCTTTGGTTGGGTGGTTCAAATGGTCTATGACAGAATATCATCCACCATTCTGGAGAGTGGGACATCATAGTGTATGACAAGTTCCCCATATCGACATCGACGGTAGAACTTCCTCAGTGACGATGTTAGTCGGTCACAAACATATCCCTGACTGAGAAGCTTATCTGAAAGACGCCCAGCTCTCAGAACAAAATCCGTATATTTGGTACTTGCTCTGGCATAGCGTATCAACTGAGATATGGACACGCCATAAGCAGGCGATGAAGGGATGTTGCTACTCAGAAAAGGACAATTTGTAATGCTGAAATTGATGTCGTAACGTTTGTCATAGAGTGAGGTGTTCATGTGACCATCATTGTCGTAGGACAATATTATGTCAAAATAGGATGCTGAATTATTTGTCTCTGTAGTTTCTTTGACTTCAAGCTCCGAAGGATAGATACTGCTCAGGTAATCCGCGAATTTTGGATTGTTAATGGACAACACATCGTCTATGTATCTGTAAGTGAAGTTGAAGTCAGAAGCTAAGTATCTTTTCCCTTCAGAGACCAAAGATTGAATGAATTCAGCTTCGTACGAGTAAAGGCAAATGTCGGCAAGGAGTGGGACACAATTGGTCCCCATTGGAATTCCGACAATTTGCTGGAAGACCTTTCCTCCAAACACCACAAAAATGTTGTCGATCAGAAAGTTTAACATCTGAATAATGTCTGTTTCAGTGTACTTATTTTCAGAATCGGACTTTTCCTTTACAAAGTAGGTTTTGTCATAGTTAACAACGATAAATTTGTATTTGCGATTACCGTTCTTACTTGTAAACGCATTACTTATAATTTTTGCGAGTCTTTCTTTCAATTTACAATGTGGAATTGTAGTGTAAAGTGTCGAAAAATCAAAGGCTTTGATCGAATGGACTCTACCAAAATGAGTGGATTTCAGATGTTCTAAAAGTTCCTTCGAATTCTTTAAAATCCACATCTGATTGATACCACTGCGAGAATATACTGTCGATCAATATTTTTGAAGCCCAGATTTGATTTCAGATGAAACTTTGGTGAGTAAGATCGATACAGATTTGGTAGAACATTTTGAGGAACCAGCGATGAAATGTTGTTTGTACGGATTCTTATGCATTTTAGGTATGCAGTATAAGTATGGTAAATCTAAATCTAAATTGGTAGTGTCGAAGCCAAAGGAAGCAAGAGCTAATTTGTGGTTACATGTATCTATTATTTCAGAGGCAGAAAGGTTTGTTGGGGTGTAAGTGGGATTTCCAGCTGTCGAATTTAAACCCAACTCTTTAACTAGACTGTTGAAATATTATTTTTGCAAGTAAATGTGTAATTATTTGAGGCTTGAAATTTCTAAAACGTGGGTCCTGTAGCATCATATCCCACCCATCCTGCTAAGTCTTTCGGTACGCTTTTTCGACATAGTAACTTTCATATTTTTTTGGCATATTTCATTGTTTAGATTTGAGGATCACTGACGAGGGTTGAGTACCCGAAACGTGCATGTCTGGTCCATGATGCCAATTCATCTGTTCTTAAATGATGCTATTCAATTTGAAGACGTTAACATTTGTCCGCTGGTGTGATGACATAATGTTCTTAGAGGTAGGTAAGCTCTGTGATAACATCAGGGTCTTTAAATATAGACACGAATCTGGTGTTCACAATTGATTTTAATCGGTTAAATCTAGATAAAAGTAACCCCCTTATTGATTTTATCCATTCGGAAAGGGTGTCGAGCTGTGCATCCTCTTTCTTTGCCCAACGTCTTGCATATTCCTCACAAGCGTCCATGATAATTTTGACATTTTGGTTCCACGTAAAGGACATGCTTTCTCTGTATTTGGGACCCCTTTTTAACAATTATCTCAACTTGTCGTTCTTGACAATACTAAGGTCACCAGTAATAACTTGTCCACATGGAGAGTAGTTGAAATCCGATGAAGAACATTCGCAAGGAAGTGGATGTAGTGAGGGATTACTAAGCTAACTAAGCATGAATCAGACATGCACGTTTTTGGTACTTAACTGTGTTCTGAATCCGATTGTTCCTTGTCCAAAGAAGTTTTTTTAAGAAGCAATGTATCTGCTATTGCAACCCTTCTAGGCGAAGAGTTTTTTTTTTTTCATTATAGAAACGAACATAGTTTAAATTTTGATGAGGTACGTTGATGTACAGAGCGAATAAATAGAACGATTTAACACTTGTAACATGTGTAATGTTTGTAAATTAAACTTACAGCATGACCACCCTGCAGATACCCAGCGAAACAAACCCACAAGAAAGTGATACGTAAATGACATCAGACAAAACTACAAACCACAAAAAATACACGACAATTATCCATTCGAAACAGACGTACAGAAACATCAAACATTAATGACAACACATAAAAGGAATGATACCAATGTGCACCCGGCGCCGACTTTCGGCAGCCACCTGCTATAAGCAAATGATGTAGTTATCCGGATTACTTGCGCACACCCCCAACCCCAATACTTACCTGGCTACACAGAGGTATCCATAGAGGCACAATAGTTGTATAAACATAAAACTTTTCACTGTAAGGTGACGTCAAAAACAAAGCGAACTTTGACCAACTTTCAGATAGGACAGTGAAATAGCATGAATTTGCATGAATTCAAAATAATTTAATTTTGCATGTAACAAGGATTTTCATTGGCTTAAAAGTTTATGTTATTTTCCAAAACTGAAAAATATAAGGACACGCCCTCTTTCTGGAACTACTTCCAAAATTAGGCAAAATGGCGGATCCCGTAAACCTGATACACTGAATTTTACCTCGGGAACGAAGACTAGATACAAGATACACGTCATTTATACTATTTTCATCTTTAGATATACAAACATAATCGATTGTAGCAACAGGTAAACGATTAAATGAAGTACTTACCACGAGTTTTGTTGGTAAACATATCATGTCGGTGCGATGATAGGTCCCGCAGATGAAAGATTGCATTTTAATCAAAATCTACCACTATCAAACATGCACCTGATTGTCAGATGCTTTGCCATCCCATCCAGAGTCATTCTATTCTCATCGTTTGAAATATATCAAATGACTCGGGCTGAAATGTATGAAAACAAACGCCGGCGCCATTCAACTACAAGCCTCCATTCTTGTACTGTCGGCTGTTGTTATTAGCAACGAGGGAGATAATCCCTACGCAGGAACTTTGCATTGGGCATTTTCACGATTTTTCAAGATGTAATAAGATCCACATAATGTATTATTATAACATAAAATTAAATTATAAGGAATGATTCTAAAATTCTTTTTGGTTATGGGAAATAACCTCAAAAGCCGATGCACAAACGTGGTATAATTCGCTACGCGAATTATACCGTTTGTAAATCGGCTTTTTGAGGTTATTTCCCACATAACCAAAAAGAATTTTAGAATCATTCCTTAAATAAATCCATGAAAAATAAATGAAAATTGTTTAGAACTTTCGTACATTGAATCAGAATTATATCTTTAGGAAAACCCGTACGGTATGTGTACATTGACGGTAATCTGAAAGATGGAAAATGGTATTTTAGCAACGGCAAGCAGCTCAAACATTTTTTCTGGGAGGACGCCCGTCCAAGAATAAATCCTAAAGTAGGTTGTTTAGCAACATCGCATTCCCAAAACTACAAATGGGGTACAGTCATATTTTAGCAGATCGGAGATATCCCACTCCCCACCGAAAGGGTGGAATTCGAGTGGGGAATTTTAGCATCTTCACTCAGTCAGTGGCAATCCACTCCCCACTCACCACGGTGTCACCCAGCTCACCTGTACAGGTGTTAAACAATCTCTTTGATCCTAACCGCGCACAGGTAACATCGCCAGTCTACTTTTGTTGTTCACCATCTTTGTTGATCGAATATTCCTGGTAGTGAATCGGGGAAGTTAAATGTTTTTCTAAGTTAGTATCAAAAGTTTTCAGAATGAACTAGGCCAAGAAAAAAAAAGAATTGGTTCTAAGGACGCATTCGATTTTTTTTTCAACCGAAATAACGTAAGAAAGTAATCGTAAATTCCGGAATTCGGCAAGGTTACCAAATCGAAACACAGGTAAAAAAAAATTCCCGTTTATCAGCTAATTACCGTCTGGCTTCACCTTTTCAACTGTCAATCATTGTAAGGGAGATAGTATGGAGTGTTATTTTAACACTACCGTGGATACCCCTGTGTAGAATTTATGCAACGATATTGATTTTTTAAAACTAAAATAGATAGTCCGAAGTGGGTGTATTCCATGTCGTGGCATTAAACGATCGATTTGACCAACACGTCTTAATTAGGCCTCGCTAAAATATCAAATTATAAAAAGCATTATGTCGGTTTTGTCTTCATTTTTTAATGACCGGTCGTTGGTAAAACTGTTGTACGACTCAAAATTATCAAATGATGAGCCGATCAAACATTGATTTATCCTATATGAATTACTGAACATGAAAAACGGAGGCTTGGCATAGAATTTTATGCCAATAAAAACGACCGTTTACTTCCCATCCGTATCATTCAGTCCCGATCAAAAGATTGAAAAGAAAAAGAACAGACATATCGTGGCCGTTAAGTGCAAAGCAGTGAAGCTCCTAGAACAGAGGACCCCCCCCCTTCCCCAGATATAGATTGCCAAGAAATTCGCAGTCCCAAATATCCAACATCTTCAAGAAAAGCGATGTTATCCGCGAAATTCCAATCCAGACTAGCAAAGACGTCGATCTGGCAAGACAGTTGACATGGAGGGAGCCCTGACCTAGTGGTTTACGGAAACCATGTCAAGAGAAATCCCCCTATCAGCCCTGTTCTGACAGATCTGGTTGAACAGCTGAACGAGCCTAACTTCTCCACAATCAATGTCCGACTAGAGGGACAGAAGTCCTGGGATAACATCGAATTCAAGAGAATTTACGGAATAAGGACGCCGATGACGGAGCAGGCACTACGTTGAAAACATAGCTATAAACGTAAAATATTGATTTTCTCTATGACATTCTTTTGTATTCTTGTTCTGTGCCTGAGATTTAAATCTCTAACGTCCACTTATATCTTATCTAAATGTACATGTACTTGTGTATGCGTTCGTCCGTAAAAATTTCATGTCATTTCAGGTGGTCATTCATTGAATATAAAAAGTAATAAATCTGGGCAGAAACATCAATCGAAAACAAATTATCGGCACCAAACTTGTCAACAGATTCCAATTTGCAGTTGTTCTGAAAATGTTTGATGAAAAAAAAAAACTGCATGCCGCATATGATTTGAAAAAATTAGGCCTGAGAACCAACTTTTTTTTGCTTGGCCTTATTCTTCTGCCCTTTTTTTCGGGTGAATTACAATGAACACCAGTAAATCATGGTAACTGAGATTTGACTTTTTTTTTTTACTTTTATTAAGATTATTTGTGCGATGTTTCCTCTGTTTGCAATTGTCTTCTAAATGCTAATAAACTTTATTTAGTTTATTTTGGCTAGACGACTCAGATTTATTTTGGCCAGACCGACAACTAAAATTTTCAAACTGAGAGTGTGCATGAATTTAAAACACCATATAAATGGTACTGGCACGACCGGTCAGTAAAATTGAAGTCAAAAAGGTTTTGTTCCCGTATTGGCTTTTGATGTGCAACACACTGACAAGTTTTTAAAATGAAATCGGAATCGCACTCTGTGAATTTTGCAAAATAAAAGCAAAAATGTTATTTTTGTTTTGTTTAGTTTTTTTCATTTCTTTTCTCTCTCTTTGAAAATAATGATAATTGTTCGATAAGCCGGGAAATACAACAGTAATAAATCATGATGACAATTTTCTGCAAAAGAAAAAAAAATAAGGTGTAAACTGGTCATATTGGTCCTATTACCCCCCCCCCCCTCGTCTATTAGAAATAAGTAGGTGACGTGCTTACTCTGTTGAAATCACACCTGTAACCCGCTCGGGCAGTTCACCTCGTTTTACCTGGCGGCATGTCGATAGCATATCAGAGAGAAGCCCCGGTTACTTTACCCCTAACATGCTTAGTCCGCTGCAGGTTTAAAAGAAAGGAGAGGGATCTATTTTAAAGATGTGAAGATTATAAAAACTGCAAGGAATCATTCTGTGATAAATGTTGCGCTCATTAATTTTTATATGAAGCTTTTGTAAATTATATACGGTCCAATATATACATTAATCATGAAATAAAATGTTGTTACGTACATTCAAATTACTCACTCTTACATATGAAATAGAAATATTCTTTTTTCATACCCCAAACGGATGAAACGATGATTCTTTTTAATTTATTGAAAGCTGATCTCTTTCCTGAGTTTCCTCCGTCTCAATTCGGACGACCAAATGATAATTATATTACCTTTAAATCGAAAATTTGTTCCCTCTCTCTTTGTCATATTTTTCATGCATTTTGTTTTTGGGGTAGGGTCACACTTAAAAAAATAGTTAACTTGTGATTGCAGTTCGTTAGATCGTCAATGAAGAAATACATACTGTTGTGGGTCATGTATTATTTTAGTTTTACTTTATGTGTAGGTACACATGTACTTAGTCATGTTATATTATGATTTCATAATAATTCTTTCTAGATTTTACTATGTCATGTTTATTTCATTAGAGAATATTCCAGTATGTTCTTTGTTACATCATTATCATCACATGACTGTGATTTCTAGAATTTACTCTATTGTTAATCATGTGTAATGAGTCATTGTTCTAGAAGCTTCTGGTTAATTCATTGTTCTTAAGTATAAATACCTCTGAGGAACTGTGTTAAGAGACATTCGTACACATTCGTAGACACGATTCATTCATCTATTCTGATATACTGGGACACTTTATTTGTTGAGACTTTAATCCATTTAACAACGTTTGGACACCGATCTTTCGAGAACGTTTGTGATTACCGGAAACCATACATTCGATAGACTTTGTGGACCGTAACGGACACTTTGATCCGGACATTGTATTGTAAGTTGTAATCATTTGAAATATATATATATATATTGTACATAATTAAACTTGTAAATTTATATTCTGTCTTTGTCTGATTTTTGCTGGCGTTTTGGGGTATTCTGACCCATAACAGAATTGGGGGCTCGTCCGGGATAGAAATCTCTGCATATTTGCACTTTAACGTAAAGTTCGTTTTTGAAAAAAGAAAATATTTTTCTCAATAATTTTTTTTTTGCCAGCAGAAATCAATCATGGTATTTTCGGTCACTGAATTTTTGAAATCGCCGACTGTAGATGAGTTCGAATCACTGAAAAAAGATGATTTGATTGGTTTAGGTCTTCACTTGAAGTTAGATGTAAAATCTTCTATGAGAAAACAAGAAATTAGAAATATTGTGGCTAAAGAGCTTTTAGCTAAGGAAATCTTTTCGTCATACGATTTTCCTGTTGAACCTGTTTCAAGCGAAACCAAAATGTCAAAATATGAGTTTGAATTAGAGAAAATGAAAATACAATTACAATTTGAAAAAGAAGAAAAAGAAAGACAATTTGAAAGAGAAGAAAAAGAAAGACAATTTGAAAAAGAAGAAAAAATAAGACAATTTGAAAGAGAAAAGGAAGAAAGAGAGAAACAGGAACGTATGCACGAGAAAGAACTCCAGTTTGAGTTAGAAAAGTTAAAATTAGAGAAAAGCACTAAGGAAAATCCTGTTCCTTCGCTTGTCAAGTCTGAATTCGACGCCGCCAAAAACATCCGATTAGTACCAAAATTTCAAGAAAAGTCCGTGGACAAATATTTTCCACATTTTGAGAAAATCGCGGCCAATCTGAAGTGGCCACGTGATTTTTGGCCAACTTTGTTACAAAGCGTACTTATTGGCAAAGCGGCTGAAGTGTACTCGGCGCTCAGTATTGCTGAGAGTTCAGACTATGACAAGGTCAAGGACACGATTTTGAGAGCATATCAGTTAGTACCTGAGGCGTACAGACAAAAGTTTAGAAAGTACAAAAAATTTGAAAATCAAACATATGTTGAATTTGCTCGAGAAAAAGAAGATTTATTTGATCAGTGGTTTCGATCTAAGAAAATTCCCAATTCATTTGACAATTTGCGTCAAATAATTCTGATAGAAGAGTTCAAAGAGTGTGTACATCAAGATTTAAGAACTCATTTGGAAGACAAAAATGTTAAAACTCTTGAAGAAGCTGCTGTTTTGTCTGATACGTATGCTCTCACTCATAAGAAAAATTTTGTGTCAAAAACTCAATCTAGCGATAGCGCAAAAACTTCAGATTTTCCAAAGAAAAATTTACAAGAGTCTCAGTCGTCCATTAGTTCCCAGTCACCATCTCAAGGTGGTTCTACGTCCGGTCCTAGGTCCGAGCGTTCTGAGGCATCCCCAGGGGTGGGGTCGCTTCCTACATGCAATTATTGTAAGAAAAAAGGTCATGTTATTGGTGAGTGTTTGAAGCTTAAGAAGAAAAAAGAACTTAAGTCACAGGCCTGTGCGTCTGTTAGAAATGATAGGAAAGCCTTAGATTCGATTTGTTCTGACACTCCTGAGATTCAGGGTTCTAAGTCCAGTTCTGATGATTTTGTGGAGGATCATTATAAGCCCTTTTTGTCACAGGGATTTGTTTCACTCAGTGATTCTAGCGAAGCGTTGCCTGTTCAGATTTTGAGAGATACTGGTGCTGCCCAGACTTTATTGTTAGAGGGTTCATTGCCTTTGTCTGAGCACACTTTTACTGGTAGGTCAGTTTTATTACAGGGTGTGGAGCTAGGCGTCATTGATGTTCCCCTTCATAAAATTTATTTGAAGTCAGACTTAATTACTGGACCTGTTATCGTAGGTGTTCGACCTACTCTTCCCGTTCAAGGCGTTTCCTTGTTGCTTGGCAACGATTTAGCTGGCGGCAAAGTTGTAGCCGATCCGATTGTTTGTGAGAAAATCACGTCCGATGTCGTGTCCGATGATGAAGACGACGACTTGTACCCAGCCTGCGCAGTTACCAGGGCAATGGCCAGGAACAGACAAAAAGAGGCTGAGAGTACTTCTGCACTTAACGAGGACCATCCCTCCGAAAATATAGACCTTTCTGACACATTCATGTCTACCATTGATGACGGCGTACCTGAGACGTCAGTACCACTTCATGTTGACAAGTCTCCGACAGTACCTGGTGATGATTCCTATCCGCCATTAGACAGGGGTACAGATGCCTTAAGCCGTGAGCAGCTCCTCTCCGAGCAAACTAAAGATCCGGAGATCATCCGACTAAGCAAGAGGGCCCTTCCCCGAGAAGAAGCGGACAAAGTCGGAGAGTGCTTCTACATACAAGATGGCATCCTCATGCGGAAATGGAGACCACCCGATGCACCCCCTAATGACGTGTGGCGGGTCGTTCACCAGATAGTGGTTCCAGTAGCATATCGCGGGGACATCATGAGTTTAGCTCACGACACACCCATGGCAGGTCATTTGGGTGTCAATAAGACTTATAATAGGATTTTAAGTCACTTTTACTGGCCTAAGTTGAGAAAAGATGTGTCTGAGTTTTGTAAGTCTTGTCATAGTTGTCAGATGGTAGGTAAACCCAATCAAGTTATACCACCTGCTCCCCTCCAACCCATTCCAGCCTTTGAGGAACCTTTTAGTAGGGTGTTAGTTGATTGTGTAGGTCCTTTGCCTAGGACTAGGTCAGGTAATCAGTACTTACTGACAATTATGTGTACTTCGACTAGGTTTCCTGAGGCCATACCTCTTAGGAATATTAAGGCAAAGACCATAGTTAAGGCCCTTACAAAGTTTTTCAGTTTCGTAGGTGCTCCCAAGGCTATTCAATCAGATCAGGGTTCGAATTTTATGTCAGGATTGTTTCAGCAGGTTATGCATGAGCTAGGTATCAGGCAGTATAAGTCTTCTGCGTACCATCCCGAGTCCCAGGGGGCACTTGAACGCTTTCATCAAACCCTTAAAACTATGATGAAAACATATTGTCACCAGTATGGAAAAGACTGGGATGAAGGGGTTCACCTCGTGTTGTTTGCGGCACGAGAAGCGGTTCAGGAGTCCCTGGGGTTCAGTCCCTTTGAGCTAGTTTTTGGGCATACGGTCAGGGGGCCATTGAAGTTATTGAAGGAAAAATGGTTGACTGAGACTAGCGATTTGAATCTCTTAGACTACGTGTCTAATTTCAAAGAGAAATTATATAATGCTTGCAAATTGGCTCAAGAAAATCTCAAAACATCTCAAATGAAAATGAAAACATGGTATGACAAAGATGCTAGAAACAGAGTTTTTAAACCAGGCGATAAAGTTCTTGTATTTTTGCCTATCCCTGGTCATCCTTTGCAAGCTAGATATTTCGGTCCTTATGAGATTGAGAGTAAAATTAGTGATGTTAACTATGTGGTTAAGACACCAGGTCGGCGAAAAGAAAAAAGAGTGTGTCATGTTAACATGTTGAAAGAGTATTTTGATAGAAGTGACCGAAATTTTGTAAAACCAGTTTCCACTTTGGCCAATGTAAATACATTAGAAAATTGTGTTGAACCTGAATTTAATGAAGAGACTGTCGAAAAAGACTTCGCTCAAAGTGTCCGTTTGAAGAATTCCGAAATTCTGACAAATCCGGAAGTGAAACTCGGACATTTGACCGTGCATCAAAAAGAGGAAGTGCACCAATTAATGCGGGAATATACGACCATCTTTCCGGACGTTCCAAAAAAGACGAATGCATCTCATCATGACGTCATTGTGGGTGATGCGTCACCTATCAAACAGCATCCCTATCGGTTAAACCCGATAAAACTTCAATACATGCGGAAAGAAATTCAATACATGCTTGAAAATGACATTATTGAACCCAGCAATAGTGATTGGAGTTCCCCATGTATTCTTGTTCCGAAGCCAGACGGAACTTACCGATTGTGTACGGACTTTAGAAAAGTCAATTCAGTCACCAAAACTGACTCTTATCCGATCCCACGAATCGATGACTGTATCGATAAAATTGGCAGTGCAAAATTTGTCAGTAAATTTGACTTGCTTAAAGGCTATTGGCAGGTCCCGCTTACCGAGAGAGCCAGAGAAATATCGGCATTTGCGACTCCAGATGGGCTATACCAATATAAAGTAATGCCCTTTGGTATGAAAAACGCACCAGCCACATTCCAGAGGATGATTCATTCGCTCCTAAATCATCTCGAAGGATGCGAGGCGTACATCGATGACGTCATCATCTACAGCGACACCTGGAATGATCATCTCCGAATCATGCGTACCTTCTTCGACATACTGGCGAAAGCAAACCTCACAGTGAACCTTGCGAAAAGTGAATTTTGTCATGCGACTGTAGAATATTTGGGTCACAAAGTAGGTCAAGGTTTTGTTACTCCTATCATGGCCAAGGTGGAAGCTATTTCAAAGTTCCCGATTCCTACCAATAAGAAAGAGATAATGAGATTTTTAGGAATGGCAGGATTTTACAGAAAATTTTGTCCAAATTTCTCGTCAGTTGTTGGTCCACTTACCAATCTGTTACAAAAGAGAGTGAATTTTGCATGGACCAATGACTGTGACGAATCTTTTAAGAAAATCAAATGTGTTCTTATGAATAGTCCTGTCCTGTCAGCTCCAAATTTCGATAAGCAATTTAAGCTTACTGTTGATGCCAGTGACGTAGGAATCGGGGCTGCTTTGTTTCAAGAAAATGATGATGGTGTAGATAGAGTTGTTTGTTATTTTTCAAAGAAATTGACTAAATGTCAAAAGAATTACTCTACTATTGAAAAAGAGTGTCTTGCATTATTGTTAGCTTTACAACATTTTGATGTTTATTTGAATGTTACTTTACATCCCATTCTTGTATATACTGACCACAACCCTCTCACATTTTTGCACAAAATGTCAAACAAGAATCAGAGACTAACAAGGTGGAGTTTATTGTTGCAAGAGTACAATATTATTATTAACCATATCAAGGGCAAAGACAATGTGATTGCAGATGCACTATCGAGAGTTTCATGAGTGATTTTTGCAGAATTTACCACCTAAGTTTTCATTGACATTCAAACTTTTTAAGGGGGGAGGTGTTGTGGGTCATGTATTATTTTAGTTTTACTTTATGTGTAGGTACACATGTACTTAGTCATGTTATATTATGATTTCATAATAATTCTTTCTAGATTTTACTATGTCATGTTTATTTCATTAGAGAATATTCCAGTATGTTCTTTGTTACATCATTATCATCACATGACTGTGATTTCTAGAATTTACTCTATTGTTAATCATGTGTAATGAGTCATTGTTCTAGAAGCTTCTGGTTAATTCATTGTTCTTAAGTATAAATACCTCTGAGGAACTGTGTTAAGAGACATTCGTACACATTCGTAGACACGATTCATTCATCTATTCTGATATACTGGGACACTTTATTTGTTGAGACTTTAATCCATTTAACAACGTTTGGACACCGATCTTTCGAGAACGTTTGTGATTACCGGAAACCATACATTCGATAGACTTTGTGGACCGTAACGGACACTTTGATCCGGACATTGTATTGTAAGTTGTAATCATTTGAAATATATATATATATATTGTACATAATTAAACTTGTAAATTTATATTCTGTCTTTGTCTGATTTTTGCTGGCGTTTTGGGGTATTCTGACCCATAACAATACTTTGATTTTTTTTTTTGGGGGGGGACTCCAAATATAATATTAGAGCGATTATGCAACTTGAGTCAGAAGCATATTTTGGAAGGGAAGGAGGCCATAAGGGGGCTCTTGTATTTTCCATCTCTCTATTTTTTGTTTGCTTAGAACAGCAGAAATCCAAGGGAGCCCGGAGGTGGACCGGGAGGTTGGGAAATGATATGAAATTACGAGATCTATAAAAATGTGCGATTATTGTATTTCTTTAAGTTATACAAATATGATCGTTGTTTCCAATATTCTCTTCTTTTATCCTTGTGCAGATCGAATCATGTTACATGTATGATTTCCATTTAGCATTGTGTTATGGATTTGATACAAAAATATTTCCATTCGTCCTCCCGTCACTTTTCATATACATGTACATGTAGATAGACTTCTCTAGTTACAGTTTTCGGCATTTGACAGGTATGATATCCGCACTGTTTAAATATGGAATTACAAATGCAAAAGGAAGATGGCCATAAAAAGAATGCTATCATGCGCGGATATACACGCAGACGGGGTAAGGACCGACCCCCCCCCCCCCTTACGCCCTCTCCCTACAACAATCACCATCTTTATCTTTGGTCCGATTCATATTAAAAGGGGGTAACGACCAAATGAAAAGCAGAGATAAAGCGGAAAGTTTTCTAAATCAAGATTTACTAATATATCGGGAGGGGGGGATCGATTTAAATTCATCATTAATTTTGGTACCATATCTTAAAAAAAAGTATACTACCAGTGTGTGTTTTCAAAGAAAAAAAATAAAGCTCTACAATAAATACGCAAAAATAAGATTTTTAACATACATGAATTTATTCCTTAAAAATGATCTTGAAGAATCCCCCTTTCTTTCTTTTCTATCTGTAGATAATACCCGGCGACGTTTTTACGCTCGGGTGAATTCACACCTGGTAATGCGGTACCTTTTAGGTACTTTGCATGTTTTATTGATAGGTGTGTATACTTGTCAAATCACCTTTGTTAATTGGGTAATAACCATTCATGTATGAAAGCGTAGGCATAGAAAACTGTCTTTGAACGAGTTATACTCTGATTTAATGACAAGGTCGTCTATTTTTCCGTTATTAGAAAAGTTTGAAGCGGACATTCCCCTCGCACGGCAGAAATAATAAGTCATTGTTTCAATATATAGAAACTTCTATACATTCGAGATGAATTGTGAAAAATCCCGGCCAGTGAATTATGAAATATATCGGCCAGCGTATTGTTTCCTAATGTCTACTGGTCGCGGACAAGTTCCCGTTTAAGAAAATTAGACAAACGTACGTCCAAAATTTATACAAAAGTCATATATTTTGAAAATTTCCATCGGTCATAAAAGAAAAACACATTCGGAAAAAAAACGGAGCAAACTGTCAAAAAAAAAAAATTAAAACGATCACAAACAACAGATTTTGAATGAAATTCGCACAGAAATATATTCATATGAAAACTTTTTTTAATTTCGTGAATTTTTAGTACATATCTACATGTCGTTAACCGCCCTTTTTATTTCATGCATATTTGAAATACTCGGAAAACGATTGTTAAAGCAATGGAACGTGAAATATATCAGGACTTTCTTTTAAATTCTGTACATGTATGAATGACTCAATGAGCTCACATACAAGCAAATTCTCAAGTTTTTGATCCATAAAATATTGCTATTGCAAGTTTAAATCTGTTGCTTAGAAATATTTTCCCATTCATTTTCCTTCAATGTCTCTAGAATCAACCTGGATGTTATATCAGGTGAGATCAATCGTGTATTCACAATAAACAATGATATACATGTTTACGCTTGTACAGGTGCAAATCCAGGTGAGTGGGGGATCCTGGTGGGGAGTGGGGAGTGGGAGTTCACTCAGGTAAACAGGTGGATTTCGAGTGGGAGTCATTTCAGTGGGGAGTGGGATATCTCCAATCTGCTAAATTACCACTGTAACATCAAATGCAATCAATTTGGAGAAACGGCAGGGATTTGCGAAAAGGAATTCATGTGAAGTGTCAAGTGATTACTATTGTAAAAGATTCAATCGAACTATTATCTAGGTCATTGTGAAGTATCTTGAAATAAATTAAACTTGAAATTTTCCATAATTTGACGTAAGATATTCATCGATATATCTTTGGTGATTTTACGAATACTTCGTATTCAAAGCAAGTTATAGATTGACCAACATAACCAATATTAACGCCATTTTTTAAAGACTCGAAGCACTACCTTACAAATATGCTAGTCTCATCAAAGGGATCTGTCAAATTGTGTTTGTACATATATTTAACGGTTGTTTATAGAATTAAACTTGAAATTTTCCATTATAATTGTTTGACATTATGTGTTTATATGTATACCAATATGACGAGTTAAGGCCAGAATTTGTATTTAACGAAAGCTATAAAATGACCAGTATACTTCATTTTTACGCCATTTATGTATCGATGTCGAGTACGAGTACTCCTATTGTGCACAAATACGCAAGGCTCATCAAAATTATTTGCAATATGTTTCTTACTTCTTTTATACTCTTATTAAAATTACATGTTCTTGGCAGTATCTTGTTTTAAAATGTTTATGAAACATCAATTCCATAATGGCAATAACTCATATAGGGTGCAATAATGAAGGTGTTTTAATTCATGATTTTAAAAGAGCACCTATATGAACAATGAATAATTCTTTTCCAAATCTATGTATTGAATACATCATGTAGACTATCAAAAAATCTCTAGAAAATTAAAAATATTATGGGTGCCTTATTGGCAGATACTGTATACTGAAAAAAAGAAAGAAAATTACACTTTATTGTTGAAATACTTGAGTTATTAAATCCCATCTTTTTTTCAATAGTATTGGCTTTTTTCGTGGTGTAGTAAAAGTTTGACTCAATAGCAATAATTTTATAACGAAGAATGTATTTGGCAACATTGTCGAAGTGCGGTTGAACAGTATTGTATCTGCAGTTACAAACCTTTAAATGCGATTGTTTTGATTTAGTCCAGCTGATTGGTGAAATAATAGTGCAAATTTTCAGGAAAACTTGAAACTTAGCACACTTGTTTTTAAGGTCATACTTTACAATATTAGCTATGGACCCATCTCATTTTTTTAAAGAAAAATTCTCTTTATTAACATGATAATTAATCTTTTTACCGTTTATGTTGCGAAAAAGTCGAATTTATTCAAGAAAATGTTAGATCCTACATTTAAGATTTTTTTATCATGCAATGATGAGCGTGAACCGTGATCACGGATAAGTTACGTCATATGACATAACGTTATCTTTCTCTGAATGTACAAATTTTTGATTTTTTCTATCGTCACTGTTACAAATCGTAGAGAGTTGAAATTCGTATCAACTGAGAGCATATAACATGCTCGTTTGTGTGTTTTCAATTTTGGTAATCAAATTCTTAAGAAACCGTGACTCAGATGTTGTAATATTGTGACATCTCCTGCTCTCAAATCCTGAAGAAAAAAACCCAAATAAAAAAAAAACATGTGTTTGGGAAATACGAATGCCCCCGTTGGCAATTTTGTAGGTAAAACAGCTAAAAAATGGTTCATATTTTGAGGTCAAGGTCACAAGGTCAAATTTGGTATCCATGGAAAGGTTTTGCTAGAAGAAAGTCATATGTGAAAGATGAAAGCCCTATCACTTACCATTCAAAAGCCATGGCCAAAGTTTAGATTTTCAAAAGTAGGTCAAATTCCAAGGTCAATGTCATAAGGTCTAACATTTTGGTATCGTTCGAAAGGTCTTGCCATAAGAAATACATATGCTAAATATGAAAGCCCTATTATTTACCAATTAAAATTTATGGCCAATGTTAAAGTTTTCAAAAGTAGGTCAAACTCCAAGCTCAAGGTAACAAGGTCAAAAATTTTGGTATCCATGGAAATGTCTTGCCACAAGGAAAAACCCATGTGAAATATGAAAGCACTATCACTTACCATTCAAAAGTTATGGCTAAAATTAAAGTGTTTCAAAAGTTGGTCAAACTCCAAGGTCAAGGTCACAAGGTCAAAAATTGTGGTATCCTTGGAAAGGTTTTATCACAAGGAACACACATGTGAAATATGAAAGACCTATCACTTACCATTCAAAAGTTATGTCCAAGGTTAAAGTTTTTGCGGTCGTTCAGACAAACAGAGGAAACAGACAGACAGACGGACGGACAGACCAAAAACTATGTGCCCCCGAATCTTCGATTACGGGGGCATAAAATGGGGAAAACGAATAAAAACACTTTATTTTAGACGTTAACTTCCACATTTCGTTTTTCAAAAACAATAATGAATTAAAACATCCTATTTGGCATGATATCGTAGAAGTAGTGAATAAAAAATGTTTCCTGGAACGAATTGTGCTTTTGTGTGCAATTGGGCTATTTATCAACGAAAAGGGAGAAATATGGTCACCCCCGCAAACACGGAAATAAAATATTAGGACAATTTTTATGAAAAAACAATGACCTGAGTAAAATTAATTATTCTTTTTGTAGTATTTCGAGCGTGAATTGACTAAAACTAAATTTTAGCAAGCCAATTTATTGATTGACTTCGAGAATCGAGAATCTGCATAAAATGAATGAGAAATGAGGTGAAATATAGTCATTTTCGATATTTAGGTCCTGAATAAGCATATTTGTGTCGAATTCTTGTAATTTAGATGTCATCATTCCAAATAGATATTTTCAATGAATTTCCTTTTAAGTAATCGGGATTGACCATCCCATTCCCTCTTTCAACTGTCAGACGCTATATTTGTTTACATTATGTCATATTGAAATATCATTACTGATAACCGAAGTCATTAATGTGTTAAAAAAATGTTTTTGCTAACTTTTTAATCAATTGTTTATTTTCAAACTTTTGAAGTAATTCTAAAAATGACAAATGTTGTTTGAATTTAAATAAATTAAGAACTGTTAATGACAATGATGTGAACTATTTTTCCTATGCTATTGAATTTGAAGACGTTTAACATTTGAACCACTTGGCGAGTGACACTGCTGGTGGACAAGGTGCATATTGGACATGGCAATTTTCATACTCTTTGGCCATATTACATTGTTTATATTGAGGATTACTGACGATATTGAATTTGAAGACCTTTAACATCATATCATAGATGACAAATATGGATAATGACCATATCCCTGTATACAGCACAAAATCGACAATTCAGAAAATCAGAAACCGAAGGCATACAAAATCAGGACAAAACAGGAACCAAAGCAAACGAACAAAAACCTCCACAACATGAAAAGAAGCGAACCCCCGACATGGGTGTGAGAACAGGTGCCCAGGAAGAGTAAGCATCTCCATTTCGGAATTTTCGGCAGGTGTTGCATGCAAGAAGTCTGCTTCTTTTCAGTGGTGGAGTTTTTTGTTCTGACTAATTTTCGATGGTTTTGCTGTTTTCCTTTGATCCTTCTTATTTTGTTTATCATATCACCATAAAAAGCAAGTTGTGTAATGTACTCAGTTGCGTGTATAGACCAAATTTTTGTAGAATTTCAAGATAGTCTTAACTAGTTTATGAAACCAGAAACCTTGACCTAAAAGCTTCTTGGTAATTTGTAAATTTCATCTGTGAAAATCCAAAATATCAGTACATGCTCTAGCGTACCGGGAGATGTGATATGTAAATGCCGTACGACGGTAGTCAAGCCAGGGGATATTTACTACATTGAATCCAAAATCATCTCTTTTGTCATATACATATGAATCTTTCATTTTATAATTTCGATATTTAGGTCCAAAATGTCACACTTATGCCCTTTGCCGTGTGGAGCTCGTAAAAAAGTTCCCCGCGAGGGGTTCGAAAGTACGTGTTTTGAATATGTTTTCCTGACGTTGTCGCCATGGCACTTTCTATATAGACATAGCGTCAGAGAGTGCATGAATTTTAGATATTGTTTTCATTTTCGTGCTTTAACATCGACGGTGGGTGCGGCTAGCCAACAGGGGATGCTTACTTCTCCCGGGCACCTGGTCCCACCTCTAGCTTGCTAGGGGTCCGTCGATGCTTAATTATGTGCTCTATTGTGAGTGCTGTTGAGATTGTCGTCAGGATCTTCTTTAACTCATTTGTGTCACACTTATGCCCTTTGCCGCGTGGAGCTCGTAAAAAAGTTCCCCGCGAGGGGTTCGACAGTAAGTGTTGTGGATATGTTTTCCTAGCGTTCTCGCCATGGCACTTTCTATATAGACATAGTGTCAGAGAGTGCATGAATTTTAGATATTGTTTTCATTTTCGTGCTTAAACATCGACGTCGGGTGCGGCTAGCCAACAGGGGATGCTTCCTCCTCCCGGGCACCTGGTCCCACCTCTAGCTTGCTAGGGGTCCGTCGATGCTTAATTCTGTTCTCTATTGTGAGTGCTGTTGAATTTGTCGTCAGGATCTTCTTTAACTCTCTTCTGCATTTGTAAAGTTTGCCGTGTTAAGTGTTAATTCTTGTTGATAAATTTCATTCTTATATAAATCAAAAACAGGATTGTCAATAGAAAGAATATCATCCAGATACCTAGATGTATTATTGAAAAATTTCAGATCATCAAATTTGCTTTGCTTTTGAATGTTTTGGATAAATTCTTTTGCCTAAGTGTATGTATGGAGATTACGTTTTCAATGAATCTGTAAGTTCAATAGAACTACGATGCTAGCTTATTTCTGCTGTCGTTAGCAGGGACTGTATGAATTCTGCATCGTATGAATATAGGAATATGTCAGCTTGGAGAGGGACGCAGTTTGTGCCCATTGGAATTTCAAACGTTTGTTGATCTTTGCCTAAAACAACAACGAAAATATCGCCTATCAAAATTTCCATCATCTTGATGTTGTTAACTTCAGTGTAATTGTTAAACCTTTTCAATTTTAATAGCTTTAATTCAAATCAGAAACAAATTCAGCATGGACCAGACATGCACCGTTCGGGTATTTAACAGTAGTGATCCTCTATCTAAACAATGTAATATGCCCAAAAATTTACCGAAAACCTAGCAGGATTGTTGGGAAATGATAACAGAAATTTTCGAAAAAGTTGAATGAGTTAAAGAAGATCCTGACGATAATCTCAACAGCACTCACATAAGAGCACAAAATTGAGCATCGGAAGACCCCTAGCAAGCTAGAGGTGGGATAAGGTGCACAGGAGGAGTAAACATCCCCTGCTTGGCTAGCCGCACCCGCTGGCGATTTTCACGCGAGAAAAGGAAAACAATATCAGAAACCGAAGTTTGTCCAACTTGTATACATGGCCCTCGGGGACTCCTGATCCACCAGTAGTGACACCCATTAAGTGGTACAAAATTAATGTTAAACAACTCCAAATTCAATAGCATCATTTAGGAACAGACAAATTTGCAGCATGAATCAGACATGCACGTTTTGGGTACTTAACTGTGTTCTGAATCAGATTGTTCCTTGTCCAAAGAAGTTTTTTGAAGAGGCAATGTATCTGCGATTGCAACCCTTCTAGGCGAAGAGTTTTTTTTTCATTATAGAAACGAACATAGTTTAAATTTTGATGAGGTACGCTGAGGTACAGAGCGAATAAATAGAAAGATTTAACACTTGTAACATGTGCAATGTTTGTAAATTAAACTTAAAGAAAATCTACAGCATGACCACCCTGCACATACCCAGCGAAACAAACCCACAAGAAAGTGATACGTAAATGACATCAGACAAAACTACAAACCACAAAAATACACGACAATAATCCATTCGAAACAGACGTACAGAAACATCAAACATTAATGAAAACACATAAAAGGAATGATACCAATGTGCACCCGGCGCCGACTTTCGGCGGCCATCTACTATAAGCAAATGGTGTGGTTATCCGGATTACTTGCGCACACCCCCACCCCCATACTTACCTGGATACACAGAGGTATCCATAGAGGCACAATAGTTGTATAAACATAAAACTTTTCACTGTAAGGTGACGTCACAAACAAAGCGAGCTATGACCAACTTTCAGATAGGACAGTGAAATAGCATGAATTTGCATGAATTCAAAATCAATCCATGAAAAATAAATGAAAATGGTTTAGAACTTTCGTACATTGAATCAGAATTTTATCTTTAGGAAAACCCGTACGGTTTGTGTACATTGACGGTAATCGGAAAGATGGAAAATGGTATTTTAGCAACGGCAAGCAGCTCAAACATTTTTTCTGGGAGGACGCCCATCCAGGAATCGATTCTAAAGAAGGTTGTATAACAACATCGCATTCCCGAAACTACAAATGGGTTAACACCAAATGCAATCAATTTGGAGAAACGGCAAGGATTTGCGAAAAGGAATTCATGTGAAGTATCAAGTGATTACTATTGTGAAAGATTCAATCGAACTATTATATAGGTCATTGTGAAATATCTTGAAATAAATTAAACTTGAAATTTTCCATAATTTGACATAAGATATTCATCGACATATCTTTGATGATTTTACTAATACTTCGTATTCAAAGCAAGTTATAAATTGACCAACATAACCAATACAATGTATTAACGCCATTTATTTAAAGACTCGAAGCACTACCTTACAAATATGCTAGTCCCATCAAAGGGATCTGTCAAATTGTGTTTGTACATATATTTAACGGTTGTTTATAGAATTAAACTTGAAATTTTCAATTGTAATTGTTTGACATTATGTGTTTATATGTATACCTATATGACGAGTTTCCCAGAATTTGTATTTAACGAAAGCTATAAAATGACCAGTATACTTCATTTTTACGCCATTTATGTATCGATGTCGAGTACGAGTACTCCTATTGTGCACAAATACGCAAGGCTCATCAAAATTATTTGGAATATCTTTCTTAGTTCTTTTATACTCTTAGTAAAATTACATGTTCTTAGCAGTATCTTGTTTTATAATGCTTATGAAACATCAATCGTCCTTCGATTCCATAATGACTCTAACTCATATAGGGTGCAATAATGAAGCTGTTTTAATTCATGATTCTAAAAAAAAATCATGATTTTAAATGAGCACCTATATGAACAGCGAACATTTTTTTTCCCAAATCTATGTATTGAATACATCATGTAGATTATCAAAACATCTCTAGAAAATAAAAAAAATATTATGGATACCTTATTGGCAGATATTGTATACTGAAGAGACGAAAGAAAATTACACTTTATTGTTGAAATAATTGAGTTATTAAATCCCATCTTTTTTCGATAGTATTGGCTTTTTTCGTGGTCTAGTAAAAGTTTGACTCAATAGCAATAATTTTATAATGAAGAATGTATTTGGCAACATTGTCGAAGTTCGGTTGAACAGTATTGTATCTGCAGTTACAAACCTTTAAATGCAATTGTTTTGTTTTAGTCCAGCTGAATGGTGAAATAATAGTGCAAAAGTTTCAGGAAAGCTCGAAACTTCGCACACTTGTTTTTAAGGTCATACTTTACAATATTAGCTATGGACCCATCTCGAGAAATCAATATGACCGCTTTTTCAAGATGGCCGCCCTTTTCAAGAAAAATTCTCATTATTAACTTGATAATTAATCTTTTCACCGTTTATGTTGCGATAAAGTCGAATTTATTCAAGAAAATTTTAGATCCTCCATTTAAGATTTTTTTATCATGCAACGATGAGCGTGAACCGTGATCACGGATAAGTTACGTCATATGACATTACGTTATCTTTCTCTGAATGTACAAATTTTTAATTTTTTCTATCGTCACTGTTACAAATCGTAGAGAGTTGAAATTCGTATCAACTGAGAGCATATAACATGCTCGTTTGTGTGTTTTGAATTTTGGTAATCAAATTCTTAAGAAACCGTGACTATTGTTACGTTATTGACCGTTACAAATAGGAATTGTAATGGTATGGGGCAAGAAACAATACTTCGTCGGTGACCATATTTCGCCTTTTCATACTTATCAGTAAATGGCTTCTCGATGGTTATTGGAAATATTAAGTTTATCATAATAAATATCACTAAAGCAATCAGATGTTGTAATATTGTGACATCTCCTGCTCTCAAATCCTGAAGAAAAAAACCAAAATAAAAAAAACATGTGTTTGTGAAATACGAATGCCCCCGTTGGCATCTTTGTCGGTAAAACAGCTAAAAAGTGGTTCATATTTTGAGGTCAAGGTCACAAGGTCAAATTTGGTATCCATAGAGGTTTTGCTAGAAGAAAGTCATATGTGAAATATGAAAGCCCTATCACTTACCATTCAAAAGTCATGGCTATTGTTTAGATTTTCAAAAGTAGGTCAAATTCCAAGGTCAAGGTCATAAGGTCAAACATTTTGGTATCGTTCGAAAGGTCTTGCTACAAGAAATACACATGTGGAATATGAAAGCCCTATCATTTACCAATTAAAAGTTATGGCCAATGTTAAAGTTTTCAAAAGTAGGTCAAACTCCAAGCTCAATGTAACAAGGTAAAAAATTTTGGTATCCATGGAAAGGTCTTGCCGCAAGGAAAAACCCATGTAAAATATGAAAGCACTATCACTTACCATTCAAAAGTTATGGCTAAGATTAAAGTTTTTCAAAGGTAGGTCAAACTCCAATGTCAATGTCACATGGTCAAAAATTGTGGTATCCTTGTAGGAAAGGTTTTATCACAAGGAACACACATGTGAAATATGAAAGCCTTATCACTTACCATTCAAAAGTTATGGCCAAGGTTAAAGTTTTTGCGGTCGTTCAGACAAACAGAGGAAACAGACAGACAGACGGACGGACAGACCAAAAACTATGTGCCCCCGAATCTTCGATTACGGGGGCATAAAATGGGGAAAACGAATAAAAACACTTTATTTTAGACGTTCACGTCCACATTTCGTTTTTCAAAAACAATGATGAATAAAAACATCCTATTTGGCATGATTTCGTAGATTAAGGGAATAAAAAAATGTTTCCTGGAACGAATTGTGCTTTTGTGTGCAATTGGGCTATTTATCAACGAAAAGGGAGAAATATGGTCACCCCCGCAAACACGGAGATAAAATATTGGGACAATTTTTAAGAAAAAAACAATGACCTGAGTAAAATTGATTATTCTTTTTGTAGTATTTCGAGCGTGAATTGTAAATTTTAGCAAGCCAATTTATTGATTGACTTCGAGAATCGAGATTCTGCATAAAATGAATGAGAAATGAGGTGAAATATAGTCATTTTCGATATTTAGGTCCTGAATAAGCATATTTGTGTCGAATTCTTGTAATTTAGATGTCATCATTCCAAATAGATATTTTCAATGAATTTCCTTTTAAGTAATCGGGATTGACCATCCCATTCCCTCTTTCAACTGTCAGACGCTATATTTGTTTACATTATGTCATATTGAAATATCATTACTGATAACCGAAGTCATTAATGTGTTAAAAAAATGTTTTTGCTAACTTTTTAATCAATTGTTTATTTTCAAACTTTTGAAGTAATTCTAAAAATGACAAATGTTGTTTGAATTTAAATAAATTAAGAACTGTTAATGACAATGATGTGAACTATTTTTCCTATGCTATTGAATTTGAAGACGTTTAACATTTGAACCACTTGGCGAGTGACACTGCTGGTGGACAAGGTGCATATTGGACATGGCAATTTTCATACTCTTTGGCCATATTACATTGTTTATATTGAGGATTACTGACGATATTGAATTTGAAGACCTTTAACATCATATCATAGATGACAAATATGGATAATGACCATATCCCTGTATACAGCACAAAATCGACAATTCAGAAAATCAGAAACCGAAGGCATACAAAATCAGGACAAAACAGGAACCAAAGCAAACGAACAAAAACCTCCACAACATGAAAAGAAGCGAACCCCCGACATGGGTGTGAGAACAGGTGCCCAGGAAGAGTAAGCATCTCCATTTCGGAATTTTCGGCAGGTGTTGCATGCAAGAAGTCTGCTTCTTTTCAGTGGTGGAGTTTTTTGTTCTGACTAATTTTCGATGGTTTTGCTGTTTTCCTTTGATCCTTCTTATTTTGTTTATCATATCACCATAAAAAGCAAGTTGTGTAATGTACTCTGTTGCGTGTATAGACCAAATTTTTGTAGAATTTCAAGATAGTCTTAACTAGTTTATGAAACCAGAAACCTTGACCTAAAAGCTTCTTGGTAATTTGTAAATTTCATCTGTGAAAATCCAAAATATCAGTACATGCTCTAGCGTACCGGGAGATGTGATATGTAAATGCCGTACGACGGTAGTCAAGCCAGGGGATATTTACTACATTGAATCCAAAATCATCTCTTTTGTCATATACATATGAATCTTTCATTTTATAATTTCGATATTTAGGTCCAAAATGTCACACTTATGCCCTTTGCCGTGTGGAGCTCGTAAAAAAGTTCCCCGCGAGGGGTTCGAAAGTACGTGTTTTGAATATGTTTTCCTGACGTTGTCGCCATGGCACTTTCTATATAGACATAGCGTCAGAGAGTGCATGAATTTTAGATATTGTTTTCATTTTCGTGCTTTAACATCGACGGTGGGTGCGGCTAGCCAACAGGGGATGCTTACTCCTCCCGGGCACCTGGTCCCACCTCTAGCTTGCTAGGGGTCCGTCGATGCTTAATTATGTGCTCTATTGTGAGTGCTGTTGAGATTGTCGTCAGGATCTTCTTTAACTCATTTGTGTCACACTTATGCCCTTTGCCGCGTGGAGCTCGTAAAAAAGTTCCCCGCGAGGGGTTCGACAGTAAGTGTTGTGGATATGTTTTCCTAGCGTTCTCGCCATGGCACTTTCTATATAGACATAGTGTCAGAGAGTGCATGAATTTTAGATATTGTTTTCATTTTCGTGCTTAAACATCGACGTCGGGTGCGGCTAGCCAACAGGGGATGCTTCCTCCTCCCGGGCACCTGGTCCCACCTCTAGCTTGCTAGGGGTCCGTCGATGCTTAATTCTGTTCTCTATTGTGAGTGCTGTTGAATTTGTCGTCAGGATCTTCTTTAACTCTCTTCTGCATTTGTAAAGTTTGCCGTGTTAAGTGTTAATTCTTGTTGATAAATTTCATTCTTATATAAATCAAAAACAGGATTGTCAATAGAAAGAATATCATCCAGATACCTAGATGTATTATTGAAAAATTTCAGATCATCAAATTTGCTTTGCTTTTGAATGTTTTGGATAAATTCTTTTGCCTAAGTGTATGTATGGAGATTACGTTTTCAATGAATCTGTAAGTTCAATAGAACTACGATGCTAGCTTATTTCTGCTGTCGTTAGCAGGGACTGTATGAATTCTGCATCGTATGAATATAGGAATATGTCAGCTTGGAGAGGGACGCAGTTTGTGCCCATTGGAATTTCAAACGTTTGTTGATCTTTGCCTAAAACAACAACGAAAATATCGCCTATCAAAATTTCCATCATCTTGATGTTGTTAACTTCAGTGTAATTGTTAAACCTTTTCAATTTTAATAGCTTTAATTCAAATCAGAAACAAATTCAGCATGGACCAGACATGCACCGTTCGGGTATTTAACAGTAGTGATCCTCTATCTAAACAATGTAATATGCCCAAAAATTTACCGAAAACCTAGCAGGATTGTTGGGAAATGATAACAGAAATTTTCGAAAAAGTTGAATGAGTTAAAGAAGATCCTGACGATAATCTCAACAGCACTCACATAAGAGCACAAAATTGAGCATCGGAAGACCCCTAGCAAGCTAGAGGTGGGATAAGGTGCACAGGAGGAGTAAACATCCCCTGCTTGGCTAGCCGCACCCGCTGGCGATTTTCACGCGAGAAAAGGAAAACAATATCAGAAACCGAAGTTTGTCCAACTTGTATACATGGCCCTCGGGGACTCCTGATCCACCAGTAGTGACACCCATTAAGTGGTACAAAATTAATGTTAAACAACTCCAAATTCAATAGCATCATTTAGGAACAGACAAATTTGCAGCATGAATCAGACATGCACGTTTTGGGTACTTAACTGTGTTCTGAATCAGATTGTTCCTTGTCCAAAGAAGTTTTTTGAAGAGGCAATGTATCTGCGATTGCAACCCTTCTAGGCGAAGAGTTTTTTTTTTCATTATAGAAACGAACATAGTTTAAATTTTGATGAGGTACGCTGAGGTACAGAGCGAATAAATAGAAAGATTTAACACTTGTAACATGTGCAATGTTTGTAAATTAAACTTAAAGAAAATCTACAGCATGACCACCCTGCACATACCCAGCGAAACAAACCCACAAGAAAGTGATACGTAAATGACATCAGACAAAACTACAAACCACAAAAATACACGACAATAATCCATTCGAAACAGACGTACAGAAACATCAAACATTAATGAAAACACATAAAAGGAATGATACCAATGTGCACCCGGCGCCGACTTTCGGCGGCCATCTACTATAAGCAAATGGTGTGGTTATCCGGATTACTTGCGCACACCCCCACCCCCATACTTACCTGGATACACAGAGGTATCCATAGAGGCACAATAGTTGTATAAACATAAAACTTTTCACTGTAAGGTGACGTCACAAACAAAGCGAGCTATGACCAACTTTCAGATAGGACAGTGAAATAGCATGAATTTGCATGAATTCAAAATCAATCCATGGAAAATAAATGAAAATGGTTTAGAACTTTCGTACATTGAATCAGAATTATATCTTTAGGAAAACCCGTACGGTTTGTGTACATTGACGGTAATCGGAAAGATGGAAAATGGTATTTTAGCAACGGCAAGCAGCTCAAACATTTTTTCTGGGAGGACGCCCATCCAGGAATCGATTCTAAAGAAGGTTGTATAACAACATCGCATTCCCGAAACTACAAATGGGTTAACACCAAATGCAATCAATTTGGAGAAACGGCAAGGATTTGCGAAAAGGAATTCATGTGAAGTATCAAGTGATTACTATTGTGAAAGATTCAATCGAACTATTATATAGGTCATTGTGAAATATCTTGAAATAAATTAAACTTGAAATTTTCCATAATTTGACATAAGATATTCATCGACATATCTTTGATGATTTTACTAATACTTCGTATTCAAAGCAAGTTATAAATTGACCAACATAACCAATACAATGTATTAACGCCATTTATTTAAAGACTCGAAGCACTACCTTACAAATATGCTAGTCCCATCAAAGGGATCTGTCAAATTGTGTTTGTACATATATTTAACGGTTGTTTATAGAATTAAACTTGAAATTTTCAATTGTAATTGTTTGACATTATGTGTTTATATGTATACCTATATGACGAGTTTCCCAGAATTTGTATTTAACGAAAGCTATAAAATGACCAGTATACTTCATTTTTACGCCATTTATGTATCGATGTCGAGTACGAGTACTCCTATTGTGCACAAATACGCAAGGCTCATCAAAATTATTTGGAATATCTTTCTTAGTTCTTTTATACTCTTAGTAAAATTACATGTTCTTAGCAGTATCTTGTTTTATAATGCTTATGAAACATCAATCGTCCTTCGATTCCATAATGACTCTAACTCATATAGGGTGCAATAATGAAGCTGTTTTAATTCATGATTCTAAAAAAAAATCATGATTTTAAATGAGCACCTATATGAACAGCGAACATTTTTTTTCCCAAATCTATGTATTGAATACATCATGTAGATTATCAAAACATCTCTAGAAAATAAAAAAAATATTATGGATACCTTATTGGCAGATATTGTATACTGAAGAGACGAAAGAAAATTACACTTTATTGTTGAAATAATTGAGTTATTAAATCCCATCTTTTTTCGATAGTATTGGCTTTTTTCGTGGTCTAGTAAAAGTTTGACTCAATAGCAATAATTTTATAATGAAGAATGTATTTGGCAACATTGTCGAAGTTCGGTTGAACAGTATTGTATCTGCAGTTACAAACCTTTAAATGCAATTGTTTTGTTTTAGTCCAGCTGAATGGTGAAATAATAGTGCAAAAGTTTCAGGAAAGCTCGAAACTTCGCACACTTGTTTTTAAGGTCATACTTTACAATATTAGCTATGGACCCATCTCGAGAAATCAATATGACCGCTTTTTCAAGATGGCCGCCCTTTTCAAGAAAAATTCTCATTATTAACTTGATAATTAATCTTTTCACCGTTTATGTTGCGATAAAGTCGAATTTATTCAAGAAAATTTTAGATCCTCCATTTAAGATTTTTTTATCATGCAACGATGAGCGTGAACCGTGATCACGGATAAGTTACGTCATATGACATTACGTTATCTTTCTCTGAATGTACAAATTTTTAATTTTTTCTATCGTCACTGTTACAAATCGTAGAGAGTTGAAATTCGTATCAACTGAGAGCATATAACATGCTCGTTTGTGTGTTTTGAATTTTGGTAATCAAATTCTTAAGAAACCGTGACTATTGTTACGTTATTGACCGTTACAAATAGGAATTGTAATGGTATGGGGCAAGAAACAATACTTCGTCGGTGACCATATTTCGCCTTTTCATACTTATCAGTAAATGGCTTCTCGATGGTTATTGGAAATATTAAGTTTATCATAATAAATATCACTAAAGCAATCAGATGTTGTAATATTGTGACATCTCCTGCTCTCAAATCCTGAAGAAAAAAACCAAAATAAAAAAAACATGTGTTTGTGAAATACGAATGCCCCCGTTGGCATCTTTGTCGGTAAAACAGCTAAAAAGTGGTTCATATTTTGAGGTCAAGGTCACAAGGTCAAATTTGGTATCCATAGAGGTTTTGCTAGAAGAAAGTCATATGTGAAATATGAAAGCCCTATCACTTACCATTCAAAAGTCATGGCTATTGTTTAGATTTTCAAAAGTAGGTCAAATTCCAAGGTCAAGGTCATAAGGTCAAACATTTTGGTATCGTTCGAAAGGTCTTGCTACAAGAAATACACATGTGGAATATGAAAGCCCTATCATTTACCAATTAAAAGTTATGGCCAATGTTAAAGTTTTCAAAAGTAGGTCAAACTCCAAGCTCAATGTAACAAGGTAAAAAATTTTGGTATCCATGGAAAGGTCTTGCCGCAAGGAAAAACCCATGTGAAATATGAAAGCACTATCACTTACCATTCAAAAGTTATGGCTAAGATTAAAGTTTTTCAAAGGTAGGTCAAACTCCAATGTCAATGTCACATGGTCAAAAATTGTGGTATCCTTGTAGGAAAGGTTTTATCACAAGGAACACACATGTGAAATATGAAAGCCTTATCACTTACCATTCAAAAGTTATGGCCAAGGTTAAAGTTTTTGCGGTCGTTCAGACAAACAGAGGAAACAGACAGACAGACGGACGGACAGACCAAAAACTATGTGCCCCCGAATCTTCGATTACGGGGGCATAAAATGGGGAAAACGAATAAAAACACTTTATTTTAGACGTTCACGTCCACATTTCGTTTTTCAAAAACAATGATGAATAAAAACATCCTATTTGGCATGATTTCGTAGATTAAGGGAATAAAAAAATGTTTCCTGGAACGAATTGTGCTTTTGTGTGCAATTGGGCTATTTATCAACGAAAAGGGAGAAATATGGTCACCCCCGCAAACACGGAGATAAAATATTGGGACAATTTTTAAGAAAAAAACAATGACCTGAGTAAAATTGATTATTCTTTTTGTAGTATTTCGAGCGTGAATTGTAAATTTTAGCAAGCCAATTTATTGATTGACTTCGAGAATCGAGAATCTGCATAAAATGAATGAGAAATGAGGTGAAATATAGTCATTTTCGATATTTAGGTCCTGAATAAGCATATTTGTGTCGAATTCTTGTAATTTAGATGTCATCATTCCAAATAGATATTTTCAATGAATTTCCTTTTAAGTAATCGGGATTGACCATCCCATTCCCTCTTTCAACTGTCAGACGCTATATTTGTTTACATTATGTCATATTGAAATATCATTACTGATAACCGAAGTCATTAATGTGTTAAAAAAATGTTTTTGCTAACTTTTTAATCAATTGTTTATTTTCAAACTTTTGAAGTAATTCTAAAAATGACAAATGTTGTTTGAATTTAAATAAATTAAGAACTGTTAATGACAATGATGTGAACTATTTTTCCTATGCTATTGAATTTGAAGACGTTTAACATTTGAACCACTTGGTGAGTGACACTGCTGGTGGACCAGGTGCATATTGGACATGGCAATTTTCATACTCTTTGGCCATATTACATTGTTTATATTGATGATTACTGACGATATTGAATTTGAAGACGTTTAACATCATATCATAGATGACAAATATGGATAATGACCATATCCCTGTATACAGCACAAAATCGACAATTCAGAAAATCAGAAACCGAAGGCATACAAAATCAGGACAAAACAGGAACCAAAGCAAACGAACAAAAACCTCCACCACATGAAAAGAAGCGAACCCCCGACATGGGTGTGAGAACAGGTGCCCAGGAAGAGTAAGCATCTCCTGCTTGCATGCAACACCCGCCGCTTCAATTTGGTAGAACTGTCACATCCGGTTACTTCCATTTCGGATGTTTCGGCGGGTGTTGCATGCAAGAAGGAGATGCTTACTCTTTCTGGGCACCTGGTCTCACTCTCATATCGGGAGTCCGCTTCTTTTCAGTGGTGGAGGTTTTTATTTGTTTGCTTTGGTTTCTGTTTTATCCTGATTTTGTATGCCTTCGGTTTCTGATTTTCTGAATTATCGATGTTGTGCTGTATACAGGGATATGGTCATTTTCCATATTTGTCATAACAGTACTCTGAATATAAAACAGAATTATTGACTAAATTGAAAACACACACACGAACATTTTACAAGCTTTCATTTGATACAAATTTCAAACTTTTTTTCTTCGATCTTTGTACAGAGTATAGAAACGTAACGTCATATGACGTCAGATAACGATTCATGTAGACTTCTTGGTGAATGAAAATATCATAAATTAAGATTATATCAGTTGCATGTAAAAGTTTCAATTGATCCTAACGTAAACGGTCAAAATACTTTAATTTTTTGGTGAATAATTATAATTTTCCCTAAAAATGGAGACCATCTTGAAAATAGCAGTCATTTTGATTTCTCGAGGTGGGTCCATTGCTAATTCGATTTCAACGATACGATGTTTAATGAGCCCTTGTGAATCGTTTTAATATAATGAGTATTCGGCCAAAGTAAAGAAAACACTGTGTTCTACGTCTGCTGAATACAGCCTTTTAGGTGAAATGTACAAAAAAGTATATATTTTACAATCCGTAAAAAAGTCATTTCAAATCAATCTAGATCAATAAGCGATTCATGAAGATCAAACAATTCTACATTCTTTTTTAAAGAAGTTTATATTGAGGTAATTGATGGAAACATAAAAGGATTGTTCTCCAAACTTGATCAGAAAACGTTCTTTGTGTCATTTACCTAGAAAGTGATGGGATAAGAGATCTGTCTAATTACATTCATATTTCGCACATGCTTGTAGAAATGAATATTCCTTTTATTAGAGATAGTCCATATATTGTTCAAAGTAACTTTGGAAACATGTTACTTAGTATATGTAAAGGTAACAATTTGTCTATTTGCAACCGTAGATTTGGAGCTTACTCATCATTATTTACGTGCAAAAGCTCCAGTGTTGTTGACTATACCATTGTATCAGCAAATATTTTTGGTTTGATGAATTCCTTTGACATTTTAGACTTTTGCAGTTTGTATTCTGATGCCCATAATCCCGTTACTTTTACATTTGAATGTCAAAATGCCCTGGAAAATTGCATCGCTGTAAATGAAATCAAAGTGAAGATATGGGATAGTACTAAAAGTAAAGAATTTTCAGATAACCTAGATGTTGAAATGATAAATGATATATCTCTCAAATTGAGTGATGTAAATTAAGAGGCATATTCACGGGAAAACGTAAATAAAATCATGTCCGATATTTGTGAAATTATGACAGACGCAGCGAAGGAAACATTTGGTACATATAGAAATATATCTAATTCTAAAAATCAAAATAACATGGTTTGATCATGATTGTAAAGGTGCACTCAAAAACTTTCATGAATCAAGAAGGAGACGTAGTGATATGAATAGAGATGCTAAAATTTACAAGAAGCAAATGAATAAAAGTGTTAAAAATCACACGATAGAGATAAGCCAGAAAATGAAAACATTAAGGTATAAAATCCTAAAGAGCATTGGAAAATACTAAATACAAAGCAACAAAAATCAGAAGGAAAAATATCGATTGATTCTTTATATAATTGTTTTAAAAACCTAAATGAATCGGACCAAGAAGTAGGTCCGAGGCACATTTAGACAGTTTAAATGAGCTCATGAGTTCAATTATAAATAACAGAAGAAGAAATAAATAGGGCAATGAAGAAATTGAATAATAATAAGGCTTGTAGCGATGTTACATGTAGACTTTACATTGAATATAACAAAAAATTCGCATAGTTAGATGGTTGACATTTATGTAAAATTATTCAACATCATTCTAGACACGGAAACGATTCCTAAAATTTGGTTAAATGGAAATATCAAATTATAATCACATAACTATTATGAGCTGTCTAGGTAAATTATTTACATCTATAATGAATAAAAGATTATCAAAATTCTCTGATGAGGTCAATCTTATTTGTGAAAATCAGGCACGATTCCGGAGGGGTTATTCAACAATTGACAATATTTTTATTTTATACTCTTTGATACATATGTTTCAACAATTGAAAAAGAAACTAGTTTGCATCTTTATTGATTTTGAAAAAGCGTTTGATAAGGTTTGGAGGAAAGGGCTTTAGCATAAATTACAAGTTAACAATAAAGAGGGAAAGTTTACAATATCATCTATAACATGTATCAAGGGATTAAATCAAGAATAAGTTTTGAAGGAAATTTCTCAGAATATTTTCCATGTAATAATGGTCTCCGTCCAGGTGAAAATTTATCACCGTTCTTTTTTTTTTCTTTGTATTTGAATGATATTGAGAATTTTTTTATCAAAAATAATGTTAAGGAAATCAGTACAATTACTGATGATATTGCTGACCAGCTTGGTATTTACATAAAATTGTTTATATTGTTGTAAGCTGACGATACAGTGTTGATAGCGGAGTCAGCCGAAAACCTGCAAAGTATTCTTAATTATGAAAGGTAGGAAAAAGTAAAAGAGTTTATTTATCTTGGAATTATTTTTACTTCTAGTGGATCCTATCATAAAACTATAAA
The DNA here is from genome assembly GCA_028142955.1 of Pinctada fucata. Classification (NCBI taxonomy): domain Eukaryota; kingdom Metazoa; phylum Mollusca; class Bivalvia; order Pterioida; family Pteriidae; genus Pinctada; species Pinctada fucata. Next base: position 10,619,273 of record AP027114.1, on the reverse strand, counting down.
GAAAATGTTGAAATGGGCACTAAAGCAATGTATGAAGTTTTAAGGAAAAGTCGATTACATAACATCAGTGTTAGATGTATTGCTGGTTAATTTATAAAGATAGTTTAACCTCTTTAAATGTATGGGAGTGAAATTTGGTGATTTTTAAACTTTACTTTGGTAGAACGTGTGCAATTGAAATTTTGTAAATTACTACTTAATTTAAAGAAATCAACTCCAAATTTTATGGTATATGGGAAATTGGATATTTGTCCACTTATTGTTGATATAAAGGCAAGAATGATTAATTACTGGGACAAATTTGTACAGGAAATGAGTCAAAACCTTCTTCACTACTGTATAGATTTAAATTCATTAAGTTTTCTATGAACAATTTGAAATCAAATTGGATACTAAGAGTGAAACAAATTCTCGATGAATGTGGTTTTTGTAATGAAATCTGAAATTTTAAATTCACCAAAAGGATTGTCTTATAGAATGCTTAAAGAATGGAAATTTAAAGAATACTAAGATTTATTAGATAAAAAGGATAGCAATATTTTTTGTAGATTTATAGCCACTAATCAGCATTTACCTATAGAAACAGGAAGATGGCATTCCTTTGAAAGAAGTATCAGGAAATGTTTATACTGTAACAAAAATGATTTAGGGGATGGGTATCATTGTCTTTTTGTTTGTTCCTTTTTTTAGATTAGCAAGAAATCAGGTTTAGAGAAAATGCAAATTCACTAAAATTTAAGCAATTGTTTGAAACAAAAGATCATCTTACTCTACGTAAACTTTGTAAATTCATAAAATTTATATAGTAAACACAATTCTATGTCCTCCATAGTCCATCATATTATCCATGTTATCTGTTCAATGTGCTACTTTAAATACCTATATATTTTGTCGTTTATATTGTACGTATGTATTCTCGATACCTATGTTAATCATTTGTTTATGAGAAATAAATATCTCGTATCTTGTATCTTGTCTATCACTAATTTAAACACTGTAATGAGAATGAAACTTGGTATGTATCGGTTATTTTCTTCTAGGACAGGGTACATTTAAAAAAATAATCGGTATGTGGAAGAAACCTTTTTATAACTATGTCCTTATAATCGTTAGAGCCAGATGGCTTGCAAGAAAGCTGCTTGTTCAGGGTTATATTACATAACGGCTGAAATCATCATTGAGAAAGTTCTTCGGTCGCTACGGAGATATACATGTAACGAATAATACGGAAGTGTTCCAACTCTATACCTTCTCGAAGGAAATTTAAAACCAATTTTCACGCACCAGACACGTGTTTCGAATATCAAATTCTCTTCAGTGATGCCTTCAGCCAAATTGATTTACATAAGCCGCCAAAATTCATTTACCTAGCGCCCTCTGGTGTTATTTTAAGAATTTAAATTTATGCATATACTTTACAAAGAGTTTGCGGCCACAAATTCCTGTAATGTCCATTCAGTTGCATATCCAAATAAAATCTATGTTAACAAGCAAGTACGGCAATCGCAAATACAAATTTATTGCAGTTAACTATGACAAAACCTACTTTGTAAAAGAAAAGTCCGATTCTTAAAATAAGTACACTAAAACAGATATTATTCAGATGTTAAACCATCTGATCGACAACATTTTTGTGGTATTCGGAGGAAACGTTTTTCCAGCAAATAGTCGGAATTCCAATGGGAACCAATTGTGCCCCACTCCTTGCCGACATTTTCCTTTACTCGTACGAAGCTGAATTCATTCAATCTTTGGTCTCTGAAGGGAAAAGATACTTAGCTTCTGACTTTAACTTCACTTACAGATACATAGACGATGTGTTGTCCATCAATAATCCAAAATTCGCGGATTACCTCAGCAGTATCTATCCTTCGGAGCTTGAAGTAAAAGAAACTACAGAGACAAATAATTCAGCATCCTATTTGGACATAACGTTGTCTTACGACACTGATGGTCACATGAACACCTCACTCTATGAAAAACGTGACGACTTCAATTTCAGCATTATAAACTTTCCTTTTCTGAGTAGCAACATCCCTTCATCGCCTGCTTATTGTTTCTTCATATCTCAGTTGATACGCTATGCCAGAGCAAGTACCAAATATATGGATTTTGTTCTGAGAGCTAGGCGTCTTTCAGATAAGCTTCTCAGTCAGGGATATGTTAGTGATCGACTAAACATCGTCACTGAGGAAGTTCTACGGTCGATACACTATGATGTCCCACTCTCCAGAATGGTGGATGATATTCTGTCATAGATCATTTGAACCATCCAACCAAAGATTGTACTCTATGTCTTCCGAAATGGAAGTAACCGGATGTGACTGTTCTACCGAATTGAAGCGGCGGGTGTTGTATGCAAGCAGGAGATGCTTACTCTTCCTGGGCACCTGATCTCACTCCCATATCGGGAGTTCGCTTCTTTTCATATGGTAGAGGTTTTTGTTTGTTTGCTTTGGTTCCTGTTTTATCCTGGTTTTGTATGTGTTCGGTTTCTTATTTTCTGAATTATCAATTCTTATAGAATAAAGCATTTTGGGGGCGCTGAATTCGAATATCGCAAAATTTTGGCGAATAGATCAACTTGACATTATTCAAATTTTGTTCTTTTCTTTCATTTTTTTTACCCTTAGATATGAGAGAAAAATACTCTTTCATGGTCTTCTATGAAAGATACATCGCTTCCACCCTCGGGGTCTCAAAATTTTGCAATGATTTTGAGACCCCTCGGGTGGGACCGATGTATTTTTCATACAAAGCAATGAACGAGTCTTATAATCTTTGGCCAATGAAATTGCTCTGTCCTCATTATACATCAAGATTTGTAAGTTAAAATATTTTTACATGGAAATCTCCGAAATACATATTGCTTCCATGATGCTCAAATTCCCAAATTAGACATGGAAAATTTAATTTTGATTGATTTTACATTTTCGGAAGCGGAAGGGGAGTTATAGAATCCTTCGCGGGAAGTGTTTCACCAAAAATATTTAAGTGGTAGGGCTCGGGCTAGATTTTCTATTACTTATAGGGGTGCTTTCGTTAGGAGTCCATGATGGACACTAAATGCTTCTCTCCACTTCGTGCATGGCACTGTCCAGTACCTACTTTTAATCTTATCCTTTTTGAGTTAATTTGTTTCACGCTTGTAAAACATGTCGTTGCAATGAACTTGTCTTCAATTAATGGGATACTTAAGCGGGAGAAATCCACGTGGAGTAGACGATTTGTTTACAGTATTATAAGATGTGTTTTACCGTGTGTACGGTAGAGTTTTATGAGACATAAAATCTTATGATTGTACGACTAGTCTTACCGTGTGTACCGGGCTTAACACGACATAAAGCTAAATACCAAGATAACTTAAGTTGACTTATTTATTCTTATGTGTCAACTTAAAGATCTGACAAGTCGACTTACTCATTATTAAGTCGACATAATTATCTGACAAGTGGATGGCAGAAATAAGCCATTATAATATACTGACAAATAATTATCATGATTACAAAGCAATTGTATTTCTACACTATTTCACATGCATAAAATAAACAAATGTTTCTAAAATTTGAAGCCACAAAGACGATTATCACTTAAAAATTTGCTTACAGTCTCTCATACATAGATAATGAGAAGAAAGGAGGAGACACCAAAACACCCAATGCAAAAACACGGAGCAAACACGCACAGAAAGAGACACAATAGGGGCATGGAATAACAAATACAATTGAAACAATAAACACAAAAAGACTACACATAAACTAACAAGACCAATGGCAAATCGGTGTAGACTTAGCACGGTCATTTGCCACACCAGTCTTGAAAAACGCACAATTGCAGTGTAAAATATCATCCCCACTGTAAGGTGATCATATAAACAAGACAGCAGATGACATAATGCTCTTGGAGGTAGGTGAGCTCTGTGGAAACATCAGGGCCATTAAAGATAGACTCAAATCTGGTGTTCACATTTGCTTGTTACTTGTAAATATTCGATAAAAGTAACCCTCTGATGGGTTTTATCTATTCCGAATGGGAGTCGAGCTGGACAACCTATTTCTTTGCCCAACGTCATGCATATTCCTCACTCGAGTCCATGATAATCTTTAAGTTTTCTTTCCATGTAAAAAGGATTTACGTTCTCATTATTGTTGGTATTCATATTGCTGTTGTTCTCGGAAATGATGACATATTGACATATATATATATATATGTGTGTATTTCGATCCCTATCAGTTCTCTGACCTAATACGACGGACAAAACAGGAAACTTCAAAGAAATAAAAAAAATATTGTCACATGGAGTAGTACTTCAAAAGAAGGAATTTTGTTGAATTTGTATTATTTCCAACGGATGTGATAGAAGAAAAAAGAGATTTTGATATGAAAAACATATTCGTAAAATATCTTGCTTACAGTATATTATTCCTTCTTTCGTATCTTCAATGCAAGAAATTATAATTCGGCTTCGACGTCAGATAAAAATTAGTGTTTTGTTGCTATTCTGACTTGTAGAATAAACACTAAAGATGTACCTATCAGTTATTCAGTCTCAAAGTCGAGTAAGGAAGGCAGAATCATTAGATTTTCCATAGGACCGGTTGCGAAACTCGGCATTAATAAAAGTCCGAAGTGAGACCAGGTGCCCGCGGAGAGTCAGCGTCTCCTGATTGCATGCAACACCCGTCGCAACAGCTCCATGGACACTTTCGGTGATTCGGTGACTGTCTCGATGTACATGTTGATGAACACATCATGTAAGTCTTGTTTGGTGATGAAGACAGCCATTCAATCACAATCATATATAGAAAATAGTTTTTTTTTAATTTTCAAAGAACAGAAAATTTATATTGTCTTTTCATAACCGATAAACTAACACATTATTGCAATACACTATTTTATTACTTCGATACATGTAGGATGTAACAGTGAAGATACATACAACCCCTCATTTCATATTGAACATGAAATAAGTCAGTAGATCTCATTCATTAATAGGAAGTTCACTTCTCTTTATATGGTAGATTTGTCTTATTTCTGTTTCTTTTCCTCAGTTCTAGTTTTATCCTTGTTTTGTATGCCCTTGGTTTTATGATTTTTCGTTTAACGATTTTGTACTTCTTTATAAAGATATGGTTTTTCCATATTTGTCATTCTTTATAGGGATATGCTTTTTTTTCCATATTTGTCATTCATAGAGGAGAACTTTAAATATCTTGAAATTTCATTTGTTTTTAGAACTTCGTCCATAAAAATAAAGACATCTAGGAGATTATGTTTCATGAGTTAGGCCGGAAAGAAAATAACAACTTTTGAAACCCTTTCTTTCTTAATTGATCTAGTCCTTGAGAAAGGTTAATGAAGGTTTATATATATCAAATTTGGTGAATTTTATGGCTTTTACATAAAATATATATTAACATTGTAAGACAATTATTTAACTTTTATTTATACAGAAACTGTGCGTCTGTGGATGCTTCTTTGTATCCGGATAAGTCGGAGGGTAGAGGTCACGTGATCAAATTTCACATCATCCTCAGTTTACTCAACACACAGGAGACTTTCTCTCGTCTTTTTATCATTATGCATGTAGTTGATCTTTTTCTCATGTGCCCAATATAATTTTATGGAAAGGCGTACAATGTAAGTGCAGGAGGATAGAAATTGGATAGAAAACACCACTGTGTGACATGAAAACCGCAAAAATGGCGACATGCCTGTCAAACAAAAGTGAAATCGATGCTTTACAAACTGAGGAAAAACGATCAGATCAGAAGGATGCTGGAGATAATTCAAATACATATATCTCATAAAAAGGAAACCTATTAGAGTAGTTTCTTTTCCTGACAAAGGAAATGCAACTTTGAGATAGGAGAGAGGGAAATGAGAAAAGTTTTATCTGGAATCTTTCAAAGAATCTCTCTCTATTTGTTGAAGACTATGGATATGTTTTTCTTTTAAAGTCTTCGCCTCGGTAACATTAGATAAGCAATTTGAATTTATTGAACCAATCGGTGATACGCGTATGTTACATTATTTTGAACTGTTTCATTATCATCATAGTTGTGACTGAAGATGTTACAGTATTGGATAATAAGAAATGTCTCAATTACCAATTTCCAACAAAAAGGCAGTATTAAACATACGTTGTCAATGAGTGAAAGCCTAAATAAAATGAATCACAATCAGTTGGTATACAAATAAAAAGAAGATAAAAAAAAATTGGTAGACGAGGATGATATACCCCATTTTGACCACAGCTAGACTCACACTCTTAAGATGAGAAAATAAAGGAAGAAACGAACGGAGACAATAGCTCAAATTGTTCTCAGAAAAAAAAGAAAGAATAGATATTAATAAGAAAAAAAGGAGGGGATGTCAATGAACACTCTGCTGCAGCACGTACAGCAAAAAACCCAATGCAAAAACACAGAGCAGACACGCACAGAAAAAGATACAAAAGGGACATGGAATAACTAATACAATTGAAACAATAAACACAAAAAGACTACATATAAACTAAAGGGCGGCAAAAGGGACATGGAATAACAAATACAATAGAAACAATAAACACAAAAAGACTACACATAAACTAACGAGACCAATGGTAATTAAAATATTGCTGCAGAATTGGGACGGCCATAAAATTCAAATTCAAATTCATTTATTGCATTAACTCACTATAAAGTCATCATGCATATAAAAGTAACAACACATTTATATACCCATACTCACATAGTGATCTATATGTGCATTTGAACCTCCTGGGGAGCTTCTTGAATTTAGTTTAATATATCGTGTACAAAATGACCCAAACTATTTATCAAATTCATGTCACCATTATTGAAAATAAAACTCATTTTACTTTCTTCGTCCAGATAAATAAGATTTGGACATTTTTCAAAAAGTATATCAAAGAATTTCTTTCTTTGTTGTTTATACGCAGAACAACGTAAAATTACATGTTTTTCGTCTTCAATCTCTCCAGTATTACACTTGTCACATAACCTGTCATCTAATGGAGTAACCGGCCTTGTATGTCTTCCGGTTTCAACTTTGAGCTTATGGGCACTTATACGGAACCGTGCAAGGTCACGCCGTACTTTAAATGACATATTTGAATCCAAATACTCCTCAAGCTCGAAACGTGTTTTAAAGTTACAGTAGTTTCTTAGTTTACCATTTCTATTTTCACAGAGTTTTTCTTCCCAGATTTCTCGATAATTAGCTCTTAATTCTTTACGTAATTTCTTAGTATCATAAGACTCTAAGTTATATTTCAGTAAATTATCAATTGTTTTAATCCATGTTATCCATGATCGTCCGCCTTTGTTATCAATATATTCAGCTTCTAGCAAACAATTTTCCAGTAATGGTCTATTTTTGCATCTTACTTTCACACGTTTCCAGTAATTAAAGGAATTTATTACAGCGTCAATGGCCATGGGATACTGAGCTAACTCCCCCATTACAGCTACATTTGATGCATACTTATGAACACCAAGTATCCACTTCATATAGGAAATATTAATCTTCTCTATTGGTAGAGAATTGCAAATTTTATCAAGAGAAACTTTAGTGTTCGAACTCAGATCTTGGCGATTGATTTTTAGTGTGCTTGCCCACATTTCACTTCCTTACAGACATACTGGTTTAACAGTTTTATTAAACAGATCAAAACTAATTTTTGGCGACATTATTTCTCTATCAATTACTGACTTGAGTTTATATAGTGCTTTGGCGCCTCTGTCATACATGTTCTTCTTAGCTGGATGAAAATTTCCAGTGGAATCAAATATTACACCAAGGTATTTGTATTTACTAGTGTTTGTCAAAACAGAATGCTTGAGCTTAATAGTATCTGAAGAAATTCGTCCATGTTTTGACACTTGCAAGACCATTGATTTTGATTCATTTATTTCAAGTTTCCAGCGGTCGCAGTACTTCGCTAGATTATCAAATTTCCTCTGCAATCCTCCAAAAGTAGAAGACAAAATAACTAAATCATCAGCATATAAAAGACAGTCTATTACACTCTCATTTAAGACAGGACTATCAATATCACCCAATACATCGACCACATCATTAATATAGATATTAAATAGAAGTGGACTTAAAACTTCACCCTGTTTGACACCGACATTGTCTTTGAAGAAATCTGTTCGTTTTCCGTCAACTTTTATACATGTTTCCGATTTTGAATACATATCCTTTATAACATTGAATATTTTACCATTTATTCCATTTTTATTAAGTTTATACATTAATCCATCTCTCCAAACGGTGTCATAAGCTTTCTTAAAATCAACAAATCCAAGGTATAGTTTCTTGTTTTCAAACTTATACTTGTCCATTAATGTTTTCAAGACGAACATGTGATCTAAGGTCTGACTTTTTTCACTGAATCCAATTTGTAATTTACTAATAATATCTCTATCTTTTGTAAACTTATTCAGCCTTTTATTTAGAATTGATGTAAAAACTTTTCCCAAACAGCTAGTTAATGCCAGTCCACGGTAATTATTTGTATCGTGGCAATTGCCCGCTTTATGTAGAGGTACGATTATGCTTCTACTCCATTCTAAAGGAAAATTTCCCGTTTTAAGAATCTTATTAAAGAGTTTCGTAAACATATTTGCGCAACAATTTGCTGCAACTTTCAACATTTCATTCTTGATCATGTCTAAACTACTTGATTTTCCACTCTTTAAAGCTTTTATCGCTTCCATTGTTTCACTAACTGTTATGATTGCGCTTAGATCATTTTCTTCAGATAAAAATTCAGTATCCATAATTAACTCGGTTCCTGGATCTATTCTTTTTTGTAGCAAATTTTTAAAATGCCACACCCACGTTTCTCCTGAAATTAGGGCAGCTTTGTTATCATATTTAGAGCCATCAATGATTTTCAATTCATCAACAACTTCCCAAAATTCTTTGTTATTTTTACTATCAATATTATTTATTTTTTCTATCAATTGAATTTTGAAAAGTTTATTTTTGAATTTTAGAGTTTTCTTATACATTTTACGTACGCGGAAAAACGCTTCCCTTGCAGACATATCACACGGATTAAGAATAAACTTTCTATTCGCACGATTTAACATACGCTTTAATTCACGACAGTCTCCATCATACCACTTTTTTCTGCATTTTTTCTTCGTGACCTTCCGCTTTCTGATCGTATTTGTCGGAAGAGCATCAAGTAGAATTTCATTTATAGCCTTAACATTTTCATTTATAGATTCATCATTTACTTCAATTTTTTCGGAAATTTCAGTAATATCCGTCTTGATTTTATCTGTTTGTAATTTCAGATTATATATCGACTCTATTTCCGCATTCCATCTTATCTGTAAAGGTAGATCAACCATTTCCTCATTATTGTCAATAAAGTTAAATTTAGATGGAATAGTAGCCATATGCCATACCAGTAACAAATGGTGTTGTTACCTTAATTACGGGCGCACAACCCTCCCACTGTTTCGGTCACCCAGAGGTCTTGAAAAACGCACCATTGTAGTGTAAAATAACCTCCTCACTGTAAGGTGACCATATAAACAAAACAGCAGATGACATAATTCTCTTGGAGGTAGGTGAGATCTGTGGAAACACTAGGACCATTAAAGATAGACTCAAATCTGGTGTTCACAATCGCTTGTCAGTTGTAAAATGTAAATGTAATCTCTCTCAATTTGTTGAGACTATTGATATTTTTTTCTTTTAAAGTCTTCGCCTCGGTTACATTAAATAAGCAATTTGAATTTATTGAACCAATCGGCGATACGCGTATGTTCAGTATTGGATAATAAGAAATGTCTAAATAGCCTATTTCCAACAAAAAGGCAGTATTAAACATACATAGTCAATGAGTGAAAGCTGACATAAACAAAAATCACAATCATTTGGTATACAAATAAAATAAAAAGATAAAAAACAATTGGAAGACAAGGATGATATACCCCATTTTGACCACAGCTATATTCACCCTCTTTAGATCAGAAAAAAAGGAAGAAACAGGCAGAGACAATAGCGCAAATTGTTCTCAGAAAAATAGAAAGAAAAGAATAAATGATAAGAAAAAAAGGAGGAGATCTCAAACAACACTCTGCTGCAGCACCTGCTGCAAAACACGAAAGCACCCAATGCAAAAACACAGAGCAGACACGCACAGAAAGAGACACAAAAGGGACATGGAATAACAAAAACAAAAAGACTACAAATAAACTAACGAGACCAATCGGAAATCGGTGCCAAATTAGGATGGACAACTTGTACGCCAGTAGCAAATGGTTTGGTCATTCTGATTACATGCGCACAACCCTCCAGCTTTTCCGTTTACCCAGAGGTCAGAATTGTAGAGTAAAATAACTCCTTACCGTAAGATGACCATACAAACAAGACAGCAAGCCACATGGGCCTATCCAACACACAGACAGATACTAGTATGTAAATGGACATAAAAACATAGGACGAACGCAATACAGCTCATGCTCTGACGACTCTATCGAGCTCGTGCATTATATCACCAGAGGAATCCGATAGACATTCAGAGAGGACAAGTGGTCGAGAACTTGTCTTCTCTAACGAGGTTTGGACAGATTTCGTTGTGCAGCCCTGTCGTCACAGTCAGCTAGAGAACAATTCTAATGAATGAGCTGGTACAAGACTGTAGATTGGTCGAGTGTCGTGTCAAGTGTCTGTCTGGTCACAGCATGATCATATCCACGGTATAAAAGACGCTTGATGTTTCTTTTGCATTTTCGATGGTAATTCATCGCAGTAAATCGATCATTATTTATTACAAAGATATCGTAATCGCAACATATTTCTCTTCTCCGGCTATATCGTTTTATTTTCGTTGGGGACTTTCATGCGCTGCTTACGCTTTTTTCAAAAACGTTCCGTTGTTCCGTTTGGTTTTGCATGTTTCATTGGTTGTATAGCCATTGATTTTTTTTATTCTGAATTTGCCTGTATTTTGGTTTGTCTCTCACTCACATATTTACCAAACAATAAAGAAGGAAATAAATGTTACAATATGCATAGAATGTGTTTTTCCTCGAAAGAAGGAGATATGATGAAGATATTTCATATCATGATGGGAGGAAATAACTACTACGCAAAGGGAAATTAGCTAGAAATAGGGATTTTTTTATCATGCAAAACCTATACGATAACTTATACGTGTAAATCATTTTAGTAAATACATGTTATAATGTTGTCCATTAACGACTTTCCTACTTTTTTTTACCTCGAACAGTACGATAGATAATTATTGAAAATCAATTGTTTAGCAAAGATTTGTTCCATATATCAACCGTGTATTTTGTATACATACTGTATTTTCTACGAAATGCATAGTCGTGGTCAAGCTCTACTTCGTCCAAACAAAGATATGGAGAATTTAAAAAAAAGGTTTTGTCAACAGTGGTAAAACATCTTTCAAAGTATGGCAAAGAACAAAATTTTCTGAAATCGTTTAGCAAAATTCGATTAGAGGAACTTCCTTGAATTATTTTAAGCAAATTGAACAAAATACATCTACATGTACACGTGATATGGTAGAAGGAAATGAAAACAATTCCCTCCATTTTTTTTTTGCAAGCTAACGGCATATTGTACTTCTCAAGACCATACATTCGAAGTTATTTTTTGTTATTTGAAGTCATCAAAGTATAGTCCCTTCCCTCGGATCACTATTGTCTTTTCGTATGGTACTTTTCCACTCAAAACAATGAAATGGCATCAAACCTCTCTAAATCATGGCATGCACTGTTGTCTATTGATTGTCAGTATGTCCTATTTATTATGCATTTCCAAAAGAAAACGACGTACAATAGTCAAACATTAAATAAAGAACAATTCAAAAATTATAACCAATGGGTATATGAGGCCATGTAATTCATTTATGAATGTAAAATCAAACTTAGCAATAAAAACCTTTTACAAAAGTCGCAAAAGTAGATATCTAATTTATGCGTGAACATCGACGGCGGGTGCGGCTAGCCAACAGGGGATGCTTACTCCTCCCGGGCACCTGGTCCCACCTCTAGCTTGCTAGGGGTCCGTTGATGCTCAATTTAGTACTCTATTGTGAGTGATGTTGAGATTATCGTCAGGATCTTCTTTACTCATTAATTGAGAAAAGGTCTCACGGGAAAGATGATTTCCATGTCTTGTTAATTTCCCGAAAGCATATTCTGTTTCCTAGTTTCGCCCTTGTTTGTATGATGTTCCTACTCCTCGGATGATTGCATCCATTAGCTCGTTCCGGCCGGTGTTACTTTGACTCCTTCATTTTGCTGTCTTGTTTATTTTTATTTATTTTTATCTTACAATAAGGAGTCTATTTTATACATTTTTCATTGTTTTGCCTTTGGTATGACAATCGAATTCTGATGGAAATTTCCTTCTTTTACATGTGAAGAGTAAGGTAGAGATATCTAACAAGAGTTCACATCGCATGAACCTTAAAAATACACGTATTTTAAAGAAAAAGAATCTATGAAATCTAATATACTTCATAGATTTTTTTTTCTGAGGAAGGAAACTATTGAAAAGTGAAATATCAGTACAAGGAAACAGATATGAGATTGTCTGGTAAAAGGAAAAACCAAAACAAAGTTCTATGTTATTCTATTAAGCATCGCGGTAAATCCTCATTCTAAAGATAAAAATAACATGAAGTCAATCAAAAAACAAAACTGCAAATAATATATGATTTCTTCGGATAAATGCAACAGCAGTAAAGATTTTTAGGCAGGTCTAACATCATGGAGTCAAATCCAAGGAGGGATTCTTCACGATCATGTTACTTGTGCTTCCACAACCGGAAGACGGAAAAAGCAACGACACAATGTAAGACTTGTGGAATAAAATGTTGCGATTTATGTTCAAAAGAACATATGTCTACAACCGGAAATGAACATGAGATAGAATCCATAGCAGGAGAAAACCAACTTGAAGATTATTTGATGGCGAAAATGATTGAGAAAGAAATGGCAACAATTAATTTGTCACATCGTTTCGTACAAGATGTTTCTTTGTTAGCTGAACCGCCAATAAGCGTATTTCACATGAACGATGTCACAGTGCGTGTGCCTGATGACGTCAATGATTGTTACGTCACTGGCTGTTTGGCGGTTGAAAACAAACAACTTCTTATTGTAGACAAAAACAATATGAAACTGAAGTTGTTCGATAGCAACGGCAGCCACGTTACCTCAGCAGAGACCCCAAATGTCACATGGGGAATAACAAAATTGAGTCCCCGAACTTTTGCAACTTGTGGATGTGGCAACGAGATAACTCTTTGGGAATTAAAAGAGGGCAACATCTTACAGATGAAAGGAATAACAGTCTATGAAACTGCCTACGGAATCAGCAATAATTCTCAGTACATATGTACAATGCATCCGAGTTCAGATTCACTGACATTGATTAGTAGAGAGTCTGAAAAGGTCGTAGGTCATAAGCACTTCTGTAATCCCTCAAAACAGCATATTAGCTTTGGATTCGATCTCGCTATGGATGAATATTTTGCCTATGTTGGATGCGGTCTTGGTGACAAAAAGATCGTTGCCATTAGTTTGATATTCAAGTCAATAACGTGGGAAGTTCAGTTGCCTGGAAACACATGTGGTGTCCTTGACCTGCGACACCAGCTTTTAGTCACAGACATGACAAATAAAAAGCTAGTTACTGTTAGTAAAAAAGGTAAGATACTTGACACTACTATTTCATTGGACTTCATGGACGGGCGTCCTCAGTACATGGGCTGTAGCTATACAGGAAGGACTCTCTTTGTTTCCCAATACAGATCTGACGTAATCACGATGTTTGGATTAAGACTACATGTTCAATAAAGATAGGATATACCTTTCATAAAGTAAATGAACTATGTTAAAGAATGAGGATGAATTTATGAATATTTTATGTTGTATACAGAAAACAATTAATCATATCGTAAGCCATATACCTCTAATGTACGTGATCGTAATCTCTGAAATATCTTTGTATGTTGCTTTGACCCCTGTATTTTGCTCTGTTATTTGTATCTTACAATTTTATCTTTGTTTTCATCTTAAAATTTAAATCTTGTTTGTTTTGTTTTTTTTCTTACAATAAGGAGGCTATTTTATACGACTCCCCTCTACAGTTTCTAACTCTGAATTGTCAGTATTTTACTGTCTTGTTTATTTATTTTTTATCTTACAGTAAGGATACTATTTTATACAACGCCCCTCTATATTTCGTCACTCCGGATTTTCAGTGTTTTGCTGATCGAGATTTCCTCCTTTTACATGTGAAGAGTAACATGAGTAAGGTAGAGATATCTAATTAGGGTTCACATTACGTGGACCATAAGAATACACGCATATTAAAAAACAAAATAAATGAAATCTGTCTAATCTGTTTTTGCATTTGGTGTTCAGGGGTTTTGCTGTTGATGCTACAACCGAGTTGTATTTGTTATTGGAGACCCGCTCCTTTCTTCTACAAATCATGGAAACGCCATGAACTGTATATTACATCATTTAGACATAGTCGAACGATTGACTTGCCCATTCTACTGTCATGTTGTAAGAATTCCGTTTACTAATAGGTACTTATAATACCCGTTTTCTAGCGGATTTGTTCCAATTACATATGACAAGGGACTATAATGAAAAGGCTTGTAAAAGCAAAAAGAGTTCATATTTAACATGACTAATGATAATTTCAGTCTTTTACATTGAAAGGACATTCATTTGCAGGAAAATTGGGTAAAACATACATGATAAGGCTTTTTACGTTGAGACATTTCAATTGGCTTTATGGTGATCTTCCAAGTCTTCCAAGATCATACCTTATTAACACTCCTCAGCTCATTATAATACTTTACATCGAAGAAGTACATATCAGTTATTCAGTCGCATAGTCGAGATGGCAAGGCAACATAACTAGAATTTCCATTGGAACTATGGAAGGAATTACATTCCGAAGTGAGACCAGGTGCCCGGGGAGCGTCAGCGTCTCCTGATTGCGTGCAACACCCGTCGCAACAGCTCCATGTAAAATTATCAGATTCGGTGATTGTCTCGATGTACATATTGATTTACATATCAGGTAAATATTTCTTGTTTTTTTTTTCATGGTGACATCTATTCAATTGCAATCCAGAATGTCACTGATCATTTTCGAAAGGGGGATCTGATATGCTTTTATATCCCCGTAGCGACCGAATAACTTCATCAATGATGATTAACATTCCGCCATCTCCTGCTTATAGCGTCTTTGTTTCCCAGCTCATACGGTACGCCAGGGCATGTTCTAGATATGAAGATTTCATCGTTAGAGCCAGACGACTCGCAAGTAAGCTACTCGTTCAGGGTTATATTGTAGAACGGCTGAAATTATATTTGAGGAAGTTCTTCGGTCGCTAGCTACGGGGATATAATAAAAACATCTTATATCCCCCTTTCCAGAATATCAGTGACATTCTGGATTGTTATTGAATGGCTGCCATCATCACCAAACAAGTCTTACCTGATGTGTAAACCAATATGTACATCGAGACAATCGCCGAACTTGACAAGTTTCCATGGAGCTGTTGCGACAGGTGTTGCGTGCAATCAGGAGACGCTGACTCTCCCCGGGCACCTGTTATCACTTCAGAATTTTGTTCATTGCGAGGTTCGCCGTTCCTATGGAGAGTCTAATGATTTTACCTTGCATTCTCGACTTTGAGACTGCATAACTGATAGGTACTTCTTTAATGTGTATTCAGTCGTTGTGTAATAAAACCCTTGTAAGTTACAGTATGCTGCGATCTTCGAAAACGAACAAATTATCGAACTATAGTGTCATCAATGCTGACAGAGCTCCAATCGACAGAAATATTACCAAACAAACATCTACATCATGCATTACACCAACCTAAAGTATCTCCAAATGAATCAACTGCACGAGAATGATTGTTGAAAGACTAACAGTACCCTACAAAATCGATTGACCTAGTACATATGGCGGCTCATATTTGAGATGTCCAATTTTACTCAACATTGTCGCTCTTAGCATGCATGGATTATAGGTCATTTTTCAGTGTATGAAAGTCAAACACAAAAGGCGAAACCAGATACAAAAAAAAAACACAATCGAAAGGCTTACGAATTTTGGAATAAGCATCAAAGAAGTACCTAACAATTATTCATTCTCAAAGTCGAGAAGGCAAGGCATAACCATCAGAATCCCCATTGGAACTGTTGCAAACCTCGGAATGAATAACATTCCAATGTGAGACCAGGTGGCCGGGGAGAGCCAGCGTCTCCTGATTGCATGCAACACCTGTCGCAACAGCTCCATGGAAATTTGTCAAATTCGGTGATTGTCTCCAAATACAAATTGGGTAAGTATTTCTTGTTTGGTGATGCTGACAGCCATTCAATATCACTGATCATTCTGGAAAGGAGGATCCGATATGCTGTAGCGACCGAATAACTTCCTCAATGATGATTTCAGTCGTTGAATAATATAACCCTGAACAAGAAACTTACTTGCAGTCCGTCTTGCTCTAACGATGAAATCATGCCTTGGTGTACCTGGAAAAATACAAAACAGAACTTCTGACGTTAAAAGAAATTGACGCAAGCTCCATAGAAATACGAAGGAAAACCTATCTAATAAATCATCTCTAGTGCAAGTAGAGGAGACATTGTAGATTGCATTGTAGGCCTATACAATGCCTAATATGCGCAGTACTTAATATTTCCGTATATTACATGAATCATGTAACATATCTAATGCAAGTGTTTAACGTCTTTAAATTCAATAGCATCATTTAAAACCTGATAAATTTTCAGCATGGACCAGACATGCACGGTTCGGGTACTAAACCCTCGTCAGTGATCCTTAGTCTAAACAATGTAATATAGCCAAAAAGTATGAAAATTATCTCCAAAAATGTACCAAAAGACGTAGCAGAATGGGTGGGATATGTTGCTACAGGACCCATGTTTTAGAAATTTCAAGAAACTTTGTACTGCTTTTACTTTTTACTTGCATTAGTTGCTATTCCTCCATATGCCTTATAGTTACCTTAGAACTCAATATGTGTGGATTTTTCTATCATATAAGGGTCGTATTTGTCGAAAAATGCATGTCACAAACTGAGGTGTATGATAAAATGGGTTGTCAGTGACACGATAATGTATTAAATTCAAAATATTTAGCACATATTTTAATAAAAGTAATATCAGTATTTTAAAAAATCGAGTTCAGTTCATACGCTTTATAGTTTTTTACTCTGAATTATACTAAACTCGATTGTCACAAGATTTTCGGTGAATTACGTTACCGTCTTTGGAGATCTAGGATGAGTTAAAATTAGAACTATATAATATCATAACAATACTTTTCTAACTTGTAATAGACCAAACTTTAATAGGTTTTCATTGTATGTTTTACATACGTTTCATTTTAGGAAAAAATCCTTTCATTTCTTATTTTCTGAAATATTCACTCATTTTGTGAATTACGTTACGCAGCTTTTACTGTGAAAAGAATCGCAGAGTGCATTACTTTGGTTATGTTGTAATCGGGTGTTTATGCCTTTATATAAAGACAATCACAATTTGATTAAAGCTCACTTGCGTATGGAGAGACAGATAATAAACACAGAAAAAAAAATATGACCGTGAATTACATGACGGTGAATTACGTTACGTAGTAGATACTAAATTCAGAGAAATATCCATTCCTGATTGGTCTAGATGGATTTTTCGTAATTATTTTTCTTTCAGACATGCTAGCTAGTGATAATACCTAGTTTGTGGGCAGAAACACTATTTAAAACGTAAAACATATACAATTTACCATGTTTTAGCTAGTAGGCATTCTTTTTAATCACAATATTCTTAATTTTGCAGGTTATTTGATAAAGTTTGTATTTGAAACATTTGAATGTATCTCATACGTATGTGTATTGAGAAAAATAGTCATCAGATTATGCTGATGTTTCCAAAACAGGCGAGAATTCATGCCATAACGTAATTCACGTTGTGTAACGTAATTCACTTTTGTGTATCTTTATTGAATACACAGGACAATGATTGCACAGCGTAATACTGAATCACACAGATGTATACAAAAGATGATATGGAAGATAGAATCAGCTTAAAAATAAGAAAGAAATACACTAATATAAAGTATTTATATGTACAAAAACGCTTTGCTTTTCTTGTCTGTAAGATGTTCTATTTCAAGTATGTTAACACATGCAAGATGATTCAAGTTTGTGATATATTTTGATCTAGCATATATTCAGATCCTGTTTGAAGGTCTACAGAGCAATGGATCGGCAAGAAATTATTAAGTTAAACATTATTATTTCATGGACAATAAAACTTTAAAAGAATTTTTGTGAATTACATTACGGAACTTTGGGGTATGAAAACTCTGAAATTTGGAAACTAAACATGATAATTTTGGGGTCTTCTGTTAAAGTTTGTATCATATCAATTCAAATCATAATTTAAAATGAATCGGGACGGTGGTTGTAAAAATATGTCTGTGTAAAAACGAATTTGAAAAGCTAAATACATGTGAATACTCTTAATCATAAAACATTGCATGACAATATTTGATGCCATTTGGCTATAATATTCATATTCTTTATTTCTTCAAGTACGATTTACTGTTCTATGATCGTGTCCTCTTGATATATAATGCTATCAGAGATTATAAAACAAGTTAATCTTGCTTAAAAGGTGACGGAATTTCTCGATTCGTGAATTATGTTACGAGGTACTTTCAATGTATGTCTTTATCTTATAGCCATTCCCTCCGAGTTATTGTAGATTTTGCAGTTTATATGTTTTCACTATCAACTAAAAGCAAGATCTGGGGAATCTGTTTTACTCTGTTCTCCCTTAAAATCAAACTATCATAATTGAAAAACATCAATAACTTAAATTTCGTGATTAATTTGCACGAACAGGTTTGAGGTACTATAAATTAGCTGCTCTCCTTCACGAATATATGAATATCTATACTAAATGCATTCGTTGACCACCATAATGACTACAGTTACCAATAAAGCAAACTATTTAACACTTACGACGTCTTTCGTTGTCAGAAAATTTTATTATTAACATATGCCCTCATATGTAACGTAATTCACATACAATAACACATCACTCTACATCTAATCAAATTTCTGGCTAAAATGCTGGTGAAAAATTTTTCTATAGCCTTTTCCAAAACACATATATACCAAGCTTAAAAATCGACATGGTTTTGAAATATTCCTGATCTTAAAGTTTGCGGCCGTTTTGAAGTTGAAATTGGCGCAACTTAACTGATTTTGAATGTGTAACAGAAAATTTCAAATGCGTTGAAGAGACAGACGATCAACCGAAGTTGATCGAACTTGGCTACATGTGCCCTCGGGGTATAATATCCCAGTAGGTAGGACCAAAATGAAGGCGAAAACCCATCCTGATTTCTATCTTAGCATTACCAATGAGTTAAAGAAGATCCTGACGATAATCTCAACAGCACTCACAATAGAGTGCAAAATTAAAACATCGACGGACCCCCAGCAAGCTAGAGGTGGGACCAGGTGCCCGGGAGGAGTAAGCATCCCCTGTTGGCTAGCCGCACCCGCCGTCGATGTTTATGAAGCATGGAAATGAAAATATATAAAATTCATGCACTGTCCGACGCCATGTCTATATAGAAAGTGCTATGGCGACAATGTCAGGGAAGTATATTCAAAACACTTACTGTCAAACCCCTCGCGGGGAACTTTTTTACGAGCTCCACACGGCAAAGGGCATAAGTGTGACACAAATGAGTTAAAGAAGATCCTGACGATAATCTCAACAGCACTCACAATAGAGCGCAAAATTAAAACATCGACGGACCCCCAGCAAGCTAGAGGTGGGACCAGGTGCCCGGGAGGAGTAAGCATCCCCTGTTGGCTAGCCACACCCGCCGTCGATGTTTATGAAGCATGGAAAAGCAAGTTTCGCTCATTAGCAATGAATGACCAAATATAATTGTAAGTAGCGCCACTCTGAATTAAATTGGTTAGAAATAGATGTACAATGAAATTGATAAATGCAACTCCATTGATCCTAAAGCCTGCAAAACTTTATATTTTTGTGGAAATATCAAGTACTGCTTTATACATCCCAAGATGCATCACCCACACAGGTTTGGATGACCTACGATTTGAAGTAGGCGTGCAATATAGAGGTGGCTCGTGTTCATAAACTCTATATACATTTTGTACATGTGCATTGTACATAGGATGAAGTGTTTATGTGGAGCCATGTCATTGTACATGTATCAGTCTGTTTGTCCGATTTTTCTTCTCTCTAGAGATAGTTCTATTCTATATTCTATCACTTTTTTTGTAATTTTGTAAGCCTTTTGATTGTAACTTTTTGGAATCTGATTTTTTGTTTTGTGTCTGACTTTCTGATAGTTCGACCTACTTCCTTGTTATTCATAAGTTCTAAATTGACCTTCAATCTTGGCATTAAATAAAGAGTTCTTAAATCTTCTTAAAGCCAAAACACATGAAAAATTTGAAGTTCCTAGCTCAAATGGTTTTATCTCTTCAAGGGGAAGGACGTTTGGATATCACTATACAATGATACTTCCATTCTATTGAGTCTTTGAGGAATACAGAGTTCCTTCCCCTTATAGACGGTATATGACGTAAAACCATTATGACGTCATGAAAATGGTATGGTAACGTCGACTTTATACCGTCATTTCCCAGACTTTTAGGACTGTTTCCATAGAATTTGATGACGTCATAATCAGTCTACGTCAGCTACTGTCTCAAATGGGAAGTAACTCTGGTTTTCGAAATAGCGAATAGATGGATTTATCAAAAACTTCAAACCAGTGTTTTATTAGTAACATTTCTCCTTTATTTTTGTAATCAATAACAGTTAACATGTGTCTTAATCTAACACATGAGTAATACAGGTACAAGATCATGTCTTTTGTCACATTTCATAATAATATTGTACAATATTTACAATAAGCTTACATAACGTACACATGAAATACTGCTCACATGATTTGAACATTATATATTTTGTCGTCTACATTTACATTTCATTCAACTTTCTTTCCCTCTCAGCTTACACATACTCTCCTCATCAACATACATTCTTACACATACACTCATTATTTCAGGACTTTTTGAGATTTTTAAAACAAATCTGATTTATAAAATGAAACTAGTTTTCGCTTTTCTAATTAACATTTTGGAAAAAACATTCAATTCTTTTAGGTAATTCACTACTTACATGTTCATATCATCCTTCTATTTCCACTTCAAAGTAACTTCACAAAATCAGTATTCACTTTAAATTATCTGCAACCCCCCATTTAAATTTCCATTCCTGTCCCATCCTTAACTTTAAAAGCGATTTAAGAAAGTTATTGGTGTCTAAATATTCCTTGCAAGATTTCATTATTTCACGAGCTTTACAAATCTTTGAAATGTGAAGAGGTCTACAAGATGACAAGTTAATCCTACCGAGAAAGCATACAAATCCGAGGTGTAAAGTCATTAAAACTTTCAACAATCAGTATTATTATAATAATGAGGCACACAAAAATTGCTTGCACAAACATCATACATTCTCCGAAACTTATGGGCACTACACACGTATACACAGCTAGCTTCTCGATGAATTTACAATATATACATGTAATTCTCTCAAAAAAATCAATACATATACCACCTGACTAGTTGTCTATTTCTTTACACATTCTGAGTTATTTACAAATTGCAGTTTTCGGTAAAAAAAGAGGGGGGGGGTTACCTTAAAAAAAGAAATAATGAAAATTAAAGTGATATTAATTAGAAATAATTTATTCATGCCCTAAAATCAGAACATTTTTCTCAAATTTTATACAAGTTATTTTTGATTAAATTAATCGTAAATTGGAATTTTCAAGCGGTGTGTTTTCCAAACAAATATTTTTTTTTCTATCAAATACTATTTTTATTAAATTGGTCAAAACAGTTGAGTATTCCAGCATTGCTATTTGTGATATATCATAACCAGCTCCAAGTTCTTGCTATATTCATCAACAAGTGTGTCACCATGAACTGGTCATAGCCTCAATACCTTTAGCTTTAGCCATAAAAAAAGTGAAAGTTTATTTCTGTTAGCAAAGATTTAAAAAAATCTATTCTACATAAATTTTGAAGATTTTTCAATGAGGATAAAATATTATAAGGATGTGAACAGTTTGGAGGGTGTCAATACTTGTTCAACAAGATGCTTAAATGTGAATTCAAATATAGATAGTATAGCTACATGAGATGTTTATGAGTGAAAAATAATGATATTGATATTTACAACTGTACAGCAAAAATGGTGGTGCTTGACGATGCCGCATATGTATCGTTATTCATATACTGAAAAATAATTATAATAATTATAAAGCTATAGTATTTGACAATTCTTTGGTTCAAAATATTTCACATGCATGAAATAAAAGAAAAATGTTTCTAAAATTACAAGCCACAAAAAAAATCATGACTTCAAAATCTGCTTAAAGTCTCTCATACATTTTTAAACAATGCTGATTTCAGCATTTCTAAAAGATAAAATTCCAATGCAAAATTTATCATACAAGAGAATCCTTTGGTATAAAATTAAAGATGATAATCATTTTACCAAGATGTCACTTAAAAAAAAATTAATAACAAAAGTAGCACTTCATTCTCTTAGCATAAGATTTCATAAAATGATTTTGTCCAATCAGAAACAAGATAACAAATCATCTTCGAATGAGGTTAAGTCAAGGTCATGTGAGATTAACTGGCCTACATTTGAGTTCTCTCTAATACTTCCAAAAACTACAACAAAACAATAAATACAATATAATACAATAAATGATACATACAATTTTCAATACTTCAAAGAAACATGACCTATAATAGAGTTTTATCAAGTAGCACATGTATATTCTTGTACAAATGTAAATCAGAAAATACCTACTATCTGAAATTATGCAGTTGCTTCCAGAGATTCAATTTACATACATCTTTGTGCCTATTTCAAATGAATTTGACTACATTTAAAGAGAAAATATTTCAATACTATCTAACTTTAAATTCTGCCATGGATGGTTTCCAAATTTTCATTCCATTGTTTCAAATTCCAAAAGTTTTGATGAATTAAAAATTGGATATAAACTTCAATTCAATCATTTCAAATGTATGGGTGTCTTTTTTCTTTGGATACAAAGATTGAAGCTGTTAATTTGAGAGTATTTTGTAGAACTTTGCATATAAATATTTTATAGGAAAATAGTATTTACTGTTATACCTGATTGTATTATCTCGGGCTAAGCCGATTTTGTAAATACTTTTCGAACGAACACAAACACGAACAAGACTTACGTAACACAATTTTGCCCTATTTTAGTATTAAGCTTCATCAAAGATATGCATCAATATTATAATTTTTGGTAAAAATTTGATATGAGTCAGTCGTCAGAGCATTTGAAATGCACAAAGGCTAAAGGCTTAAAAAAAAGATATAATAAAGTGAATGAATAATCTAGTCTCGTTTTAATGACCTATCGATTAATATTCAGACCTTAGCCCAATAAACAAGAACAAATATTTTAGGCTTGAGGGGTCAAAAACGACAATTTCCATATTCACAGACCCTATAAAACTACATACTGAAGGCCAAAATCTGAAAAACAATGTCCTCGATGCTAAATTTATTTAGAAATTAACTCAGCTTATTTTTGATACAAGGAAGGACTGCGCTTTGAGTTTCACTTTATTTTTCATATCTTAATCATTCATGATATCAGGAAAATATAGTAAACTTTAGAAATATAGATCGAGCAGGTATAGAAAAGAAACAAAATTATATTCATTGTCAAGGTTGTATCATATCACATATATGTATATCGATCAGATCTATAGAGGAAAATATTCCTATCTTTACAACAATTTAACGCTTAGCTTTGTGTCTCTATAATTTAAACAAAACAAGAAAAAATGCATTCACAATTTGAGATCCATGTAAATTCGTTTTGAGTTTTTTCTCTTTTGTGTCTGTCCAAAAAAATTTGTTTTGGGGGGGGGGGGATAAAAATGTTGCACCAACCAAAACGGTTACGTAAATCACATTTCAGTTTCAGATCTAGTACATGTACATGTATATATAAAAAATGTACATAAGACATAAATTTTTCATATCAATATGATAATGCTTACAACAACTATATACTATAGCACTTGCTAAAGAAACACTAAGTGGCAATTGCTCAAGATCACAGATAATTGGTGTTTGGCAAAATAAACGTGAAATGCCCTTCCAACTCGGCCAGTTGCCTCCATAGTAACGGTAAGATTTCAAGTATCTCCTAAAATGACGCAACTGTGAAATTCACCAAACATTGCACTATTTTTAGAAACGGTTACGATGGTGATATGGCCTCTTCTTGGGGGGACCGGGCCAGCACTTGCTACATCTGAGATTCATCGATGAAGATTCTCATAATTTATGTAAATAGCAATCTCATGAATACCTAAATTTACTTGTCACTATGTATATTAATAAGAATAGCACTATTGAGGTCACTGATTGGCTAAAGTTTGACCCTGAAGAGGTCGATATTGCTGAGGGGGCCCTCATGGGGGCCAAGAGTAAAGGTGTAAGAGTCATGTAGGATTTTAATAGAGGATTATCAGTCTGTATTAAATACGCAATCCTCTCTGCCTCTCTAACACATGCTTCCACCTGAAAAATTAAAATAGAAATTCAACATTGCATTTCATAAATAAGGCCATGTAAAATAAAATCTATGTTTCTCAGACACCGCCGCGCGCTATAATTTGCCGCCGACGAGACGTTTTTATTGCAACTTCAGAAAAAAATATCCGCCGTGTCTCATCCTCGATCGTCGATTAAAAACGAAGTATCAATTTATTTCATTGAACATGTTTATTGTCCTTTAAAATCGTCAAAAATGTACCCGATGAATAAATACTTTTAAAAGCCCGTATAAATCACGGCGCGTTCCGTATTCACGTTACGGGTAAAGACTTATCCACGCGTCGTTTAAAGGGAATTGTATAGGATACACTAACAACGTGCCGCGGACACTTGGACGGCTGGCTATTCGCGTGTTTAATACATCGAGTATTACATATATTAAAACGTTCGTATAGTTTTCTTTATTGATCTCCACAGC
Source organism: Pinctada fucata (assembly GCA_028142955.1). Lineage (NCBI taxonomy): Eukaryota > Metazoa > Mollusca > Bivalvia > Pterioida > Pteriidae > Pinctada > Pinctada fucata. Next base: position 10,594,037 of record AP027114.1, on the reverse strand, counting down.
ATATGTCAATACCTATGCCGAACAATAGCAAGTGTCCATTGTAATACTTCCGAATCTATTAATAATGACTTTCACGTTGTAAAAAGTATAAACAAGGACCGCCGACGAACGCAAGAGAAACGTAGTTAAATCCTTAAATCTATGAATAAAAGAATGTACATTATTTTATCAGACGGTGGTTAATGCTGAACACTTCATTCGATTTCTAAAGATTCTGCTTCATCTAGACTTGACTTCTGAAGACATACGCTATCGGCCAAATTATTATTTACCATATGAACGGATCCATCCGAGGAAGTGAGGGGTCGTATTTAATTTGAACTGGGTTTAAACAAGATGTGAGCAGATACTGTAACAGCCGTCGAGTCTCTTACGCGATTCTACTAAATACTCACGGCAATCAAAACATGTCATACTTCGTATATCAAATTTTGAATCGATTAGCTTCTTCCATTCAGACAGATGAGCTATGTCTCCCCATGCTCAGAAGGAATAGGTTATTTTACTTTTAAAAAATCAACTTATTTACAGGAGAAAGCCATATGTACCATCATTTTCTATGAAGAAAAACGGTGGGGGGGATAAGATTTTTTGCCTACATGAATAATTGGGGGGGGGGGGGGGGGGGGGGGGGGGGGGGAAGGACAGACGACTTCTTTGCCTTACATGAATAATAAGAGCACTTTTGATGGAAAAAAAAAAACAAAAATAAAAACCCTACCTACCTTGCCACTTTTTTAGACCCAATTATCTGAGAAACATAGAATTTATTTTACATGGCCTAAGTTGGTTTTATACAAATCCATGAAAAAATTTTTAAATTTTGAAGTTGAGCTCGAAATAAAGTTATAGAAGTAAACTTCTATGCATTACATATGAATAGTCAGAAGACATTTATAACTTTGATTCTATTCATCTCAAATGACATTTCTATAACAGTTTTTAAATCAAATTAGCTTCCAAAATTCCCCTTTAACTGCTTCCTTTTAAAAATTTTACACAAAAAAAAAACCTAACAATTTCTGTTCCCCCAGGACATACAATTATCAACAACAACCTCTCAATTTCACAAAACATCTTTTATTTCAATTTACACTATTGTGCCAAATTTGTTGCTAAATTTCTTACAAAGAAATTCAGGAATTTTTGTAACTTTTTTCATTCAGTACATGTAAATGGTTCAAATGATTTCCCATTTAGATTGTACTATGTTTTCTAATATCATAAGTCAGAAACAAAAAATTCTATAGTTTATACTATAAGAAGAACTATGCCATTAAAAGTTGCTAAATTCCTGAAATAGTTCAGTGGCGGATTCAGAGGGGTGTGGAGGGGGCATCCGCCCCCCCGGCACTGACCCAAAAGTTTCCAAAAAACCCTATATTATGGCCCATTTTCAGTAAAAATCGGCAAAACTCGCCCCTTGACCCCCCGGCAAAGGGGGTGCTGGATCCGCCACTGTAGTTGGTAAGAATTTTTCTGAAACTGGATGGCTACAGATTTATACGATATATATAAGCTTACCTGAAGCATCGTGGGTGATCTCACCACAGATTTGACTAGTATAACTAGATCATCACTTTCTACATTGAGGTAGCCAAATACGTCGCACTCCGCTACTTCTAGCTGGCGCGACAAAATATTTAGAATGCTGTGTACGGTAACTGGACCAGACATTGTTGCTTCTGCTACTTCATCGGCAATGTCTGTTTTATATAAAGCTCTCAGCTCTGCAGCTGTAAGGCAAGAAAGTGAAAATTAATATTTTTTTGTAAACGTGCATGTAATTTTCCAGTATTTAAAAGAATAATCTGGAACTGATGTTTTCCAGTATCTATAGGATTGATCTGAATTTCATAAATCTTTAACCCATCAAAATATTTGCTTGCTGACTCATATGTATCAACTTATCTAAAATGTTTACAAACCAAGTTGACCCTCAAATATTTACAGATAATCACGAGTCAGCTTGAACAAGAAAGTATTTGCCGCAAACTTTCTAAGCAATCTGGGGCTCTACCTGACTTACATCCTATACATGCCTACAAATTTTCAAACACACTGAACCTTTTCAATAAATTCAAAACGTTGAACCATATCTAAAATCTGTACGCTATTCTAAATATTTTTAAAAACAAGATTTATCTTTCTTTGTCTCCAAGCTAATACTAATCAGATCATGCCAGTAAATATGAGCTATCTTTCTTTGTCTGCAAAATGTTCTCTCTTACCACACACAGGACAACAAGCACCAGGGGGCGTGAGTGGCTGACAGTTGCTAGGGACAACAGGTGGACATGTGATTTTTTCACATTCATTGATGCAATTCTTTATAGTTGGATTACTCAGACACTCGTTATCTGTAAGATTCCCTGAAAAGGACCTAAACATTTAAAATAAATCTTTTCTGAATACTTTAAGCAAAACAACAATTCACAATTTTCATATTAGATTTTACATTGTAAGACATCAGATATAATATAACTTTGAATTTTTTTTAAATAGGCCACTTGCCAAATTTCATAATGGCTGACAAAATGATGAAAAATGTCTGAGGTAGGCAATGTTTGCACACTTTTTCATTGTTACTTCACAAAGGAATTGCGTCTTATAATAGTTACGACATCATGTAAAACAACGCCAAAATATGTTGACTCGGGCATTGTGTTCTTTCTAACAAAATCGAAAAATGGTCTATTGTGACATCATTTACCTTTTCAGATTTTTTTCCTAAAGTGATGTAAAAGTAAAAATAATTCTAACTTCTGTTTCGCCTATTGTCTTGCTGTCAATTTGTAGATGCTATCTAACGTTTATACATTATAAATTTAATGAATTCCTATAGAAACTTTGTATTTGAAGTATGTTTTCCCTGAATTAGAGCTTGTTCTCATTGTATTTGATGACGTCACAATTACTTAGTCAGATAACGTCCCAAAATGAGAAAGAAACGAATTGACGTCACAATAACTTAACGTCAGATACCATCCCAAAATGAGAAGGAAACGAAAAGACCTAATAATTAGATTGCTTACCTGAGAAATGTCCGACAGCCCTACATGGGCCATAGTAATCCACGGTCGTCCTGTCGGCCAACGCTGCACATTCACTGTCATACGTCTCCCCGTTATGACCACAGGCTTTCGTTGAGGTAGAACAATAATTCTAACAAAACAAAATGTTACAATCTATTAAAATCTAATTTTAAAAGATAATAAGGTATAGTTACCATCTTTTGATGACTAATTCAATTTCAAACATAATTCTACAAGCTATTGATATGAATTATTACCATACAAAATCTTTGGCAGATTTTACTATTAAACTTGTGATTGAAATGATTAACTGCAGACCCTTCTGATTGCATGAACATTTTGACAATGTAATGCTTCTCTGAAAATTGACAGAGGTTCAAATCATGTCTGTCAGAGTTAAAACATTGTGACATGACATAATTGACTTTTTTCCCACATCTCACAGTCATATGGTTAAATTATCCCTTTACCTTTGATTTGTAGATGATATGTAACCAACCATGGTACAAAAATTCAAGTACATGTATCTAATAGACCTTCTTCATATTACCAGCAGACTTGCATTTTAGACACGCCAAGACCCAGCATCACTACTTTTGACGTTATTTCTAATTGAGACGACAGAAATCAAATACAACTTCACAGTTAAAAGTTATGTCAAATCTTGTGATGTCGGGTCTTAGGATGAGTAAAATGTAAGTCAACTGCGGTAATGCGAAAATCATCTATTGACATATAACATGTATAAATTATAATCTTATTCCTCGCTTACCTGGCAGTGCCCTCTATAGGCCAATTCCTTCCCATGATATAACAGCATACATGGATTGGTATATTCCATGCCGTCAGTAGAGCAGACTGGGTCGTGAAAATGTTTATCACAGTCTTTGTATAAAGGAACTGAAAAAAGATGTTACTGATTTAATCATGGATGCAATTTTCTTCGAACTTATTAAAGATAGCGGTAAATCACTTTAAGTTAGAAAAGCAAACTGCTTAAGGTGGCTCCCTACTCGAACCGTTATAGGTTTTTCCTTATATGCAGCAGTCTGCGTATAACGTTTTACAATGGCTGGTGAGGGACGAGCCAGCGCATTGAAAAACACAGACAGAAGATCTTAAATACCAAAAGAAGCAAAAGATGGTGCAATCTATCAATGTCCACACCTATCATATAGTATAATTTCTTAGTTGAAAATGTGATGAAATTGTAAGGGGGTACCCTTATGTTTGTAGCCATATCTTGATCATTTATAAAATTGTATACCTGTATGCGATTTTTTCACCATCTATATACAGTATCGTATAAAGTTATCCAATTTGAAGAAATTCCATCTATTGTTTTTGCACAAAAATATGATATACTATATATTATTTGTCGAAAATATGATAACATTATAAGGGGGTACCCCTATGTTTGGAGCCATACCTTGATCATTTCAAAAACTGTGTACCTGTATGTGATTTTTTCTTCATCTACATACATAATTTTATGAAATATTACAAAATGGAAAAAATTCATCTGTTTTTTATGCAAAAAGTTGGATTAAGTACATATTCTGGGTCAAAAATGTTATGAAATTATAAGGGGGTACCCTAATGTTTGAAGATATATCATACTTACATTTATGTTACAATATCATTTTATGAGTTGTATTTCTTCTATATGACTTGTTATCATAAAATAAAACAAAACAAATAAAAATATTCGTATCATCACTGAATTTGGAGGGTTCAAAAGCATATGATGGATATTTGATATTTCTCAATTTTTAAGTGTTAGGGTACCTTTCTTTAATGTACTGTATCTTTAATGGAAACAAAATTACCTATCTATGTCTGTGTTCATTATGTCATTTTGACTATTATGTATAGAAAATAACCTTAAAATACAAAATTCATCTGTTAAATTCACGAGTAGGGACCCACCTTAAGTAAACTGAAGAATAAATTATCAAAAACAAATGGATTGACATGTATACTTGCTTGTTGCAAAAAAATTATCATTTAGACAAATTCAAAACCAAAATTGTTCAAACAGTATTTGAAACAGTTTTGTTACATATTACTAATCAATGTCAATAATTTACATTATTTGCTGGGCTTATGATTAAATTCCAATGAAAACATGAGGGACAATCTATAAACCTGAAGGTTTTTCATAGACTTACCACATTCATATTGTAGACATCTTTCAGTTTTGATACTAAGGCAGACTTTTCGTTTCGGCATGCACATAAAATCATCACCACACGGATTGTCAGAGCAGGGGTCAGTAGAATGACATGCTCCCAAGGTCAACTGAGAACTCTTCATTCCACCACATCGTTTACTGAAACAAATTAAGATAGCTAGTCGTTATTCGTCTTGTTATGCATGGAAAAATTTACAATTTTAAAAATGCTAGGATTTCTCTTTTTTTCAAACTTATTTCAATGACTTCATAGCTAGGCTTTATCCAATGTTCAAAATAAGCATAATAATGTAAAATTGGGCTTGAATTAAGTCCAAGGTCGCATATAAGCAAATTCCATAACGAAGATCACGTACTCACTTACGACTGACAAAATGAGGTTCAATCTCTACTACGTAGTTAAAATTTTATTTCTAATCTATCAATACACAATGCAAAGACCCCATACATGTATATCTTTGTGGAAAAAAAAAAACATTCTGCCATATTTTATCTACATGGAAGTGAAAACAAATCTGCTAATTTCATTCCTCTAATTTCTATAATTTATTTTTTTGAGAAAAAAAATGGTGCATATTTTCTCTTGAAGCCTGAAATCGAAATTTCTTGAGCATACCTTCTTGCTATACAATCATTGGGATACGTGCGGCCATTTTTCCCACAGCGAGGTGCATAATTTCGTGCACAATCACATGCCAAGCCGGTCTGCCCACTAGAGCTGATCTTATCGGGTGGACAGCGTCGTTTTGTACAGACTAAATCCCCGGCATTACACATACAGAAGTTGCAATCAATACGGAAATGTTCACCATGGTCTGAAACAAAAGATTTCATCTCTATGTAAACAGTTCCAAATCAAGCATTCAGCATTTAATGTACTATGTGCAATTTCATTGGCTGATCATACCCTAAAATTTGCGGTTATAAAATCATAACATTCATTCCTTCAAATCAATGAGAATGGCACATCCTAAGCAACACTGCATAGTGACACCATGAAATCGCATTTCAAAACAGTGAATTAGAATGGAGATAACATTGTTTTTTTCTGAATGATTGGCAGGCAAAAAAAGTATGATTTTACTTTAGCAAATTCCCATTTTACCATGACCAAATAAATTTGCATCTAAATAATTATACAATTTCAGTCAGTGAAACACTTAATTATTATACTAATCAATACATACTTCATTATGGTTCAGATCTATCCACTCTTTGAATTAGATGCAAGAAACATCTTATCTTGACAGATAAATGATGTTACAGTAAATGTATTAATCTTTTTTCTCTTTTTAAAGGTATAGACCCTTTTCAAACTTATGTTTGTTCTGTTCACTTTTGTCTCTTCGTAGGACAATTTTGCCCACCAGAACAATCAAGTGACGTCATTCCGCTCCAAATAGTGTCCATTGTCAAAAATGAGGAAATTTGATCGTTCTGGTGGGCATGCAAAGACGCCCTACAAAGAGACAAAAGTGAATTGTGAACGGACAATTTAGCGTGAAAAGATCCTTCCAGTCCACAACAGATTTTGAATCAGAGATGACCAATTAAACATGACTTTATAGACATTCATGATTCAAGCTTGTTCCAATCCTCAGTATTTTACAAATATAATTACTTACTTTTAATGAGATCACTTTTTGACGTTGACAGAGTACATTTATTTCTACGGCTACAAGGCATCTCCTTACAATTGCCCAAATCCCCATGCTTTCCGCATTTACACACCCGGTGAGGGATGCATGGAACGCTAGGGTCACTATTGCTACTAGAGGGCGCCAGTTGTTGGTAGACGGGAATCTTGATGTAGGAATGTCGAGGCACCAACATTGTTTCCATGACTCCCATTGAGCATGCTACGTAAAATGTATTTTTAACTTTAAGTATCATATTTAGTGTTCAGAGTATAATTGATTCAGTAGAATCATTCATGAATAAACCGCCAGATTGAATGATGAATATTTGTACTTTATTAGGAATCAGATTATCAATAGCTTATGTCATGTATCAAGATTCATCAGCATTTCACATGTTAATAATTCCTGCTTCTACAGACTTTAACTACAGGCTTTCAAGAGGTGTTTGAACAATAAATTGGGATTTTTTAAAGGGCCAAATTTCATGAAAAATAGGGCATTTCTTACATAATATAGTATGTACAGCAATTATTCAATTTAGAGGATATATTGAACAGTAGATTTTGCTAACAATGAAATCATAAATTATAGAGATGGATATCATAGGCCTTTTTTGGCCAAATTATGATAAGGGAAACATAGGGCACAACCAAAGATATAGGGATCTTATAGGAATTATCGGTAATGACTATAGGGTCGCTTGAATGCCTGTAATTATTAAAGAAGAAATACCTGGACAATTCTGTCAAAAAATTCTAAGAAAACGACTTTATATAAGTGAAAATTCTCATGACAAGAAGCATCTTCACATACCTTTATGACAGAAGTAGGCGGGGCACATTTGGGGGTTTCTACATTTATTTCTATTGATCCAGCATATTTCTCCCTCGGAGCATGGGTTAGGTTTACATGGTGTGGATACTTCATAACTCCTCATCTTATGAGGACTGGAGTCTGAAATATACAAATTCACTTGTATTCAATTTGTCATTCCTCCTTATAATATGAGGACTTTGGACTGAAATTTACAAATTCACTAATACATGTATTCAATATGACATAACTCTTCTAACCTGGGTCCGATACATACAATTCACTTAATATTTTGAATTTCTCATTCATCCTATAGGGTCATTTAGGTCTGAAATACGTCATGTTCATTTACATTCAATGTTGGGTTGAAGCTCTTTGTCAACTCTCAATTTCACTATGGTCACTCTTATACCTAGAGAAATGAGTTTAGGTACCATTCTCTTTACTACTGCACAAATGGTCATTTATTACAATATACAGTGTATTTTTTCTTTTTCTCTTTTTTGAAGCTTAACAAAGTTTATATAACTATTACATCTATTATCACTTAATCTTGGTAATTACATGGTTGTAGTTAAAACAGTATTTTCAAAATTTGCGATATGAAATTTGAAGTCTTACCAGTGAACTGTTTGACGGATATACACGATCTACTGCTATCATCAGGGGAGAGGATCTTACACAGGTTTGTGACTGTCTGATCGGGGTGGATCCGGGACTGATTCAGGCATTTATTCAGTATGTTTAAACAGTCCTCTCTAGAAGTCAAAATAATGTGAAAGTAAAGGTCATTATTTGTTTGGATTTCTATTCGCTAATATAAATGGGGAAATAAAAATTCATTTTTGAATTTATTTAAGAGATGGAATTCTGTAGGGAATATCTACCCACGAGCATTAATGCATTAAAATACCTACAGACATTTCAGTACATGTATAGCAAAACAATATATGAAAATCCTTATATGTCTTATTTAATCAATACAGGTAATATCATCCAATTTTTACCTGCAGATAAACAGCGAGGATGGTTTTCGGCCACAAGGTTTGATTTGGGTAGCACAAGCAATGGCCTTCCAGATTTCTGGCTCGCACATCCTGATATCTAAATAAGATACATTATAGAATGTTAGTACTATCACGTGAAATTATAATTTTCATGACATACTGTCTATGTCAAGTAATACGGCAACAATTTTCAAAAGAATTCCTTAAATTCCTTATTTTCTTCTATCAAACAATCAACGTTTTTATGTTGTTGGAATTTCACGTAGTAATTGCTAGCCCTGAGAGATGAACATTTGCAAAAATCTGCCACTTATTACAATTTTGTGCTAATGGGAATGACGCAATATGGTCAATCCTGACATATTTCATTACTTATAATCTACCTTGTGACAAAATTTCATTATAATATTTTAAATTTATGACATATTTCATTAAAACAAACATCTTTTAAACATAAACACCTGTGAGGGGCATCTTATCTCAGACAACCTAATATATGCATGTAGCATGTCAATTTGTAAGATGTCAAAAAGGATAAAAGATGGAACAGATGGCACCGTTCTTTTTTTTTTTCATTTTATTCAGTCAAGGACAATGCAGAAAATGTTTTTTATACATAATGTTCAGTGAAAGATATGAGTTTTATGCATTAATTTGTGACTGCAGCAAAAGATTCTCACAATTTCACTCCATCTATTGCTTTTCAAAGGACGATATTTTACTTCAAAATTTCTTTTATCCTCTTATGGATATGTTCAACGGTGATCAGCAAAGACTGCAAAATTCTGAATCCCTAGTACTTTTATTTAATATGTAGATGTATATATATAGGATCTCAAATGATTTTCTATTTCATATGGTATTTATGAAACAAGTTGTGTGAATTTTACATCCCCTAGCCATGGCGCGGGGATTAAAATCACATATCCAGTTTCTTAAATACCGTATCATGTGTATGGAATAGAAACAGCATTTGAGATTCTTTTTATCACATGAAATAATATTAGCATAATTAATCAAAATAACGTCAAAATATTATAATTCCTACTTCATTTCTTGCAAATAACGTGCCAACGTCACCGTTTCTATTGTGACGTCACAAAGGATCTAGAACACTTCATCCAATGATCATGCTCCCGAAGTGATATGTAATGTGTTATCATCAAATTTATTGATGAAATGGCTTTATGTAACCAAATAAAACACCGCTAAAGACGGTATGGCCGGATTGCCAAGTAAGTTTTTGTCACTAACTGGGTCAAGGTCAATAGGTCAAATAATACAGCATAAATTGAAAGGTTTTGTCAGAGGCAACCTACATGTATAAAATAAAGTTTCTACTGCATACAGTTCCATAGATTTTGCTTAAACCAGGAACTTTAACCAAAATCCTTAACTAGGTCAAAGTCCAAGGTCAAGATCACTAGGTCAAATGTTACGGCATAAATTGAAAGGTCTTGTCATGGGCAAGCTTCATGTATAACATAAAGTTTCTACTGCACATAGTTACTTAGATTTTGCCTCAACCAGAAACCCTAACCAAAATCTTTAACTAGGTCAAAGTCCAAGGTCAAGGTCACTAGGTCAAATGTTATGGCATAAATTGAAAGGTCTTGTCATGGGCAAGCTTCATGTATAATACAAAGTTTCTACTGCATATAGTTCCTTAGATTTTGCCTCAACCAGAAACTTTAACCAAAATGTTGACGGAAGACGGACGGACGGACGGACAGACAGACGGACATCGTCAATCTATAGGCCGGAATTGCTTTGCAATCCGGCCAATAAAGGGTGTATCATGTGATAAACATTATTATTATCCACCTTTGACGGGAATCCTCATCTGAGGCAACACTATAAACTTGTCTCTCATCCATTTCTTGTACTGCGTTTCTGCTGCCTCATCAGCTTCACGGTTACAAGAACGGAAAAGCTCAGTTGGACGGTGGTTAAAATTAGTACAGAACTGCAACCCATCACAACCAATTCTACACGGCTCTTCAACTAAAAATAGAAATGTTCAATCAGTGAATATTGGCAAATTGAAAATTCTGACAGCTAAATACATCAAGATTAAAGAAATTGTGTAAGAAAGTATTTAAAAAGCAGTGATCTAAATTTGCAAAAAAAAAAATGTAGGTCCTAAAGAAGGCCATTTCAATTGAAATGCACACAATTAAATCTTGAAGATTATATTCAGAATCTTGGATATCATAAACAAATTTGGATGAAGGAAGGAAGGTCAAAGGAAGGAAGGAAGAAATGAAGTATACCTTCTGTTATGCATGTTAACATGGGAGCCTCGAGACGTGACACAGATGTTGTCAGATCCTGACATTGTTTGTTGAACTCCTCAAACTTTCCATTCCACTCTGTACTGTAAGTCTGAAACATACATGAAACTGACATGTGGAATATGAACATTATGTAACATCAAATATTGGAAATAAACATTTCTTGATTCTTGTAGTAAGTTGCCAAGGCAGGAGTTTTTTTTTTTCTCTAAAGGCTGTTTTTATTAAAGTGTCAATTGTATTTCTGATATTCCATGTGCAAAGGAAAATACTTTTCGAGTTTTCCCAACTGGATGTGAAGGAAACGTTTATTTGAAATTTGAAATCGTAAATTATCATTTATTATTATGTTATCAACATGATCAAGAGGTTTATATGTATAACCTTGCAAAATTTGAATAAGATTTTTGTCTGTGTGCAACTGCATGTGCATGAAGCATTTCTTACAAAGAGCGGATGCAGGGAAAGCAGTAATCTAAAACAACATGATCGACTGTACAATAAAGTCCATTTAAAGGAAACTTCCCCGACATCCAGCTATGAAATGTATGAAAATACAAAGGTGCAAACAATTTCACTTTCTTTGCTTTGTTTTATCATCAATGAGGAAGACTCGATTGAAGTGCAAACATTTTTGCATGTACATATGGACAATGTTGTACATATGAAGCACAGATGTCTTGTTTTTATAAGGAACAGCCGTTACTAATCAAAATAATTACAATCAATAGTGCCGTCTATGAACGTATAAATTAGTCGAACCATAAAACGGACAACTGACAAAAATATTCCCTTTACTGTCCAATGTTTCAATTAAATTTAGTTAATTAACAAAAATTTCAAATTATGTAATTCATCATTCCCATCTGTTTATCAATGTGTTTGAAGGACTGCCGAAAGCTAAATTGAAACTGAAATTTCAAACGATTGATGAAATACATTTGCTGGGCTATATTATACGCAACATGCCAGAATTGGATATTAATATCCATTTAAACAACATATTTGCCCAAAAGCTGGATTTCGTATAATGACAGATGAATAATAAATTAGTTTTGCCTTTTCCTACATGGATGAAATATGTAAAATGTATGAAAAGCTTGTTACAATTTTGATTTCAGTAAAATAGGAACCAAATGACAAAACATTTTCTCCCTTGAATATAAAAGCCTATATAAAATTTTCAACTGAAAAGGTTTTTTTTTCAATTACATTCAACATATTCGAAACACTAAATTAATTTTGCACAAATTCATATATTGCAATTTAAGCACAAAAGAAAGTATACCGGTATGATCAGTACACGCACAGACAGACATACAATATGACTTACCCTTGAGCACAGCTGTCCGCAACGGCCATGATTGGCCTGCGCACAACACTGTAAACGTGCCGCAGCCAAGACTTGCTTTCTGGGATTGTATCGGTTGGAATTTCTCCCAGGATCTTGCGACAGAAAACATTTCCACGGTGGTACCTAAAAAGATTGATGAATAATTTCCATTAAGTTTAAACTCTATTACCAAATAAGGCTTTTGGAACATTTTTCTTTATGAAATTATGAAGAAAACAATTTTCATAGAGGTGCAGGTAATTTTATCTTTGTGTTGCTACTTGTAAATTAATCAACAAAGACAGAACATCAAAGTTTTTAATTGTACCAACTTTACTCCTTACCATGTATTTTGTCAAACATGTACAAAATTAAGCAAAATGGACTTGTACGTTTCCTGGGTAACAAGGTGCACTAGAATTCAGAGCTACCATTTCAACGTACATCTTGGATCATATGAACATTATATATTTTTTTCTTAGCAAAGTAACTTGATGTGAAATACACATGAAAAGACAGACAGACAGAATCTTTTCAACACCATTACTGTAACAATTAAAACATGATGTAATTGATAGACTGTGCTCTGAATAATTAAAATTTCAAATTGTTCTACTTTTTCTATGCCTAGGGCCCTCAGATTAGCGCTTGAGTGTATCATAAACATGATCTGTGGTCAATGACAGTTCCACTTAAGAAATTATAAGCACATGTCCATAAATAATATAAATGTTTACTCTAAAATGATCAGATTTTGTGCCAGCTTCACACAAAAAATCACTTTATACCGAAATCCCAGATTGTGATAGAACGCACTGATATAAAGTTATTACAAGAAATCCATTTTATTTTCAATACCTCTTCACTCAGCAGAACTTATCTAACAAACTTAACATTCCAGACTCAGATAGACTTTCAGACATTGTGTACTCAACACGAAACATTTTGCAGGCTGACAAGATTTATCTCCCTTGCATATTTTGCCAGAGTTATCATTCTTGCTTATCAATAGCTGGGTTTTTTTGTATGTATTTTGTATTAGTCATTTTTCATGTAACTTTCAGCAGGGGGCATGTGTTAGCTACTTGATAATTGTCCTCCAAAAGTGAGGGATCAGCCTACTTTAAAATCGGCAAGATATCTGTTTCTAGATAATTGCTGCAGAACTTTGCTGATAATTATCGGTGAAACCTGGTACCTCAAAGAAATCAGATACCTATCTTTGTAAGATAATAGTTCCATTGCATTTAATCACCCTGGGATGGTTTGTATTTTTACTTTCCTATTTCACAAGATAAGTAGTTGTTTGACACCAAAATATTACAGATCTCTAACTGGATAAGGAAGAGAAGCATGGAAGATTTGTTATAAATAGGAGTAATCATATGTTAGGTAATCCAACATCAGACACTGGTTTTGTCAAATTGAGTCCTGTTTATAGTGATTATATTTTCTCCCAAAAAATCACCCTGAAATTCCTAAAGAGGAATTATGAAAAAATCACCTGAGAAAATATGACTCGAAACCTGGAAGTCATCCAAAATGTCCTATTTCTAAGTGCATTTTTTATTCATCCCCCGTTCAGTTCAAGTAAGTCAACGGATTATTAGTGTTAATAAAAGATACTTTAGGGTTATACTTTGGTGAGAATTTGTACAAACATTTTCCCAATTTCAGCAAAATGTCGCAAATTTTCCCAAATGGGACTGGCACAGGCACCTTCCCCAAAATAAAAAAAAAAAACCTGCATAAGCTTTCCCTTCTTCAGTTCTTTGAAATAAGATTTCTGTATGCACCATTTATGACATACTCATAATGCAGCTTAAATTCATTATTAAGGTAATGATACTAGCACTTTGGCTTAAGGATTAATAGTATTCTCAGTATTAGACTTACTGGTACTCTTTTAAATTGAAGGTTATACAAACTGTTCTCTGAATTTCTTGATTAAATCCATTGTTCTACATTATAAACTTGCTTACCAAACTTTGAGCCAGAAGCTGGAGCTATCTTTTCAGTTTGTCAATTGTGAAGTGAATTCAACAACTGTGCACTAGTTAATCAATGCATCGAGTACAGCTGTTCACACTTGTTGTCTTTTGACAGTAAAATACTAATAATATGGTGATGTATTCATTCATAATGTACATACCTGTGGAAAGATAGGCCCACAGCTAGCCTCCAGCTCCTTTGCTATTTCTTGTTCATTGGTCAATGTGGAAATCGCCTGTACACAAGTATCCCTGCAATTTTTGTCCTTGACCTCATAGCAACAAGGTAAACCTGAAAGAATTTTTTTAATGAGAAATCTTTCATAACTACTAACTGTAATTTGCTGGTTATTTTATAACCAAATCAATGTAATCATACGAATTATCTTGAAATCATATCATATTCATTGACTAAGACTTTAACCGCAACAACACAATTGTTCTTCGCTTGATCAAGGACTTATGATATCTATTTATAAGTCCTTGGCTTGATATACAAAGTACAACATCCCTTCTATAAAACAAAATATTACCTTTAACTTTGACCTGATTTAACAAACTGATGGACCAAGGTCAAAGGTCATTGTGTACAATAAACATTAACTTATCAAAATAGCAGATATGCTATGTGTTCTATATATTATAAAGTATAGAATATATGCACACAAATGATTTACAAAATCAGAATAATATACAGTAGTTAGTACAGACTCTAATGACCATCCACTCTGGTATTACATCTTAGTTATGCACTAATCATAATTTAATGCAGATTCTCACAAAATCCTGAATAACGAGAATAAACCTGCATCCAAGTGCCTTACTGATTAGCTCATGCTATCAAATAAAAATAGTGTGCATTATCTCATTTCTGTCTTGCAAAATGTGCAGCATCCCACAGCATAAGGCAGCTCTATCAGCACGCTGAACTCTTCTGACAGGGGAGGTACAGATGCTAGGCACCCCGTCGCGCGTGATGAAAACCGCGCCAATTATCAGACAATGGAAGCATGTGTACATATGATTGTGATCCGCCTCTCTGATAGACAAGTGCGAGGTACAAATTCATAGATATCGGGGGAAAATTGTTCAACTTAGCAATTAGACTTCTCCATACCGTCAGAACACAACAGATTGTAATCTATGAACAGAAATATGCCTAAACCTCGGGACTTTTGGAACGGAGCAATATAAGTTTACAAGTGGAAAGGGAGTCTGGAAGGTTTTAATGCTGAAGTTGTTTTGACAAGTGTTTTAATACTTAGAAGAATTTACACTTGTACTTGGAGAGGACTGCATCCAAAAGTCGAGGAAGTTTAAGTCTAGACGGCATTGTGTAACGGTAGTTGGACTGAATCCATAATATTTTTAAACATTGCATTGTCACAGTATATGTGTCTATAATAATTTTGCTGTCTTCTCAAACTGACGTTTTCTTTCACCTAGTGTAACATGAACAATGAATTTATGTTTTCCTTCCGCATTTCAAGACCCTCCCATGAAACAAGGTAATTAGTAGGAATTTTATTCAGCAGTTTTTCGTCATAACTGAAATGTTCAATATTTAGGTAACTCGCATATGCTGCTGAATATACATAGATGTACATGAGGCCTCTTTCTTAGAAATCGCAAATGCCAGTAAGCAACCAAGTAGAGCCAAATTGCTTTCGACAGTGGTATAACTTTGTACTCTCTGACAATGTCAAAAAGTAAGAAATGAGTAAAGAGACTAAGTGCCTCATACTTCCTCCTAACCCAGCTGTTATCATGTTAAGTGAAAAATACCTCCCAAACACGAAGACAAGTGCATCTATTTCTCATATGTTTATCGGTGCCCTATCAACGCTACATCTCCGGAACAGAATGACTGGGGCAAAAAATTACAGACCTTATCAAGGTTAATTTACACAGGAACTGTCAGAAAAGACACCGGACTGATAAGTTCAGCAATCTGCCATCCTACACCTGTCCGCTGCCGTAATTATCCGGTCCAATTTCTTTTTTATTTCCGTATCGAGACTCGGTTCTAACAACTATACATTCTAGTTGCGCTTGCATGCTAAAACAATATGAACTGCACAATTTGTAAAACAAAAAGTTTTCGAAATTTTCGTTGAAATTCTCTCCCTCTAGATCTGCAAATTCAAATGGTTCTTTATTTGAATAGCATAAATAAATATGCAAACTTATGCACAGTTGTTTTCCAGAGTTCTGAAAATAGAATTTATAAAGTTCTACTCACTGTCCTTCCCGTTTGACCTGCGCAGCGTTCGCACTTGCGCACACTGCATGATGGAATGGCTCTGTTTACATTGGCCACGCAGGATATGACGTTGAGTTTTCCGGCTGTAGTCTGATAGAAAGGTCCCTTGACAAACCAAACGACAGTTATATTCATCCGCCATTTCACAGCATTTTTCTCCTTCTGTAAAAACAAAGACAAGTTGAAATAAGTCATTTCTAAGCAAGGCTAGGCGTTTCATTTTTGAGTGTTCATAGTGACGTCATGCATACACGTATCTACACGACTGAAAGTTCTAGCTACCAGAAGGAAATTACAAATGTAACTTGTGACCTGAAAGACTCAATTTCAATTTTTCCTTCAAATCAGAGTTACATTCCTCTACAGTACATTTGTATATCGTGTTCTTTAGTTGGTATGGACAAAGTAGAAAATTACTCGAGGCTTTCTTGGTGAAAAAAGAAGGGGGTAAAATGTGGGAGACGTAAAGCTGGACGGACGATCAAATACTTTATTCTATAATGACTCCATAGCCTTCTCATATTCGATTATACAGGCTGGTTTACCTTCTTGTTTCAGCAAGCATTTGAACAAGCTGGTCTCCGTGCTTCTACTGCAGTCTTCCTCGATGTCTTGGATGGATCTTGCCTGCAATTTTGAAAAAGTTGTGTTCAAAATCAATCAACAATTGAAAAAAAGATCAAAGCCCTCATGATGGACTTTTTAAAGTTTTCACCGCCCTATTCGTCTAAAAGTACTTCTGATTTTGCGAAAATTTCAAGATGCACTTTTCTGAAATAATTTACAAAGGATTCCCATCAGCTGCCGAGGGATGTTAAGTACTAATGAATTAAATGGCACTGCCTTTCTCTTCTCCTTTAATGAAGAATGGCAGCGCCCTTGACAGATACTTTATCATTGTAAGATGGGAGGTTTTCTTAATGGTCTAAAAAACTTTTTTTCGGATGACTTTAAAAGCAAAGCGCAATACCGGTGTCAGTTCCTATTACATCACATCGTTAGTTATGTCATAAAACTCGGAGAAAAATATCCCACATTTCATCTCTCCTCTTGCATTTCTATATATAACTGCCATTTTGATTTATGTGCACGTCCACGGAGGCTGTTTGCATTCACGGAGGTATATATAACATTTCATGGTCAATTCACAGGTCCCGGTTCCCATTTAGTTAAATCCCATGGCCCTGTGACGACTTGTAACCAATCAAAACCTTCGTACCATTGGACGATATTAACTGCATATATTCCAATATGCCTAATATATTTAAAAGTAGTACTTTGCCCATTGATCTCGTTGGTTTATGTGTAATCATTTGTGTTTGATGTTTCTGTGATTTGGTGTTTCTTGTACCTTTTGTGTCTCTTTCTGTGTGTGTCTGCTCTGTGTTTTGTATTGGGTGTTTTGGGGTTTTGCCGTGGGTACTGCAACCGGGTGTTGTTGGAGATCCCCCCCATTTCCTTGACACTCCTCCCAATTTCCAACACTACTTTAGATATCTACTTTAGGTATACGAAGTTTGACAAAAAGTTTTTATTGCGTTTACTTCCAGATTTTAGATATATATATTCGAAATTTTGTGACCTGCTTCGATGTCACGTGACCCGTTTTATATGCGCGTTTTGATCTAAGTTTTTATAGCTATTTGATGTGAAGGTTAAAACGATATTAATTGACAAGGAGTTATTCTTAAAAGACTTAATAGTAACCAATTCAGTTTAATAATGAAGCAATAATTAATGTTGTATTTCTCGAACACGCCTCTTTACTTTTTCTATAGGATGAAAGTGTGCATGGCAACATTAACGCATTAACTAAATGATGTTCTAAAACATCTGTATCAAAGAATTGTGTTGCACGCCTTTCGAATTATCTGGTTCGAATTTTCTAAAATTCCTTCTGCCAGCAAACCCTAAAAGGCGAGGACATATGTCAGATGGTTTAGACTTTTAAACCTAGAACAGAAAAAGAGGGTTGGGGCGGTCTTCAAATTAAAAGATTTTTCAATTAGAGGGCGATGTGCATGTATCCGTCCATAAATTGATATTGAAATGTGTATGTAATATAATTAAGAATTCAAGATGTCATCAACGCCTTAAGGTCAAAGTTCACGATAATGACCTTCACAAAAACGTGACTATTTAGTTGTAATGGTACCTTCCGGCGCATAGAACCGTCTGTCAACGTGTCATGTATTTCTTTTTCTTTGAGAGACAAGGTTCCCACATAATATGCATACAAAGATTAGACCAGATCGAGAAAAGTACCGAATCAGATAATTTAGCTCTACCAAAAACTCACAATACAACTGTCAAATGTTGAAATTCTAAATACAGACCAAATCAACATGATTAAATCCAGATATCATTGTTTTCAAATTATGGCATGAAGCTGCGTTGTTCCAATGAGAATTTAATCGAAAAAAAAAATTCTTTTCAAAATGTAGTTGTAGCATGTGACATCGACAGCTTGCAAAATTTTTGTATTTAAAATGGGCGGATCCAGAAAATTCTACAAGGCGTGGGGGAGTTCCAAACCATCGGGATAGGAGGGGTCCACTCCGTGGTGTTGAAAAGTAATTATACGTTAAAACGTGAAAATCAGAGGGGGTAGGTGCAAGTTTAGGGGGTCTTGAACTCCCTAAACTCCGCACTTGTTTAGCTTGCGAGAAGTAAAATATACATCCGATTCGGAGTTTTTTTCAAGTTCATTTTTTCCGGAAAATCAATTGCACCATAATGATTAAATCATGAGGTTTCTCATATTTATATATCCTATCATAACTAACTAAAGTATACTGTCAGAGAGCAAATATCAAGCAAAACTTGTGCACGTTAATCACGTAACACATGCAATCATTGACCCTTCTCTTTCCCATTTAGCATAAAGCGCTTCCTGAGTGTTTCATATTATATTAATTCTTTATTTTTAGACGATTTTTATGACCTGTTTGATTGAGTAATTAGCTTATCTTATCTTCACTAACAAATTCTACTATTTATCGACATTTACCATGTAAACGTTCATTTCAACTCGACCACCCAGGAAATTGAAAGCGACGCAAAATGCCCGCTCGATGTACTTTTATTTATTCTAGAACCTTTTGTATCGTGAAAAATTATTTCTTCTATCACTCTTACATTTTATATTGTTGCATTTATCACATATATCATAAATGCATCGTGATAAAATATTTCAATATGCAGCTTTTTAAAAAATAATAATTTTTAACATTTTCCAGAAAAAAAATATCAATTGTTCTTTCATTATCTTAATTAATTTTTTTCTACTTATTCACCGTTTACATTTTTAGGTACGTACCTTAATTACCCATTAATCTTTTCGGATATTTTGAATTGTTTAGTGCAAGATTATTTTTTTTCTTACGTTTACATGTAGTTGTAAATGTTTGAATCCTGTACATATCAACATGTAACAAGTTCAAGTGTTCTTTGAATTCATAATATGGAAAAAATAATAATTCAAATATTGGTATCAATAGCTTCAATTTTCATTTAACTTTCCATTTGTGGTAAGAAAAAATATGGACGAGGGGTATCGTTGGGAGGGGTTGTTATATGTTAGTATAAGAACAGAGACGATATTTCAAAAGGATTTCAAGATTTTTTTTTTTTTTTTTTTTTTTTTTTTGTCCACGTGTTTCCTGTACCTACAGACATGCTCAATGCCCTCCGCCGGCAATTATTTTATGTCAAAACATGAAGCAAATATTTCACTTTCCGTGGTCAGCCGGTACATTGAGTGCTTTGAAAGCGTTCTGACACTAATTACTGGATGCCAAATTCTTGTAGAACTCCTGAAAGCACAGATTCGCTATTTATGCAAGATATAAGGCATGTTTATAAACATTTCAAAGATAGATCATCCCGGAAATCAGAACCAAATGCAACATGTACACATTTTATATGCAGGTCATAATTTTTTTTTTTTTTTTTTTTTTGGATGATTCAAAATCTGCTGTCGTAGTCCGACATGCATTGTTATAAAAACAGACTGACTGACTGAAAGACGGACAATGATGACAGAAATTGACAGTTGGGCGGACCATGTGCTCTTATAATCAATCGGTATTCATGATAATTCGTCAAGCTAATAGCCAAGCCAATTTAGTGTTCTAGGTACGGGTAGTACTTAATTCCTTTTTCTGTGTTTTAATCAACATTTATCTAAACGTACCAAGAAACATTTTTCAATGAAAAATGATCTTGTTACAACACTTGAAATAAGATATAAAGCCCTAAATGTTCAGTCTGTATATATATATGTATCTTCATGACTTACCGATCTGCATGATTCCTCACAAAACCTATTGGCGGCCAGGTCACAACAAGGTCTCCCAGACCACGCCGAGATGGAATGGACCACTGAAAGAAAGGACAATACGAATTATGAATATGAAAATACCCTAAGTATGAGAGTAGATTAAGTATAATAGAGGAAACATGATGATATCTCGCAACAATGAATTCGATGCCTTGATGTGCCAGATTGTACAAATGTACCTTGTGTCGTCTTTAGAAACATGCTTCATGTCCAAAGTGTGTTTTGGACATGTTAATTTTGTCAATTAGTCTTGTCAATTTCCGAAACACGAGATAATAAATTTTTCAGTTTGACACATTTTCTTGATGTAACTTTAGACGTGCCTGGAATTTGTTGTCAGATACAAAACCTAGAAACATGTACGTAATACTATTGAATTCTTCAGTGCAATAAAATTATGCTGGCACTGCAAAAACGAATATATTTTTCAGTTTGAAGACGATTTTTATCTGCATGAACATTGACAAAATCTAGAGCATGCGTGACAGGTATTGTGAATCTTTGACCGAAGACGGGTAGGGGAGAGGGTCGACAAACCATGCATATTTAAATAGTCTTCAAAACAATAGGTGGTTTGAATTGTACAGAAAACTCTGTGTGGTCGTGAATCGATCAATTATTAATGATTTCGAATGAAATGTCAAGATATACCTACACCATGTCCATGGGCATTGAACTGATGATATTTTTCTCAATTTGATGATGTTACCCCAGGAAAAAAGGGAGGCCAACTATAATAGTGTCTAGGGTTCAGAGAGCAAAGTGACGGTTGGGTTGGGTGACATTTGGGTCAAAATTTGATGACCTGTGCCATATAAAATGAATGTAATGATTGTACATCATCTACATCTATGACCTTGATGATGTACCGCATGCTGGATAATAAATGTTAAACGTCTTTAAATTCAATAGCATCATTTAAAACCTGATAAAACAGCATGGACCAGACATGCACGTTTGGTACTATTACTCGACATTTTTTCACGCAACGAAATTATGTACAAACATGATTTTTTTTCTAGAGATTTTATAAACTACATGATTGTTTGATATTATACTATAGTAGTACAAATTACGGCTTGCTTAAATGAAGTTGCTTGAACGAAGGACCTTTCGCAAATTGAACTATGCAACTTGGTTCTCGAATCGATCGTCTAGCAGTCTAGGTAAATGACATATTCGATCGAAATATAGTACATTGTACTATTATCAATAATCAATTCATTTGACTAAAACTGCCGATTAGTCTAAAAATATCTCGGTGTCTTCATCGAATACATTCCAAGACCTGTCAATCACTAGGCCAGTGTTTGCTCTGACGTCTCGTTGTTTGGGGCTATATAGATGACTCCTGTAGATTGAAGGGTAGATGAGGTCATGATAATCGGAGCTCTCCTGCCGATGAAGTTAATTTAATTTTATTAGAGGCATTTCACCTTAGGAAGTACGGAAACAAATTAGATTTCGCATAAATATTTGATGGCTGCCCCTAAACGATATAGTGCGCTGAAATCGTTTGTGGGGATGTGATTGGAATATAAGATCAAAACTAGATCATCCACGGAGTAATAAAAAGAATTACCGTCTTTAGAAAACTTTTCAGATTCTAAATGACAGGCGGAGGGAAAACTCCGCCCAATCTGATTCGAGTCAAAAGATTTAAATGGGGAAAACACACTATTTAGCTTGTCTCGCTCGCTGTTACCGTGTGACTAACAGAGCTGAAAAAGAGCAAAAAACGTCAGTAAAATTACTCAAATGGGTATTAAGCAACTTTCAGTTAAAAGAAATCGGAGATAAAATCTACAAAAAGGTGTGGATTTGTTCCAATTGAAGTTGATAAATCAAATAAACGACGCTGCGTACATGTATATATAAACCCTGTCATAATTTTTCTCCAATAAAATATTCACGCCTGAATTTTAACAATATGTCACGACGGTCGATATGTCGTTTAGATAATTAAAAAAAAGGCTGTTCGATCGTAGAACAATAGTGTGATACCTGTCAAATACTGACTTTATCAAGTCTAAAAATCTCTCCTCATTCAATACCAAAATCACTGAGTCACAAGCTTAGCCCATGGTGCATGGTGGCAGGTATTCTTAGACCCTCCTCCCCCCCCCCTTTTTTTTTTGTCTCAATTAATGCACATGTTATCCAGGCCTTAAGGGCATTTTTAATAATACATATACGTATGAAGTCCAAAATACAAGCCATGCAATTACTGTATCTCAAATATATCATGAGCACGATTCGAAATTAAAAAGATCATTAATTGTTAGTCGCTGAAATGTTCATTAGGCAGGCGAGGGGGAGGGTAACAATGTACATGATGATGCATACATTTATACCATGTCATCTTTAAAACACATGAAACACTTTTGTAAAACATAACATATTGTACAACTTTTTTTTCTTAAATTCAAAGGCCAAAATAGAATTATTTTTTAGGGGGGGGGGGGGGTTATTTCCCTAATAAAAAAAAAACTCACACGGCAAAGTTTCCTCTATTCATGAAAATGCAGCCTTTATTTTAGAATGTGTGACATTTCATTCACCCTCCAGTGACCTACCCTGTCCTACGGGCCCCGTAGCCAAGGTAGGATCACTTTACAAAATACCTGACAATCAAATCTTTTGTCCTGAACAGAAAGAGAAATTAATCTGACAGATGCCAAGTCGGTCGGGCGTGGGATTTCCTGTAGCGGCTCCAATGGGGGTTACAGATCCCGTCTTTTTTTTTCTGAGAGTTTTTCAATAAAATTTACAAAAATTATAGAAATTGAAAAAGATCGTGATGATTAGTATAAATCAAAGAAGACCTCTAAGATATATTCAATTGTTTATAAAATTTCATCGAAAATACTTTTAAACTCAGAATTACCATGATTACATGTATGGTATCAAAACACCATGCATCTTCGAAACAAACATTGTTCAAAATCACCTCTACATTTGTTGTATCTTCCGATGTTAACGTATTACGTGTACATGTATCATACCATATTTGGAAACGAAATAGACATGGTAATTTCCAAGCAGAAAACCCCTACCCCTACCCCTACCCCCTCCTTATTCTGTCGAAATCAAAACTGAAATTCGCATGACCCATTGCATTTATCTTCGTTGTTGTGACCGGCAGCTTTAATGAACGAACTGTTACACATAAACGAGGAAATTGACACTATGTCATTAACTTTTCATAAAGAAAGCCGGGTACATATCAGAGAAGTATAGGGGAAGTAAGAAGCGTGCGTTACCCTATGTATCAACATGTAAACACGCACGCATGCTCAATAGAACAATAAACGAGCAGTTTAAACTTTTTGATTTTTATTTCTTCATGCAATAACTGATTTGTATGAGGCATCGTATGGGTAAACAACTTCTAAGAAGGGACCACGGTGTGGCGGAGGAATGTCATGTTACTCGGAGGGGCGCGGTTGGAAAAAAGTTACAAGAAGAAAACACTATACTAGTACTTTGAGATTCCTAACTTCTTATCCAATCTTGGTCAATCTTTGGTAAAATAAACATGTACGTCGTCATCATGTCACTATAAAATTCGCTATATTGTTTAATCTAACAGAATGCACACTGTAATAATCTGCTTGCTAGGCAAATCGTCTGTATTTTACCATGTGTATATGTACATGTACATGAACGGTGAACACAATATCTACAGATACAACAGAACAGACAGACGGACGGACAGCTGTTGCCGTCGATCGCAAACTTTTCCTGAAGTTCTCTCTAACGCCATCGCATTCACGTGCGTGTATAGCTCTCTTTTTCAACGTTTCCTAGATTTTATCCCAATATACCACAGATCTATCCCCGAAGCTTACTTATCTGCATTAAAACAGGCAACATGTATCAATCATGCTGGATAATTCTATCATCATTCCATATTGAAATAATCAATCATCGCTAACTTTATCAATGCGGTGTCCACCGGGAATAGAACGATCTATCACAGTTATACATGCATGTATGTTACAGACCGCGGCTTTTCAAATTGAATAAATCAATTTGAAAAATACTGCATGTTGAAGGGTGCACTCACTGCCTACAGTCATGCAGTGCATACATTGTATCATGCACCAACATAAGTGGGTCTAAGAGAAAACTCGGGGGGGGGGGGGGGGGGGGGTTGAAATCCAGTCCGACTATAGAAAAGGGTACGAGGTTCAGCCTATGATTTTGAGAAAATTGTGGTTTCTGGAAAAAAAATTATCAATTTTAGCTTAGTCCAGAGGTGGAAAAGTTCAGGTCAATTCGAAACAGCCCTTCTCTTTTACACCCGTCCATTCTTATATCCGAGCATGATTGACGAGGAGAGCAAGGCAAAGTGACTTACGAAGTTCTTATATACATGTATATATACCCTTAACTTTCCTATGGCGGCTAGCCCTTGAAAAAAAATCTCAAGTTTTAGGGTGTCAATGGGCAGTCTGAGTATCTACATGTACTTTTTCAAGTATATAATGATATATGTATGAATTGCCAAAACCGTTTCTATGCCTACATGTATGGTCAAGTCTTTGGACAAGAAGGGACGGAGGTGTACACTGAGGATATCGTGAAGGTCATACATGTAAATTTGAAACAAGAAAATCGAGAGACTTAACTTCAAAAAGATTTATACTAATATATTAAAGAAATCTGTCGATGACTCGAAGAACATGTTCGTTCCTCGGACCTATTGAAATCATGAAGTATTAATTTTATGACATTTAAAAGGAAGCATCATCCATACTGTAAATATTGACCTGTACGATGGGTCAGACTTATTGAAAAACCGTTAACTCCGTTTATAAACATTCTACTTTCTATTGTGTAGTTTAGAACACCCCATAATGCCACGTCAAAATATTTGAATGCCAAGGCGAGAAAACAGCGAAAGTGGGCAAAGGAAAATGATTTTTTTTCTCTCAATTTTTCATACATTTGACTGTAATATAGTAGAGTCTACGTATTGCCATGCTAGATACCCTAATCCCCTAACCCAGTCTTCAAGAGACGACTAATTGCAAACTACATGCAGATCAAAGACATTTTTTAACAACTTGCAGTATGTGATATACTAATGAGGGACAAAGATTAAGTGACCATGCGACGAAAAGTTAAAATCTGTCGTAATGTCCTTATACACAAGTCAAAATATTGATTTTAAAGATCAATGTTGCCAACAGGTACGTACCGACAGGGATAAAAAGTTTAAGCCTGCGTCCCGCCATTTTCCCGTATCTTTCACAAATGAGGAACGATAAAGTTTCCTCTAAAACGATTTTTTTCAGAACGTCGGTCATTCGCAGAGAAGATCAAGACAGGCTCTAGGAAACGATGGAATCCCATGTACCAGATCTAGACAGACGGACTGACGAAAGAGCAGTCAGTAATGGTCATATTACAAGTACATGTATCCAATACGTACCGAAGTGTTTCTCGAATGACAAATCTAACTATGCGTTTCATAAACGAATAAACGGAAAGACAGACAGACTTGTCAATTTGTATCCATTCTCTATAATCAATGCCAGAAGGATACATGTTCTCGTGCACAATATAGATACTTAGTTTTTGCAAAGAAGTACAAGTTCTTTGACACACATTCAAAAGAACAAAACAAAGGAGAGAGATGAAGGATCATCATCAAAATAAATAGGTCAATAGAAAATAATTATCAACAAAGACAATCAAAGAGCGAACTACGTAAAACACTAAGAATTATTCATAATGCGAGTAAAGGCTTCAAACGGCTCTGAATCGGGCAAGTCAATCGGATTTCAGAAAGGCATCGGTCAAACAGACAAAAATGTATGAAAATGCATAACTTCTGTAAATACCAAGCTTCAACTAAAAAGGATTTCACCCGATTAACCCGGGGTCAACCATCACCGTTTTGTTTACACGGGAATACTGTTTGTACAAACTTAATTTCTGCTTGCTCACTCCATTGTATTTTCACTACTCTAATTTGGCGAGCAAATAGGGAAAAAAGAAAAGGTAAACAGATTCACCGCCAACTTTAAACAAGCTTTTTTTCTGTTTGTAGATTTTAATTTCAAAATGTCTGCCTTTTCATTTGTAATTTTTGCACTTACTGGGCTACTTCCGAGTTCCAAACAAAAGATTGACATGAAAGGGTTACAAAGAAAATAGCAAAGGACAAAAAGTTATCAAAGGCATAGCACAACTCTTCTCGGATAGAGGTACAAAAGGTTAAAGAAGCTCTCCTTAAATGGAGATACAAAAGGCTGTCCCTTCCTGTCAGCATGGCCGACAAAAAGTTTGACGGCTGAATGCGAAATTGCATGCTGGGTAATTGATGTCAATTAGACGTCAGGTATAAATTTGAATGAGCACTTGACATTCCCGACATTGAAATTTTCAGCAACAGCTGGACAATTCATGTTGTCCCAAGCCATGAGAAATGCTCAAATGTTTTGAAACTCGAGCGTTTATAAAAATGTCCCTTACCAGTTAGACTTGAGTTCACACACTGCCAAAACGCCAGCTGAAATTAGAAAAACGGAACATTGTAATTTTTGTAACATTTTGGATGAACATTGAAGAAATTTCAAGGCTGAAAAAAATCATAAAAATTTATGTATCATTCATAGTTTACATTAAACATACATGGTATTGAAATATGTGGACATGCATTGTTCCATCGGTTGTATATTGAATTTGTACTTAATTATATGAAAGACATAATTTTTCGATCTTTCAATTACATTATCATTGATTTCTCTTTGAAAATATCATTGACAACATTTTTTAAAAAAAATTGAGGTGGAGACGGGGAGGGGCCCAGGCTGACGAGTGTGAGACAGAATTGTGTCAATGCCACCACACTTTCAAAATATTAGTTTCTTGAACGTTTAACGAAATTGTCACTTCTATCATGAAATTTCAGTGCACCATATGCACATTTCAATAAGTTACATCAGTGATGCCCGAGTCCGAAAAAGAGGAAATACAATAAAAATTAAATAATGAGGAGCAAACGTCTTAACTTGAACTAAAAAAATTTTGCCACAGAACCTGCTTGGGAAAGCTAGAGAGTGTTATTACCGTGATACCGTAGTCCTTCGGTCAATGTACTTTTCTCATATCGCAGGTGATTTCCTCGTACACGGGACAACAGGGGTGATAAAACTGCCATGCCATTTAGATATCCCTATTTAACATTTATATATTTTCATTTCCATCGTCCGAGCTCTCAATGGAACACGTTTTCATACTATAAAATTTGCACTAAATCAGAAGTGAGCTTCGAATACGAAACGCGTTGGGTATAGCCATGATAGCATGTACAGGAAGAGAGAAAAGTCGAACCTGACCCAATATACATTTTTTAGGAAAAACAGAACTCTTCACCATAAGAAGGTAGCATAAACATTTTAGCAGCGAACTACCTTAATAAACCAAATTTGAAGAGTCATTGTGTATTATGAGGAAATAAACCTTGCCAAGGTAAAACAAAGTGACAGGCATGTCAAAAGAGAAAGCAAAGTGTTTTGACACCAGTTTTCTTATTTAATGCAAAGGTTGGATTTGGTGGACATACTAGTTTTAGAACAAACACAGTAATTTCGCTTTACAAAACGCACTATTTGTTTAAGACCACAAGATTAAATAGCTGAAGCTTTATCAATACTTTACACGCCAACTTGTTTTGAATTCCATTTTTGTTCACTTGTCAAAATTTTTAATAAAATACATCGGATTTTGCGATCTAAATTCCTGTCGAACAAAATTGCTTTACAGATGTAGTCTTATCAATAAATCATTGATTTTTGTAACCAGCCGGAGAGCAGATCATGAATGGTTAAATATTGCTGAAGTTTTTTGGTCGTTAGGGGGTCTGCGAAACTAAATTTGAAGAAAAGCCGTTAGTGGGAACTTTTAATTAAATTTGCTCCGACAATAAAATCTAATCAGTGGATATATTGAAACTTTCCCTTGGTTCCTCGTATCTTGGTTAAGACCTGACGATTGAATTTTCTTTTAATATGTATTTTTTTCGAAGTTAGAACAAGCGAACTTCTGTTTATTTTTGCGAAGAAATTTACTAAGCAAACGGGGATTGGTGGGGATGAGGGTGTCCAAAACAAAAAGAGGGGGGGGGTCTTTGAAAATAAATAATATAAGTGTGAGAATAAGACCTTGGATATAGGAGGGAATAATGAAATGTACACATGATATAGTGATTGAAGTAACTGCTAAAATGGACGGGAGCAACATGGGAGTTCAGGAAGGGGGATGGTTCTTTCCATTTTTCTTTTGAAAACCGTAAAATTTCAGACGATTCCAAATCAGTATAATAACTTAATTTCCAATTTTCAAAACGTATCCACCCAGGAAACAAATACTAGTAAGGGATGTCAAAAGGTGCATTGAGAAAGAAAAAAAAAAAAAAACAAGAAAAAATATAGGTTAGAGGCACATGGTTTAGCGGCTGATTAAATTATTGACACGTACGTGTAGAACAGAATTTTACTTTCTCCTTACTGTCAACTAATGTGTATTATTGACAATCTTCTGGCACGTAAAGCTCACTATAAACCTTTATTTTTTCCGAATCAATCAACTGATATTTCTACATCCCGGCGACGGCGCAGAAAAACGACAGACGAACTTTGACCTTCACCTTCCTTGACGTGAGTATTGACAGAATCGTTGATCTTTACGTTTTGGACTTAATAAGATATGATCTAATTAATACAAGATATGATATGATTAACCAGAAGTCTCTGACGAGACTGTAGCTCTCCTGGTTGTTTTTTCTAAAACATCGATTTCCTTTCTTTTTTTTTTTAACCAAGACCATAGGGAGCAGGCGCTCTAACAAATTATAAGTAGCATGACAAAACTACATATCCATTATACTGCAACTATAATAGCACTCATAAAATTCATAATATCCGAGATAAAGTATTTCTAAAAAGAATGTCACACCCATTTTCCAAGATCCTAGGGGCCAAGGACTGCTAGCTCAAATGAACTACCAATGACACATCAAGACTTGGATAAAGAATTAACTCCCCATCATAAATAGCTTTAAACGAGAAGAGAGCACAACTATATAGGAAAAATTACCGCACCCATTTTCAAAGACCCTAGGGTATAAGGCTAAAACAAAATATCAGGTGCACATCTATGCAACAGACCAATCATTGCAAAAAGAATTAATTCTACATCAGTTATAGTGTCAGAGGAGTTGCAAGCACAAGATTACATTTACTTATATATAGGAAAAATGACCACACCCATTTCTGAGACCCTAAGGGTCAGGGGCTAAAACATAAAAACAGGTGCACAACTAGACCAGAGACCCATAATATTGCAGTAAGAATTTAGTCAGAGGAGTTGTGAGCACAAGATTACATACAGTTATATAGGAGAAAATGACCACACCCATTTCTATGACCCTGGGGGTCAGGGGCTCAAACAAAATATCAGCACAACCAGACCACAGACCCATCATATTGCAAAAAGAATTAAGTCTCCATCATTTATAGTGTCAGAGGAGTTGCGAGCACAAGATTACATAGAGTTACATAGGAGAAAATGACCACACCCATTTCTAAGACCCTGGGGGTCAGGGGGCTCAAACAAAATAGCAAGTGCACAACAAGACCACAGACCCATCATATTGCAAAAAAAAATTAAGTCTCCATCATTTATAGTGTCAGAGGAGTTGTCCGGACAAGATTACATAGAATTTAATGACCACGCCCATTTTATAAGACCCTGGGGGTCAGGGACTGAAACTAAATGTCAGGCGCACAACTAAACCATGGACCAAGTAAAATGCAAAAAGAATTAACTTTCTATCTCTAACAGTTTCAGAGGAGTTGTCCGGACAAGATTACATAGAATTTAATGACCACGCCCATTTTCTAAGACCCTGGGGGTCAGGGAGTGAAACTAAATGTCAGGTGCACAACTAGACCATGGTCCAAGTAAAATGTAAAAAGAATTAACTTTCTATCTCTTACAGTTTCAGAGGAGTTGCCCGGACAAGAATTGTTTACGGACAGACGGACAGACGTACAGACGGACAGACGGACGGACGCCGGACAAAGGGTGATCGCATAAGCTCGACTAGTCTGAGACCAGTAGAGCTAATATACCGAGCACTGATAAGCCACGAAATGAGATTACTTCAATGTTCAGAGTGCATTCTAACCTCTCCCACTCCCACCCCTTATTTATCTAGTATACATATTTCCCTATTCTAGGCTTCTAGTCCAATCACCCATTCTGCTACCATCATCCATCCCTGACCGTTGTACTATTATTCAATTGGTTTCTTTTCTCTCCTCCCCCCCCCCCCCCTTCCACTATGTTATATTGTATCGGGCAAATTCTGATGCAAGAAAGGGGGATGGGGAATTGAGTTTTCATCCATTAATCTATCAGTAATTCAAAATGTTGTGAAAACGTTTGTCCAAGCAATTTTCGTTATCTCATATAAAATATTATAAAAACTAAGTAATTCAAAAGTACTTTTACATGTAGTGAAATACAGAAAATTCTATTCTCGTTCCGTACATTAATATAGAACGTTTTGTATGTATACATATATTTAAACAAGTAAATGGTCTACATCTATTGTAAATTTTGTTGATTTTTCGCACTTTAACTATAAATACGGTCGATATCATAAACCTTAAAATTAGTCTACTTGAATACCCTTTCTTTCTCTAAAATCATCGATCTCCTATAGGCTGGAATTAAAAGTGATTTATACGTGTAATTACTTTCTGTAAACAACAGTCTGCTTGGAACAAAGACGCGAGTTTTCACCGATAGTTCACTCAGTCTTTGTTTTCATAACATGTCTGATTTATAATAATGTCCTACATATTTCATATTTTCTGTCTATATAAAGCTGTTCTATCCGACTTAATAATTAAGTGTAGCTGATCAGACCGTTCGGTGTCATGTAACGGGCTTACTACCCAGTAAATCCTTCACCCGGACTATCTGCTATATAGCAGAACATCCTCCAAGCAGGAACACTGCTTGTCATCCAATGACCCAAAGACCAAATATTCACAAGGCTGAAGAAACATTTTCTTCTGAAAATCATTTTAGGTGAGTCATTTGATAGGCTTCAACCATCGTGACCACTTGCTTCATTTCAAATCTCTACATACATTTTGTATATAACGGAGATGGCAGATCGAGACTGGTTCGAATCATTAATGCACATGTATCATGCAATTCCACTGTCAGATGAAAGAAAGGGGGATCTCCAACAACACTCGGTTGCAGTACCCACAGCAAAACCTCAAAGCAACCCATGCAATGCAAAAGGGACAAGTAATGCTAAAACAACACAGAAAAAGACCACTCATAAACCATCGAGACCAATTGGAAATCGGTGGCGATTAAGGACAGTCATCCGCTACGTCAGTAGCAGACGATGTGCTTATCTGTATTACGTGCGCACGACCCTCCCATTTTTCCGGTTACCAAGAGGTCTCGAAGAACGCACATAACCCCCTCGATCACTGTAAGATGACCAAACAGACAAGACAACATGGCGCATGATGAAAGTTCAAGCACATCGTCCGACTAAAAGCGAGATAAGTGCCGTTTCTTGCGACATATTTCCATGACAAGACCTTTATCAAATTGACTTTCAAGAAAGACATAGTATACACTCGAAGCGTCTTGTCAGTTTACAATGGCGACCTCTACCGGTAGTGTAGACGTTTTCAGCGCCATGGATACTTCAAAGAAAGGTCGATCGATATAACGGTGTCAAAACGATACAACGGAGGGTACATTACACGACAAAATTTCCTTTCAGACATATCGACAAAGTGACAACTTATAGCATAACCAGATTTAAAACAAGAAAGTCAATTGACTTTTTCAATATAGATTTTCAAGCTTAAAACTTCTGCCTTCTCAATCAATCCGTCAATACAAAACTATCACACATTTGTAGACTTCTACTATATATACATTTCTTGATTATGAAATAACAGAGATACGAGATTCGACGCGACTAAAGTTCGAACAACGTACGCTAATTTCAAATACAATGTCCTTAAATTCAAATGTTTTCATTCATGTAATTCCCAACGCCTCGTTTGTTCCTCCTATCAATTTTCGTATTTTCTATGTGAATTACACAGAGACAAATTCTGCTTAGTCCTTTATACAATTTTGTCTGTATATCACGCCTTCGGTAGGAATATGATAGCGAGGTACCAAAATCATCACGCTACAAGATCAGGGGTTTCCCCGTGGGTGCCTCATCTTTGATTTTCCAGATGCAGGTTTCATTGCATGCCTTGACCCGGGGTGACCCTGGATCTGCCAATGGCATTACTAACATAAATTTATCACTAATTGAAGTAAATGTTCTTTGCAATCAGTTTGCCATTCAGTGTTTACATAGCTGCGGGTAAGGAAATGAAAAAAAAAATCTACAAGTATGTAAATTGAAATGTGAAGGACAGTATTTCACAAATAAGAAAAAGCTCCCTCAAACTCGAGTAGAAGTCATTTAGATTTTAATCAAAATTTGAAAATATTTTGAAAATTGAAGGGGGGACTACCAGTACATAGTTATCGTATTGTAAATCTTTAAAACTTCCATCCGAAGTGCAATTTCTTCGGTGTTGCTGCAAATTTATCTCCTATAAAATTCACGCCCAATTATTACCCCTTGTATACACGTCTCCAATCGGTCGTTCACGATATTCAAATTTCAATTTGTCATCTTTTAAAATTCCCTGGCATATAAACGCTCCATGAGCGCCCAAAAGTACACTGGATTAAGCAAATTTGAAATTATAATGAAAGCGGAAAAAAATGTTCCCGAGCCGATATACGCATGGAGCAACCATAAATACAAGGTGCATTCCTCACTTGATTTGATAAAGAATGTCCCTATCGATTTGTCACAAGTACAACGAATCAAATCAAGTACGAAGAGAATTTGTGTCGATATGAGTAAGGGGCGTAACCGTCTACGGGGGCTTCCTTGATACATGTAGATATACATCGCATCCTGGGCAAAAGTTTTTCACGACTCATCTATTTTCTTTCATTCTACAGTGTTGAACGCGTATTTATTACATGTATTTCATACCATTTACAGTAAATATAGCCATATTTGTTGCAAAAAATATGAATGAAACGTTTTCTTAACTGTTGTACTTGTACCATTATGATGTATTTTCTTAGAGTTTGCAAGTATGAGGAAATGTATAATTTGTACGGAGTTAATCTTGCACAGAGCGCGCTGTGATACTGCGAGGAATACCACAGCGCCCTCTATAAGAGCAGTACATGTATCAAACGGTAACCCTAAAATAATCATCGAATAGTTTTTCCGTAAAGAGTCGATCCATGGGGGCCGGTACTGTATGCACACGGTGTGCGTCAAATTGACATAGAATATGATTGTCTGTTATACCCTGGATCTACTTCTATTTCCGAAGTGTGCAATACTTCACTAATCTGATGGCATCTCGAATGAAAATCAACCCGAATCGATCCGATTCTATATCTTTATTGAATAAATGCAGAGAAGTTCCTTGGTGACCTGTCATTTCTATGAACAATGCAGAATGTGCAGCAGGCGATAAGGGCTGCCATGATAGATTACGGAATAATTGGAGTGTAATCGTCTGAATGACCTTTCAGCTAAATCGCATTTCGTTCCTAATTCAGGATATGCACTGCAGAACGATTATTAAATTGGGCCACATGATAATATAATTTTCCCCTTTATGCATATTTCCACAGGTTCGCCTTTTATCAAATGCTTGATTTGCAGAATTCAATAATTGAGATGAAATAGGTCATGCAAGCACGACATCATGGCTTGAATCATAATGATGACCGACTCGATAGTTACTATGGTAACCGTTACCATGACATTAATCTAAACGTACCTGATCTCCAAGGCAACTCTTCGACGCCACAATCAGCTGTTTCATCTGGTCCGTTTGCCTTCCCGTTGTGGCCATCTGCAATTATAAGAAGTTCATTGTAAATACGATATTAATGATGAACAACAATGATTAACCTGCACTTTCACAATCTTTTGTATAAATAAAGCGAGAAGGAGGTAAGGGTATATTAAACTGAAGACGCTCAATATTTCAGAAAAGCTGTGTTATAGCTGTGTTATACACGGATCGAAAAGAAACTCGGGACCGGGCCCCTCCCGCTTGAATTTGTCGAAATCAATTGCTCCTTTATCAGCTTTATACAGATAATTTTCTCAAAACCATACGCTCGACCCCCCCCCCCCCACCTCTATTCGGATAAATATGTTTAGAAGGGGCCCTACGGGTATTAGGGTGCACTGAAATTTAATTCTTACACTACGCATGCATGTTCGATGGATTCTTAATACAAGTAATGGTATCATCGGTTCGTTTTCATAACCTTTTCATTGATTGAACGTCAGTGAATTAAGTCATTGTTGAGTGATAGCCAGATTGTAGGGCGTACACTATGTACAAACATAGGATGAGTTGTCTTTTATATATTGTTCTTTTGGTCTCTTTGAACTTTTTATCTGTAGCAACGAACCGGGTAAGTCTCTCTGTGCAAAGTTTAAGGATGATCTCACAAGCCGAAACTTTCAAAAGATAAAATGCAAATTTAAAGGGTTAGGGCTTTATGTGACCCAGTTTAATTTCACATCCATCACCACACAGTGTCAGATATTTGATAAAAATTTTCATTTCCAGATAATGCGCCTCGTTTCTCCTGGGTCCACCTATATGGAAGTCCAAACAAAGTCCGTTTTGTTTCAAAATGTGATTGAAAATTGCCCCTAACTCCCTTCAAAATCTTGATCAAATATCCTTAACTGTAACCGTGCCCTTCAACACGACAACAAATGGCAATATTGTCCAAATCTAGCCCGATTTTTATTCGTACGGACCGAGCCCGTGAGAATATGTAGAAAGTTTTCGGGCCAAATAACATTTGATTGCCATTTACCTTTCATGACTTTTTATCGAAATTATTTTAATTGCGATTTATCACGCAAAACTTTTCCTCTCAGATGAAACCGTTAAATCGAGGCTTTTCAGCACCGACAAATATCGTCTGCATCTCCGATTGCTAAAAATAAAAGTTACCCTCGATGGCTGATCAAAACGGACCTCTAAACGGAAATGCACAGTTATGATTTTTTTTTCAATATTGCGAACAGATATCATACAGGATTGCAGTGAGCAACAAAAAGCAAGCACCACGTAAAACAACCACAGAAACAGCCACACGAGAACAATGAGACAACGCACCAAAAGAAACAATTGACATACGTAGACAGCGGACGACAATACGCATAATGAACATCGAAGAAAAACGGTAACCCATCAGTTATTCAGTCTCAAAGTTGAGAAGCTCAGAAAGTAAACCAATGTGCATGCGGAGCTGCGCAGCAACCAGCATTAATACAAAAAGCAGATTGTGTCATTATCCAGAATACTAGCTCACAACTCTCCCACTTCTCCGGACTAATTACTCCGGACAGAGGTCAACAACGACGCATAGGTGTTGTAGACGCACGTTAACGGTCACCGAACAATAGGTCATAGGGCACAGGGCTTAAGAGATTGCAGATATTCAATTCAAGATCAAGGACAAGAGCAAGGTTGGGACTTTGCATCTTGAGTGTTGCTGTTCACAAACTATATTAAGGATTAATGATGAGGATAACGTATTCGAGATTTTTGGACAAAACTTATTTTTTTATCGACCCAGTCCTATATGGCCTTTTTAATCCGCCTCTGTAAGTTGTGTTTTACGTAAGTAATGTTTTAAGGCATAGTGTAAAATGTTGATTGGATTGGACTGGACAATTGGATTGGACTGACAAATTGGACTGGATTATTGGATTGGACGAACATGTCAAAAACTGTTCTCGTTCAATTATCTTGCTTTTGAATGTTTTTAACAAAGAACAGTATAGGATAAAGTACTGATGTAATAGTGACCAAACTTGCACAAGTGATCCATTATGGGATTTTGAGTTGAACACAATGCTTGGGATACTGCATCTGACCTACATTTTCTACTGATATGACTCGATTAGGAAGTTTGGGGTAGCTCAGTACATGTATAAGAAAAAGTGAAAAGTAACCAAACTTTCACAAAGAGTATAATCTAAGGTTGCGTAGTTGAATCTATTCATCAGATGCTGCATCTGACCTACTTTTTCCTCTGGAATGATTTTGTTTATAATAGCCAAAATAAGCGATTGCTATATTCACCAAACGTGCATTCTGGAGGGAACTTTGGTCAATTTTTTTATGATTTGACCTTGACCTTTTTCCATTCTGATTCTGCATTAAATGGCTATTCAGCATTACTGCGCACTACACTTGCATGTTAGATGCATCTCTGTCATACTTTAACAATATTTCGTTATTTAATCTAGACCCACATTTTCCGTTTCAGGGATCTGCAAAGTACAAATGGTATATGTACCAAACTTGCATTTTTTATGAACGTTTTGAGTTATGACATTGACCTACTTCCTCTGCTTCAAATAGTTCTTTTCTTATCGCCAATATTGGGCACATTACAAATGGTACATGTTGCGAAATCTCACGGTACTATACATGGTATACCGTCATTAATTATTTTGATATGTAGGTTTCTATATTTTTGAGAACAGTAAGGTCCTCTTCTCAATTACTTTAATGCTTACACAGAAAAGTAACTAATGTAATTGTGCTGCCATTAGGTGAACTCATAACTTTTAATTACCCCATATTTTACTGTATTTTTAATTGTTATCATGTAAGAAGTCGATCGTCAAAAGAAATTTATCTTTCTATGACACTCCGTCTTACTATTATTTGTTCTTAGTAAGATAACATTTGTTCTTAGTTTGTTTAATATTTGTTCTTAGTAAGATAACATTCAAAAGCAAGACAATTGAATGAGCAAAGTTTTTGAAATGTTCGTCCAATCCAATTGTCCAATCCAATTAGTCAGTCCAATCCAATCGTCCAATCCAATCCAATCCACATTTTACACTATGCCTGTTTTAAAATGTTTCAAGCGAAAAATAACAAGAGGAAGAAGGAATTAATTAAAACAGCGCATTGAGAAGTTGCGTCCAAAGGTCACATTCTACAGTGTAATCTATAGATGCCACTTTCAAAGTTGTTTTAATTATAACACAAACGTCTTGGAACGCTACGGTAGCTGCAACTGGCCACTTTCAATTGAAAGATTTTATAACTTGTTGCACAAAACCTGCACTTCCGCTGCACGGATAAAGAAGATAAAAAGAA
The DNA here is from genome assembly GCA_028142955.1 of Pinctada fucata. NCBI lineage: Eukaryota > Metazoa > Mollusca > Bivalvia > Pterioida > Pteriidae > Pinctada > Pinctada fucata. Next base: position 10,555,816 of record AP027114.1, on the reverse strand, counting down.
TGGTTCTTTGCAAACAGACCAACACTGTGTACTAAAATAACGACCTATCTGGTTGTTTAGAAGTTTTCGGGAGAAGTGGCCATCATTTTACCAGTAGAGTTGTTCCAGATCAAACTTAATATAAATATTTTTCGGAGTTTCATGTCGAGTCAATCAAGTTGGGTTAAAACAGATGTAAACATTTCATTCTTGCGGTGCGATGCAGCACACCCCCACTATTTTAGCCTGTAGGGGGCGCCTCGTGTAATCGTGAGTCGTTTCGTGCCGTAAATCATTCGGTGTTGAAATCTTTTCAGACAGATATTTTCTATGTAAATGGGATGCCATGATTTATCATCTGTGCTTTTTATGAGATACCGTTTCTCGTGAAATCAAGAGCTGATGAAAGATCCTTAAACCATGGATAACCGAGAAATCTCTCTCTCTCTCTCTGAACATTTCCCCATCCGTTAGCACTGTGTGAAGTCCCTCCCCTGGGTAGATCGTACCTCACAGAAGAAGGGTTATACACGACCCCCCCCCCATTCCCTTTCCTCCCAAATTCCGTAAAAAAAATCCGTTATCTCAAAGTAACGTACACATGTACATCCGCAAGACGTTTCGACAAAAATCCACTCCGGTAAGATACAAGATTCCAGATGCATGGGCGATGTAGGGCTTGTAGGCACTTTTTTTTTTACTTTCCATGCAAAGAATCTTCGATCTGTTTAAAAGAACGTTCTCCTATAGACAAGTGCATTTCAAACCATTAGGTTTAGCATCTGGATGATTTTTATTGCGCATTTTCGTTTTTAGACATACGTCACTTTACTGAAAACATGCTGGGATTTACAGAACGAAATTAGCATGGAACTGAGTATTGCTGAAACTCATGCAGCGAGTTTTCTATCCACAGATGTTAATTAACCTTCCATAGTTTTCGTGAGACCTGAGCTGTCCCTATGTAGAAAATGGCGAAATACAATATATTGCAATGAAATTTAGTAAATTTTGTGAGAACGACCAAAACTCTAGAAAATCATTCATACTTGTGGGTCTCTTATATTTCTAATTGTTATTTTATGAATGAAAAATATTACCCATTGAATATTGCTCGTCTAGCTATTTCAAATTATTTTTTCTTCATTTTCCATGCAGACAGCATAGAATAACTATCAATTTCTGTTGCATTTAAATGGAAAATAAATCATTTCTGTATTTTCAAATGCACGTTTAAGGTATCAGACCACATAAATGCACAAAAGCATGTTCAGAAATTTACATGCAATAAACCGGTCTCTAATGACACCGTCTCACTTTCGTATATTAAGGTCAAAATCCACAAAAGGAAATTCTAAACTCCCTCTTTTATACGACCGACTTTAATAACAGTCATCGCATGGTCCTGATCACAAAAAAATCAAACTTCAGAATTCGAAGCTCAGCCATTACATGGAAACGCAACGCTTAAGAGAAAATATGTTTTTATGATGAAGTCGCTTATATCATATTTCGTATTAAAATCGCTGGAGTTAATGCACATTGAAAGATAATGCTATCACTTCAACTGGCGTTTGAATATCAATTTGAGACCGTAAAAGAGGAATATGTGAATAAGTTATCTTTATACTCAAGCTTAATGGGGGAAGTAAATGTAAACAGCACCGGAATTCCATTATAAATTTTCAGCCAAGATATAAATCAAAAATTTTGTACTTTTTACATAATAAAGAACATATAAATCATAAACTCTACGTCCTTGCGTCCTCTACTTCAAAGCAATATAACACTATATAGTCTTTTTTAAAGTAAAGAAAAATCGTAAAAAATAAATCTATGGCGGTATCGCGAAATCCGGATGGTCCGTGCACTAATACCCTCTCTTTCCATTTCTCAAGCACCGATGCTAGGTCGTAAGAGAGCCTTATATATACAGTTTTAATCACTGTACTTGTGTAAAAACACAAAACTTATGTAGAATTTACAGCAATGAGAAATGTACGAACAAATTATTTTTCTCCTCTATTTCAAGATCTCATAATATTCACAACTATTCATTAAATTACGAGAGTTACAACGGTCTCAATAGTTTGAAAGTCATTCTTAAATGTAAACCCCCATCGGGAAAGTCGATGACGCATTGGACGTGATTTCAACGTCGGATTATCACCTAAACGTTTTATATCCGATTGTTTTAAAATTTATGGGAAACGGAGGACTTTCATCTCGCGCCATAACGCACCAGGTGCTATGAAATCATGGAAATTCCGTTGCCACGGACGCTAAGAGCTTCTTTCGTTTCTCGTGGATATCACGTCAGAATCGGTTTGTACCTTCGTGACACATGCTATTTAGAAAAGAAAAATCGAGAGAGCGATATGACTATTTTTACATGGATTTAACCATGAACGCGATTTGTCCGGGAGTTAAACATCAATTTATGTAATCTTACAATTTATGACGATGGCAATGGGATTTTGAAGACCTTACGCCATTTAGCAAATTTCTGCTTCTTTAGTTCAAGAAACTCGGTCGTTAACACCACGCGCCGATCTAGACAGCATAAAACGGGATTGAAACCCTTTCAATCTGCGCATGCGTGAATATAACACTTCCTGTAGCGACATATGCAATTCACTATCATCAACGCAGAACATTCGGGTTTTCTCTAATTTCGCGTGATAAAGATTATTCCTCACAACAAGGGGAATGTGATGCAGGGTAAGGATGCCATTACTAAGAGTTTTATCCCATATAAGACAATAGTCTGAAAAAAGCGATCGGCGTGATCCATGTAGATGACAGTGAAAATAGAACGCCGATCGTGTTTATGCGTTATTGAATGCTAATATTCACCTTATTTTGGATACAACTCATAACTAAGACATTCTTACATTGCATCACATTTTTCCTTTTTACAAAAATATCGAAAACCGATTGTACTGCGTAGCGAGATTACCCACCGTGATTATAGAACGTCTACCACTGAAGTTTAAGTTCTGAATTCTATCTTTTATTTCATAAAATCATGCTTGTCAATGAGAAAAATATGTCAATCGTTCAATTCTTTACTTTTCGGAAATTCACGTCAGTCTACTGGTACTACTTGTATTCTTCCGGAAACGTTAACTTTTAACGAAATGACCAAAGATGAAGATATATCTGGGGTTTTTTTTATGTGCATGATGGCACACACTGCAGATAGCTGAAATAATGCACAATATTGTATAGTATACAACTCGTGCGACATCCATTTATTTGTCTGTGGCATGACATTGTTTGTTCATTGCCAGAACTCAATTATGCACATATTACGACAGAGGGACGAGTGCTCGATCCATTAATGGTGAAATGAACAAAAACTAAGATCTCTTTATTACGTTTTCCTAAATATTTAGACAAAAAATTAGTTTTCTAGATTAATTTCCTGCCACTAAGTGTCAGTTTCTGACAACCAATAAAAATTCGAGGATGAAATATTGTCCTCGGTTGCGCTCTCTATTTTCGGATATGTCAGAAATAAAGTATTTGTTTAAACTAATCCACAGGGATTTGCTGGATTTAGAGAGTGTGAGGTTTTTGCAATCAATGTTATCTTGTTTCGTAATAGAAAATCTCAGATTATTATAAAACTTGCAGCATTCGTAAAACTGTCTCGAAGTAACAAACTAATTCATTTATCATACTCGACTATTGAAAGCTACATTGTACCTAAGTTACAAATCGATATTGCTGTTTGTTAACAGAAATTAGTAAAATTTACAAATGTGTACTATTAGACATTATTTTTTTACGAAAACATTGCTCCTATCAGAGAAAAACATATTGCTCCCATCGGAGAAAAACACAAACTCCCATCCTCCTCCTGTAAATACCAAACGGTTTGGAGACTATAGGTGAAGGGTTCTTGATTCAACATAAAACCAAAAGTGCATGGTACGATGGAAGGGTGCATCCATTGAAATCAAATGCAAGAATGATGTAAATGTACAAAGACAGCTCTTCCTGAATGTCCACACCATAAAGCGGAGACGGGAAATACACTTATTTCACCAATTTCTGCGTGTTCTTTTATGAAAACCATTGGTAAAAGCTTACCTAGCGGGACCCCTAGCTAGCTTCCTCTCCCTTTTTTCGTACTTTGTAAATATTTCCTACATCGTCTAGTTTTTCTTGATTGAGGACCTGTAGCTGATATAATCCTATTATCGATGAGGATGACATTTTAAGTGGTTTGATTGTGATAGATGATCATTATAAAACTAGAAACAAAATTCTAAGAAAATACATCCTTGATTGTCATTTTTTCTCTGCAGACGACACGAATATCAAACAAAAAGAAATGTGACTCAATTAATTCAACCTTTAAGATAATCAAGCCGTCTAGACGGTAAGGAATTATTGAATATGAGACATAATCAAGCTATATTCTGAAACGGTTTATTAAGTATTTTTTGTCTCTTGAACTAAATACCTATGTTTTCAAAGGGATTACATATTCATCAAATAATAAAATGCAAGAAATGTGAAAAATCGAGTGAAATGAGAAGTGAAGCCAATGTCATTTATATCCGGTAACTATCGATTTTCATGCATAATCGACTTGCTCAAATTCTGATTGTGAAGAATTAATTTATTAAAACCGCCGACTCGTTTTTTGTTTTTGTTTTTTTTTTCTTAAGGCCCTCTCCATGTTTCTTTTTTTTTCCCTTTCAATCAGACACGAAAATGGAGACAAAAGTCTTTATAAAATGGATATATTGCATTCTTTGGGATACGATTGCTTCTTTACACTAAAACCCCGTCTCAAGTGCAACACAAATTTTCAATCAAGATTCAATCGCGAGAGGAAAGCGGCTGTAAAACGGGGCTTTTTAAAGCGAATTTCTCAATCATGAACGGTGCAATTAATATGAGAAAGCACTTATTGTTGCAGTAATGAAGAAAAATTGATTATCGTAGATTTGCTAATGAAAATCTGCCATGCCGGTTACAGGTTGCTCGTCAAACTTTCTAAAGCGTTGACATGAAATGGATGGGAATAGCACTATCAAGCGTCGACCGCGACCGACGTGCGATAATAACATGATTTTTCAATGTCAAAAATACAGGAAATCTGACAGAATGAAGGATGGGTGCATTTGTAAAAGACTGACACCGTACCCGATGCATCATCATTCTTACATAAATCGTACATTTCTCTCAAACAATCAGACTAATCAAGTTGATCGAATTCGGTCACTTCATTACGCAATAAGCAACTCAAGTGGTTGATCAATATCAAATTTGGAGAGATTCCCGACCCCCCCCCCCCCCCATTTTACTACCTTACCTCATCTCTGCCTTTTGCTTCATCAGTCAAGTCTAGAATTCGAAATTTACACGTACATGATACAAACATGTATGTATATCAATCTAAGTAATAAACTACAAATGTATGAGCAAACTAATAATTTCAACCTTTAAACCTATGCATAATTAATTTCTCTCCTTTTTTGGAGGGGGAGGTTAAGGGTGTGATAAATCAACTTCTTCTACGAGGACGAGAATAACAATATGGGTAAAGGGAAGGAGAGAATCTATAGTGCACCTGATTGTAAAAACTTTTTCTCTCAAGCCCCTTTAAAGTACATGTACCTTTAAAGCCCAAAAATCACCGAAGGCCTCTCTCATACCCCTATCTTTGAAAATTACGCTCCTTCAATCCTTATGACTGCAGTTTGAATGCTTCAAAACAAAAGGTTTACGCATTTTCCACATTATTCTCTTGTCCATACCACATAGAATGTAATAATTATGCTATGCAAGTCTATATCATATGAAATTCAGAATTATGTAAAATTATCGCGCGAAATGAAAAGGGCGGGAATTACATTGTAAAATGTTCCCGTTTCTATCATTCGACGATTTAAATTATATTTACTGGTACATGTATAAAATATCACGAGCAAGCATGTCGCTTTTTCTCAATATTACTATACAATTTGGTGAAAACTATCGGAATACATTTGAGACACCTTCGTAGTGATTAAAGGAATCATTACCTCCCTTTTTTAATAAGTTGAAGGCGGTTTAAATGCTTCCATAATACCGTAAAGAATAAAAACGAATCTTTACACCTATGTAATTTCGAATTTCTCTTTTCGTGAATGGATTGGGGGAGTGTTGTTTATTCACTAAAAAATATGAAATGAAAATTTACGATGTAGAAATCGTTCCGTCTCTGAAAAGACTCACTGCCACTGAAAGTGATTTTGTTATTGTAACCCAATAAAACGGCCCATAAATTACAATTACTCGGGAAGCAAAAATGCTTAAGTCGTTAGAAAGAAGTAGAGAACGTTACAGTTTATGGCTTTAAGGTCAAACAAACATTCATCATAAATAATCATAAGTTTTGCTTATGGCAGCTGATGGTTCCAACAGGTTTGTCGATTCACATTATCGACCATGTAGTACATGTTCGTACTGAATTCATTCGCAGCTCGAACGAATTGTAAGGGAGAGGAAGAGGCATATGTCGAATTGACCTTCTTCAGCATTTTCGAGAAATAACTTGTAATTTGTTCTTTTAACAGAAATGTTATATTATGCAAAATGTAAATTTATGATTCTTAAAATAAACGATAAAGAAAAAAGTTCTAAATTCCACAAAAGAAAAGAAAGAAAGAAAGGAAGAAAGAAAGAAAGAAAGAAAGAAAGAAAGACAGACAGACAGACAGACAGACAGAGAAAGAAAGAAAACGAGAAAAATGTCAAATTCAGAATATTCACATATTTCCTGATTGAAAGAAAAGACACGGGAGCTCCACGAATCACATCTGTGCCCGTAAAAAAAAAACCAGCACGCTCTCTTTCTCTTAAGCTTTAAAATGATTCTTAAATGGGACAAAAATTAAATTCGCAGTGCATCCAACCATTTTCGCCTTCTTCGGTTGAACATTGCCTTGGGGTATAATATAATATTTAAGATAAAATCATGAAATTATACACTAAATGACACAGCCGATGTAAATTGATAAATTTTACGGCAAGTCGGGCTAATGAATTATGTATGAAACGGCTACGTACAATCCATTAGGCCTTATGGAATTATATCACATTATACTTTCTTCTTTTTTCATTCTCATAAAATTTACACGACCAATCCCTTCTAATTAATTAAGACGAACTAGGGCTATATTAGATTTCTCGTCAATTAGAAAAGGGGGAAATACGAGTCTCTAATATAGAATTGCGTGCTTTTAATGCTGAGCACAGAAGAAAATGTAAAATTTTTGGAATCTTATCTAATAATACGTAATTTCCTTTACGGATCTCCGTCCTGATTTGCATAATACAAAAACTGAACTATTGAAGATTCTTGAAAACTGCTGGACCATTACATAAGCTTTACACCAAAATTCAGGCGGGAAAAATAATTAATTAATAGACGGAAAGAGCAATTGTTCTCTAGAGCCTTAGACGACTGAATAAGCCTCTAATGGTACGAAGTAATAAAGAATCTGAAAGTATTTTACTCTCATCTAATTGAAATTTTAAAGTTCCCTATCTTTATTTCTGAATCCTTATATTTTTCTAGAAGCTTGATTTTTTCCAAAGATGCTGTAATGATATGTACCTCAGAGGTCTGTCTCTATTAAATATGCAAACTACAGTGTGTATTAAATGTTATTCTTTTATATTATAAATTTCCTTGATAGTTGATACATAGGAAAGTCTATGTCCTTGAAGTTCTTCTTCTCTTCCTGCTTGCTTGAGGACATGATCATGATGATAGTAATCGTTCACAAGGTGTACTGGTGTTCCCTCTCTCTCTCTTTCTCTCTCTCTCTCTCTCTCTTTCTCTTGGTGGCATTCAGAAGTGGGAAATTTGTGACTTGTAATATAACTTATAAAAGTGAACTTCCTGCATTTGAGAACCTTTTGCAGTAAATATACTTCAAATGTTTTCAACAATTTCTAATCGTACAAATCTGGTAAAATATATGGTTTGGCAACATGTTTTCGTCGTGATGATTGTTTTTCGCTAGAAATTGGGAGGAAAATTGGACATGCTTTGTCATTGGAATGATTTGTCATTGGGAATGCAATTCAGTGGTGCTACATTGAGGCAGATTCCAGATTAAAGACCCATATTTCTACTAACATAATTGTAATGAACATACCTGCATGCATGCCCTCCTACATCCAGGATCTGTTATCGATATACAACATGTCGGGGCTGAAATAAAAATAGAAGATTTGTATTGTTTTCCTTTGCTCAAAAACGTGTACATGTAAAGAATTTATAATAACATCAAATATTTCTCTAAATGTAATCATAAGTCATAGTTTTGTTTTTCATGAATATCACTATCTGGTCTTTTTTCAACATTCAAATACTTTTTCCTCCACTCCGAAAGTACAACAGTATCATCAACTGTTCCACTATGAATATATACTAACAGACAAATTTGTCTTCAGACTTACATGAATTCTAACTGTAAGTGATGATAAATGAATGTAATGTGCTTTTGCTATGAAATTAAGGAAATACAAATAAATATTGACAAGAATAAATACTACTTAATGATTCTTTTTAAGTTTCTTTGATATGCTACATGTATACCACCGTATACAACCAAAGATTTATGACCTTCAATATGTTAAATTCTACTATTGCAATCAAATACTAAAAACAAGATAGAATATTAATATAGACTTGTACACCTGAACCTACAACAACCAATTGAAAGAATCTAGAATAAAATACACCATACTGTCTATTACTGATACTTCCCTGCTTAGTCAAATTTCAGTAAAGGGGCCAAGAACCCCCCCCCCCCCCTATCCCCCTTTCCTACCAAATCTTCTTTCCTTCTCAAGACCTATGTATAACATTTCTTACAGAATTAGACACTTTTAGATAAATTAGATCAACTCTTTAGTCTTGACGTTAAAATTATATACCATACTATTTCTTCAATGCAAAAATATTAAGATATAAAGTGAAAAGAGGCGGGGGAGAAGGGGATTTGTCTTTCCATACACACACTTTCATAACCTTGATTTTATTTGGTTTTGAATAATATCATTTCTAATTCCTTGTGCAAACATTTATGTTACAGGTCTAATGAATATACTTCTTATTTAATGAGACTTTAGAGCAAGTTGTGATCTTAGGGTAATAAAATTATGACATCATATGGTGAAAACGTGAATATATAAATGAAATTAACAAACAGAAGCCTTTGAGAGGGGACGACATGCATTTCAAAGGGAATATTAATGGAATAACTCTGACAAGTTTCTATACAATATTATGTAAATTGTCTCTCTAGATTGTCACTTTCTTCATTAATTTTATATGTAAATGAGTGACTCATATTTTTTGTGTTTTTCTCTAATTGTAGATTTCCTCTTGCAGGTTAGATGGGCTATAGAAGGGAATATGGTTTGGTAGATTAAAGTGACCATAAGAGCACTGGCACGTTATAAAACACAGGGTCTATTGTTTCTGAAATTTTAATTTAATTTCTTTACCTTACAAAGGTGGAAATGTTAACATGAAATTTCAACCTGTACTTTTAAAGTTTCAACTTACATACATGTACCTGTACCATGTCATGCATGCAATGTGACATAATTTTTTAAAATATTGGAATTTTATTAAAATTAATTCTAAAACACATAAGTCATTGAAAAGTGAATTTATTGAATTAAATGAAGGTTTAGAGGTTAGATACAGGATGTATTTTTTTCTTCACTTTTTTGGGCATTATGATTATTCTCACTGAATTTTCTGAACTAAATCTAACCTTTTTCAAACTCTGTAACTCAAATGAGGAGTCGAAATATTTTGCAAATCTTCTTGTTTTTGTAGATTAATCCTTTTTAAAATCATTTAAATGGTATCAATGACACCTATATTACATTATCAATTCATGATACATTGTACTCATTTCCTTCCTTTTTCAAATTAAAAAATATTTATCAAGAAAAATGGAAAATACACTGGATTTAATATAGGCAAAAATACTGCAAATCAGTATCACCACAAAATTACAAGTTTAATTTTCTTGTAACAAAACTTGATACTTATATCTAACATTCTACTACTAAAAAGTACCATAGTAAGAATATGTTATTGATGTGTACAAATTTAACATACAGATATATTATATATATATTGTAATATTATATGTAATCGATTTCTTTTAGGGTTTGAGTAATAGAACTTCTCAAGATACAACGTGCGTACTGCTTTTAAAACCTATGTGAAATATTTACCACACTTAAAACAAATGACCTTATTTCATGAAATCAATTTAAACATCGACCCACATTCCACCCTACAATCGCAAAAACTATGTTAGTTAAATTGGAAAAGTGGGGGAAAAAGAAAAACAGATTGCAAGTACACATGTGCCCTTTTCCTCGTCTACGATGGAAACCGCTATCGCATGAGTAAATTCGTATAATTTTCTATTCCCGGGCCATTAAACTACCTAATCTATACAAAATCACTTCAACGCTCGATAGATTTGCTAATGTATTGAACTATTACTGAGCTATCGGTAAATAATTTACAGTTAGAAGTAAGAAAATGCAAGCTTCATTCATATAACGCCAATACACACCAAAATATACAGCACGTATAGTGTATTTTGTTATATGGCCGACAACGGTAAACATGAAAGGAAAGCCGTTCCTTTCATCTTACCGCTCGCATGTCTCTGCACTCACCTTTACTGTAAACATGTGAAGCGAGGGAAAATAAAATCACAGAAATTAAAATCATGTTAAATTCCAACATCTTTCACACTCTGAACTCATCTTTATGAATCCTTAACGCGAATACACCAACTTTTTAACAGCGATTTGCTATTTCGCCAATGTGAAATGTACAACAATGGGCTGTTCCGATCACCTCCCCTCTTTAGTGTCATGCTTTTTGTCACGGGTACTGAACACGCCTATTTGCATAATTAATAGCCCCTCGTTGATGCTTATCAGATATACTAGCCAATACACAATGATTTCGTTATCTTCTCTTGCATTTCACATGCATTTTGACGTAAAATCGACAAAATAACTGCGAGATCTCGCGTTATTTTTACGAGGGAGGAGGGGATGAGTTCAGAACGCTAAGTCAATTGAAAGATCAACCAAAGCCTTTGTAAAAATAGCCCGGGCGGAGAAGCAAAATGAGAAAGCAAATGTAATTTGTTAACGCTGTGGTCAGTCCTTTACAAAAAGTTAATAGAATTTGTAGTACAGCAAAATGGAGGTTTAAGAATTTAATAGTCTTTCGATAAAGTGTTGAAATCTAAATAATGATGCGATGAGAGAATCATTTAAGTTTATTATGAGTGAAATTCTATACTTATCACATGATTTACGGAAGCAAAGAGCACTCGCGCATCATAAAACAATCATCGTATTATTTTAAATTGCACGAATTTATCTATTTGTTAAGCTTTACAGTTACATAAGAAATTGAGTGAATTTTACAGTATTTTATATAATTTGAAAGGTATTCATGATATTTTAAGAATACATGTTATTTCATCCTTTTCAAATCGAATTTGAAACATCCATAAGGACCCGTACATGTATATATTGTCGGATTCATTTGGGGGGCATACTCCCGCGAAATTAAATTAGATCTTTCTTTCATTCTATAAGTGGGGCATTTTTTGAGGGGGGGGGTGAAGAGTACGCTTTGGGATGGAGGAGGTTGGGAAGAAACTTTTCACCGTGGAATTCGACAAAAATGCATCGAATTATCGAATTTTCTGCATGAACTGATGAAAAGAGCATGAAGGTTACATGTACATGTAACTCTATGTTTAAATTCGGTTGGACAAGAGTCATTCAGATCCCCTCTCTAAGTTTCTTTTCTTTTCTTATTATTTTTTTTTTTTCTTTTTCTTTTCTTTTTCTTTTTCTTTTATTTTGCAGAATTTTGATATCTGTACGGCACACACCTTTGATACTGATCGATATTTATTTATGAAAGGTACTGTATAATATCGTTTATTATGATGTCTTCCAGGGGCAGTAATCCGAGGTAAAACTAGGACGGATGGGGACACAGAGAAGTTAATTGTAATTTAATTGAAATTTTACACCCCAACGTCTGATGTTTTTCAAAGCTTTCTGTATCGTCTTTTGTTGAATCAGAAACCGGCTGATCTAATAGGTGAACCGGGTGCGAATTCTGAATAGACCTTAATTTCCTGCAGTTCAAATTATTAAAAGTCATTCAAATATATCTGAAATTTTGAATGGTATTTAAAACAGATAAAAATTGAATTTCGGCCTAATCTTGGGCAAGTCTTTCTTTGCGAAGGGAAGGTAAAATTAGAATTCTGTGTATAGTATTCAAATTTCAAGGCACAGTCAACTAATGGTTTTTACTTGTGAACAATACATGCATTTACGAAAACATTAACAAGTTTGTTTGCAACTTATTATGCAGGGTTCGGTAGTTAGAAATTCCAAATTGATTTTATGCCGTTTCTTTATGACTATGCCTTTTTCGCTAATTGGGATCTTGCAGCGCATTAACAGAACGGGGATAAAAAAATCTCTTTACCAACCCTATGTAATGATGCAAAAATAGAGTGCAACTGAATATTTCGTGCTTTCAATTCTAAGCGGACAAAAAAAGTCAATGAAAGCGCCCGTATGTCAAATTCTTCTCACAAAAGAGTGCACATTTTTGTTCATTCTTCATTATTTGCTTGCACTTGGAAAGGTAAAGTTTATAAAAGTCATGAGAAAATTTATGTTTTAGTTGAATAATTTGTCATCGACTGTTAGATCTAATCATCTGATTAACCATGTACTTCTGGACCACCATGAGTTATTCTGGTTCCGTTTATTAAAGATAATGCAAATGATCTACGAATCGAAGAAACGATACATATTCATGTGCAGGTCCAGAACATTTGTCCAGCGGGGTCCAGCCCATCGAAAGGGGGGGGGGGGGGGGAGGAGCCCGACGCCACTGAGCAATTCACGATTCACTGAATTTGCACGTGACCAACAGGAATTTAATATACACCCATGAACACCAAAAGTAAGACAGTCATTACTTATATTTACATCCATTCTATGTATCGGTCATTTTTATTTAGATGCACATTGCACATTTGCCTGTAACAGCGTCAAATGTATTTTAACGTTGGTAAATTCTCCTTCCATGCAGAACACGAAAGTGACGTCACAATAGCTACCCAAGTTATTGGAATATAATTCTAGTTGCCTAATGGGCGTTTAACATGGGGAATACACTAGTAATGTAAATATTTCACAATGAGGGAAGGGACGGATATCTTGAGTCTTGTTGGCGTCGAGCTCCTGTGAAAAAAAAAGGGGGGGGGGGGGTAATGTTACCAATTTCCAGCCTACGACTTTGAAAAGAATATGCTTGAAAAGCGATAAATTTAGTAATTTTGGTCAACTCTAGGGCAGGAGCTCTGACCCCTCAACGTCCCCACCGCTAGATCCACACATGTATATTCACAGAGGTACTGCGTGCATGATAATTACACGTGCATGTATAATTTCAAACCAACCATTAATGTACATGTATATATAATATCACGTAATAAGATGTGATAGACATCATGATAGATACATCACATTGCATATCTATGTCTACATGGTCATATAATAAAACCATCAGTATGATTAAAACATCATGAGATGTCTTTGCAAACAAAGTTCCTAAACGGTTAACGTCATGACGTCTAATGTAGTACGTCAGTGAATGAAAGTTAAACCCAAAAATTAGAATCCAAAAATAACGATCAACAGACTTACTAAGTAAAGATACATAGCAAAGATAGGGAGGGTTCCCCAACAGTGAAAATAGCGAAACGAATTCTCACAAGACTAGAAAAAAGCGGACAAACAGACGGACACAATATAGCAGCTCAATAGAAACAGAGGACGACACTATCTTAATGAATAACGTGTAAGACCGAAACTTACATTTTTTGTACCATAGGTGGAGCCATTCAAAAAAATGAAAGGCCGTCGTACTATGGCTAAGAAAATGTCGAATATTTTCTGACTGTATGAATCCAGAGAATTTTACTATGACAAATTTGAATTATCGAAAATATTTTAAATTTGTCATAAGACAGAACGTATTTCGTTAGAAATACAACTAGATCAAGAAATAACACTATGCTGAGCGGGCGTCGGAATCACTGAAGAATACCATACATGTACCAACAAACAGTAAGAAACATTGAAATTACTCATATACAACAAAGAATAGTATTACAATTCACTTCAACATTTTGCAAAAAAAAAGACAAATTTAATCCAAAACAGAGATGAGATAAGGTGCCTGGGGAGAGTAAGCATATCTAACTTGTAAGTTACAAACGTCACTAAAGCCATATCCGTTGCATATGTGAAATTAAAAAAGATAACGTTACAGTACAGTAAAATGAAAACTGCTAAGCAGATGCAGGATTGCAACACATATAGAATGTAGCCACAACACATAAAGACTGTATCCACAACACATAAAGGATGTAGAATAACACATAAAGGTTGTACCCACAACACATAAAGGTTGTATCCACAACACATATAGAATGTACCCACAACACATATAGGATGTAGCCACAACACATAAAGACTGTATCCACAACACATAAAGGATGTACAATAACACATAAAGGATGTACCCACAACACATAAAGGTTGTATCCACAACACATAAACACTGTATCCACAACACATATAGGATGTACCAACAACACATATAGGATGTACCCACAACACATAAAGAATGTACCACAACACATAAAGACTGTACTACAACACATAAATGATGTACCCACAACACATAAATGATGTATTCACAACACATAAAGGTTGAACCCACAACACATAAACACTGCATCCACAACACATAAATGATGTACCCACAACACGTGTAGGATGTACCCACAACACATAAAGACTGTATCCACAACACATAAAGGATGTACTAACAACACATATAGGATGTACCCACAACACATAAAGAATGTACCACAACACATAAAGAATGTACTACAACACATAAATGATGTACCCACAACACATAATTGATGTATTCACAACACATAAAGGTTGAACCCACAACACATAAACACTGCATCCACAACACATAAATGATGTACCCACAACACGTATAGGATGCACCCACAACACAAAAAGACTGTATCCACAACACATAAATGATTTACCCACAACACATAAATGATGTATTCACAACACATAAAGGTTGAACCCACAACACATAAACACTGCATCCACAACACATAAATGATGTACCCACAACACGTATAGGATGCACCCACAACACATAAAGACTGTATCCACAACACATAAATGATGTACCCACAACACATAAATGATGTATTCACAACACATAAAAGTTGTACCCACAACAAATAAACACTGTATCCACAATACACAAAGGATGTACCCACAGCACATATTGGATGTACCCACAATACATAAACACTGTATCCACAACACATAAAGGATGTACCTACAATACATATAGGATGTACACACAACACATAAACACTTTATCCACAACACATAAAGGATATACCCACAACACTTATAGGATGTACCCACCACACATAAACACTGTATCTACAACACATAAAGGATGTACCCACAACACGTATAGGATGTACCCACAACACATGAACACTGTATCCAAAACACATAAAGGATGTACCCACAATATGTATAGGATGCTCCCACAACACATGAACACTGTATCCACAACACTTAAAGGATTTATCCACAACACATAAAGGATGCACCCACAACACATACAAACTGCATCCAAAACACGTATAGGATGCACCCACAACATATAAACACTGTATCCACAATACATAAGGGTTGTACCCACAACACATATAGGATGTACCCACAAAACATAAACCCTGTATCCACAATACATAAGGGATGTACCCACAACACATATAGGATGCACACACAACACATAAACACTGTACCCACAACACATAAATGATGTACCCACAACACAAAAATGATGTATTCACAACACATAAAGGATGTACCCACAACACATAAACACTGTATCCACAACACATATAGGATGTACCCACAACACATAAATGATGTACCAACAACACATAAATGATGTATTCACAACACATAAAGGATGTACCCACAACACATAAACACTGTATCCACAACACATAAATCGTGTACCCACAACACGTATAGGATGCACCCACAACACATAAAGACTGTATCCACAACACATAAAGACTGTATCCACAACACATAAAGGTTGTACAAACAACACATAAAGACTGTACTCACAACACATAAAGGATGAACCCACAACACATAAAGACTGTATCTACAACATATAAAAGATGTACTCTCAACACATATAGGATGTACCCACAACACATAAAGGATGCACCCACAACACATAAAGGATGTACTTACAACACATATAGGTTGTACCCACTATATGTAAAGGATGTACCTACAACAAATAAAGACTGTATCCACAACATATAAATGATTTACCCACAACATATAAAGGATGTATCCACAACACATAAAGACTGAATAAAAACACATAGATTATGTACCCACAACATATATAGGATGTACCCACAACACATAAATGATGTACCCACAACATATAAATGATGAATGATGTTCCTCAACACATAAGTGATGTACCCACAACACATATAGGTTGTACCCACAACACACAAAGACTGTATCAACAACACATAAAGGATGTACCCTCAACACATAAATGATGTACTCACAACACATAAAGGTTGTACTTACAACACTTAAATGATGTACCCACAACACATAAAGTTGTACCCACAACACATAAATGATGTACCCACAATACATAAAGACTGTATCCACAACACATTAAGGATGTACCCACAATACATGTCGGATTACCCACAACACATAAAGACTGTATCCACAACAGATAAAGAATGTACCAACAACACATAAATGATGTACCACAACATATATAGGATGTACCAACAACACATGAAGACTGTATCCACAACACATAAAGGATGCACCCACAAAACATAAATGATGTACCCACAACACATAAAGACTGTATTCACAACACATAAATGATGTACCCAAAACACATAAATGATGTACCCACAACACATAAAGGTTGTATCAACAACACATAAAGAATGTACCCACAACACATAAAGACTGTATTTCACAACACATAAAGGATGTACCCACAACACATAAATGATGTACCCACAACACATAAAGACTGTATCCACAACACATAAAGGATGTACAACAACAGATAAATGATGTACCCACCACACATAAAGACTGTTTCCACAATACATAAAGGTTGTATCCACAACACATAAAGGTTGTACCCACAACACATAAAAGTTGTACCCACAAAACATATAGACTGTATCCACAACACATAGAGGTTTTACCCACAACACATATACACTGTATCCACAACACATAAAGGATGTACCCACAACACATATAGGATGAAAACACAACACATAAAGACTGTATCCACAACACATAAGGGATATACCCACAACACATAAAGGATGTACCATCACCACAATACCGGTAAAGGATGTACCCGAAACACACAAAGGTTGTACCCACAACACATTAAGGATGTACCCATAACACATAAATGATGTACCCACATCACATATGGGATATGTCCACACCACATAAAGGATGTGCCCACATCACATAAAGGTTGTGTCCACACCACATAAAAGATGTACATCGGAAGAAAGCGTGATGGAAAGGAACCTTTACACTAAAGGGACAAATAACCAATAAAAGAAAAGAGGGGATCTCCAACAAGACTTTGTTGCACCACCAACAACAAAACAGCAAAACACCCAAACACACCAATTCGAAAACACTGAGTAGACAAGTACAAAAAGAGACACAAACAGGACAATGATAAACAAAACTGAACAGTAAATACTACACATATACCAAGGAGAACATTGTAACAATGGCCAATAGGTGCCGTGGTAGGACAGCCTTCTGCAACGTTTGTAATAAACATCAATGAAGTACCTATCAGTTATCCAGTCTCAAAGTCGAGAAGGCAAGGCAAAACTATTAGAATTTTAATTGCATTCCGAAGTGAGACCAGGTGCCCAGGAGAGTGTTCTGATTGCATGCAACACCCGACGCAACAGATCGATGAGAACTTGTCAAATTCGTTGATTGCAACAAAAAGTGTGGCTATCTGGGTTACAAGCAAACAACCCTCCAATGACAACACATAATTCAAAAGGAGGTCAATGTGCACTCAGAGCCAACTTTGGACGACAGTCCGTGAATATACATGTAAATAGCAAAGTCTTGAATGTATCACTGGCCCTTGATCACCCTTGATCCCCTAGACCCCCGCACCCTTGATCCTCTAAACCGGCCTAACTTTGTAGCATTTTTGCACTCTTTAAAATGAAAAAAAAAATGTCACATGGAAATTTCCATTGCAAAAGTGGTGTTTTGGGAAAAAAGTTGAAAATCACTGAAAATAGGGGAAAAAATGACTTTTGTATTGATGACTGATGATTCTAAAAGTTGGAAGATGTTAATACTAGTATATAGTATTTTTGATGCTCTTTCAGATGAAATAAGTTTTAATTAGTTCCAGTTCCTACTTTTCCTGCATGTATACTGAGATTAAAATAGGTAGAATATTTGCAAAATTCCACAGAAATTTGAGGAAATCTTAAGTTTCCTCCTGCTTCTCAGTTCCCCAGTATTGCAGATGATTAAAAAATATCTGTAAAGTCTCCTTTTTCGAATGACATAATTGTTTTGTATTGATTTAGTTTTGCACAATCCACGAAATTATCGTTTTTATTCGGAAATCTGTATTTTCAATTATAAATTCCATATTCCCACATATATTTGCAGTGATTTTCATTCCGTATTATTCATATAAACACTTCTTATTTCTTGTTCCAATGTGGGATAGTTAAAATCTTTCCGCACGACTTGATGTTTTGAAGTGTATTAACTAATTCTTTCTAGTTCTGTCGCCCGAAAGATGCTTTGTTTTGACTCTTTATCAATTTGACATAAATATTTTATTGCTATTTCGGAAACTTAATTATCATTTCATCCAAAAACATCATCAATATCAATGGAGGTTAACATCTTAGCATCATCCCTCCAATGGTATTTTGAACATAGATTTTATTTGAATATGCTACTGCATCGACCCTACAGGAAATTTGGATCCGCATACTCTCCGTAAAGTAAATGCACATTTAAATTGAACAAATAAAACCAGAGGGCGCAACTGAATTGAATTTTGGCGGCTCATGTAAATCACTTTGGCTGGAAGCATCACTGATGAGGTTTAATATCCGAAACACGTGTCTGGTGCATAATAAATTAGTTTGAAATTTTCTTCAAGACGGTATAGAGTTGGATCACTCCGTATTATCAACTGAAAATACATGTTTTCCCAAATAACAACATTTTTGCAATGAAAATTTCCATCAGACGACAATTTTTATCTGAAAGAGCACAAAAATGCTACAAATTTAAGTTTGGCCGGTTTTGGAGGATCAAAAGAAGATGCAGTCAACCCAGTGATACATCTCAGACTAAATTAGTATGTCACTGCAGGTGGATCAGGAGTCCCCGAGGGCACATGTAGCGTCTGCCTCTTCAACGCATTTGAAAATTTCTGTCACAAAATTTCTTTAAATTTCTAAAGCGTGGGTCCTGTAGCATCATATCCCACCCATCCTGCTACGTCTTTCGGTACATGTTTGGACATAATTATTTTCATACTCTTTGTTTATATCACATTGTTTAGATTGAGGATCACTGACAGGGTTAAGTACCCGAAACTTGCGTGTCTGGTCGATGCTGTAAATGTATCTATTCTTAAATGATGCTATTGAACTTGAAGACGTTTAACATTCACAGTGACCGAAGTTGTATGACCGAACAACCTTCTACCTTTAGGATAGCGCAATAAATAAGACAGTAACACACGGTGGTCCAAGTAGCATACGGTTTTAATATGATAGTCTGTACTTTCCCTGTTCATGTTTAGTCATCAGAAAGAAACCAACTGAATTCCTTCAGTTTCAGTAATATACATCTACGGTGCTTTCGATAAAGTCATTTGATATGTCCACTCTTAATACGATGATTCCACATTGCAAATTAAAAAAAAAAGACTTCCGTACATGTAGTTATTAAAATTTCCTCCAATAGCACAAATGACAACCGGAATTTTAGGACGTTGTTATTAATTAAGAAAAACCATTTTATTTTGGTAGGGAAAATTCTGATTCCAGTAAGCATTCAAAGTACAAAGAGGTGAACGTTATCAAAATGTTGAATTTTCTTTCCAATGATTTATAATACTAGTATGCAAGGTAATTCCAATTGGACACAACTCTTCACATGTTATCCATACTAGTATCTTGCTAATATTGTTCTACCTTCAAACGAAGCCGACTTTGTCAGTCCTTGCTCTCTTACAAGACGAATCTCTTACATTCAGCACAACTAAAATAGAATTGGCTGTGTCAGAAAATCACATAGGCTGAAAGTATCGCTGATGAGGATTTACTATCCGAAACACGTATCTGGTGCATTAAAATTGGTTTGAAATTTTATTCAAGAAGGTAAAGAATTGGAACACTTCATTTTCAATTCTATTCTGCATTGACGCCTCTCAACACGGAAGATCGTAAATACCAAGACTATATCAATGTTTTCGCGCACTCTTCGATTGCTCTCCATTGTTATGACGTCATCAATTTACTTGGGCAGAAAAGGTGCCCACGTTTTGAATAATGGTTTAGGTAGGTGACTAAATGAAAAATCAGAACGAACACGCTGCACGCGCTGCATTTGCGATCTTGCGTATTAACCATCATTAATTGACTTCAACACAATCTAAACATGCGAGCATTCCTTCAGCTTCATATTTAGCTCCCATGTTATGGTGACCTCAAATGACAGACGTAGCGACTGCAACTTCAAAATAACAAATGTCCAATTGGATTTCATGGGTTGTAACATTCCTTTGTTCCCTGCCCATGGTGTATGTATGTGCAATTCTATCGCAATCTCACGTTAGGACTTCGTTCCGAGGGCAAGGCGACGTACAGTACACTTACTCAACCAGGTGACGTACGTTTTGTATATTTGTGAGCGGCTATTGTTTTGCACTTTCAAAGTAAAAAAGCAAAGAACTTGGTTTAAGGATTTTCCATGTAGCATCATATCCCATCCTTTCTGCTACGCCTTTCGATACATTTTTGGACATAATGACTTTCACACTCTTTGGCCGTATTACATTGTTTAGATTGAGGATCACTGACGAGGGTTAAGTATCCGAAACGTGCATGTCTGTTTCATGCTGCAAATTTATCTGTTCTTAGATTATGCTGTTGAATTTGAAGACGTTCAACACACCATCATTCACTTGTCTTTACTGTTCTGTAGAATTCTGCTAAGAAGATGGTTATTTATTTTATTTTATTTTGCAATACATTTACATATATATTACAGACACAACAGACAAGGCGGAATCATGATTTTAAAAACGTGATCTTTTTATCATTTCTATATTTGTTTTTATCAAATTCTTCAATTTTGAAAAGAACACTTCTTAATTAATGTAGTACATTTTCTATTATATTTCATTTGATTTAATACAAGTTCAATGTTCAATGTATTCAAACATCTTAAAAATCAAGAACAGAAACTCGCAGTAACAAAATAGATGCGAAAGATCTTCTTCATTATTACAATAATGACATTAACATGTCGACATACCAACTTTCTACCAATAAAATGTGAGATTCATTTTTTTATAATCATAGTTGAAGCTAGAAAGCCTGCTTTGAACAGAACAATTCATGCGCGCTTTGATACATTACTGACACTGCAAGTTTGCGCGCACGTAATCCAGGATAACCACACCATTTGCTACTTGTGTGGCAAATAACCGTCCTTAGTCGGCACCGGTTACCCATTGGTCTCGTTGGTTTATCTGTAGTCTTTTTGTTTGATATTTATATGTCGTATGTCTCTTTTTCTTCTCTTAGTGTGTCCGCCTTTGTGTTTTCGCATCGGGTGTTTTGGTGTTTTGCTGTTGGTGCTACAACAGGGTCTGGTTGGAGATCCCCTCCCTTCTTTGAAATGTATATAAAAAGGAACGCGTTCTGTTTTAAAAAGTAGTACGTTGCCAATTTTTAGACATCAACATTATCAGGTCTTCCGACTTCCGTCGGAAGACCTATTGTTTTCGTAACCGTGGAAAATTGGATCAGCGATTTCTCAAGAACCCTGTAAGCTAGGACAATGAAAGTTCTCCAACGTTACGTTTGGAGTAAAAGCTAGATTGGTCTTTTTTATTTTTGGTCTCTGTTATTTTTTTTATCATGTTTTTTAGTAGATTCAAATATTTGACGGGAGCGTCGAATTACTCAAAAGGACCGAAAATTTCATGTTTTGCTATTTGTAAGCTTAAATATCTCGTATTTTGCTATCTACAATTTCCATTCTTTTTGAAAGTCGACAGCCATGCAAGATATGAAATGCTAGATGCACACTGTAACGATTTATTACGATGACGTCCTTCACCGTCCTTCATATTTCCAAATTCAGAAGTTCATAGGAGGAAGACACTTTTTTGCTTATGATAGTAAACAAAAATTAAGCTTATGAAGTTTCCTAAAAATTTCAATATTATTATTTTTTATCCATATATCTGTCTTATTTAGTCTTTCTGATTTTTCCTATCTCTTACTGTTGAAAAGATATGAGCATCGAAATTTTGAGTTGGGTATTTCGATACACCTTCACGCCAACAGATCGGGCGCACACTAAAATTGGTAGTCCGAGTCCGACTCGAGAAAAGCAGTGTTGAGATTTTCAAAATTCCGATTTCACGGCAATGATGAATATGCATTTCATAAATACATTTCGATATACACAATTTGATTTTAAAACAGTTGATTAATTTAGAAGAGATCAGCTACAAACCAGAATTTACACACAAAAAGTGGTAGTTTGATTCCGATTTCTAACCTACAAACCTGTTTCTAAACTTCAATAACTATATTTTGAACATCAAGTTTAATTTCTAATTCTAGCAAACGTTCGAACATAATTTTCGGTTGGTTTATTTACAAATTGATGAACAATTTCTCCAACATTCTTCCCTCCCCTCGTTTTTCGAAAACAGTTCTGTTTATATTGAACGATGTCGCCATGATGGAAATTCAAAATAAACTTTGAAAAAAGGGAAGGGGGGGGGGTTCCAAATTTGAACCTGCACAGCGAGAACCTCATGGTATTTATATATATATATTGAACGTAACTTGTTATTACCATTTCTCTTCTCAAGAAAATTGGTTCTACAGCTACGAGCTCGCCTTTTTTATGGGGGAAGGGGGCAGGAAGAATTTGCAAAAAAAAAAAAAAAAAAAAAAATCCCGGCTCTGAAAAATGCTGAAAAAAATATTCCGGCAATTTTTTTTCCCGGACCATGCAAAAGTAAGGATACATTGCATGATATGGAAATTTTTGCTGGCCCTTTGTGCCAGACAATTTAAAGTAAAAAAATTAATTAATATAAATACAAACTGTTCACATAGCTGTATCTACCAGAGACCTAATACGCATAGGCACAAAAATCTAGAAAAGGTTATATTTAAACATCATACAATCTGTCTGAAATTCGCTAATTGCAAAGAGACATCTGAAGGAACGGTTATTAACTCATACTCTGTAACAGCGGGGAGTTTAACTTACACAGACATTCACAACATTTGACAATTTGTTTAAATCCGGCCCGAAGAACCGGCGAAAATTTTTCTCCGACTCTGGTAATGGCTGAAAAAATGGCCTGCTCAGAAAATTGCTGAAAAAATTTTACCGGCTGGCAATAGAATTCCTGCCCCCCCCCCCCCAAATCAAATGGTTGCTCACCAACAATGATCGGTTTGAAAATTTAATGTTACTGCTATTTGAAAACTTAAATATATAATATAAATACATGTAATGTGACGTCCTTCATATTTCCAAACCAAAAATTGTATAGGAGGAAGACACTCTTGTTGCAACCGCTACAAGAAACCTTTAAAGTATCTTAATATTATGGTACATGTAAAACACAAAAAAGGACAATTATATCTTAATATTTACATTACTAGTAGATTTTCCATGTGAAACGCCCATTAGGCAACTAGAATTATATTCCAATAACTGGGGTTGCTATTGTGACGTCACGTTCATGTTTTGCATGTGGGGAGAATTTACCAACGTTTAGACACATTTTACGCTGTTACAGGCAAAATCTGCGATGTGCATGCAAATAAAAATGACCGATAATTAGAATAAATGTAAATATAAGTAATGACTGTCTTACTTTTGGTGTTCATGGGTGAATAATTCTGTTTGGACACGTGCAAATTTTCAACAATCACTTCGCGATTTACGGAATTTGAACATGACCAACCGGAATTATACACCCATGAACACCAAAAGTAAGGCAATTGGAAATGCATAATTATGGTTGCCTTTTTGCCAAGAGATTTTTACGAAAGAGAAATTCAATAAAGTCGAACCTTACGATGCAAATTTGCTTGAGCTGCTTAGGACTGATATCAGGGCAAAACTTTGAGGTAAAACTATCTAAAAGTGTTATAAACTTGAACCTGAAGACGTTAAACATTAGTTCAACTGGGCAAAGGAAGGGTCCACACTTGAATATTTGCAACGAATGTTGTAGAGCACAACTGGTATGAGCTAGTACCGCAACATGCCTTCCCTTTTAAAAGACCTAACGATTTCTTTCTGTTCTAAAACTCGAAAAAAATATATCAGGGCACATCATTTCCGGTCTGATGAAGATGTTATCAAGGCATTCGATGGGTCCGTAAATGGAAAAAGACCCTACATTTCTCAGTTCTTGACTGACGGTGATCGTTGGTCTAAGTACATCGCACATACAAGAGGGTTTACGTCGAAAAAGAGGTGGTGGATCTTAACCAGTAATAAGATAAGCTACTTACAATTTGACTGACCCTCGTATATGTGTTTTTGAAAAACAATGTAAGCAACAAGAAACATATTTCAGAAAACAATATCTCATCAGTGATTCTCTATTATGAATTAGAGGAAATCAAAGAATGAATTGTTGTACAATAACTTCCCATGGCTGTTAAATAATTATTTGTATAATGGTGGACTGACATTGATGCAATAGAACATGAACTTTTGTTATTTTAACCACTGGGTATGTATCTCTGCTGCTGGACTGTTAGTCCCAATGTTCAGATATCGTTTGCCTAGTTTCAAAGTGTTTTGGCGCTAGACTTGGACGAAGTTTCAAAGTGTTTTTGGCACAAGACTTTGACGAAGTTTCAAAGTGTTTTTGGCACAAGACTTTGACGAAGTTTCAAAGTGTTTTTGGCACTAGACTCCGACAAAGTTTTAAAGCGTTTCGGCACTAGACTTGGACGAAGTTTCAAAGTGTTTTTGGCACAAGACTTTGACGAAGTTTCAAAGTGTTTTTGGCACAAGACTTTGACGAAGTTTCAAAGTGTTTTTGGCACAAGACTTTGACGAAGTTTCAAAGTGTTTTTGGCACAAGACTTTGACGAAGTTTCAAAGTGTTTTTGGCATTAGACTCCGACAAAGTTTTAAAGTGTTTTGGCACAAGACTTGGACGAAGTTTCAAAGTGTTTTGGCACTAGACTTGGTCGAAGTTTCAAAGTGTTTTTTGAAATAGACTTGGACGAAGTTTTAAAGTGTTTTTTGAAATAGACTTGGACGAAGTTTTAAAGTGTTTTTGGCACTAGACTTGGTCGAAGTTTCAAAGTGTTTTTGGAAATAGACTTGGACGAAGTTTTAAAGTGTTTTTGGAAATAGACTTGGACGAAGTTTTAAAGTGTTTTTGGCACTAGACTTGGTCGAAGTTTCAAAGTGTTTTTGGAAATAGACTTGGACGAAGTTTTAAAGTGTTTTTGGAAATAGACTTGGACGAAGTTTTAAAGTGTTTTTGGCACTAGACTTGGTCGAAGTCTCAAAGTCTATTTTTGGCACTAGACTTGGTCGAAGTCTCAAAGTCTATTTTTCAGTACTAGACTTGGTCGAAGTTTCAAAGTGTTTTGGCACTAGACTTGGTCGAAGTTTAAAAGTGTTTTGGCACTAAATTTTGACGAAATTTCAAAGTGTTTTTGGCACTAGACTCGGAAAAAGTTTCAAAGTGTTTTCGGCACTATACTTGGACGAAGTTTCTGAATTCTCCGTTACCAAATGTTCTACTAAAGGGAATAATTCTGAAGGCAAAGCTCCATCCTGGTTCTTCAAAACAATGTTTAGGTTTTGATTTCCATCTCGGCATCGAGCATAACTAATGAGACATTGTATTGCACATATAATGCAAATAACGTAAGACATACGTGGATGGATTGCACGCTCTTATTCTGGAAAACATTCCATTAAAATAAACCGGATGGTCGTCAAAGTCTCCACTGGGTACACATTAGTCTACAATTTAATTTTGCCTGCTGATCGTTGGTCCATGTGTTAAATGTCTTCAAATTCAATAGCATCATTTAGGAACAGATAAAGCAGCATGGACCAGACATGCACGTTCCGGGTTCTTATCCCTCGTCAGTGATCCTCAATCTAAACAATGTAATATGACCAAGGAGTGTTAAAGTTATTATGTCCAAAAATGTACCGAAAGATGTAGCACTTCATACCGATTGGGGACAAATTATCGCCAATCTTTACAACGTTTCTTACCCTGTAGTCTTTATTTCTGAAAGCAGGAAAATGAAAATTTAAAAGCATATATTATGTACAATCTTTGATAAATATGTCTACCAATTTTCATAAATTTTGGATATTAATGAATGGATTTAAACATCAATGACAAATATGGATAATGACCATATCCCTGTACACATCACAAAATCGACAATTCAGAAAATCAGAAACCGAAGGCATACAAAATCAGGATAAAACAGGAACCAAAGCAAATAAGCAAAAACCTCCACCACATGAAAAGAAGCGAACTCCCGATATGGGAGTGAGACCAGGTGCCAAGGAAGAGTAAGCATCTCCTGCTTGCATGCAACGCCCGCCGCTTCAATTCGGTAGAACTGTCACATCCGTTTACTTCCATTTCGGAAGACATAGAGTACAATCTTTGGTTGGATGGTTCAAATGGTCTATGACAGAATATCATCCACCAATCTGGAGAGTGGGACATCATAGTGTATGACGAGTTCCCCATATCAACCATAGAACTTCCTTAGTGACGATGTTAGTCGGTCACAAACATATCCCTGACTGAGAAGCTTAACTGAAAGACGCCTAGCTCTCTAGGCTTTTTTACAAGCCCTGTTAAAACCTTGTTAGAGAAGTTTAGGCACTTTTTCGCCATGCAGGTGAATGGTACCAAAAGGTATATACATGTGAAGATAATTTTCAACCAGCGATAAATGGCACCCATCAATATAGGTATGTTGAATCTATTGTCTTGTTTTGTATGATGCTCATTGTTTGTTTCAATCCTGCAAGTGTGTTCTGTTGTGGTCAACACAGGGTAGATTTTCTGAAATTCAATATCTTGAATGTCTTTATCCGTGTGTCACAATGACACAACAAGGCAGGTTGCAAGCTGAAATATCTTTGTTTCAAGTCGCAACAACATTGCACGTGTATGACTATTGTGATCTTTGGCTAGTTGCGACCATCTGCATCACGTCCTCAGTGAATTAGCTGGTACAGGATACACGAAACCGACCAACAATATATAAGAATGCGTCAGACCTCACTTTTGTTTTATTAAGATGTCTAGACCACAATGGACCAAAAAAGGTTTCGTCAGGGATGTACACGTAGACGACGTGTGATGTCTCGATGATACGGGACTATAATCCTTTATCTTTATGTCCACTTAATGTGTGCCCAGAGGTACCAATGGACATATAGTAGATAGGCTACCAGTTAAAGAGATTGCTCGACAAACTGAAATCTGTACGATACAGATTCAATATTAATGTAAATGTACAATTGAAAATTACTTCTTATCTCATCTTTTCTTACTCTCAGCTTCTTTTGAAATACTGACCATGATTACTTTGATAATATTTCATAACCTGCTTGTTATGGTGACATAATAAACAAAATAAATGGGAATGAAGGTAGTCAGAATTTCCATCGAAAATTTATCAGTATCATATCTCGCCTTTTATACCGTCGATATGCACCTGTTGTCACTAGACGGACCCATGGCTTGGTACTTGACCAATCTATAGCCTTGTACTAGTGTACACTAAGGATTTGCACTCAGGCTGACTTTGATGACGGGGCTTTTTAGCTGGCCCTGTTCAAATCTTGTTAGAGTAGACATGACCCCGACCACCTGTCTTCTCTGAATGTCGGTCGGATGCATGAGCTCGCTACAGCCGGTAGATCACCGACGGTTTGTCATATGCCCTTTTTTACATCAATTAAAGTATTCATCTCTGTGTCACTTGTGCCCTTGCGTTTTGCTGTCTTGTTTGTGTGGTCATCTTACAGTGAGGGACATTTTATTCACAACATTGTTACGTTGTTCGAGACAACTGGGTAATCGGGGAAGTGGAAGGGTTGAGCGCACATAATCGGGAAAAAAACACACCAATTTGCTTCTTATGACCGTCCTACTGTCCTATTCACTAATTTCAGAGCACCCTGTTTGGGCGATTTATTCTGTCATCTGAAGAATTTTGCTATAAATTATTATTTCTGAGAATTGACCTCCTTTAGTCGTAACTGGAAATTAACTTCAACTTACCCTATCAGCTGCCTTCAACCCGCAAAATGAAAAAATAAAATGTCTACGGGAAATTCCCATGTTAATTTCAAGCCGCCGCCATCTTGTTCTCCGTGTGAACAATGGTAAACAGTGACGTCAAAACAGCCAAAACAATGGTATTTTCTGTTACGACTAAAGGAGTACTATAAAATTGATATCTTTTTGGAAGATGACATTATCATATATTAGAGAAAACCGGGAAAACAGGGTGCTCTGGAATTAGTGAACAGGACAGTAAGTTCCATTGATCTTGTGTTCAATTTGCCTTTTGTGTCTCATTTTATACTAAGACTTGTCTATTCTCTGTTTTCACACAGTGGTGTTTCGAGGTTTTCCTGTGGTAACTACGAGTTTTGTTGGAGATCCCTTCCTTTGCTTACTAACATCTCTCCTAAAAGCGTATTATAATACATTAATTTTGTGGAATACAAAATATATAAAAGTGCATATACATGTATACATATGCAAAAGCAGCCAAACAAAAATAATTTAAAAATGGCTTGATGAGGATTCATTAGCCGAAATATATACATATGTATTTCATTCAGAAAGATTACTCCCCGGTAACAAAGGTGTGCATATCGTTTTTCTCTACGTATGCTGTGGGCAAGAAACTAAAATTAAGTTGACTCATTTTTTTTTTTCAAAACTAGAATGGTTAAATTTCTTTTTCAGAGATGTTTTACGTGTTCATCTACTAGAAGGTGTACGTCTTCAAATTCAATCGCATCATTTAGGAACAGATAAATTTGCAGCATGGTCCAGACTTGCACGTTTCGGGTACTGCAAACGTGGAAATTTTCGCATTGGGGATATTTTTCGCGTAATTCACGAATCATGTGACTTCGCTAAAATTCTCCAACGCGAAAATAACACTGTTACACTCTTACAATGGCAGATATGCTTATGTCGAGAACATTTTCCCCAAACATAAAGTCTTAATGTTGAAATCGCAGAAAATAATCAAGTTTAAAGTACATGTATGTGGCTACTTTGAAAATGGACAATTCTCTTTTTAAAATATAATGTACAAAATACCTAAACCATATGCAAAGCATTTTAGCATGAATTAAGTCTTTTGTTATTTGAATAAAAATTTTACAGGTGAAATGTCAATGAGTCCGTTTCCATAAACTTGTCAGAATGTTTTGGATGTTCCGTTAGAAAAATAATATGCACTACTTATAAAATAATAGTAATATCTTCGTGTTTCTACCCTTTCTTATGAATTTGAAAAAAGGGTTAAGTGAACAGGTTTAGGTATTGCTCTGAAACCGTGTATGGAAATAGGTGGTTTACAGCGACATAAGTATTTACTTTCGTTAGTTGTAATTTTATAGACATTTGAATCATATTGATAACGAAATGAATCTATTATATTGATTAAATTTCATTCTTTCTTTTAATGTATTAAGTCATTGCTTATTGCATGATGAAAACGAAATTATCTGGTGCAATACTGTGTATTAGCTTTCCGACAAGGAATAAAATCGCAACAAACAACGGATTGAAAACAACCAAACAAGCAAGGACACAATGAAGCAAGGAGGCAACAAAAGGGCATGATAACTATCACACCAAGAGGACCTACAAACAAACAATGGGCACATACTGTAATTTCGTCTCCATAGGGATTCCTTTTAAATAAGTTTCCTTTTGCAGAATGCGAAGGGTGTTGCATGCAAGTAGGTGATGCTGACTCTTCCTGGTCACCTGGTCTCACTACAATAGTCCGCTTCTTTTCATGTAGTGAAGGTTTTTGTCGTTAGCTTTAGTTCCTGTTTTATCCTGATTTTGTATGCCTTCGGTTTCTGATTTTCTGAATATCGATTTTCCGGTCTGGTCCATGCCGTAAATTTATCAGTTCTTAAATGATGCTATTGAATTTGAAGACATTTAACATTTGTACTGTGTATTGGGCATGGAACATGATCGTTGTCCATATTTGTCATTGTCTGTCTTGTTTTATTTTACAGTTTACCTGGTTTTGTATTTTCATGGATTGTGACTTTCGAAATTTGAGTGTTTTGTTTGACTTCCACTCACTTATTCATAGGTAAAACTAAAAAGAAAGCCTTCATTATCTTAAATGATTGAAAGTATCTTAATTCCCTGACTTCTACCAAGTTCTGACAACTTTTGTTCATTATTCACATGGGGTGTTTGGAAGTTTTGTTGTTTCTGCAACCGGGTCTTGTTGGATATCCCCTCCTTTCTTCTTAATTATATGAAAATAAATCAAGCAAGACAACTCTGTACTGACCACAGCGGAACACACCCACAAGATAAAACAAACAACAGACATAAGACAAAACAACTTAAACAAACAACAGGGGATGACAAGACACACCATAACTTTCACACAAATCAAGGTACAAACAATAGTCAAAGCAAACACATCGAACACGAAACATATGACATTAAGAATCCTTATTGTAGTGACAAAGCTAAATTATAAATGTGTTTTACTGAAATAATACGGAAGTGTTCCAGCTCTATACCGTCTTGAAGGAAATTTCAAACCAATTTTTTATGCTCCAGACACGTCTTTTGGATATTTAATCCTCAACAGTGCTGCTTCCAGCCAAAGTGCTTTTCATAAGCCACCAAAACACATTTCAGTAGCGGCTTGTGGTTTTATTTTTTTTAATTTAAATTTGTGCATTTACTTTACAGAGAGTGTGCAGCTCCAAATTCCCTGTAGGGTCGATACAATAGCATATCCAAATAAAAACTATGTTCAAAATAGCATTGGAGGGATGATGCTGAAATGTTAATATCCTTTTATTTCGATGATATTTTTGGATGAAATGACACGTTTCCGAAAAAGAAAATTGATACATATGATGTTAAATAAATAAAGTCTCAAAAACAAAGCTTCTTTCAGTCGACAGAGATGGTTAAAGTAATTTATACACTTCAAAACATCAAGTCACGGGGAACGAGTTTAACTGTTCCACACTGCAACAAGAAATAAGTGTTTATAATGATAATACGGACGTGTTCTTAGTCTATACCTTCTTGAAGAAAATTTCAAACAATTTTTTATGTACCAGACACGTGTTTCGGATATGTAATTCTCATTAGTGATGATTCCAGCCAAAGTGCTTTTAAAACCGCCAAAAGTCAGTTCCGTAGCGGCCTCTGGTTTTATTTTTCTGAATTTACATTTGTGTATTTACCTTTCAGAGTGTGTGCGGCACCACATGTCCAGTAGCATATCCAAATAAAATCTATGATCAAAATAGCATTGGAGGGATGGTGCTAAGATGTTAACCTCCTTTAATTTCGATGATATATATTTTTGTTTGGATGAAATGACAAGTTTCCGATATCGATATACATGATGTCAAATTGATAAAGGTCCAACACAAAACTTCTTGCAGGCGACACATCAGGAAAAAGTAATTAATGCACTTCAAAACTTCAAGTCACGGGGAACGAGTTTTACTGCTCCACACCTCAACAAGAAATAAGTGTTTATGATAATAATACGGTAGTGTTCCAACTCTATACCTTCTTGAAGAAAATTCAAACCAATTTTTATGAACAAGACATGTAAGGTATCTTACGTATCGCTGAAATTATCGCGTCTTGTCTTTCTGATTATCGAAAAGGGGCTTTTTTGCTGGTATATATGTATTGATGTTCTTTGTACATACATGTAGAGAGCAAATCAGTAAAGCCGCACGTTTTACATGTGGTACTTTCAGAACAATTTGGATTGCCTTCCTCAACTGTCTCCTGGTGTCAAAAATCAGCAACATTTCCTTCTTGGAAAAAAGAACCAGTCATTACTATACCATTTCATTATTAAAACTTACTCAGTCAAACCATCTCTTGACCAAGACAATAACTATTACCAAGCTTCAGTATTCATTTACATGCATGATAAACATCTAAGAATGAGTTATTCAGTCTCAAAGTCGAGAATTTAAGGCAAAACCAATAGAATTTCCATTGGAAAGGTTGCGAACCCCGGAATTAACTACATTCCGAAGCGAGACCAGGTGCCCGGGGAGAGTCAGCGTCCCGTGTCCTGTCTGCATGCAACACCCGTCGCAATGTTCAGCTCCATGAAACTTGTCAAATTCGGTGATTCTTTCGAGGTACATATTGATGTACTTATCAAGTAAATATTTCTTGTTTGGTGATGATGACAACCATTCAATCGCAATTAATCCAGAATGTCATTGATCATTCTGGAAAGAGGGATGATATCCCCGTAGCGACCGAAGAACTTCCTCAATGATGATTTCAGCCGTTGTGTAATATAACCCTGAAAAAGTAGCTTATTTGCAAGTCGTCTAGCTCTAACGATGATATCTTTACATTTGATGAGAAAGCAAAAAATAAAAATTAATAAATGAATAAATAAAAAAAAAAAAAATCCCCATAAGCAGTTGCTACCCATGATATTCTACTTCGTGTTCATCATGGTGTTTTAAGCTTACTAATCTGTCATATAATTATTTCCTTTCTATAAATTGAAGGAAACATTTCAATTAAACATTTCAAAATTATATTTCGACATTTCATCATTGATTTCTATGGTAGATACTACACATGTCCTTGGCTACATTTTCTCTATAAAGATAAACATGTTATTTTTACATGGACAGGGAAGACAGAATGAAACAACATACGAGGGCTGATTGATATGTTGTGAGCCTCGTATTTAAATTATATAAGACATTTTGCATATTTTTCCACATTATTAATCCCTTTCAGTATCTATACACTTTTGCCACCAGTTTTTAAGAGCCTGAATACCACTTTTAAAGAACTCCTTATCTTGACTGGTCAGAAAGTCATCCACTGCAAGTATGACGTCATCATCAGACTGAAAGTGGGTGTCAGAAATACCTGCCTTCATTTTTATGAATATATGAAAGTCTGATGGAGCAA
Organism: Pinctada fucata; assembly: GCA_028142955.1. NCBI lineage: Eukaryota > Metazoa > Mollusca > Bivalvia > Pterioida > Pteriidae > Pinctada > Pinctada fucata. Next base: position 10,522,002 of record AP027114.1, on the reverse strand, counting down.
GATCAGATGAATAAGGCGGATGCTCAATCAAATGAAAGCCACAATCATGAATGACAGCCATAACAGTGACATACTTGTGAACAGGAGCATTGTCCTGATGGAGCAGCACACCTTTAACAAGTGAGCTTTCCGCAGCGCTTAAGTTTAATATTTTCCCGTAACCGTGTCAGAAGTGAAGCATAATATGTGCCATTTATGGTTTGTCCTTTTTGGAGATAATTTATCAGCAGAATACCCTCTGCGTCCCAGAAAACCGAAGCTCAGAACATATCAATCAGCCCTCGTAGCCACTCCCTTTACAAACTGAATCATCTCTAGTACGTTTGCCAATACCTAACACATTGAAGGAATCCCTAATCGTATTTGTTTGTTGACATGTATCATTCGTTTCTCACTTCAAAAAAGTAATTTTAAAAAGTCTTCCTTAATATACTTGACACATGGAGCAATTAGGACTTCGCTGATTAAGTTTGACATTTGTCAGCAAGGTTGCGAATAATGGAGGAATGACAGCACGTCTACACGAAATGGCTCAGGCATTTTAATTCCGGAATTAATTTCTCGTTAATTTTACATGCCTCTTTTTCTTATTCCTTGCTTATTGCATTACGCACGCACAAAATGGTTCAATAACACCGGCGGGATAGGGACACAAGCGGCGTTAAGCCTCCACGATAAATTTTGCACAAGACAATTCGACAAGTAAAGATTCGTGTCACGGAATCTCTTAGATGAATATGTACGTGTTCAATGTATATTTCAGATGGGAAGTAGATAAATTATGTCTATAAGATGTATTATGGGCATTTTTTTATTTTCATATGGGAAATTATATGAAATGTTTCAATCAGCACTCGAATTAAAGAAAGAACAAGTAGCCGATGTTCCTCGGTGGTTAGAGATGATGATGATGATGATGATGATGATGATGATGATGATGATGATGATGATGACTCGATACAACATCTTTATGATCAGATGACCTACTTTTTAAACTTTCGAAGTTGGCTATCTTTTTTGAATGGAAAGTACACGTTGTTAATGCATTTAACCATTTACCCTCTTGACCGGAGCTTATTATAGTACATGTATTTGACATTTGACCTTTTGATCTTGACCTATACATTTCGTCATATGCTGAAAAATAGAACTATTGCATTTATATTGAATTCGAATGTTCCCTTCTTCAATTTCGTGTTTCTCTCTATGAATTAATGTGCTCATTCAAATTCCTTAAATTTCAGTTATCAATATTTCTCCTCTGCGATGTACATATTTACGTTCAAAATGCAAACTCAATCCAAAATGGAATGACAATTTCAAGATCGTTTAACGTCAAATAGAAAAGAAACAAATTTTTGAAGAGGAGACACTGAAAAATCTCCCATTTCAACTCTTGCCTTTCCACCAAAACATTCTCAACCCAGTGAACTTAATAATCCAACTTCAAGTACAGAAGAAATCTTAACATAAGATTTTTTACGTAATATTTACCAACTAGGACTGCACGACGCTATGAAAATCCGTCGTGTACTCTTCAATCAATACGATATTGTTTTAAATATTAGAAACTGAGGTGCAATTCCGGTTGATATTGACTTTGCAGCATAATACCGCATGTAATTTCGGGATCAACCTGTCAAAAATTATAATCCCGGACGCAATTGATATTCCTCTGATATGGAAAGGAGTACCAGGTTTGGACAGGCTTTCGTCTGGTTTAAGGACCAAAGCAACTGTCTCTACACTTGATCTGGATAAATCGGAATACTGACATTATTATCGTGATCTTACCTGAAGGGCCATTTGTCAATCTTTCTGTAATATTAATTTTTTTTTCAGAAAAAAATTGAACAAATATTGCTCTGTAGGTAACCTGTTGAACAGCCACTTTCTTATATCGTACCTTTAAATGAGACGAAGTGGAAACGAAAATTGAAAATAAAATGCTCAGTTTGATCCGAGATCCCCACAGGTGTGTACCTAGAGACTTGGGAGTACAAGTTCGGGGTGATCGAAGTCAATCATAGAGTAAAGAACGAAAACAATACAAAACAAATCAAATCGAGCAAACGGAAAAACAAAAAATAACAAGACGAGCCAATTTTTAAACTATCTATGGCAAAGTTTCGAAGTTTGCAAAAAAGGCATACTTATGAAATTCCTAATCTCAGTACTTTTTCACTTTCACATGTAGCATCCTTTGTCCAGTTGCATTCAAGACATACATGTATGATTGTTAAAATTGTGTGATTAAGAAATAAATCTCACATATTTTTTCTGTTGATGCAGGTAAATGTATCACCAAAAACGTTTTACGCAAATCTTCTGAAATGCGCGAAGCAAATTAAAGTTTTCAGTCCATATTTTTTTTGTGATGCCTGCTTCGACAACAAAATTATAAGATTTTTTTTCTTGTCATTTAATATCTTCTACTTATTAAAAACGAACTGTATCTTGAATCTAATAACAATCTATCCCCGCACTATTTTTTGTAAGTCGGAGGTTGCGCAATGATATATGTGCCTTCCAGGAGAGAAAAAAAATGTAATGTCTGCCGCCATGATTCAAACAGCTAATCATCTTTGGAGTTAGAACCCACTTCATCTTTGGAGTAAGAACCTGTTTTTATTTTTTGGAGTAAATGAAAAAGAAATGGTACATGTACCATTGACACTTTAAGAAAGCATTAACATGTTGTATTTTCAGCGTCAAGCTGATTAATATTTGAGGGCATCCCAGGTCCCAAAAATAGTATATAGTATACATGTACATTGTAGCTTTTATAACTTATTTATTTTTTTATGTGAAGTCGACATGGTGTAGTGGATAGCGTGCCGGACTCGTGTTTACCAGGCGGAAGGTGCCGTAGGTAGTGGGTTCGAGTTCCTGGCAGGGATGAATTGGTAAATGGGGTACCTAGTTCTATACTAGATTTTCTTGTGCTTTTAGCTTTTATAATATGGAGAGCACAAAGGGGGTCAAAACAACCACGTTCACTATTCAGACGTATATCTTTTATAATATATAGAGCATCTGTACACATTTAATGCCTTAGCCGTTTGTACCTTTTTTGTGCTATCTGCAGCTTTTATAATAAACAGACTCCAGAGAAGAAAATGTTGATCGATGTATTGTTGTTACCGCCATATTTTCAAGTTAGACGTAGAAATATTGCATAAATTATTGAAAGGAAGAATATTAATATTACGCTTCGATCTATTTCTTATCTTAAACACTATTTAATTTATGTTTTTAAATTGATGTGTAGACGAGAAAATCGAGAGCAAAGAATTATGATCCCTTTAAACCTAGGTTTACACTATGTTCCCGGCGACCACGGCAGTCACGGCGGCCCAAAATGTAGCTCGCCGTTGCATTTTTGTCAGTTTTTATCTTGGTATTCATGTTCTGTTACATTTGTAGGTATCGTTACGTTTTCGCATCAAGGTATCAGTGACGAGACGCGGCTCCTGAATCATGGACACCTGACGGCGCAATACGCTTCAACCTACGGCTTGTTACGGACGTTTGTACGTTTCCTCGCGATCTGCCACGTTCTGATAAAGTCTGTCACGCTTTGTTACGATCCCAAGTTCTATCAAAGCCAACTACGATTAACCGTGACCGCCGGGAAAAGGAGTCACAAAAAAGCTGCAAAAAAAAAGTTTGGCTTGTCATACTTCTTACGTGACCGTGCATACCGTGTCAGACCGTAGTAAAACTTAAAATAAACCGTAACAAACCGTGACGTACCGTGATTGAACGTGACGAAACGGCTAACACCCTCCTTACAGCACATGTAGCTCGCCGTGAGAAATCGTGGCACACTTTGATAAGACGCGCATCTGCCCTAAAGCAGCCGCATCGAACAAGACATAAACGTGACAGACCGTAACTCAAGTTTGCTTCCCGTTCCGCTACGGACACTGTCCCATATTTTGTTACGGTCTGTAACGTTTCGTTACGTTCGTTTTGCTACGGTTTCTAAAGTAGGCCATTTGCACCGTGGCCTGCCGTGACAAATGTTTTGACAGTTTAAACATTTGCCCCGTCAATCACGTCTAGTTAAGTTTGTCGATACCGTTCCCGTTCCCGTTCCGTTGTCTCACGTTCACTACCTTTCGTCCAGGATGGCTCGAAACGTGGCCTCCGTGGCCGTCGGGAACAAAGTATAAACGGGGGGGGGGGGGGGGGGGTCATTGTATGTCTTCCTGTTGGGATGGCTGTAGCTGCCAAACTGTTGAATGAGATCGTTTGTATCAGTCAGTTGTTACAGTTTTTAACGCATATCATATGATACATGATACACCCGTTATGCAGTTTCATAAAGCTATAATTTCATAATCAAATGTTATGATCACAACACGTTACATATCGTTCTGCTTGAATGTGATTGGTCAAGTTTGGAGCCTCATCACCTACACCAAGGACGTATATGAAAATCTTTGGCAAGATTGACCTTTCAAATATCGGTCATATGTTAAATTCAGACTCAAAATAAATATCAGTGATTAAATTTGTTGATGTTGAAAAAAGTATGTATAGGTTAGAAATCCACTCATTTTAGTAGAGTCCATTCGATCATAGCCTTTGATTTTTCGACACTTTGCACTACAATTCCACATTCTAAATTGAAAGAAAAGCTCGCAAAAATTATAAGTAATGCGTTTACAAGTAAAAACGGTAATCGCAAATACAAATTTATTGTGTTAACTATGACAAAACCTACTTTGTAAAAGAAAAGTCCGATTCTGAAAATAAGTGCACTGAAACAGATATTATTCAGATGTTAAACTTTCTGATCGACAACATTTTTGTGGTGTTTGGAGGAAAAGTCTTCAAGCAAATTGTCGGAATTCCAGTGGGGACCAATTGTGCCCCACTCCTTGCCGATATTTTCCTTTACTCGAACGAAGCTGAATTAATTCAATCTTTGGTCTCTGAAGGAAAAAGATACTTAGCTTCTGACTTCAACTTCACTTACAGATACATAATCCAAAATTCGCGGATTACTTGAGCAGTATCTATCCTTCTGAGCTTGAAGTCAAAGAAACTACAGAGACAAATAATTCAGCATCCTATTTGGACATAATATTGTCCTACGACACTGATGGTCACATGAACACCTCACTCCATGACAAACGTGACGACTTCCATTTCAGCATTACAAACTTTCCTTTTCTGAGTAGCAACATCCCTTCATCGCCTGCTTATGGTGTGTTCATATCTCAGTTGATACGCTATGCCATAGCAAGTACCAAATATACGGATTTTGTTCTGAGAGCTAGGCGTCTTTCAGATAAGCTTCTCAGTCAGGGATATGTTTATTGTGACCAACTTACATCGTCACTGAGGAAGTTCTACGGTCGATATGGGGAGCTCGTCATACACTACTGTATGATGTCCCCCTCTCCAGTATGGTGGATGATATTCTGTCAGAGACCATTTGAACTATCCAACCAAAGATTGTACTATATGTCTTCCGAAATGGAAGTTACCGGATGTGACAGTTCTACCGAATTGAAGCGGCGGGTGTTGCATGCAAGCAGGAGATGCTTACTCTTCCTGGGCACCTGGTCTCACTCCCATATTGGGAGTTCGCTTCTTTTCGTGTGGAGGAGGTTTTTGTTTGTTTGCTTTGGTTCCTGTTTTATCCTGATTTTGTATGCCTTCGGTTTCTGATTTTCTGAATTATCGATTTTGTGCTGTATACAGGGATATGGTCATTATCCATATTTGTCATTTGAAGATAATTTGAAGTTTCTACATGAACAAGAAGTGGGCGGAGCGTCAGCGAAGCCCCTTCCTTTTCGTGTAGAAACTTCAAATTACCTTCTTACCGACTAAGATGGCAACTACATTGTACCCCGTTAGCATAGTGGTTAGCGCGCCCGGCCAGCAAGCAACATGGCATACTGGAGGTCTAGGTTCGAGCCGCGCTCGTATTGTTTAGCACTTGTAGGATGCTGAATCCATGACGACCATGAAGACGGATTCTTCACAAATAAGACGAGCCTTTTCAGAGCCTTTGATTGGCTTAGCTCAAATGTTGCCATCTAATGCATTAAAGTACTTAATTACATTTAAAATATTAATATTTGTCTATTTACGCACAGAAAATCTATGCACTGTGGAACTTCTAGCTCGCCTCTAGTTCTCAGACACGTTGATTTCAGATTGGAAATACACATTTTTTTGGCAGAATCATGTAATAAAATGAATCTCAAATAAATTTCATTTGATACGATGTATTATGAAACGAGTTGTGCGTTTTCGCCAAGACTCAGGGATATCAAAAACACAACGCGTTTCATAATACATCGTATAAAATGAAATCCTATAAATATCAAACGATGTAACATCATATCAGCAAAAGAGATGAAATAAATTTATTTCTTGAACTATTCATTCTCATGTAATAAGGACAAATTGGTAAGATTTTCCAGAATTTTGAATTCTTATTTCTAAGACTAAGATAATCTTTTCGATGGAAACAAGCCTATCCAATCGAGAGAGCGGATTTTTATCCCATCCTCCGATGTCATATTTCAATAACCCATTAGGATTTGATTATAAAATCCATTAAGAATGCTATCAGTCAACTTGATATCCTACGGGGCAAATGTCAAGACTTTATAAGAAATGTAATGATGTTTTATTTTCTAAGTACATCCTTCTTCTTCAAAAGCAATGATAATTATTCCAGCAAATAGCAAGACAAAAACAAGTCTGATTCCGACTTTGACAACCGGGGGCGATCCGGATTAGGTTCTCCGGTTTCCTAGCCATTTTCTCCTTCCTTTCAGATAACTAGAGATAATTAGTGGCAGGTGTATTATGTCGTCTGTTAAATGAATTTTATATTGAATTCGTACGCCCCGGAGAATTCGTACATTTAAAGACTAATAATTTATTAGCTATTCATTCGAAACCCTCAGCCATTGGCAAATTAACTCCTGAATCAATCAATACAATGAGAATAGAATACTAATTCCAAACATGTTATTACATCTTTGACTTTTTTGGGTATTTGATTAGAAGTCAGGCGTTATTTGTGCTTCGTTTATACAAGATGTTGTCCTCAGAAAGAGCTTATTTGTAATTCATAATGTATTAATTGATGAACATGTACGTCTGTTGCACTATTTTTTTTTTTCAATTTTGTTTCGTGCCTAATTTAGACGACAGAATTAGATGATAGAGACAAAGAAGGAACTATATACATGTATTCTTTGTAACGCAGTACCAAAACACCAACTTCCACAAGATGTTAGTTTCTTTCGATCATTTTTTTTTTATTTTATGCAAAAAGGGCGATATTTATTTAAGGGGCGTAGATTGTTTTCTGTGCTGAAGGATTGAAGGCATCAGATTCGGTGAAAGTAAAAAAAAAAAAAAAAAAAAAAAAAAAAAAAAAAAAAAAAAAAAAAATCCTCATTAAGAAAATCGTAATAAAGTTTTGAGCGATTAGAAGTAAATGAGAAGAATTACTCCTTTGCCGTGTGGAGCTCGTAAAAAAGTTCCCCGCGAGGGGTTTGACAGTAAGTGTTTTGAATATTTTCCCCTGACATTGTCGCCATAGCACTTTCGATATAGACACAACCTCAGACAGTGCGGCTAGCCAACAGGGGATGTTTACTCCTCCCGGACACCTGGTCCCACCTCTAGCTTGCTAGAGGTCCGTCGATGCTGAATTTTGTGCTTTATTGTGAGTGCTGTTGAGATTATCGTCAGGATCTTCTTTAACTCATCCATATTACCATTGTATTTTCTTTTCATCAGATTTCTTTTAAGTTTTCCTTATCTGGAGAGAGAGAGAGAGAGAGAGAGAGAGAGAGAGAGAGAGAGAGAGAAAACGGATATGACGTAGTGAATTCCTTAATTTTCAAGAGTGCAGGCGTGACCTTTTCATATAGCTAAGACTGGCATTTTGTTTGCTTTTTTCACAAATGCCGTGCACCTTTTTTACCTATTTAAAAAGACCCATTTTTCCAAAATGCAGAAAATCGGAGCCTGATTTTTAGATAAAAGTTTTTATGTTTAAATCTATTGATGATTGACTGACATGAGAAATACGTGATAAATAATCTAGCCTTAAAATGTCAGTTTCTGAGATTTAAATGTTAGATTATTAGAATTCAACAGTAAATTCTATTCATTAAATTTGGATTTTACATAGAGACTTGATGAGAAATATTTCAATATCAGTCCCTCCGATGAAAATTCCCAAATACCCAAGGAAAAATTAAAACTTTCATTATGTGACAAATTATTAAAATATTTAAGAACTCATTTTAACGACGGATTTACATTCTGGACTTCGGTAGATTTTAAAAGTCATTCCCACCTTTATTTCACTACCTTATCTACGTGTTACTCCAAAGATAACAAGGTAATACTATTTTTGGCCGTGGTACACGTTGAGGACAGTTTGATAAAGCAGCTCTCTTTTCAATGCATCTTATAGATATTGGAGGCGTAGACATTTATGCTCGAGTGATCCAAAATTCTAAATGTATAACTCTGCAATAATAATTTTATCTGAGCGTTTTGTAATTAATTACTCAGTATTTTGTCGGTGGACGTTCCATGGTCAAACACTGCTGGACCCCATTCAGAGCTCTGACCTCGACCTGCTTATGGTGCCCAGAACCCTTGAAAAACGAAGACTTGCAAGTCCAGTCAAACTTTCTCTTTTGACAGAGCTTCCCTCCCTCTTGTAGTACTCTTGTATCCTAATTCGACAGAAGCACCTGATATTAGTCAAAAATACATAATCTTAAAGTCAAATAAAAAGTTAACAAAGTCCAATGGGACCACCTTATATTTAATAAAAACAGTGCCCAACAATATAAACAGCATGTAACTCTATAAAATCATCAGAGTTGTATCATTCAGACAAGAATCTCTGTTGAAAAGTTTGTCTAGACAATTTTTTTATGTTGTTATTTCCTTAAACGTTTTGACCGTATATTAAGGTGGCTCAATAATCCAAGAATTCTTTGTCAGAGTCAAAAAAATTATTCTGTTTATTTGACATACATGTCTGATGATTTATATTAGTAAGTAAGATTACATATCATCGTTCATTTGATTGACTAGTGGTCCTTTGAATATACATGTGTAAAGCAATTCCAAGATCTGTCGCAAAACAATGAATTTTGATAGATAAATACATGACATAGGGATAATAATTTCAGATTAAAACCAATCTTGTGATTACTTTCACCATGATATAATCAAATATGTCTATTTCTTTATAGATAATGCTTTCAAAGAGTAAAATAGCTAAACCTGTTCCCGAAACGTACATTTTTGTGCACCCCCACCCAAAATGAAAATCTAAAAAAAAGTACCCAGTACCCATATTTGTCATCAAAGTGATAAGAAGTCTTTGTCAGAAGTTATTTTCTTTTACATATTTCTCAACGACAAACTCTGTTCTTAAAAATTAATTATAAAAAAGTACATGTTTTCGTTCATCCTGATTCAAAATACTTGGTTGTCATAGTAACGATTTTAAGGGGGTGGGGGTAGGGTTGTCAATAATGTTTAAAGAAGGGGGCGATTCTGAAATAAGTAATTCAGATGATGAAATTTCTAGATTTAGTTATATTTTAAACGGCGTTAATAATGTAAAATAAGCGGGGTTTTTTTTCAAAGCACAACGATCGCCGGGCGTCAGAGATACGGAAATATGAATAAGAGAAATAGAAAAAGTAAACGGAAGCGTTTTTAAACATTTTGACGTTCAATGTCAATAAGTAGACGTCTTTAACCTCCCTCGTTCTCGATAATACGTGCACTCATTGGTAAAATGGATATATCTTTGAACAAAGCAGGGTTAAATCTAAAATTCACTCGCTCAAAATTTTTAAATAGGGAAACTTTATTCGATAACATCTCGCTGCAAAGTACGATAGTTCACAAAATTGTAGAAAAATTTGTAATACCTAAAATAATTAGAGATAGCAAACTTGAAATATTTTATCTATTATATTGCTAAAATCTCAAAGAAATATCCTGTTTGATAATTAAACTTTAGTTTTTCTACTTGATTTTATTGCTAAGCAATACACGGTTGAATTTCCGATGATGACGTTATAAAAATAATACGTTTACGGCAGTAGCAAGGGTGTCTCACTTACGGGATATTTTTTAATGTATAGATTTAACGATGCATTTGACTATATATATTACACTCAGATTGTAGATGATAATTTTCTGGTTCCATCGATACCAAACTTGTCGAAATCCGTCAAGAAACAAGCGATTTAGAGGAGTTTGAAGACCGAAACCGCACTCGGTTCTATTCGAACCAGTATTGACGCCGGGAATATTATGACGTCAAACGATTATTGAGCCTCCTTAAGTCATTTGGAGTTTACAACGGAAGCCGACTAGTGCCAACCTAAGTTTTAAGTCGTAATAACGACTTTAGTAGTATATCGTAATTACGACTATGTCTTAGCTTCCTTGTAATTACGACTTAGTAATCTGGTAATTACGACTTAAGTATCTCTTAATTACGACTTAGTTATCTCGTAATTACGACTTAGTATATCGTAATTACGACTGAACCATGTTGTAATTACGTACGACTTTACTATGTCGTAATTACGACTTAATATTATTCCCTCTGAAGTGAATTTGTGACACATTCTTACGTCTTTTTGAAGTTTTCCAAACATGATCAATATTGACAAGTATTTTTTTCTTTCGTCATATAAGTGAAATCTTTTCAAATAATAGCTGTTTATCTATACAAATTGAATGTTTCTATCATAGATTTATTTCATGAGTTTTCATGAGTATTGTCTAATAAAAGAAAGAGGGTGAATGGGTCATTCCCATGATTTCTTTTATCTTCTTCTATCTACATTCTCCTTCTTCAACAATGTGAATATGATTGTCGGGTTAGCGATATAGGCCAACTTGGGCCTCCTGTTTTTTCTTGCATAAAATTCCTGAGATCTCCCTGGCTGAAATATAGATTCCAATCAAACATTACAGAGAGAACTCATGGTCAATTTTGGTCATAGTGGAAATTATGATAAACTAAGTGCTAATTACGAGATAACTAAGTCGTAATTACGACATAGTTAAGTCGTAATTACGACATACATGTAGCTAAGTCGTAATAACTACATGCTAAGTCGTAATTACGACTTTAAAATTTCACTTTGGTTGGCACTAATCGGCTTCCGTATTTTACTTTCATATTTATGGGTGGACATAAATATGAAAGTATTTGATCGACTAACATAGTCACTGAGGAAGTTCTACGGTCGATATGGGGAACTCGTCATACACTATGATGTCCCATTGTCCAGAATAGTGAATGATATTCTGTCTTAGACCATTTGAACCATCCAACCACAGACTATACTTATATCTTCCGTAATGGAAGTAACCGGATGTGTTATTTCTGCCAAATTGAAGCGACGGGTGTTGCATGCAAGCAGGAGATGCTGACTCTTCCTGGGCACCTGGTCTGACTCCTTATTGGGAGTTCGCATGTGGTGGATGGTTTTGTTTGTTTGCGTTGGTTCCTGTTTTATCCTGATTTCGTATGCCTTTGGTTTGTGATTTTCTGAATTATCGGTTTTGTACTGTGTATTAGGTCATTGTCCATATTTGTCATGCAGAAATTTCAATGAAAGTATACTTTCATTGAACTTCTGCATGACAAATATGGTATATTCACATTTTAAAAAAATATTACAGACAAAGTTGGTGACGTCGTCTATTTACCTGCAGCCCATTCAATGTTCATTAGGTCGTCAAAAGGTGCTGATAAGATAGGGCGTAAAAAAGTGGAATTTTCAAAATGATAACTTCAAGAAAATTCTTTCACAAAATTGATGCCAGTTCTTAGTTTTATCACAATCAGCAGTTGAATATTAAGATTTATCGTGCATGGTTTTTCTAAATATGTTTTTTTTTCTATAGAAATCAATGGAATATGGAAAAGTTTTTTTTAAACATTGTTCCCCTCTAGCTACAGACCGCCACTTTTACAGAAGGTGTATATAATATATAACTAACACACATCTATTGACAAAGAGGGGTTCTGTAGCTATGGGGGGGGGGGGGGGGGTAATCCCAGAGACGAAAAACTAAAAAAGGAGGGTGGGGCTTTTTATGAATCTGTGTTTTAGGCCATAATATAAGCAAAGTCTAATTTTTTCCCTTTTAAAGTCTTTTTATATTTATTTATTCTGAACATGTTCACATGAAATGCACAAGATTTTGGAATGAAATAAACAAGAGCGGGTTGTTTATTTCTACACAGTGTGTATTTCGCGGTAAAATGCCTACTTCATAGCTAATCAATACAAATAACAACTGCATTGCAGATTCAAGATTTTAAAATTTATGGAATAAGTTGAGACCAGTCTTTTAAATTTGATTTCTTGTATCTTGTTTAGACAATAAGTTTATAGATATCCATATTAGCCAGATAGTTCTTAATTTTCAACTTCTCTTTATCGATATTAATTAGCTTCTTTTTCAACATGGCTACACCTACTCTTTAGACTGTAATTTAAGTATCTAGAAATAAGCTTACCAAAATAAAAGTTGTACGATGAATCTCTGGAATACATTGCATTTAGTCATGATCTAGTTTTTCTTGCGTATACTTGATGAGAATCAGGGCTAAATACAGCCCTTATCTTAAATGTATCAGCTCCTTTCTTACCAGTCTAGACAAAACAAAAAAAAAAACAAACAAAAAAAAAAAAAGAAAAAAAAACCACAAAGGCGATGTTTAAATATGAGGTTTCATACTACAAAGTTAAATTTTTTTTCAATAGGTTCATTAAGGATTTAGTCATATTTTCAATAACTATAATTACTCTAGGTCTACCCTCCTTCCCCTCACATATCAATCATTTATTGTAGCTGTCACTGAATCTGTCTAATTAAGGTATCGGTATCAGAGTATGTAAATGAGTGCTATTTCCTTTGATAAAAGTAGTTCCGGCGCTTTGTCATTAGGTTTCCTTCCGAACAAAAAAAATTAATGGTATGAAATATCACTCACCTAAAAATCAGAGGACATTCAGAGATGGAATCTTAGAAATCGTATGAAACTAGGAATTATATTATACCTATCAACAATCTCTTTAAATTTCCATAAAAATCAAATCTCGAAATAACAAAAAAATAAAAATAAAAAAAAATAATAATAAATAAATAAAAAGAAAAAAAAAAGAAAAATTTTTTTAATGTGTTAGGCACTCTAAAATCCTAATGATTGAGCCCCCCCCCCCCCCCCCCACCCTTTCCTTCATGGGCTTTGAATTGGCCGAGTCAAACTATATTTCTTATCTTTTTCTTTGAAAAAGAGTTTCTGTGATTTAATTGTAAGTAAGAATAATACATGTTATGACATATCCTTGCAACATCCCATGATCTACATTGTATACGTTTGGTTGCACAATGTTTTAAATCCGCTTAACTACGTACAGAAAACCTGGAACCTCCCATTCCTTGTGACATTATTTACAAAATGTATAATTCTAATTTTAACCATTCTAAAGAAGATCATTATATGTATATGTAGCGCTACTGAAATTATCACTGAAGAGAATTTATTACATACATGTAAGAAACATGCATGTCTGGTGTACTGGTTTTTGGCAATTTTGTCAAAGAAAGCTGTTTCTGGCAGAGGTGTTTTCTACATGTGATGTTGAAAAACGAAGATATGCATCCTGTTTACAAGTCCTTGGGAAAACCGGATCTTATGATGATTTAATTGTCGATTTGAATATAACAAAACAAGATTTTAACAGTTAGATACATTTGTATTTTTTTACTGATTGATGAAAAACGCAGAAACCTGCAGTCAGAGAGCTTGCTGTCCACTGAGCCTAATGGACACTTGGACAGACCTTTTTAAACAAAGTCCATTATGATGGTCCTGACTGTTAGAATATTAATAGAGAAAGTAACTGACCATCGAGCATTGAATGGAAACTTCAAACTTTTGATTTTCCTATTTTCATCTTTTTTGTAATCATTTTGATGCTTCTTGACCATTTATAGCGATACATTTTTTGCAGTTTCCATGATTTTCATAGGGAATACTCGATGGTTAGTGACTTATAATTAATCTCTTAAATCTTCCATCTTTAAATTTGTGCTTTTGAATCCTATCTACTTGGGAGAAACTTGCTCTCACAATATGCACAGCAACTTGCTTTTAGTCTCCTCGAGTTTTTTTTTTTATTTTTTGGAATGCCCTATGGAAAAAAAATCTCCTTAAGTTTCTGAAAGTGAAAAATTACCTAAACACATTCCTTCTTCATTTTGAATGCAAATTTCTCAAGCATTTCTGAATCACAGCTTTTTAATCTTTCTTAACTGCGGATTACAGAAATTAATTCATAAATTACTCAAGCGACAAACGGATAAGAAAGAGACAATCATGTTGTGATTGTAACATTTTCCGCGGTTCTATTCATCTCGCACAATGGAGTCAAGTCTCGTTTACATAGTGCATAAATCACGGACTCCGCGGGATTTGAACGTATTTCGAAAATCCGAAGCGGTGAATTACGGTCTGTCTCCGATTTCAAAAGTGCAGAGATGACTAAAGTAGGTCGATAGAAAGATAGGAATCATGTTTTTGTGTAATTATGCATATACCACACATTGTGAACCGAATCCTGCATGCAAATGTGTCTACATTGAATGTTTCAAAAACTACAAAAATTACCTTATATTCAGTATGTCCTCCATATTTTCTAAAGTTGACGTAATAACTTCGAATCGTCTGGTTTACCGGATTCTACATGTACATGTATCTTCTCTCATTCCTCTCCTGTATATCTAAATATTCTGTTTATGCAGCAGATTTTTACGGTTAATTTTCATACAAAAACTACATGAACGCACACCTTGTTGGGATATGTCTGTATATCAGGATATCGATAATTGAGTAGGGTTGTGTACAAGTAACCCCAATTACCACACCCTTGGCTATGGTTGAAGTGGATGGTCGTCCGAACACGCTTCCAGGTTCACATTGTTCTTTCCATTGTTCACATTATTTTACACTTCAATTGTGCGTTCTTTGATCCTTTGGGTAACCGGAAAATGGATTGGGGGGGGGGGGGGAGGGGTGCACGTAATGCGGATATTATTAACTACACAATTTGCAATTTGACCGTCCTAAATAGGCACCGATTACCCATTGTTCTCATTGGTTTATGTGTTTCGTGTTTCTATGTCGTATACCTCTTTTGCGTCTCTTGTTGTGCTTGTCTGCTGTGTTTTCGTATCTCTGTTTTTGCATTGCATGTTATGGTGTTTTGCTGTGGGTACTGCAACCTAGTCTGGTTGGAGATCCCCTCCGTTATTTACTTTCTTTCGCGTGTTGCCCTTCGTGTTTCCATATTGTCTCTGCTTCATTTTCCGATCTTCTTAATGTTAGATTTATTGTGTGTCACCGGCTGTTTGTTGGTATGGTTGTTTGTTTTGTTATTCTGCGTGTGTGTTTTGTGGTGGTCATGGAGGTCTTTGTATGGTTTTGGTGGAGATTTCCTAGATATTTTGTTTTTGTGTTTCAGTGCGTGCATAAACGTCAATTTTTTTTTGGGGGGGGGGGGTACTTTAAATTTTTTTTATATTAATATAAAATGTCGCTACATGTAATGAATGCAATCAAAAGTGCTTTTGTACCTAGACCGAAAGCTTAAGCTATAATTTGTTGTGATTTTCTTATTGTTAAAAAGCATATTAAATATAGAATAGATTGGCGTGTCTTTCTGTCTTTATAATCAATACTGCAAATAATGTCCAAAGGGTACAATTATAGCAATTTGTAATTTCCCGAACCAACATACATGTATTTACATTGAAATTATATCTTATTATTTTACATGTACCTGTAAACCTGTCTGCTTTACTGCAGATCAAGGATTCCATTGTTCTATTATTTCTCCTCTTATTTTTTTATAGTGCTACACTTGAAATAGAAGAATTTCTTGAGTTGTTCATATTGTAGAGTTACTGCAATTTCACACGGATGTTAACCAGATTTTCTTTCTTTTTAATTTCCTCTTTTTTGTGAATGAGTTAATAAGTGCATGGTGCATATCGTGTCGTCTGCAGTAATCCACAAACAGAGGATGAAATGCCAACTCGCATGAAGAACAGTTCATGCCAAAATTTTTAGATATCGCGGTTGTGAAACGTCATCGTCTGCCTACATGCAAGTAGAATAATAATATCGTGGCGTAACCAGAGTTTGTCTTGTGTACATGAAAGGAGGGGATCTTCTACAACTCACAGCACCCAGCAAAATACTCCCATGCGAAAACACAGAGTAAGCCATATTTAGCAAGAGACGCAAGAGGGACAAAGGACATCAAACCCGACATCAAGACACCAAAAACATAGTAAATTTATGTCTGTCAGTCCACTTGTTTGGCAATTCCTGAACTTACTTTTAAAGTAGATTTTATGAATGAATGAATGATTACACGTTTAACATTTTTTTTTGCTCGAGAAGGAAAATTCGAAAGAATATTGGACCCACACTGGATCCGCCCACAGTAAGGGATATAAAATCTGCAATGTTTATACAGACGTGCCAACTGCCAACATGGGTTATTTTTTATAATCTGTCTCACGGGTAAAGTTTTTTTTCCCGCTGTAAAATGCACCTCCATTCCAATTAACAGTTGATTTATAAGTGTGAGATTCCTACATGAATGTTTTATTTTTTCGGGTTCAGATAAACTTCCGCTTTTGTTGTGTCAGCTAGATTGCTGAGGTGATTTTTTTCTTGTGGTAAAGAATTCGCCACTTGCAGCTTTCGAAAGTATCATAAGTCTAGAGTTACTGTAGTTTCCTAGGCTTTTCAGGTACATGTACATGTAACGTACAAATGTACCCATGCAGCATGTTTAAAGAGTGAGATGGACTTGCAGTAAGCGTGCCTCACCATCATCCAAATTTTTCAGAAATTTTTTAAAAGAAGTATGACCGGGCTGTCACCAGGATGCGGCCCTGTTTTTGTCACACAGTACTGTCCTGTATATACAGAGAATTCTAAATTTGTTACTGAAACAAATCTAGAAATAATCTCTATATATATCATATCAAAGAGACAGATCTGCAAAATCAAAGGAGAATCTTTATGTTATTGTCCTTCAATTGAAGTCCAGTCCTTTCGTAGGTCGTATTTTCCAAAAATAAAAATGTTATGATCGCTGAGCGATATAAGTCCCCTACCGGCGGCATATATTTATGTCCTGCAACTCTGCCTATGAATTACTCTTCAATTAAAAATGAGTTTTAATTAAACTTACTGTCTGTGCAGCTCAGTTCTGAGGTTTTATCTGCTTTATCGATTCGAAAAAGAGGTCAAGCGTGAAGGAAGTTGAACTTGCTCTGTAACTATCCAAGACTAAGCTGAGTATCAAATTTTACCTGAATATCACTATTTGTTGCAGATAAAAGTCTGAAAACTGACAAAAACTGAATTGTGCAAGTCATCAAGGGGCATAACTCCTCGATAAAATAGGTCAAGCGTGACAAAAGTCGAAATAGGTCAAGCGTGACGAAAGTCAAACATGCTCTGTAACTATCCAAGACCAAGCTGTGTATCAAATTTCATCTTAATATCTCCATCCGTTGCAGAAAAAAGTCTGGAAAACTGACAAAAACTGAATTTTCCAAGTCATCAAGGGGCATAACTCCTCGAAAAATGGGTCAAGCGTGACGAAAGTTGAAGTTGCTCTGTAACTATCCAAGACCAATCTGTGTATCAAATTTCATCTCAATATCTCCATCCGTTGCAGAAAAAAGTCCGGAAAACTGACAAAAACTGAATTTTCCAAGTCATCAAGGGGCATAACTCCTCGAAAAATGGGTCAGGCGTGACGAAAGTCAAACTTGCTCTGTAAGTATCCAAGACCAAGCTGTGTATCAAATTTCATCTCAATATCCCCATCCGTTGCAGAAAAAAAGTCCGGAAAACTGACAAAAACTGAATTTTCCAAGTCATCAAGGGGCATAACTCCTCGAAAAATGGGTCAAGGGTGACGAAAGTCAAACTTGCTCTGTAACTATCCAAGACCAAGCTGTGTATCAAATTTCATCTCAATATCTCCATCCGTTGCAGAAAGCAGAAAAAAGTCCGGAAAACTGATATTCGGACAGACGGACAGACTGACAGAGAGACCGAGAGGAAACTAAGAGTCCCCTTCGGCGTTGCCGGTAGGGGACTAAAAACAGGAGAAAATGATTATTAGCAATTTTCAGTTGTAAATTAACAAGCAAAATTGACCACAACCTTCTGTCTGCCCTTCCCAAAACTGCTGGAATTGCCCTTGAAGCTTTGAATGCTGCAAGTCAAAATGACTGCGCTTTGCATGTAGAGTCAATTCGCTGGATTCTTTTTCTCCTAAAACAACCTGGATTCGTCATTATTGTTATTGACCGTGTTATTTATGAATTTTGATCTCTTATGATGTCTGTTGCATGCATGGAAGTCGCACGTGCTTGTAGAGGGTGGCGTGGGTGGCAACATGCAATAACGTTACCGCCTGGCAGTCTGTCTGTATAAAGATCGAAACACACCCGTCATGCATGGGAGGCACAATATGGATATTTTTTACGTCGAGAACAATTTCCCCCTTCATTTTCTTTCAGAAATATTAAGAAATATTCGGCTAAAGTTTTTTTTACTAAAAAACTGTCTTGGAGCAATATATGCAGTTTTACAGTATTCTGTTCAACGTATTTCTGAGCAATTTACATTTAACTTAATAGGAGAGCTCCTTTTCACAGCCATGAGTATCTTTTATTTTATTTTATAGAATTTGTTTCTGTTTATGTAAAGAAAATCTAAATGCGAACACGACAATTCATTTAAAAAAAAAATTATGGTTTAATCGAAACATGCAATAAAATAAAAAAAAGTTTCAAAGGAGTAAATGGACATCATGTTATGTTATTAATATATATGACTATTTGTTTCTATGTATCACGTATAGGGAGAAGGCTTTACATAATGTTGGTAAAACTTGTTGCCCAATCCCTTTTCGTTTTATTGAAATAAGATATGTTTAAACTATTAATATATAAATCAATTATACTAACACGACTTTTTCAGGGAACGAAATCATCTTTGGTCCGGATGCCGAACTTCAAGGTCGTCCAATCTCGCATGCATGTAACAATAGTAATAAATGTTGTCTTTTTCTTATTTAAAATTGTCAAATGAAAGTAAGATTAGTTTTGAAAACTAAAAGCTAGAAAAAAATCTGTCATACAAATCATTCACATTTTAAATTTCTGTAGGACAACTAAAATCATTGGTTAAAAAATGTATATAGTACTCTAGAGATAGATTTGTTAAATTCCTGAGTTTTAAATTTCAGTGATTCTTGTCAGATTAACAAAATCTATGTTCACAAGACACCTAATAACTTAATTAAAGAAAAGACAATTCCGTATTAAATTTCAGTTTAAAAGTGTTTGTATTCATCATGCAGTTCAATAGAAACCATTAACTTGAAATCTTATACCAAGCTACATGTCAAAGCCTTAAGAACGTGCGTACCTGCCAAGACCGACGTGCATTAGTCAAAGTCGGGTGTCAAAAATACACGTGGTCGAAATTTTACAGTGAGTGTGAGGGTGTGTGTGTGTGTGTTGGGGGGGGGGGGGGGTGTTAAACTTTGAGAGAATAATGAAGTCCCCTTATATGATTAATATAATGTTTTGTTTCAAGAGAGAAATAAATAAGTAAAATAGACATGAATTGGCGAAAGAGTTTAGGAGCAAAAAGGGATGAATTGTTCATGAGATTCCGACCCCTATACTCTCACTCGGCAGGTTTTTATTGTGAAATACGGAGTACATGTGCGAATTCAGGTTATAATTTAATTAGTCAATGCAGAGCTTGGAAAGAAAAAAAAGGGGGGAGGGGAGGTTGGTTCCTACGGAAGCCAGTTCGTGCAATGTTATATTTTCTTTACTATCTCGTAGTTACGAGAAACTTTTCTCGTAGTTACGAGAAAACATTTTTGTAATTACGAGAAACGTTTCTCGTAGTTACGAGAAACTTTTCTCGTAATTACGAGAAACTTTTCTCGTAGTTACGAGAATTTTTTCTCGTAGTTACGAGAAAAAATTCTCGTAATTACGAGAAACTTTTCTCGTAGTTACGAGAAACAATTCTCGTAGTTACAAGAAAAAATTCTCGTAGTTGCGAGAAACGTTTCTCGTAGTTACGAGAAACTTTTCTCGTAGTTACGGGAAAGAAATCTCGTAGTTACGAGAAAAAATGCTTTCGAATTTTTTCTCGTAATTACGAGATTTGTTTCTCGTAACTACGGGAAAAATTTCTCGTAACTACGAGAAAAATTTCTCGTAACTACGAGATGTGTTTCTCGTAACTACGAGAATTTTTTCTCGTAACTACGAGAATTTTTTTCTCGTAACTACGAGAATTTTCCCCGTAACTACGAGAGAAGTTTCTCGTAACTACGAGAGAAGTTTCTCGTAACAACGAGAAACGTTTCTCGTAACTACGAGATAGTAAAAATTTATAACATGGCACGAACTAGCTTCCGTATGTTCCGATGATTCTATGAAAATGAAAATGTATAAGTGTAATTCGTAAGAGGTACATGTATAATCATAGTTACTCATAATTATGTTCAAGTCGAAGAGGAAAGGACAAGGGTGGGGGGGGGGGGGGATGTGTATATTTTCGCTGGACATGGCTGATTTTCTTTATGATGAAATTTATTTTTATAAAATTTCTTTTTCAAAACCAGAAAAAAAAAAAAAAAAAAAAAAAAAAATCT
This sequence comes from Pinctada fucata, assembly GCA_028142955.1. Lineage (NCBI taxonomy): Eukaryota > Metazoa > Mollusca > Bivalvia > Pterioida > Pteriidae > Pinctada > Pinctada fucata. The sequence goes on along the minus strand of AP027114.1, from coordinate 10,501,162 downwards.
TATTCATTTTTGATCGACCATTGTATACATGCTATTTGAGAATTTCAAGTATTTTTACAATTTTAAGTAAATGTTTTATGCCAACCATATTAATGTGATTTTTTTGTAAGGTACGTATATAAAGTTTCAGACACTTAAGTTTTTTTAACTCAATTTTTTACTTGACATTTATCATTTAGGATTTTTGCAAAAATCCAAGTACATGACTTATTCTTCCTTTTTGAATTCTCTCTCCGAGATGGAGACAAATTGAATAGTTTTTCTGTAGTGCTTCAATTTCAAAATCATTCTTGAGATGAAAAAAAGAAAATTCCCAGATTCGCATGTCGTGTGGGTAATATTCAGTTAAGATGGTGCAAAAAAATGAACAAGAAATAAATAGCCAAATAAATAAATTCATAAGCAATACAATCAATTCATAATAATAAATAAATAAATGATTTATAAGTAAGTAAGTAAGTAAGTACGTAAGTAGGAAAGTAAGTAAACAAATAAATAGAGGTAGCAATAAATGAATTAAAATGATTAAAAGATAAATTTGAAAGAATAAATAAATAAATAGAAAAATAAATAAATAAATAAATAATAAATGAATAAGTAAACATTAAATTCATTCCTTTATTCTAGATCCCCCAAACGTTTCGGCCTTTTTCTCACTGTATAACAGTGACTTAATCGTTGTAATTAAATAAATAAATAGATAAATAAGTAAATAAATAAATAAATAGATTTATTAAACAATAATTAATATATTCTGTATGTCACTAACTAAAATTGTAACCTAAAGAAACTTTATCTGCATAATAAATAAAACATAAAATAAAGAAGGATTTCCTACCCACTAGTCGTATTGTTTTTTTTTTTTCAGATCTGTTAAAAAAGGTAAGAGACTTTTCTCACTGCATAATTTCACAAGATGATCGATCCAGTATTCGTGGGAGAAGGATTCTCTGAACGTGGATTCACCCTACATCCCCTTTTAGCCTTTTCATATTGATATAATACAGAAATAGTAGATAGCAATAATTTCTGTAATTTCATGTAAGTTAACTTGTGATGTACATGTCTTAAACTCAATCATAACAGACCATCCCTCCCTCCATTTTATTTCAATCTACTTAATTGTAAATAAAACATGACACATTTTCGAGGAATGCTTCAGTTTGCTAGTTGCAAATCGAGAAAAAGATGCTACTTTTTAAATCCACCCCTTTTTAAAAAAAGAATAAATAAATAAAATAAATAAATAATTAAAAATAAAATAAATGAATGAAAAACCCACTCCTTTTCATATATTTTGGAAGAAAGTTCTGTCCGAGGCACTGATATTTGCGTCATTTGGTAAATTCGCGATGCGATGCGCGTATCTAAAAAAAGAAGAAAAAAATCAGGGGGATGGGGGTGTGGTGGGTGTTTGTGAAGCCGGACCAAAAATGACAGGAGAGTGTTCCAACCATTAATTTGATGGAAATAATGCGAAAGAATTCAATTTTGAAGTATCAGGATTTTTATTTTGCTAAATCTAAAAGGAGGGGAAAGGGTAATATGTCTTTATCGCCGACTCCTTCTGGATATGCGTATGTGTACGAGGTTGATTCATCATTATATCGTTCAAGCACTGGAATATAGAATTTCATAACAAGCTTCACGCTGATTATATTGATGAAATATAGGGGCGCCAAATACTCCAGTGTTTCGCTTCTTTTCACATCAATTAAAAGGGAGAAAAATGAAGAATTTTGTGTTTTCAGTTTATTTTCACCGAACTGTGAGGCCACTGGTTATTATCAGATACTCTCAGTCAATGTATTTCCCTGCCAGCATGCGCATTTGTCAACACCAAGTTCATATAATAAGTAGCTTATGAATCTGAATCCAAGCATTTCGGATAATAGAAAGCGCATCGAGCAATCCTGATTGATTTTTAATATGTGTCCGTCATGGTTTCTGCTTTTAGCAGCTCCATGCAAAATGAAAAACTCCAAAATGCGAGAGATGAATGAATAAAATCCGATTGTGGAATTAGAAATGACGAATGGTATTTTTATGTAATCTTCAGTATTTATTTCTAATACATGAAATATATAAAGAACATTGAGTATAATGAAGGCACGATAATTAATTAACAGGAAACGATCAGACAAAAGAAAAAAAAAGCACTAAGAAAGATAACTCGTATTGATTTTGGAATATCTTCACTCTATCCACAGGGAAAAGTTGAGGTCTTGGAGATGTTTGCACTCCAAAGATGGGTTACTGAAAATAAATATAATAAGAGTACATGAATATTTTAAAAGCACTCAAATTAAAGAATGTAACATATAAATGATAAAAGATTGTTCATACCTCGACTGATTCGGTATAAACATGACTTCAGATTGAATGTTCTCCACTTCCATGTTTTGACACAGGATTTTAGCAAGCTTAACTTCCTTAATAGATTGGATTTGTTCTGCAAATAAATGCATTTTCGATGAATAATTTCACATCAATTCCTTTCGTAATGTTCCATTTTTTTAATTTACAAAAGCAATTTTTATTATTGATTAATTTTTAACTTTATTTTTTTGCCGTTTTGAATATTTTATATTTTGATATCAGTTCGGATTTCGACAAGAAGATTTGGATGAAAATATTTTGCATACAGGATTCAAAATCAGTATGAGAAAAGGATATCAACCTAGTTAACGAAATGGATCAGAGGACTTCGAACATAACATAAAAATATATTTACAAAATCAACAAATCATGTATGTTTTTGTCGACAATAGCGAAAACAGTAGCTTCCTTTACAAAGTCCAATTTTATAGAATGTGCTGTCAGGGATCAAATTACAATAGAAAACATCTAACACACACACGCACGCAAATTGTCTTTACCTCTCGAAAATTGATTATTCTCAAACCAAAATCTGTCGCCTTCCTTCAATGTCCTAAACTGATCAGCAATAAGTCTGTCAAAGGTTGGACCTACACTAGCACCCTCCATATGACGCTCTGTCATGGCACCGACATATAGGTCTATGTCATCTACATGTCTAAGAAATAAGAGGAAAATTAATCTATGATGATTCAGTCATATCGACGACATTTTCTTTTAAATCACCTTGGATTGAGACTTCTGAATCAGATTTCTTTAAATTAATAATTCTGTGCCCGTTTTCAGATAACATCTTAAGAAAAATTTCAGGAATAATCGTGCATATATCTATATCACGAAAATCTAGAAATTGCCGGGAAAACAACTTTGTAAGAATTTTTGTTAAATTAACAGATACATAATTGGTCAAACATATTAACTGCAGTTATTTGTTCATGTACCTATACACTTGACTTAAGATTGAAGCCGTGTGCGGGTAATGATCAACAAGGCCATCAGATTTATCGGGATCGAAACTCTTTACTTCCGTCAGGCCCAACCATTTCCGCCACGTGTTGTATGATAGAATTCCATGGTCGCGGCCACGTTGGATGTTGATTGCCGGTAGGTCGAAGCTGTTCCCATGTTTGTCCATGAACAACTTGTCTCTTACTCCTGTTTCAAACGCACTGAAAAATGTAATCGAAGAAGGTTCCTTTTGCAAGCAATAGTCTCTCATCTTGCATTGTACAAATATCTTTGACCTTTCGAATTTCAGATTCTTTCCACATTAGATTTTCTGTAGGGTGTGGATTTTTTTTCTGGTGGATACATTTTGTATGAGGAGATCTAAAGTTACTATATATATATTTTACCTTTCAATGAAGGGAAAAAAAGACTTTCAAGCTGACGGTACAAGTTTCCAGATCGTAGGGTAAGCAGACAAATGGGAGGGTTGTGCGCACGTGGTCCGGGTAATCCACACTATTTGCTATCTACATGTATATGTACCAAAGAGGCAGATGAAGTTTTAAGTCGGCACCAGTTGCCCACTGGCCTCGTTGTGTGCATGTGTTACATGTGTTACATGTACATGTAGTAATATTCTCTGTTACTATACATTTGAGTGTTCTAAAGACATCTTATTCGTTTGATATTTTTTGACATTTTGGTGTCTTTTCAGTTTTGATGTGTTTTTTTTTTTTCGTATTTGATTGTTTCTTTGTGTCGTTGTTGGAGCTGCGACCGAGTCCTGCTGGAGATCTCCGCAAGGACCTTCCTTTTGCAATTCTCACCATAGGTTCTTGAAAATAGTTCCCAATGTACTGTATGGGCAAATTTAGGTTTAATTGTAAGGCTTACAAAACATATTTCCTCACTGATGATGCTTGAAATAGATTAGTTTTGAAGTCAGAGTGAAATACATGTATGTGAGGTCATAATTATTACCTATCAGCCATTGTACACGTGTCGGTGGTCATCCATCGTGCTATACGTGGACAGCTATGTTTACAATCCTCTTTTTCCAAAAGCTCTGGGTTGTTGTAACAATCTTCGATGGGTAAGACCTTGTAAATATAATCATCAAAGAAGTACCTATCAGTCTCAAAAGTCGAGAAGGCAAGGCGAAATCGTTAGAATTTCCATTGGAACGGTTGCGAACCTCGGAATGAATAACATTCCGATGTGAGACCAGGTACCCGGGGAGAGTCAGTGTCTCCTGATTGCATGCAACACCGGTCGCAACAGCGCAATGAAATCTTGTCAAATTCGGTAATTGTCTCGATGGGTATTTCTTGTTAGGCGATGATCACAGCCATTCTATCGCAATCCAGAATGTCACTGATCATTCTGGAAATTAGATAAAAGTTTTAGAAAGTTATTAAAAAAAATATCATTCGCATTTAAATCGGGAACAAGACAAAATAGTATGCAAAGATTCAGGGTAGTGATGATTATGATGAAAATGGCGAATTAGAAAAATAAGATGTTGAATCTGTAGATTATGAATCCGATGAATCCGATGATGAAACTAACGATTATGATGATGGTGAGGAGGAGGACGACGACAATGACGACGATGGAGCTCGATAAAAGAGACAATAACCTTAGTCATATTTCCAATTCTGTTCATGAAACCTTGATGGCTTGAAATCTGTGAATGACCAAAACGGAAACTCGCTGCAGCAAATGCATTCGTGATGCTAGCATCTGTTTGGGAATCATAAGTATGATGATCACTGTCGTTCTTAATATTAAGGAAAAAATTCTCTAAGGTATCTCTGCTTAGAACGGTTGGTAAGTATTCTTCGTACGTAATGTGCTGCATGTATGCTCCGACAATTTTTCTCGCCTCTTGGAACAGCTTTTCGTCATCACCTGACCAATGGGGATTTACTTCCGCCAGTTTCTTGACTATTCTATTATGTTCTCTGACGAATGCTATATGAAGCGCACTAAGATTTGGGACGACGTTTGCCCTCTTATCTCCTGAAAAAAAATAGTATAAAAAGATAAGTTTAAAAGCGTTGGAATACAAATTGAATGTAAGACACATTTTCTTCAACTTTGAAATAAGTAAATGAGTAACCTGTTGACTCTCCCTTTTCATTAAATTAGTCGTAATACTGTTTCAAATTGGTCCAAACTGCACTTTCATTTCGTACTTTGGTTGGCATACTATAAGTAATTGCTGATGTAATTTTGATATTTCTATTGTCTCTTTTTGTTAATTCAAATGGACTTCAGACCCTCTTTGGATTGATCTCTCGGTAATGATAATCTCAATAACATGATTAATTGAGAGACCAAACTTATTTCAAAGAAGGGTTCGATGTCGCGTGCGCCCTACATGCACATATCACTAGGGAATTATTGTTCACCACTCACCTGCCAACATACAGAAAGTCCCAAGATGTGGAGAACGAAGGTCACATTTGGTATCCTCCCACTTTGGTAAAAGGTTACCTCTACTCACTTTCAACATACCTATAATGATATGAGTACAAGGTTCCTTACAAGTCTCATTTCGAAACAAAAGATGGCTAGAAATTGTCTGTTTTTGGAAACGAATCAAGAAGGTATAAGATGTTTAAGCTCATGTACAATTACACAGCCAATTGTGCCTCACATGAAATTCATATGAAATGAGCATCATGTAAATTTCACATGAAAGTTCATGTAAAATTCATATAAATTTCACATAAGATTTATGTGAAAAATATTTCACATGAATTTCACATAAATTTCCTTCACATGAATTTCACATGAATTTTTCTAGGTGACCTTCACAGGAAACCGAATTCACATAACATCTATGTAAAAATCTTCACATGAATTTCATGTGAAAAATTTCATGTAAATTTCATGTTCGTGCTCGTTTCACATAAATTTCATGTGAACTTTCTTGTAAAGGTCATGTAAATTTCACATGAATTTCATATGAGGCACAATTGGCTGTGTATAGTGACCAGTGTTAGACCTATATATACTGAATAAACCAATTACAGATTCGTCTTGACTCCCATGACCCTCGCCTTTTTCTCCGCCCAGCCCTCGTCCTCTTTTTTATTCTCTGAATCCGCGTTGACCATATCAGGAAAAATTCCCAGTTACTGAATATTTATTTTTAAAGCCAAACTAAATATACAAACCTCCGGCGCCCTCTCTCAACGCCCACATTTCTTCCATTGTGGATCCATAAACATTTGAGGCGTCAATGTATGACGTCACTGCATTCACTTGTTCGCGAATTGCTGTCAAAATATAAATCTTTCTTATAGGTACTTCCTTATTACAATAATTTCTTACTTAATCAAAACTGAATATATAAAATATTCTATCGAAAAGTTTGTAAACTGAATCTCTTTTAAAAGCACTTCTTTGAAATATGTCTGTATTTATAAAAAAAAAACTACCAGCATTTCATTACAGTGAAGTATTGTACCTTTGTTTAAAACATAACATGGCTTTTTTGAAAGATAACAGTTTTTCCCCATATCTCTCAAAACTATGTACTTTTTAAAGAAGATTATCATATTGAAATATATGTCTTATCGTAATTATTTAGCGCACCATCTGCGCATGTCAATAAACAATCATGCCTTGAGGCCGAAAAAGAGAAAATCGAAAATGTGAATTTTTCAGGAGCGAATTTCAAACGAAAACATGACCTAAAATCTGACAAAAAGCTAGGTAAGGACAGAGCTATGTCATAAAGGAAGAACAATACCATGAGGGAGATACTCTAATGTTAAACGTCTTCAAATTCAATAGCATCATTTAAGAACAGACAAAATTGCAGCATGGACCAGACATGCGCGTTTCGGGTACTTAACCCTCGTCAGTGATCCTTAATCTAAATAATGTAACATGACCAAAGATTGTGAAAATGATTATGTCCAAAAATGTACCGAAAGATGTAGCAGTATTGGTAGGATAGGATGCTACAGGACCAACGTTTGAGAAATTTCAAGAAATTTTTCGAATGCGTTGAAGAAACGATCAACCGAAATTGATCGAACTTGGCTATATGTCAATTCATCAGATTTGGTATCATAAAATTTACAAATGTATTTCAAGTCAGTGCAGAAGAACACTCAAACTAACCCTAACCCTAACAACAGAGATACATACATGTATCACCTATAGTGGTAGGAATTATCAAATTGAAATATATGTTCTTTCGTAATTGACAAAAGATGCTCGAGACAGAAATGTAAACGTCTTCATATTGAATAGCATCATTTAAGAACAGATAAATTGGCAACATGGACCAGACATGCACGTTTCGGGTACTCAACCCTCGTCAGTGATCCTCAAATCTAAACCAAGAGAGGGAATGGAAAAGCAAAATATGAAGAGCGGAATCCTAAACATGACCTTAAAATGTATGCCAAGCCATGGACAGAGCTACATATGTATGTCATGACGGATTAGCTATACATAAGGGTTGTGCTTCTTAGGTTCAGAATATTTCATCAATCAGTGTAGACGCACAGTAAAACTAGATGCACGATATACTCGGGGACTAATGTTCATTCCACCACACCAACAGAGATACCTTTTTGTTTAAACGTCTTCAAATTCAATAGCATCATTTAAGAACATGTAAATTTACAGCATGGACCAGACATGCACGTTTGGGGTGCCCTCGTCAGTGATCCTCAATCTAAACAATGTAATATGGCCAAAGAGTGTGCAAAAATAATCCGAAAGACGTAGCAGGATGGGTGGGATATGATGCTACAGGACCCACGTTTTAGAAATTTCAAGAAATTTGACAACAGAAATTTCGATTGCGGTGGAAATCGGCTACCTTCTTGTTGAAATTATCATATTGAAGTATATGCTCTATCGTAATAATTATTTAGTGCACGATATGCTCATTGCATCTGTGTTTCATTAGCGACACTCGAGGCCGAAAAAGAGGAAAAACCACAAAAGTAGATAACATTTTTATACGAAGAGCGAAATTCTGAACATGACCTAAAATGTATGCCAAAGAGCAAGATACGAATAAAGCTTTGTCATGAGGTAGATATTTCTTATGTTCAGACTAATTTATTTATATTCAGTACTAAATATATTACATTTATATTAAATTTCAAGTAAAAGTAGAAGCACAGTAAAACTAGGCGAACCATATCCTCGGGGACTACATGTAACAGTCTACCAGCAGAGATACATGTACCATGCTAAAGGTTGAAAATATCATATTGAAATATATGTTCCATCGTAATAATACAGTGCACTATGTCCCCTTAATTTATTCATACCATGTTTTAGAATGTTTTAATCGTTGCCATTTGATATGAATATTCATACTGTGAATATGTACCTGGCATGCACTGAACTGCTGCTGCCGATCTTACGAAGTTCATACAAGATTTATTCCTAAAATATCCATCGTCTGCAGGTATCTTTATTGGAAAGCATTCTTCCCTGCAGAAAAAGAAGTAACCAAAGAAAGGTAACTCGGATCAATTGATATCAGAGGACTTTATTTGTTTTGGTACGCTATGTGTGACGTCATAAATTTATTATTGTTTATTTATTATTTTGTTTATTTGTTTATTTATTTATTTATTTATTTATTTATTTATTTATTTATTTATTTATTTGATTTATTATTTCTTTACATGCACATAGATTTATTTTTGTTTTACAGAATATAAAAAAATATACTTGTCTCTACCACCTTCAAAGTATTGCATGCAATCGTCATTTATGAAATAAATATTCAAGGTTACCTATTCTCAGCATTCAAACAGCAGTCGATTTTTGAACCGTCTTTTTCTGAAATTTGAATGAATTTGAATAAATTGTTTGAGATGCAATTCTGTCATTTCTTAAAAGATGAATATCAATATATGTTTATTTACAGAAACTGATCAGAGATTAAGAAAACAATTTAAAAAGATATTTTCGTATAATAGTCTGACAGTTATTGACATACAATTCTATTTAGTATTTATGTTTGTTCGTCACAATCAAAACTTTTGTGGGGGCATGCAATTCAAAAATGTGACTTCATTCTTTAGATGTAATATATTCAATTTATAACATTTAATTTTTGTTTCTGTAATATTGAATCCTAAGTTGCAAAAATGTCAGAGCATTGGCTTTGACCTACCTTTTAACTGCGGGATACTTCATATGTCATTGTCCAGAAACTGCCCTACGCCATCGCAATTACAGTGTAGTTAGGGTTATGACTTGGCTTGTGTGAGCATGCTTGATGGTCTACCTTTTGGCAGAGCATGCGCTATGACTTACCGTTTGACTGCGGGGTACTGACCATCTCATAGTCCAGGAACTGCATGCCCCCACGCCATCCCCATGACGATATATTTAGGGTGGTAACTTGGCGTGGCTTGTGTGAGCGTGCGCGATAAGCTACCTTTTGACTTTGGGTACTTGCCATGTCGTGACGTGGCTTGTGTGAGCATGCGCGATTACCTACCTTTTGACTGCGGGGTACTTACCATGCCATTATCCAGAAACTGCCACCCCCCACGCAATCACCATTAAAGTGTGGTTAGTGTTATGACATGGCTTGTGTAAGCATGCTTGATGGTCTACTTTTTCGCAGAGCATAAGCGATGACCTACCTTTTGACAGCGGGGTACTGACCATGTCATGGTCCAGAAACTGCCCCCACGCCATCACCATGACGGTGTGGTTAGGATGATGTCGTGGTTTGTCGTTACTCCTAAACAACCAGTTACTAAGTTCTCGGACGTCTGGTAATAAATGACCGTCCCGTCCTTTAGTTCTTGGTGCATTGAGAACTACGAAAAGAAATTTTTACAATCTTTAATAAGGTACATTTATGCCAAAGATGTTTCAAGTTTGAAATGAGACATGTTTATTTTTTTCAATTGCCACTATTTAAAGGAAATAAAGGTAAATCAAAACTTTCAAATTTATACCGTCATCTCTAACAAAGGCAATATGGGAAACTCGTGTTTAGAAATATTCCATGCATATTTTGTGAAATTTCTGTTATCAAAATTTCTTGAAATTCCTAAAACGTGGGCTCTGTAGGATCAAATTCCACCCATCTTACTACGTTTTTGGCAAAATTTTGGACATAATAATTTTCACACTCTTAGGCCATATTACAGTTTTTAGATTGAGAATCACTGACGAGGGTAAAGTACCCGAAACTTGCATGCCTGGTCAATGCTGCAAAATTATCTGTTCTTAAATGATGCTATTCAATTTGAAGACGTTTAACATTGTACGGAATGTTCGTCCTTCCAATGTTTATATTGTTTGTTCAAAACGGGGATCAGGTTTATGATTTGTTTTTAGACACACAAAAATGAAAATAATTTTTCGCCATTTGCATTCATTTGTCTATATACAATAAGTTTCATTTAAACTATCCAAATTACCGAGCAAAGATGTATGATATATTGGGAGAACTTTTCAGCCTTATAAGATAGGGACTCGGAAGATTAGCTCGCAACATGATCCCTTGCCAGGATATTATCCTATGCAACAGGTGCCCGTTGAGCTAACGTCAATATAACAATTCATATTAAGTCATGAATTAAGATTGTTTACTTTTATTACTTATATTGATTAAAGTAAATAAATCTAATACCTCTATGAATGACAATTACACGAACATCTGTGACAGCCAGTAGTAAAAATCTTGATTTATTGATTTAAGATATCATTTCATTGCAAATTGCAGCAAATGATAATATCAAGCCAGAATATACCTTCATATCTCTAGCAAAACTTTTTGAAAGTCTGAAGAAAAGTGATTCTCTGTGATAAAAGTAATATTCCACCCATCTACGATTCTACGATTTTGGACATAACTTTCACACTTTTTGGCCATGTTTAAGGATCACTGACGAGGGTAAAGTACCCGAAAAGCGCATGTCTAGTCCATGCTGCAAATTTATCTGTTCTTAAATGATGCTATCGAATTTGAAGACGTTAAACATTTAATCAAGTACATAATCATGGAAAAATCCTCAATTCAACCCTTAAAATGCAATACAATCAATTAAGACATAGAACAAAAATCCAATTTAAAAGTGAATATGAAATTTCGAAACATACATTATTATATCTAATGGAACATTCCCAAACGCAATGAAAAAGACACCGATCACACCACTAAAAAGGAACTTAAAAGTACATGTATTTACAAATCACAGAAAACATGCCAATGGCAAAAATCTGACAAGTAAACATCAAAGAAGTATCCATCAGTCATTCAGTTTCAAAGTCAAGATGGTAAGGCAAAATCATCAGAATATCCTTTTGAACAGTTGCAAACCCCCGGAATAAACAATTTTCTGAGGTGAGACCAGGTACAATGTAGAATATCACATTAAAGATTCTCCAATTGCTCACAAAACATTGAACACAACCAAAAACAAACCATAACCACTACATATCTCTATGAAAGAGGAACCAAGAACCTCTGATGGAATATGAAAAACTGCGGACATCCCTGACGAAATCTTACGACAGTAGCAGGGACTTTCACGGATAACAAAAGACATAACTACTGAAGATACATGTAACAGATGATACAACGAGACCCAGAGAGTATGTCAACGAAGAAGAAAGTTTTGTTATCCAGATAATTTACACTTGTACGTTATCTTTCATAGTTAATTGATTATCTGGGGTTCCTGGAACTCAATTGTTACATTTCTAAATGAACGCCATTGATAGAACGGCTTTGATGTTCTAAACCTCTTAAAGTTAAGATATCATTCAAATCTGAGATTTTGAATTAAAAATTACACACCGTTTGAATGGGGTGATTAGAAGTTTAGGGAAATTTAAGGTTTTCATAGGTTCTTATACAAGTGTAACCCCAAACTATACTGGAAGCGAGAGTAATGAAAGAACAATGCATATGAATAACTGTGATTTTTAAGAACCGGGTACAAAGATTTTCTATGAAATTTTACATCTTGAGAGATATCTGGTTTTATACATCGTGCACTTTAAGTACCATCATTGGCCCTATACATGTAACAAAGTTAAAACAGAATATTGCAACAGGAAAATGAAAGATATGGCTGAAACAATAAAATTAGTCAGCAATTCATACTTGCATTACAAATACATAATTTAAAAAGCCTTTAATAATATTACACGTCTTCAAATTCAAAGCTTCATTTAAGAACAGCATGGACCAGACAACAAGTGATCCTCAATCCAAACAATGAAATATGTCCAAAGACTGTGAAAGCGTCCAAAATTTCCGAAAGACTTAGCAGAATGAATGAATTAATTAATGAATAATATACTACAAAATGTACCATCGTCGTAGGCAGGTGGTAATAGACGTCTCTGAGGTTGGAAAGATTGTCCCCAATCTGGGTGGTCAAGGTTGTTACACGAACCGTCAATCGTACGATATGGATAGTCCGGATAACAATCTGAAAGATATCAATGCAAGTCTAATAGGAAATGCATTTTAAGAATTATTAATAACACATGCATTCATTAAATCCTTTGCGAATCAGATTTGAAAAATATTTCATAATCAGTCCTAAGAGCAACTATCAATGGGTAATGACATGAAGTTTGTAATCCCCCACGTCCGTACGTATTATGAGACTTGGTCCCTTACGCTATGCTATTAAGCGGTGGTCACAACCCACCGTACGTGCACGTAGGTGCTGTCTGCGTGCAAAAATGTAGGTAAACCTTGGGTATCCGTACAGTGTCCGTTCGTTGTCAGTACGTGTCCCGCACGGCCTCGTTGCGGATTTTGGAACACGCAGACAGGACGTACAGTAGCAGTTTTACTGCACACAGAACTTTCGCTGCGTCCTGTCGGTGTGCTGTCTACGAATTCAACAAGAAGTACGACACGCACGTTGCACATACGTTGCAAGTACGTGCAACGCACTTTCGACGCATGGAAGTGAGGACTCAGTGCTTTAGCAGTACGTGTAAACGTAGAAGACGGATGTTCGGAGAAAGTACGTTGTAAGCAAGTTGCACGCAAGTCGTAAGTACGTGCAACGCACATTTTTGCGCTACATATGATGCATTTAACCACCCATATAACCGTGCATGCGACATGCGTTGACGCACTCCTTCTACTCTTGCCACTACCTTTCTTGCGTCTTCAGAAAACGCAGCGCACGTAGCCTCCACAAACACGCACGTCCTAAAAGCACGCATGGCGGGTTATGACCAGGGCTTTACAAATATTCGAACCTCAATGGTTTGTGTAATTACTCTCTTACTGTAAGTTCTCTTTACTGTACAGAAATGTTGTACTTCCTGATTCCAGAGAAGCCACATTTCTCTCATGATGTCATGGTCTAAAGGGCGCGTCAGCTTGCTGAAAAAGAAAAGTTTGTAGTAATTCTAAGAAGTGATTTCATTTTCCATTCGGGGAAGCAAATGTGAATAGTTACTTTACAATCACAACATCTTATGCCATTTGAACTAAGTTCGGGTTGGGATTCAAACAAAAAGGAACGAAGAAATAGACTAAAACGTTTCAAAATGGCACAAGGTAGGATTTGTACTAATTTTCAAATGTAAATTAATGGTAACTCTGTGTCTGCTAATTGTCCTTCAACCGAAAATGGTACCAACCACCCCTTAACCCCGTAGAAAAATATTGAGTAAACTGAATAAAGTTTGGTGAATATAAGTCATTGGAAATTTCTTTAAATTAACTCGCTGATGACATGAAAACAAGAGAATTGTCACTTACCTGCTTGAAACAAGCCTCTGAAAGGATTTTAAATATCCAGAAGAAAATGTCATGAGGTCAGATTTATTGCTCTTGAGGCCATGTCCTCTCGAATATTTACCGGTGGTATATTCCATTGATGTTAATTTTGAAGAATCAGTGCTGTTAGCATTTGTTGAGATTTGCTTATTTTCACCTTTCTTACCACTATTCTCAGGAATGACACTGCTTTTACTGTAATCCTTATTTACACTTTTCACCAGAGGCTCGACTTTGCCTGTACCTGTTTTTATTCGGTTTGACAAACTGGAATCCTCAAATTTATTTTCCTCTAAGAAGAGTGGAATCTTTACTAGTCCCAACGACTTATCAGATCGAAGTTTAGGTGAAGAAGAATTCTTTTTCGTCGCGTATCTATTACTGCCGGACTCTTCTTTTCCAAGAGTACTATCTATGCTGTTCGGCAGTGCATCACCATACGATTCGGGATCTTCGTATCCTGAATTAGTTTCTAAATCTACTTTCACTTTTCTTGAATCAAACTTCCTGTTGTTGTAACCACGTGTCTTGTCGTCTGGTTCCTGTTTGATTATCGTTCTTTGAGATGCCAATGATTTCAGAAATGTCACGAAGTTGAATTCATTGCCTTGATCAGGTATGTCGTTTTGATTTGATTTGACTTTATATCTATTTCTTTCCGGAAAATAATCACTGTTCTGGGGGCCTAAGTATCCCATGTTCCTAATTGGAGAGTTATTCTTTATTGGTATGGAAGAACGTGTTAAAGACGTTTCTGTCCGTTCGTCTATGTGTCCTGATGACGAATAGTGATATGAAGAAGAGGAAGACTGAATCTCTGATGTTTCCGTGAAAGTGAATGGTACTTTTGTCACTCGAGAAGAAAACAACTGAAGGTTTGGTGTGGAAGCAGAAGAAATTGGCAAGTTTGATGTCGTTGACGAAAACAATAGATTTCCTGACGCTTCAATTGTGATCGGACGATATGAAAAGGTTCGCATCTCAAATGTTTTACTTAAAGAGGTGTGTACATACCCTTGTTGACTTGAAAGTATCATTGCCTCTGATATTACAGGATATGATGTTGATAAATCTGTGCTATAGACGTCATTGATGTACATGTAATACTGAATAGAAGACGGTTGCAAACTTGAATGAACTTGATATGTTTGGGAAACTGAAAACTGTGATGCAGATGAAACCCTGATATATCCTGAAACAGTAATATGATGTATTATAATTATACAGTCAGTTGTTCAAGTCATAAAGATGATTACATAGCTAGAACAGAATTTGAATGCAAAAAATCCAGTACATATTACAGTACCTTCTTGGTCTTGTTGTGATCGAGCCAAATTATAGGATACGCACAGTATCCAAAAGTAGAATATAAATCCAAAAGAAATGAAAGAAACCATTTTCATCCATACATTACATCATAAATAACTCCATGCTTATATTGATACAGAAACCATTCATGGTAATCTTCCATAGTAAGTGTTCCTCAAGCAAAATGACCCTTGGTACATGCGAAAAATGTTATTTATACAAAAACTAAGCCATTTGGAGTTTCTGTCAGTAACATCAGCCCATATCCTTTGAGGAAATCCCATTGTATAAAATAGTTTGGTCTAATCATTTTCAAGTAAACATATTCCATTGTAATCCGGCCATAAAAAAGGTCTAAAAGAAGTTATTGGGTTCATTTTCTACGATGCTGTCCTCTTTAAATCTCTCCCACGAAGATGACGTTGACGGAACAGACGTCGTGTGAATTTTTATGGAAGCTCAGAGTTGACAATCCATGAGTATGAGGGAGATTTTGATGGTTCCTTTTCAGAAATGATACACGCGTCCAAAACTTTAGGTCAAATGTATACACGTAACGAGAACATGCACTGATTTCGATTGAAAATTTTTTTTCTAACCGTGAAACTGGTAACTACGAAAATAGGGTTAAAATAATGCTGCAAAAGACGTCAGGCAGTATGGTACTTTAAACCACATTTAATTTTAAAACGGTATAAGGTAGCCCTAAAAATGTTTTATAGAAAATTTCAGAAGGATATTAACCCATAAGAATGCGAAAATAACAATTTCATACATGTATAAGTAAAGCGCCCATCATGTGGTTTTCTTTTCACTTTCACGTTCTTATAACATATCTTTTATCTCAATGGATTATCCATGCTGAGTTCGGACGCTTCATTTCCAATTAGTAGAGTGTACATGTATCAGTTTATATGTACTGATAGAGAGGATACTACGATTGAGAAATATCCAAAAACAAGGTTACTTAAGCCCCCGTTCCACTGCAATCCCGCTGTACCTACGTTCATTCCCGACCTCGAAAATTGCCAGGTCGGGAGAGAACGGCTCTTAGTCGTATCTTGGTCTGGTACAGCGTATGTTGGTCCAAAATCGATCGGTATTAGAGCGGGCACGCTTTAGAGGTCGGGAAAAGTTTCCCGTATTCTTTCAACCGGTTGAAAGAATACGGGAAACTTTCCCGCTCTCTTTGTGGTCGTGAAATAGTCGGCGCTTGGTCGGGATAGTCGTGGGTACAGCCTAGGTTAATCGTGTCCTGGTCGGGAAAGAGCGTGGCTTGAGCGTGGTTTGATCGGCATTTAACTAAACCCCGCTCTCTTCACGCATAAGATACGCTTTAATTACGCCCTGTTCCCGATCTTTACCCGTCTATTCTACGCTCTTACCACGATCTATTCATTAAAGGTTCAATGTTTGCTGATCTTACCAAGACCTTTTCATGACCATCTAGCGACCTATTCACGCTTTATATGACCAAGTTACGACCAAACGACGCTTCAAATAGGATCTGTGCATATTTCATTCATTTTCTCGCACTGATATTGATTCGTTCAAAATACTTATTACCAAAATGTCGCGGCGACGATTCTTGGCTATCCAATGCCACTTTTTAAGTAAGATTTTTTTTAAAATTTTGATCGCGACACTTTTGGGTAAGGCTTGGTCAAAACGAGAAATGTAGGCTTCTTCTCGGTCGATACGATCATTGGATGAAAAATGAGATCAGTTTAAGTTAGAAATTATGTGTTGAGCGGGAATGCGTCGGGGACAGTCGGTAATAGATCGGAATTGCATCGGGAATAGATCGGGTTTTGGTCGGGAATAGATCGGAGTTTGATCGGATAGAACGGGACTTGGTCGGCAATATGATCGTGAGTAGAGCGGGTAAAGCGTGAGTAAGTCCGCAATGAAACGTGAATCGGTCATAAATTGATCGGGAATCGGTCTGGAATAGAGCGTGAATTCAAGGAAAAAATGAAAAGGTCGGGAAAGTTTTACCCGCTCTTGTGAAAATTTCGGTCGGGAATAGTCGTAGGTACAACGGGATTGCAGTGGAACGGTGGCTTAACAGATAGAAAAACTTACATAAGACTTTTTTTTACTTTTTATTTTCTTTAGCGTAAGAGTTGCATCTGATGGAATTTTGACTGAGTTAATTGTAATAGTTATGGTAAATGTTTCCGGCTATAAAGGCGATTGGTTGAGTTTGTTACATTAACGATTAAAGTATCGATCAGGAAGCATTGATTCAACTTTGAAATAGCTGATTTTCCAGTAGATTAATTCGGCGGACAGACACCAGACATCACAAAATTTTGTGATATTTGCATTGTGTCGTCAAAACACATCAGGTGCTTTTTGTCGAATACCAGCACAAATGGATAGTAACTCTGTATTTCGAAAAGACCCAATTATTAATTACGACGCTTTTAAAGAAAAAGGTAATTAATTAATTAAGACGTAATTAATTTTCTTTGAAAACTTCGTATTTATTGCCAAGTTTCTCTGTATCGTCACAATTACTTGACGTCTAATACCTGCGCAAATAGGAAGTAACTCTGTATTTCGAAAAGACTGAATTGTTGTCTGTCTGTGTGTCTGTCTATCTGTTGTTAGCCTTAATGTTTGATGATTCTGTACGTCTGTTTGGATTGCTTTGTATGATGTTCTAGTAAATATTGCGTCTTTTTTTGGTTTGTAGTTTAGCCTGATGTCATTTTCTTGTGGTTTGTTTCGTTGGGTGTGTGCAGGATGGTAATGCTGGAAATCCTTACATTTTCTTAGTGTTTCTTTTGTCAATGGATTTTTTTCTGAAATGCAGAGGAAAATTTAGGTGATACTGTGAAAATCAAGGTTTATATGTCTTTTTATGCCAATATGTTCATGTCTGTCTACGAGTGAGTACGACTATGTGTGTGTTATCTGTCTGTCTGTCTATGAGTTTGTTTGTATGTGTGTCTGTGTCTTTCTACCTGTCCTTGTGTTTGTCGTTGTACCTGTCTATATATCTGTTTGTCTTGGTGTAAAACGTTTGGTGGCATACTTCTGCATGCGAGATTTATTTTTCGTTAAGAAGATGTCGACATGCGACTTACAAATGTTAACATGCAACTTATTCATATCAACATGCAACGTATTTATGTCAACATGCAACTTATTTTGACAAAATTCTACATAATTATCATGTTGACAAAAATGTATTGCATGTTAACATATTCATCTTGCATGTTGACATAAGTAAATAGCATGGCGACAGAATCTATACAAAAAATGACGCATGTAGGAGGCAGAAGTGTGCCACCATAGCTACGCCTTATCGGACTTCCGTTCTTATTTCCGTCTATTTATTTTCAAGTATACCACAAAGGAGATTTCTCTCATCCCGGACAGAGATATCTACAGATTTGCCCGTTCTGAGACAATTCTGTCTCGCAACCTCGGATGTTTGTCTCGAACCCCCCCCCCCCCCCCCCCCCCTATTGTAACGTCATAGGCGTTTGCGTAAGGTTAGAAGTGTTTGACGTCACATACTAGTAGTGCGACATTTAACATGAACAAGCGATGATTATTTATGAATTATATAAAAATATATGGGTGAGAGAAAAATAATCAATCACCCCTTTGTACAGGGACAGGGAAATCCCACCCTCGTATCAAAGATTTGCAACGTCCACGACTCGGCAAGTCTCGTCGTGGAATGCAAATTTTTGATACTCGGGTGGGATTTCGCTGTCCCTGTACAAAGGGGTGATAGATTCTATTAATCCAACAGCACCCTCAGTAAATATCTGAAGCACCATACTGCAAACAAAAGAAGCGCAGAAAGACACTACAAGGGAAACCAAATGGAGAAGAAATGCCAAACTCCAGAGAAGAGTCAGCGCAGTGGTAGCGCACTCGCTTCTCACCTCTAAGGTCCCGGATCGAATCTTGGTTAGGCAATGGCAGTCGCCCACCCGGTCTTGAGAGGTTTTCCCCCGAGTTTCCTCCTACTCAAAGGACCCACTCAAGCCAACACTTAAGCCAACGTGAAACATTAATATAAGTTTGTGTAACTTGTTTGTTAATCGTTGTTAAATAAAGTTTAAAACACCAGAGACGCAAATGGAGTATTGAATTTTGTTCTGTTTTATCGTTTTCCTCGTATATCTTATCCTATTTCTTCGTTTAAATGGTGTAACATCAAAAATAACTCTATACATACTGAAATGTCACTCACCGACCAAAGACCAAAGGGTATTAAGAATAAGGAAATAAGGTCTCCCAGTGAGATTGAATCACCTTGGGATAATTATATAAGATCCGCGCTTGAATGACACTATAGATACAACATCGCCAAAATAAAAATGCATCTTGTGCTTACGACTGAGGCAAGACAAAACATCAAAGAGCAAAGCCATTTCATCAAAGAGAAGCGACACTCTCTTTCAAAGAAAAAAGAGTGCATCCTAATTATGAATCAATAAAAGAGTTTAATTTTGAATTTCATATTTGCGCATTTATTGATAGATGACGATCTATGTTTGTCAATGTGGTGACACAAAGGTACAAAATGTCTTATTTTGACGACCTGCCTTCCATGGTGAGGTTAAAGATCTTCCAAATATGCTAGGATATTAAGGTTGATGACATGTGAATGAAACTGAATATGACATTTTAATTATATAATAAAGAGAATGTCTCCTTCACGGTGTGTGATCTTACTAATCTACATTATTGTTATCCATCCATTATGTAAGAAAGATAACTCACTTTCCACCATATGAAATTACGCAATATTAATACAAATTATTCAATATACATACAATGTACAGATATCTTTGTTTGATATTTTTTCCGTTTTCAGGTTAAAAATCCATCCTTTAATTTGGGCTTCTTCTTGTTCATTGCCGAATGATCACATTTGGTCTTTCTTTGAATATATTGATTTGTATGACTCGGCCTCCACAAATGTGTCAATCCGCCATAACGCTAAATGAAAATTTAGGTCACGCGGAAAAAGACGCGATAGAAAATTTAGAAATATAGCTAGAATACATCGTACCCTCCTGAGATCTGCTAACAATAGTACGCAACGGCTGCAACCACGAACTGCTTCATGCTCTCTCGTCAGTTCCAGCAGTTCATTTGAAACCTATATTGGAAGAAGAAGAGGCTCCATTCTTAAGAAATACTGATTAATTCAGACTTAATACCATTGTCGCATTCGCATATGATAAACTTTATCCTGTTATTTAAACATCTCTCCTTAAAGGCGATTAATAAAATTCCATTTATGAGCAAAGGTTTCGATCTTCTAAACATCTCTAATAATTTTCGGGATCATCGCGTACAAAGTAATATTCTTCAATATCTTCAGAATGTAGAATCTCCTCTTGTTTGTTACAAGTATAAGAAACCTATTCGACATTTCGTTTTTAACTACAATAAAGTAACTTCAGATCCTAAAACAAAGGAGGGGATCTCCAACAACTCAAGGTTGCAGCACCCACAGCAAAACCCCAAAACACCCAATGCAAAGACACAAAGCAGACAAGCACATAAAGAGACGCATAAGGGTCAAGGGACGTCAACGCACAACACAGAAACATCAAACAGAAAGGACTACACATAAACCAACGAGACCAATGGGCACCTGTGCCGACTTAGGAAGGCCATCTGCCACGGAAATAGCAGAAGGTGTAGTTATTCCGGATTACATATGTACTTGAATCATGTCCTGCTTCTTGAGAATGTGCAAAGTCTTTATATCTATATAACCCAGCTGGTCATTGGTTACAGGTGACTTTTAATTTATCCAGAACAAGCAGTTCCGCAGTCTTCTAAAGAAGGCTCTAAGTATAGAATCCCATCCAAGATAGATTTTATCAAATGTCGCGAAGTGCTAAAGGAAGCCTTAAATAACTATACCAAACGATGGTGTAAATCGGAAGGAGTCGAATCGCATACTCTGAATGACTTGAAAACCCTCATTTTAGATATTACATGTACTGATATTCGAATAGATAACTTCCACCAGAATCCTCATCTTATTGAAAAAGTTCTAAAACTGAAAGATATTTCAAAGTCAAATTCAAATTACGTAATTTATTTGAAAAATATGTCTTTGGAAACGTAACTACATCTTCTTTAATTCATACATATTAACTTTAGTTTCGGAACTTTCGTCTACAAATACTTATATAAAACTAATTTGAAGTTTCCCTTAAATGTTGCGGAATCATAACAGTGAAATTTCTTTATTCAACATCCATAATTCTAAATTGGATCTTCCTATTATAGGACGCAAGCAGGAGATGCTCACTCTCACTCCTTCGTAGGGAGTTCACTTTTCTGCATATGGTAGAGTTTTTATTTCTGTTCCTTTGCCTTAGGTCTGGTTTTATCCTGAATTTGTATGCCCTTGGTTCGCTGATTTTTCGATTAACGACTTTGTAACTCTTTGGCAATATTACACTGTTTAGACCGATGATCACTGACGAGGGTTTAGTACCCGAAACGTGCATGTCTGGTCCATGCTGAAAATCTTTCTGCTCTTAAATGATGCTATTGAATTTAAAGACGTTTAACATTTGTACCACTTTGTGAGTGTCACTGTTTGTGGACCAGGAGTCCCCGAGGGCACATGTAGCCAAGTTCATTCAGTTTCGGTTGATCGTTTCCTCAACGCATTCGAAAACTTCAAACTCTTTGGTCCTATTAAATTGTTTAGACCGAGGATCTCTGACGAGGGTTTAGTACCCGAAACGTGCATGTCTGGTCCATGCTGAAAATTTATCTGCTCTTAAATGATGCTATTGAATTTGAAGATTTGATCATTTGTACTTCTTAATAGGGATATGTTTTCTTCATATTTTTCATTCTGTTTACCAAAACTGCACAAATATCCTTACAAATTTCGATACATTGCTAATTCTAGCAACTGCTCAACTACAATTTTGTCGAGAAATCTGACGTCAGCACTCACTGCGATAAAGGAACATGTAGCAGAATATTGTGAAACTGTCCTAAACAGGAATTATGAAAACTTATTTCAGTCTATCAAAAATTCAGGGGATGTGGTTGACAAATTGAAATCTAGAAATTTTCAAGCCAATACGATTTCTTCATATGACTTTTCTGATATTTACATCACACCTCCTCCCGACAACATTAATGATCGATTGTCCAAACTCATTAAATGGTGCTATGACCGAGAGGAGAAAACTTATATTTGTACATCTGAATCATAGGGTCTCTTTTTCGCTACAGAATACAAATCATACAAATCAAGGACATGTACTGAACTGTGTGTTGCTTGGTTCTTCCTCTTGGAAAGCATTTATGTGTGTTTTGGTGAGAATCTCTCAGGCAAGTTGTAGAAATCCTGTGCGTCTCTTGTTGCAGATTCATTCTCGTATGAAACAGAATTTATCCAAAATTTTCAAAAAGAACGAAAACATGATGATTTGAAATGTTTCATTTGTACTTCTAGGTACCTGGATGATACTATCCTGTTTTTGAAAAGTTTAAAAATGTTATTTCTTCACAAGAGCTGACTCTTAACAAGGCAAACGTTACAATCACAGAGACACCATTTTTGGACCTAAATATCAAAATTGCTAATGGGGAGATTCATACGAGTGTGAATGACAAAAGAGGGGATTTTAAATTATACAAAGTAAATTCTCCCTGGCTTGACGGTGATGTTCCTAGATTACTGTCTTACGATATCTACATTTCACAGTTCATCCGGTATGCTAGAGAATGTACTGATGTTTTGGATTTTTATTGTAGAAATTTACAAATTACTAAGAAACTTTAAGGTCAAAGTTCTCGCTTTCATAAATTAGTAAAGCCTTTCTGGAAATTTTACAAAAGTTATTTTCAGCTTCTTTTGAAATTCGGACCCATACAAGCAACAGAGTATATTTCTTTGGGTATTTCACAACCTGCAATTTATTGTGACATAATTAACAAAATAAGAAGGATCAAATATTAAACGTCTTCAAATTCAATAGCATCATTTAAGAACAGGTAAATTTTCAGCATGGATCAGACATGCACGTTTCGGGTACTAAACCATTGTCAGTGATCCTCAATCTAAACAATGTAATATGGCCAAAGAGTGTGAACGTTATTATGTCCAAAAAATGTACCGATATACGTAGCAGGATGGCTGGGATAAGGTGGACCATCGAAATTGCGTTAGAATTACAAAAGGCCTTTTAGAACGTGGATATAATACTTCTGTCACCAAACGGACACTTTGCTTGTAACAAAGCAGTCTTAAGAAATGCATAGATTGACTGTGACGACGGACTCAAAGACTCAAAGACGGGTCCTGTCCAAACCTCTTTAAAGAAGACAGGGCCTCTTCCACCTGTCCTCTTTGAATTTCAGTCGGACCCTTTGGGTGATAACATGTATGAGCTCCCAGAGCAGAGCAGAGGACGGACTGTATTTCTTACGGCTTGTTTTTTATATCCATTTACAAAATTATCCATGTGTGTTTCTTGGTCCCTGCGCCATGCTTCTGTTTGTGAGGTCATTTTACACCACAAGTGTACGTTCATCGAGACCTCTTGGTAATCGGAAAAGTGGTAGGGTTGTGCGCATGTAAATCAGGATAACTACACCGTCTGCTACTGACGTGGCAGATGACCGTCCATTCGTCCATTGGTTTATCTGTATCCATTTGTGTTTGATCTTTCTATGTGATTTGGCGTACCTTGTATATTTGCGTCTCTTTCTGTGCGTGTCTGCTCTGTGTTCTTGCAGTGGATGTTTTGGGGTTTTGCTGTTGGTGCTGCAACCGAATGTTGTCGGAGATCCCCTCCTTTCTTTCACATGTTCTTGGGCATGACTTTTGAATGGTAATTGATGATAGGATTTCATGTTTCATATGCCTAGTCTTTTTTTCCCTTATTTTACACGACAATTGTGCGTTCTTTGAGACTTTTGGGTAACCGAAAAAAGGGAGGGTAGTGTACACGTAATCCAGGATAACAACACCATCTTTTACTAACGTGGATGATGGCCGTCCTAGGTCGGCACCGATTGCCTATGAATCTTGTTGGTTTATGTGTTGTCTTTTGTGTTCAATGTTTGATGTCTTGTTTGCTGTTCATTATCTCTTGCTGTATGTGTCTTGTCTGTGTTTTCACTTGGGGTGTTTGATGTGTTGTTGTAGGTGCTGCAACCGAGTCTTGTTGGAAATCCCCTCCTTCCTTTCCGTGAATACTAACATTTTTACCTAGTGACCTTTACCTTTGAGTAAAACCTATTTTTGGATTTGTGATGATTTGACCTTAACCTTGGCATGTAACCTATTTTTAGATTGAATATAGCGTTTATGATGTACATTATAAATAATGAGGAATGGGAAGGGTTGCATGTCTGTAAGCAAATCATTACATATAAAGACAAACACCCAAAACTGGTGGATCACTATTCCTTAAATTTGATTTTGTTTGTGTCTTATTACGGTTTCGCAACACAAAACAGGTGCATTTACATGTACATTTACGATAAATACACATCTTTAAGTTACACACTCCAAATGATAAACACATGTTATGTCATTTATGCCCAATAGTTGTTAATTTCAGTCTTGTTTTCTTGCAATCTTCGTTTTCCCTTCAAAAAGAATACCTTTAAAATGTAGTCGTGCATTCATATTGTAAGTTAGAAAACTATTATCGCATGTTCTTATAGTGCTTTTGACGAATGCTTTCAAACGAAAATACAACACATCCCTTCTTTAGAGAGGAGGGGATCTCTTAAAACATTCTGTTGCAGCACCCATAGCAAAACATCAAAGCACCCAATGGAAAAAAACTCAGAGCAGCCATACAAAGTAAGAGACTCAAAATGGACCAGGAGAACCAAAACACAAAATAGAAGTTCCAATCACAAAATATTACACAATGACCAACGAGACCAATGGACAAACGGTACCGACTGAGGACGGATATCTGCTTAAGAGTTTCATCTCAGGGTATTACATTGGTTTTGAAATTTTCTTCAAGAAGGTATAGAGTTGGAACACTTCCGTATGAAATTTTCTTCAAGAAGGTATAGAGCTGGGACACTTCCGTATTAAATTTTCTTCAATAAGGTATAGAGTTGGGACACTTCCGTATGAAATTTTCTTCAAGGAAGGTATAGAGTTGGAACACTTCCGTTTTCTTCAAGAAGGTATAGAGTTGGAACACTTCCGTATGAAATTTTCTTCAAGAAGGTATAGAGCTGGGACACTTCCGTATTAAATTTTCTTCAATAAGGTATAGAGTTGGGACACTTCCGTATGAAATTTTCTTCAAGGAAGGTATAGAGTTGGAACACTTCCGTATTATTACACATACAGTGGTGATCGCGGGAGATTCCATACTTTTACCGAAGTTTCCGAATGTATCATCAAATTAAAGAAAACGACAAGAAGTGTTATTTCAGGCATTTTTAATTTTATGCAGACATCAAAATTATAAGAGTATCAACAAAATAGAACATGGGTACTCTTTAAAGGAGCCCTTTGTTAACAAGCAGATTATATTTGCACATATCAATATCTTTGAGAAGAATATTTTCGTCGAATTCTAAATTGTTACATACGTAAATTAATGCACAGTAAATATATAAATGTGTATTTTTATTATATTACATGTACCACTTTTGATCATTCAAACAATTTACAGTTTTTATGTACAATAGGGCATTTTCCCATGCCTGGTTAGGTACCATAAACTTTATATTTACTGAAAGGTAATATTGCCTAGAGCTTAGAAATACATGTAATCATTTTGGGGCTAGAAAAACAAAGGGAAACAACTTATGAAGCATGTAATTGTCAATCTTCTCTATATGATATGTACAAAATACCTAAGTTGTACAAAAGTATTCTCCCTTTGATTTTTAAGACCTGGGAGTCTTATATTTGTAGTCAGGGCAACAATACCTTTAAGAAAATAATGGTTTATAGTACATAACCAGACATAAAATTAACCATACTTTACAATGGATATGATTAAATCCCCATGTAAAATCACTCTATTTTACAGCGGAAACTTTAAGCTCTTCATGGGTAATATTTAATTTCAGATGATGCAACAAGCACCCCTTCGTCGAATACTTTCACATCTTTCTTGTCGCTTTCGTTTTCCTCCGCCGAGATGAGCTTGTCTGCATGCTTCTTACAGCAGCGTAGCCAGCACACGCATATTGTAATGGTGACGATAAAGAAAGTAGCGAATCCAATAGCTAAACCAATTATCCCTGACTTCACTTCGGGTCTGGACTCTTTGAAGGACTGCAACGAAATATTCAATTTTGAGCAGATCGTACTAGTTTGGATATACATGTATTTCAATATTGACAGAAAGGTTTGGACGAAAATATCGATATATCAATCATTGGAAAAATTCAAACAATTGCATTACGTTTATATGTCGTTCGTCATATTTAAGTGCATGTACCTGTAGCTCTAACAGTACGGAAAGGTCCCGAGTCTACTTACACATATCTTAGGCAGATATTCCATTCCATTGCTATGCTATTTGTTTTTAAGATGAATAGTGCATAGTTGAGCTTTTCCTTACAAAGACGATGTGGTAATGAGGGTTTCGTTGTTATAATGATGCAAGTGAAGTCATCATTGAGATTATCTTCCCCATTCGTTTCTTCATACACTTACCATTCTATTCGAACTAAATACCAAACCAGCGACACCCTACTCAATGCATCACCTTGATCTAGGTATGGTTGTGGTGGCTACGGTCTAGTTTTGACGGAGATCTTTTAATATTTTCTCATGCACTTACCATTCCGTTCTGACCTATTACCAAAACCACCTGCGCCGCACTCCACCAAAACCCATCGCTTGGTTAGTGTTACTTAGGTCTTTGTCGGTAGTTGAGTCTTGATGGAGATCTTTCCCTTTTCTCATACACTTACCAATCCGTTCTGACCAATTGCCAAACCATCTGCGTCGTACTCCACCCACCACCATGGCTTGGTAGGTGCCACTCCTGTCTGTGTTGTTGTTGTAGATGATGAAGTTGCTGTTGTTGTCGTTGTTGTAGTTGGTATTGTTGTTGTGGGTGTCGTCGTCGTTGTAGATGTTGTCGTGGAGGTGACGGTGCTTGAAGTTGTTGTTTGAGGTAAAGATGTCCATGCTGCTACCGCTTCGAATAAATTTAAACATATATTGAAATAAGACCACTAGGTCTTCAGTGTATTCGAAGAAATAACATGTACAAAATTGTCATCATAGATAAGAAAGAACGAGCTGTCCCAACATTCCCTATTCACAAACACCACCAAAAAATCCCGTCCTAGAATTTTGATAATCATTAATGCCTAACATTAAGACACAGGTATTCCATTTCTTTAACAAAAAATAATTGAAAAAAAGAAACTCGCGATTACCTTAAGAAAGTACATGGATTAAAGAAAAAGAATCAGTGGGTAAAAATGTTCATCAAAGAATTGAAATTATTCGCTAGTGCATCCCAGCAGTTACAAATATTGATGCTGAATCTTGATCATGACGCCTTTAAGGAAACAAAAAGATAAATACCTAAATCGGTCATATAATAATCTTCCAATTAAAAGAAAGCAAAATATGAAAACTTTGGGTTATACATGTAAGCAACAACATACTAAATACAAAAGTAATCTTGTAAACATTTCAAGAGATATGGCCCGGATAGTATAGCATGTACAATTTAATTAAAAATGTACTAAGTAACCTTGACCTTGGTCACATGACCTTGGGTCTAGGTGATGTGAAACCTTTGGGTCATAAGCAACAGCATACTAGAATATAAAAGTGATCTGGTAAACGGTTCAGGAAATATAGCCCGGACAGGGTAGTATAATACGAAAGCATGTACAATTTGGTTGAAAATGCACAAAGTGACCTTTACTTTGGTCACAGGACCTTGGATCAAGTTGGCGTGAAATCTTTGGGTCATAAACAACAACATACTCATCTTTAAATGTGATCTGGTAAACAAATCAAGATATATAGCTCGGACACGATGTGTGACAGACAGACGAACATACAGACAGACGGACGGACGCGAAGGCAAAAACTATATGTCTCTTCAACGTTAGGGGAGGCATAATGAAAGGTGACTGTCATTTAGTAATAATTAAAAAGTTGCTTTTTCTTACACTTTGTACAGATGTATCTGTAAGTGTCGGAGCACGTGACAGTCCGCCATTTATATGTTCCCGAGGACTCGTATTTCATTCTAACACAGTTCTCATTTCCAATATTATTTGGCTCTGAGCTATCCCATGGCAAGACTCCAATGGAGTTGGGAGGATAATATAAAGTTCCGTCAACGAATGTGAACTGAGAGGTTTGGCTAACATACTCAAGGCCAAAATAAACGTCATATCCTGAAATTCTGAAAATGAAAATAAGTACTCAAAGAATCATGACACTTTGATGAGTTAAAGAAGATTCTGACGATAATCTCAACAGCACTCACAATAGAGCACAAAATTAAACATTGACGGACCCCTAGCAAGCTAGAGGTGGGACCAGGTGCCCGGAGGAGTAAGCATTCCCTGTTGACTACAGGTATTGAGTTCATACTCCATTATCTTTCATAACTCTTCCGTTAACACAGAGGAGCGTAGGTTAAAATTATCTAACGATATAACATGTACAAGAAGTAGTTTCACTGAGTTAGAATTATTTGGCAGAAATGAATTCTCAAAGTTAAAAGATATCGACATATTGGTTGGAATCGACATTTTGTCAAACGTAATTCATGACGTATTGGAAGACGGAAGTGTTTTTTTTTCAAATATGCATCATTCTATTCGACATTTTTGTTTGATGTTTGAATGAAATGCTCCTTCATTTCACATCAATTTTCTGAAAAATTGTACTTCTTTCCAAGCCAATACGATTTCTTCATTCGACTTCTCTAATATGTACACCACACTTCCTCATGACAAAATTAATGATCGATTATCTAATCTCATTAAATTGTGTTTTGATCGAGAGCGAAAAACTTACATTTGTACATCTGAATCGAAGGGTTTCTTTTCCTCGATAGACTACAAATCATACAAATCATGGACATGTAGTGACCTGTGTAATGCCTTGTCCTTCCTCTTGGACAATATTTATGTTAGATTTGGTGAGGATCTATACAAGCACGTTGTAGGAATTCCTATGGGTACTAACTGTGCGCCTCTTGTTGCAGATTTATTTTTATACACTTATGAAAAAGAATTTATCCAAAATCTTCAAGAGCAAAGAAAATTTGATGAGCTGAAATGTTTCAATAATACTTCTAGGTATCTGGATGATATTCTAACCATGGACAATCCTGCTTTTGAATTATACAAGAATGAAATTTATCCACAAGAATTAACCCTTAACAAGGCAAACCTTTCAAATACAGAAACACCCTTTTTGGACCTAAATATCAGAATTGTAAACGGAAAGATTCATACAAGTGTATATGACAAAAGGGATGATTTTGGATTCAACATGGTAAATTTCCCTTGGCTTGACGGTGATGTTCCAAGATTACCGTCATATGGCATTTACATATCACATCTCATCCGGTACGCTAGAGCATGTACTGATATTTTGGATTTTCACACTAGAAATTTACAAATTACCAAAAAACTTTTAGGTCAAGGTTTCCGCTTTCATAAACTAGTAAAGACTTTCTGGAAATTTTACAAGAATTACAGTCAACTATTGAATTTAAAGACGTTTAACATTTGAACTACTTGGTGAGTGTCACTGCTGGTGGACCAAGAGTCCCAGAGGGCACATGTAGCCAAGTTCGATCAACTTCGGTTGATCGTGTGTCTCTTCAACGCATTTGAAATTCTCTGTTACAAAATTTCTTGAAATTTCTAAAACGTGGGTCCTATAGCATCATATCCCACCCATTCTGCTACGTCTTTTGGTACATTTTTGGACATAATAATTTTCATATTTTTTTGGCCGTATTACACTGTTTAGACTGAGGATCACTGACGAGGGTGTAGTACCCGAAACGTGCATGTCTGGTCCATGCTGTTAATTTATCAGGTTTTAAATGATGCTATTGAATTTAAAGACGTTTAACATTTGAACTACTTGGTGAGTGTCACTGCTGGTGGACCAAGAGTCCCAGAGGGCACATGTAGCCAAGTTCGATCAACTTCGGTTGATCGTGTGTCTCTTCAACGCATTTGAAATTCTCTGTTACAAAATTTCTTGAAATTTCTAAAACGTGGGTCCTATAGCATCATATCCCACCCATTCTGCTACGTCTTTTGGTACATTTTTGGACATAATAATTTTCATATTTTTTGGCCGTATTACACTGTTTAGACTGAGGATCACTGACGAGGGTTTAGTACCCGAAACGTGCATGTCTGGTCCATGCTGTTAATTTATCAGGTTTTAAATGATGCTATTGAATTTAAAGACGTTTAACATTTGAACTACTTGGTGAGTGTCACTGCTGGTGGACCAAGAGTCCCCGAGGGCACATGTAGCCAAGTTCGATCAACTTCGGTTGATCGTGTGTCTCTTCAACGCATTTGAAATTCTCTGTTACAAAATTTCTTGAAATTTCTAAAACGTGGGTCCTATAGCATCATATCCCACCCATTCTGATACGTCTTTTGGTACATTTTTTGACTTAATAATTTTCATATTTTTGGCCGTATTACACTGTTTAGACTGAGGATCACTGACGAGGGTTTAGTACCCGGAACGTGCATGTCTGGTCCATGCTGTTAATTTATCAGGTTTTAAATGATGCTATTGAATTTAAAGACGTTTAACATTTGAACTACTTGGTGAGTGTCACTGCTGGTGGACCAAGAGTCCCCGAGGGCACATGTAGCCAAGTTCGATCAACTTCGGTTGATCGTGTGTCTCTTCAACGCATTTGAAATTCTCTGTTACAAAATTTCTTGAAATTTCTAAAACGTGGGTCCTATAGCATCATATCCCACCCATTCTGCTACGTCTTTTGGTACATTTTTGGACATAATAATTTTCATATTTTTTGGCCGTATTACACTGTTTAGACTGAGGATCACTGACGAGGGTTTAGTACCCGAAACGTGCATGTCTGGTCCATGCTGTTAATTTATCAGGTTTTAAATGATGCTATTGAATTTAAAGACGTTTAACATTTGAACTACTTGGTGAGTGTCACTGCTGGTGGACCAAGAGTCCCCGAGGGCACGTGTAGCCAAGTTCGATCAACTTCGGTTGATCGTGTGTCTCTTCAACGCATTTGAAATTCTCTGTTACAAAATTTCTTGAAATTTCTAAAACGTGGGTCCTATAGCATCATATCCCACCCATTCTGCTACGTCTTTTGGTACATTTTTGGACATAATAATTTTCATATTTTTTTGGCCGTATTACACTGTTTAGACTGAGGATCACTGACGAGGGTGTAGTACCCGAAACGTGCATGTCTGGTCCATGCTGTTAATTTATCAGGTTTTAAATGATGCTATTGAATTTAAAGACGTTTAACATTTGAACTACTTGGTGAGTGTCACTGCTGGTGGACCAAGAGTCCCCGAGGGCACATGTAGCCAAGTTCGATCAACTTCGGTTGATCGTGTGTCTCTTCAACGCATTTGAAATTCTCTGTTACAAAATTTCTTGAAATTTCTAAAACGTGGGTCCTATAGCATCATATCCCACCCATTCTGATACGTCTTTTGGTACATTTTTTGACTTAATAATTTTCATATTTTTGGCCGTATTACACTGTTTAGACTGAGGATCACTGACGAGGGTTTAGTACCCGGAACGTGCATGTCTGGTCCATGCTGTTAATTTATCAGGTTTTAAATGATGCTATTGAATTTAAAGACGTTTAACATTTGAACTACTTGGTGAGTGTCACTGCTGGTGGACCAAGAGTCCCCGAGGGCACATGTAGCCAAGTTCGATCAACTTCGGTTGATCGTGTGTCTCTTCAACGCATTTGAAATTCTCTGTTACAAAATTTCTTGAAATTTCTAAAACGTGGGTCCTATAGCATCATATCCCACCCATTCTGCTACGTCTTTTGGTACATTTTTGGACATAATAATTTTCATATTTTTTGGCCGTATTACACTGTTTAGACTGAGGATCACTGACGAGGGTTTAGTACCCGAAACGTGCATGTCTGGTCCATGCTGTTAATTTATCAGGTTTTAAATGATGCTATTGAATTTAAAGACGTTTAACATTTGAACTACTTGGTGAGTGTCACTGCTGGTGGACCAAGAGTCCCCGAGGGCACATGTAGCCAAGTTCGATCAACTTCGGTTGATCGTGTGTCTCTTCAACGCATTTGAAATTCTCTGTTACAAAATTTCTTGAAATTTCTAAAACGTGGGTCCTATAGCATCATATCCCACCCATTCTGCTACGTCTTTTGGTACATTTGTGGACATAATAATTTTCATATTTTTTGGCCGTATTACACTGTTTAGACTGAGGATCACTGACGAGGGTTTAGTACCCGAAACGTGCATGTCTGGTCCATGCTGTTAATTTATCAGGTTTTAAATGATGCTATTGAATTTAAAGACGTTTAGCATTTGAACTACTTGGTGAGTGTCACTGCTGGTGGACCAAGAGTCCCCGAGGGCACATGTAGCCAAGTTCGATCAACTTCGGTTGATCGTGTGTCTCTTCAACGCATTTGAAATTCTCTGTTACAAAATTTCTTGAAATTTCTAAAACGTGGGTCCTATAGCATCATATCCCACCCATTCTGCTACGTCTTTTGGTACATTTTTGGACATAATAATT
Organism: Pinctada fucata; assembly: GCA_028142955.1. Classification (NCBI taxonomy): domain Eukaryota; kingdom Metazoa; phylum Mollusca; class Bivalvia; order Pterioida; family Pteriidae; genus Pinctada; species Pinctada fucata. The sequence goes on along the minus strand of AP027114.1, from coordinate 10,467,977 downwards.
TTCATATTTTTTGGCCGTATTACACTGTTTAGACTGAGGATCACTGACGAGGGTTTAGTACCCGAAACGTGCATGTCTGGTCCATGCTGTTAATTTATCAGGTTTTAAATGATGCTATTGAATTTAAAGACGTTTAACATTCTTTTAAAATTCGGATCTATACATGCAACGGAGTACATTACTATGGGTATTACACAACCTGTCTTTTATGGTGATATGATAAACAAAATAAGAAGGGTCAAAGGTAGGCAGCATAACTATCGAAAATGCGTCAGAATCATCAAACGCCTTTTATATCGTGGATATGATCCTAATGTCACCAGACGGACACTAGGCTTGGTACTTAACCAATCTACAGTCTTGTACAAGCGCATCCTTGAGACTTGCACTCTGACTGACTGTGACGACGGGACTCCATGACGGGCCCTGTCCAAACCTCTTTAGAGAAGACAGGGCCCCGACCACCTGTCCTCTCTGAATGTCAGTCGGACTCCTCGGGTGATTACATACATGAGCTCGCTACAGCCGGCAGAGCACGGACTGTATTACGCATGCCCTCTTTTTATATCCATTTACATATTCATCTGTGTCTCTGGGGCCTCTGCGTTTCGCGGTCTTGTTTGTGTGATGTCATCTTACAGTGAGGAGGTTGTTTTACACCACAATTGTACGTTCTTCGAGACCTCTGGGTAATTGGAGAAGTGAGAGGGTTGTGCGCACGTAATCCAGGATAACCACACCATTTGCTACTTGCGTGACAGATGGCCGTCCAAAGTCGGCACCGGTTACCCATTGGTCTCGTCGGTTTATGTGTAGTCTTTTGTGTTTGATGTTTACATGTCGTATGTCTCTTTTCCGTCTCATGCTGTACTCGTCTTTTGTGTTTTTGCATCGGGTGTTTTGGTGTTTTACTGTTGATGATGCAAAGGGGTCTTGTTGGAGATCTCCTCCCTTCTTTTTCTAGTTTGATATAAAAGTATAAGCACAATTAAAGTGATTTCTTAAAAACCATGTTGCTGGTAAAAAAAAGATGACATGATACCCAAGAAGATAATTCATCAAGTAGAGATGTTGAGCAGCCGCTTCCCATTGGTTGATAGTTTTTAATGACGAGAGTTTTGCTCCATTGTTTTCACAGTCACTTTTGGCGTCAGTCCATGTTTTTGTGCTTGTCATATAAAGGAAACCTGAAGAAGATCGATTATTTTTGTAGTAATCTAAAATAATAATTTGATATCGTTATTGAGAACGGTTTTGAACTTTTACCCTCTTAAGAATTGCCCCTTTAATAATCTAAGTGACATGAAATGTCTTGAAAGATCTCCTCCATTCTTCCACGAACGACGGCGTGTAAATTCAAAGACATTCGACGTTGTACACGATAGTCCAAATTCTGCCGTAGCCTTGTGGTAAGGGCATCGGACCGGTGACCGAAAGGTTGCTGGTTCGAGCCTCACTAGGACCACGGGTCGGCCGATAAATACTTTTCTATGTTCTGTGTTATATACTAAAATGCCATTGTCTGTGTATTGTTAACATACATGTGAAGTAAAAAATCAAGTTCTGAATACCAGACGAACATGTGTTGGATAATTATTCTTAATCAGTGGTTATTCTGTCTCATGAGTTAAAGAAGATCCTGACGATAATCTCAACAGCACTCACAATAGAACACCAAATTGAGCATCGACAGACCCGTAGCAAGCTAGATGTAGGACCAGGTACCCGGGAGGAGTAAGCATCCCCTCTTCGCTAGCCGCATCCGTCGTCAATGTTCATACACGAAAATAAAACAATACATAAAATACATGCATTGCACTGCCTGAGGTTACATCCATATAGAAAGTGCTTTGGCGATCATGTCAGGGAAAATATTCAAAACACTTAATATCAAACCCCTCGTGGGGAACTTTTTTACGAGTTCCACACGACAAAGGACATAAGTATGACATAAATGAGTTAACGAAGATCCTGACGATAATCTCAAGCACTCAGAATAGAGCACCAAATTGAGCTTCGACGGACGTCCCCTTAGCAAGCTAGATGTAGGACCAGGTGCCCGGGAGGAGTAAGCATCCCCTGTTTGTTAGCCGCATCCGCCGTCGATGTTCATGCACGAAAATAAAACGATATATAAAATACATGCATTGCACTGTCTGAGGTTATATTCATTTAGAAAGTGTATCATGAACTCATGTATCATTTAAAAGTTTCAGCTTTTTCGTAAACAGTCAACGACTCCAAATTAAAACTATTCTTAAAATCTTATTTGTAATATATACTTAACATACCTTCACATAAATAATCTCTGGTTTCAGAGCATGATTTGCTCTCCCATTCAAGATTTCCTGAGTGTTCGACTCGTGCACATGGCTTGGTAACAACGTCTTTAGGCTCGCCATTTTTCCAAGCTGTGTCAAAGGTCAAAGGTGATCCATCCCACCATGTGTGTTGTCCCGTAATGGTGTCGTACTTCAGGCCGATCCAGAAGTGATCTCCATCACTAGTGTAGAAATTTGATGGCGAAATTGTATTTAGAAATTGTCATATTGAAATATACGTTATACATGTACATAATTATTAATAGTTCATTGCACCATATGTTCATTTCAAGAAACAATATATCATCAGTGATGTTAGAGGCCGAAAGCGAGGTTCATATGTAAATAGTCAATATATGAGGAGCGAAATGTTGAACATGACCTTTTGTGTAGGCCAAAGAGCAAGTAAGGAGAGAGCTATTCCATGAGGAAGATACTCCTTACTTTCAGAATAATTTATCAATTAAAAATAAAACATAAGTGTCCCTATGCTTCGCAGGCGACACAAAAATTAAATGGAATGTTACCATTATTAAAGAAAAGGAAATATCCACCATGTCTACATTGCAGTAATTACACGTTACACGACGAGGAAAGAGTAGCACGGAAAACCACCATGTGGAGACGGAGAAACGGAGCTAGGGAAAACAATCAAATCAAACAATGGAAGCGTGAAGGACAACACAATCGCCGCAGAGTCCAACATTAAAAAACCAAATACGTTATAGATGGCTCCAGTAGAATGAATAAGGGCGATGCCGCTCAAAATGAAATAGCGCAATTTGTTTCATATAATTAGCCGTACGATTATTTTTTTTTGTTCGTACGATAAATAGAACAAGAGGACAAGGAGGCTTTCGCAAGTCGACAAGGATTCAAACATTTCACTTCACCCGTTGGGCTCTCTGGGACTGATTCTGTCACAAAATCATACTGTTTCTTCTTGCCTTGCGAATTTTCTAAAGGTATACCTGTCGCAACGTCGCTGAATAAATGTACTCTGACGACGGTAAGACTGACTTTCCAATACCGCAAGAAAGAAAAATGTCTGTTAGTCTGCAAATTTTGCTAGTCAGTCGTACGGCCTCCAAGTATAAGAATCATAAGCATGTCTGCGATTTTGTCTGCGACATTTCAACGAGCTTGCGGACTTCAAAAATCCGAATGATAGCCGTAAGACAAATTATTGCTTTTGTCGCACAAGAAACATGAAATTTAATGGAGTTTCCAATAATATTCTGATTGCGTGGAATAAATCTAGAAGCTACTTCATTGCAGTACACTATTATCGGCTTTTTATATAACTTTTTCTTTGTTTGCTTTGGTTCTTGTTTTGTCCTGATTTTGTATGCCTTCAGTTTAAGATTTTCTGAATAGTCGATTTTGTACTGTGTATTGGGATATAGTCATTATCCATATTTGTCATTATTTGAAATATCTGCACTTCTGTCTTGACATAGAATTAGTAAAAATAATGGTAAGACCTAGCATTTTCGTTTTATTTTACTGTTAATTTGATGCTACATGTACAATGTGTTTCAGTAGCGCCCTCTGGTTTTATTTTTGAATTTAAATTTATGCATTTACTTTGCAACGAGTGCGCGTCTCCAAATTTCCTGTAGTGTATACTTAGTACTTAGCATAATTAAATGAAATACATGTATATGACCATGATACATGTAGCACTGAAGGGATGGTGCTAAGATGTGAACTTCCTTTCATTTCAATGATATTTTTGGATAAAATGATAAGTTTCCGAAATAACAAAATAATATTATATTATGCCAAATTGATATAGGGTCAAAACAGAGCTTCTCTCATGCTACAGATCTGGAAAGAAGTACATGTATTACACCTGCAACAGACTGAGTATGTTTTTTTTTTTTTATTTGAACGTATACCTGTTAAGAGTGACGTCATATTGCTGTACATATTCCTTAGCTCTGTTCCACTTCGACTCGTCCTCCATGATGGCCAGGCGTAATCCAAGCGATGCGCATGCGCTCTGTGCCTCATCGTGAGTCACTTTCTGTTTGTAGCCGTAGTAAAACCCAAACTCAGCCTGTGACTTCACTTAAAAAAGATAGGATAATCGAAAAACATTAAGATGGATAACTTACCAAAAAACTACTCAACCAAGGGTACATTTGTGAGCGACTGATTTTGGACTTTAGAAGATAAAAAGAAATATTTGAAAAAAAAACTATAATAATACTTCTTTATCCTTCTAGACTACAATATTAAAAGAATTTAAAGATTGAAATTATCCAAAACACCGAATTTGATACTTTCATCTGTTTTGAATTTTTGGCACGGTGTTGCTTGCTAGGCGGAGATGCTTACTCTCCCCGGGCATCTGATCCTGTTTCCATTTTTAATTCATTTTTGTTACTACATGTAGTGGAGTGTTTAGTTTAGCCTTCAACTTGGTTGTGGAATTTCAAATTTGTGATCGACATTAACTTACTCTTTTGTAGCATGCAAATTAAGCATACATGTAAATTCAACAACAAGTACAATGTATGTTCAGAAAGAGAGGTGTCCCAACGACGCAACTAGAATGCAGTTTGTAAACTGCAAACGTCACATACTAATAATGTGCACCAGATATGCATTTTTTTCCCAGATATTTTCAATTTTTTTTTATCTCGATCAGTGGTGATCTACAGATATATCAGAGTAGATAGTACATTAGTATTATTAACTTATTCCATATTCCTAACATGGGCGGATCAAGGATTTTTTAAATGTCCGATTTTTTTAGGAACAAAAAAAAAAAAAAAAAAGCACGCACAATAAACATTAACTCCTTGACAAATGATTGTCAGTTCTGTTTCTAATTTTAAATTAAACAGATGACTGGCGAGCAACAGTAAGCAAAAAGCTTAAAATTTTGACCATGCAAGGTGTAATGTATATGGGTTGTATAGGAAAGCGCAGCATTATTTGAAAATAACATATTTGATAAATTCTGGCAAGCGGAAGAGAGCCAGGGAAAATTTTTGAAATGCTGACGGCAAAAAAAGTATCAAAATGAAAGAGGTCCAATACAAATTTATGTTTAACTTATATTTTTCAACTTATGTATATTTATAATATTTTTTAAAACTATGCTTCGAAAATTCAAGGGGGAGGTCCGGACCAAGCAACCCCCCCCCCTCTGGATCCGCGCTTGCCTAATATTGACAACTTCTTCCAATATACATTGTATTGACAAAATGCACATTTACTTTTTTCAAGATGTAGAATATATAGTATGACATTATGTTGAATATAGTGGTTTTAATAAAAAAAAAAATTTCCCTTTTTTTAATTCAAATAAGTATATTGCCCATTTAACAAATTAGCTGCCTTCCGGGCCAGAGGGCAAACTATATATATATGTAATATATGATAGTATGCAAAATTAATTGATGATAGCATGGTGTATGATCGAGTTATACCTATATTTCAAATGTTAAAAAGTAATATAATTTCTATATATAATGTAACAAAATATAGTGTTGAAGTAATTTTAAAAGCAAAAATATCTTTAGAAGAGAAAACGCAAGTTTATTAATGAGGGTTGAAACATTGAAATATTATTTCAGTGTAAATAAATAAGTTTTATTGTAGAGAAGAAAAAAAAAAAAAAAAAAGACGTATCATAATCGGGGTTTTAATTTATTATAGACATATATATTCCGCTTTCATTAATAAAACTAAAATTACAAAATAAAGTGGCGCCACCAACTATGAATTCTCCTGATTTTTGACAGTTAGCGGCTCAAAATCTTCTGTACGTCTGAACAGAATTGTATTTACATGTTACATTGAATTGACATAAGAAACCAAAAACTTTCGGAAAGAGGTAAGGTTGAAGCAATGCGCTTAAAGTCTAAAATACCGCTTCACCCAAAATACAAACTCTTATCTTCTGTGTGAAGAGTATCCGGATCGAAAGGGGGCAACCCATACATTCATGCAAAAAGTAAAAGTCTCAAAGAATGCGATTTACCATGTTTACTTCAGAAATATGTAGTTGTGATTTTTAATCTGTAATTTTATTTTTAGATTTCATAAAAAGAATAATGCTTGATCTTACCATAAACAAATGCCAAACAAAAAGACAAGGAGAATTTTCGAGTATCCATCAGTAGCTATGATCTTACAATGAGTAATATGAGACGGGACACAAGTCTTATTTAAGAAGTCCAGAAAATCAATTTCAATGAACCTTTAACATAAGCATTAAATATACATGAAAAGGTCTCAGTAATAGAAAAAAAGCATAGGTTTTTAAATTCTTTGAAATAAAACATTAAAACGGTCAAAGTTTTCTTGAATTGATATGCTTAAATCTAATATTTAAACGCGCATGTAACTCAGCTGTTTTGAATAAAATTGTATTTACTTTTCTCCCATAATCAAATAAATTATTATAAAGTATTGGTATTTTCATTCATACACTCAATAACCATTGTGTTTTTTTCTGAAACTCAAGGCATCAAAATATTAAAGCATTAGGAAGTTGATAATGAGGAGAACTTGTACCATGGTTCTTTTGCCATGTGGAAGAACAAAGGTGTATACAAAATAAGGAGGGACCTAGCGACATAGCTAGGATAAAATAAAGTGGATACTTTCTTTGGTGCTGTCTTTTCATGAGGAATTTGCGAAGGGTGTCGTACATGTATGCAAACAGGAGACGCTGACCCTTGCCGGGCACTTGGTCTCACCTCGGAAAGTCGTGCAATATCGTGTCATTATCGTGTCAAGATCGTGGCTAATTCGCGTTGGTTTTTTTTTTTCATTCGCGTCACGTTCTTGGCTCATTTGCATCACATTTGTGTCAGATTCTTTCTTGTCTGAACTCTGTCGGGGCTCTATCGTGGCTCATTCTACTCCGCCTTGGTACATGTTGTAACAAGAATGCACGCGAATGTGATGAGAACGCGCTGCGAATGGAGGAGAACGCAGCGCGAATTTCATGCGCTACGTATGTGAAGCGAGTGTGAGGCGAATAAGAATTAAAACAAGAATGTTTTAAACAGTTTGAAACATTCGCGTCGGTGCCGCGAACAGAGGAGATTGCAGGAGAATATGACACGATGAGACAAGACTGACCGCGATTGAGAGGAGAATACGCTACGGTTAAAAAAATCAACTAATCGTAGTTCTACCGCCTCTGCGACAGTGGAAGCCCGGCTTTAAAGTGACGAGGGTTCGGGTGTTGAACAAATGTGCTAAAGAAGCTTGAGGAATGTCTTATCCTCCCGGTAGTGAGGTCATACAAGGACATTACATGTACTAGTATTATAATTGCAAAAGAGGCAGTCCCTTGTCCTACAAACTCGTAGCACGAAAATTGGCGTTAGTTCCGTCTATGTCCGTCGTCTATATATACTCTGAAATTAACTCAACTGCCGAAATTACTTTATCAGAAGATTTTGCAAAACATTGAGGAAAAACTTTGTCAGTTTTAATAAATATTCACCTATGGTTTGAAACCCTGTTGATTTGAGGCACGGTCTTATATATGAAATATTAATTTCTCTTGATTTGATCGAGATGATTATTAATTACATTGAATAGATTACTATATTTACAGTATTTCGCAGAGCGAAGCGAACCGCGAAAATTGTGAAAATTTTGATTCATTTACAATAATCTTTGTCTATATTTCATGAGAATAAGAAGGTAAGAGATGTGTCATTTTCCTATTAAGTAAGAGACTGTTGAAAATATGATATCCTGAGACTGCAGACAATTATGAAATTATGTAAACATGTAGTATAAAAAAATGAAATAATTAAGGAATTGTGCAGAAAAAAAAAGAATTGTGTATTTGTAAATGGCGAGCGAAGCGAGTCGAAATTTTAGTTTAAATAAAGCCTTTTATACGTTACAAAGCTGGACCCCATCTCCAAAAATCAAAAGATGTGGGGGTCTGAACACCCCCGCTGGATCCGCACATGCATAGCTAGTTCTTTAAAAAAGTAAAAAATTATGAAGGATTAACAATCGACAAGAGATTTTAAGATACTTTTAAAAAGTCTTGTTTACAAATTATTGCATGATAATAATGATGATTATTCGGATTTCGAATAATTTGGAACGAACGAATATACGAGTGAACGAACGGACGGACGAACAACGAACGAACGAGCGAGCAAACGAACGAGCGAACAAATGAATGAATGAATGAATGAATGAATGAATGAATGAATGAATGAATGAAATTTGTCGCAAATCTAATTTTGAAATCATTATAGAAAACAAAGGTCAGATTGCTGTATTTTGATCGCCAGAGCATATTATCCATTAATTATTTCACGTGTTTTCGACTGATTATAAGATGTAATCAATTAATTTAAACACGTGTATTTAAAGTTTTCAAGAGTTCCTTCACAATCTTTGGCGCGTTGTGATCATGCAGTTCAATAAAGTAGTCTGTGCTTGTTTAGATGATTGGTTAATTAATTGTGTTGACAAGTCGGCCTTGGTGGGATTTAATCGATCTTGTTTACATAAATATTTAGAAAGGAAAGGAATGTGTACATCGTTACTAGTCGTCGCTAAGGGCAAAGCAGACGACTCAAACGAAAAACCAAAGGACGGACGATTAAATCCGGATAAAATTCCGCTAATTTAAACCTCACTTTTGAATTGACTTTGAACCTTAACGACCTGCTGTGTATTGCACAACAAATCTGCTTCTATTTTTAATGTACCCACATGTGAAGACGTGTGCCAGTGGTAAAGGCATGTTCGACATGTTATGGTAGATCTTGCTGAATGGGGAACGCAGAGAAATAGTATTTGCGTGGGAGAGAGAGAGAAAATTTACCTGTTAACGTGAAAACTTGCTAGTCATGGATCTGCATGTGAACATACTATATGATTCAATAACAAATACTTTAAAAAGAAGACCGAGTTTGAATTTAAAACTTTTCAAATCAAGGAATAATTCTAAGGAAGGCAAGGTTCGCCGCCATGTGCCCGTGGGTACGGGGGAATATACCGTGGGATGTTTTGATGTGATGTGCGACCCCTCCCATTCGGGGTCTTTCTTCAGACTTTTCTATCCAACAACAAAGACAGATATATTAGTAAGTAATAATAAATGTTTATGTTTAAAAAAGAAAAAAAAATGCAGGTATATTACAAGGTACAAATGTATATGGTCAAGAGCAAACGGATAAAGATATTAGATAAATAAAAAATAAGTCAAGAGCGAGGTGTCATTGCCATTTTTCTCAGAAAATTCTTTTTCAGCTTATTTTCTGTTGGGGGAGGCGGGTTGGCCTTTTCTTAGCCCCCAGATCACAACTCAGCTTTAAATAGATGTGTCCCGCCTATAAGTGCATATACACCATGCATCAGAATGCTGCAGAATTGTATAGTACTGCATGATTGAAGATAATTAACAATAATTCCTTGTACAATTTTCAATTCCAGAAGCGGATCTAGCAGCCCCTTTCCCCATTCCCCAGTCTTGGGCTTTCGAGAACAATTGGGTTAAAATTATTTCCCCGGGGTGGGGGTTGAGTGAATGGGACGCATCCACATACCACTTTTAAACCTGAAACCACTTTTGTAGTAGGTGATTCGGATACAATATATGTGCAGAAGAGAAGAATAAATCGTAAAGGGAATACATGTATATACCTCGTCAAATTTCAGATTTTACACATTTCTGGTTGGTCAGTCATGCGGATTACGTGTAACCCCCTCCACCTCTTTCTTTTATGCAGAAATTGCATCATGACACAGATATTTAAGGATTTATTCACTTACTAGTCTAAGAGTACATGTTTGTTATCGCATTATGGCAATTAAGCCTAAAAGCCTGAAAGCTGGCAAACTATAGTAAATTGTTTCGTAAAAATTCATAATTCTCTCTTTAAGTCCAGTCCATTATAAAGGAGATTGGTTTATTATTGGTTTAAGACATCGGCCCTAATACGACCTTTTTGTGTGGGCTTGAAAATTGTACGGAAAAAAGAAAAGAAAAGAAGAAGAAGAAAGATAAAAACGAAAAAACGAGATGGCAGAGCGGAGGATTGACCTATATTTGAGGCTTTTTATCATGCTTACGCCGATATGTTTGTTAGCTCCATTAGTTTTTTGGTCGAAGAGAACATTTACTATATAGAATACGTACTTGACCGTAAAAAGAAGTAGGGGGAGGACCTACACAGAAAGAGAATGATGATGTTCACGTTTCCATGTCCCATGTTGAAATTCGTCCTTTTCTTTGTACATTTGACATGTATCTCCTTGTTGTTACACCTACCCCAATCTGACTCGTCCGCTCTAGAAGTGAATTATATGGATCCGCCAACTATTACAATGTTAGATAGTGAACCAGATCAACATGTATCCGCCCTTTCCCACACACAATGAGTAATTTGGCAGATATGTTATGGCGGGAAATAAAGCGAATCAGCTGTTGATCAAGGTGGATCCATTATTTCCTTTACTAGTTATGTTTATAAATATCACACAGAAAAGAAAATATACAAAATCATTTTCTAAATGAGGTATAATTCTAATATAACTGCTTGAACAAATTGTTATTTTGAGGGTGTTGAAATACATGTAGATAAAATATATTAGCAATTGAAAATAAAAAATGTTCATACGAGTTGATGTATGAAAGAGTAAGAAAATACATAATATTCTACAACACGAAAAAAGTAACATAGTTCAATTAAGAAATTAATTTCAATGTAGGTGGTAAAGTTAATTAAATAAAATGCAGAATTTAAAAGAGCTTGTGGTAAGTAAGAAGAAAAATAAAATAAAAAAAACCAGTAAACAAAAAAAAAAAAAAAAAAAACAAAAAAAAAAACAAAACAAAAAAAAAAAAACAAAAAAAAAAAAAAAAATAAATAAATAAATAAAATAAAAAAAAAAGCCTGATAACGTCAGAAATTTGAAACCCATGATTAACATGATGTGCACCTTACAAATTCACCTACGCACTTTTAACATATTAGAAACTTTTGTCATCCTGTTTGTAAAGTATTTTATGAAATATGTAGGTGTGACAGGGAGACATATCAACGTTTCTATCTTATTATATTAATTTATACAGTATTGTATTGAATCTTGATGATTTAATCTTGAACATGTTAAAAGAAAGTAAAGGCAATATGAAAACATAACTGGAGGGCGATGTTGGAGGAGGGGGGGGGGGAGTTGTCTTCCTGATTAAAAAATACAGCGCGGATACCTAGACAAGTACAAATGTAGTAAATATATATCTGTACTCCCTCCCCCATTACCCCCCTTTTTGGACGTTTTATATTTTAAAAAAATACTTGTACCTTAACATGCATTGTGTACATGTATATATAATTGATACAGAAGACGCATTTCATTTAAGATAAGATCGAATTCATTACTGAGGACTAAACGAAAAATCGATCGGAGAAAGGAAAATTCCTTCAGGTGCAACGGAATGTTTCAATGTTTACGTAAATATAACCTATATCTTAAAATCGTATTTTTAGCGTTCCTTGACAACAAAGGTACATCCATCCTTCAGGAAATGTCCTTTAGTAGCTCAGTTTGCCTGGCCTTTCATCAAACCTAGATATACACTATGTCATAGAGTCGCATTTTTTCTAAATGGCAAGATTTCACTATCATGATATATTATGGAAGAAGAAGAAGAAGAAGAAGAAGATGATGATGATGATGATGATGATGATGAAAACAGTTGATGATGAAAACAGATGATGATGATTGTGGCAGCAATAGACACTTCGAAATCATGGGCGGACCTAGAGAATTGTCCAAATGGTGGGATATTTAGTCCGTCCGGGAGGCTTATGATTTAGGAAAAAAAACCCCGAATTTCTTCCGGGGGAGGGGGGGGGGAACCGTTCCAAAGCTAGATCCACACTTGAACATCTTAAGTCTTAAGCGGTGATATTGTTGTGTTTGTACGAGTTTTATTGGTGATCAACGTCACAGTGGGTTATGAGGATAAATTAAAAAATGTTTTTTTTAATTAGTTATTGAAAGTAAATGTATATGTTACTCTTGAATTGTTTAACATCGCTTTGATATCCACTTTGTTCTAAACATTTGATTGAAAAGTCGATTCTAACTTGACCTGTTATCGTGAACCAGAGAAGAATCGTATCTTGGTAAAGCGGCTTTGTACATGTACTATTAAAAGTGTTTTAGAAATTATTCAATTCAAAACCATTCATGTGGACTTAATTTAAAGATCTTCTTTACGTCATCAACATAATATAACTTTTGGTCGGTCAAGATGGTCTAATATCCAAACTGGCCCTTGTCCAAAATTACTGTTTAAATGCGCAGTTTTTACACAGATCGAAGTTGATATCGAGTTCAACACAGAATTATTTCTCTACAACTAAAATTTTTTTTAAAGATTTTACCTTGACCTAATATCATGAACCCCAGAATACTCTTATCTCGGTTAAAATGTAGTATACAGCCCCGACCAGTCGAAAGTTTAATATTCGCTTTCAATTCGTAAACGAATTGAAAGCTTTTTGAAAGCTTAGCTTTCAAAATTTCGTCAGCTCGGCGTTAAACTTTCGACAGGTCGGGGCTGTAAGTATTGAGGAAAGTCTGCAGTTCAAACCATTCATTGGGACTTAGTATAAAACTGTTCTTTACGTCATCAAAATAAAATAATTTTTAGTCGATCTACATGGTCGAATAGCCAAACTGGACAACATCTAAAAGAACTTTTAAAAACATTAGATATATTTGTACATGTACATCGAAAACAAAAATTAGGTTAATACTAAAATATTTAAAACAATTGCTTTCACTGAATCAGGATCTTGTCCCAAAATGGAGAATGGATTCATTTGTACCAATAACACTTTTAATAATCCTGATAATGTACAATAATCATGTAGCAAAATCGAAATTGAAAAAGGAACGGACAATTTTAATACTTTTTTTTGCAACTTGTTTTCCACTCAAGCCATAAATTTATATATTTTATGGTAGATATTCATTTATATTGAAAAATCAACTTAAAGAAATAATGCGATGGTATTGAAGGTTTCCCCTCTTGCAAATCTTGGTCACCACGTTGCGCAGTCAAGCTTTCATACGTATATGCTATGAAATACTGTAGCTTCTATGGTAATTATATATGGTACCAATAACGATTTGTACAGCAGTGGTGAGGGAAAAACTTAAACAATTAACATAATTTTCATGTAATATGTAAAATACAATCATGTCCTTCGCTCAGTTGAGCATAGTGCCATCGATGACACTTCTCCATCTTACTCGGTTCTGGGTAGCCTTCTCTGCCTCTTTCCGGATCACCCCTTACTCTCCTGTTAAATCCCCATCCAGCTATTTCTTGGACTGCCTCTCGTTATAACGTCATGCATATCATATCGTGAAACTATAGCGTCTCCGACGTTGACTTGGAAAATACATATCGTCATGTAAAATTGTCGAAGAAGATTATCGCGAAAATACCATACCAGACACTGGAATCGATAACCATATAGACTAACCCTGCAGGGAAAGAAAGCAGGGGATCTCCAACAACACCCGGTTGCAGCACCCACAGCAAAACTCCAAATCACCCAATGCAAAAACGCATAGCAGACAAGCACAGAGAAGAAACGCAAAAGGTAGAAGGAACGCCAAATCACACAGAAACATCAAACACAAATGACTACATATAAACCAACGAGACCAATAGGCAGCACCCAAAACAAAACTCCAAATCACCCAGTGCAAAAATACAGAGTAGACATGCACAGAAAGTGCCACGGAGTGCTTTAATATGTATTTCTTTTTATCTTTTTCAGAAAAGAGACAAACAATGGCCACTATGGATGCCCAGGAAGCAGTATGGACAAGGTCTAGCCGACTTTCTAGGAAGAAACCCAAAAGTATTTGGCAAAGTGTTCAACTGGATGGGAGGTATGTACTATGATCTTAGTCACAGAGAAACAAATGTAAAAAAAAAAAAAAAAAAAAAAAAAAAAAAAAAAAAAAAAACAGTGAAAAGTGGCTGAAAATAGTTCAATTCATGAACATAATAACTGAATTTGAAGGAGGAAAAAAAAGACCAACAAATCCACAAATGTACCAAATCCATACAGAAAGAATTCAAAGAAATACACAGAAGCCAATGACAGATACAAAAGCTGTCGATTTTCAAATGCAACACTACAAACCCATCAACGAAACCAAGTTCGACGAAGAAACAAATAAAAATGGGAAAAGATCAAGAAACACGAAACACAAATTGCAACACTAAACAAACTTTCAGTATAAAGGAAAAATAGAAGAAAGAATATCCCTGTTTCTATTTACCCGATCTGAATGATGTTTGGAATAGCGATTGGATAAAACATCTTCATCTCTTTTATTTGCAATACAATGTATTTCCAGGTGATGTGTACGTGCCGGCACTATGGCAAGGTCCGATCTGTCCGTCCAACAACAAATTTCCTGTTGTTATATTTTCCCATGGCCTTGGTGGGAACCGAACTGTTAACACCACAATCTGCTGTGAGCTGGCTTCACAGGGGTTCATCGTTGCTGCAGTAGAGCATAGGTTAGTTACATGTGGAACCTAAATTCATATTTAATTCTGTCAACCAATAGATGTTATTTTACTGGTACAAGGGGAAATCAATGCTTATTTGTGGCTAATTTAGGAAAAGTAGAACAAAGGCGTGTAACATTGTAACTTGATTGTCCTTCAACAGGTGTAATTGGTGTAAGCGAATGCTACATGGTGACTAGATTATACGCTTGTAACGAATCAATCCCTTTCAAATAAAAACACAAACACTAAAATACTCAATTTTCGGCCCCTTGGTCTTTAATATCCAGTGCAAAAACGGCAGTGTATATGACAACTAAGTAAAATAAATCTTTTGCTTTTCTAGCGTTCATTGTATTAAAAATAAATAAATAAATAAATAAATAAATAAAAAATAATGAACTGTAGAGAAGCAAAGGATTTGTTTATTGTTTTCCACTCCAGTCATGGATTTACATGTTCAATGGTGGATATTCATTTCCATTAAAAGTCAAATTGAAGAAATAATGCGATGATAACAATGAAATAATCCTTGTCAGACAGTGCATGAATTATACATATTTTCATTTCCATGCTTCATAAACATCGGCGGCGGGTTCGGCTAGCCAACAGGGGATGCTTACTCCTCCCGGGCACTTTGTCCAACCTCTAGCTTGCTAGGGGTCCGTCGATGTTTAATTTTGCGGTCTATTGTGAGTGCTTTTGAGATTATCGCCAGGATCTTCTTTAACTCATTTGTGTCACACTTATGCCCTTTGACGCGCGGAGCTCGTAAAAAAGTTCCCCGCGAGGGGTTTGACAGTAAGTTTTTTGAATATACTTCTATGACATTGTCGCCATAGCACTTTCTATATAGACATAACGTCAGACAGTGCATGAATTTGATATATTTTCATTTCCATGCTTCATAAACATCGACGGCGGGTGCGGCTAGCCAACAAGGGATGCTTACTCCTCCCGGGCACATGTTCCCACCTCTAGCTTGCTAGGGGCCGTCGTCGATGTTTAATTTTGCGCTCTATTGTGAGTGCTGTTGAGATTATCGTCAGGATCTTCTTTAACTCATTATAGCTTCTCTAGCGTTCATTTATTTGTTTGCAATGAACGTTAGAGAAGCAAAACATGGATTTTACTTTATTGTCATATACATTGTCGTTTTTTACACTGGATAAAGGTCAAGGGGCCGACAACTTGTGTATTTGAGTGTTTTTGTTTTTATTTGTATCATCCCTTCTCCCTGGACAAAATATTTAAATCTACTGAATCCCTTTCAATACTTTCGTCAACTAGATGTAATACGAAATTCAATGCTTTTTACATTTGGTGGCGCATAAAAGAATTTGCTATTAATGACAAATATGGATAATGACCATATCCCTGTATACAGCACAAAATCGATAATTCAAAAATCAGAAACCGAAGGCATACAAAATCAGGACAAAACAGGAACCAAAGCAAACAAACAAAAACCTCCACCATATGAAAAGAAGCGAACTCCCGATATGGGAGTGAGACCAGGTGCCCAGGAAGAGTAAGCATCTCCTGCTTGCATGCAACACCCGTCGCTTCAATTCGGCAGAACTGTCACATCCGGTTACTTCCATTTTGGAAGATATAGAGTACAATCTTTGGTTGGATTTTAACTTAGTCAAAAATCCAAACGAGAGATTCAACCATCTGTATCTGTAGGTTGTGAGGAAAATATCGAGAATACATACAGAAACGATTCATTTTAGTACAGAAATAATGCATGCTGCTCCAAAAGTATTTCACATGAGCTCGGTCGAAATTAAAGACAACCAAGTACCAACGAAAAATAAATTGGGACGCATGATTAGATTCATATTTTGCAAGAAAAGTAGAAAGAGGCACCGACTTCACCACATGCCATGAAGCAAATTTCAACAAGAAAAAAAAAATGTCATATCGATCGCGATATGTTCTTATAGCACGAAACGAAAATGTCTTTTTCCTTTATTCCAGAGATGGTTCTGCGTCGATGACGTATCACCTTAAAGAGAACATAGATAGAAACAGTGTGATGGAGATAGACGAAGACAATTCACCACGTAGACACACCATTCACAGAACACATTTGTACTCAGAAAACTGGATCCCGTATCAAAGGATAGAACCACTAGACGATTTTCAATTTAGAAATAAGCAGGTGAATTTATTATAGTTACATTACAATGTATAAATATCAAAATATTACATGTTCTATGGTAATACCTATAATTCCAGTGTATCAATTGCACATTTAAATACTAGTACTTCTTAATTATTATGGAAATCACTGTATGATTCATCAAATACAATCGTGTCATCTGCATACGATTTTAAATCTGATACTTGTGTATTTATAGGTTCATCACAGAGCGGAAGAATGTATCAAGGCACTAGACGTCCTGTTTGCCCTTAACAACGGCGACGAAGTTCATAATTCTATGCTTGGTGCTCATTTTAATATTAAACAATTTGTTGTGAGTACTTATGAGGGTTAAAAAATATTTTTTAATTTTTTCTAAAACATCCTCTGCATAAGCACTTTTCATATCTGATGGATATCAAATATTGCGTTCTTTTTGTGAATAGTTTGGAAGCATACTGTTCATTCATTTTGTCTTAAATGAGAATAATATACTTAAGTGACTCTTTTTATCTCTCACACAGAACCGTTTAGACTTGTCTCGTGTATCTGTGATGGGGCATTCATTTGGAGGATCAACCAGTCTGTGTACACTCTCTAGGGATCAAAGATTCAAGTAAGACTAATTTATCTGAATAAGGTTTAATGAAAAAGACAGAGAAGTTTAGCCTTCATATTAGATGACATGCCTCCTTTCTTCAGCTCATGTTTTGCCTTTTGTTGAAAAATGAAGAGGGTATTAGATTACAAAAAAATAGACTGAACAAAACAATTCTAGTAATCAAATAAAAAATTTTGTCATGAGAAGAGAAGTCATGATAAAACGGCATGTTCATAAGTTTGAATCCATGGACTTACAATTTCATATATTGTATTCATATTTCAGAGTGGGCGTGGTTTTAGATGGGTGGATGCATCCATTGGATGAGGAAATTTATAAAAATGTCAATCAACCAGTTCTAATGATTAACATGGACACATTCCAGTGGAAAGAAAATGTGCTACAAATGTTCAAATTCAATAAAAAAGATGTGGAACAAAAAGTCATAACAATCAAGTAAGACTTTCTCTAGCTATTTTCATAATATTTGAATAAATCATTTGGTTATTAATAAGCAACACAGTTTTTCAAAGTCTTTCAACTTAATCTAACGACTTTTACATGTAATTCATTAATCTGTTCTGTATAATGAATTGGTGGATATGAACTATATTAAATTTGATGAAGAAATGAACTAATTGAATAGTGCAAGGACTATTGAAGAGCAAATGCAATGTGTTACGGAACAATCAAACATTATCATTAATAAGATGAATTGAAATTTTGGTTAATGTTCATAACATATAATCTCATTTTTGTGCAATAAAAATATTCCATCAATTCAATTTACATTTAATCTGCTGGACAGAAATCCTTCATTCTTTGCTCATGAGATTAAATCCGAATCCCCTTCTGTGGTACTTTACGACAAATTGATTGAAAAAAATCAAGATGTTACAACAACAAGCTTCTAGATTTACATTTGCATTTTATTGTATTTTTTCTCTTGTAGAGGTACATGCCATCAGAGTGTGACCGACTTTCAGTTTTTAGTCAATAAAGCTTTAGGACGAATCCTTGACGTTAGATATACACTGTCTCCTAAAATAGCCATAGATGTCTGTAATAAAGCTTACCTGGGATTCCTATGGAAACACTTAAGTATGTAATGCATTTTCACTATGAATTATGTGTTTTAGTTAACTTTGTTAAAATTACTTTCAGAATAATAAAACGTATATTCACTATGTGGATTACCTCTCTTTTGGTCTCAAGCATCACTGATGATACACTAGTACTGTTTGTTGAAATGTGCATATGGTGCACAAAAGTAATGCAATACTGCAGAACATATATTATGATATAATGAATTCTAAAGAATTAAAACGTAGGCGCAAAAATATACAACATGTGAAGTAGCTTTCATGAGAAAAATCTATATTGAATGCTGTGCAAGGGTATTTGTATTATCGGGAATGAGATATATCAATAATTCCTTAATGTTTGTCTTAATGGAATAATTAATTGTTTGCAAAAAAGAAATAGGAATTATTCAGCTTTAATCAGACACATGTAT